>OW052228.1:5365000-6615000 GCA_932527175.1 Operophtera brumata | reverse complement strand
TATCACTTTATAAAAAAATCCTCTCGTGGAATGTGGAACTTTCGCAGTTACTATATTACTTGTTGGGCTTACATAAAATATTTCTCCATCTATGGATGGAACAGGATTTTTGGGGAGGAAGGGTGGGATCGACTTGACTTTGACAGCAATCTAACGTCAAAATCGTAACAACCGAACACCCACCCAAAACGGTGGTTGTTCAGTTAGGGTCACGTGACGCTAACCGAACGCTCTAACCGAGCCTCCGAACGGAACAACCCATACGCTTTGGTGACAAGCACATGATTTGACTTTGACAGACGTCAGAATTGTCAGAGGTGGTTATTCGGTTAGGGGCACGTGACGCTAACCGAACGCTCTAACCGAGCCTGTGAACGGAACAACCGTACACTCTGGTGACAACCAACACTCAGAGTGTACCCACTGAACGCACCCCAGTCTATATCGTTGTATAATGCGCATCATGTAAAAAGAACGCTGGCGGTCAAGCTTCTTCAGGCGTTCCAGCGTTCTTTTTAAGAGATTACTTACTTTTCTACTTATTTGAGAGATGTATAACTATGCATTGAATGAGTGCCTATCTAGTTTACTACAAATAATTTACAATTATAGTACGCGTCATGTAAAAAGAACGCTGGAACGCCTGTAGAAGCTTGACCACCAGCGTTCTTTTTACATGACGCGCACTATACCTACCTATAAATTAAATTTTTGTCCATCCTAGAATGGAGGTTTACTTTGTTTGGAGTAAATTTGTGTGCTCTGTTAACATTTTACCGTTTTTTTAAAATCTATTATAACCAGGTGGACATTGAGGTGTGTGTTTTTGTATTGACTATTGAAAAGGTAACTTTAAAGCACCACGGGTGTTTTTATTGCAGTTTGTGTAGTAGATATTTTGGAGTAAATATTTACGTTGTTGATTATTACACACGCCTTTTTCCCCGAAAGGGTATATTTATTTTTTATTTTTTATAAATAAATATTGTTTATTTCTGCTTAATAAAATAATAGGTAACAAATTAAATTTAAATATACCCCAAAAATTCCGTTCCAGCGGGACTCGAACCTGCACCCTCGCCTGTGATCAGCGATGCCTTTACTTTCGAACTTTGAATAGAAGGTTTCCAATGAAACACCTGTAGATACAGCACTATCAACTTGGCGCTATAGCCGAGTTGATAGTGCCCACAAATTTCGTCTCCAGCGTCATAGCTCGATCTATGGCTAAATTGTTTAAGGCATCGCCGATGACAGGCGAGGGTGCGGGTTCGAGTCCCGCTAGAACGGATTTTTTGGGTTACATTTAACTTTGGGGTAACAAATTGTCTATAGATAAAGTAACAGAGTGAAAAATTATATGGGCGTAGCACGGCTGATATAAAATGTTTTTGTGCTTTCAGATTTCCAAGTAATCCTTTGCTATGAGAAAAATGGTTATCGGTTATAAGAAGAGTGGGATGGACTCAAATAAGAACTCTAAAAGGGAAACTCTAAGATCCCACCTATAAATAAAACCGTAATATTTAGGGGTCAATAAATAATAAAGGTTTATATATTAACTGTATTCAAAATTGGAATAAGAACCTTATTCTCTTTATGACGTCAAATCTGCCAAACTGTGTTCTTCATGAAAGACTTAATCTGCATTAAGATGTATTTATCTACCATACACATCACGGACGGATGATGAATTCTATCGACAATGTAAAAGTGTTGGTCGAGGACAACACTATTTTTAACTCAGACATAGACTTTCACCAACACGTGCACATATTTTTTTTGGTTACATCTTCGATCTCTGATTGTAGATCTAGTACATATACTAAATCTATGTATTCAGCGTAGCGAAAATTCTACGTCTATGGTAAAAAAGCTCTTTTGTTTGCCTCTGCCCGCCCGATTACAATACGTAGTATTTAAATCCTCTTTTATTACAATCACACACAGACCAACCAAGAGATGCACTTTACAATGGTCAGCACAGCTGCGTTCGTTACGTGCTATTTTTTCTCTCTGTGTATTTGTTGCGTTAAACCGCGTAAAACCGATAATTTCTCGATTAATACTTTTTCATTTTAATTTATATATAATGTCAGCAAATGAATGTCTGCCCGGCTTACTGTAAAATATAAGAGTACATGAGTACACTCTTATCTTAGTCTGTGATACAGGAAAAAAAAAAAGTAGTTCATACCGCCGTACTTGATGACTAGCGCCTCTAGCGGAACATAAATACACTTCACTACCGTTTTTGAGAGATTGTGTGCTATTTTTACTGACGCTAAATTGTAAATCACAAGGAAGATTAATTAATTCTTCATAACTCTTGAGTGTTTTTCATCCAAAGTGCTACATCGATTCCTAAGTGTTCTTTATTTACTATAATGTTAATTTGTAATCGTGCGACTGTGCTAAAGAACAATAGCCATCATGTCGGAAGAAATTAATATAGACGCGAACACCCTGAGCGTAGCCGAGGATGCATTTGATAATTTTCAATCGGTTTCTATGTTTGAAGAAGAAGAATTCATCACACTTTCAGATATTGTGCCTCCGCAGCCTTCTGTTCCTGACGTAAGCCATGAGCTAAACGAAATTCCTTACGATAATGAGGTTGTTTTGGAATCACCTCAAAACGATGAGCTTGGCCAAGTAAACAAGCATAATGACACCGGGCCGAAACTTTTAGATATTTCTGAGAATAACGTGTTTAGTGAACACAGACTGGATAAAAGTGGCGAAGTTTACCAAAATGATGACATCCCCAGAGATTCCAGAGTTTTGGCAATTTCAAATAGTGGAACGACGCAGCAAAAAATGCAAGACCCTTATGAATGTCAAGGTTTATCATCTGATGGTCTTGGAGCCCAGAACTATATGATTGAAGATAGTGCATCTGTTATCCAAGATTCCTTGCTCAGCACCACAGTAAGTCAAAATGATGCACCATTTGAAACACCATCTGAAGCAACAGAGACATCTAGCTATCCTCGAAGAACAAAACGTGGTAGAATCCCAAATACTTCAAAATATCCCATGACATCGGTATCACATTCGGATTCTAACAAAAGCACACCTGTGAAACGCCGTCCTGGCCGACCAAAAAAAGCATCCCTGGGTCAGACCACAAATGACCCTGACTCAACTAATGTCGAAAACACCAGTTTTCTTCCCGGAAATGGAAGTTTAACTGATGATAGTGGATTAGCTGAAAATGTAACTCCAAATAATGTAGAGAAAAAAGGCAGGCGCGGTAGAGCTATACGCACATTGAAGGAAGATACTACACCAATGCCCAGAAAAAGGGGTCGCAAACCCAAGGCAAGTCCACCTTTGGCCAATGAAGAGCTAAACAATTCTCAAATAAATGAAATCACATTATTGGAGCCCGCAATTCCACATGAAGTTGACAGTCAAATAGATCCGGATTTATCACTTTCCAACAATGATGTCAAAAGCCTTACACTGAGCACTTCTAAAAGAAAAAAAAGAGGGCGTAAAAAAGGGAAAAAAGCAATTCTTAAATCGGCTCCTAATAAATTGAAAAATTTAGAACCCTGTGATAACAACACTGATTTGGATGATGCAGACGATGTTTGTTTGAGCAAACTAAAACAAGACTTGAATGAAACTGATACAACACTAAATTCAGATGTCAACATGTCTATAGGTGATTTTCCAAATGATGCAGAAGCCATGCTGATTGATGATATTCAAAATGACGCAGAAGCTAAGCCAATTGACGATATTCAAAATGATGCTGAAGCCAACGCAATCAATGATTTTCAGAGTGATACAGCAGCAAAGTCTACTGATAATATTCAGATTGATATTGAATTAGAAGAGATCAGTGGCAGTCCCTCTAAAAGAAATTCTAAAATGCCCATTATGTCAGATTTTGAGTATAATGTAGACAAAGTAGTAAAAGAAGCTACAGCCGATGGTGAAACTGAAGTGGTAGCTGATAATGAGTGTCTTTTAGTGGAAGACACTTCTAAAAGACGGAGAACAGCAAAAAAATCCTTTGTGTATGATGAGGGTTCTGACGAAGATCCATTTGCTAATGTTGAATCATCTGATGATGAACCAAAACGAAGAAAAAAAGGAAGTAAATATTTTTCTGATGATGAATATGTACCTAGAGGTGATGGTAGGAAGAGAGGAGGATGTAAAATACGATCGTCTTCTTCTGAGAGTGAAGATGAAATCAACGATGAATTGGGAATTAAGAAAAATAAATCAGGTGTATCACCTCTTAAAAAAGGCAGGAAACCCCTGGATAATATGTCTCTGGTGAGCACCATCACACCTAAAGCTGAAGATGATGACATCGAGGGGTGCATCGAGACTACCTTAATCAAAACTGATGATTCTTTGAAGCCGCCAGCCGAAGCTTGGGCTACATCAAACGAATTCCAAAACTTCATTGCCCAAAAAATTCAAGGTACTAGTTTAAAAATAAAAAAAGTTTCATCAAAAGAAAAAACAGATACCTTAGCTCCTCTAGATATCCCTGTAGTGGATCAAAATGAGCCGAAAAGGACAGTTGATACATCGGCTCAAACAAAGAAAGCTAGTACCTCATCTGTTAGCATACAAACAAGTGCTCCCTATGATATTCCAATGAAAAGAAATATTGATTTGACTGCTGCACAGTCAGAAAAGGCCTGTGAATTTTTAAGTAGTGTGGTTAAAACTACTGTTGAATTAGGCCAACTAATGTCTCAAAAATCAGGTGATTTTATGAAGAAGAAAATTAACTCTGATCATGTGACAGACACATTTAAGATGGATTATTGTGTAAGAAAATCATTCTTACTGTTCAAACTTGCTAAGCACAATCTTTTGCAAATGGAAGAAGACTTGGCTAATCAGTATGATGCATTCTTAAATGAACATAATTTGACATCCTGTAGAGAGATGCCAAAGAAAATAATTCCTAAAGCGAAAGCAGACAGCGATAGTGACTGTGAAATTGTAGAAGTTGTGGGTGCATCTAGTTTGGCGACAAAAAAGGAAAAACCTAAATTCAATCCTAAAACTGTTTTCTTGAACAAAGAACTTTCTATTAAAATTGCCAAGAAGCCCAATACTCCAGAGAAGCCTACTCCAGGAAAAAAGAAACTGGAAATCAAAGGGCGGCATGCTGTGTGGATAAATAAAAATGTGATGGTGAAAAAAGTTAGTCCTACACAGTCTTTTTTAGCCCAGGACAGCCGAAATAAAAAACCACCTGATACCTATGTCACCGAGAAAATGGTAAGTGATTTTTTTGAACACTTCAATCGTAAGGAAGCCCTTATTACATGTGCACCATTCATCAACACTGACTGGACTTGTGTGCACAGAGAGTATGCATGTCATTACTTTGTGAATGAGCTGGATGCTGCTAATACATCAAGAAATAATGATAACAGTGCTGTTGCTACCGAAAATAATATTGAGACACCTGATGAGAACTGTAACTTCAGTGAAAAAAACTATTTTGAAAACCCAAACACACTATTTAGCCTATGTACTGAAGCCATTCGCAAATGTTTAAATATAAAGAATAATCAGGCACCGGCAACTCAGAAACTTACATGTAATGTTACAGATGGGACTGACACAAAAGGGCCTGTAGCTTTATTTCGGCTGTGCTTTAATGCTTTAAAAACTGATCATCTAAACATACTTGAACAAAACAAAACACAAGAAAACCATGACATTGAAGAAATAAATGATTTGCTTGATCTGCCTGATCAGAATAACACAGGAAATACAAAAGATCTGATTGAAGAAATTAATGATTTGGCTGATATTCAAGATATTGATACTTATAAAGAAGATTATATTATACGTGACATGCCTTGTCAATACAAGATACTAGTAACAGATGATAGACCAATACAAGATGCTGTTTTACCCCTCACCAGTATCTGTTACAAAAAAATAGTGAAAATGTTTTGTGATTACGAAACATACCAAGAATCGTTTCTTAGTCTTATACCAGAGAAAGTATCTGTAGACAATATAAGTTCCAAAGACAGCTATATAAAAAAATACACTGAACATATTTATATAGGAGGTCCAGATAAATGTCCAAGTTATTGTGAAGATACAGATTTATCTTCACTTGATAATTCGCTTAGAAATGGACCAAAATCACTTTTTACCCTTTGTGTGGAGTTAGTACAGAGTCTGCAAGGATTAACAAAAATTACTGCTGTTCAAACTAGTACTATTTCAAATGCATGTAAAGTGAAGCCTTTGAAAAGTATTGCTTTTGAAAGTATTAAACTCATCCTGTATACCGATTTTAATACCGATTTTAATAAAGAGCTGATTGGATCTGTATTTGACACAGCAAATAATGATAGTGATACAAACAATGCTATTGAAATAAACAATGATAATGAAGGAAATGAAAACTTTACAATAAACTGTGTAAATACTCTGTCAGAAGAAGCATTTAATAGTCTCCAGGTACCTCCGAGAATAAGAATCAGAAAGCAATCCCAAGATAGTTCAAACTTCTCAGATGGCTTTGATAATGATAATTGTGGTGGTCATGATGAAATGGATTTCAATGCAGATCATGTAGCAGATGACAATGGATGGGCGTCCCAACTGCAAATGCAAGAATTCCGATCTTGCTATACTCCTCACGTTAATACTACTGAGAATATGGAGGATGTAAATAACGAAACTGTTGAGGAACGGCATGAAGTTCCACCCCAAATTAAATTTGAACCAGTAGATGATTTTGCAGAAGATAACATGATTGATACATCAATTGTGAAAACAGAACCCCTAGCCCTACATGCATTAAACGAAATGACTCATATACCAGATAGTATTATCACTAAGAAGGAATTTATAGAAGCCACTAATTATAGAGGTGAGTCCCCTATGATACAAAATACTTCTAATTATAGTGTTAATTCTTTTGAACAATTTGTTAAATCAAACAAAATGATAAAACCTATGAATGATGCCAATGACGAGACTGAGATATTTAGTCAAAGTGGTTTGAGAATACGTAGACAACATGAACCAGACATAGACCCAGGGCATGATATGAGTATGAGCTTGTTAGTGCCCCATACTTTTGAGCCATTACACCTTGTTGAAGCTAAGGGCAGTCTTATGGAAACCAGTTCCGATGACGATGACAGCTCTAAAAAATCTGGAAAAAAGAAAGATAAGAGGAAGAAAAAAATAAAAAAAGATGGAAAGGCCATAAACAGTAAAGAAACACCTATGATAAGAAAAGAAGCATCTGCAGTAAAAGAAAAAATAGTAGTAGAAAATGAAGTGATGATTTTGACAAGAAGGATGAGAGAAAAAATAAGACAAGAGGAGAAAAAGATTGAATCGTCTGATTCTGATTCAGGAAACCTCTACATGTTGAGTTCTAAGAAAGATAAAAGTAAAAAAGATAAAACCGTACAAGAGGAGAAAAAGATTGAATCATCAGGTTCTGATACAGAAACCCTCTACATGTTAAATGTAAACACCGATGGCGACAGTACTTTAGTACAAGAAAAAATAAAGTTACCGAAAAATAAACTTTTAAAAGAAATTAAACAAAAGGATGATCAAGTACAGTGCAATAATGTAGATTCGACTGAAAAGGTTGGTGATAATTCTAAGAAGGCAGAAGCTAAGGAAAAACACTCATTTTCTGGATTCACTGCAATTGATCAGAATGAAACGACAAACTATCAAAAGCTAATGCAATTTGTGTATGATAAGATTGTACCTTCAGACACCGAAGACATTAACAAAAATCTAAATGAAGAACCTAATGACATTAACCACCCTGGAAATGAAGAAACTGATGACAATGGCCCTGTTATCCACCCTGATGAGCCAGTTGAACTATTAGAATGTGAGCCAACTATGCCAATGTTTGATGATGAGCCAAGTGAGCGTCCAGGACCAAAGAAATTCAAGAATAAAACTAAGAAGAATTTGGAAGCAGAAAAGGGTAAACCTCAATTTACTAACCGACATGGATGGCATTGCTACTCTATCAACTCAAATGACACAAAACTTTACAAAGATGCCCAAATAGTGCTAGAAAAACTACCAGAATCGTTTGTTGAAACTTACATGGAATATCAAGATGTTATGGATAAAGATTTACATGACGAAGAAGTTGACAGGTATAACATTATTTCTTAAAATTAATATAGCCTGTCACATTATACAAATAAAATTTATTGTAATTTCTTCATTTTCAGGCTCATAAACTTGCAGTCATTGAACAGATCTGTCAATTTCAAAGATATCAAAGATTTGAAATCGAAGAGTCGACCAAAGGGTTCAAGCAAAGAGACTTCAACGACTGAACATAATTCTGGAAACATTTCGAGGTCTCCAAGCCCTGCTTACTCTGATCACTTTAACGAACTTGCCCCTTCTGATGATGAAGGGCCTAAAGTGGAAGATGAAATTCCACCACCGGTGAGTACTGAATATTTAACAACTGTATCATCAATTAGGACGGTGAGAATTTGTTGTGAATTTTTGCTGTAACTGTAACAATGCAGGGGTTTTGGGAAATAAGAAACGGGAGAGAATGCAAAAGGTAGAATAAGAAAACAGCCAAGTGAAGAAGAGAAAAAGTAAGAGGAGTGGGAAAAATGAGATTGAGAGTAGGAGGAAAGGTTGGAGGTAATATTTAGGGGATAGGAACTTACGCATAACGGACCGCCCATATAGTTCGAATACGGAAAAGGGAGTTCTTTAACAGGGGATAGGAAGTTAAGGAACTATGTTATGTAATGATTTCATTATTTTAGATGCCGGTGCGTTCTTCTGAAAACAACTTGGCAAAGAATCTCCTTATGGACGAACACGACAGTGATTCCGACGGTGCAGGCGGCAAGAAAATAAAAGAGGAGCCGAAAGACCCTGACGATCAAGAAGACAAGCCCAGAAGGCCCGGACCAAAGTCTAAAACTAAAGTTGATAACAAAGTTGAACCGGAGTCTTTAATGCTTACTGCTGATAAGATGATGAACAAAGAGTTGACCCTATTGCATGCGCCGATAGTGCTGCAAGATACTGTTGACACCAAGGATACAATAGTGAAGGAAATTAGTCCTAAGGAAGAGAATAAATCCAGCAAGGTATGTATTGGTTTTACAGGGCCGTGTCAAAAAAATCTGATTATATTTCAACAGTTTTTAACTTACAGAGAGAGTATGTTTGTTTGAATGGTTTAAATCTTGCAAGATGATTTTGACGCAGTTATCTGATTCAGCTGAAGTTGTACAATACCTGCATATTCATAATTAGTTCGATAGCAGGCCGATCTAATGATGAAGATGAAAGATGAACAAGGCAATCCTTTCCGCCTGGTTGGTTCCTTGATGGTTTATGGCGACTGGCAGTGTTTAATTTGCTTGTGATTCCAAACACTAACCAAGACTTATTTCATATTAAAAATATTTCAACAAAAATCTTTATTTTTGACCTACGTAGTTCTTAAGAAAATATTAAAGCTATTCATAATTAATGAATAGCTTTGTATAACATACATAATTTATCTCAAAACTTAAAATATTCAATTTTTATTCATAAAATAAAAAAATTGCCGACTAATCTAATATTACCTAAAATATTGTTACACTAAATCCTTAAACATTTGGTTAGGTTGTCTCTTGACATAGGTTTCCTCGAGATTGAGCCATGCAATGTAATTCACACATAATCTAAGCTATTCCTTGGTCCTACCATCTTATAATAGGTATGTCTCCCTCTATGTTTACCATCTCTAGGGTACCCTGGGTACCAGACCATCTTATAGGACCACTTGCTTTACTTTGACCTCATGATATGTCCGGTCCATGGCCATTTTAGTCTCCGGATTTTAACTGATCCATCAGCCACTTTGGCCTCTTGTCTTATGTCTGTTTGTCTTAGAACTGAATGTCAAACGCTTTCTAGGGCTTGTTTCTATTTCTTATTTTTATTTGAATTACAGCTCCTGCTTCGTATACAGAAAAGCTCCATTAAGCAAGCAAAAGAACGTGTCAAAAATGACGACGACTCGTCATCGGAAGAGGAAAAGCAATGGGTCTCCACTAAGGAAAAACTTCTCAAGCGGATGGGCAAGAAAGAAGATGCTGTGTAAGTTGTATCACTTAAAATGAACACTCTCCAACCTCCCATGTTACGGTTATATAGACCGAATCAACGAGAGACGCGCCATTGCCATGTTAAAGCCCCGTCCATTCTCCCCCTTCTGGGACTTGTTTACACAGAAACAGTCTACTCGTTGCCGGGCTGCTCTCCTCTAATTCGCTCTTAATTTCATCCTGTCTTCATGTCCTTATTGTTTGTCTCTCTATCTGTCCGAGTCATCTCATCTCATGTTATAAAGTCATCGCTTCTCTTATCATCCTGTCGCCTACGCTGGTACCACCGCTGGTGTTGGTGGCGAACTTTTGAAGTCACCCGAAGTTGTCCGAAACATAAAATGAACAGTCGGTAATCAGTACTAGATATTTTTTTTTTTTAACTGCGTGAATGACGGATCAAGCTGATTACCCACCTGATTGAGCAGATATCACGTGTTTCGCCAGCCTTCGGGATTCAACATTTTGTGCCGGAAGGCTACTTTCGTGCCGCCTATTGTATTAAACTCCTGAGAGAATTTACTTACAGATCTTGACTTTTCTTTTACTTTCAGCGCTGACGACGCGAAACGTGCCAAGCTCGTCAACGAATTCATAGAGAGACGGAACGAGTCAGACCGGAAGAATAAGCGAGAATCTTGCCAAGGTAGAAAAGGACGGGCTAGGAGGAAGATGCTGGAACGGCAAAAACAACTAAGGTTAACTTGATTTTAGATCTAAAAATTATAATGCGAAAGAACATGAGCAGCTCCCCATACATTGTTTGACCCAACTTTTTAGACTAACGTAACGTACAGTTGAGATACTTTTGGTTATTGATAATATATGTTAAGATAACGAAAAAACTAATTTAATTTCTTGCGTAGAAGTTGTGGGAAAGTAATGAAGCTTGTTGCGTTTTGTTTCACGCAAATGCAATGAGTTGATTTATCTAATTATTTAGAAGTACAACTTAAGCTTCCCAACTTCTAAAAATATACAAGTTCTTTAGAAAAATTGGAGAAAAAAACAACATTTAGAACTGTACTAATTACTTCCATAAAGGGGCTTCATTTATTTTTAACCTGTGTCAGCGGTTGCCCACCTCCTTTATGTAATCTACACATGACTCAAACAAACAGCTCCTACAGCTCATAATTCAGTAGCTAGTAGTTATGTTGTTGTTAATGTATTTTTGACGAACACCGTGGCGCGGCAGCCTTGTAGCTGGCTGAGACGCAAGAGGTGCGGGTTCGATTCTTACTGCGTCCCAAATATTTGCATAATCTGCAAATATTTGTTCCGGGTCTGTGTTGTGGTACCTTGGTGCTCGTATTTCACCCACGGCACAGAGAATCCTAGTGTGAGCCAGTACTGCGTATATATAACTGTTATGTTATGTTGTGTACTACAACCTTTTGAACCGCTGCTTACGCTCCTACTTATAAGCGTCTTACAAGTGTTTTTGTATTTACCGAAACAGCGCCTCAAGTAAACCATTCAGCAACTTATTTTGTATAAAAACTTTCGTGAATCATATCAATTATATTATAAACGGTAAAATTTCCCGTTTTTATAATATAACTTATTTTGTGTATACAGTAACCAATGACGCTCAGGAGTGAGTATAAGCTGCACGCAAAATTCAGTAAATTTAGTAATGTAGTATTTTCTAGTGACACTGGTTTGTTCTTGGGCACCATTTCTAAGTAAAGGCGTTCATGAAAAGAGCAAAAGAGAAAAAACTGAGGTGATAAAAGGGTAATTTCGATTTATTTCAGATTTCTATCAAACGAGTTGTTCAACGAGGGTATGGATGGAGGTACTCCCGGCAAGCGAGGCGGGCCTACAGGTCTCTTCAAGGGCCGCCGTAATATTAGAAAAGTAAGCAGATCTTTCAGCTTTACCCTCCGATTTTCTTCAGATCCGCGAGTTGATCTAAGACATTGTAAGGAATTTTCTGTCAGAAAGTCGGGGTTCTTATAGTTGTCCCGCAAACTATAAGAAATTTCGTTCCAAAGATCATACTTACAGCAGCTATTTATCATATCCTTCCGGAAGAAAGTCTCTAAATGATAATGAAAATCGCATTAAAATCCTTCATGTAGTTTAGAAGAACTAAGCGGACAAATATACTGACAGACGCGGATAGCGACGTTGTTTTATACTATGTATTGATATCTCCGACGACAACATCCGAAATTTTAAAGGACGCATGAATTCGGTGGTTCGTGGCCTATGTCCAGCAGAGGAATTCTACAGGCCTAATGACGTTCGTATACCGGGATAAGCCTTTTTAACTCAATCCAGGTAAACCAAGATAATATGTAAATCTGTGTACCAAATTTCATCGAAATCGGTTAATTTGCTGTGAGTAACAAACAACTATGAAAGGAATTCTGTGTCGACCTCTGTGGAGCGGCGGGCGAAGGTTCGCCTGCGACGCAGGAGGTTGCGGGTTCGATTCCCGCCTCGGAACAAATATTTGTGCGATCTGCAGATACTTGTTCAGGGTTTTCTGGGTATTTTCAATGTATAATAAACAATATCTATCTATGTAATGTTTTGTATTAAGTATATCAGTTATCTAGTACCCATTACACAAACTCTGCTTAGCTTGTGTTAAACTGTCCAGCATTATTTATTTATTTTATTTTAATTGTTTAATGCACAACGATAATTTTCAGGTCATTGACAAGAAGTCGTTGGCGCGTAGCACGGTCGTAGCTAATATGGAGGAGTTTGAGAGAAAACGGAGACTGAATATGAGGCAGAATAAACTGGTGAGTTTTAATACCACACTGCATTCACTAGAACTTGTCCCTCGAGCTTGACTTGACTTGATCCGCATAAACAGATCCAGCAAAGTAATCACAAAAACGACTAATTAATAAAACTATTTATCCGTAACTATTGTTGTATTCAAATCGTTCCTAACAGACCGGAAGCAACTTATAGTGAACCCAGTTCCAAAGACTTATGACCCATATTCTAGAAGAAATCTTAAACTGAAAGACTCAAGCATGGATCAAATGAACTATCTACTTGAAAAAGTAATACAGAGAACATTCCGAAAGTATGGAGAGAGATAACTCTCTTTCTCTATCTATACTTGATTTATCTCTCTCCATACGACAGTTATCTCTCGCCGTACTTGAGTTATCTCTCGCCGTACTTTGTTAGGTATCTCTATAATTATTCAAATTCAAATTCAATTTATCTATTTCAGACATTGTCCATATTTTGTTAGTTGCGCTTATAATAATGTTTTTAGGGAGGGCACATTTAAATTTTTTTTTTTTTAGCATGTCCAACATGTATGCGCTTCCAGTTGTTTGCTTTAGGACAGACCCACCTGTCCGACAACGCGTTTACGATGCTGTTTGGGGTTCCACGGACCCTTCCCCTCATTGACGCACACCTCTTGCACATGATGCTATGGAAGCCATCAACTCTGCTTTCCGCAAACATGCCAGAGGCCAAGTCTTTCTCTCTGCTTGATTGTTTAAATATTTCTTGCAGCAAACTTGCTGTATCTGTATCTGTATCTGCACATTACGTTTCGTCAGTCAAACCTGTGTATGGACCAAATGAGTTGATGAGTCAAACCACTAGAGGCGCTGTTAAGACTTGCTATTGAGCCGGGGAGATGGGAAAAACTTTGATCTAGTGACTGCACTAGAGTTAGAGTATGGAATTTGAAGTTGTAATGTTTTATAACGTTTGCAGAGAGACGTGCTCGGTTGCGAGGAGGGAGTGAGCGTGCTAGTCATAAACGACGAGGTGTGCCTCGAGTACGACTTCGAGGAGCAGCGCCCCGTCGTCACCGTTCACCAGTTCTTCACCAAAGTCATGAAGGCTCATCAGGTTTGTGCCTCTTTTCCTTCCACTGGATCTTTCTATGTAACCCTGCCATTTGACGACCTCTAGCGCGTCGGGCGAGTAGCCCGCTGAGATGCGAAAGGTTGCTGGTTCGATTGCCGCTTCGGGACAAATGTTTGTATGACCTGCAAATATTTGTTCTTGGTCTGGGTGTTATCCAATTCAATTCAATACATTTATTTCAGGCAACAGTGAAAAATGTACATTGTACCTAGACAAAGGCCCATAGCACAGATTACTTAATAGTTATTTCGTAACCCATAGTAATATATACCTTACAGCTAACATACATATAAAATATTTATAACTTAAGCTAACACATGTTATGATGCTACTCGTAGTTTCTGATACTCACACACAGGGAATCCTAGTGTGGGATTAGGAGTATGTATGTGAATGTGTGTGGTGTTATGTTATTTGATATCATGATAGACCAATGTTGTTTTTTTTTTAACTTCGTGTATGGTAACAATTGTATGGCCTACCTGATGTTAAGCGGTAACCTCTGCCTTTAACAATGCATTATCTCATAGGTCACGTCCACCTAGGACGCATCCTATGCGGCAGTGCACTGCGCCCGCCACCCTGAGACATAAGATGAAAAAATTTCATGTGCTTGTAATTTCACCGGCACCCATACCCTTCAAACTGGAACACAGCAATGCAAGCACTACTGCTTTGGGGCAAAAATAGGTATGGAGGTACTCTTTCACAAAAAAGGTCGTCTGCCTCTTGGTCGCCGAGTATCTGTTAGCCACCATTCCGTTATAGCCGTGGTCCATCTTCCGTCATTCCTTCTAGCCAAGTGTCCCACCCATCGCCACTTAAGACTTGTGATCCGCATACCTACGTCTACGACTTTCGTACGTCGACGTATCTCGACGTTGGGTATATGATCAAAGAGGGATATACCGAGCATGGCGCGCTCCATTGCCTTTTCTGCTACTTTTATCTTGTTCATGAAATCCTTTGTGAGTGGCCACGTTTCGGTTGTGTATGTTAGTATGGGCAGGACATATCTACACTAATATTTTATAAAGAGGAAAGATTTGTATTTTTGTGTATATGTTTGTAATGAATAAACTCAAAAAATACTGTGCCGATTTCAAAAATTATTTCACCATTGGAAAGCTGCATTCACCCTGTACATAGCACATAGGCTACCAGGTGGGGGGGGGGGCTGTTTTTCATCCTTAAACTACCCGTGCGAAGCCGGGACGAGTCGCTAGTTGGTTATAAACCGATTATCGCGAGACGATCGAAATGACTGAAGATCGAGTGATTCTAAAAAATTATGTATATTTTTTCAGTATGAAGGAGTGAAATTCATGTGGGACGCGTGTTTCGAAAGCCTGGGTACAATCGAGGCGGGTCACCCTGGAGGGGGCTGCATTCTGGCGCATTGCATGGGCCTCGGCAAGACCCTCCAAGTGCTGGCTCTATTACACACGGTACGTTTCGAAAGCCTGGGTATAATCGAGGCGGGTCACGCTGGAGGGGGCTGCATTCTCGCGCATTGCATGGGCCTCGGCATGTCCCTTCAAGTGCTGGCTCTATTACACAAGGTACGTTTCGAAAGCCTGGGTACAATCGAGGCGGGTCACCCTGGAGGGGGCTGCATTCTCGCGCATTGCATGGGCCTCGGCAAGACCCTCCAAGTGCTGGTTCTATTACACACGGTACGTTTCGAAAGCCTGGGTACAATCGAGGCGGGTCACCCTGGAGCGGGCTGCATTCTGGCGCATTGCATGGGCCTCGGCAAGACCCTCCAAGTGCTGGCTCTATTACACACGGTACGTTTCGAAAGCCTGGGTACAATCGAGGCGGGTCACCCTGGAGCGGGCTGCATTCTGGCGCATTGCATGGGCCTCGGCAAGACCCTCCAAGTGCTGGCTCTATTACACACGGTACGTTTCGAAAGCCTGGGTACAATCGAGGCGGGTCACCCTGGAGGGGGCTGCATTCTCGCGCATTGCATGGGCCTCGGCAAGACCCTCCAAGTGCTGGTTCTATTACACACGGTACGTTTCGAAAGCCTGGGTACAATCGAGGCGGGTCACCCTGGAGCGGGCTGCATTCTGGCGCATTGCATGGGCCTCGGCAAGACCCTCCAAGTGCTGGCTCTATTACACACGGTACGTTTCGAAAGCCTGGGTACAATCGAGGCGGGTCACCCTGGAGCGGGCTGCATTCTGGCGCATTGCATGGGCCTCGGCAAGACCCTCCAAGTGCTGGCTCTATTACACACGGTACGTTTCGAAAGCCTGGGTACAATCGAGGCGGGTCACCCTGGAGGGGGCTGCATTCTCGCGCATTGCATGGGCCTCGGCAAGACCCTTCAAGTGCTGGCTCTATTACACACGGTACGTTTCGAAAGCCTGGGTATAATCGAGGCGGGTCACGCTGGAGGGGGCTGCATTCTCGCGCATTGCATGGGCCTCGGCATGTCCCTTCAAGTGCTGGCTCTATTACACACGGTACGTTTCGAAAGCCTGGGTACAATCGAGGCGGGTCACCCTGGAGGGGGCTGCATTCTCGCGCATTGCATGGGCCTCGGCAAGACCCTCCAAGTGCTGGTTCTATTACACACGGTACGTTTCGAAAGCCTGGGTACAATCGAGGCGGGTCACCCTGGAGCGGGATGCATTCTGGCGCATTGCATGGGCCTCGGCAAGACCCTCCAAGTGCTGGCTCTATTACACACGGTACGTTTCGAAAGCCTGGGTACAATCGAGGCGGGTCACCCTGGAGCGGGCTGCATTCTGGCGCATTGCATGGGCCTCGGCAAGACCCTCCAAGTGCTGGCTCTATTACACACGGTACGTTTCGAAAGCCTGGGTACAATCGAGGCGGGTCACCCTGGAGGGGGCTGCATTCTCGCGCATTGCATGGGCCTCGGGAAGACCCTCCAAGTGCTGGTTCTATTACACACGGTACGTTTCGAAAGCCTGGGTACAATCGAGGCGGGTCACCCTGGAGCGGGCTGCATTCTGGCGCATTGCATGGGCCTCGGCAAGACCCTCCAAGTGCTGGCTCTATTACACACGGTACGTTTCGAAAGCCTGGGTACAATCGAGGCGGGTCACCCTGGAGCGGGCTGCATTCTGGCGCATTGCATGGGCCTCGGCAAGACCCTCCAAGTGCTGGCTCTATTACACACGGTACGTTTCGAAAGCCTGGGTACAATCGAGGCGGGTCACCCTGGAGGGGGCTGCATTCTCGCGCATTGCATGGGCCTCGGCAAGACCCTTCAAGTGCTGGCTCTATTACACACGGTACGTTTCGAAAGCCTGGGTACAATCGAGGCGGGTCACCCTGGCGGGGGCTGCATTCTGGCGCATTGCATGGGCCTCGGCAAGACCCTCCAAGTGCTGGCTCTATTACACACGGTACGTTTCGAATGCCTGGGTACAATCGAGGCGGGTCACCCTAGAGGGGGCTGCATTCTCGCGCATTGCATGGGCCTCGGCAAGACCCTTCAAGTGCTGGCTCTATTACACACGGTACGTTTCGAAAGCCTGGGTACAATCGAGGCGGGTCACCCTGGCGGGGGCTGCATTCTGGCGCATTGCATGGGCCTCGGCAAGACCCTCCAAGTGCTGGCTCTATTACACACGGTACGTTTCGAAAGCCTGGGTACAATCGAGGCGGGTCACCCTGGCGGGGGCTGCATTCTGGCGCATTGCATGGGCCTCGGCAAGACCCTCCAAGTGCTGGCTCTATTACACACGGTACGTTTCGAAAGCCTGGGTACAATCGAGGCGGGTCACCCTGGAGGGGGCTGCATTCTCGCGTATTGCATGGGCCTCGGCAAGACCCTTCAAGTGCTGGCTCTATTACACACGGTACGTTTTTATTTACAGCTAATCCACCAGAATCCTCAAGCTAAATCCCCCAGGGGATCGTCCAGTTTTATAATAACATAGCGCCTAAACTACGCCAGAGATGAAATTACCATACTCACCGTAAACTTTTGAAACTATCATGGTTATGCACATACTTTTCACTAGAAACGGGATATTTAACAATTACAACAATACAACAATTACAGTTTTCAAAAGTTTATTTTCGGGTTTTGTTTTCAATTAAAATTCGAGAATCATGGTAAATATCCCGTTTCTAGTGAAAAGTATACTCACAGTAATATCGCAATACTTCTATGAAACGTTGTTATATACACATAAACACTTGGATAGTTTTATGAATAAAAGTGGTTTACATTGTATTAACACGAGAATTATAAATAAACAGAATATTCCCAAATTTTGATTAAAGAAAGTATGTGGGGAATTCTGTATGGTTCTATAATCAATTTCTAGAGTCCGGGGTTGGAAAAATCATGACTTTTTTAATTTTAAACAAATAAAACCGTTTTTTTTTAAATCGTTATTTTTCCTGTCTAATATAGCAATTACTTCAAAAATATAAACGTAAAGAAATATTTTTGACTATATTTGACGTCCATTGTATATTTTTTATAGTATTTGGATAATCCGTTTGTGAGAAGTAGGGTTTTTTTCATTTTTGGTCTTTTTTGCAGTTTGGGGTCTATTGTCGCCTTAACTTTTATATTTGTCTGAGGTCGTGGATATCAGGAACTCATCCCTAATGTCCTCATCTGTCAGGACCCTATCTCAGTCCCAGTCAGTATTGTTATTTTCCGACTGCTATTGATAGTTATTGCGTTGTGTATAGGTCCTGACACACCCGCGTGCGAACATGCAGCGAGTATTGGTATGCTGCCCACTTTCAACGGTGCTCAACTGGGTGGACGAGATTCACAAGTGGATCGGACCCGTCACTAATGAAATCAAGGTATTTATTTATATATTTTCATTTATTAAGGACAACAAACAATTACACTCATGTAGTACTTAAAATAGGACTAAACATTACAGGCTCTATAAGAGTAACCAGCCCCGTTGTCCACAAGTTAGGTATATGTTTACATTATAGGGCAAATAGAAGGTATAACTTATTACAATGACTTAGTTTAGTGTGGACAAGATAGGTATTATATCTGCCAGTCCTGATTGACCCCTCGACAAAGCACTGTCCCCTCACGTGGTCCACCCACAACTACTAGAAAGAGAGAGAGGACAACACCCAGCCGAGGCGCCAGCCAGTCAGACAGTATTTAGAGAGCTCAGTAAATGCTAAGTGTCTATGCATAGGAATTTAGGACGACAAGATACATGAGAAGTAGGTACTTACTAATCAAATTATTGTACGGAACCTAATCTTCTTTACTGTAGTAGAAGCAGGCGGACGACTCCTTACCTCATAACTACCCTCTATTCACACTTAACGTTATGGTTCCACCTTCATAACTGCTAAGTAGTGCAACAGACTTGTATTTCCTGAAAACTATAATCTGGGCCGCTTTAAGGGGATGAAGGGGTTTTTCAGGGGACAATAACAGTAAATAAACAAGTGGTTGGTGGTGGTGGTTCTGCCGGAAGACCAGCGTTGGTTGCTAGCTTGCTGTCAACCAACTCATGCTGAGGCAGAACCATTTTGTTTACCTAGTTACACCTAGTACCTTCATATCTGTTTCTTCTTGGTGTGTTCTGTGTTTCTGTGTAGCTCTTGTATACAAATAAATATATATTCTTTCTTTCTTCTTTCTTTCTTTTAAATATGGCTTCTAGACCTTATTGCTCCATCGTCGGCCGAATCGATAACAGATGAACTTACAGCGGTCAAACTACAAAAATCTAAACTTAATAATCCATAAAATATGTGTCAAACGTTAACATGACATAGATAAATATAATATAATTAATTTAACATACATAAAAAATACACATTAACAAAAGAAAGTGAGGCTAGCATAACTCCCAGCGAATCACAAATGAACTTCATCAAAATGGCGCTTCAGTTGGCCAATCAGAAACGGTTTCGGGGCACTTCTGGTGCGGGCGCCTCTTCGTCGTTTCACTCTTCACAGAATGGTGGTGGACGTTACTTCAGCAGGCATATTATGAGCTCTTATTTCCATTCAGTTCAAAAACTATTCAGTACAAAATATCGGTTCATCGTTGACATCCGCGTCGTTGAATAAATTTAATCGCAGATGTCTATAGACTCTCTGCAACTGTGCCTTTTAATATAGTTGCGGATATCACGGAACCGATATTTTGTACTGAATAGTTTTTGAACTGAATGGAAATAAGAGCTCATAATATGCCTGCTGGGGTCTGTTACAATCCTTCGCCACTCGTCTCGCTCCACAGCCATGGTGCATTCACGCATTCTACTCTATTTAGATAATCGATTTATTATATATTGGCCATATTTCCACATTTGCCAGACAAGAACCTGCATAGTGGCTGCTGGCAGTGGCAAATTATAATAAAACCTAAAAACATATTTAGTGACTTGAATGTGGAAAACGATTACATCTGGCGAAAATGGAATCTGGTTGATGTGGAAGTCACCCCTTAATAGCTCCTATATTTATATGGTACTTCAATGAAAATTCTTGCCATTGAATTCAATCTCATTCTTGCAAGCCGCGAAAACTGAGAAGGAAATTACAGGTAAAAATACACATTTTGAGTGTCTTGTTTATTCTTAAGTACTCAGGTGGATGCTGCTTCCCATTACCTGGCTTAGTCCCTTTGTTGGCTTTTACGACACCCACGGGATGAGAAGGCAGGGGTCTATTCTAGGCCGGACGCACCACGGCGTATCATATAACGTAACATAACACCCAGCAGTCACACACATAGTCCTGATCCAACACTAGGATTCCCTGTGTCGTGGGTATCAGAAACTACGAGTACCATGGTACCACAACACCCAGATCCAGAATAAATATTTGCAGATCATATAAACATTTGTCCCGCAGCGTGAATCAAACCTGCAACCTCTCGCATCTCAGCCGGCTACTCGCACGACGTGCTACAGAGGTCGTCTCTGTATCAATATGTACCATGTATGTTTGAATGTACTTCATTGTTGAATAATTGTTGGTTCATTGTTCTCCATATACGTTTTGTGCACCACCTACATAAATGTATACACAATACACAAAGGTTAGCTGGTAGAGTATGCTTTTAGCATTAAGTTCGCCTATGTTGTACATTATTACCCGGACTTGTTGATAAAATTCGTTGGTAAGATAAGATTTGTCCTGGTTGCTAGCTTATTACTGGAAGAAAGCGTTAGCTGAATCAGTCGTGGGAAGCAATGGCGGCGATGAGCTCACCACTCGTCACGTCTATATTCCACGGTGGTGCAACCCACTGTGAAAAGAGGCTCATAGAGGCACTGCCTACCCCTTCGGGGAAAGAGGCGTGTGTCTATGAATGAATGAATGTACATTGTTTGTTTTGTGCAATTAAGAATATTCTATTCTATTCTATTCTATTGTTTTCCATAGGTCTTCGAGCTTTCAAAACTCCGCAAGACATACGAGCGTGCGTACCAACTGGAGGACTGGTACAGCGGCGGCGGCATCTTCATCATCGGCTACGAGCTGTTCCGGAGCTTGACCACCCTCGACCCGGAGATAGACGAGATACGACCCACTATCATCAACAAGATACGCACAGCGTTGCTGGACCCCGGCCCCGATATCATAGTGTGCGACGAAGGGCACTTGCTGAAGAACGATTGCTCGGTGCTCGCGGTCTCCATGAGCAGAGTGGCGACGAAGAGAAGGATCGTGCTGACCGGAACGCCCATGCAAAATAATTTGAGAGAGTATTTCTGTATGGTGAATTTCATCAAGCCTAATCTGCTGGGAACATACTCGGAATATTCCAATCGGTAAGGCTGATTTTAAGCAACACAACATTAATAATAAATAAAATATATAAATAATGCTGGACAGTTCACATAACATTATCTAGCCCCAAGCTAAGCAGAGCTTGTGTTATGGGTACTAGATAACTGATATACTTAATACAATACATTACATAGATAGATATTTTTAATTATACATAGAAAATACCCAGAACACCCTGAACAAATAACTGCGATCGCACAAATATTTATTCCAAGGCGTATTCCTCAAATATATGTTGCAAAAATATCTTTCAGCAGTACCTGAAATTTTACTGAAAAAAGGCATGCGAACGTTTTCTTTGTTAATAAATACACTTTACGTTTTAGCCGGATTTCAGCGTATTTTGACGATTTAAAAGTTGGTTTCACGGTGTAGTTATTGAGAACAAAATATTTTCAGGACCTCATAGTTAAAATGGGGCCCCTGGATTTAAAACCTTGAGTATGGTGTCGTTTCAAAGGACCTTTTACGGAGTAGTTATTGAGATAAAAAAAAACAGGACACCAAGGTTATAAAGTGACCTCTAAATAAAAAAAAAAATAAGTATGTTGTCGATTCAAAGGTCGTTTCACGGCGTGGTTGTTGATGTTAAAGTTGTTGTCGCCGGGCAGTTTTCTGAGTATGCGCGGACGAAGTCGCTCGCGGGTTCTCTAGTCTATATTTATAAAACAAAGTCGTGCGTAAGTCGTAAGTACACCACTTATAACTCAAGATCAGCTGGACCGATGTTACTTATATCTTTTTTGGTGGATTCTTCTCCACTCCGAATAGCAGAATAAGTAATAAAATATCGGGGGGGCTGTTTTTCACCGGGGGCTACCCGTGCAAAGCCGGGGCGAGTAGCTAGTACTTAATAATACATTACATAGATAAATATTTTGTATTATACAAAGAAAATACCCAGAACACCCTAACAAATTTCTGCAGGTCGTACAAATATTTGTTCCGAGGCGATAATCGAACCCGCAGCCTCCTGCGTCGCAGGCGAACCATCGCCCGCCGCGCCTCAGAGGTCGTCGATAAATAAACACCCAACAGTAACATCATTATCGCCAGCCTCTATACATCCATTACTAGACGAGATCTTCCATTAAATACAATGAGGAGGGGATTTGCTATAATCACCACGCTTGGCAGGCGGATTGATGAGGTGATCTCAGTTTGGTGCCAAGTATCTACTCAGGTGGATGCTGCTGCCCATCCCCTGATATTAATACCTTAGTGAGGCGTTCACTACATTCACGAGAGGAGATATAGATATTATCGTTCAAAATAAGAGCGATGGGGCTTTATCCGATCTCACCATCTCCATTTCGTCATACGACAAGCAGGCGCAAGGCTCAGTACCTAAACCGCTCTGTACCTATAGGTACCTAGTACCTTACCTCATCAGTATACCCGCAATTCGCACTAAGCGTTTCGGTTCCACCTTTGTAATGCAAACTGCTAAGGAATGGAACAAGTTGCCGTCGTCTGTCTTTCCTGAAAACTATAATATGGGTCTCTTTAAGGCAAGTCTGAATAGGTGCCTTCTAGAGCTTCGTGCTCCAACGTCGGCCGCATCGTCACTTACCAACAGGTGAGATCGTGGTCAATCGGGGGTCTAAATCTTAGTTTCCCAATGCTTGTCAGTTCTACAAACTGGTCTGCCAATGACTTGTACTTGCTAATTCTGAGAGCCATGTCAGTGTTCTTGATTCTTTCTACATTTGCATTACAGATTTGAAAACCCAATCATGAACGGCCAACACAGAGATTCGAGCGAAGAGGATATAAAACTAATGAAAGCGCGAACGCACATACTCCACAAAGTATTAGAAGGATGTCTCCAAAGACAGGAGGCTTCTGTCCTGTATCCTTATCTACCTAAAAAACACGAGTACACGGTGTTCATTCCCCTGACTCAGTGTCAATGGGAAATGTACAACCACTACATGGATAACTATGCTAAAACTCAGAAGCAGAAGCAGATTTTGAAGGATTTTCATATACTGCAGAAGATATGGTCGCATCCGCAGGTGTTACATAACTTTCAAATGAAAGCGCGCGATAAGAAGGACAAAATAAAAGGTATGTTCTTTTTAATCTTTAAGTTGGAAAGTCTATTTTTTTCCAGTATCATGTTTCCTTAAAGATCCATTCATGTGCTTGCTGTCTCGGTCATCAAGTCATTACTTTTCAAGTACTCTTTTTTTTCCTTTTCAGTACTTTTCAAAAGTAGCTACAGTTTTCCTGAAAGTAACACTTTTGTAGAACAATTTGCGCAGATTTTTCAAAATGGTGTAATAAGTCTAAAAGTCATCAACTTTGATTTCGTTTCACTCCACTTGTTCACTTTGTCACTATAATAACATACATTCTGTTTTGAATAACATTAATATACTGGCTTAGGTACAGCATAATGTTTAAATTAGAATATATACTTGATACTTGATCAGCGCATGAGAGGGTGGTGCAATTAGAAGGTGGCACCTCCTATTGCTCAGCCTCCCCTTCTTTACCTCTATCTTTTCATATCTGTTGACGATTTTGAGACCTATATTCTCATCCACCAAGCCGCAATGGGCCCGCGCTATTACGGCCCGTACACTCTCAGAACGTCAAACCAACTCTTGCAGTAGTCCCAGAAGTAAAAACGAAGGCTAACATTTTGTCCATTGTTTACAGCGGAAAAGATTGAAGACGACCTCGCTATCGCGGACCAAGAGGCGGACATAAAGCCAGCGGAAACGGAAGTATGGTGGCTCCAGTACCTGGGCGAAGGATCCATGCTGGACTCCTTGGATAGTTCCAACAAATTCGTGGCTGTGTTCCGGATACTCCACGAGTGCGTCGCTTTGGGAGACAAAGTGTAAGTTACCTTTCCACCAAGTAAAAGGTACCAAGTGTAAGGTACCTTTTGATGTAGTTGATTGATGATGATGAAAGAACAGTGTGGGGAAATGGTTCATTGCGTGAATGTAACTCAATATTGGCGTGATTGTTTCAGATTGATATTCTCAACGTCACTGTTCTGCCTGGACGCGCTCGAATTTTTCCTGAAGAAGATAAATAAATGGAGTCTCGGTCAGGAGTACTACCGGCTCGACGGGTCGGTACCGGCTGAGGTCCGCCAGAAGTGGTGTCGCGAGTTCAACGCGGATAATAACGTCAAGACCAAGTAAGCATGTCTCTATGTCTCAAGGTGGCAGGCGTAGTGCGATGCCGCATAGTGCGCGTCCTAGGTGGACGCGACATGTGAGGTAATGCGTAGGGAGTCCTCTACTATCCAACATATTATATTCTTAAACCTAGATTGATGGAAGAGCCTAGCTACCCACAACACAGTAAATCCTAGTGTGGGAGCTAGTGTTCAAATATAGCATAATATGTTGTCAACATATTGTACCTACATTGCATATATTGTTCTGGATCAATAATGATTATTTATTTTATTTATTTATACAACATAATATAACATATTAGTTTACAATATTTGGCAAAGCCCCTATAGAGGTTTTTCAGTGATATTATTATTCAAATACTACTTATAGAAATACTAGTCTCTGCCCGCGGCTTCGCTCGCGTGGAACTGGTTTAAACAGTAGCCTATGGCATAATCTGTATGTGCACCAAATTTTATAGACATTGTTTCAGCCGATACTGAGTAACAATCAAACATCTAAACACCCAAACTTTAGCTTTTACAGTATAAGTAGAATGTTAAAAGTTATACAACGGTTGAAATATTGCCATCTCAGACTAATTTCAAGCGATGCAATAATTAACTGATTTTATCACATATTTTTGTACATAAATGAACTTTTTATTTCCCAGATTGTTCCTAATATCAACGCGCGCGGGCTGCCTCGGTCTGAACATGACGGCTGCAAATCGCGTCATCATTTTGGACACCTCGTGGAACCCGGCCCACGACATACAGAGCATATTCAGAGTCTATCGATTCGGACAGAAAAAAGACTGCTTCATATACCGCCTTGTTGCTTTGGTAAGGATTAGTTAACAGCATCAAATATTGATGAATATTTCCTCTAGGCTCTAAGGGCCACGGGTTGAAGACCCTTGTTTTATGTTGTATATATGTGGAACTGTGGGAAATATGTGTCTGAAATTTAGGAAGAATTGTTTTATGTTGAAGACTACATCTACCTTGGCCAAATAGACTCCTTCGAGTCCAGACAAGACAAAGAAATCGCTCGGCGAACTGAAAATGCCTGAAGGAGCTATTGGGCCATGGTAGATCTAATGAAACACCCAGACTTCCCGTTATCGCTAAAGCGAAAATTAATGGACACATGCATTCTCCCTGTCTTAACATATGGTGTGCAAACTTGGTAATTGACACAGCTAAAAAAGTCCAAAACTCAAGGTCTGCCTGCGTGCGATGGAGCGCAGTATCCTAGGTGTGAGGCTGGATAGGATTCGAAACACTGCGTTGTGCTCACAAACCCAAATTGTGGATAAAGCCTTCGACCAAAGTAAAATACTCTGGTCCAAGGATATAGCTTCGAAAGCTGCTAAGCTGAAGTGGGATTGGGCTGGTCACGTCTGCCGCATGTCAAGCGAGCTGTGGGCGAAGGTAGCCACCGAGTGGCGTCCTGACCCAGCGCGCAGGCGACGCGGCAGACCAAAACGGAGATGGCGAGACGAAATTGATGTTTCTAGCTGACTGGACAAACAGCTCAGGATCGTGATGTCTGGAAGGAGTGGGGGGAGGCCTCTGCCCAGCAGTGGGACACAAAGGGCTAGAAATAGAATATGTGGAACTACACATACATATTTGTGGACAAACCACGGTACTTGGGCATGGTTACTCTTTCAATAGACTTATATTTTTCTCAATGTTAGGACCCAAAGCTTCGTGAGGGTCATGAACCTACCTTTTATCAGGCGTGGCGCACTCTGCACTTTAGTATGAAGCTACAAGTACCCGGCGGGCTCGACTTGTCGAGTCATTTCAGTGAGTCAGACAAGATGAGTTATGCGATAGAAAGAGAGATAACTTCTAGGTGACTTTTACTGTATGTAATTAGCGCTGGGTGACCTGAATACAGGGGGCAAGAGTAGCTATTTATTTAAATGATTTTGCGGAGTCAATCTTCTGTCAGTACTTTATATATTCTGTTCTTTCATTTTGTTATAATTGCTTTGAATATTTTGTAAGATTCCTCTTGTTTTAGGGTACAATGGAACAGAAGATCTACGAGCGTTCTGTGACGAAACAGGCGGTGGCGTGCCGGGTTGTCGACGAGCAGCAAATAGACCGACATTACAACCTAGCTGAACTTACTGAGCTATACAGGTATGTATCATCACGCGCCGATACCATAGGTAACTGGAACAGATGGTTTATATAAGAGGAGTGTACCGCTAAGAAGCTTGTACATGTAAACGAAGTTTGCTCCTATATTTACCCGACTGCGGCGAAGCCAAAAAAGGAAGGCAACGTGTTTGACCTGTATGTATGTATGGCCGTCCCTATCTTCCCTCGTAACTGAACGGCCGAACCGATTATGATGAATGATATGTCGTTAGCTTCGTCTTTATTGCGCGTGTCACTGGGTAATTTCAAATTATAAAAAGAGCAAATAGTGTTGAAAAAAAAAAAATGGTATCAAAAGAAAGTTCTTATTGAACATTCGTAATGTATTCAAATGTTTTGAAAACTTTTTTTTTTTACTTTGTTAATGTTGGTACAAGCAGATGTCCCACCTGATGTTAAGCGGTAACCTCTGCCTTTAACAGTGCATTACCTCATAGTTCAAGTCCGCCTAGGACACACCCTATGTGGCATTGCCACCCTGAGACAAAGATGAAAAGTGTCATGTGCCTGTACTTTCATTGTATTTCGTTAGAGCAGCTCATTTAAGAGGCTGTCAAGAGTCAAAAAGGCTTTTTTGAACGTATTTTTAGCAAAATCTACACAGTTTAACACAACAAAAATGTATATGTTAATCTTCATCATATTTCCAAGAGCATGATCAAGCCCAAAACACGAATTCCAGAAATTATCTCGATAAACAATAATCGTGAACTTACCTCTACAATGCGCTTATAACGTAAACATCTCTATCAGCGTACATTGATAAAGTTAATAAGAGTAATAAATAATATTATTTTAGAGGGCATGGTGGATTTATATTTTAGATTACGCAGCAAATATTTGTTTAAAAACAGTTTTACGTGATTTTCGTTCACTTTTCTTAGCGCGAGCGTTGTCCTGTCACTTTCTAACATACCTGAACTTTACTGAGTCAGATTGTGACGGAATTTAGCTCTTGTCTGCCTCCTAATGTGTGGGTATGTGTTGTCAGCGTGGACGAGATGGGCCTGTCCGTAGCGGGCGGCGTAGCGGTCGGCATCGGCGACGTAGCGCTGCTACGCGTGGCACGCGACGCGGCCATCCACGCCGTGCACGAGCACGACTCGCTGCTACGCGGCTCGGGCGAGCAGGGCCTGCCCGAGCACGAGCGCGCCGCCGCCTGGAACCAGTTCCAGCAGGAGCACGAGCATAAACGTACGTATGCCTTATGCTGCCTCTACACCATGGTGAACAATCACAGAATGCGCCATGATTGCCACCATGATTGCGAAGCTGTTTACACCATGGGCCATGGTGAATAATCACAGAATGTGCCATGAGTGCCACCATGATTGCGCAGCTAATTACACCATGGGCCATGGTGATCAATCACAGAATGCGCCATGATTGCCACCATGATTGCGCAGCTGGCCACACCATGGGCCATGGTGAAAAATCACAGAATGCGCCATGATTGCGCAGCTGTTTACACCATGGGCCATGGTGAACAATCACAGAATGCGCCATGATTGCCACCATGATTGCACAGCTGTTTACACCATGGGCCATGGTGAACAATCACAGAATGCGCCTTGATTGCCACCATGATTGCGCAGCTGTTTACACCATGGGCCATGGTGAACAATCACAGAATGCGCCTTGATTGCCACCATGATTGCGCAGCTGTTTACACCATGGGCCATGGTGAACAATCACAGAATGCGCCTTGATTGCCACCATGATTGCGCAGCTGTTTACACCATGGGCCATGGTGAACAATCACAGAATGCGCCTTGATTGCCACCATGATTGCGCAGCTGTTTACACCATGGGCCATGGTGAACAATCACAGAATGCGCCATGATTTCCACCATGATTGCACAGCTGTTTACACCATGGGCCATGGTGAACAATCACAGAATGCGCCATGATTGCCACCATGATTGCGCAGCTGTTTACACCATGGGCCATGGTGAACAATCACAGAATGCGCCATGATTGCCACCATGATAGCACAGCTGTTTACACCATGGGCCATGGTGAACAATCACAGAATGCGCCTTGATTGCCACCATGATTGCGCAGCTGTTTACACCATGAGCCATGGTGAACAATCACAGAATGCGCCTTGATTGCCACCATGATTGCGCAGCTGTTTACATCATGGGCCATGGTGAACAATCACAGAATGCGCCTTGATTGCCACCATGATTGCGCAGCTGTTTACACCATGGGCCATGGTGAACAATCACAGAATGCGCCTTGATTGCCACCATGATTGCGCAGCTGTTTACACCATGGGCCATGGTGAACAATCACAGAATGCGCCATGATTGCCACCATGATTGCGCAGCTGTCCACACCATGGGCCATGGTGAACAATCACAGAATGCGCCATGATTTCCACCATGATTGCACAGCTGTTTACACCATGGGCCATGGTGAACAATCACAGAATGCGCCATGATTGCCACCATGATTGCGCAGCTGTCCACACCATGGGCCATGGTGAACAATCACAGAATGCGCCATGATTGCCACCATGATTGCGCAGCTGCCCCACACCATGGGCCATGGTGAACAATCACAGAATGCGCCATGATTGCCACCATGATTGCGCAGCTGCCCCACACCATGGGCCATGGTGAACAATCACAGAATGCGCTATGATTGTCACTACATTTGTTAAATTATCGCCATCGCACTTAACCATTTTTTTTTTCTAGGGCTTGCTGATTTGGTTTACACAATGTTTTCCTTCACCGTTTGAAAGCTCTTATGGCGCACTCGCACCCGGTCATCAACCCATTGTTGATGACCGAGATTCGAACCCACGGCCTTAAGATTGAAAGTCGGTGTCAGTAGCCACTATACCAGAGCACTTATATTGTAAAATTGTGTTTACAGAAATGCAAAATGATCTCAACGCGAACAAAGCCGTGGTAGCGCTGAAGCGGCTGGAAATGGAACACCTCCGGCAGCAAGCGTTATACTCTGCTACAACTCACACACCTCCGGGCCCTGTCATCAAAACGGAGCTGCCTGCAGAGGGCTTTGAGGACTTGAGGAGTGGCTTCCTAGTACCCAAAGAGGAACCGGGCTTAAAACAAAGAGGGAGAAAGTCAAAGACTGGTAAGATAGTGCAATGCCGGATACCCATCGTAAGCGGGCCGCAGCCCGGCCCCAGCGCGGCGCCCGACGAGCGCGATGACCAGCAAGACATGGTCAAGAAAATAACCAACCTACTCATCAAGCATAACTTCATGCAGAACAAGTCCGGGCAAAAACAGATCCAGGAGCTCGTAGCTAAAGTGAAATGCATGGTTTCGACCGGACAGCCGATGGCGCTAGGTCCCGGCTACGACGAGCTGTCATCCAGCATCGCCAACGTGTTGCTACACCGAGAGGAAGTCCCGATGCCCGCGCTCACCAACATCGAACCGCCAACGGTCATCCCCGAAGTGCAACAACGAAAACGCGGCAGACCAAAGACATCACAGACCATACAACCTATACAACCGGAAAGACCGGTCCCGCCATTAGTCCCTATAGCCGAAATAGACGGCAGGAGAAGACGTAAGGCCGCGTTAGCTGCGGAGATGCAACTCGACACTCTAAAAGACGTCATCGATTTAGACGATGACGGTGACTGGCAAGACTTTGACACTGACGTCATTGAGGATGAACCACTAGAGGAGCCACAGCCCATGCAAAAAGAAAAAGAACGTAAAAAACGGTCTAAGGAGAGAAATAATGAAGTAGATTCAAGTATAGTCCTTAGCGATGATGAAGCTTCACCTGAAGTAATTCCCCCGGCTAAGCCCGCAGCAGTGCCCGCCGCAGTGCCCGCAGCTGTGCCCGCGGCTACTACCAACACAGATGATGGCGAGGTAGCCCTCCACCCGTCGCTGCTAACAAACGCGAACTTCATAAAGATCGTGGCTCACACGTACCTCGCCGGTAACCCGATGATGGACGAGGACGCGGCCACGCTGGCGGCGCAGTACAGCACCTTGAAGACGCTGCAGGAAGCAGAGAGTGAAAAGAAACAGATTAAGAGTGGGGCCGTTTATGATATCGCGGTTCAGGTAACTAACTATTACAAGCTTTTATTTAACTTTTATTTTTTATTTATTTTATATACTTAAAATGACGGAACAAGCAGACTTGCAAATCTTGCAATGTATGTATGTATATCTGGGTAGAATCCGGGTGGAATCTTGCAACTGAATTTTAAAGCAGTTATCCTCAACCGATTGAGCTGAAATTTGGCATACCTGTTAAATTCCGATGACAATACAATATGATGGTGACAGCGAGCTGATCTGATGATGGAGACGGAAGGTGGACAACGGAACTCCTCGATGGATAATAATAGACTGGCCGTGTTAAGCTCATTTTGATCAGCACATGGTTACAATCACTAATTTTATAAAAGCTTGTATTGAAAAATATATTTTTCACAAAAAACTTATTTCTAATAAACTATGTCTTTTTAACAGGTTTTAGGCAAAGATGTGCTGAGAAAATTGCAAGTAGCGAATCCTCAAATGAGCGGTGACTCTAGCTTAGCGGCGAAGAAACTGCAGGCACTTCTAGCAGGAACTGCAGAGCCTGAGGCGCCGCCCGCGCCGGCCGTCAAGAAACCCAAGATCGGACCCAAGTCCAAAGTGAGGAAGGGGGTGAAAGAAGAGCCGACATCACCACAATCGGACACCACGTCGAAGTCACATAAAAAGAACATTAATGTAACATCCAAGGGCCTGGCAGTGTAAGTTTTAATTTTAACAATATGCAGTTTTTTAATTTATTGAATTATGGAACAAACTGATGTCCCACCTGATGCTAAGGTGGTTGCTTACGCTTGTGGCGCAATATTCAAATACGTTCGTGTTTTTTGCTAATCACAGCTCAACACTTCTTCAAATAGCGAAAACTAATTTGACTTTAATTATATGACCTAACACACAAGTTTTAATTTATAGTATCACATAAATACCATTAGTTTGGCTATTGATGTGCTTGAAACAAAAAACACTAGTTAGTCAAATTAGTTTTCGCTTTTTGAAGAAGTGTAGATGAGCTGTGACGAGCAAAAAACACGAAAAAAAAAAATTCGCGCCGCAACCGAAAGCAACCACCTTAAATGGCAACCTCTGGCTATAACAATGCATTACCTCATAGTGTGGGTTTACAATGACAGTTACCAACCGCGCTGGCCAACTGTAAATCCACTCGGTCACGTCCATCTATATAGGACGTGACCTACGTGGCATTGTACTGCGCCTGCCACCCTGAGACAAAGGTGAAAGTCTCGTGGCTGTAATTTCACCGGCACTCAAACCCTTCAAACCGGAACACAGCAATGCAAGCACTAATGCTTTGCGGCAGAAATAGGTATAGTGGTAGTATTTCTCCGGACGAACTCTTTCACAAAATAAACTGGTCAAGTGCGAGTCGGACTCGCGTGGAAAGGGTTCTGTACAAGTTTGCTACCTTAGTAATTATTATAACAACTAGACCAATTGAACTTAATTAGTAGTGAAATTAAGCCACATATTTTTAATTTTCCGTAGAAATTAAAAGGCTCGGATTTCCGCTTAGGTTTTCTATAAACTATGAGTAAAGACATATATTCTGTATTTTTTCAATATTTTAGGTTCATTGGTTTCCGAGATAAGGTCACCACTTGTTGAAAATGGTCGATTTTCGTATATTTTAATGAATGTCTTTAAAACAATGTGTTTTAAAAAGATACAAAAAATGCATCTGTTTTCCCCACAGCCATCCCTTTCATTTGATATGTCACATGACGCAAATTAAAGAAAAACTAACTCTCACTATCAGAACTCGTTTATTTACGCTACACGTGCGTGGTTGGGTCACCTAACTCTGTATATGTACAAAATTCAACTTCTTTCGTCCAGTAGAAATTAGGCTGTGGCAGACAGACAGGACATGAGAGTGATCCTATAATAGTTCCGTTTTTACCTTATGAGGTACGGAGCCTTAAAAAGCTCTACTAAAATAATATGATTGGTTCAAAACAGTAAAAGAAAACGTTGTGAGGGTAATGGTGCCTTGCGTGGTGTCCATTCACTACCATTCGTCACTTCGAGATATCTTGTAAAAAATATTAAGCTGGTGATTATTACACATTTATCATACTGGGAAAACGTTGGCGTCACTAACTACATTACTACTACTTCGTGTCACCGGTCCTATCTTTGAGGTGTGGTGGCCCTGAAGAGCCTAGTGACCAACAGTGAAGGTACCAGTGTTGTGAAAAGATACAAAGGCCACTAGCACTTATTGCTTTGGCCTAGAAATCAACTAAAACAATATAGTTGGCCCTTATACCGTTGACACCCTTAACAAACACCTCTGAAATGCATTGTCTCTTTCCCCAGATCAAAGACACTATTTGCGCCGCCGAACGCGTCCGCGTTCACCGCATCGAACGTGCCCGTTCCGCGCGAGGAGAGCATCCTTCCAGATGACGAAGAAGTCGTCATATCAGAGCCTACGCCGGGACAATCGATCGATAGAAAACCTATCATCCTGAAAAAAGTGAAGCTCGAACATGCACATCGATCCGTGTTTAAGGTGTCTGCGCCTCCCGCGATGCCCGTGGCGATGGGGCGAGGCCCCGCCCCGCAAGCCGCGCCCTCCAGCGACACTATCTGCCTCGACAGCGACGAGGACGAGCCGACGCCCGCGCCCGCGCCTCCCTCGCGGCGACAGCGCACCATACAAGCACCGACATTGATTCCACAACAATCTGCGCCGGTTCCAGTAGCTTTAACAGGCCCCAACGCGCGTCCCATACCGCTCCCCCCGCCCGCTCCTTCAGTCTCCCTCCCGCCGCCGACATTCTACACGCTCTCTCCGTGCGGCACGCGTGCGTTCCCCCTGAGCTCGAACCCGGTACCGATATCGATGACCGGCCCCAACGGGGCTCCGCAACCCGTTCCCATCTCTCTAATGGGCCCAAGGGCGCAGCAAGTACCGATGTCGTTCACTCACGACCCGAACGGCTCGCAAGCCTTCTCGCAGTACTCGTTCCCGGGCCGATCGCAGCCCGTGTCGGTAACATTCACGGGCCCGAACGGTCAGCAAGGGATTTCTTATCCGGGCCAAGGTCGATCGCAGCCAGTACCGATCTCCATGACAGGCCCTGGTTCGCAGCCTGTGCCGATTTCTCTAATAGGGCCAAATGCCCAGCCTATACCCATGTCTCTCTCGGGCCCCGGTATCCAACCGGGTACGAAAACGTATGGCGCGCCCGCGTCCCAACCCATTCCAATGTCATTAGTAGACTCTAGCGGACGATCGCTTGCGATCTCTTCGCAGAGCGGCGGTGCGATCACTTTGCGATACGCGACGCATCAAACACAAGCCCCGCAGCAGCCCTCGCCTGTGCTAGCCGGTGCGGGCCCGACGCATGCACCGCGCGTCTGCCGGCCGAACCAGAGGAACGCAAACGCCTCGGGGCCTAATAAGAATGTATACAAACCCGGCGATTTATTCCGGATTTCGAACACGGGTGTCATCGATATACTGAACCGCAAACTGGGACGGACGAACTCTGACATGACAACGCACACAATCGCCGACGACGATGAGCCGGCTCCGCTAACCCAAGCGCCGAAGCCGCCTGAAGCAGTCGCTGCGCCCGTGCCGCCGCCCGACAGAAGTGACAAGGGCGCTCCGAAACGGTCAAAGTCGCGCCGAGTGTCTTCATCGAGCAGCAGCAGTAGTTGCCGCTCTCGGTCTTCAAGTCCTGACCCATTAGCCATCCTCAAAGACGTGGTACACATCCAAGCGCCAGACAGACAAACCACTGCAAAAAAAGCGCCGGCGCCTTCTCCGAAACCAACCCCTCCACAGAAACCAACTCCTCCACAGAAATCCAAGACTCCTAATTGGGCTGTGAAGGCGTCGAATCAGACTACCTTAAAAACGACTTCTAAACCTTCGACTTCCGGCCGTCACAAGACTGATACAAAGGCAAAAGGAAAAGTAAGCGATTCCGTTGACCTAACGAGCATAAACGACGGCCCCGGTTACACCAAAAGTGGCGCGAAGAAACGGGTCAGCGGTTCCGTTGACCTCACTAATACCCACCAAGAGGCTGTGCCGAGCACTTCACGAAATGCAGCTAAAGACAGCGGGACCTTCCGCGTACATTCTTCGAAGACTAGCGGTTCCTCCCTGAAGCACACCTCTAAGACATCGAACACGACTGACAAGCAAAGCGCTCCAACTAAAGTGGTCGGCACGTCGAAGACTATAATACTGGATGGGAAATCCAAGTCATTGAAAGTGGAAAGCAAGAACATGTATGTAGAAATTTCGTATAATTGTAGCTATTTTTACAAGCTTTTGTTTAACTTGCTGGTGATGTCGTTAGGGTCTAACTTTGTATGAGAGCCAATCTGAGGTAAATGAAATGCGACCGTACGTAAGTGTGGTTTATTAGCGACTGATTGAGTGAAGTTCGTAACAGTAGATCATTGTGAAATTAGGCAATATTTGCATAGTACTAATAATATAGAAAATGGACGCAACATACCGCCCGCCAAAGGACAATAGTCCTTTACAAACATAGGAAAACTACTAGTTACTTGAATACTTCTCAAAACATAGTAACATGATTATGATACATACATAACCATGATAGTTTCAAAGTTTATGATTATGATAATTTGAATCTATAACAAAATTAGGTTAGCAATTCTTAAAAAAGAGGTACAACCTTTAGTATGTAATGTAGGTAAGAATCTTACTATTGATGAATCTAATGCTAGATGTTATCATCTTTTTTAGGTCTTGTAGCGTGTTAAAGTTTTCTAAGTTTATTGTTTCGCTTTCTTCATGACCAATCTTCACAATTACTTGTAATGTCTTCTTCCTTTCCATATATGTAGTAGTAAAATTAGGTCTTGTAAGTATTACTTCATTATTTATTAGCCGTTCTGGCCCTTCCCACCAAAGTTTACTTTCTATCAGCAGGGGTAGTTCTCTTTCTCTTGACCCAAAATCAGCAGGGTTTTCTTTCAAAACAACATGGAACCATTGGGTGTTTGCTACGTTATCCAATATCTCATTGACTCTGTTGCTTACAAAGGGTTTACATCTGTGAGGATCTCCAAATAGCCATGATAGAACAGTTGATGAGTCTATCCAAGCGTAGACTTTGTGTTCAAGAATTTTCATAGCTTCACACACTTGTGTCATGAGCCATGACAGAAGTAGGGCTCCACAGACTTCCAGTCTTGGAAGTGTGATTGATTTGACTTGTGCGACTCGCATCTTCGAAGCTATAATTGAGGTATTGATTTCACCATCTTTAGTTTGTACTCTGGCTTGTACTACTGCACAGTATGCCTTTTTAGGTGTGTCACTAAATCCATGCAGACTAGTTTTGTGTAAATCTTCATTGTTTGTCTTTATCCATCTGTCAATGTGAATGTTGTTCAGTTTCTCAAATCCCATTCGTAGGTTTATCCATTCATTTGCAATAGTATCGTTAACAACATCGTCCCATTCCAGTTTCTCTAACCATAGTTTCTGAATCAATATTTTCGCTAGAACAATAGCAGGACTTATCCAGCCAAGTGGATCAAGAAAACGTTGTATGTTGGCCAATATACTTCGTTTGGTAATCTGTTTCGGTTGGGGTGGTACATTAAATCCATAATGCAGTGTGTCAGATTTCACAGTGCAGGACAAGCCAAGAGTTTTGATCATACTTTCGTTCTTGGTGACTTGTATTACTCTTGCTGCTTCTGAAAACTCTTTTCCTTCGTCTTCTGCTATCTGCATTAATGTCTTTCCCGAAAGGTGTGGTGCTGCTGCGGTACCAAATATAACTCGTAAAATTAGATATTCTTTTATTTCTTCATTATAATTATTTCTCCACAAAATTCTTTGTATCATCTTGTCTGCATCTTTCTTCTTACTTGTTTCTTTGTCTTCTCTAACGAGTGTATGGTGTGAAAGATATATTGCAGACTTTGATATTCCTTCTCTTGGTACTTCTTGCAAGTGGTTAAGCTGTAAATATTCATTTAATACTTTCGTATATTCTTCTTTCAGTTGTGGCTTTACTTCTAACATCCTTTCTAATTGATAAAATCTCTTCAGTGCAGTGTCTCTTGTTTGACCAATTTCTTCTATCGGCTGTGCACTTTTGAGTGGTAGCTTTACTACATAACGTCCATCTGTTCTCCTGGAATGAGCAGTAGCTGTGTATATTTTCTCACATAACCTCTTGTCAGCTGTCATACTTTTCGTACATGTTTCTTCAATGTACATGCTTTTCAACATGTTGTGTACGTCTAAATTTTCCAGGTGATGGTGAATACTAATTCTGTCATCGTGTGATTTGTCTCGTACCTTGCCAAATAGAATCCACCCCAGGCTGGTTTCTTGTGCACATGGAGAACCTGTGGGACCCTTGATTATGTTTCCTTTCACGATGTCAGTGTATACTTGAACTCCGAGTAGCATGTCAATGTTCCCTTGAATATTGTACGTAGGATCGGCCAGTATCAGACCGTCCAAATGTGACCATGATGTAGGCGTGATTGACTTACTAGGTAACTGTTTGGTCAGTTGGTTTGAAACGATATAAACCTTAACATTGAGGCTGAAAGAGTTCTCGTATCTAGATAGAACCTCAAGTTGAGTTGAATGACTGACCTGTGTCTCTGTGGATCCTATTCCGGTTACCCTAGCGTGTGTTGGAGTTTTGATTACTTGTAACCTTTGAGCCGCCCTCTCACTCACGAATGATGCTTCTGAACCCAAGTCGATAAGAGCTCTGAGTAACGTTGTCTGTCCTGAACTACTTCTGACAGGAACTACAGCCGTAGCCAGAAGTGAACTCTTACAATTGCTGGTGAAGTGTGATGCGAAGTGTGTTGCTATGTCCGTGATGTCCTGGCCGTCTTCTTGTCTCTCTTCTACATTTCCGTGCAGCGATGATATTGCAGGTGCTTCTTTCTTCTCCTCCTCTGTTTCCTTCTTTGAGAACGAATGAAGAAGAGAGTGGTGACGCCTTCCACATACTCTGCATGATGTTTTTTGTCTACAGTACATCATCGAATGACCAGGAGCTAGGCAATTGTAGCACAGTCTGTTTTCTCTCACATATTCACTTCTCTTATCTGGGTCCAGCTTTCCAAACTGCTTGCAGTGACAAAGCAGATGATTTTCACTGCATAGTATGCAAGTGTGTTGTGCAGTAGTGTTTGCATGAAATGTCTTCAGTTTATCTCGTGCCATGGGTGTTGATGATGATGATGTCAGTTCCAAAGTACAGATGCGGCTGTCCAAGAATGTGGTTAGGTTTGCAAAAGTAGGTATCCCGTCACAGTTTTCTTCACTTACATAAGTTTCCCATGCTCTGTGTGACTCACTGTCCAATTTTTGAATCACCAAAAATATGATAATCGTATCCCAGGTGGTAGTAGAAATGTCTAAACTGTTTAGGCTATTTAAACATTCTTTGGTGTTATCAATCAGCGATTTTAGATGGACAGGTGATGGGGTTGTAAGTTTCTTCAACGTAAACAACTTTCTCAAAATTGCATTCACAATAAGCCGTCGTTGACTGTACCGATTCTTTAAATTCTCCCATGCCGGTAAATAATTCTTATCAGTAATTTGAAAGTGTTTTATTGTATTCTTCGCCTCACCAACAACACAGGACTTCAAATAATGGAGTTTTTGTACATCGTTGAGCGCATTGTTATTGTGAATTAGCGATGTAAAAGTATCTTCGAAAGACTGCCACTCGTCGTATGCTCCGCTAAAAGACGGTAGGTTTATTCTAGGCAATTTTACTTCAGGATTACTGGTACTTGATTTCGTGCTCGGAACACATGATGAAGCAGGTTGTGTTGGTTGAAGTTGTTGCTCAAATTGTTGTAAGCAATCCATTAGATCCGCCTTCAAACAAGTGTATAATTCCTCGCATTCACTGTGCATATCAGTAGCAAAATACGGCAAAGTAATCCTATCTTCTTTGTTAGTAACTTTCAATAACTCCATATGTGTTTGTCTAAACGTAGTCCAATAATCTTCTATGCATTGTACTCGTGCTTCTAGGTAACCTTTTGTTTTACGCACTTTAGAACACTTTTTAAAGTTCGTTTGTGCCTTATTTAGTAACTCGACTAAGTCCTCCAACTGTTCAATCAATTTATCACTTTTTGACATTGTTTTCCGCACAATAACAGTTCACAATAAATCGTAATATCACTGCAATGTTCGTGAGTAATTACGCCGGTTGTAATAACTTCATTCACTTTGATAAAAGTTCCAAGATAGGCTATGAATTACGAATACGATCAAAACAATAACACGGGATTATAGCAATGAGCGCTAAAGGTCAAGCGTCATGCATGTCGCTCCGCAGAAATATGCATTCTTCCTTCGATAATGCAGTGCGCGATCCGGTTCGAATATGACCACTATGGTGATGTCGTTAGGGTCTAACTTTGTATGAGAGCCAATCTGAGGTAAATGAAATGCGACCGTACGTAAGTGTGGTTTATTAGCGACTGATTGAGTGAAGTTCGTAACAGTAGATCATTGTGAAATTAGGCAATATTTGCATAGTACTAATAATATAGAAAATGGACGCAACACTTGCAATGTATTGTTTGTCGGGTTGAATCCGTGTGGAATCTTGCAACTGAATTTTAATGCAGTTATCCTTAACCGATTGAGCTGAAGTTTGGCATACCTGTCAAGTTCCGATGACAATACAATATGATGGTGACAGCGAGCTGATCTGATGATGGAGATGGAAGGTGGACAACGGAACTACTCGATGGATAATAGTAGGCTGGCCGTGTTTAGGCTCATTTTGATCAGCACACGTTTACGATCACAAATTTTATAAAAGCTTGTATTGCAAAATATATTTTTCACAAAAAACTTATTATTTTAACTCGGGATATTTATATGTGCCTTATGAATTGACAGTAGCACGGTACAAGCAAGTTCGAAGATGATGCCTAGCAGCTCCAACAAGCCAAAGCAGGCGGATAAGAGACCAGCGCAACCTGCGCCCTCGTCGGCTATTAAAAAGAAAAAGACAGAGCGTAAGTACACTTGTCTTCGAAATTAGATGTCTTCAAAATAACTTTTGCGCTAAAGAAAAGAACAAAGGCCGGCAACTCCAGACCCAAGTCAAAAATAAATGAACCAGGTCCCCTTCATGCAAGTAATTAGTACGGTTGTAAATAGTACTTTTTGTCCAATATTTCTAAAGAACTTATAAATTTTTAGAAGTTGGGAAGTAAAAGTTGTAATTCTAAATAATTAGATAAATTTACTCATTGCATTAGCGTGAAACATAACGCAACAAGCTTCATTACGAATTTACGTTTCATTTCCATAATTTATTACAAAGAACTTGATAGATAGTTTATAAAGTAACCTATTTAACCTCTTTTAATATATTTTTAAATAGGAATGTAGATGTATTTAATTATCCCCCAACTTCTAGCAAGAAATTAAGTTAGCTTTTTCAGTATTTTAACATAATATGAATAACAAAAGGTATCTCACCTTAACGTTACGTAAATTAGTCAAAAAAGTTGGGTCAAACAATGTATGGGGGAGTTGCCAATGTTCTTTATATTTTTATACCGCAAAATTGATAGGGATCCTTAGTACTCAGGTGGATGCTGTTTATTTGACTAGTGGTTTATTTATTGTTACAGTTATGACGCTGAAGGACTTCGATCTTGATGATATTGACGATATCATTGAATTAGAGTAGTAAAAATACCTTAACGGTGATTATTTCGGTCACATGAAGCTTAAGCTGCGAGATCTCGCCGCGAATCGCTCCAAGTAGGGCGATGTAAAGTGTAGCTGACAGTGTTTTATTGTGATTTATTTCTTGATTATGTGTCTTGAGTACAGTCTTGTGATAACCAACATTTATTTTAAAGTGAAGTATCCTACTATTTAGTTTATTTTAATAGTGATTAATAATGAAAATATATTATAGTACGCACTAGATCTTAAATATTCGTATTTGAAATATAGGGTGTAAAGTCATGGTCGTTTTAGCTGTTCATTAGGTTAAAATATTGAGCTAGGTTTTTAGAATATTGTCTTCTATGTATTTATCTTTTAGGTAAAGATTTCAAATCTCAAATATTTTGATTTAATTTGGTTTACGTATTGTACGAGTATATCTAGTAGGTATAGCAAATTGTTAAAAATGGCAGATGATCAATGTGACAGAACCCGAACTGGGGGGCTTAGTACGAGTTTGGATATTTTTCGAAACTATATGAAGTTTTGTTTCCTTCCATACTTTACTTGCAGCGCCCCTAGCGGAAACGAGGAGAAAACTAAGGACGCTGTTAGAAAATGTATTAAAGGAATCGAAACTTCATACAGTTTCGAATACTATAAAATTGTCGTACTAAGAAGCCGCCCTGTATGATAACAGGTTTTATTGTGCTGACATGAAGCGCAGTCGAAATAAGCAATGTTTGTTTATGTTTAACATTTGTATGAATAGTTGTAAGTTTCCAATAAAGTTCTGCTATGTAACGTCGTTATTTATTTTATTCTTGTCTGTCTGACAAGCGATAAACTAAAAAACGACCGAACGGATTTTCATACGGTTTTCACCAATGGACGGAGTGATTCATGAGGAAGGTCATACCATATCAAGATAGACACCGCAAACACGTAAATTTATATGAAACCAAGCGTGCCGCATTATTTTGTACCTACTATACTTTGAAAATCTCCATTCGTACGGCTAGCTGACTTCGAAGAACTTTTACAGTTCATTATGGCACAATTACGCATTTTTCTATTTAGCATCCGACGTGCTATCGCGAAGACTACCGAGAGCGAACTCATTTGAGGTTTGCTAGTTGGCGCATTACTCCAACTCCGGACAGGCAGAGACACGCAAAGCAGGTGCACTTGCGTTATCTAGTGTAATATAGGTCTGTGGACGTAGGAAAGAGAGAGGGCAGGAGTAAGGACAGCCCCAGGAGAGGGGGAATGCTTTTTATCCCGAACTCACGCGTACGAAGCCGCGGGCAAAAGACTAGTCGCAATAAATTCATTATGCTAGCGAAATAAAGGAGGTGGATGACCATATAAACCCAGGATCCGTCGCCGTTAACGGCCTTCCTCTCAAAGTCGTTCGAGAGTACGTCGGGCTGGCAGAAAGTGGATGGGAACAGCTGGATAAATGATCGGACTAAATGGCGAGCATTGGGAGAGGCCTATGTCCAGCAGTGGACTGATACGGGTTGATGATGATGGGCAACCGCTGACCCAAGTCAAAAATAAATGAACCGGTGCCCCTTAATGGAAGTAATTTGTACGGTTCTAAATGTTGTTTTTTATCCAATTTTTCTTAAGAACTTGTATATTTTTAGAAGTTGGGAAGCAAAAGTTGTATTTATAAATAATTCGATAAATCGACTCATTGCATTTGCGTGAAACAAAACGCAACAAGCTTCATAACTTTCCCAGAACTTTTACGCAAGAAATTAAATTCGCTTTTTCATTATCTTAACATATATTGTCAATAACGTATCTCAACTGTATGTCATGTTAGTCAAAAAAGTTGGGTCAAACAATGTATGGGAGTTGCCCATGTCCTTCATTTTGCCCAAAAGTCAGCAATACATACTGTTGTCCAAACACTGCAGTGTAGGTGCTGGGGCAGGATGGACAAGCTAGCAGATGGGGCATGCTCTGATATGAGTCTACACACACACACACTGTGTCGGCGCTGTTAATCTTGCACACAAGAATCATTTACAAAAATGGTAAATAGCATACGATAATAAAATAATTTGTTTTTTTGAAATATAGCTTTATATTTTCTTAACTTACGCTAACAAAAAATATTATTATAATTTATAACAACAAAATATGTCGCAGTGAGAATGAGACAAAGACATGCCCCGAAAGAGTACGTAGAGTAGTAGTTAGTATTATATCAATGGTCCTCCACTGTGTGTGGTACAACCGTGGGAATATCTACGTGACCAGTGGTGAGCTCATCGCCGCCATTGATTCCCCACGACTACCCCAGCTAAACCTTTCTTTCAGTATTGTTAATAGTCTCGTGAGCGAGGAGTAGCAAAAAGGCGACGAGCGTGTATTCTGAAGGACCAATTACAAATGCAAAATCATTGTTTAGATTTCCCGGAAGATCTTATCTTAAGGAATCTTAGAGTGAGGTCACACTATGCGTTGCGACGCCTGAGCGGTGGCGATTCGTCGCCTACATCATAATTGCGACATATACATTCTTAAAGCTGCTTATAAATAGAAAAATAACAGTACAGTTCATCATTTAAATAATTCCTGACCAGTTTTATCACTTTTAGACTTAACATTTCTAAACATACGGTTGTTAGATCTTCATTCACTTATTTCTAATACATAGCATAAAATGATTACGTAAAAATGCACAAATGTACGCAAATTATTTTGTTCAGTTTTGAACAAAGGTTTATAATTACGAATGTTACCGTTTTTGTACTGAATAGGCCATATAAATCCTACGAGATGTATCCGATATCTTGTGTCAAACGTGTCGGACCACACTTTTCAGCACAGATCCGTCTGGCATTCTAACTGTTGTAATTCCAAAACAAATGCAAGATATTCTAGTTTCGAAAACATAGTAAAAAATATGGGCGCGGTAAAAATATAGATCAGCATCTGTGCCAACATGTGTGTCCAACCTTAACACTACCAGTATCATTAAGGCGATATGTTAAAATACCGAATGGGCGGAGTCTAGCAAGAAAACAACAGCTGAAAAAAAGTGACAGCGTTATTGCTCATTTGAACCCGGAAAGAGATGAGGTATAGCTTTCTGCCGCTCGGAAGTAACTGACGTAAGTGACAAATGATAAAACTTCGTTTTGCTTCTAAAGTATCAAATATAAAAAATAAACTATCTATAATTAATCTAAGTAATGAGATTACCTACTGAATAGTATAACAGTTTACGCTTAATATTTTCTCTAATCGAAGGAGGGACCTAAACGGGCTTTAGGAGGGCCAATTTCAAAAAATAAAGCTATCGGCAATAGTTTCACCAATAGTGTTTCTTGTCTACGATTTATTTAGATTACATCCTCAAGTAATTACTGCATTAACATCAAGTTTGTAACCTTTACTGTTAGTGAGTGAGCATGTAACACAACGACTCCAATATTTTAACATATTGTCATAAGCACTTATTACGCGTAGCGTTAGGCCAACGCGTAAATTACATCCATTCAGTATTTCGGTTTCATTCTTATTTTTTGGCTTGACAAATAAAATACATGTTTTGTAACACCAATAAATTCGCTCGATTTCTATCGAAAATCCTGGCCAATGTACGCACCACATATCATAGAGATCTAATACTTGAGTTTTTTTTTTATTTACACACCTTTTCACTGGATGCTGAGCGAACTATGCATTAATTCAACAATAAGGTAAATAATTACCCATCATATAAGCACACTTTAATTTTATAAGTAGCATCAAATATAATCTCCATAAACCATAGAAATCTGAAGTTAAGAGAATGTGTAAGGAGGCGTGGCGCGTGTCCTAGGGTTTGAGCAAATTGGTCAAACTCTTACACGTAGTCTAGTGGGTTTAGCCAAGTATTAACGATCTTAAATCATTAAATCAAACATTAATGATAAAATGACAAATATACGTAGTTACTTTTCATTTATTGATTCCTTTATTTAACAGGGAGTAAGCATATCATACAGGCGCCGTGATTTCTCAGGGCAGCGGCTTACTGCAGTCTTGTGCCGTGATAACTTACAAAACTCAAAATCAAAAGATACAGGACACATTGAATACACACAGTAAGTAAAATAATTCAAGTGTTTAAGTTTGTAAGTTTAAAAAGTAATGGGGCAAAAAACGGCGACATCGGTGTCAGCCAAAACAGCCCCGATAACACTTCTCCTCACTTCAGATTTCTATGACTATAAACTTTGACCATTCAAGCAGTTATCAAGTCCTAAGAGAGACAACAAATTGCTAAGCAAGGTTCTTTGTCTTTAATACGGCTGTAAGCCAGAAGTTTTTTTTGTTTGTAGGAATAAGTTTATTCTCGTTGACTAATTCCAACCAATCATAACACGCCAGTTTGATTCGCAGCTATTTGGTCACGCTTTATGGCTACAGCTTTTAATACAATTTATAATTTCGACAATAGATCCTACTAATATCATAAATGCTCTTGTTAACTCAATCTTACAGTAACGGCTGAAGCACAGGGCACCTCCAAAAACCACCAAGGCAAAACTCAAAATGAATTGCATTTATCTTACACTAGCGACTCGTCCCGGCTTCGCACGGGTAGCCCCCGGTGACCCCCCCCCCCCCTTCCACCTCCCCCTATGTCAATCTCCTGGTTCTAAGCTACCTCCCCACCAATTTTCAGCCAAATCGGTTCACCCGTTCTTGAGTTATAAGTGGTGTAACTAACACAACTTTGTTTTATATATATATATAGATTTTGGACTCAACTATGTGACAGCCCTATTTGGCCCGTGTTTGAGAACTGACAATGTTTATCAAATGTAGAGTCAAAGTTTAAAAGGACGCATCTAACAAAATCACAAAACAATAAACAAAAACTTAAAAAAAAAGGAGTTTCTCAAATAGTGTGTATAGTTTTTTTTAAAATGTTTTCCCACACCAGCGATTAGAACTGTACGACATTATGAGAGTATTTGGGTGCTTCCACTTCGCTTTTCGATATATACGGAGACACATACAGGTCAGTTGTTGGTGCTGAAATGTTTCGGTGCGAGCGAGAGTTGATATCTATTATTTGACATTTATGACATTTATAATATTGTCCTATCCCTCGACCTATCCTAATTTGTGACATACTTTATTCAATTCAATTTATGTTTGACAGTATTGTATTGTAAGAATGGGCATATTATTTCTTGATTATTTCTTCTGTTATCAGAATGTTTAGAGTGACTAAACCCAGGATAACAAACCAACTAACAAAATTATGATCCAATTGTTGATTGAAATAAATCATCATCAGCCCACATTAGTCCAATGCTGGACATAGGCCTAAAAAAAACATGATAAACAATAATATAATAATTGTTTGTGGGAAGAAGTTTATTCTCGTTAACTAATTCCAACCAAATATATTAGTGCTAAAAAACTGTTTAGTTGTGGACTACCCTTATTACTGCTCTACTGGGATAGTTTGTCTATGGCTAAATATATATAATTCAATTCTAGAAAAACTGTAGACGCGCCCTTTTAAGTAGAGTAGATTCCCAAAGAGACGAGTCACTCGATGGCGGTCGGAGTAAGCCGGATTAATATAAAGGCCTAGCGCTTAACTGATTCAGTCCCTGAGTTATGGGAGCTGTACGGGAGGGGTGTTTTCGTTTACATTATGTCACGTGTTCTGATAATTTGAGAGACGAAAACACCCCTCACGTACCGCTCCCATACCTCAGGGACTGACTCAGTTAAACGCTCGATCTGTAGTTTTTAGGCCAGTACCAGGCGAACGAAGCCAGGTCACACCCCGGACACTTATACAACGCGTTATAATGCATACAAGACCACTCTGCTGGTATGAGCAACCCCACATTCAGCGACAGATCTGCGGGGCGGGCTGCGGGGTCGCGGATGGCGCAGGGCGGAGCGTGGCCGGTCTGTATGGCCGCGTGTGCAAGCCAGAGGTGTGCAACCTCACCGCGTGGAGACGCTGGAGAGCTTGGTTCTGTCGAAGGCGCAGATGGCGCCGAGCAGGGCGGAGCGCCCGTCCCCGGGGCTGCTGGTGCTGCTCGTCTGCGGGCAGCTCGCGACCACACCGCTTTCTGCAGCTATGGACAAAAACACTGTCTATTATTACTTGTACCCGCGAACACTCAGGTTGTGGAATGATCTCCCAGCTGAAGTTTTCCCAAGCGACTTACAGTATGGGGTTCTTCAAAATGGGTGTTTGGAAATTTTGAAAGGGTCGGCAACGCGCGTGTGACGCCTCTGGTATTGCAGGCGTACATAGGCTACGGTAACCGCTTACCAACAGGTGGGCCGTCAGCATGTTTCCTACATTAGTAGTATAAAAAAAAACTTGTGAGTTAGTAGTCGTGAGAAGCAATGGCGGCGATGAGTTCACCACTCGTCACGTCTATATTCCACGATGGTACATCCCACTGTGAAGCCCATTGAGGCTGCCTACCCCTTCGGGGAATAAGGCTTGTATCTATATATGTATGTGAGTTAATTTTTTCGTTTTCAAAATTCTTTCAGGGCATCTGGTCGAAGCGACGCGTGACCCGAGAGCTGGCTCTTATCTGGCTCAACGCATTAGTATTGCCATTCAGCGTGGCAATGCAGCCAGCATCTTAGGGACGCTTCCGTCTGGTAGTGATTTGGATCAGTTGAGCTACCTTTAGATCGCTTGCAGCGGTCTTCAGGTGGCACAACTGTTTCATATGTATTTTGTACATACCTTGTATTATTCTTTCTGTAAATAAATGTAATTTTTTGTTAATTTATATATAACAACCTCTGTGGCGTGGCGGGCGAGTAGCAGAGATGCGAGAGGTTGCGGATTCGATTCGCGCTGCAGAACAAACGTTTGTATAGACTGCAAATATTCGTTTCGGTTCTGAGTGTTGTGGCAGCATGGTACTCGTAGTTCCTGATACCCACGACATAGGGGAAAAAAATACGTATTATTAGCTCAAAGCTAAAATATTTGAGAAGTTAGCCAGTGTTATACAGCGCAGGTATGGCGGCCCGTAGGTGGCGCTGTTGCCATTTGCAATATTTGTTGTGTCCAAAAATATGTATAACAGGCATAAGTATCATACTCATGTTTTTGGTATGTATTTAATGTCTGGAATACCAATAAATATGTGCCATACCAATGGACAATGGCAATGGGCCGGCCATATAGCTGGCAGAACTGATAACCGTTGGGGAATAAAGGTTCTCGAATCGACCACGAACCGGACTACGCAGAAGAACGATGGACCAAAGACATTTATAGGTCGCAAGAAGTCGTTTGATGGAGGCGGTCAAGAGCATTCGTCGTGGCATTCCGTAGGGGAGGCCTATGCCCAGCAAGTGTAGTAGTAGTAGAGCTTTTTTGTGAAAGAGTTCGTCCGGGCAAGTACTACCACTATACCTATTTCTGCCGCAAAGCAGTAGTGCTCGCATTGCTGTGTTCCGGTGTGAAAGGTATGGGTGCGCTTGAAATTACAGGCACATGAGACTTTCACCTTTGTCTCAGGGTGGCGGGCGCAGTGCAATGCAACATAGGGTGCGTACTAAGTGGGCGTGACCTATGTGATAATGCACTGTTTATAGGCAGAGGGTACCGCTTAACATCAGGTGGGCCATCTGCTCGAACTGACATTCAAAGTAATATACAAAAAAAAAAAAAGTAGACTTCTGTATCCTGATGATGATAGTGGATACTCACGCAGCGCGGGCGGCGTCGGCGAGGAGGCGGTGCTGGCGCTGCGCGAACGCACCGTCTCCGCGAGGGACGACGTCGACTTCCATACACTGTCACGCTTCTTCTGGAAACCACCAAGGCCGTTATTATTCGCTATGACCATAGGAGATTACTTGACAAAATCGAGTGACGTCTCAATGTATTCTGAACGGTGAGTCCGCGCAGATATCGTAACGAGCCCGCGTTATGTCACGTTTGGTCATAGCTAATAAGGGGGCAGCGCGACCGCACGTTAGCAGAGTTATAACCCCAAATTAGCAGGTCAATGCGTTTTGAAACATCGATCGTACAGACCAATTCAGGGGAGTTACCATGAGCTCGTATCTTATCCATGCTCTCTTATTCAGTTCAAAATATCGGTTCGTCGTTGACATTTCCTCGTCGTTCAATAACTTTAATCGCAGATGTCTATGTACCCTCTGCGACTGTGCCTTTAAATATAGTTGCGGACATCACGGAGCCGATATTTTGTACGGAATAGTTTTTGAAATGAATGGCTTTAAGAGCTCGTGGTAACCCAGCTGTTCGAACTTCAGTACGGACAAAGGCACATCGCCTGATTTCAGATGTTTACTGGTTTTAAATTTTTATATCGATTCCAAGTTACAAGTAAAATGTGCCACCTTTTTTCACTAGTAAGTGCCAATTACATTATTTTGGGTATTTTTAACCCCCGACGCAAAAACGACGGGGTGTTATAAGTTTGATGTATCTGTGTATGTGTGTGTGTGTGTCTGTCTGTGGCATCGTAGCTCCCGACCGGATAAACCGATTAAGTTTTTTTTTTGTTGGAAATGTGAATTTGTCGTTAGTGTTCTTAGCTATGTTTGATCAAAATCAGTTCAGCCGTTTCATTGCGTTGTGGGTTTTTAATTTTTACAAAAATAATTACTTGTTTCATATCGTATTAGTAGGTATTACTGTATGGCCGCGTGTACAAGCCAGTTCAGTATAAGGTGCGCGAATATATGAATATGGGCCTCTTGCTTGATCCGTCATACAAGTGGTATAAAAAAAATATTAAAAAAAAATACGCTGAGGGATCTTTCTACACTTTTTGTTAAAGCTTCTTTTTTTTCGGAATGATTTATATGCATTTGACCGCCTTGGGCCATGGCTGCTTTACCGGGCTTTTGGTTTGTCAACGCCCGATTTTACCGTGAGCATTATATGAAAATACATTCTTAAACAGTAAACTCCACAAAAAAAAAAACCTAGCGCGCCAAGATTCCAACTACCTCCGTATCGAATGGCCGACATTCAACACAAAGCTCGCTGGAACCTAGTGCATAGTACAGAGGCCAATAGACACGGGTGTATGGTGTGGTCACTACACCATACGTCCGTGTGTATTGTTTATTAAAACTTGAATATGGCCTCCTATGGCCTCCAGTGTAACAAGGATTTATGTATGGAAGGAGTGTAACGTTGCAAATTATATTGAAAATACAATAATTATACTTGAAAATGGCAAATGCACAAGACGTGCGACACCAATTATAAAGAGACAAAAAAATTACAAAGTGCGGGCACTCATCAGTAGATCCATACAAGATCAGCTGCTTGGTCAAAACTTTAGTCTACAGCGTCTGGGCCAACCAGTTCTGTGCCAACACACTTTTAAACAGAAAAAAACATACAAAGTATTAAGGCGCAATAGGTTCACAGCATGTCTATAATGAGCCCTAGAATTTTTAAGTTTTTGATATGGGTTTTTACAGTTTTCAAGAAGAAAAAATATATGGTATTCTTAAGCTTTTTATCTAGTGAAATCATTAATTCAATACACTATTTGAATTACTTCACTCGATAAAAAAATATAACAAAGATAAATACCACCTTTTTAAAATTGAAATACCATTTTAGACTTACTTCTTACACGTTTTAACTTTTGAAACATTTGGTAACTTATTAATTATTAATAACTTATTATTAGAGTTAGTCAGGTCATCAACAAAATTCAACAAAACTCTATAGGGCATTTTTATATTATATATTGAGAATAATAGTAATTAATGTCGTAAAAGTGGGTTAAATACTAATAAACGTAGATGATTCCGAAAAAGGGGGCGAAAATTACAAATCTACAAATTCTTAATTTCATAGAATTTGTAGACAAAATCGGAATGGGGGCAAATAGCGAACAGACCATTATTTTATACCCAAAACACGGTATCAGAGCGCTCGCCTTCTTCAACTCGTGCAAATGTTCGTTGAAACTGGTTGAACCTAAAGCGCTTTAAACAATTGAGGGAAGTGCACCGCTAGCCCACAACAAACAAAACGAAGTATGCTTCTCATTTTAATATAATTAATTCAACTCAATTCAATTTTGTAGACCCAATCTAGAGACTAATATCTAGACCTGAGGTTTGTCAGCTCCATTAAACTATATAGAATCACTAGCAGCGCCCCGCGGTGTTACCCGCACAGGTCTCGATCCCGTGGGAATATCGGGATAAAAATGTGCCTATGTATTATTCCGGGAGTCAAACTATCTCCATTCCAAATTTCATCCAAATCCGTCGAGCCGTTTCAGCGTGAAGAAGTAACAAACACACGCACACACTCACAAACTTTCGCATTTATAATATTAGTAGGATAATAGCATGGGTTATACTTAATTTAATACATCCACACAAATCTTTTACAGGAAACCATATAATTTCATAAGAAACTTTAAGTCAAAACAAAAATTTGTGATTGTAACTGTATGCTGAACAAAATGAGCCTAAACACGGCCTGTCTACTATAATATTATCCATCGAGGAGTTCCGTTGTCCACCTTCCGTCTCCATCATCAGATCAGCTCATTGTCACCATCATATTGTATTGTTATCGAAACTTGACAGGTATGCCAAATTTCAGCTCAATCGGTTGAGGATAACTGCTTTAAAATTCAGTTGCAAGATTCCACCCGGATTCTACCCCGACAAACATACATACATTGCGAGTTAAATAAGAGCTTGTGTAATTAGAAGCAACCTTCGTTTGTATGCCAAGCGCTCAAGCGGCCAGCGGTTCACTCCTCTTAAGAGGGCCAGGTTAGCTGAGTTTACATACCGCTCTCCTCCTCTGTTTACGCATTTCCTCTTCAGAGCCCAATATCTCCTGTATCCTCACCTCGCGTCTTGCACTACGACACTGAAATAAATTATATTATTATTATATTTAAGTTTTTTTTAATTTTATGTAACTAATAGGCAAACTAGCTTACGGCCCAGGCCCACCTGATGTAAAGTGGTCACCGTCGCTTATAGACACCGGCAACACCGGGGGTATTGTCGATGCGTTGCCTACCCTGAAGGAATTTATAATCATTTTTCTTGAAGCGACACATGTCGTAACCAAGCGGGAAAACCTCAGATGGAAGGTCATTCCAAAGTTTATAGGTATGGGGAAGAAATGATCTCGAGAAACGAGTCGTACGAGAAACCCAGGGATCTTATGATGTGCGGATGAGCTTTGTCACGGTGCCGGGAAGAGCGATGGTAAAATCTCGATGCGGGGATGAGATCGAAAAGCTCGTCAGAACATTCCCCGTTGTACAGGCGGTAGAACACGCAATGCTATTCAAAAACATGAAAGGTAATTTTTATTCTTGTTTTTCCTTCAATTCAAATTCGGGGTAAACAGGAATTGACAATTCCTGTTTGTCCCCGAATGGGGATAGATGGGGACAGACATAAACTACTCGATTTTAATGTTATGTAGCATAACTCCGTCATTTCATAAGATGAGACATAAAGATGAAAAGTCTCTTGTGTCTGCAATTTCACCGGCACCCATACCCTTCAAACCGGAACACAGCAATGCGAGCACATTGCTTTGCGGCAGAAAAAATATGTATTAAGAGGTTTGCAAAAAAAGTACTGTTTTCTGTTTTTGGTCTTTGAAACTTGTAGGGGCTCTTAAATCCCACGGCCATTATCTTTCCGAGCAGACTATTGTGAACGCAAGGAATTCTACTGAACGTACCTTTTTTTGGTCGCTCTTAAGCCTCGCTTCGACACCGTCTATGGCCGTTTTCAACTCTTCTTTCAAAGCCAGAGGGAACTTGAGGAGAGTTCTCACATCACTCGCACTCGTTACCCCGTTCGAAGGAGAGAGGGGGGGAGAGAAGAATGGGTGCTTGAGGAGAAGGTCAAGCGTGGTTCGCCCGTACTTGCTTGACGTGCTTGACAGGCACAGTCGCAGGATATATTCTGAAATTAAGAAATCGTTTTCATTATTAATTACTTTATGTTATTTTAATAGGCATGATGACATTAACAAAAATAAAGTGGAATTACAGATTTTATAAAAATACATACATACATAGACACACGCCTATTTCCCCGAAGGGATAGGCAGAGCCTCAATGGGCCTCTTTTCACAGTGGGTTGCACCATCGGGGAGTATAGACGTGACGAGGGGTGAGCTTATCGCCGCCATTGCTTCCCACGACTGACTCTGCTAACGCTTTCTTCCAGTAAAAACATATTACTCTCATATTACAGTCCGTTAGAAAGGGCTCGCAAAAGTTTTAGCGCAGAAGTCCACTGCTGGACATAGACCTCCCCCCTAGAATCCCACGACGAACGGTCTTGAGCCGCCTCCATCCACCGACTTCTTACAATCGACGACCTCTGTGGCGCGGCTGGCGATGGTTCGCCGGTGACGCAGGAGGTTGCGGGTTCGATTCCCGCCTCGGAACAAATATTTGTGCGTTCTGCAGATATTTGTTCAGGGTGATACGGGTGTTTTCAATGTATAATAAAAAATATCTATCTATATAATGTATTATATTAAGCATATCAGTTCATCTAGTACCCATAACACAAGCTCTGGCTTAGCTTGGGGCTAGATAATGTTGTGTGAACATGTCCAGCATTAAAAAAAAAAACTTTATAATGTTTTTGGTCCATCGAGCCAATAGAATAGACCAATGACTACTTACCTAAATCTTCATTGACTCCATCTGGATAGTAGTCACAGAAGTGGTCTTCTAACGGCATTGCAAACGCCATCTCATAGAGCGTCCTCCCGAAGCAATACACGTCGACACTCTCAGCCGAGGAGATCCTGCGGAGCTTCGTCAGATGTGGCCGGCACAGCGTCGGCCCGCCGACCAGAATGTTCTCTATGTCTATAAGCAGCACCTTCTGATTCTCTATGGCTATGTTACCCGGGTGGAGGTGTCCTGAAAAGGGAAATTAAGGCGTATACAGCACCTGATTGGTCTTATTTGAAGGCTTTCTCCTCAGAGGAGTCAATGTTATAAAAGTATTTGTTATTCATAGACTTTTTATATGTAAAGTGAACATAGAAAAATGTCCTACCTGTTAATTATTTAAGTGAAAACAAATAATAAATTTTGTAAAAATTAAGAAAAACCTGCAATGAAACGGCTGAACCGATTTTGATCAAACATAGCTAAGAACACTCCCGACAAATTCAGCTTTCAAACAAAAAAAAACGAAATCGGTTCATCCGTTTGTGAGCTACGATGCCACAGACAGCCACACACACAGACACGTCAAACTTATAACACCCCGTCGTTTTTGCGTCGGGGGTTAAAAAATAAAAAAGTGCCGATGTGTTCGACTGAAATTTTTGAATTAATAAGTTGAAGTGGCAATGAGCAGGCCATATAGCTCGCAGAACTGATAACCGTTCGGGAATAAAGATTCTCGAGTGGCGAACACAAACCGGACGACGCAGAAGAGGAAGGATCAACGACATTATAGAGGTCGCAGGAAGGCGGTCGATGGAGGCGGCTCAGGACTGTTCTTCGTGGCATTCTATGGGGGAGGCCTACGTCCAGCAGTGGACTTCTGTAGGCTGATATATGTGTGGGAACATACCGTGGGCCATGTGGCGATCATAAACCGGACGATAGACCAACGACATTAGGTATAGACGTCGCAGGAAGGCGGTGGATGGAGGCGGCTCAGGACTGTTCTTCTTGGCATGCTATGGGGGAGCCTACGTCCAGCAGTGGACTTCTGTAGGCTGATATATGTAGGGAACATACCGTGGGCCATGTGGCGATCATAAACCGGACGATAGACAAACGACATTATACAGGGTGTAACATAATATCCCTATAAGCCCGGGGAGGGGGTATTCTACACATCATGGTGAATCACTTTAATTCTACGACTTTTTAAATTTAGAAGTTTTTCATTCATGAAATGCCTTGTAAGAATCTTGAAATTTCTCCAAAAACGTACGTAAAACAATATGAGGACGTTACGGTACGCTAGGGTCAAGGTACGTGGGGCTGCCTCATGTTCTGTTAGGTAAATTTTTGGAGGAATTTCAGGAATTTCTAGAGGAATTTCAGGATTTGTACGAGGAAAGAATGAAAAATGGATGAATGAAAATCTTCGAAATTTAAAAAGTCGTAGAACTAAAGTTATTCGCCATGATGTGTAGAATACCCACTCCCCGGGCTTATAGGGATATTATGTTACACCCTGTAGAGGTCGCAGGAAGTCTTTGGATGGAGGCGGCTCAGGATCTTTCATCGTGGCATTCTATGGGGGAGGCCTACGTCCAGCAGTGGACTTCTGTAGGCTGACGATAAGGTAGTATTGTTGGGTACATACCGTGTGCCAATCCCTTTTCTTGTAAAAACTTCAGAGCTTGCAGTATCTGGTGTCCATAATACCCTAGCTGTCCACTCGTGAACGGTTTCCTTACTTTAGGGTTCCCGTATTTGGATAAATAACTCTTAGAATACTCTGTTCCGTACAACAAGTCTCTTAGCGTCCCGTTCTCGTGTATTCTTCTAACGACGTAGACCCCAGTTTCTAAATTATGTATTGCTAATATTTGGTCTATGTATGGGTGCTGAAACAAACGAAGAACATTTTGTAAAATAATAAAAAGACCTTTGTTTGACCACGATCTCACCTGTTGGTAAGTGACTATGTGGCCGAAGATGGAGCACCAAAGGTCTAGGAGGCACCTATTCACTATAGCCTTGAAGTGACCCAGATTATAGTTATCAGGAAAGACAGACGACGATAGTGTATTCCAGTTCTTAGCAGTTCGCGTTTTAAAGGTAGAACTGAAACGTTTAGTACGAATAGAGGGTATACTAATGAGGTACCGAGCCGTACGTCTGCTCGTCCTATGATGAAAACGAGATGGTGGGATCAGATCGTGATGATTTGTTCTGATTCGTTGGTACAAGATTTGTCCTGGCTGCTAGCTTATTAAGGAATGTGTTATTACTGAAGAAAGCGTTAGCCGAGGTGTCGTTAGATTCGTCTTAATTGTGAGAGTGACACTGGGTATATCCAAATTAACAAAAATAATTGTTTGAGGGCTAATTCGGCCACTATGCTCCCTAATATTTTAATAGTGTGGCTGTGGTGTCCGGCCTAAGAATATACCCTTAATTTCCTCCCGTAGATGTAGTAAAAGTCAACTAAGGGATTACACCAGGGGATGGGCGGCAGCGATCACCAATCCGCCTGACAAGCGCAGTGATTATGGAAAATCACCAATCCGCCTGACAAGCGCGTTGATTATGGAAAATCACCAATCCGCCTGACAAGCGCGGTGATTATGGAAAGTCACTAATCCGCCTGACAAGAGCGTGGTGATTATGGAAAGTCACCAATCCGCCTGACAAGCGCGGTGATTATGGAAAGTCACTAATCCGCCTGACAAGCGCGGTGATTATGGAAAGTCACCAACCCGCCTGACAAGCGCGGTGATTATGGAAAGTCACTAATCCGCCTGACAAGCGCGTTGATTATGGAAAATTACCAATCCGCCTGACAAGCGCGGTGATTATGGAAAACCACCAATCCGCCTGACAAGCGCGTTGATTATGGAAAATCACCAATCCGCCTGACAAGCGCGGTGATTATGGAAAGTCACTAATCCGCCTGACAAGAGCGCGGTGATTATGGAAAGTCACCAATCCGCCTGACAAGCGCGGTGATTATGGAAAGTCACTAATCCGCCTGACAAGCGCGGTGATTATGGAAAGTCACCAATCCGCCTGACAAGCGCGGTGATTATGAAAAATCAACTCATTGCATGATATGGAAGAAGCAAACAGTGGATGTCTAAGGCTGATGATCATATTGATGATGGGGTTTCATGAGTTAGGTGTTGACTTACAGATAAATTACGCAAGCTCTTGAAGGCAGTCTGTAGGTCCTTGTCACACAAAGATCTATCGGGTCCATAGTTCTGCCAGGAGAGGATGCAATTCGACCTACTTTCTATATCCGTTACCTGAAAACATATAAGTTTTTTGTGAAAAATATATTTTCAAATAAAAGCTTTTATAAAATTAGTGATCGTAACCGTGTGCTGATCAAGATGATCCTAAACACGGCCAGTCTACTATTATCTACCGAGGAGTTCCGTTGTCCACCTTTAGTCACCATCATCAGATCAGTTCGCTGTCACCATCATATTGTATTGTTATCGGAACTTGACAGGTATGCCAAATTTCAGCTCAATCGGTTGAGAATAACTGTTTTAAAATTCTATTGCAAGATTCCACCCCAACATACATTGCAACTAATAGCAAGTTATTTTTTTTTTAAAAGAGTTCGTCCGGGAAAGTACTGTCACCATGCATATCTCTGCCGCAAAGCAGTAGTGCTCGCATTGCTGTGTTCCAGTTTGAATAAATAAATAAATAATGCTGGACAGTTCACACAACATTATCTAGTCCCAAGCTAAGCAGAGCTTGTGTTATGGGTACTAGATAACTGATATACTTGATACAATACATTACATAGACAGTTTTTTTATTATATATAGAAAATACCCAGAACACCCTTGCACAATTATCTGCAGATCGTATAAATATTTATTCCGAGAATAAATATTTATACGATCATCGATTTATGCGGGAATCGAACCCGTAACCTCCTGCGTCGCAGGGGAACCTTCACTCGCCGCACCGCAGAGGTCGTCAACCTTGGATAAGAACGCCGGTGGAACCGCAAGCGATCGCTAGTTCATGGAAATACTGTTGATTCACAAAGACGCAATGCAACAAAGAACTTACTAAAAAGTAGTGTTTACGTATCCGCCAGCCGATATCAGTCAACGGCCCCTTGAGCTCGTACCGGCCGTCGCCGCGAAGCGCTATCGACACCGTCTGCACGGCTTGCTCTGCAACAGAGTACACAGCTTACTATATCGAGATAACACACACTGACCCCCAACAGAATACAGAATCATCATCTCAAATTATAAACTGTAATGTCTTAGGTTATCGCGATTGCTATCGTAAATTAAATAATACTTTTCGAAAAAAAAACAGACTTCGAAGCTAGGAATTTATCCCTATTACAAGATTTTATAATATTAATGACCGGAACCGTGTGCTGATCAAAATGAGTCTAAACACGGTCAGTCTACTATAATCCATCGAGGATTTCCGTTGTCCACCTTCCGTCATTATCATCAGATCAGCTCGCTGTCACTATCATATTGGATCGTCATCGGAACTTGACAGGTATGCCAAATTTCAGCTCAATCGGTTATCGGAAAGTCACCATTATCGCCATCCGTGAAATACTTATCATTGAGTAGTTCCAATGGCCATCTCTGGTCTTCTTCATCAGATCCACTTTACCAAATGGCACTTTGGTGAAAGATTAACAAAGGCTCGTTCTGTTAATATTCTATTAGCCAATATTTACAGCATAATTTATCATTTTAAAGTACCACATAGTAGTTTTTACAGCTAAAAATGCTATTAGTTGCCGCTCAGTTACTTATCAACCGTTTGAAAACACTATTCAACGAGGTTATACCTAGAACTGTGCATGACGTGTTGAATCAAATAGCACTAGAGTGGTGTTCGTCAAAGCTCCATTCAACTTACAGTTACAGCCTTGAAATGCCAACATACTACACTACTCTGACTAATTTTGGAAACAATTCAACTGAGATATTATTTTAGTGTAGCTTCATACTGTCTCCGCTAAATAGGTACTGTTTTAGGTACTCGTGAACGTGTGCAAGTCTAAAAGTGTTTTTTATATGTATGTTAGTTTTTAAGGTAATATTATGTTGCTATTGGCTTATTGTTTAGGTTTTTGTACATTTTCCAATAAGCCTGAAATAAAGATATTTGATTTGATTTGCATTCCGGGGTTACTTTGATCATTACTAACATAACAGGACAGGCATCGTAGGTAACATGTAGTTATTTTTGGTAGATTTTTCGTTAAATCGTTAGTTTCCCTTAAGAAACGAATCTTGCAAAACAAGAAAAAAAGTATACTATCGGTAGTAGAGTTCAATTTTGCGCAAAAAAACATCAAATTATCAATCAAAGTGGCCCTAAAATCACCCCCGTTCACTAGTACTTATTAGAACATACATATTCCACGATGGTGCAACCCACTGTGAAAATTAAGGCCCATTGAGGCTCTGCCTACACTTTCGGGGAAAAAGGCGTGTATCTATGTATCTATGTAGGAACATACTAGTAGCGGTAAAAACCAACCTAAAACTGAACACATTAAATTCACACTATTTAATTCCGTCAAATTAAAATATTCCTTATTCCTCATACACAGGGATCATTTTGAAACTTGATGCTTAGTGCCTAGTAAAAGAGGCGGAAAGGCGTTCAGTTTTAGATTGATTCATCTCTACCTAGTTATTGTGTACGAGATTGGGTTTCCATGTAAAAATATATCTTTCACTAGCGACTCATCCCGGCTTGGCACGGGTAGTTTCAGGATGAAAAACAGCCCCCCCCCCCCCCCCCACCCCTGGTAGCCTATGTCACTCAGGGTGAATGTAGATTTCCAAAGGTGAAATAATTTTTGAAATCGGCACAGTAAGTAGTTTTTGAGTTTATTACAAACATACACACACAAAAAAAAACAAATCTTTCCTCTTTATAAGATTAGTGTAGATGTAGATGGTATCAGTGTAGGGTTATAAGGTCGCGTGGAATGACGATGATGACGAAGACAATCAACATCACCATCATCAGCCTTTAGACGACCTTGGATGGGGCCTCCCCCCTACAATTCAATAGGGGGATTTGTCATAATCAACATGCTTGACAGGCCGAGTACTCAGGTGGATACTGCTGTCCAATCTCTGGTGTAATCGCTTAGTCGGCTTTTACAACATCCACCGGAGGAGACGGAGGGGTCTTACAGGACGAGGACACATGCCGGCAAGTTTAGGATACGAGTATACGACAATGATATTCAAAATAAACCTTCTGATTAAAATAAATATGATACTATTGACATTGACTTGAAGATCAACATTCTGACGACTTTTGTGGCGCGGCGGGCGAAGATTCGTCTGCAACACAGGGTTGCGGGTTCGATTCCCGCCTCGGAACAAATAATTGTACGATCTGCAGATATTTCTTCAGGTTGTTCTGGGTATTTTCTATGTATAATAAACAATATCTATCTACGTAATGTATTAAGCATATCAGTTATCTAGTTTCCATAACACAAGCTCTGCTTAGCTTGATGTTGTGTGAACTGTCCAGCATTATTTATTTATTTGTATTTATTCTTTGGCAATAAAATTCCATTGCTAGACATAGACCTCCCCTATAATATAATGCCACAACTGATTGGAGATAACCCCTCTGGTTCACCCATTTCTGCAAGCATTATAATGTCCTTGGTCCATCGAGAGGGGTCTACTGCATAGTCAATTCATTTCAAATATCTGTGGTAAAATAAAAAAATAAAAAATAAAGGTAGGTAGGTAGGTTTAAATTACAATATTACAACTTACCTGCAAATGCTAAGGAATAATTACTGGGATCCAAAAAACTCCTGACTTGCAATGACAGGGCCAGAATTTGGTGTTCCAGCACCTGATTTATGTAATTCTGTAAACAAGAGTTTTATGTAAGTGCCTGCTTATTAATTCATTCCAACACTATCGACTCTCTCCGGCTTCGCACAGGTAGATTATTTATTAAATTGAGCTCAGATAGTATTAGATGGTTTCTGTGACATTTTAGTGCTTACCTAGAGAAAATCCGTTTGAGTAGTAGTAGAGCTTTTTTGTGAAAGAGTTCGTCCGGGGAAGTACTACCGCCATACCTATATCTGCCGCAAAGCAGTAGGACTTGCATTGCTGAGTTCCGGTTTGAAGGGTACGGGTGCCGTTGAAATTACAGGCACATGAGACTTTTCATCTGTATGTCTCAGGGTGGTGAGCGCAGTGCAATGCCACACAGGGTGCATCCTAGGTGGACGTGACCTATGACGTAATGAGTAATTACTAAGGAGTATTAAAGGCACCGCCTAACATCAGGTTGGCAATCTGCTTGATCCGTCATTCAAGTAGATAAAAAAAAACAGTTAGAGGCAAGTCAACGAAAGAAAGGATAAAAGAAAAAAAGGAAAGGAAAAAAAAAGAAAAAAAAAAAGAAGGATTTTGCAAAATTGTTACCTGCAATGCTATTTGTCTTTCTGCAACAAAGGATGGTTGCATGTTCCCAATAAGCTTCTTCGGTGGCAGCGGCAGCTCAATGGCTGACTGCTGCAACACTGAGTGCAGCGCTGCAAAGTCTCTGTATCTCCGAGAAACATTCCATTTATCTTTGGCTGATCCTCTCTGAACTCGTAATGTGTACTCCTGATAAAATAGGAGGAGTGTTTTAAGACAATACTCATGTGTTTCATGGGATCTAAAGGTAGAGCTACTAAATCGGGATGTGCGGTAGCTCACCCACCAAGTTGAGCGGGTGAAGCCGTACTATATAACCTTTTCTCAAAGAAACTCAGATAAAAGTATGCTATGTCATTTTATTTTAAGGTGAATGCAATAAAGAGTTATCTATCCAGCTATCTATCTCAGGCACATTTCAGGCTTCTATAACTTCGCTGTGTGATAGCCAAGTTATAAATGTTGGTTATAGAAGGTTCTTTGTAAATACCCGAGTTGGTACTACTTGTTAGGATCTCAGAACTTTTTGTGCGGCAGGTATTAGCGAGACTTGGCAACATTTCTACATTGAAAATGGATACAATGAATGGATTGAATGGTTTCTGGTGGGATAAGATTCAAAGTTCACCATGATGTAATGGACCGTTCGAACATCGGCGTATATTTAATTATTTAAATTATGGTCAGAGTGTACATAAGGGGGCACTGAGGGGAAAAAAGACAATTTTTTTAACAAACATTTTTTTAGCTTATCGTTTAGCGTTTCGTTTAGCGTTGGGGTGTAGATAAGGGGGCGGAAGTCTTTTTTCCTCAGCGCCCCCTTAGGTACACTCCAATCCACTATTCCCACTAATATTGTAAAATGTTTGTTACCGAAACAGCTGAACCGATTTCGATGAAATTTGGTACACACAATAATATGACCTGGATTGAGCTCTAGGCTACTTTTTATCCTGGTAAAATGCAAGCGAAGCCGCGAACAGACACTAGTTAATTATAAACTAGGGATAATAGAATCTGAATAAACTTACAGTGTGTTTGTTGATGTTTTGTGCATTTTCTATGTTGCAAACTAATTGTTCAGTGTCATCAATATTGGCTTTTGCTTGGTATGTCTTATCAAATAAAGCCATTGCATTGCACTGGGTAAGAATACTATGCTATGAAAATTTATTTTAATACACTTCACAACTGTTCATTTTATTTTCATCAATCATTCAAATCAAACAACTTCACATTTATAAAAAAAAACACAATGAAATTCCAGTGTTTCCACTTACGATTTTGGTTTAGCCCTAGATTTGGTTTAAATTATCCCTAAAATACCCTAAAATGTTATAGTAATTCCTATGATTTAGGCACGTAATTAAAATAAAGAATAAACATCATTTCACGTATACTGCGACTAAGTTCCGACGTCGTTTGTCGAATGGTCTATAGCACAATTTATGTTGCAAATGAAAATTAGAAGGATTACATTCAATAGGAGTTCTAGCGGAATCACCTTTGATAAATCGGTGGAGCAATATATATTTTAATCAATGTTTTAAGTCTCTTGTAGGTAGGAAATAGCGTAAATAGTAGGGTTACCATACCACCTTTGATTTTGCCCTTTTCCCTAATTCCCTGAAAAAATAAAATAGCCCTAAACCATACATGATTAGAGTCGTTTCGCCCTGAAAAAGGGCGAAATCCCTAAAAGTGGAAACACTGTGAAATTCACACAACTCTACACTTCACCAAAGGAACGTGATACCCATAGAGAATTTTTTTATTTTAAAGAAAGTTATTTGAATGAATGATATTGCGATTGCTCGTAGACAGACAGAGTATTCTCGCTCTATGTGTACGTCATCTCTCGGGCTCTCCTCGGGTTTTCATCTATGGGAGGAGTCATTGGGGAGGAGCAATAAAATGGGTTAGGAACAGATAGGTTTGGATGAAAAAGTTCATGTGACTTTTTTTTTTAAGCGTTCATTGAAAGTAAGATATTAAACAAGAAAATTAATATCTTCATATTATTATTTTTATTTTAATGCAATAGTAGGTGCTATTGCTGTGGTGTGTCCGGCCTAAGAATAGACCCCTCCACCTCCTCCCGTGGATGTCGTAAAAGCCGACTAAGGGATTACCCGGACTTGTTGATAAGATTCTTTGGTATAAGATTTGTCCTGGCTGGTAGCTTATTATGGAATGTGTTATTACTGGAAGAAAGCGTTAGCCGAGTCAGTCGTGGGAAGCAATGGCGGCGATGAGCTCACCACTTTTCACGTCTATATTCCACGATGGTGCAACCCACTGTGAATTGAGGCCTATTGTGGCTCTGCCTACCCCTTCGGGGAAAAAGGCGTGTGTCTATGTATGTATGTATGTATTGATGTATATGATATCAGGCAAGGTAGCCCTAGTATTCAGCTTATTTACAAAAAAAAAAAACAGGCCTCTAACTCAACTAACCGAGTCACAATGGGCAAAAAAGTGTAGGAGCTCCGATTGTCTTAAAAAAACAATAAAAAAAACATAACTCGAAAACTACTAAAAATCGCGGAACATACATTGGGGTAATTCGGGTACCTCTGGGGGGTAACCTTTCTTTGGACTTCGGCTCGACACTACTTTTTAGGACACCCTGTATATTTATTTAATCATCGTAAACGTAAACTGAATCCGCGATGGTCAAGCGTCAACAAGCCGCAAGCACGTAGATTCCATATAGTTTTTTTTATATTAGGTACTCGAGTCAAAAAGGATTTAATACAAGATAACGGCAAAAGAAGCGAGCTACTAAAAAACATTGTTTTGATAATAAGAATAGTACAGCAAAATGTATTAAGTTCTTTTAAGATAATTTCGGAGTGCGAAGCTAGTTTGAAAAATTCTGCAAAGTAGGTAGATCTACTTATTTGCGATTTAGAAATTAACACGGTAGACCACGGCAAGCAGAGCAAGCCGCGAAAAACGAAGGGCTTCCAACACCTGGACACGATGCGAAGAAAATCGCAACGAGGTACACGTATCATATTTGTCTAGGTGACACTAAAAATTAAAAGGCATCTTCTGCAAAAATAAACGAAAATTTATAATCTTTTAAACTAACTTATCCGCTCATAGGTCAAGAAGGTACCTACCTAGTAGATAGGTCTAAAAGTACCTACAGTACCTACTTTGAATCGTTTTATTTAGTCGCGTCTTTGAAGGCGGCTGTCATAGCGGCACTAGCAGCACTGGCCGCTCCCGCGACTCCTGCCTGAATCGCGCTGAGCAGCTTTGGACCTTCGATGTTGAGCATCTTAGAAAATTCCTCTACGGTCTTCTTTTGCTCCTCAGCAAGTTTAGAAACTACTTGTTTGAACTTGTTCAGGTCAACGTCTTTATCATCTTTCACGTCTTCGAATAGTTTTCGAGCTTTTTCTTCAGCTTCTTTCGATTGGTCGATTAGTTTTGCGTCCTTCATCCACTTCACAAGATTGTCGACGTTGTTAGTTTTAGCTCCTACAAGCTTATTAAATGCTTCTTCCATTTTAATGCAAGTTACGTACTCTATACCTATTAGAAAATAAAATAATTATATGAACTACCCACAAACGAATTTGAAATAGGTGCAACGTAGTGATTACCTGCTTAGTGATTAAGTGTGATAAATACATGGAGAAAGAAAGCAAATATTATATATTAAATATTTGATTATAGCTCAATCATTTGATTATCTCATCAATGATATATAATCAATCGTCCGAGGAAGGATACCAAATAAACTCTCTATGGATGGATACTACAATATTGTTTTTTTTTTAATATAACATGTTGCTGTCATGGAGTTATAATAGTATGGAGTGAGTGCTAAAATAGCATAGAGTGTTCCTTCTTACTCCTATCCTAGAAGATAGCTTGCTAAAGTCAAAGTCAAAGTCAAAAAGTTTTTTATTCGTTGAAATCACAAGGATAATTTTGAATCGTCTTAAAAAATAAATTTACATTTACTCCTGTTCCAACGCAACCAGACCTAGAAGAATCAGGCAACAAACACGGTCTGTTTTTTTTGATGATTCTTCTTACTACTAGGTGGGGAGCGCCTGTGTGGTGCTTCGAGAACAAGTGGAAGCTGATTCAAAGAAATAAGGAAAACTATCCTAAGAATGCTATCCTATGTCAGCGAGACAGAGAGTGTTTTTCAGAGAGAAACAAATATATTGTCACATGACAGTCGTTTTTCCGTTCCGTACGCTGAATATTGGTACCATGCATATACATCTTCCTAGATTGTTACCATGAATGTAGTAGTAATTTGACATTTGGCCTGATACGAGTTACACAAATAAAACAGATAGATATATGCTTGTCTCATTCCAACACATGAATACATTTATATAAAAGAATGAGACTGGTATAATCGATACCGTTTCGTTTTTAGACTTAATTCCATGCTTTAGTCCATCTTCCTAGGTTGCTGTGCTGTGGTTGTACAAAGCGTAGTTATTGTATCCTCTTTGGTACAAAGCCTCATACTTGGATGCATAATAGTATGGATTGAGTGTTCTTTCTTACTCCTATCCCAGAAGATTGCTTGCTATCCTATGTTAGAGAGAAACAAATATATTGTCACACGACAGTAGTTTTTCCGTTTCGTACCCTGAGTATTGGTAACATGAATGTACATCTCCCTAGATTGGTACCATTAATGTAATAGTAATTGGTACCTAGTTTGACATTTGGCCTGGTACGAGTTACACATATAAAAACAGATAGATATATGCTTGTCTCATTCCAACACATGAATACATTCATCTATAAGAATGAGACCAGTATAATCGATACCGGTTTTTTTAGCCTTACTTCCATGCTTTAGTTCTTCTCCCGAGGATAGATTTTGCTTGAATGATGAAGTTGTCAATGATGACATCTACTGTCATTGAATCAGCTGACAAGTTGTACGTTCCATTTCTATCAATGAACTTTCGTCTGCAAGTTGCTACTATTCATAAAATATTCATATATTCATATACATACTATTCATAAAATTGTACGTAATTTTACTGGAGAAAATACAATACAGAGACATTATGAAATGTCATATAGAAGATGCAGCCAAGAAGGTCGCTATTTCAATAGTTCGCATATCATGTCATTGGGATTAATAATTGGCAGTTGCATTCTTCTGAGTATAAAGCACCATACATTTTGTTTGTTGTATTGGAACGTAATCTTAGTTAACTACTTTATTTTATTTTGTATTTTTAACTTTACGCCATAATTTTAAATTTAATTTTTAATAGCTTTTCTTATTTTTTTTATATTTATCACATATTTACATACTTTAATACTTCGGTTAAACTTGTGATTTGACTAAAATTAAATCGCTTATTGATTGGTAGTGTTCTGAAACCATGTTCTAAAAATTCATTCTAATAATTCATGTTACTAAATAAACTTAGTTAATTAACATTTTTTAATTTGCAATATTTTTAAGCTTTATAAGAAACCTCTTAATCCTAAAATATCATGTTTTAGCATTAAAAACATCTAATTCCCAAATATACGTATGCACTTGGAATTTATAACTTAGATTTTTCAGTTTCAGAACGTCTTTCTATCATAGACAACAGCCGGATCTTTAGTCATTTCCGGTTCTACCGCAACGAGTCGAGTTAGCGGAGAACTACCACGGGCCAGTCTGCCATTGATAAAATAAATTTGTGAAAATGTCGCTGATCTCCGCTCGTATTGCCGGCTCGGTAGCCAGGCGCCTTCCAAATGCCGCCAACCAGGTATAAATTACGAAAAACCAGGTATAAAGTGATCACATTGCTGTAAATAGGATACCAACCGGTGATCATGTCGTTCATGGAATGTTCAAAGGCCACGATTTATTGATAATCCTGTCTATTACATGCTATTTCACTCACTATATCTAGTTCTAAAGTATCTAATTGGAATTTACTGAAATGATATAACTCATTCTGTTTACTCGGGTTGTAAAATTTCGTGATCGGTCGGTGTTATGTAATAATGGGCGGTCGGTAGTATTTAGCGGTTCAATCGCCGTTTATATAAAATTTGTGCTAATTTATCGTTTAATCTTAAGAAACCAGTGTTCTATCGGATGATGTGGTTATTAACTAGTGATTTTTGTGGTGATGTGTTGTTGAGTTGGTTATGTGTCGGCAGGTCGCGAAGGCTGCCGTGCCCGCCGTGTCGGTCGCTGCTCGCAAGCTCCATGTCTCCAGCACCCAGAGAGCCGCCGAAATCTCCACTATCTTGGAGGAGAGGATCCTGGGAGCTGCGCCCAAGGTAACTGTTGTCACTGTCATGTTACATAAACCTCTGTGTGATAGATGATAATAGAGGTTATCTTATAAGAAAATAACTGGATTTGATATTGGAACTCTTTGAAAATGGAACAGTATTGATCCGTGACCTATTTAGTGCAAACAAGTCCATTGCCCTATATACAGTGAGTGCAGTATAACAAGCGTAAGAACTTTTTGGACGATTTGTTTCAACAGCAGCTAACAGATTATGGATGAATGGCAATTTGGACTTCTGTTCCAGTAGCTACAATATTTGTCATTAGGACATAAAAAAAATGCTTTAATACATAGTATTATGGAATAATTTCTGGAAATAACCTCTGTTACACTATCAGCTGATTAGATTTATCTGGCATCCCATTTCTGAGTTAAACTACCCGGTTCATATTAATTATCTAATAGGCCTATATCCAGCAGTGAACTTGAACAGTCACAACTGTGATCAGTTCATTCTTTGTGTCAATGTTTCTTTCTTGATCAAGCTCATGTTTCTTTTTTGTTGTAGTAGAGCTTTTTTGTGAAAGAGTTCGTCTGGGGATGTACCTACTACCACCATACCTATTTCTGCCACAAAGCAGCAGTGCTCGCATTGCTGTGTTCCGGTTTGAAGGGTATATGGGCTCTGAAATTACAGGCATATGTGACTTTTCATCTTTATGTCTCAAGGTGCCGGGTGCAGTGCAATACCACATAGGGTGCGTCCCAGGTGGATGTGACCTATGAGGCAATGCATTGTTAAAAGCAGAGGTTACCGCTTTACATCAGGTGGGCCATCTGCTTGTTCCGACATTTACACAGTTAAAATAAAAGATATACTTACTTTTTACTTCCTAAAAATAAAAATAAGCTGCAAATCAAGGGACCATTTTAAGAGTGACAACCCTGAATAGGCTATTTGATTGATTGTCAAAGAAACTGGTAAAATGATTCAGTGTGCCTCGCAGAAGCTCATTTTGTGTAAGAATAAGACCATAAAAATACTAATTCATGATGTAATTTTCTTGTCAGGCTGATCTTGAAGAGACTGGCCGTGTATTGAGCATTGGAGATGGTATCGCCCGTGTGTACGGTCTCAAGAACATCCAGGCTGAGGAGATGGTGGAATTCTCCTCTGGTCTTAAGGTTGGTAAATCACTAAGTATCTTTTGTAAATAATCAATCGGCAATCTTTCTCCAGGGAGGTTCTCAGACCGACACCAGACACATGAGCAATGTTTGGGGAAACATTTTAGAAATAATTGAATTAATTTTACAATTTGCCTGAATCACATGAAATCTACATATTAAAAGAAAGCTCACTGTCGTTTTTTCAAACTCACTTTTTTTTTTTTATCTATTTTTCGGAACTTTTGTCGATTGACTACTATGCCAGTTCCATTGGTCTCTCTCCCAAGTCACTCATCAAATTTATTGAACTTATTGATGTTGTTACTGCCACATCAATAAATGCTTTCAAAAACTGGCTGCAAACAAACTGTTAACATTAAAAAACATTCAAGTATAATCAGTGCAGCTAGTGAAACTTAGTCATTTCAACACTCAAATGCACACATCAGCGAAAGCTCCTCCATAAATTTAAATAATAATAATAATAAGTGGTGCTGGCTTTATGCACATGTTTTAAGTTAGTATTTAATTAATGGTAGGTTACAAGCACATTTAAGCTAATTGATATAAAATTAAACTCAGAAAATTACTTACTTACTTAAATTTATTACTGATAAATGTATTTTCTATGTCCTATGTTCTGAGTTTATTGTAGACATATAGATGACAATGTAGAGTGCCAAGACATATAGATGACAATGTAGATTACCAGGACATATAGTTGACAATGTAGAGTGCCAAGACATATCGATGAAAATGTAGAGTACCGAGACATAAATTTCAAACAAGTTTCTATAGATAGATATTGAAAATGCTGAATGTCTCTGAGAAGTTCAATGTACATATTCTGTCAATAAAATACTAATAAATAGGATAATTGTTACCTCTTCTCCCTTTGGGGTCCCGTTTTTGGACCCTTTGGGTCAAAACCATCAATAATAATTAACATTTCGTTAGTAGTTCTCACACAATCTGTTTACTCTAGGGAATGGCTCTCAACTTGGAGCCCGACAACGTGGGTGTGGTAGTATTCGGTAACGACAGATACATCAAGGAGGGTGATATCGTGAAGCGTACCGGAGCCATTGTGGACGTGCCAGTGGGCGAGCAGCTACTGGGCCGCGTGGTGGACGCGCTCGGCAACGCCATCGACGGCAAGGGAGACCTCGGCACCAAGACCCGCATGCGTGTCGGTATCAAGGCCCCCGGCATCATCCCGCGTGTGTCCGTGCGGGAGCCTATGCAGACCGGTTAGTTGGGATAGTTTTGTCTTTAGATACAACTGGTAAACCTGCCAGGAACCAGTAATCCAATAAAACACTTCTAGCCTAACTGTATACGATCAAGAATATAACTAGATGTCAGGTCGACGCAAAAAGTAAGTCTCGGTGAATAACAGCTCACTTTTCAAGTGAGCTCTTATTTTTTATTTGTATTTTTGAGAACTTTATTTGTACCTCTTTAAAGTTGATTTCACACGAAATGTTGTTCTTTTCATTTTTAAGTGTCAGGAGTAATTTATTGCTTTGCTCGTTTTTTGTGACGAATGATCGTAAGTATAAGATAATATTTTGAAAATTTGCTACTTTATTGCTAGGTGTCATGATTGTAATTAGGTTGAACTTATAACTGTTTTGAAACTTTTGTGTCAGTATGTTAGTAAACAAATATAGCTGTATTTAGGTATATGTAAATACCCTCGCGGACGGTATTTAGCTTTGATTTTGTACGTGACCCGAAATCTAGTTGTATTCTTGATCAAAGCTAACTGTGTAACGGACTCTTTGGAGCGAGCTACCAAAGAGTAATTAGTGCCCTTTCTGTGAAGCCTTTAGTTAGATGATATGATAGGATAAACTGCTAGTGTAAAAATGCATAAAAATGGATGCTTGTATATTTATGTCATTATAAATCTAGGCCTCTCATTAGCCTGTTTATCGCTAGATTGTAATGTTATTAGGGTACATTAATATGTATATAATAAGAGAAAAAAAAAATGGTGGTAAACTGCAAACACCGTTTGACTGATCACCAAAAGTTGCCACATCAATGTGGTTTTTCATGGAGAAGGTTTTTATGCTATCAATTTGGTAGAGCTGGTTAAACATAAATAACTAAGTTCAGGTCTAATTTCTAGGTTTTAGAGGCCTCTTACTCTTAATTAAATATTGGCATCCAAAGCCTTCAATACCTAAACATAACAAGCTATAAGGATTTAATCCATATTTAAATGTGGTTATTGAACTGCACATTATGGAAACGTACATAACAACAATCCATATAATGAATACTTGTCCACCCGCGCGTTCGCTCACGCTTTACCGTGTTAAAAAGTAGCCTGTAACTCAATCCAGGTCATAATCTACCTGTGTACGTATTAAATTTCATCAAAATAGTTTCAGTCATCACAGTATGATTGAGTAGCAAAACTTCAAATGTGTTGCATTCATATTAGTAGGACTTTGTATGCACTCCAAACAAACAAGAAAGAAATAGCAATGTAAGCATCAACTAATCTTTAATGGTTGTCCAGGCATCAAGGCCGTGGACTCACTGGTGCCCATCGGACGTGGACAGCGTGAGCTGATCATCGGCGACCGACAGACCGGCAAGACCGCCCTGGCCATCGACACCATCATCAACCAGCAGCGCTTCAACAAGGGTGAAGACGAGAAGAAGAAGCTGTACTGCATCTACGTCGCCATCGGACAGAAGCGCTCCACCGTCGCACAGATCGTGAAGAGGCTCACTGATGATGGTAATAAACATATTTGGATGCAGTTATGCATAGTGAGTCCAAGCGCCAAATTTCATTTTTTGTTTTTTTTGCATTTTCGTAATCAGGAAGACATATTTTAGCCATAGAAAAAACACTCTTGCAGCAGCTTCACTCTAGGTGGTATTTATTGATACCCAGTCCAAGCGCCTTCTATAGACAGCGACATTTTTGGATACGCAAAACAAGTCCAAAAACCATTTATAAACTAACAACCAAATTCCATAATAAGAAAACACAATACAAGTTATACATTACAAGCCCAAACGCCGCAGTGTTACGCATCAGTAGTCCACGCGACAGTTGTTCGTTACTTGGACTGGTTATGCAAAACTATAAACATAAGTTTGATTCCGAAAGCAAACAAATAATTCAAAACATTTGTCGCATGGGCTACAATTCTAAATTCTAAAATTCTAAATCTGACCCTGAAACAGAAGTTCTGACGTTTGATTTGGAAAAAACTCTTCCAATGCCATGAATACCAACAAATATTGTTTTCTATTTGAGGCAACTTAAAAACTCTTCCAATGCCAAGAATACCAACAAATATTGTTTTCTATTTGAGGCAACTGAAAAACTCTTCCAATGCCAAGAATACCAACAAATATTGTTTTCTATTTGAGGCAACTTAAAAACTCTTCCAATGCCAAGAATACCAACAAATATTGTTTTCTATTTGAGGCAACTTAAAAACTCTTCCAATGCCAAGAATACCAACAAATATTGTTTTCTATTTGAGGCAACTTTGGCTATACAACGCCGGCATATACTGCGGAAAAGTAATAAAAGTTTTTGTTACGTTTGGGTGGAAGGAGAGGCTGGCAGAGGGGCCCAAGAGGTAGGGTCATGATTAAGAAAACATATAGGTACTAAGTGACCAGTTTCCCAAAGTCAAAAACTTAATCCTTTGGTCTGATAGATGCGGGGGCAAAAACAGAAATATAAAAATTGTCCTGATGATGAAATTAATCCTCGAAGAGCACCCTACGTTAGAGAACATAACCCTAAATTATTTGATACCGGGCCATAGTTACCTACAAAATGATAAAGATTTTGGTGACGATGAAAAGGCGTTGAAACTGCAACAAAGACTATATACCTACACCACAAGACTATGAGAGTTATGGCAACCTGCAGAACAAATAATCCACTGAACACCATAAAAATGGATAAAATCGATTTCATAAGCACTGAAGAAATGGAAAAAGCTATTGTGAACAGGAAAAAAGATACCGTGGGCGAGAAGGTAAATTGGTTAAAAATAAGGCAAATCAAGATAGCAAAAGATCATCCATTTAAAATAAATTTTAAGACAACTCTAGTAGAAGAGGAAGGAAGCGTAGAAATTGATGTAGAGAGAAAAAGAGGAAGGAAAGGATTATTTACAACTTTTAAAGAAATGATAAGACCGCTTTGGCCTAATGGAAAGCCTATTTCAGAAAAAAAACTGAATGATCTGAAATCTCTGTTCCCCTACATCCCAAATGGTTCGATGTCATTTTACAAAAGTTTAATTTCAGACGAAACAATCGATGATGACATTGAAGGGTTTGATGCTATGGTTTGATGGCAATTTAGATTTTGACCTAGAACCTAGAACGTGTCGAAGAAGAGTAGATTTATTTTATAAAAACGGGAAATTGACGGTACGTGAAAATATCCCGTTTTTATAAAATAATTGATATGATTCACGAAAGTTTTATAGTAAAGAGTAGATTTAGTTGTTTAAGATTGTTGGTGTTTTCATAGGAGTGTTTAATTTTTATGACAATACATTTTTTACTTTCCTTTGGTATTTTGATACATTTTAATTTATTGTTCTCAATCTCCTTTATCAAACCCAGCCACAGATACTGAATAATGGGTATTTAAATGAAAATTAATTTATTTATACGAGTTAGTAAGAACCTATTTTTTAAATTTATTTATGCATGAGGAGTCTAAACGACATAATAGTCCCTTGGACTCGTTTTGCAAAATGAGAACATCATATTTATCGTGAGTCCAAGTGCATTTCTTGATATATCTTCTAAAATAAATACTTATTTCGTGTTTTTTCCTTGTAGCATGTTAAATTAGACATAGAAGCTTCGATATACATAGATTTACTTTCAAATAATGCAAATGCAAATCTCCTGCCAATAAAAACGCTTTTCTGTTGTTTCCCAAAAAACTGAAATTGGCGCTTGGACTTACTATGCATAATTGTATCCATTTGTAACTAGCTTCTTCCAGCAGACTTCGCTTGCAGGGAACCAATATAATAGATAGCCTATTTTGAGATTTTCATTGGACATTAAGATTGCGATGGCCCCTCGTCAAATATAGTCTGAGGAAACGCGGTTGATTTAAAATAAAACATAAAAAACAGAATTTATACTTTTGAGGGTTTTCCAAAATATATTTTCCAAGATTATTTTAATAACAACAATTTTGAGGACAGTATATCTGAAGTTATTGGACGTGGTCAATAATGATTATGCCAAAAATACTATTGTGGAAACAAGGGATTGTTTATTTCAACGGAAACTGGAACCAAAATCATTATACAGTTTTGTGATGTATGTGTTGTTGGGGTGCAGGTGCCATCGGGTACACCATCATCGTGGCTGCGACCGCGTCTGACGCCGCGCCCCTGCAGTACCTGGCGCCCTACTCCGGCTGCGCCATGGGAGAGTTCTTCCGTGACAACGGCAAGCACGGGCTCATCATCTTCGACGATTTGTCCAAGCAGGCCGTCGCCTACCGTCAGGTAAAGATAAAGATAAATTTATTTGCTTGAACATAATGTCATATACAAAACCTACTCACCAAACCAGGAACTCATGAACCAGGTGCTTGCCTACTCTAACTACCTTCTTACTGTCAGATGCGTTTTCCTAATCTAATAGCCTAGAGTCAAGCTTACACTTCACTACCTTGTAGTGGTGTATGGCGATAATAGACCCAAAACTGTAATATAGATCTTAGAAAGCCTACTTCTCCTAAACGGGTGGCCCAAATAATTTAAAAAAATAACTATAATAGGCAGAACATGGTCAAAAATTGAACAATAAATTTACGTTTTTTAATTTGCTGTTACTTTTGACAGGAAAAAAACCATAGTTTATTATGGTTTACCTGCTGAAAACCTGCTTAAATAGGGCTTCACTATGATTCCCTGCAACTTGACGCATAACCTATTGCCACATGTACGATGCCACAACAAAAAATATGGTGACAGCTGAATTTATGATGGGGACTCAAAGTAGATAACAGAACTCAATAGTAGACTGGCAGAGTTTGGCTAGTAATTTACTGAACCCGCATACTAATCTCATGTAAAAATAAACTTTTTAACGGAAAAAAACTATTCCTTTCTTCAGATGTCCCTGCTACTGCGTCGTCCCCCTGGTCGTGAGGCCTACCCTGGTGACGTGTTCTACCTCCACTCCCGTCTGCTCGAGCGTGCGGCTAAGATGTGAGTACCTTTCATTCATCTATCATTTGCATGCGGACTGTTGAGCCTGGATCTTCCAAACATAGAGTACATTGAAGGCTGGCCATAATAGAACTTTCAATCAAGATCAAAGTTACGAAATCTGGAAGTACATGATCATTTAATTGCAAAATCTGTTTAGAGGAGTATTTTAATCATAGCTAAAGCCGTTAACCATATTAATAACATGTCATAAATTATGGTTTCACTGCAGCAAATTTCCATATGAAAAATATTTGTACCTTCACAGGTCCGACAAAATGGGTGGTGGCTCTCTCACAGCTCTGCCTGTTATCGAGACCCAGGCTGGTGACGTGTCCGCCTACATTCCTACCAACGTGATCTCCATCACTGACGGTCAGATCTTCTTGGAGACTGAGCTCTTCTACAAGGGTATCCGACCGGCCATCAACGTCGGTCTGTCCGTATCCCGTGTCGGATCCGCTGCCCAGACCAAGGCCATGAAGCAGGTAAACTACTTAAATAAGGGCTCCGTATGAGATTGAAACTAATTAACATTATTAAAACAATAAACTGACTTGCTGATATAATTTTCTCTGTGACGCACTGAACGAACCTGCATCGCTCACTCATAATATCTATTTCTGTCCTACCTCAGCGAGCGATACTGCACAATACGTGTTTTTGCGGGTATTCGAACATTTGACAAGCAATGATTTTGGCATTGTTTGTTAATTTACCTACTAAATTATTTGAATTGATTGGTTTTGTTTAAAATTTATACTTATTAGTTTAGTATTGTTAGAAGCGCTTACTTAAATTGTTAAAATAAGTTTCTCATATAAGTGAAATGTTAATTTCTTTTGAGAAAATAAATAATCTTTAACCTCAAACTCTGGTTGATTCTAGTCTTGTCAAACTAGTCTATCACAGGAATATCGTAATCTCTATCGCGGACTGTGGCCCACACACTACAGCCGGGTCTAGAATACTGTAAGGAAGGGTATCCCAGACCAAGGTCATGAAGCAGGTCAACTTCAGTTTAAATTTCTTCACGCGCACTGCATACCTTTATTTCGTGAACGTGTGAAACATGAAAGGAAATTAATCAATCTTTACAATGTCATTCAGTCATTTCATAAAATATTGTTCAATCTCAGTTGATCCATTGTCCAGATCCATAGTGGATCATAGCCTATATAACAATAATTTAAAAACAAACTGTTTGTTTTTTAAATAACCTTTCATTGTTACTTTATTGAAATTAGAATTGTTTGTTCTCTCCCCCAGGTGGCCGGTTCCATGAAGCTGGAGTTGGCGCAGTACCGTGAGGTGGCCGCTTTCGCCCAGTTCGGTTCCGATCTGGACGCCGCTACTCAGCAGCTGCTGAACAGAGGCATGCGTCTTACTGAGTTGCTGAAACAGGGCCAGTATGTGCCCATGGCTATTGAGGAACAGGTGAGATCAACTTATTATTACAGATTGAAAAACATTGATTCAAACCTACTCTAGTCAAACTCGATGTAGACAAAATGTAACCAACAGTTTATAGTTGCCATGAGGATTTTACGAGCCGTGGTGTATCTGGCCCAAGAATAGATCCTCCATTTCCTCCCGTGGATATCGTAAAAGCCGACTAAGGGATTACCCGGACTTGTTTGTAAGATTTGTTGGTATAAGATTTGTCCTGGCTGCTAGCTTATTTAAGGAATGTGTTATTAATGGAAGAAAGCGTTAGCAGAGTCGGTCGTGGGAAGTAATGGTGGCGATGAGTTCACCACTTGTTTCGTCTACTTCCCGTGATGGTGCAACCCACAGTGAAAAGAGGCCCAGTTGAGGCTCTTCCTACCCTTTTGAGAAAAAAAGCGTGTGTCTATGTATGTATGGATTAACATAATCTACTTTTTATCTCAATATTATGGGAGTGATGCTATGGATGGATTCTAGTGTATTATAAAAAAACATGGTCTAGAAAATGAGGTGGTAACCAACAAGTTTCTTCTTCAGGTTGCCATCATCTACTGTGGTGTTCGTGGCTACCTCGACAAAGTGGACCCCACCAAGATCACCGCTTACGAGAAGGAGTTCACTCAGCACATCAAGACCAGCCACCAGGGTCTGCTCGCGAACATCGCTAAGGATGGAGAGATCACACCTGAGACCGATGCTGCACTTAAGAAGCTTGTCACAGAGTTTGTTGCCACCTTCACTGCTGCTCAGCAATAAGCACTAGGACTAGCGTTTAACAATCAATGTACCGCGACATTGAGCTGCGTCGCGCATGACGTCACGCAACTCAATCTCGCGAATACACAGTAAAGGTCGTTTGTGTAAATGTTATTTCTTAAAAATAATTGTTACATCAATGGCTATGTAGTATGTATCATTCGTGTGGGCTGTATTGTATGTTGATACAATCATGGAATGTATTTATCTCGACGTCAGGAGTCAGGTTCTATGTAAAATAAATGCGTAAATAATACTGTTTTATTTTCCTGAAACTCAAAAAAACCCAAAGTTGCTCAAACCAAATCGAGGAAAGCCGAGAGCGAACACTAGCATTTATACCTAGAAAGCGTTGATATAACCGAAGTCGATGAAATGGCAATATATGTAAGGTATGAGGGGAAGGGAAAAGCTTTGTTATACTTTACTCTGGGAACAAGTTGCTCGACCCATATCTTACAGCAACACGGTCACCAGGCTATGCCTCTAGTCATGGAATAAATAATAGTCTCTAGTACTAAAGTTATAATGGTTATGCTCTACAGCCTAATATATCCACCCACAATTTTATTTAATTTTTTTTTGGTAATAAAACTATTTGTACATGTATGGTACTTACGTATTCATGCTCAGTGGCCCAGCGAGAGTTGAATTCACTTTTCTCTTGTCTTAATGAGGAAGAATAATGACTACATCCATGGTGAACGAGCGGTGACTGGAAAAGTCACTACACTATGTACCAAAGAATATATTGTGCAATGTGCATGGAAAACCATAGGAAAATTGAGCACTTCAGACAGAATAAATCGTACACCTCAGACACATTTTTATTTTACATTTATATCGACCATGTTGGAGAAAATTCAGTCTCAAGCTTTATTAATATCTAAATCATCTGAGATGGTATAGTATGGTATAGTTTATTTAAGTTTTCAAATTTGCTAGTCGAAAATTTTAGCATGCCACTTGGGTTCTTGTTATAGAAGCGTACACATTGTCCCGTAAATGATTTACTAACATTGTGGAGCAGTATTTAGTAGTAGTAGAGCTTTTTTGTGAGAGTTCGTCCGGGGAAGTACTACCACCATACCTATTTCTGGCACTAAGCAGTGGTGCTCGCATTTCTGTGTTCCGGTTTGAAGGGTAAGGGTGCCGGTGAAATTACAGGCACATGAGACTTTTCATCTTTGTCTCAGGGTGGCGGGCGCAGTGCAATGCCACATAGGGTGCGACCTAGGTGGACGTGACCTATGAGGTAATACACTGTTCATAGGCAGAGGTTACCGCTTAACATCAGATGGGACATCTGGTAGTTCCGTCATTCAGGAAGTATTTAAAAAAAAACAATATTGTTGAATTTTTTGTTCAAAGTTGCCAGGCGGGAAGAAATTTGCTTTATGGCAGAAACTCTGTACAATATGTATAACGATCCCTTGAACCACCTATACTTGTTGTACTTAAACCCATTTTACAAGAAGTTCAAGCTGTTAACAAATTGTTCGAGAGCAACGATGTAGACCCAACAAAGATTTATAGCGATCTGAGTGGCTTAGTAGAATCGACTAGCCGTCGTATCCTGAACCCAACGGCGAGAGTGGACGTTTTTACACAAGAGATAGACAGTTATTTAGATCCATCGCCTTATATGGGATTTACTTTCGAGAATAAATTGCGTGAGTGCAATCTTCAACCTGCAACAGTAAATAATTTACGTCAACGTTGCACTAAATTTACCCTAAACCTTGTATAAGAACTGCGCTCATTTAGGCATTCTCCAAAAAATATCTATGTTCTCTGCATCAGAAATTTAGAAAGTAGTAAAGCCTTCCATTGTTAAAAAGCACAAGAGTTTAAAATGAATGCATCCACCATCGAGCGACTCATTTCCCAGTGAAGAAACATAGTTCACGTACATTGGGACTGCACAACTTCGACTGTACATTGACTGAAGTCATGGATTACAAAGATGCGGCTGGAAGCAATCCTTTTAAAGATTTAGTGATGTTAGCAACATCTATTTTATCGTTACCACATTCTAACGCAGAAGTTGAACGTGTTTTCAGCCAGATGGGTTCGGTAAAAAGTAAACTGCGCAATCGTTTGGCGGTAAAAACCCTGAATGCCATTTTATACGTCAGATTTGGCCAGAAAAAAGTAGGAAAATTTTGTTATTCTTATACAGTCCCAGATGAGGTTCTGAAGTCAATAGGAACCATGGAAAGTTATGCTCCTTCCACATCGTCTGTAAATAGTATTGAAGTTGAAGACTCTGTCGAACAAGAGGATATAGCAATACTATTTCAAGGTTTAGAATAACTTTTGTTTTTATTGTAAATTTAATTATATGAAGAAAGTGTAATAATAGCATTTTTAGCATATATTTTACAGTATGTTATTATTTTTTACGATAACCCATTTGGCAGCACTGCATGCGCGTGCGATTGAATGAATATGAATATCGTTTCGTTCGTTCGTTTCGTGAATTTTTCTACGTAGTATTTTTTTCTCTATTTTTTTTGTTTGTTTGGATGCGTTAGCAATTTAGCATCCTAGTAGTCTGTGGTTTGATGTTTGGCACTTTGACAAATGGAGAGGCTAGTAAAAACGTGGGAAAATAAAAAATAAATATTAGCGTTTGGGAAGTATGGATTTTTTTGAACGTGCTCATGTTCCTAGGAAATCCTCTAATAAGATGGAAAAAAAAACCGACGAGGCTGTGAAAAGGCAACTAAAACAAATGATGCACGCTTACAAGAAAGGTAACAACCAAGGGATCCGCAACAGCTCAGAATTAAAACCCAAATACGACCTTAGTGATACAATATCTATCGGCGACTTTTCAGAGTTCAGTGTCAATAAAGATGCTGATAATATCATGGATACTGCAACATCTAGTGCTAGCGATGATTTACAATCAACCACTAATGAAAACAATTCCAGTAAATCAAATACACCGGAAACCGATGAGCGTTCTCAAGAAGATAGCTTGGAAGACCTAGCTGAATATTGTGAGGACTTCAACGATTTGTCAACATTATCTGTGGACGTTTCTGCGTCGAATTCCTTCGGAAACTCATCAGCTGTGATTGAATGTTCAGATTCTATTGTTAGTGAAGACTCTATAATAAATAGCTTACAGACATCCACCAGCTCTGGTACAGATGTCTCCGATGATGAGGAGTTTGATGCTGATGGGGCCCTCGCATCTAAAATACTAGAAAACTTGGGTAAAAAAGACAATGCTTGTAAAAAGAGGAGAATGCCCATGGAAAGAATTGTACTAGAATTAAAGAAACAAGTTGAAAAACAAAAAAACAGCAAATATGAAGAAAACAAAAAACAAAAGAAAACTAAGAAACCAAAGCAAGAAACTCGGAACAGCTCGACAGAGTATTTTCAAGAGGAAGAATTTTCCAGTGAAAATGAAAGTAGCAGACAAAACCAGATTGTAAAACAATTGGACAATGATATTATTATCAAAGAAATCAAAAAGAATAAAAAACAGTTGCATCAAAGAGTAGATTTAAGTGATGATTCGTTCAATAATGATAGCTCCGACTCTGTTTCAACTACCTTCTCTTCACCATTCATATCCATCTCAGCTGATGACATGTCCAGCCAGAGTTTGAGTGACCTTCTAGGAGGTTATGTTCACCCCACCATCAGAAACCTGCCCACAGACAAACAAAACATCATTCCTACCAGATATACTTCAAGCATGTTCCCCGCAGACACAATGATATTACAAGACGTCATTGATGATGAAATCAGCAGTCTGATACCAGAAGTAGATGAGGAATTGGCTATTGAGGATTTAAATTTGGACACCGACACCCAAGAGCTGATTGACGAAAGCAATGCTTTTAATGATATCATTCCTTCTGATGATATGATGGAAACGGATCCTGTTGAAGATATGACTACTGATACCATTCATAATGATGATACAACAATTGAAGATGAAGAAGTAGCACCTATAAAATTGTACAACGGGAAAGATAAATATATCCTCGTTATGAAACACCCAGCAGAGTTGCATGTACACGGAAAACTACAGGTAGCAGACATCAATGGAAGGGTGGAAATATTTGGCTATAAATTGAATTATGATTCCGTTGAGGTGTATGCTCCATATTGCCAGTTCGCTCAGTGTTTAAAAACACTTGAAAACCCACATCCAGTTAATCCTGACCTTTACAGTGAGCTAACTTTAGCAGGGATATCAGTAACAGAAGCAAATGAAATAGTATCAAGCATTGAAGAAAACAGTGCTGTTATCATACTGAGTAAACTCAACAATCGCAAGTTAGATTTTGTGGACAATAACTTCAATGCAGTGGACATATTTTCGAAGAGAGGTGATACTACTCCGCGCTTTCTGAAGAAAGCAGCAGAGAGACTGGGATGCTCCTTCTACTTGAGACCTCCGAAGAGAAGCTTTGAAGTAAAAGCCATCTGGGAAGATATTTATTCAACTGCTGGTAGTACGTATCCCTTACTTATTTTGCGATTTTCTTGATCATTAGACAACCTCTGTAGTGCGGTGGGCGAGTAGCTGGCTGAGATGCGAGTGATGGCGGGTTCGATTCCTTCTGCGGGACAATTTGCAGATCACACTGCAAGGGTGTTGCGGTACCATGGTACTCGTAGTTCCTGCTACCCAAAACGGGATCCTAGTGTGGGATCAGGAGCACCATGCATGGTCACTGTAGGGGGTTATTGTTATCATTCATTCATCAATTATAGGCTTAAATTAAAACTAGCATCCAACGGGAGCTTTGTCAGTCCAGATTATAGTACTACCAAATTTAATAAAAATTGGTTAATTTGGTAAGGCCTGATCCAATCGTTCTAATTCATAAAAGTTAAATGAATGATGACGGTGGTTGAATGTTTGTCTTGCTTTCATGTCAAAACAGCTGGGCCAATTTTGATGAAATTTGAAAAACTGGATTAAAACATAGGATACTTTTATCCTGAAATTCAGTTCCCTCGGGAAAATAATGGTTGAAATCCTGGGCGACCGCTAGTTCATATAATGATTATTACTAGGATTCACTGTTATTCGGAACGACCTCTGGCGCGGCGAAGGTTCGCCTGCGACGGAGGGTGCGGGTTCGATTCCCGTCTCGGATCAAATATTTGTATGATCTGCAGATATTTGTTCAGGGTGTTCTGAGTATTTTCTATGTATAATAAAAAATATCTATCTATGTAATGTATTGTATTAGGTATACCAGTTATCTAGTACCCATAACACAAGCTCTGCTTAGCTTGGGGCTAGATAATGTTGTGTGAACTTGTCCAGCATTGTTTATTTGTGTTTATTTATTGAAAGACGTATCTTTTTCAGTAAATGGAAGTCGTGGTATAGTCTGTGGAGGCAAGGGCACGGGCAAGTCGACCTTCGTCCGGCACTACGTGAACACACTGCTCAGCGTTGGACCTGTGCTGGTCATAGACCTGGACCCCGGCCAGGCTGAGTTCACAGTGCCTGGGAGCATCTCCGCTACCGTCGTGGATACTCCATTGATTGGACCAAATTTCACACATTTGAAAACTCCAGAGAAGTGAGAGCTTATTTCTAACCAACTTCAAAAAAATCCTTAAGGTGGTTGCTTTCGCTTGTGGCGCGAAATTGTTTTTTGTTTTTGTTTTTTGCTCCTCACAGCTCATCAACAAATCTGCAGATATCGAAAACAATGTTGACGGTAATTATAAACACACAAGTTTTAATTTATAGTATCACATAAATATCATTTGTTTACCTACGATTGTGCTTCAGTGGTATTTACAGTGTTTTTAGTATATTATGCAATTAGTGAATAAAAGACGGATTTAAAGCTAAGGCCATAGATGAATCACGAGCAATTCTAACGACTCTAACGACTGAATCACGACCGTAGGGAGTGATTCAAAAGTTAGAATCCTGAGCGACAACGATATAAATCCGTTCTATTCAAGAGTTGCATACTATACTTTATACCATGACTTCTAGAAAAAGAAAGTTTTAAGTGAAAATAGACATCTACTTCATCAGTTTTAAACATTTTCAATCGATTTATTATTAAGTACCACTAAACTTTGTGTTCGTACAACTAACAGTATTCAAAATAGCGCCAATTTACTAATCACAGCAAAGAACACAAAACAGTTTTTATTCTAATGCTAAACTCCTTGTCGAAAATGTCGACCAATCAAATCTCGAAGAGTTATTTGCACAAGAAGTTTTTATGTCTAGTTTGTTTTGCACAAGGATTTTGTATCGAGTATTTTTTGCGCAAGGAGGTTGTATATGCGTTGTTATTGGAGGGTGTTGCATTGAGATGGAGGCTCGAGTATATTGTTGTGTTCTAAATTCAAACACAAAAATCGTGATTAAAAGTGCTTACTGTGCACTGTTTTCAGTGAATAAAATAAGCTTTTTAGAGGGGGAATGGTATAAATTATATTTATGTGATACTATAAATTAAAACATGTGTGTTAGGTCATATAATTACCGTCAACATAGTTTTCGCTATCTAAAGAAGGGTTGATGAGCTGTAATGAGCTTTTTTTTTTAATTTCACGCCACAAGCGGATGCAACCAGCTTAATGATAAGTATTTCATGGCGACTATATATCCCGGCTAGGTAAGTTTAGTGAATATGATGAAGCAGATTAAAAAATGGTTCTGATGTAAATGGTACCATCGAACTGATCTGATGATGGAACTGGTGGGAACCGGAACTCCGTCATAAAACAATGTATTCTAGCCGTGTTTGAGCTTATTGGAATTTTCAGGAGATGCACTCTGCTGGCTATTGATGATCTGCTTTCAAATTGCGCTACCTGAGTCGTATGTTATGTGTGGCCTTGATTGTCAGATGGCAGATTTCGTAGCCTTGTTATTGTGTGTCCTACTTACGCAATATCTTCGCCGATTGTAAACAGATTTTAATAATTCTGTTTTTATTGAATTTGTTAAATATATCAGCGTTCACGAAGGAAGGGGTTTGGACAATTAACCACCACGCTGGTCCAGTGCGGATTGGTGGGTCGCCAGAGCCTAACAGAGTGGATGCCTCTGAACGGAAAACGATCTCGTGGCAGACCGCGGCGAAGATGGAGAGACGAAATAGATACCTATTTAAAGGATTGGTCTACAGTGGCCCAAAATAGAGAGGACTGGAGAGAAGGAGGGGATGCCTTTGCCCTGCAGTGAGACACCACAGGCTCTTAATAATAATAATAATGTTAAATAAATGCCTCGAGGGAGGTCACATTTAGTTTGAAGAAAATATTCCAATGAATTAGGAAAGTATTAGGATGAATTCAGTTTATTGAAAGACTGAAAGGATGTTTAAAAAAAAAGATTTTTGCTCTCGACCTATGGGAATGATGGTTTTTTCCTTTTTTTTTAACTGTGTGAATGATGAAACAAGATGATGGCCCACCTGATGTTAAGCGGTAACCCCTGCCTTTAACAATGCATTGCCTCACAGGTCACGTCCACCTAAAACACATCCTATGCGGCATTGCACTGCGCCCGCCACCCTGAGACATAAAGATGAAAAGTCTCATGGGCCTGTAATTTCACCGGCACCCATACTCTTGAAACCGGAACACAGCAATGCAAGCACTACTGCTTTGCGGCAGAAATATGTATGGTGGTTCTCGAGTGCTGACCACGAACCGGACGACACAGGACAGGACCTTCCTGTCCTGTGTCGTCCGATGATGGACCAAGGGCATTTGAAAGGTTGCAGGAAGTCCGTGGACAAGACCGTTCGTCTTGTATCCTATGGGGGAGGCCTGTGGACGCCCAGCAGTAAACGCCTATAGGCTGATGATAATCACCCGCCCGCAGCTTCTCCCGGATGGTACCGGGTAAAATTAAGTCTGTGTGATCTAGAATCTAGTTATAATCCATTTCTCTCCAAATTTAATCGAAATGGGTGCAGCCATTACGTCGTGATTGAGGAACATCTGACGACCTCTGTGGTGCGAAGGGCGAAGGTTCGCTTGCGACGCAGGAAGTTGCGGGTTCGATTTCAGCCTTTGAACAAATATTTGTACGATCTGCAGATATTTGTTCAGGGTGTTCTGGGTATTTTCTATGTATAATAAAAATATCTATGTATGTAATGTATTGGTGTAAGTATATCAGTTATCTACTACCCATAACACAAGCTCTGCTTAGCTTGGGGCTAGATAATGTTGTGTGAACTGTCCAGCGTTTTTTTTAGTGGTATCTAATCGCTATCTAATCGTAATCAATTGGAGCGCCGACTAGTGATGAAGCCTATTATAGAACCTGTTATTGAAGTCCTACAAAATGGTTGCCGAAACTGCATGACAATCCGTTAAGCTGTTTGGGAGATAAATGGTAACAGACCAGACAAACAAAAACAACCTGACCCCAAGCACATTATGAAGGTATTTGTATGTTAATATCTTTTGGTCTCTTTCAGAATGCTACACATAGGCATTATCAACACAATGGACAATGCCAAACGATACTTATCGGCCGTCAGCGACCTGATTACCTCCTGCCGAGCCAACGAGCGCTTCCGAGAACTGCCGTGGATAGTCAACACCATGGGTCTATGCAACCACATGGGCCTAAAGTTCATGACATACATCATCCTACAAATAGAACCAACATTCCTGTTTCAAATACACTCAAAAGTACCCAAAAAACGATTTGATGTTGAGCTGGACCCCGTGACTATCACACAGCTTTATGAGGATTATTCCAACGAGAGATCGTTCCAGAATGTTCAGAGCCCTCATTCGTTGAAGTATTTGTTCGTGATAGCTCGTCATGAGGAGAATTCACTGGCTAAGGGTGGTTCCGTGGGCTCTGGCCTGCAGCCTAGGGATGAAAGATATCTCAACATTCTGGCGTATTTTGGAGAGTTAATGAACGATAACAGATCACAGGGACTGATGGACATTTTACCATACGAGTGAGTATATTGCATGGTTTGAACTTATCGTAGAAAAAACGATGACCGTAGTGCAGCAGGTGAGTAGCCGGATGTGAAAAGAGGTGCGGGTTCGATTCGAAAATATTTGTTCTGGGAATACGGTAATGAAATGCTGTTGCGTTCAGTTTTTTTTATACTACCCACTTCATTTTACTTTGGTCTAATCTACCCACTTAGCAAAACAGCATAAGGCCCACCTGTTGGTAAGCGGTTACCGTAGCCTATGGACGCCTGCAATACCAGAGGAGTCAACGCGCGTTGCTGACCCTGTAAAAATTTCCAAACACCTCGTTTGAAGAACCCCATACTATAGTCACTTGGGAAAACCTAAGAACCTTGGGCCTAAGAATAGGTCCCTCCGTCTCTTCCCGTGGATATAGTATAAGCCGACTAAGAGATTACACGAGGGGATGAGCAGCAACATCCACCTGAGTAATCAAGAGCACTACTGTGATCACGAATCCACCTGCCAAGCTTGGTGATTATGGCAAAGGCCCCTCGCCATTCTGTGGAGAAGTCTAGTCAGCGGACGTAAAAAAACAATCAAAAAGAAAAGAAAAAAAACCTAATAAAATAGGAATCTGATAAAGGAATTACATTTTCGTCAAAAAAATAACAGCCTAATATTTATTCTGACGAAAGCGGAATCTTACCTAAGAGAACCAAATCGTCTAACTAAAGGATGATCATGAACCTTCAAACGTATGCGACTGTCGTTTTCCCCTCACTTGCACTCATATTCTGTTGAAAAGCGGATGTTTGCCGAGCGGCATTACTTTCCTAGAAGTACTGTGCCATGGTAGTGAAAGTTCCTGATAACCAAGACACAGGAAATACTTTTTTTTTTTTTATGCTACTTGTTTGACGGAACAAGCAGATGGCCCAACTGATGTTAAGCGGTAACCTCTGCCAATGAACATTGCATTACCACATAGGTCACGTCAACCTAGGACGCGCCCTATGTGGCATTGCACTGCGCCCGCCACCCTGAGACATAAAGATGAAAAGTCTCATGTGCCTGTAATTTCACCGGCACCCTTACCCTTCAAACCGGAACACAGCAATGCGAGCACTACTGCTTTGCGGCAGAAATAGTAGCACTACTGTGGTGGTAGTACTTCCCCGGACGAACTCTTTCACAAAAAAGCTCTACTACTACTAAAAAAAAGGAAAGGTATAGGTAGTGAAAGTTCCTGATAACCAAGACACAGGAAATACTAATGTAGCATCAGAGGCCTTAGCGAGTTTTGATAGTTTTCGTAACTAGGTACATCTAAGTTTTATGTTAAGAAAGCCACAGTCAAGAAGAAACACAGAAATACGAGCGCAGGTTCGATTCCCATTAACTTATACTACATCGCCAATAAAGGCTAAACTTTCCGAGATCTGCAAAATGCACAGCCTAAAACATAAGGCTGTACGTTAGTCAGCCGAATAGGTATATTAATATTATTGAAACATACCTTTTATCCCCATACCAAGATCGAGGGAAGACTACAAAATATTACGACCTCCCATAGACATATAACTAAATACATGCGGCCTCCTTATTTCATCAAAATCAATTGCAGCATAGTCTATTTCCTGTAGCTCTGAATGGAGCTTAGATTTATCCATAATAAGTGTGACGTGACCCGAGCATGACTCATTGTTGGCTCGGTGCGCGAGTCGCGAGTCGCGAGCAGCCGTGAGCTGCAACCTCGCGAACCGGTTCCGATGATGTAGCTTATTCCAATTACTGGTTCAGGTGGAACTATGACCTCATAATACGTCATCTACCTAACTAAACAGGATAATATCTCTCCTTGTTTACACAGTAGTCACATTATTTTATTTTGCAGACTTTTTAATAAATCAAACGCAAGTCTAAGAAACGAGCAGTGTGTTCCAAAATTCTCATTTATCGAGTTAAACTATGACCCATTCCAGAACGATGGCTAAGCGTAAATCGAGACTCAAGCATTTGGTAGAGTTTTCATAGAAATCATCATCAATATTATAGTCGTATATAAAATCGTTGCGTGACTGACTGAGACCTGAAATTTGTGAACATTCCTTTTGTGGTCTAGGGAAAAAATTAAGGAAAAAAGAAACGAAATACTCTCCCTAAGGGGGTGTATAGAAAAAAAACCCCACACGGACGAAGACGCGGGCGTTCCACACGGCTGTAAAAAATGGCTTGATATTTTTTGTAACTTGTTTTTTTACTCAATTCAGTTGAAGTCTAGTTCTGGAATGTGGAATACAGCCATTCACGATAAATATCGGGACCCCTATCCTCGAGATAAATCTCATCCACGAGATGACGTCACATCTCGTTTGACTTCCATACAGTTTACATCGTCATCTCGTGTACGATATTTTTCCGAATTTGCTGTCTCAGAACCCGTGATCTCCGGAATCTATTAGCCGCCCTACGCGGTCGGTACTTCGCACCCTTTCGCTAATCAAGGGGAGACCTCGCTCCCTGCAGTAAACCTATAAATAGATTGGTTTAGCTACCCGTATGGTCGTCACTGCACTAACAGTTAGAACCACATACATTTCTTCGAATTATGAGACTGGTCTGTTTGAGAATTTAGAGCTATTTGACCTTTTGTAAATGACTACAAAGTTATCGTCACAAATAATTGTTATAGCAATGAGTAACGAGATAACTGGCTCCCGGAATCATCACGTCTTGTGATTCATACCAACGGCAACAATGCATTATCAATCCTGTTATCACCGCTCTTAGGATTATAACTTCTATGAATTTATTGGTATAGCCTAGGTAGGTACCTAGATCTACATCAATGAATTCCTGTTTCCATCTGATAGGGTTGACAGAGCCTTGCATTAGTGATAAAAAGACGCTTATTCATACGACTTCGCTCGTAAGTTTTTTTCAATTTAAGTTTTTATAAAAAACATAGACATGCCATACACACAGACCGACAGACACACTATGGCCTCAAACTTAACTTTTATTCGGGGCTTAAAAAAGGACGAATGTACGTAAAATAGTACCTAACGAAAAGACAATATAAGGAGAAGCTATTTGAAATTACAGAAGTCTTCATTTGTTCGCCCGTTGGTCATGTAACTGGTTTTTTCTTAGGTTGTGTCCTTAATTATTTTTGTTTGTTTTAGAGTAAACATGAAAGATCTGAACATCGGACTGAACGTAATAATACCAAGAGACTCTGTGGCGAAAGTGATCAATGGCAAAATAATAGCGCTGTGTCAACAAGCGAATCATGATAAGGGCAAAGTGTTTACCCTCAGAGATAAAGCGCTATTATGTCATGGACATGGTAGATATTCCTACTTCTTATAACTAATAATAGCTACTATAACAATGAGAAAGTTTGGATGTTTGTTGCAGTAACGGCTGAACTGTTTTCAATGAAATTTGGTATTGAGAAACATTATGAACCAGGTTGAGACATAGCCTACATTTTGAGTCTACCACGCAAGCGAAGCCGCAGGCGAATGTTAGTTTATTTGAAAACTGCGTGAGACTTGTTGCACACTTGTTGATTCTCAAGACTGCTCTCAAGTTTTGAACTGAACTTGAACTCCAAGTACTTGTTCACAGCTAATAAACATGACTCAATAATGACATCAGTCCAATGAAGAATAAAAATTCCCTGCAACAATATTGTTAAAATTAATATCAGAAATGAGTGTTATCAATGAAGTAGTGTAATAAATTGCTGATTAGTCTGATAATAAATGTCCTCATACACAATATTGTTACAGGTCTCATTCGGGGTATCGACTTTGAACAAGGCATTCTGTATGTTCTAACTCCAACTCCCATTGGCAAGCTCAGCTCTGTGGATACACTGGTGTATGCAGATTGGATGCCGGAGTTACGAGGACAGGAAAGAGACCTGCCCGGTGGAACTGCCATCCCGTATCGCACGGCCAACACTGCCCTTCAACATCGCAAGCTCATGTTCCCACCGAGACGGCGATTCAACCCATTACAACTATTGAGAATGTCGAGGAATTCCTAAATTGAAACTTTCAATTATTAGTTATAAACTTGTAATTGGAGTAGATCCAAAATAATAAATCTTAAAATATAAAAGGAATCTAATCATAATGTTAATTCATTTATATTTGAAAGATATTTTTGTACTTACAATACTAATAAAAACATAACATGCATTATGAATGTTTTTATCTAATCCCCATCCTATACAATTTTGTATCATAAATGCTGCATTTTATAAAAGTCAAAAAGAGTCTAGAAAAGAATTGATAAAACATGGGGTTCCTTTATTACTAATAAATTATATTAGGAAAGTTAAAATTTCACACAAACAATAGATTACATTAATCTGCCTACGGAATCAGATGGACGCCTCAGAGACGCTTGCTGACAGGCACTTAGCTGAGAACGGGGCTCACGCTCCATGTCAAATAACACATCCTACACAATATAAACATCACTATTTTATTGAAAAATTAAAATACAAAATACCGAACTAAACGAGTCTCGGTGAGATGACACCAGTCGGGGATTATTATAACTATAAAGTTGAAGAAATGCTATAAGTATAAACATGATAGCACAAAAATCAGTGGATCCACCTGCATAGGAGGTCCATTTTCCCCCCGACAATAATATAATGATAAGGCATTTACGCTTACTCGTAATAGATATACTATAAAATATACAAGTACCAATGGTGAAGGTGTAGCCACACAAATACTGTAATGTGCGTGCAACGCGGGTCGCGGCATCGCGTCGGCTATCAGCATTGGAAGGAAGCACTGTGCGGACACCGCGCCTGCTCAGAGTCGATCCAACGTAAGTGATAGGCAGTATGCGAATGATTCAGAGTCCCCCACACAGCACTTACAGCAGAGAACACCTCGTCTTCTTCTTCTTCTTGACCTGTAGAGCGGCGCGCGTCGCCGTCTCGAACACCTCGCGCACACCCTCCTTGCTCTTGGCAGAGCACTCGAGGTACGCAAACGCGTTGATCTTTTCGGCCATAGCACGGCCCTCCTGCGGCTTCACCGGCTCCTGTTTCATCTTGCGCAGCTCGTTGATGGTGGCTGGGTCATTGCGTAGGTCCTTTTTGTTGCCCACCAGGATGATGGGTACGTTAGGGCAGAAGTGTTTCACCTCGGGCGTCCACTTCTCCGGGATGTTCTCGAGCGAGTCAGGCGAGTCCACCGAGAAGCACATGAGGATCACGTCCGTGTCGGGGTACGACAGCGGCCGCAGCCGGTCGTAGTCCTCCTGCCCGGCCGTATCCCACAGCGCCAGCTCCACCTGCTTGCCGTCCACTTCTATGTCAGCGACGTAGTTCTCAAACACTGTCGGCACGTACACTTCCGGAAACTGATCTTTGCTGAACACGATTAGGAGACATGTTTTACCACAAGCGCCGTCACCGACGATCACTAATTTTTTGCGTATCGCAGCCATCGGTCCTGTGGAACAAACAACGCAAATGATTACGATGGTATAGAGCGTCAACGCCTTTCATGACAAAAATATGGCCGCCGTATAGGAATATGGGATGGGGAGTAGTCAGACAAGCCTTCAAATGTGAATAAGCACCTGAACTAGCGGAAGAAGAACAGCACCACCACATAGTACCCTCACATGCGAGGGTGTTATTTATTAGATTTTGTAGATACCTGAAGATTCTGGCTAATTTCAGCAGTTTATTGGCCTATCGACACTTTTCAATCGTCTTTACTCATCACAAGCACTTTCGTTCATAGTCACTGATGTTGCCACTGTACATATTTAAGTTTTCTCGTTTACGAACAATAAACAGTATTTTTACAACAGAAAATATAATTTCAGCTCTTGAATTGTTATTATCTCAAATAAATCTTCTTTTTAATCAGTAAATATTACTGTAAAAATGAAGTTTTTGGGAAAAAAGATTGTTTTACGTGTAAATATTGCCATCTTAAAACCATGGAATGTTTGGATTAGACATTGACATATACATGATTCAAATACAGATAATAAATTGTTGTGTTTTCGTAGACAGAGTATTGAGGTACGCTCTACGTGAGTTTTGTACATGGACTTAGTAGTTTGTATACTATGTCCATGGTTTTGTAAGAGAACGAGAATGATAATCCGTCCACTCAATGGATTATAGTAATGAGGGGTTTTCACGGCCGTTTCACATCATGTTTATAGCCTTGAAAATAGTTGGCGAGATGGCGCCAGCAATGTACAAGCTAAAGTAGCTCTGTCAAAATAAAGTGAAATGTCAACGTCAACAACGTAGTGATATATTTTCATGTTATTCATACAAAGGCACAGTCAATGCATTTGTTATTTTGACAAGTACATTTGAGTCAGCGCCATCTATCAAGCCAAATCGAACTACTTTTTTATTTTTATCATTACTAAGTCCATAGTCCACTCTCCATACACCGGATTAACCTTCGTGCAAAAGCTGAACAAAAGTGACATTGGCGAAATTGTGGGTTGCAGATCCACCAACTTACCTGTAGAATTAAATGTAGGTACCTATGTAGTTTTCTATAATCTACATACATTTCATTCTACACTTAAGTTGGTGGATATGTACTCCGCAAAGGCCACTTGTTCAAGCTGAGGGGCAAGTCCGAGTTTACACACACCATCGTAACGATGATCGTAACGACGATCGTACGTGTATTGCGTAGTAACTAGCCCTTAATCTGTGACTTTTTTGGCAGCGATTAATAGCTAGTTATTATGTTATTCACGTACGATCGTCGTTACGATCATGTTTGCAAAACTCAGAACGCTTCTCTCGACGGCTGCGACTCGGTCGTCGTTCAATCGTTCATTGTATTTATTCTTCCGTGGTCGTCGCCCGTCGTTTGTTACCGGAGGATTTCCTCCAAGGTTGACATCCTTGTGTACATCGTCGTACTAGTTTTAACAATAAATAAATAAATAATGCTGGACAGTTCATGCAACATTATCTGGCCCCAAGCTAAGCAGAGCTTGTGTTAAAGGTACCTACTAGATATCTGATATACTTAATACAATATACATTACATAGGTAGTTTTTTTTATTTTATTAAACATAGAAATTACCCAGAACATCCTGCACAATATTTGCAGATACAATAAAGTCTGTCTGTGAAGTCTGTGTGTGTCATTCTAGGAAGATGGCCTATTATTACCGCCATGGGGTCATTGTTTAATTCTTTATGGATCGAGGTCAAGGGACTCCAGTAAGTCCAGAAACGAGTCAAAAACAAAGAATCACAGAGTTTTTTTATCTACATACAGCCACAGATAAAATAATACTATACATTTAAGCCATATTTTTATTTTAGCATATCTACCATAGATATTATTTGGATATAGTCTATAGATATCTATTGTACCCTTAGCATTGCGGCAAAAACTACAATAACGCTGCTCAGTGACTACAATATATACAGCATTGCGGCCTCTGTACCTACCGTATGGCTTGTGCATTTGCCATTTTAAAGTATAATTATTGTATTTTCAACATAGTTTCCAAAGTCGTCAAAATCAGAGTCAAGTCATGTTTTAGTAAAACGGTGGCCGTTTTACAAAAAGTTTGGTAAATAATTTCCACCAATTGACGGGTGACGGACCCCCGCGAACTTTGAAACCGCACGCGAGAATGCTCTGAAAACTGGACTTTTTAGTGTTTGTCTTGTCGGGGCCTCAGCGCAGGTCAGCGTCGTCACACGACGCACAGACAGACACTCGACAGCGGACAGAGTTCTCAATAACGGTGACAGTCCCGATATATAGGGACGGATGGCAGCTTTTAGCTCATAACCTTAGAGCATTGCAGGCCTTAACCTTACCTACAAATTGTACCAATACTATCTTACCTACCTAACACATGAAGATCGAATTTTCATCAGGGTCTGTCAGGGTCGAATGTTTCTCTCGGACAAACATGTATACAATATACTTACATATATTTTTACATATCTATGTAAGTATATTGAACGTCCTAGAATAGATGGACAAACTGTTCAAACTTGGCTTGTTACCCAAAATTACCAAAACACTGAAAAATTAGTCAAAAGAATATCCTAATCAGGTATTCTAAAAACTACAAATGCCACTTAAGGTTGTTCCTCGTGGTCAGCTAGGCACGACAGCGTCAATAGATGGCGCTGTTGCCAAATTTTGAAGTATTTTATGTATTTATGAATTAAAATGTGCATATTATGTCATAACACTAACGTTCACGCAAATGGTGGTTTATTTGCTATGTACCTAGCTATATTTCAGGTTATTTTAGTCTCTAGTTTTAACATACTTGTGCCGAGCAAATTCCGAGCAATATGAAAGCCTACTCACGCACACAGTCAAGGATATTATTGTATTAGAACTATAAGCTAATTTCGGCGCGCGAATTTCAAAATAGTTGGACTAGCGGCTTGGACTGTCGACTCAGAACTTCTGAACCCACGTTACTGCGTTCGATTCTATACTGCCTATATTTTTTGTTTTTTTTTTTTACTTTTTTTTTGTGAACCAGTGACTAGATCTCTCGACACTAAAACCACAGTACTGGGTTCGATACCAGACTATTTTTTTTTTATAAATGTTTTTGTAATGATCTACAAAATACACTGATTCTGCTTCAGCCAATATTATGTTTGTGAAGTGAGTGTTGTGGTGTGTCGTTATTTCAAATCAAAAAGTAGGTACTCGATTCTTAACCGACCTCAAAAAATGGAGGAGGTTATCAATTCCAGAGTTTTTTATTATGTTTGTTACCTCATACCATTTACGTAACGATTAGGAAAAAAAATTACATGATATACTTCCAGATTGGTGCCATTTTCATTAAAATGTTTTTCTGATGATGGAATCCATGAAGATTGAGGGAACTCCTCAAATATTATAGGCACACATATATCAATTTCGGTATTTTCAGCAACAAGTCAAGCATTGCATTCAGAATGTTTTTTGTTTTTTATACTACTAGAATGACGGAACATGCTGATGGCCCACCTGATGTTAAGCGGTAACCTCTGCCTATGAACAGTGCATTACCTCATAGGTCACGTCCACCTAGGACGCGCCCTATGTGGCATTGCACTGCGCCCGCCACCCTGAGACATAAAGGTGAAACGTCTCATGTGCCTGTAATTTCACCGGCACCCTTACCCTTCAAACCGGAACACAGCAATGCGAGGACTACTGCTTTGCGGCAGAAATAGGTATGGTGGTAGTACTTCCCCGGACGAACTCTCACACAAAAAAGCTCTACTACTACTATATTTCACGGGTGGCAACAATGGTGTCTCCTGCGATATCCGATTGAGCTGAAATTTGGCATACTCGTACCTATCTAGTTCCGATGACAGTACAATACTATGGTGAAAGCGAGCTGATCTGATGATGGAGACGGAACGTGGACAGCGGAACTCCTCGATGGATAATAGTAAACTGGCCGTGCTTAGGCTCATTTTCATCAGCACACTAATTTTATTAAGTCTTATACCTGGACTTGTAGTTAGCTTGTAGTTCCTGACTGCTAGCTTATTTCAGGAATGTATTATACTGGAAGAAAGCATTAGCAGAGTCAGTCGTGGGAAGCAATGGCGGCGATGAGCTCACCACTTGTCACGTGTATTTCCCACGATGGTGCAACCCACAGTGAAAAGAGGCACATGAGAGGCTCTGCTTACTCTTTCGGGGAAAAAGGCGTGTGTCTATGTATGTATTTATGTTGTATTGGGTATAAATTCCTAGCTATGAAGTAGTTTTTCAGGGTTCCGAAAAAAAAAAATACGGAACCCTTATGGATTCGTCATGTATGTCTGTCTGTCCGTGTATGTCACAGCCACTTTTTTCCGAAACTAATTTTCACACAAAAATAGAAAAAAACAATAAGTTTTTGGGGTTCCCCATACTTAAAACTGAAACACATTTTTTTTTCATCAAACCTGTGTGGGGTATCAATGGATAGGTCTTCGAAAATGATATTGAGGTTTCTAATATCATTTTTTTCTAAACTGAATAGTTTGCGAGAGAGAGAATGATAAAACTAAACAAAAAAAATGGTGAACATTACCATGTAAACTTCCAACGAAAATTGTTTTGAAAGAGATCTAGTACGTAGTTTTTTTTAATATATCATAAGTTGTAAACCATCCAAGAACTTTTATGTTATGTTACTTGCTGCTACGGAACCCTTCATGGGCGAGTCCGACTCGCACTTGGCCGCTTTTTTTTCTAAAGATTTATTTACTTTCAGCTTTTATTGATAGATCATCAACTGAAGTCCACGGCTGGGCATAGGCCTCCCCCATAATATAATGCACATAGAAACTTTATTTTACGCCGCATAAATGGCTATTGCTTTACAAAGCACAAGTAAGGCCGCACGTAGAAACTGTTCCCATCTATGGCACGGGGCACCCAAGTACCAGCTGCTTCGTTTTGACTCCTTACAGAGAAGAGCCATTAGCATCATCGGTGACCCCAAGCTCTCCGATACTCTAGAACCGCTTAGCCAACGCAGAGCTATCGGATCTCTTTGCGTGATCTACCGCCTCTACAACGGGGAATGTTCTGACGAGCTTTCCGATCTCATCCTCGCATCGAGATTTTACCATCGCTCTTCCCGGCACCGTGACAAAGCTCATCCGCACATCATAGAACCCTGGGTTTCTCGAACGACTCGTTTCTCGAGATCATTTCTTCCCCATAAAGTACTATTATTTATTCTGTGCCTATAAACTATGGAATGAGCTTCCATCTGAGGTTTTCCCGTGTCGTACATGTCGTACGTAACCATGTTTTATTTCATGAAAAATGGTCATAAATTCCTTCAGGGTAGGCAGCGCATCGACAATTACCCCCAGTGTTGCCGGTGTCTATAAGCGACGGTGACCACTTCACATCAGGCCGTATGCTAGTTTGCCAATTTGTATCATAAAAAATAAAAAAAAAACTGCCAAGTGCTAGTCGGACTCTAGCACGAAGGGTTCCATACAATAATCTAAAATTAAAATTAAAATTACACGCAAATGTACCAGCCATCACCCAATCACGCAACAGGGGGACAGATCCAACTTTTTTGTTCTAACTGTCACCTTAGGGGGGACAGATCAGTGTGACAAATGGGAATAATTCGTCGCGCTCCATTTCCATTATTGTGATGTCTTGAGTTTGAGAAATAAAGCCGACGAAGTAACAATTCTTCATTGAGGAAATCCGCAGTTGACCCTATTTTCAACAAGTTTTTTTTTTTTTTTTTTTTAACATTGATAGACCTTTGTTTGTGCACGATCTCACCTGTTGGTAAGTGACGATGCGGCCGAAGATGGAGCACAAAGGTCTAGAAGGCACCTATTCACTCTAGCCTTGAAGAGGTCCAGATTATAGTTGAGTTAGTAATAGTAGCCAACGCAGAGCTATCGGATCTCTTTGCGTGATCTACCGCCTCTACAACGGGGAATGTTCTGACGAGCTTTCCGATCTCATCCTCGCATCGAGATTTTACCATCGCTCTTCCCGGCACCGTGACAAAGCTCATCCGCACATCATAGAACCCTGGGTTTCTCGAACGACTCGTTTCTCGAGATCATTTCTTCCCCATAAAGTACTATTATTTATTCTGTGCCTATAAACTATGGAATGAGCTTCCATCTGAGGTTTTCCCGTGTCGTACATGTCGTACGTAACCATACACCACCATTCTAAGTACTAATACTTAGAACTGAACCCCCATTTTTTTTTTGTTTTTTTCTATTTTTTTGTGAAAATCTGAATGCGGTTCACAGAATACACCTACTTACCAAGTTTCAACAGCATAGATCCTATAGTTTCGGAAAAAAGTGGCTGTGACATACACGAACAGACATAACATGTCATAGTAAGATGAACTCTTGTCTTCTAAGCAGGAGGCAAAATGTTCAATACCCACCCTGGGCCTGCATATCTGAATCTTCCGAAGACCCTAACTGGCAATTATAATGAATAAGACCCCTAGGAATCATTTCAACGAATTTGTTTGAAGATTGTAGTTTCACCTACCTACACAGAACTGACTTCGACTGAAACAAGGCAATACTATGTTTTTTTTTTTAATATTGAATGAGCGAAGCGAGTTCTCTGATTCAACTTGGAAGAATTGGCATTTGTATGTATGTATGTATGTATGTTTGTCCGAGCATAACTTCCGAACCGTTAATCCGATCTTCATGAAATTTGATTGGGAGGTGATAGTATTGGTACAATTTGTTGGTAAGGTTATGAGCTATATCGGTCGGGGGGTTGTTGAGATATTGGGGTCCAAGAGGAGGTAAAAAAAAGTGAGAATATCAGATCAAATGTGGTGTCATATGAAAGTTCCTCGCTTCGACATTTCAAAACTATTTTAGTTTCTGAGATGTTAGGGTAAATCAAAAATGTAAAAAAACAAAACCTCTAGGGTACTTCCACTAATCCTACAACGCTGTTTTTTTTACGTTTGTAGCTTTTATGATACAAATACTGGGAAAAGTCTAAAATTTATGAATCTTGAAACTTGTAGGTACCTACTCTATAAAATAACAACCAGTGTATAACATTCTTTGTTGACCTCCCGTTTCTAGGAATTTTAACGACGTTGAAGGTCTAACTTTTCGAACCACATGTGGATGTACATAGATATTTTTTCGAAATAAATAAGGTAACCTACCTAAACCGTGTGTATTCGTGAGGTCTCAGTTCAAAAAACCTTGTGCGTAAATATATAGGTAATTATGATCAGCTAGTAGTATTTAATTTAATTTTTACGTAATTAAGATAATATTATATTTGTCTGTAATTTCTGTCTAGTTGTTTGTAATTTAATTTTCTCCCATTATTTATACAAAGTTCATATGTAGAGACCTTGCAATGCATTGCGGCCTCCGGCTGTCTGGCTGATTCGCATACACATGTCCAATCCTAAATGTTTGTTTTTCTAATATTTTCTATCCGAGCTAATTATGATATGACAGATCGAAGCGGCAACAGCGCTTAGCCGGCGTAAGTCACGAGCTGACAACGTCGCGTGTAAGTGACATGTTACTGTTATCTAATCTGCGGCTATGTGTGTGACACTGTCAGTGTACACTCACACACTGACATAAATGAACTAAAATTTCGATGTTATTTTCGCTATTAATCCACTGTTTTCTTCAACCAAATATGTGTTGACGCAAATAATGACCAATATAAAAGCCAACAACAGTCATTTCAGTGTAAAATTATACTCTGTTTGCCCATATTTGTGCTAATACGTTTGTATGGAAAAGCGACCACCTAACCACAACACCACAACATAACTAGCTTTTTATATATTCACGTAGGTATTAATTTTATTTTTTTATTTTATTTATTCTTTTTTATCTTAACTCACTTTTAATTTTAAACTGATAAGTAGGTACTTATAATAACTATTTTGCGTGTGATTCTTTTATATCTTAAATTCTTAAATTGTATAACTTTAGAAACATATTGTACTCTCTTCAAGCGTAACATTACATTACTTTACTTTGCGCTATTTACGGACTCATGTTCGAAAGAGGCTAGCTACCCACAACACAGGTTTTCCTAGGGTGGGAGCTAGCGCACTTACAAATTAATTTTTGATTCATGTTTTTGTTTACACTTTGCAACATTATCAATAATTTGTAAAGTTTGTATATTATTAAGACTGTAACACCTAAATAAACTTTTTATACTTTATACTTATACTTGTACTTCCTACATATGAAAAGATACGTCAGTTTTCAAAGGAATCCCCTTAGCTTGTCGCGAGCACATATTACCTTTTCCAAAAATTCTACGTAGCAGACTGCTGTAAAGAACACCATACTTTAAATGTTTATTATAAAGATCAAAACCGCACACCTTTGATCAGTTGCTTGTTTAAGTTTGGAACGACTTTTTTAGGGTCCCGTACCCAAAGGGGCCAAACGAAGCCCTATTGCCCTCGCTCATCCGTCTGTCCGTCTCTCTATCATACGGGTCTATAGCGGCTAAACCATAGTAGTATTCATATTTGTACTATTTATGTATCTTACTGAACCAAACCCAAAAATAATAACCAAAAATTATTTTGAAGTATGGCTCCCGTACAAGTTAAAGTGGGGCGGGAAAAATAAATCTGTCGTACCCTAGCATGTGGAGTATAATTTTAGAGCTTATTAAGTAGAATAAGACTGTATTTTTGTTATTAAGTTCAATTTAATTTCCATTTATACCAGGAACTAGTTTTTTTTAAATATTCAACATACTTATTATCCTTATTATTAGTTTTCTTTATGTTAGTTGTGTGTATAGTCGTTGCGAGTGGTTAGCCGTAACGCCAACAAGTGGTTCTGCCGGAAGACCAGTGTTGGTTGCTAGCTTGCTGTCAACCAACTCATGCTGAGGCAGAACCATTTTGTTACTTGAGTTACACCTAGTACCTCCATATCTGTTTCTTCTTAGTGTGTTCTGTGTTTCTGTGTAGCTCTTGTATACAAATAAATATATATTCTTTCTTTCTTCTTTCTTATTATGAATATTTTACCAAAAAATTATAATATTTTAGAAAATAGAAACATTTTGAGAATTTTCTCATATTTCTAATACAAACAGATTTAATTTTGCGTGTGGATTAACTAAACTTAGGCAATTTATAACTTCTACATTTGTTACGGAACCACAAATTATATAATAGTTTCTACGACGGAAACCTGAATGCGCGAGGTCCGATGTGCACTTGGCCAGTTTGTTATTGAGTTAGCCAGAAGTTTTGTCATTTTATTCGTAGACTATCTGTCATTCAATCGCTGCTAATATCCGTTGTCATGGTAACTGAAGGTTATTTTCGTAATATTGCAATATTGACACATTGGCAGTTCCGATACGTAGCGCGAGAATAAGTTCCTGTGTCGGTAAAACAGTACCAATGCAAAACTATGTCGGTAAAACAGCACCTATGCTTTTTGCATTGAACAACCAAAAATAGGCCCTAAGGTGACGAACATTTTCATTCCACCACTGTACAACAGATGAACAATATATACATTTCTGATTCTTGTTCTGAACGCGGATACGTCGAACTTACTCAGAGAACTAGCTTCGCTTGTTCAATAACCACATGGAAAGGTTGCCTAGAAGACATCGCTTTCAGCGATAAGGCCGCCCAATGTACTGTTTTTTAAATTAATTGTTTTGTTTATTTTTGGTGTACAATAAAGTGTCAAAATATCTAAGAATCTTTTTTTTTTTACTTTGGTAGTCCTTTGTTTGACCACGATCTCACCTGTTGGTAAGTGACGATGTGGCCGAAGACGGAGCACAAAGGTCTAGAAGGCACCTATTCACTCTATAAGTGCATCAGCGCAAAACATCAACATAAGCCCCAACATCAGCCCCGGACGCAACACATCTAAAAATTCGCATCGGCGAGCAACATCAGCCCCTAACAACAGTACAACATGACCACGACCGCTCTGTCAAGAGTGCAACGACTGAGAAGAGAGAGATAAGTGCATGAAATGTTAACATAACTATCTATAAGTGCAGTATCTAACAGGTGATTGAATTAAACACAAAAATCTGATTTATTATATATTTTTTTATCCCGTATTTACAAAACATATTCCATTCCAACCCTATCACAAGTTCATTTTATAATCACTAATTTTATTGCTTGGTTTAACGATTTAACATTACAAACATACTTGTTCCTAACTAAAAACAAAATAAATTCATGCAAGGTACAAAATAGGTACTTTTTATAGGCTTATTTAAATAGAGAAAAATTAATTAATGCGAAAAAGTAAATGCGAAAAAGTGCGTACAAATACAAATTAATATTACATTATCTAATGGGGTCGATTCCGTATAGCAATCTCTAAAGCTATGAGCGTTCTCGCACCATCCGATCCGATATCGTTATCGGACGTTTAAAATGGATAAAATGTATGGAAATGTTGTCCGTTAACGATATAGGCTCAGACAGTGTGAAATCGCGCTAACACGCGCTAAAATTGACGCGCTCCCTTTAATATCAGTCTATTTAAAAATAACGGCGATAATTTTAGCGCATGTTATCTACAGAATGTCTCACAGAATCAACACCTGTAATAATAATTAAAATATTTAGATAATGACAATCTTTACAAAAATATATGTAACTGCATAAAATACAAGAGAGACAAAGTAAATATTATGTCCTACAATATAAATGAAGTAGGTCTTAATAATGTTATTTACTTACATACAATAAGTTACTAAAAACATCAAAGAAAATATAACGTATTTTAACAAAAGTGCTTTGCAGGCTTCTCAGACGAGGTTGATGAAACTTTCTCTTGGTAGAAAAACGTTCAAGCTTCATCTAGATACTTAGATCAAGTTTCACTGCCTACCAAACTTCTCGGATAAATGTCGCCTACGAGATGGCGTCACATCTCGTACGACGCCCATACGAATTTTGGAGATTGACATCATCGTTCGCGAGACCCGTGATGTTGCTAATCCTGGTTTAACAATACACTTACTGCCTACCTTCCTATGTTAGATTTTGCCAGTAGGTATACGAGTATCCTTTGCAACGCGCTGTGCTTTCTACCTATAGCCGAACTAGAGCGGAGCTTATTCAGATCACAACTAACCCGTAACTACTCGCACGGAGAAAACGCATTTACACGCACCGAATTTTTTTATTGGATCAGTGCGTACGCGCTCCCTCTAGATGGCACTTTAGCATACTGTTTCAGAAACGTGATTCATAGATAATAGAGATTTCGTGTTCGTTATTTTTAATAGTTCTGTAAGATTTTTATATCAAACTGTTTTAGATGATTTTACAAGTACGTAATAATAAGCCATTTTCGAAAAAAGACGTCGTCTTCTTTTATTTTATTTCCTAGTGTTTTTTGGTGTTATTTTGTGAAATTTTGGTGGCATTTTAACCAATGTAGGTCACCCGAACGAACCGTCAGAACAAAGATAACTTTAAAAAAAAATAAGTAAATAAGGGCATTTATCCCTTACACTATCATTACTAACAAAGGATATTAGTATTGTTATAATATTTAGGCTTAAAAAAAGTTAAACGTATGAGTGTCAGCTTACAACCTTAGAATATAGAATAAACCAGATGGTACGTACGATACTATTAGTACGGGGCGCTGTGTTGCCAAAACACAATGCCTCCCCCGCGCCCATCATACTTCCCACCAGTAAGGGTAATATTTTGGTGATGTTGGCAACAATGACAAAATGGACGATTGACTTTTTCCAATGAATGAATGGTAAACAAAATTCATTATTTAAGATATTTATATGTAATAATTACGTATGAAATGTGATTATATCGTTTTTCTTTTTACGCCAGAATGTTTACATGTGGGAACGACACAACGGCATATTCACAAGAAAATCTTTCGACTTCGACAGGACTAGCCGCACGGCCGACCACAGACAGACTGCGTGACATTATTCTCATTGAGACTAGTTTGCGTGGTGACAGTTTTTACGCATGACACGGGTTCTGCTTTATTCTATATTCTAAGCTTACAACACAAAATAGTACATCCCCGTTTCTCACGCCTATCCTATGTATATCCGCACAGACTCCGATCTAGCTCAACGTTGGTAACTCGAGTTAGTTAAACCCTGGCTGACGCACTTGGGCCTACCATTCCGATACAGTTTATAATCATTACCTACATCACACTAAAGGCACCTTCTATCACACAAGTCTGTAGAAATCGTTGCTCCTACGTAGCTAATCAGTCCCTGGCCTGCAGGTTACATGTCCTCCGATGACATCTGTAAGGAAAACAAATTGTTATTCTTTAACCCCATCAGCTGCCTTTAGATGTCATCTGTTGGACGAGACCCGGGAATGGGGGGGATTACTATTATTACTATTACTATTAGCCCATACTGTCCCATTGTTAGGCAAAGGCCTCCCCCCACGTCCGCCAGTCACCACGGTCCTGTGCAACCGTTTCCCATTCCCTCTCGTAGGCGTCCAGTTCATCCCGCCACCTCATGTGTGGTCTGCCGCGACGCCGCCTGGCTGTATTATGGGGGATTATTCTTCTATTTTTTTACATTGGATTAGACTATTGTTTGACCACGATCTCACCTGTTGGTAAGTGACGATGTGGCCGAAGATGAAGCACAAAAGTCTAGAAGGCACCTACTCACTCTAGCACAGAATAAATATTAGTACAAGTAACTGTAGCCTTGAAGTGACCCAGATTATAGTCTTCAGGAAAGACAGACGACGGTAGTGTATTCCACTCCTTAGCAGCTCGCATTATAAAGATAGAACTGAAACGTTTATTACGATTCGCCATATTCTCCTCGATGGATAATAGTAGACTGCGCCTGCGACGCAGGAGGTTGCGGGTTCGATTCCCGCCTCGGTACAAATATTTGTACGATCTGCAGACATTTGTTCAGGGTGTTCTGGGTATTTACTATGCATAATAAAAAAAAAACTATGTAATGTATTGTATTCAGTATAGCAGTTATCTAGTACCCATAACACAAGCTCTGCTTAGCTTGGGGCTAGATAATGTTGTGTAAACTGTCCAGCATTAATTATTAGACTGGCCGTGTTTAGGCTCATTTCGATCAACACACGGTTCAAATCACTAATTTTATAAAAGGTTGTTTTGAAAAATATATTTTTCAACAAAAAACTTATGAGAATTTTCAGGATTTTATAAGTGCGTGAAAATTGAGCCCTAGTGAGCTTTTACAACATCCACGGGAGGAGACAGATCTTAGGCCAGACAAACCCCGGCACAATGTCAATGGTAAACTAGTGGAAAACTAGCCCCCCACTAGCACCCCGGGGTAGTCTGGGTGTGTCTGGCCGAAGAAAATATCCCTCCCTCTCCTCCCGTGGATGTCGTAAAAGCCGACTAAGAGATTACACCAGGGGATGAGCAGCAGCATCCACTTGAGTATTAAACACCAATATTGCGTTCACCAATCCGCCTGCCAAGCGTGGTGATTATGGCAAATCCTACCATTGTAGTCTACAGGGGAGGTCATGCGTGGACATCTTAAGGCTGCTGTTGAATCTGACCTACCTTATCTAAGCTGCTTGTGACAGGTTATGTCTTGGTTAAGCGGTCATCAGATAAATAAGTTTTTTGTGAAAAATATATTTTTCAATACAAGCTTTTATAAAATTAGTGATCGTAACCGTGTGCTGATCAAAATGAGCCTAAACACGGCCAGTCTACTATTATCCCTCGAGGAGTTCCGTTGTCCACCTTCCGTCTCCATCATCAGATCAGCTCTCTGTCACCATCATATTATTGTCATCGGAACTTAACAGGTATGTAAATATCTTCTTAATCGGTTGCTGCTTAAAAATTGAGTTGCAAGATTCCACCCGGACAAATATTTGCAAGAATCCACCCAGTCAATCATACATAGATTGAAAATTAAATAAAAGCTTGTAAAAATAAAAGCGTTTAAATCATCCTTTTAAAATAGACTGTAATGAAAAGGACCCTATAACTTTAGCGCTCTGTTCAGAGAGTGAGTTCAGAAGCCCAATTTTCGTAATAAGAAATAGTCGAAATAGTTCGGAACTAGTATAGTATTCTTTTATCTGTGGTTCGGATCATGTTCCGATCTAGTGTCGATGACATAAATGTCACAAATCTACGCAACTGACAATACAACACGGATATTTGAATATGTCACCGAAACTAACTCTGTATAAAAGAATTATCAATCTTTTCAAAGTTTTTCCAATAATTTTGGCTAGAATTTCAGCTTTGTAGCGTCTGTCTTCAGTCTTTACAATGATATATGACACTATCCTACTCTATTAATGGTCGCCATGAGTTTATCATTAAGTAGGAAACATATTATAGAGCAGCAAACTTTTCATTCAATTCACAATTTTGTCTCAATTCGGCTTACTTACAGGATGGTTATAAAATAATTACGAGAAATGGCCTTCTGAGTCGACACCAAGATATCTATGTAAGGTCTTATCCTAATCTGCTTTAAGATTCATTATAATCCTTATCTGATTTCAGACTCATTATTAATAATTATTCTCACAGATAAAATGGCCATTTGTGAATATTAATTTCCCAGCAAAGGACGACTGAATGGCGTAAATTTTACAAAAAAACCGTGTTTACGTATTTATCTTTCAAATACTCCACAGTTTTTAAATTTAATTAATTCCTTCATGCAAGTTCATGTAGGAAGGTAGTTAATAATTTAATCTAGACTTCAGAAACAATGGAGAACAGTTGAGTTATTTATCTGATAACACAAGCTCTGCTTAGCTTGGGGCTAGATAATGTTGTGTGAACTGTCCAGTATTATTTATTTATTTATTTAATGGAGGGAAATTACAGACACACAGACAGGTTTTTTAATACCAAATATTTGTGTGGTTTAAATAAAAGACAATTTTCATTTCAAAATGGTAATTATTTAACACAACCTCTAACTAGGCTCCTAATACAATGTTGAGATATTTAATAATTACATACCTATTCTATTTGAGCTTGAACCATGTTCATTTTGGACTAAAAAACGATACCTACTGTGAGAATGATGGTTATCTACTTTTATTTCGTAGCCTAAAAGCTAGATTCGTGTCTGTGCGCAAAGAGAGTAGACGTGAGAGTGCTTACACCGATTGTGTTGTTACAGTCTATGTAATGAAAATATATCTAAATAATAATATAAAAATCTTAGCTAGGTTTGGAAAATGTTAAAATAATCTATAGTAATGCTACATTTTGGACACTTATATTCTCTTTGCACACACTATCCATAGTGTTAGAGCTGCTTATACATATATTATCAAGGCAAAGCCATAAGCCATAAACATTTCATTTGACGGCGGAGGCCAGGCCAATCGGATCACCAGCCAATAAAAAGCCTAAGCTAATTGGATTGGCTCACCTGCCTATTTGTAGCTTATCCTCATAACATAAGAGCATTGCACATATAGCTAAGCCAGTGTGGCAGTAAATTAACGAAATAAACCAAGTTGCCTTGCCGTAACACAGTTTTTTAACTAGCACGGAAGGCAAAGTTCTCTTTATTTCATATACTTACGAACATCTTTGAAATTAATGCAAATATTAATTATAATTTGTTGTACCTATTCTAAGTTAAATAAACTTATTTTATCTTATATTATAATAACAATTTAGTCTATTTTCGTTTCATGGTAGTTGGATTGGGTTATATATAATTGGAAAAAGAGACGCGCTATGTGCTAAGTTGTAGCCGAAATGCTCGAAAATCTTCGAAGCGTTCAAGTTTGGGTCACATTTCGATATAAACACATTTCCTTGTTGTATTGTCAGTAGAACAATTTGTGAGATTTATGACATCGACACTAGAACGGAACATGATCCGAACTTTATTTTGACTATTTTTTATTACGAGAATTGAGCTTCGTTCTGGTCTATTAATAATAGGCAATCAATAAAGGTGGCTGCACACGAACGCCAGTTAAAGAACGAAATAGAATGAACATTGGATAAACATAGAGCGATACAAATTGGCCAAGTTTTATATCTGTCTAGCATAAGGTTATCAGGGCTTGAAATCGAAAAGCCTTGCAAGACTTGCAAGCAGTAAAAAATCCTGATTCTATAAAAAAGTCCCGCCTTAAGCTGAAAATAAAACTCAGTAGATTGTAATTAGGTTTTATTAACTTTTATTATATTTTTTGCACATTTTTTTTCCCACTGGCAGCTTTCAAAAAGTTTCAACTGTGAAATTCGTTACAAGTAATATAAAACTTTTATGGTGTGAGTAATATTTGCTCATATGGATTAAACTGTCAATCTGTTTATTTCCTTTGTACACTGCGAATTCATGTGTGAATAAATTAGACAAAAACATTAGCATTGAGTTGCATGAATAAATCCGGGCAGAGTCCGGTCTAAACTCTTAAAATCTGGTCTCGATTTATCCGGTCAGATGTTATGCCTCCTATTTCTAAGGTCATTCAGTGTTCATTCTATTTCGTTCATTAACTGGCGTACGTGTGAAGCAACCTTTAATGAATGCCCAGTTTTTTAAATTATTTTCAAATAAAGATATTTTTTGTGTCAGTTTACTTACTTATCCGGTACTTTTTGAGACAACTTTGAAATCTTCTCTCTTAATTGTTAATGATTTAAGAGAATATTAATACAGTAGGTACTTATCAGATGTTAACACCTAAACTGGCCCAACGGAACCATCGTGGAGTTAGATTGGTCACAATTGGGCTACCTACCACTACAGCTAAATACCACTTTAATCAATTACTTCTTTACCTTTTGCCAAGCGAAGATTCCGTATGACACGCCCGCTCCCAGCGCGAACGCTAGCAAGTACGGTAGGAACTTCAGTGAGGGCCCGTGCCGTTTCTTCATGAGGCTCCGGATGAAGCTCAGGTTGCCGTCAGTGTATGGCGGATAGCGGCCACTGGAACACACAAAAAACTAATTAGGTATGTAACTCATATAGGCCGAAAAAGCACTGGCGTGATGGCAAAAGTATTTCACGGGATTTGGCGTTACAAGTGGAAGGAAAAGGGCAGGCCTTTGTCCAGCAGTGGGCAACAAAGAATATGAACAATAAAATATGCCATTTGCTTTAACTAATAATGAACATCCCCGAGATCGATGGTGCGCCGCGGTGCACGAGCCGCGCGTGTAACTAATGTGTTTAACATTTGAATCGGCGTCGCAAGTCTGTCGTCGTGAGTGACCCACTTCACTGAATGGTATCATATCTCCTCGGAATCTCTCTGCCGAATAGTGCCATTTCTCCGTCGAAAGTTACCTATCTCCTACGAATAGTACTATATCTCCTACAAATAGTACTATATCTCCGTCAAATGGTGCTATATATCCTACGAATAGTACTATATTTCCGACAAATAGGGCTATATATCCTACGAATGGTACTATATCTCCAACAATTGGTGCTATATCTCCTACGAATGGTACTATATCTCCGACAAATGGTACTATATCTCCTACGAATGGTACTATTATCTCCAACAATTGGTGCTATATCTCCTACGAATGGTACTATATCTCCAACAATTGGTGCTATATCTCCTACGAATGGTATTATTATCTCCAACAATTGGTGCTATATTTCCTACGAATGGTACTATATCTCCTACGAATGGTACTATATCTCCTACGAATGGTACTATATCTCCTACAAATGGTACTATATCTCCTACGAATGGCACTATATCACCTATGAATGGTACTATATCTCCGATAAATGGTACTAAACCTCCTACGAATGGTATTATATCTCCGACAAATGGTACTTAATCACCTACGAATGGTACTATATCACTTACGAATGGTACTAAATCTCCTACGAATGGTGCTATATCTCCGACAAATGGTACTATATCTCCTACGAATGGTACTATATCTCCAACAATTGGTGCTACATCTCCTACGAATGGTACTATATCTCCGACAAATGGTGCTATTTATCCTACGAATGGTACTATGAGATTGGTACTATATCTCCGACTATTGGTGCTATATCTCCTATACCTAAAACTGAACGCCCTTCCACCGCTTTTACTTGGCAATTGACACAAGCTTGACGTTTCAAAATGATCCTTGTAGAAAAGGAATAAGGAATATTTTATTATGACGTAGTGAAGTAGTGCCACCATTCGGAAGAGATTTCACTATGCGTAGGAGATATCCACACTGCACACTAATATTATAAAGGCGAAAGTATGTGTGTGTGTGTAGTGTGTTTGTTACTTCTTCACGCTGAAACGGCTAGACGGATTTGGATAAAATTTAGAATGGAGATAACTGGACTCCCGGAATTACACATAGCCACATTTTTATCCCGATATTCCCACGGGATCGAGACTTACGCGGGTAAAACCGCGGGGCGCTGCTAGTGCTGCTATATGGACGAGTATCTATGTCGAATGACAACAATGCAATACAAGGTACTTACGAAGCGAGCTTCTCTCCAATAGCAGCGAAGTTTTTGATGAGACAACTCTTCTTGTGCGTGAAAGTATCGAAGGTGGCCTTGCCGTGGTACGAACCCATCCCACTGCTACCCACTCCGCCGAATGGTAGCGTTTCAACTGCAAATGACAACTCTATCAGTTCATAGCACTTGGGAAATCAGAGAACAAATATGATTATAGAAGTTATAGAGATATTTTAAATATAATTTATTCTGAACAGTAACTACACACAGGCTAGGGTTTTTTTTTAGACAACTTGGTATGACGGATCAAGCAGATGGCCCACCTGATGTTAAGCGGTAACCTCTGCCTTTAACAATGCATTACCTCACAGGTCACGTCCATCTAGGACGCACCCTATGTGGCATTGCACTACGCCCCTGAGACATAAAGATGAAAAGTCTCATGTGCCTGTAATTTCACCGGCAACCATACCCTTCAAATCGGAACACAGCAATGCGAGCACTACTGCTTTGCGGCAGAAATAGGTATGGTGGTAGTACTTCCCCGGACGAACTCTTTCACATAAAAGCTCTACTACTATCATTTATTCTGAACAGTAACTACACACAGGCTTGGCAACAATACTTTACACTGACCAATATATTTTTGGCTGTGTGTGTAGTGCCGTCTAAAAAGGTAAATTTTCATCATAATGCTGCAGTGCCACCGGTTCCTTCTTGGTCATCCTGAGGTACCATGAGGTGGTCCTGAAAAGGGCCTAGTGACCGATGATAAAAGAACCAGTGTGGAGAAAGGACTCTGTAATATATGCTTGACTTTTATTCCTGGGTTTTACCTTATTTGGAAGAGTTTCTAAAGTAACTAAGCAGTTGATGCAAGCGTCTACATTAAGTTAGTCAATACCTACGCTAGGTTATTACAAAGGATAGACAAAGCATACGTTATTTACAAGAGAGTAGGTAAAGGCATATTTAATCTAAACCTAGACTTATAACATAAAAATGTACAACATTCGCATGCATGTGCGGCTAAGCACGAGGTCGACTAGAGAACCGTTCGAAAAAACAACGGTAGAATGATTTCCGAAAAAAACATAGCTTAAGTAGTAAAGATATCCGTACCGTGGTGAGCCCGGCCTAAGAATAACCCCTTCCATCTCCACCCGTGGATGTCATAAGCCGATTACGGAATTACACCTTATTACGATAAAGGGATTACGATTGAGGGGCCTCACAGGAAAAATAAGCTGTCAATTTGTATTCATCATCATCAGCATAAGAAGGCCACTGCTGGATAAGGCCACCCCAGGCCACCACCCTGAAGGTAACGCTTACTTAAGTATTTAGTACTGAAACATTTCCAAAACTATATTAATAGGGGGCAGAGAGATAATGACTAAGGTGATTGTTCACAAAGAGATCTATAGGAGAGATGCTATGGTTTCTGATCAAAGAGATAATAGGGGTAAAAGAGGGATAGTAGGGGTACGCAAGGGGGCATTTGCCATAATCACCACGCTCGGCACGCGGTTTGGTGATCGCTGTATCCCTGAGTCGGCTTTAATGACATCCATGAGAGGAGACGGAGTTGTCGAGATCGAGATCAGACGGAGATAATTTATCGCATTTATTAACTTTTAATTATTTCCCGACGTATACTTATAACAATTGCGAAAGTTTAAAAGGTCTAAATATAATGCTTATTTTTACCAACTCATTACGGGATACTTAACACTTACGAGACGTAGCGGTAGCGATACCTCATCCGCCCTGAGGGCCTAGTCTATAAATGTAACAAGCACCCACACGGGCGTGTGGTGAACACTGCACGGATTTTTGTATGGATATTAAGGTTCTCAAGATAGATAGATAGATAGAAAACTCTTTATTGTAATCACCTTAAAAAAAAAATAACAGCATACTTATATTAACTTACAACTAGTTCACGGTGATACAATGGGCGGCCTTATCGCTAAGAGCGATCTCAAGGTGTCCGCCAGGGGCACTTTTCTGCTTTTTTTTCTTTGCTTTTCTTTTTTGGTGTTTTTATACCAAAATAGGCCAGACGACAAATAAAAACCAGTGAAATAAACGATTAAAATACGCGGCTATCCGCCATGTTATGCGAAACGCCAATCAGAGCCCAGTCACAGGCGTGACGTAATCAAGCTCAAGAAAATACCAAATGTGAACCAAAGTACCGTACCGGCAACGCTGGCACAGATTAAATAACAGTTACTACGCTGCCTTCTTTTGTTCACAAAATTATGACGTCACAAGTAGACGCCATGACACCTGCGGGCGTTTAAAGCAAATTTCAAAGATGGTTTAAAAAATAAAAAAGTTTGCTATTGAACTTAGTTTTATTTATTTATTTACCTACATTAGCGAATAGTTTTTCAAAAGTCATCATGCTTATTCCGTGTAGTATACACGCACGACACGTCCGTGTAGATGCTTGTAACATTTCTATACTAGAGGCACAGCATAACACGTGTAAAATGTGGTAAAAGGTCTGTACCTCCCATCTGCATCATAGTATCGTTAACGCACATAGAGCCGCTGCTCGTGTTGTCCACGAAGCTCGCTACCACATCCGCAGTCGTCGAGAACAGGTACATCGTTAGCGGCTTCTCTCTACAGTGGGAACACAGTGTGAGTACAATACCGCCACCCTCAAGCGTTCCTTAACCTTTCCGAAACTATATTTAAAGAAAAAAAGAATGAAATTTGGATTTATTAATGATTATTTGATTTAATTAATAGGGGCCAGAGAAATAATGACTAAAGTGTTTGTTCAAAAAGAGATCTATAGGAGTGATGACGTGGTTTCTGATCAAAGATATATAGTAGGGGTAAAAGAGGTTTTTGGTGATAATGGTAACAGAGAGGACAAGGTTACCAATCAAGATCAAAGAGAGCGATAAGATAGACAAGAACATTTTTGATCATACATTATTTTTTGTGGAGAGAGAGAGAGAGAGCAGATAAAGTTTTTAGTAAAAAAAGGAACGGTTGAAGGAAAGATGAGAAGGTTTTTGAAATAGGAAATAGGTTTGAGAGCAATTAAGGTTTCTAACAAAAAAGAAAGAACGGTTGAACCAAAGATGAGCAGGTTTTTGATCAAAGAAATAGGTTTGAGAGCAGTTAAGTTTATTAATAAAAATAAAGAAAAGTTGAACCAAATATTTTTTATCAAAGAAATAGGGTTGAGAGCAGTTAAGGTTTTTAATAAAGAAAGAATGGTTGAACCAAAGATGAGATGGTTTTTGATCAAAGAAATAGGTTTTAGAGCAGATAAGGTTTTGTCAAGGAGAAGATGTTGGAAGAGAACGGTAGTAGGAACGATGACAAGGATTTTCATTTGGCGGTAGAGGTTATTCAAATATTACATGCTCAAGGTCAAGAAACGCTTCAGATTAATAACATTACGGAAATATCCTGGTTCGTTTGAGTCTTGTAATAAACAAACATTGAGTTATTTATTCACATGTACGAGCACAGAAATCAATTGTTATCGACCTCTACAAGGTTTCGTATGAATATATAAATAATAATATTAATGTTGTAAACAGAATGTCATTATCTTTGAAAAACAGGCAACAGGACAATTTATTTCTGTATTCATCAACATAAGCTATAGGTTTATATGTTTCACATTTCGGTAAGATATTAGTGATACCTCGCCTCCTCATCTATATATATTAGAACCTATATCCTACCTATAAACAAAGATAAGTCTAGATAATCAAGAACTGACTATAATAATTGATTTATCATTTGAAATTGTAACTTGAAGTTATAAAAAACCTGTAACCTCCCAACGAACACATGCTAACCACATTCAAGTTTCTACATCAATCATATCAATTATTTACATCGTACACTAACTGAAAAAACCATCACCGAATCGAAAACCACCACCAGAAAAGACGTGTTTTATTTTGACATAACTAATATAAGCCAAAATCAATCCCACTATTAACAAGGCTACAGTCCACATGTGGGCCAGTGCATGACGCAGCATGGGCCACTGACCCGCATGTGGCACGGCCACCATCCAACGGTTTTCATGATCTATCCATACCTGTAATTTTTCTTGCGTTTTTATAGTACAAGAAAAACAACAAAATTATGGAGCCATCCAAAGCTTTTGTACATTGTCACTCGTATGAGCACTGCTTCAAGTTGTAGTACAGGATCCATCCTAATAGGTGTCTTCAGTCATCTGGATTTTGAATAGATATATCTTCAACTAGTGTACTACCAACGGCCTTGCTAACGTGGTTTTTTTTTTCCATACAAACTTCAACACGCTTCACCTCCTTCGGGGGTGAATTTCGGAAATTCTTTTCCTAGTGCACCCCTAGACCACAAAAGGAATGTACCCTCCAAATTTCTGGTCTCTAGGACTTACTGGTTTGGGCTAAGCGTATTAGTCAGTGAGTCAATCGTGCAACGATTTTTTATATATTGATGAAACCTAGAATATTATCTTCACAACTGTTCAAAAACAGCAGACAGGGTTGCACTTTTTCCAGGCTGCTGGTAAGTGCAGAGGCTTTTGAGCAGCTAACCATAACCCACCGTGTTGAGAATACTTCTAGCTTTATTTTCAGAGACATTACATCAAAATCAAGAAGAGTACGGTATTGAAGATATCCAAAAATCAAAATCCAGATGATGATAGACATCTCATAGGAGGGATCTTAGACTATTTAGTGAAATTATAAGTAGCTGAAATTGAGAAATGACCAACACCAGAGTAAAGACACGTTACCAGAGGGGCCATTCATAAGTGTAAATTTTGATGCATTTTGGAAGAGCCGAACCAATTTTTACCATCCCCATTGCGATGACTGGTTTGCAAAAACAAAATTTCTGTTTATTTTCCATGACACTGAAGAGATGGCGTTACTGACACGGCGTGCATCTGTCAGAATTCATATCGACAGAACGACAAGTCTTGATATTTTTATGTTTTGATGTACATTTTCTTGGCATTCATTTCTCTTATGTTATTCAGTTTTTGCAATCAGTGTTCGCCGGTAAATTGAACGCGTCCTTACCGCCGTAAAACATGATCGTGTCGTTGATACACAAACTGCCCGATCGCGTCTGTTCAGTAAACAACGTGTGAATGTTGCTTTGTTTGCTAAACAGGTATAGCACTAACGGATGATCCCTGAAATCGTTCATGTGTGTAAATCTGATGGAACACTTTCAAACAGCCTGCGAAATGGATAAAAAATGTGCGATTTCGGAAATGAAATGGTTTGCAATATTCTATAATAACACCATGATCCAATTTTGATGGACTTAACAAGACAACTCAACTCATCATTAACATGTGGGGATATTTTAAAAATAAAAACGAATGATTAATTTATATTGAATACTTTATGTTGCCTTTATACGGGGGATTAAAGGTGCAAATGTGACTGATTCACCCGATGTTGAATCAGTCACATTGCAAATGTTGGAGTGAATATTTTTGTGGAATCCAAATGGCTTAAATGTCCCTGCGAAATGTTTTTATCAAAATGAATTGGTGTATATTCCACCATGACCCATGTTCTTTTTATTTCGTTCGTCATCTACTGGTAAATAAAATAAAAGAATGCCAGCGGCTTTTAATGGCAATGGTTCAGAAATTTTATTGCCTCTTCAAGAATAAATAGAATGAGGGTTGTTCTATTTTTTTTTATCACGTCTTTTAATGTATGAATTACCATTTAAAAAGTAAATTCAAGACGTATTCTTGTTAATAACAATTTTCTTAAATTTAGATTACGATCGAAATAACTCCTCTAACAAATTTAAATGCATTTCAGTTCATAAATGCGCTTTAAATAAATAGCGCTGATAGTAGGACGGATGGATTACAGAAGGACAAAAAGTCCTTCTGTAATCCATCCGTCCTACTCTGTCAGCGTGATACAACAAAAAAACACAATTACGTCGGAAAAATACGAGATGACAATACACATAGGAAATTCCACACAAAACAAATAAAATATGCGGTTTTATTCTTGCATTCTTAAAGGATCAAAACATTTCACACCTCATTTTCAGGCTAAGATGACGAGCTTTATTCTCCACACAATATGATCAAACTTCAAACTCATCTTTAAACTGAGACACACTCTCGACTCACACGGCGTAGCAGAGCTCATAGCGTCGTTTCAGTACAACTTACTGGTACCAAAAAGACGTATACTATGAGCGCCACTTCGCGGCCTATACTTATACAAGGTGCCCGGATACTAACCCATGAAAAGGTGTGATTCTACCCACCACATTGAACAAATTTTGCCAAAATCTTATACTATATATACTAACGGATATACTAACTTGTCAATGACTTTTATGTTAAATAAACACCAAAGAACATGGGCAACTCCCCATACATTGTTTGACCCAACTTTTTTGACTACCGCAACATACAGTTGAGATACTTTTTTTTTTATTGAAATGATAATAATATATGTTAAGATAATGAAAAAGCTAATTTAATTTCTTGACTAGAAGTTGTGGGAAAGTAATGAAGCTTGTTGCGTTTTGTTTAACGCAAATTCAATGAGTTGATTTATCTAATTATTTAGAAATACAACTTTTGCTTCCCAAGTTCTAAAAATATACAAGTTCTTTAGAAAAATTGGACAAAAAACAACATTTAGGACCGTACTAACTACTTCCATAAAGGGGCCCTGGTTCATTTATTTTGACCTGGGTCAGCTTTTGCCCACCTTCTTTCGTGCTTTTCGTTATTGTACTTGCTTTTTATATAGTAAATTTACCAGTCTAACCTTAAATATTTTCAGAAAAAAGTCAAAATCACAAATTTCTAGCAAACATTTTTCGTTTTCATGTACAAATTTACCAGACTAACCTTAAATATTTTCAGAAAAAAGTCAAAATCACAAATTTCTAGCAAACATTTTTCGTTTTCATGTACAAATTTACCAGACTAACCTTAAATATTTTCAGAAAAAAAATAAAATCACAAATTTCTAGCAAAAATTATTAGTTTTCATGTGCATAGTGCCCTTTCGAGGATAGCATACTAACTCTGTGAAACCCTGCAGTGAAAACTTACCTAGCATTGATGAATTTGATTGCTTCATAAGCGTTTTCAACCGGTACAATGGGTAGAATGGGTCCAAAGATCTCGTCACACATGATCTTGTCGGAGGTCGTGACGTTGGTCATGACGGTGGGCTCGATGAACTTGTCCCCGGCATCGTACCTGCCACCAATGGCCACCTTGTCCTTGCTGGCGTCTATCATTCCTTGCAGACGGCTGGAAAATAATGCTTTTACATTATACCACCTTTTTATAGCCTCAAAGGTTATATAGGTTCTGTGGTTTCAGGCCAATTCAAGCAGGGATCCCTCCTCAATTCGTGGAATCATCGTTCATAATACATTGTGACGTCACACGTTATTGGCAAGTAATCTCTTATGGTCATAGCGAATAACGGTCCAGAAACTACGAGTACGATGGTACCACAATATCCAGGTTCGGAACATATATTTACAGATCATACAAATATTTGTACCACAGCGCTATTCGAACCCGCAACCTCTCGCATCTCAGCCGGCTACTCGCCCGTCGCACCACAGAGGTCGTCAATATGAACTTTTTTGATCTTCGTTAATGACGGTACAAGCACATGGCCCACCTGATGGTAAGCGGTAACCTCTGCCTTTAACAATGCATTACTTCATAGATCACGTCCGCCTAGGAAGCACCCTATGCGGCAATGCACTGCGCCCGCCACCCTGAGACAAAGATGAAAAGTCTCATGTGCCTGTAATTTCACCGGCAACTATACCCTTCAAACTGGAATACAGCAATGCAAGCACTAATGCTTTGCGGCAGAAATAGGTATGGTGGTAGTACTTGCCCGGACGAACGCTTTCACAAAAAAGCTTTACTACTACTCAAACCGTCAAACTCCTAAGGATAGGGGCGCAAAGTTGTGTGTGCTTACCTGAAATGCCTGCTATTGACGATCCTGCAGAGATCAGGCGACTTCTGGGTCTCCTCCCCGTACCACTCCTTGAGCACCTTCTTGGAGGCCTCCACGAACTTGTTCTGTATCTCCTTGGTGCAGAGCACGTAGTCGGGCGCGATGCACGTCTGCCCCGCGTTGATGAACTTGCCCCAGAGAATGCGTTTAGCTGTCACTTCTATGTCTGCCGTGTTGTCTATGTACACCGGACTGGAACAAAAAAAAGTTTTTAGTACATCACAATCAGAATAGACTGTCTTTCCGCCATTTCAGAAAAGATAAATCATCTAGGTATTTTTATTTTATTTTATCTGTTAGGTTTTTATTTTTATTTATATATTTATAAGTTTATAAGTTTGACATGTCTGTGTGTGTGTCTGTGTCTGTCTGCGGCATCGTAGCCACAGAGGATGAACCGTTTTTTTTTTGTTTGAAAGTTGAATTAGTTGGGAGTGTTCTTAGCTATGTTTGATCAAAATCGGTTCAGCCGTTTCATTGTGTTGAGGGTTTTTTTTAATTATTACAAATTTAATTACTTGTGTTTGAGTTATTTTTTGTTTTTTTTTGTGGCATTTTAACCAATGTAGCTTATTTAAAGAGCACAAGTAAATAGCGACGTTAATAACAAGTGTACAGTCTGGTATACAGGTCTAGCGCTTAGCTGAGTCAGTCACTGAGGTATAGAATAGAATAGAAAATACTTGATTGCACTTACACCTTAATATATATAAAAACAACAAAAAATAAACAAAACTTAACTACGTAATTATAATCACAATGGGCGGTCTTATTGCTTAGAAGCGATTTCTTCCAGACAACCTTTGTATATTTAGAAATTTATAAGTTTGGAAGAATGTCCGTGGGTGTATGTTAGGTATGGGAGCGGTACGGGAGGGGCGTTTGCGTCTCTCAAATTATCAGATGTCATGTGACATAATGTAAACGAAAACACCCCTCCCGCTAGACATGTAACTACGCCTTGGCTAGGTATTAAATGTATTACAGGTATTTTTAATACAACAGGTTTTTAGCACTAGATCAAATCATGTCTCCTTGATATGGCCTTATGTATGTGTGTGAAGGTATTAAAGGTATTAAATTCTATGGTCACACATACAACTTAATACCTACAAGATATGACGCAATACAAGGCAACGACATTTAGCCTTCTAACCTGAGATTTTGACGTCAGCAATAATAAAATTAAATGTAATTATTATTTTAATTATCGACTTTACGAAATAAGAACAGATAACATATGCTATTGAATACATACATGTAGGTAGATAGCGTGTTATCATAGAATCATTAACCTTTGATATTACAGCGTTATTATCACAATGGTATATATATAGACCATTGTGTTGCGATTTATCTTATTGTGCAATAGAATAAGAAAACATAAAGAGGCCAAGTATGAGTCATGCTCGCGCACACAGGGTTACACTAACTAATAAAGAGGCCAAGTATGAGTCATGCTCGCGCACACAGGGTTACACTAACTAATAAAGAGGCCAAGTATGAGTCATGCTCGCGCACACAGGGTTACACTAACTAATAAAGAGGCCAAGTATGAGTCATGCTCGAGCACACAGGGTTACACTAACTAATAAAGAGGCCAAGTATGAGTCATGCTCGCGCACACAGGGTTACACTAACTAATAAAGAGGCCAAGTATGAGTCATGCTCGCGCACACAGGGTTACACTAACTAATAAAGAGGCCAAGTATGAGTCATGCTCGCGCACACAGGGTTACACTAACTAATAAAGAGGCCAAGTATGAGTCATGCTCGCGCACACAGGGTTACACTAACTAATAAAGAGGCCAAGTATGAGTCATGCTCGCGCACACAGGGTTACACTAACTAATAAAGAGGCCAAGTATGAGTCATGCTCGCGCACACAGGGTTACACTAACTAATAAAGAGGCCAAGTATGAGTCATGCTCGCGCACACAGGGTTACACTAACTAATAAAGAGGCCAAGTATGAGTCATGCTCGCGCACACAGGGTTACACTAACTAATAAAGAGGCCAAGTATGAGTCATGCTCGCGCACACAGGGTTACACTAACTAATAAAGAGGCCAAGTATGAGTCATGCTCGCGCACACAGGGTTACACTAACTAATAAAGAGGCCAAGTATGAGTCATGCTCGCGCACACAGGGTTACACTAACTAATAAAGAGGCCAAGTATGAGTCATGCTCGCGCACACAGGGTTACACTAACTAATAAGGAAAATAATAGAAAAGGGTTTATTCCTCGGCTAACGATATAGTTTTTTGTGTATTTTTATTATCTGCGTATAAGGCTCATCATGCCCCATAATACTATCTCTGTGAATATTTCATCTGCTTCCGTCTTAAGGGTACCGGGGTTAGAAAACCTCCTAAACTGGCATAGGGTTACCTCCGGCTACAGGGTAACAGAAAACCCCCTAACCTGTCATAGTCAAAAGTCGCCACATCTTAGACATTTTACCAACAATTTTTTTGTAAGATTTAACGTCGTATACTTGGCAATAGACACACTGGACCGTGAGGGAGAGTTTGAGCAATTTGCTCATACTCTGGTGACACGCGCCGCACCTTAGATTCCTTACCAATTGTCGTTAATTGAGATTTATATCCTTATAGCAATGTATGTAGAGTTGAATGTACAGTTTTACTCAAAATATAAGTCCGATCGACTGTTTTCGTTTGCGCAGAAAAGCGCAGACTGATATCCGACAGTAGTCGAACGTATAGCTCTATCCCGCTCACATCTAAGAGTCGACAGATGAACAAGATGGCGCACGACTAGCCGCGATTTTTACTGGAAATCGATTAACCAATAACAGCGCAAGATTTTAGCGCGCGGTTGCTATTGGTAGAAAGAAGGTTCCTGCGCTATAGAAATTGGTCTACGGCGCAGGTACATCGGGGCGACTTATATTAATGATTAAACGAAACGAACATACCTTGTGATGTTCTATCTTAATTATATGGAGGCTTCGTCTGAAGAGATTTTGGTATTGAATGGCAAGTCTATACGTGTTACTACGAATTATACTAATCTCGGAAGACGAAGTCCTATACAATTTTGGGTAAAACTGTAGCTTAGAGACTGACCTCTTCCCGCCAAGCTCCAAGGTGACAGGCGTGAGGTTCTTGGTGGCCGCTTCGTACACGATCTTGCCGACGGCGGTTCCGCCGGTGTAGAAGATGTAGTCAAATTTCTGCTTGAGGAGTTCCGTCGTTTCTTGCGGACCACCTTCTACGACGATCACTGCATCCTACGAAATTATTATATCAATTACTAGTGTCCACCCGCAGCTTCGCTCGCGTTTTACCACGGTAAAAAATTGTCTATAGCTCAATCCAATTCATAATCTATCTGTGTACCAAATTTTATCGAAATCGGTTCAGCGGTTTCTGCGTGGTTGAGTAATAACACACATAAAAACATCATAGAACAAATTGGAGGTACTGATTTGTACTGTAGATAAATTATTGATAGAACATAATTATTTAAAAAACAAAATCAATGAATTTAAAATATATCACACAATACAATAACACAGTACAGGACTTAGATAAAACATTAATATTGATAGGTAATCATCTATACATGTATAAGAGCTTAACGACAAACTGGCATACGGCCCGCCTGATGGTAAGCGGTTACCGTCGCCTATTGACATCTGCAACACCAGAGGCATTGCCAATGACTGTCTGACTTAAAGATTCATTAACGCTAAGCCAAAACGGCTGGACCTAGTAAGCTGTAATTTGGAGCGTAGGTCCCTTTTATAGCAAAACCACCCACTAAAAAGGCATTTTTGAAAGTTCAACTCCCAAGAGGGTGAAAAGGGGTGAAAACCATTGTATGAAAAATCTTATTTCTTGAACTTACACACTTGAAACTTTGCATAAGTATGCTTCAATACAAATAATATAAGGGTAAAATATTTTTTCCCCTAACTATTCCCAAAAGCGAGTGCAATGGGGTGTTAATGTTTGTATGGAAACTTTTTATCGCGTGGTGGGTGCGTTTTGCTTGAAACTTGGTATGGTTCCGTAAAATACAGAATAATTGAACACGTGTTTCAGGATTTTTCAAAATAACCTTTTATATACATACATGCATAGACAGAGGCAGAGCCTCAATGGCTCTCTTTGGCAAAGTGGGTTGCACCATCGTGGAATATAGACGAGACAAGTGGTGAGCTCATCGCCGCCATTGCTTTCCTAGAATGACTCAGCTAACGCTTTCTTCCAGTAATAACACATTCTATAATAAGCTAGCAACCAGAATAAATCTTATACCATCGAATCTTACAACAAGTCCGGGTAATCCCTTAGTCGCCTTTTACGACATCCACGGGAGGAAATGGAGGGTCTATTCTTGGGCCGGACACATCACGGCTCAATCCAAAACTTCGAGCTAACTCAAAGAAGCAATCTCGTAAAATCCTCATGGCCACTATAAACCGTGGTTTACATTTTGTCCACATCGAGTTTGACTAGAGTAGTTTTTAATTAATGTCATTAATCCGATATTCATAGCTATCCATAAAATAACAATATAATAATAATTCATGCGATACTCAAAAATTCTGTACCTAGTTCAATGTAATTACCAGCTGAGAAAATACAGTTTGAAATTGAATAACAACGAGGTAACTATGTACACTCAGCTCGGTACACGCGTGAGCGTACGTACCAGCTACTTAACAAATAGATGTATACATTTGAATTACCCAGTAGGCGGAAATGATTTGTAATGTGTGCGTTTTCAGTTGCAATGGCAGTATCTGCCCTCTATTGCAGGAGATGAACCACCAGGCATGCTAGTCAGTGACTGCTTCGGACTACTTTTTAACCCCCGACGCAAAAACGACGGGGTGTTATAAGTTTGATGTGACTGCGTGTGTGTGTGTGTGTGTGTGTATGTCTGTGGCAATGTAGCTCCCGAACGGATTTCGTTTTTTTATGTTTGAAAGTTGAATTTGTCGCGAGTATTCCTAGCTATGTTTGATCAAAATCGGTTCAGCCGTTTCATTGCGTTGAGGGTTTTTTAATTTATACTAAATTAATTAATTTTAGTAGTAGTAGAGCTTTTTTGTGAAAAAGTTCGTCCGGGTAAGTACTACCACCATACCTATTTCTGCCGCAAAGCAGTAGTGCTCGCATTGCTGTGTTCCGGTTTGAAGGGTAAGGGTGCCGGTGAAATTACAGGCACATGAGACTTTTCATCTATGTTTCAGGGTGGCGGGCGCAGTGCAATCCCACATAGGATGCGTCCTAGGTGGACGTGACCTATGAGGTAATGCACTGTTCATAGGCAGAGGTTACCGCTTAACATCCAGGTGGGCCTCTTGCTTGTTCCGTCATCCAAGTAGTATAAAAAAAAAAAAAAAAAACTTGTTACAAGCTTTTATTTAACTTGCAATGTATGTATGTTTGTCCGGGTGGAATCTTGCAACTGAATTTTAAAGCAGTTATCCTCAACCGATTGAGATGATATTTTGCATACCTGTCAAGTTCCGATGACAATGCAATATTATGGCGTGCTGATCTGGTGATGGAGACGGAAGGTGGACAACGGAACTCCTCGTGGGATAATAGTAGACGGCCCGTTTTTAGGCTCATTTTGATCAGCACACGGTTACGGTCAGTCATTTTATAAAAGCTTGTATTGAAATATATATTTTTCACAAAAAACTTATTTACAAGTATTTTGGTTTCAAAGACAAAGTTTGGTCGCTTAAACCACTGACAGAATTGCCAGTAGCCAGAAGGCTTTTTCTCTTTATTATTTTATGGCCCCTCGTAATATAAAATAGTCAAAATAAAGTTCGGATCATGTACCGATCTACTTGTCAATGTCAAAAATATCGCAATATTCTCCCCAACTGACAATACAACACCGCGATGATTTTGATCATTTTGATTTTATTACATTTTAATATGTTTTTTCCAGTGATTTCGTGTAATTTTGGTGGCATTTTAACCGGTGTAACTTGGATAAATTGAGTTTGAAAGTTAATAGAAAAAAAGTAGAACAAATTGTTATTATCCTGGCAGAATGGGGAGCCACAGGCAAAACTAATCTCAGATGGCGCCACAATCGCTGTTGCTTGACATTTAGTGGTCTTGTCTATTTCTCATACTAAAATTATCAATTTTTGGCATAACTAATACTGGCCACTTTTGACAGTTTTTTTTTAACATTGTTAGACCTTTGTTTGGCTACGAAACAACACCAGCGATTATGCGCCACCTAGCGTAATAAATAGATAGATAGATAGAAGATAGAAAACACTTTATTGCACAACACAGAAAATAAGCTAATTAAGAATTAATATTAAACTAAACACGGAAGTACAATGGGCGGTCTTATCGCTATAAGCGATCTCTGCCAGACAACCTTGGGATGGATTGGAATTATTTGCACGACATAGAACGGTGGCTTAAAATCTGGAATACAATCTCTTAAATAAATAAGCAGTGTGTCTCCCCATTGTAACAAGCCACAGATGCCGCAAATAAACTAAGCAGTGAAGCAGGCAGTGCCAACTTTCAGTCAATTGATTGATTACCAGAATTGGCCTAATGTTAAACGGTAACCCATGTCATCACAACAATGATACCTCTTAGGTCACATTAACATAGAACGCGACCTATGGTGCATTGCACTGCGCCCACCATCCTGAGACAAAGATGAAAATGCGTTAATGAGGTAATGCATTGTTATAGGCAGATCTGTTTGTTCCGTCACTCAAAATCAAATAAAGTAAAAAAAACTCTGAAGAATATTTCTATTGTCTTGTCTACTTCATTAAACGTTTAAGGTGCATGCCCTCGATTGTGCCGCGAAATTCAAATTTGTTGGTGTTTTTTTGCTCATTACAGCTCATCAGCACTTCTTCATATAGCGAAAGTTGATTTCGCGAGAACTAAGAGACCGAACACATGTTTTAATTGATAGTATCTCATATAATATCATCAGTTTAGCTACAATCCCACTAAACAAAACAAAAAAACACTGTAAAAATGTGTTTAGTGGGATCGTAGCTAAACCGATAATATTTATGCGATACTATCAATTGAAACATGTGTGTTAAGTCTCCTAGTTCTCGCGAAATCAACTTTCGCTATCTGAAGAAGTGTTGATGAGCTGTAATGGGCAAAAAACACCAACAAATTTGAATTTCGCGCCGCAAGCCAGAGCGTCCACCTTAAAACACGTTCACAGGTCAACTTACATTGTCCAAGTATTTAGGCAGCGTTTCAGCGACAAAGGCGGCGCAGGCGACCGACAGCTCACTCGGTTTGACGATGACGGCGTTGCCGGCTGCTATGGCGCCCGCCATCGGCAGCAGCAGGAGTTGGAGCGGGTAGTTCCACGCGCCGATGACTAGCACCACTCCAAACGGGTCGTTGTAGATCACCACATCGTCTAGCACGTTCACTATGCCTTTGGATGGCTGTGGAGGAAACATCACGTTAACAAGTTCAAAGGTGCAGCAGATTCTGTTGGTTTTATCATGATAGATTTTTGTAGATAGATTGTTTTGTTTTATTTTTAACCCCCGACGAATAACGAAGGGGTGTTATAAGTTTGACGTGTCTGTGTGTGTGTGTGTGCGCATGTGTGTGTGTGTGTGTGTGTCTGTCTGTCCAATCGTAGCTCCCGAACGGATGAACCGATTTCGTTTTTTTATTTTATTTCTCGGGTGTGTTCTTAGCTTTGTTTGATCAAAATCGGTTCAGCCGTTCAGCGTTGGGGATATTTAATCTGTGGTTGGGGGTTTTTTAATTTTTACAAAATTTATTACTTGTTCTTAGGTGTACAACCTAAGAAAAATACAAAACAAAGTGACAAACAACAAACTAATTAACAACTTACAATGGGCTGTCTTATCGCTAAAAGCGATCTCTTCCAGACAACCTTTGGATGGACAGGATAAAACAATAACATAAGACGGCCATACGATACATACCATGTTTCTTTCATGGCTGTGTTTACCAGTAGTTTTTTTTTTTTTTTTTTATTTATTTTTTATTTAAACTTACTATTACAACATATAACATAGATAGAGCACTTTAAAAACCACAAAGGTTTGCAAACAAATAATGCTATAGTTCGAATAACGAATAGTTCGAATAACGAATAGTTCGAATAGTTTCCAACCTATCATTGATGTCTATTACTGTGTGACATGCAAGTGCGTCCACCGAGGTCCGTGCTGAAAATCAGCGCTGCAGTTTACTGCAGCATTATGCTGAGCACGGACCTATTTTGACGGCACTAGACACGCAACAAAAAATATATGTTTTGTCTGTGTAATTATTGTATTGCGTTCCTAAGCTGTGTGTATTTGCTGTTCAAAATAAACTATTTATATTCTATTATATTCAGTAGGTAAGCTTATTTTTATTGCATCAGTGAATTTATTTCAAGGTTCCCGTGCCAGAATCCTATTTTTGGCTATGATATGCACCAAATTCTTTCGCTTGTCTCAAACACTGTAAATTTTCCACCAACTTCCCTTTTCTAATCTATTTTGACTCATAACTGGAAAAAGATCAGCCCCAAGCCCTTCCACTTGTCTCTACCTCTGACGATTTCCCAATATCTTCTATTTTTAACCTATTTTGACTCATAATTGGGCAAAGATCTGTCCCAAGCCCTTCTACCCGTTTCTATCATTGATTTTTTTACCTTAAACTTCTCTTTTGACTCATAAGTGGGTAAAAATCAGCCCTTAGCCCTTCAACTAGTATTACCCAGCATCTTGTATTTTCCAACCTATTTTGACTCATAACTGGGAAAAGATCAGCCCCAAGCCCTTCCACTTGTCGCTACCATTGACGATTTCCCACCTCCATTTCGACTCATAACTGGGCAAAGATCAGCCCCAAGCATGTGATCACATAGTTCAATCACTGATGTTTTCTCACCAACTTCTCTCTTTCAACCTATTTTGACTCATAACTCGGCAAAGATCTGCCCCAAGCCCGTCCACTTGTCTCTACCATTGGCAATTTCTATCTCTCCTCAAAACAAGTTGTACACTAAATTACTAAAGTGCGTACAGAAACCACAATAACAGATATCCATCAACAGGTAAACCCACATAATTGTCCATTAGATGAAGGTCAAGCGATCCCTGACATTATATCACTTACAGCGTGAATAGTTTCCGCATAACAGTGTTATAACTTGTAAGTACTACTAGGTACTACTACTGGTACAACTACTAGGTACTACTACTACTACTGCAGTAACATTTTCCGCATTTAATGCGTTATAATGTTTAACCGCAGCCCAATCTTGGCCTCAGAACTTGGACATAATAGTATGTGATCCAAGGTGTACAGCGCTAAGGTGCAGACTGGTGAAACGTAACATGAAATGTATCATTCTGCCTTTCATTGCATGGTCGCTGCAAGCGTGGACGCGTAGCGCGCTTATAACGCGCATTCACTACGAACCTCCCGCGTACGTCTGTATCCACACCCCTTTGTGTTCGTTCAAAAAACCGACAAATCACGGATCGCTCCGCGCGCGGCTTGTAATGCTCGTAGCGTGCGCGTGAAATGCACATTTCGCTACTATGAGAAATTGTTGCAAAGTGTTACAAGCGACCTTTCATGATACATTGCAGTAATGAGTACGGCAAATTCTTTCATTGCATGATACATTTCATGTTACGTTTCACCAGTCTGTACGCACCTTAACATTACATAACATAGTTAGTTTTGTTATTTGTAAATTGTTTTGTATTATGGTGTGCAATAAAGTATGTTCTATCTATCTATTATATTATGAATCTATTATATTATGAATTATTTATATATATTATATTATGTTAGGTATTTATATAGCTAGTTATTTAGAGTAGGTATTTAGTTATGTTATCATTTAATCTCAACCTATAATCAATTTTAATAGCACTACCACCCACTCTACATTACACAAAGGTTAGCTGGAAGAAAATGCTAATTAGCATTAAGTTCGCCTATGTACTGCTTTTTGTCTTGTGCAATAAATAATTTTCTATCTATCTATCTATCTTCTATTTATATATGTTATAAATGTCACTTTCTTGCTACAGTATCAAGCAAGAATCAATAAAATTAAGAAATTAGCAAGAAAGTTCTTTGTACGATAAAATGTGGGAAGTTCACCAACATTTAATCTTGGTAAACCATTTCACAACGTAGATTTTTTCCCTATTAATATAGCACGGATTGACGATATCATAATATATCTATGAGATAGGATACAAAGGCTTTTTTCCCAGAAAGGGTAGGCAGAGCCTCAACTGGGCCTCTTTTCACCGTGGGTTGCAACATCGTGGGAATATAGACGTGACAAGTGTTGAGCTCATCGCCGCCATTGCTTGCCTCAACTGACTCTGCTATCGCTTCACATTCCTTAAATAAGCTAGCAGCCAGGACAAATGTTATACCGACGAATCTTACAAACAAGTCCGTGAGATAGGATATAGCAACAAATAGCAAAAAGTTGTATATAAAATAATTATAGCCAAGTAATTAACACACGGTCCAAGTAGCAGGATGCTATTGACGTCATTGGCATAAAAAATCTAGTTTATATTCATATAAAATTGCTAGTGCAATCTAATTATGTCATAGTAACGGAAAGATAAAATTGTGACTGCTTTTCGTAGCTATTTTGATGTAGCTATATAGGTTGATGCGGCACAAGGTACAACTGAGGCCGCAAGGGTGACCGCTGCACATGCCAGCTTAAATAATTGTAAAAAACTACCTATGTCATCAAGAATGAGCAACGTACCTACTCGTCAAGCCGATCGAGACTCGAGTATAGATTTTGGGACAGTTTATCATAGAAATCTGTCAACAAATCTGTGCTTGAGTCTTGATCAGTTTCAAGTTTAGTTCTGGACTACCTTAGATCCTTGAGAGTTTCGATTTGTTTTTCCACACATTTGTAAAATAAGAAAATTTAAAAAAAAAAAACACCAACTATGAAACGGCTGAAGTGATTTTGATTTGTCTAAGAACCATCGCTAGAAAATCAGCTTTCCAATAAAAAAAAAACATACAAATCGGATCACCTGTTTAAGAGTTTGTTTTGTGCCACAAACAGACACACATACGTAGCGGTCAAACTTACTAACACCCCTCTTTTTGCGTCGGGGGTTAAAACAAAAGAATATATCCATTAACTTACTTCATATATATATACACTTTATGTTTATATTATTCATAGGTTGGAAAAGAGAAGTTGGTGGGACAACTTACCTTCTCCGGCTTCACCCAGTCATCGAGACTGTGCAGCGTGCTGTTCAATTCATTCATCAGGTAATCCGTCTCCAGAAGCACCGCTTCCATCTTGCTCCGTCTCAGATCCTTGTTGAGAGCCTCGACCATCGCGTTGTGGTTCTCCTCGTACATACGGAGTAGGCTCTTGAGTTGCTTGCGACGCCATTCTACGGGCTTGGTGACGCCGCGGTTGAAGGCGTCACGGGCACGGTCCACCACCTGGGAGAAGGAACATGTCATACAGATGCAAGTATTGGCAGGACCTGATGAATGCACCTAATCATCATGCCACGTCCACTACTGGGCGAGGCGTCCCCATTATATATTATTATATTATATTTTTTTATTTAATTAAAACGGACAACCAATTACATTAATTAAAGATAATAAGAATAATTTAATAATCATCAAACACACAGCTATACATCACGCTCACAGAACCTTAAACATTCCGACAAAATCCTCGTCCAGCCATCCTCAAACAAATCACACTCAGGACTAGCGTCCAGGAGAGCATTGAGCGCAGCGAGTGCACGTGATACGGGTGACAAAGCTCGAGCCACCGTACGACAAAACGGTACAGCAAACAATCTATGCTTCCGAGCTGCGCAATAATTATTCGGGACAAAGAATCGACACAGCTCATCACTCAAGACCAAAACGTCTATCCTGTCACGGAAGATCTTGCAGACCATAGCGATTTGGTCATAGAATTAGTATTTTCTATATTCACCACGCTTGGCAGGCTGATTGGTGTCGAACTGTTGAATACTCAGGTGATGCCCGTCCTCTTAGTCAGCTTTTACGACATCCGACGGGAGGAGACGGTGGGTGATTTTTTAGACCGGACACACAACGGTTGGTAGTCTGCTTACAAGAGCCAAATAGTCTTCATTTAAACGTACTTTTTGCAAAATTTACATAGTTTATGGCAGTGAAAAGAATATAATGTTAATCTTCATCATATTTCTAAGGGCATACAACAGTCCAATATACGTAAAATATAATAAATAAATAATGCTGGACAGGTCACACAACATTATCTAGCCCCAAGCTAAGCAGAGCTTGTGTTATGGGTACTAGATAACTAATATGTTGACGACCTCTGTAGCGCGGCGGGCGTGGGTTCGCCTGCGACGCAGGAGGTTGCGGGTTCGATTCCCGCCTCAGAAAAAATATAAGTGCAATCCGCAGATATTTGTTCAGGGTGTTATCTGGTATTATCTTTGTATAATAAAAAATATCTATTTATGTAATGTATTGTATTAAGTATATCAGTTGTCTAGTACCCATAACACAAGCTCTGCTTAGCTTGGGGCTAGATAATGTTGTGTGAACTGTCCAGCAATATTTATTTATTTTATTTATTTAATATACTTAATACAATATATTACATAGATAAATATTTACGATTTAGATAAATATTCTCGAAACAAAAAAAAACGTAAACTAACGTTTCAACCGAGTTTCTAACTTAAATATCTCTATTATGTACTTATCAACGCAAGTAATAACAAATAATGTTACTATAAAGAGCCAAGAACATTTATAACTTTGATTACGCAGCAAATATTAAATAAAAAAATATTTTTTGTGATTTTTCCCTCAAGTTTTGTGAAGTTTCGTGAACGCTATTTTGTCACTTTCTAAGTTACCTGAACTTTAATGAGTTAGATCTTGTCAGAATTTGGCTGTTGTCTCCGAATCAAAAAGCTTTCTTCGCGCAGCGCATAAAAGCACTACATAAATAATACTTAATCTGTAAAATTACATTACAGTAATTTATTATTTTTCAAGTGTAAACCACACTTTATGGATAACATTAAATTTAAATATAACTCAAAAATTCCGTTCCAGCGGGACTCGAACCCGCAACCTTGCCTGTGATCGGCAATGCCATTACCAGTTCGGCCATAGAACACTATGACGCTGAAGACGAAATTTGTGGGCACTATCAACTCGGCTATAGCGCCGATGGGAGCCATCTACAGGCCGTCTTCAGCGTCATAGTGTTCTATGGCCGAACTGGTAAAGGCATTGCCGATCACAGGCAAGGTTACGGGTTCGAATCCCGCTGGACCGGAATTTTTGGGTTACATTTAAATTTAATTACAGTAATTGTTAATTATAATTAATTTAGTTCAACGCATTTTGTTGAATTGATTGTTTTGTTTAGGGTCAGTAGAATTGGCTGATAGTACCTACCTGACTACATTTACTAGATTTTAAAATAAAACCCAGTATGAAGTTACTTGTTACGTACCTACGTATCAGTCAAGGTATGCTATGCTACGCTGGTACAGTGATTCGTACATCCACAACGTGCAAGTTCAATGTCCAACGCACGAAAAGTGCTTGTCATTATGATAAGTGAATACAAAATCTTTAAGACTCGTAACTATTTATGTATTTAGTTTAAATTTGAAATATAAAATGTTAGTTGTATGTTTTTTAGATACAATTTGGTAGTTCAACTTGATACTTTTGCTTGTTTTTATTTTTAAATTGGCACACCGTCCACTCTCCATACACCGGATTATCGTTCGTGCAAAAGTTGAATTTGTTTTAAAACGTGACATTGGCAAAATTGTGGTCTAATCCGCAAGGGCCACTTGTTCAAGAACTGAACTGAACTGACCTAAATTCGTGTAAATAATTATTGAATCAGTCTAATGTTATGAACTAGCAGTGCCCCGCGGGTACACCCGCAGTCTCGATCCCGTGAGAATACCTGGATACAAATTAAGCCAATGTGTTATTTCAGGGTCCAGCTAACTACATAATACCAAATTTCATCGCAATTGGTTCTGTAATTTTTGTGTGAAGAAGTAGCATAAGTACATACATACATACACACGCACAAACTTTCGCATTTATAACATTAGTGTGATTATTTGAGAAGAGTATTAAACTACTTTAATTTTATTTATTTTCTTAGTTTTTTTGAGTTATTTTGTGTAATTTTGGCTTTGATTAGGCGCCTGACAATTTTTTTTAATTCACTAAGTATTTTGGTGGCTTTTTAACCAATGTAGCTCGTCTACAGAGCACAAGTGTAGTGAAATGAAATGGAAGTGTATTTCGTGACTTTTGAAATTGGTGGAAATTGTCTACGAAAGTTTATGTAAAACGGCCACCGTTTTATTAAAACATGCCTGGACTGTGACTTTGACGACTTGGAAGGATTGTAACATTGCAAATCATATTGAAAATACATTAATTTTACTTGAAAATGCCCTGCGACGACAATTATAAAGAAAAAAAAACATATAAGGTGTCTTTTTGAAATGGTGGATTTTTTTCCTGCAAATACTTGGTTTTTCTGCCACCATTTAAACTGGGTTATGACTTGACGGACACTCTTGACGACTTGCCTAATTTTATAACAATTAATATCACTTGACATTGGCTAAATTGTTTGGAGCACTCAACAGAAGCCATTATATGAGGAAGAAGAAGAATTGGCTAAAGCGATCCTGAATATGTAGGCTAGGTAGGTATACCTATGTAAGTATACTTACCCAGTGATATGTAATTTCACGTAAGCTTGCACGTTATGATGCAATAGAAAATGTACTAACGAAACGATGCTTCGTAACAAACTCGATAAATCCTATAAACTATAATATAGTTTAAAGGATTTATCGAGTTTGTTACGAAGCATCGTTTATGCTACTTTGTTCTTCGAAGATATAGAGTTGGCTACCAGTTTCAATGGGAAAACTTATGATTAAAATTAGCATTGGATTTAAATGGTGTCTAACTAAACTCAGGCTTGTAAAACTAAGGTAATACTGGCTTATTTTTATCTTCCTCTATTCAAGCGGCATTTTTAACCAACTTAAAAAAAGGAGGAGGTTCTATTTATGTTACCTCAAATCTCCGTCATTTATTAACAGAAATGGAAAATTATATTTTATTTGAAAGTATTATACTTCCAGACTGGTCCCATTTTTGAAAAAATCTACTTCTGATGATGGGATCCATGAGGAATTGACGGAAACTCCTCAAATATTATAGGCACATACATAGCGATTTTGGTATTTTCAGCAACAAGTCATGAATGTGCAGCAAATATCATTTGGTGAAGTGGAACTCATGAAGAAGACCACAGATGGCCACCGGATCTCCTCAATGATAAGCATTTACGAGTGGCGATAATATATCTCGGCTAGGATAGTTAACGAGGCAGACAACAGATTAATTCCGATAATATATCTCGGCTAGGATAGTTAACGAGGCAGACAACAGATAAATTCCGATAATATATCTCGGCTAGGATAGTTAACGAGGCAGACAACAGATAAATTCCGATAATATATCTCGGCTAGGATAGTTAACGAGGCAGACAACAGATAAATTCCGATAATATATCTCGGCTAGGATAGTTAACGAGGCAGACAACAGATAAATTCCGTCCCTATCTAACTCAGTAAAGTTCAGGTAAGTTAGAAAGTGACAGAACAGCGCTCGTGCAACGAAAAGTGAACGAAAATCACGAAAAACGGTATTTAAACTAATATTTGCTGCGTGATCGAAAATATTAATCGACTATGCCCTCTGAAATAATATTATTTGTTACTCTTATTAATTTTATCAATGTACGCTGATAGGTAATAAAGATATTAACGTTATAAGCGCATTGTCGAGGTAAGTTCACGATTTTTTTGTATCGAGAATATTTATCGAAAACCTGTTTTGGGCTAGATCATGCCCTTGGAAATATCATGAAGATTAACATATATATTTTATCTTGTCTTAAACTGTGTAGATTTTGCTAAAAATATGTTTAAAAAAGCCTTTTTTTTTTCTTGACAGCCTCTTAAGCGAAAAGGACATAGAAGTTTTAAACAAAAAAAAAATCTTAAGTACTAATGTAGTTTTAAACAAGTAATTAATTGTGTAACAAAATAAAAAAAACTTCAAGGCTATGAACTGCTGAACCGATTTTGATCAAACATAGCTAAGAACACTCCCAACTCCCATTAAAAAAAAAACAAAAACCTTTCATCCGTTCGGGAGCTACGATGCCACAGACAGACACACACACACACACAGACACGTCAAACTTATAACACCCCGTCGTTTTTGCGTTGGGGGTTAATAAATGGTTCTGATGAAAATGGTACCATCGAACAAAAACGAGGATCTGTTTATGAAGCTGGAAGGAACCGGAACTCCGTCGTTAAACAATGTATCCTAGCCGTGTTTGGGCTTACTGGAATTGTCATGAGATGCACTCTGGCTCTATTTTTATTTCCTCGTTCAATTTGCGTTTATTGTGCTACAGGCTTTAAAGTCAGATTTTATGTAAACAAGTAATTAATTTTGTAAAAATTAAAAAAACCCTCAACGCAATGAAACAGCTGAACCGATTTTGATCAAACATAGCTAAGAACAATCCGAACAATCCCTTGTCGGGATTGTTCCTAGCCGTTCACCTTTCAAACAAAAAAAAAAAAACGGTTCTTCCGTTCGGGAACTACGAGGCGACAGACACACACACACACACACGCAGACACGTCAAACTTATAAAACCCCGTCGTTTTTGCGTCGGTTGTTAAAAAAAGACTCACCTCTGCCACGTTCATTGTGTTCGGTTTCGAGTTTGTGGCTGTTCCTGTAACAAAACAAACATTACATTAATACAATAACATAGTTAACACACTTTCTTTTAACTCCGGCGACTAAGGAATGCTATGTTTAGAAGCCTACCAATATCCAATGCCGTCTTTACCATAAGGGCACACGGGGCCCGTGACCAGGGCCCCACGGGGCGACCTCAAGGGGCCCAGAAGGCCGATACAACGCTTGCGCTCCATAGCGCATTTTTTACGAACACATAACTTTTCGTGGCTCGCTCCGCTCGCCGTTATTATATCTCTGTACTTCCTTCTACTTATTATTATTATTTGAAAGTAGTAATATTATTTTTGCTTTATAACACAGATTTTTTTGCGGCTCGCTACGCTCGACCTTATTTTGTTATACATTTGAGTATAATTTTTGGTCCACTATTTACGAGGTAAAAGCACTGAATTTTTTGCCGTTCGCTCCGCTTGCTTATAGTATATTGAGAATTTAAATATCATTTTTGCTGCACTCTTTTCTAGCTAATAGCCTGAAAGTTTAACAAAATAGGGGCCCCAATTGTCCTAAAGTGCCCAAGGCCTCAAATAGGTTACAAAGACGGCCCTGCCATTAAGTAATTTAGCAAATTAGATTAACCTTACAGTGTAATTCAATTATCACCTGCCGAATTGGAAAGCTTTTATTTACAGAGGAGAGGGTAATACAAGGTGTGTCACAATGAGTAGATAACCCTTTACCTTCGGATGGGGAACCTCATGGCAAATGAATTCTGTTATATTTAGTAGTAGAGCTATGTTAGAAAACAGTTCTTCCAGGGAAGTACTACCACCATACCTTTATCTGCCGAAAAGCAGTAGCGCTCGCATTGCTAAGTTGCAGAGAAAATAGATCCATTGAGACTCTGCCTATCCCTTCGGGGAGAGCCATATGTTTATAAATGTATGCAATAAATGTGCCTTGTGGCTATATTGTGTGTTCATTGTATAGTGGTAGCATGACAACACTTAGTATTATATCTACCTATTTTATCAGTAAGCGTTAGCAGAGTCAGTTGTGGGAAGCAATGGCGGCGATGAGCTCACCAGTTGTCACGTCTATTTCCACTGATAGTGCAACCCACAGTGAAAAGAGGCCCATTTGAGGCACTGCCTACCCTTTCGGGGGAAAAGGCGTGTGTCTATGTATGTATGTATGTATGTATGTTATCAGTGGTTAAATCAAAGTTCAATTAAAAAAACATTAACATTGGACTATGCCCATCCTTGCCCACCTACCAAGAATAATACCTAAAAAGGTACTAATAATATTCTAAAAAAATAACGCTTGGTGTTTTAAATCAAAGATTAATTTAATAATACATACAATTGTAGGTATTTCCAAACTTAAATTTAATTAACTGCAAAATGGTGGTAACATTGAGTTGTTCTTCAGTGTAAGTAAATGATATATAGCTAATATGCAAATGTTAAAATAACAAGTTTCAAGTTGGTGATGTTATAACTGTGATGTAGAAGCCGGTATATCTAGTTTTGTTGTTTGATTATATTGATGTGCGACGGTATCAATGGTTGGCTATCTGCTCAACCCAAGTTTGAAAAGGTTATGTAGGTACCTACAAACGTTGATATTGCAAACATTAGAGGGCACCACGCAGAGGAATATTGCAAGAAACTCACCGAGAGACATTGTGATGGAGACTTCCGACGAGATCAGCAATGCTTTACGCAAGAGTAAAGTCTAAAAACAGGTACTGATTGGACCCTACTAGACCAACAAATAATTAATGACAACTCCTACGACTTCCTTATATAGTAAATAATTTGCGGTAAACGTTTATCTTGTAAGTTGTGCAACTAGTTAGCAGGAAAAAAATACAATTTTTATTTTTTTAGTCGGAAAATTGTTGAATGAAATCACAACACGACCAGTCAGCTGTTTGACTTTGACAAGAATAATTTTAGAATGAAGTTAATTGAATGAATGACACAGCGTAAAGAGCGAATGAATTGAATGATTATTTTGCTTGATGAGGTCATTGCATTGAATTCTTACTAACTTCATTGTGCTGCTTCCTACATAGATAGATTCTGAAACCGATAGATGGCGCTTCTTTAAATCTTTTACGCTAAATAGTAAAATTATGTAGATGGCGCTGTGATCTGAGATTCCCTAATTTATGTTTAGTCACAGAATAAATAATAGTACAGTAATTTGTCTAATTCCAAAGCAACCTAAGTACAAAAAGCGGCCAAGTGCGAGTCGGACTCGCCCATGAAGAGTTCCGTAGCAGCAAGTAAGTAGTAACATAATATAAAAGTTCCTTAGATGGTTTATGATTTATGACGTAGGTATTAAAAAAAAACTACTTACTAGATCTCGTTCAAACCAATTTTCGGTGGAAGTTTACATGGTAATGTACATCATATATATATTTTTAGTTTACAGACATACACACACATTTTACCACTTTGGAAGTGTCTGTCGCCTTGTGCTATTATTTATTCTGTGCTCTCGCGCAAACTATTCAGTTTAAAGTATGGAGAACCCCAAAAAAATATTGTTTTTTTCTATTTTTGTGTGAAAATCTGAATGCGGTTCACAGAATACATCTACTTAAAAATTTCAACAGCATAGCTCTTATAGTTTCGGAAAAAAGTGGCATATACACGGACAGACAGACAGACAGACAGACAGACAGACATGACGGATCCATAAGCGTTCCGTTTTTTGCCATTTGGCTTCGGTACCCTAAAAATGGATGCAAATAATGTTATCTATCTTTTAGTGTCTCAAAGAAAACAAAACTTTGAATAACCTTCCGCTTAACTAACCTTTGTGGTGGCTGGTCGAGAAACGGCGCAGGTTCGATTCTCAAGTAGAAGAAAAAATAACTTGAAATGTTTTTATTCTGTAAATGTTCTCTGTACCTAATAATTGAATGTTTCTTTATTTTGTATAGTGATGTCCACCATCGGATTACGGTACTTTCCGGCTTCTATAACTGGTACTTCATCATATGCCGACTCTTTACCACAAAATAAATAATATTTAGTAACTAGGTACATCATCTGTAAGAATAACAATAGCTAGTTTTAAAAAAATAATAATAAATAAATAATGCTGGACAGTTCACACAAATTATCTAGCCTCAAGCTAAGCAGAGCTTGTGTTATGTGTACTAGATTAGATAGATAGATATTTTTGATTACTTATACATAGAAAGTACCCAGAACACCCTGAACAAATATCTGCAGAACGTACAAATACTTGTTCCGAGGCGGGAATCGAACCCGCAACCTCCTGCGTCGCAGGAGAACCTTCGCCCGCCGCGCCACAGAGGTCCTCGGAGGAATATTACCTATACATAAGTACCTACCTACATTATTTGTACAAAATAGATTACATAGTCGTCGCGACGGACAAGCGCACTCGTTGGGACGTGATTATTATTACGTGAGTGGTAAATACCTACTTACTGTTCTTAAGGTCATTGAAAATATTGTTTATTTGCTTTTGAACCGGCTTAAGCTGAAGGTCCTTTCGTGGTCACACATAACTTGAGTGAAAAGAAAAATCTTTCATTGCAGAAAAATAATTTGGAGTGTTTTTTATTTTCAATCGCAGTGAACTACTTTCCGATTAAAAGATTAGATTTCCGATTCTTCCTTCACTCACTCAACTATTGAAATGATCGATGGTTGAGTGAGTGAAGGAAGACAAGGAGGAGAGTCGCCTCCATCCACCGACTTCCTGCGATCTTTAAAATGTCCGTGGTCCATCGAGATGTGGGCCTTCCTTTACCTACTGCGTCGTTCGCTTGGTGGTCACCACTCAAGAACCTTCCTTTACCTACTGCGTCGTCCGCTTTGTGGTCACCACTCAAGAACCTTCCTTTACCTACTGCGTCGTCCGCTTTGTGGTCACCACTCAAGAACCTTCCTTTACCTACTGCGTCGTCCGCTTTGTGGTCACCACTCAAGAACCTTCCTTTACCTACTGCGTCGTCCGCTTTGTGGTCACCACTCAAGAACCCTACTTTACCTACTGCGTCGTCCGCTTTGTGGTCACCACTCAAGAACCTTCCTTTACCTACTGCGTCGTCCGCTTTGTGGTCACCACTCAAGAACCTTTCTTTATTACCCAACGGTTATCTGTTCTGGGAGCTATATGGCCTGCCCATTGCCACTTCAACTTGCTAATTCTGATGTCGCTGATCCTGGTTCTTCTACGGATCTCCTTATTTCGGATATTATTATGCAGTAAAACTCCGAGCACTCTCACTCTCTACATAACTCTATCAGGTTTTGTATGAAGCCAATAGTTAGCTACCACGTCTCAGTGCCGTAAGTTTTGACTGGCAACATGCACTGATTATGAATTTTAGTCTTGGTGAGATCTGTATGGGGAGCATACATTTTAGTCTTGAGGAGATCTGTATGGGGAGCATACATTTTAATCTTGAGGAGATCTGTATGGAGAGCATACATTTTAGTCTTGAGGAGATCTGTATGGGGAGCATACAGGTTAGTCTTGAGGAGATCTGTATGGGGAGCATACATTTTAGTCTTGAGGAGATCTGTATGGGGAGCATACATTTTAGTCTTGAGGAGATCTGTATGGGGAGCATACATTTTAGTCTTGAGGAGATCTGTATAGGGAACATACATTTTAGTCTTGAGGAGATCTGTATGGGGAGCATACATTTTAGTCTTGAGGAGATCTGTATGGGGAGCATACATTTTAGTCTTGAGGAGATCTGCATGGGGAGCATACATTTTAGTCTTGAGGAGATCTGTATGGGGAGCATACATTTTAGTCTTGAGGAGATCTGTATGGGGAGCATACATTTTAGTCTTGAGGAGATCTGTATGGGGAGCATACATTTTTGCTTTGAGACAGCTGCATGATGACATTGTTTGCATGATCTGTAAATATTTTTTCCGGATCTATGTATCCACCATACAGTGGTATAGATATAATAAACAGTGTGTAACATAATATCCCTATAAGCCCGGGGAGGGGGTATTCTACACATCATGGTGAATTACTTTTTAAATTTCGAAGTTTTTAATTCATGAAATGCCTCGTAAGAATCCTGAAATTCCTCCAAAAACGTACGTAAAACAGCATGAGGACGTTACGGTACGCTAAGGTACCTTGCGTGGGGCTGCCTCATGTTCTGTTAGGTAAATTTTTGGAGGAATTTCAGGAATTTCTAGAGGAATTTCAGGATTTTTACGAGGCACTTCATGAATGAAAAACTTTGAAATTTAAAAAGTCGTAGAACTATATTTATTCGCCATGATGTGTAGAATACCCACTCCCCGGGCTTATAGGGATATTATGTTACACCCTGTATATAAATTATTATTGAGGACACAATATGAGATACAGGTAAACTAAAGATAAAATTACAGTTAATGTCCTACAATCGGCGGTCTTATCACAGGCAGTGATTTCTTCCAGACAACCGTATCTCCTCATAGTTCCTGATATACACGACACTGGGTATCCTATTGATCGAGAAGTATGACCTTTTTGTATAATATAAAGATCAACAAATTGTACACATGAAAAAAAAAACTATTTATGACCTCAACGACCTCTGTGGCGAGGCGGGAAAAGGTTCGCCTGCGAAGCAGGAGGTTGCGGGTTCGATTCCCGCCTCAGAACAAATATTTGTACGATCTGCAGATAATTGTTCAGGGTGTTCGGGGTACTTTCAATGTATATAAAAATTATTATATTAATTCACTTAATTCAATGTATTGTATTAAGTGTATCAGTTATCTAGTACCCATAACACAAGCTCTGCTTAGCTCGGGGCTAGATAATGTAGTGTGAACTGTCCAGCATTATTTATTTATAGTCTATGTGTGAACTACGTGTTCGGCTGTCTTATCTTATCTTATCTTAAGTAATGGCTTCTGTGCGTTATTTGCAACAATTTAGCCAATGTCAAGTGATATATTCATATATTTTTATAGTCAAGTCGTCAGGAGTCTCAGACAAGTCATAACCCAGTTTAATCAGTGGCAGAAAAAACTGAGTTTTTACGAGGAAAAATCCACCATTTCCAAAAGACACGCAATACACTTAAATTTCACTACATCTCACATGTGCCATTTATCCAAGTTACACCGGATAAAATGCCACTAAAATTACACGAAATAACTCGAAAAAACACATAAAAATGTAATAAAATAAAAATGACGACGTTTCTTTCAAAAATGCCAGATTAGATCTCGTGTTCGGCTGTTTTGTTTATATAAACAATATTGTTTGACATTGATAGACCCTCGTTTGACCGCGATCTCACCTGTCTGTAAGTGACGATGTGGCCGACGATGGAGCACGAAGGTCTAGAAGGCACCTATTCACTCTTGCCTTGAAGACAAAGAAGTTTTTAGGAAAGACAGACTATAGTGTATTCCACTCCTTCGAACTTCTTTTTTCTTTTATATTATACTAGTGTCCACCTGCGGGTTCGCTTGCCTTATACCTATATAGCCTTAGCTCAATACTGGTTATAATCTATCTGTTTAGGTACCATATTTCATGAAAATCGGTTCAGCCGTTTCGGCGTGATTGAGTAACAAACATACACACATCAAAACATTCAAAACATTAACTTTGACATTTATGATATTAGTGGGATTATTTAAGGAATGTGGAAGAAAGCGTTAGCAGATTCAGTCGTGGGAAGCAATGGCTGCGATGAGCTCACCACTTGTCGCGTCTATTTCCCACGATGGTGCAACCCACAGTGAAAAGAGGCCCATTTGAGACTCTGCCTACCCTTTCGGGGAAGGAAAAAGGCGTGTGTCTATGTATGTATGTATGTATGTATTATGTAGGTACCTACCTATGTAATTAGAGCTCTTCTAAAAGGAATTTAATACGGTTTTCACTAAGTGGGTAATACACAGTACCTAGTAGGTAAGGTATTTATCGAGAAAGGTTATGCGTAGTATCCGTGTAAATACCGTGAACGCAGAATACTTTCACTCTCTGGATTATTTATTTTGTGTCTCTGGGTAAGTAAGTAATTAGTAATTTTAATAATAATTCTTAAGGGCATTGGGGAGGGTCGTGGGTTTCGCGCATAATGGGACCGACAGTTTACAACAGGCTTCCAAAGGCAACTAGCCTGACATCATTTAAGGCGATATGTCAAAATACCGAATGGGCGGAGTCTAGCCAGAAAACAATAGCTGTAAGACAGTGACAGCGCTATTGCTCACTTGAACCCGGGAAAAGGTGAGGTATAGATTTTTGCCACTCGGAAGTAACTGACGTAAGCGACAAATGATAAAAATAAATTATCTATAATTAATGTAAGTAATGTGATTACCTACTGAATAATATAAAAAAATATGCATAACACTTTCTCTAGTCGAAGGAGGGACCTAAAAAGGGCTTTAGAAGAGCCAATTTCAAAAAATAAAGCTATCGAGAAAAGTTTCGCGAATCGTGTTTCTAGTCTATAATTTATTTAGATTACATCCTCAAGTAATTACTGTATTAACATCAAGTTATAACCTAACCTTAGTTGTTGTAACCTTTACTGATAATGAGTGAGCATGTAACGAAACGACTCCAAAATTTTAACATAGCGTCTTAAGAGCAAGCTAAGGCACTGGCTCACTGACAACAGCTTTTACAGCTACGAGGAGTTCCTAGCCTGTAAAAGTGATGCATTATCTATGTATGGGTAGATTACGGATTTATCTTATTTAGATTAGGTTATGATTGATATTGTAATTATTTTTATTGAAACTGTTTATTGTTAAACAGTGATTGTAGTCTGATAGTGATTTGGATCATTTGAGCTACCTTTAGATCGCTAGCAGCGGTCTTCAAGTAGCACAACTGTTTCATATGTATTTTGTACATACCTTGTAGTAGTATTAGTTCTTTCTGTAAATAATTATTCTTAAATAATGATAAACTATTGCTTTTTATTGAAATTTATCATGGTACTACCTATGTACTAACCGATTTATAAAAAAGTGACGTATAGTTCTAGTAGAAATAAATGATTATTGATTATTGGTTCGATCCTTGACCGGCCGGTTATGTTTAGGTAGGTAATTCAATAATCTATTTTCCTTATGTATCATATATGGATAACACTTTAAAAATCAATAACTATCATACAGTGCATTCATTAATTATTAATTATACCTACTTATAGAATATAGGATAGAATATAAAATAATTTATTAAAGACTGCCGTGAAGAGGGTCCTGTACAAGTACATACCCATTATCTTCACACATCTACACTATATATATATAATATTATAAAGAGAAAAGATTTGGATTTTTGTGTGTGTGCATGTTTGTAATGAATAAACTCAAAAACAACTGCGCCTATTTCAAAAATTATTTCACCGTTGGAAAGCTACATTCACCCTGAGTGACATAGGCTACCAGGGGGGAGATATGAGGGGGGGGGGAGATAGGAGGGGGAGGCTATTTTTCATCCTGAAACTACCCGTGCGAAGCCGGGACGAGTCACTAGTATTATATACATAAGCAATGATTGAACGTTTTATGCACGTCTTCTATAAAGAGGCTGTCAAGATTCAAAAAGACTTTTAAACGTATTTTTGGCAAAATCTACACAGTTTAACACAACAACAAATATTTATGTTATTCTTCATCATATTTCCAAGGGCATGATCCCAAAACACGATTTCGATAAATTTTCTCCATTCAAAAATTGCGTGAACTTACCTCTACAATGCGCTTATAACGTAAATATCTCTATTAGCGTCAGCGTACATTGTCAAAATTAATAAGAGTAATAAATAATATTATTTTATAGGGCATGGTTGATTTACATTTTCGATTACGCGGCAAATATTTGTTTAAATACCGTTTCTCGTGATTTTCGTTCACTTTTCGTAGCGCGAGCGCTGTTCTGTCATATTCTAACTTACCTGAATTTTACTAGATAGTGACAGAATTTAACTGTTACAAATTGTACCAGTTCTGTCTACCCACCTACCAGATTTGATGATGATCAGATTAACGATTCGAAAGTAACCCTCACGCAAACAACGTCGATTCACCCAACATGACTCTAAGAACTCACTTCGTTCGTTCGGGAATCGCTTGGTTTTCGGTAGAAGGTAGTCTTGGTACTGTGTAGCCTGTAGGCATTCAAAGCTTGCTGGTATTTATTTGGTATGTATGTAAAGTGATTGAGAGGGTAAATTATGTGTGATAATGACAGAACTTAGCTGTTACAAATTGTACCAGTACTGTCTATCCACCTACCAGATTTGATGATGATCAGATTAACGGTTCGAAAGTAACCCTCACGCAAACAACGTCGATTCACCCAACATGACTCTAAGAACTCACTTCGTTCGTTCGGGAATCGCTTGGTTTTCGGTAGAAGGTATAGTCTTGGTAGGTACTGTGTAGCCTGTAGGCATTCAAAGCTTGCTGGTATTTATTTAAAAGAAAAAAAAAAACAGCATGAGCTACACAGAAATACGTATTAAACTAAGAAGAAACAGATATGAAGGTACGAGATGTAACTCAAGTAACAAAATGGCTCTGCCTCAGCATGAGTTGGTTGACAGCAAGCTAGCAACCAACGCTGGTCTACCGGCAGAACCACTTGTTGGTAACCATTTGGTATGTATGTAAGTGATTGAGATGGTAAATTATGTGTAATACCGATCACCGGACGCGCCGAACAATGAACCCGAGTTGTGTGTAGAATGCAGTGTTGTTGATTTTCCTATCAATAACAAGCAATGACATTCTACATACAGGGGACGTTTTTTGTCAGCATTTTAATTAGCAAATACGAGCAAGGATTTGCATATATGTATACCTATACAACGTGGAGTCACATTGGCGACATTAAATGAACACACGGGTTGAGCTAATCATAAAATTTAATAATTTCATAATTAAGTCTATCTAACCTACCACCCGAGCCCCTTGTAAAAGCCCCCCCCCCCCTCCCCCCCCCCCCCCCCCCCCCGTCAAAGGATCGCGCCTTGTCGCGCTGGTAGTGTGAATGCGTTTAAACAACATTTATGCTTTTTGTGCAAAAATAAATAGGTGCATATTCATATCTTTATAAGTAGGTAAATAAAAATCATTTACAAAAATTGTATCAAACGCTTAGCAAAAAATCTGCCATGTCAGCATGCGAAGTCCAACAACAAACAACCAACGTGCGAAGGTCTTATCATTATACTCGTAGATACACAATATCCTACAGTTAGATCGTAAACAACCGTCTTCAAGTAGATCAACTGTTTCATTTGTATTTTTTTTAATATTGAATAATATTGTTTGTCACACGAGGCAAGCGGCAAGTCACATAACATAGATATATTTCACCATTTCACAAATTTTAAAATAAAATAAAAATGACCTTAATAATAATTCTAATAAATAAATATTATTTACATACCTACTTGTATTAAGTATATTACACTACAGAGTTATTATCATCATCATATTCGGCGAGACAACACTTCGCATAATTCCAGTCGAACATCACTTACAGGGTAAGTTTGTTTGACTAGCTAGGTATTCTATTATTATTTCTGTTTTTTTTTTCATCCCATACCTAATATTATAATCGATTGTCATCACCGTAATTCTTTCGATGCACGTTCTAACAATTTCTATGAAAACGGAAATCGTTTTGTCAATCAGCTAAGTAGTTCTCATGTGCGGGAAAATCTGTTTGACGTAGAGCGAACCTCGGTCACTAAAACAATAACCAGAATAATCAGAATATTAATCAGAATAATCAATTTATTGGTAAATAATTTTTTACACGTCGTTACAATTCAATACAATTCGATACAATTCAATTCAGTAGTAGTAGAGTTTTTTTGTGAAAGAGTTCGTCCGCGGAAGTACTACCACCATACCTATTTCTGCCGCAAAGCAGTAGTGCTCGCATTGCTGTGTTCCGGTGAAATTACAGGCACATGAGACTTTTAATCTTTATGTCTCAGGGTGGCGGGTGCAATGCCACATAGGGTGCGTCCTACGTGACCTATGAGGTAATGCACTGTTCATAGGCAGAGGTTACCGCTTAACATCAGGTGGGCCATCTGCTTGTTCCGTCATTCAAGTAGTATAAAAAAAAAAAAAAAAAATTGTATGGCTTGGAGTGGTGGACTAGTTCGCCAATGTCACGTAGTAAGTAAGGCTTGCAAACGATGGAGAATACAATACAGATGTAGCCTCGGTTGTTTCGCCAACAAAAATATACTAACAAGTGTAAAAGGACACGACATTATACAGGTAGTTTTGTCGATAAAGGCTCTAAAAAAATTTCAATTTTACTTCAAGTCCCTATTTTTCGTATTGTCTTCAACTTAACATTTCAAACATCATATAAAAAGTACAAAATCGTTAAACTAGCATAAGTAAATACGTGTTGGGTAAATATAAACAGTTTTTAACAATCAGTTTTTTTACCTGACTGCTCCAAAAGGAGGGCTATGTGTTTTGTCTTGAATGTCAGAAAGACAGCGCCTACTGAAGCATACTCGTGCTAGCCCTACTTCACTAGTATTTTTTTAATGATAATCATGGTTGGACGTCGAGCAAGGCGAAACGGCTGGGCCAATTTTAATGTAATTTAGTACACAAATAGATACAGAAACCTGTGTTTAAACATACCATGCGTTTTATCCCGAAACTCAGTTATTTTGGGAGAGCAACTTTTTTGATATCGCGGGCGGGCGCTATAGTTTGCAATAATTACAATATGATTTTAGATTACAGATACGGCAGAAAATAATGACCTACCTTCCTCCATTATTTTCGAATGTTCGGAGTCGATGTCCAGTACAACACTATTATCGATATCGATGCTCACATGCACGTCACTGAACGCGCGCTCGTGTTGTACAGCCGGGGGGGACTCATGGCGACTGATCTTTCACAGTAGGTACAAGTCTTTGGACCAGTCCTCATTGATGGCCGGCCAATTGTCAAACCATACAGCCATAAACCCATGAAGTTATAGTAACTTCATGCATAAACCCCATTCCGGACCGCCCCAATCAAACTTGCCAAGCAATCCTAAAGTACAGATCAAAACCATACTACGTTTACGTCTGTGCAATAAAAGATCTTTAATTGAAAAATATATTTTTCAAACCAGGCTATAATTAAATAAGTGATCATAACCGAAAGATCAACAATCGAAGCCGAAACTTCCGTAAGCTGATAAAAAATGATCCCAAACACTTTTTTTAAATTCTTTTTTTTTACTTTGTTTGTTCTTTGTTTTGACCACGGTCTCACCTGTTGGTAAGTGACGATGTTGCCGAAGATGGAACACAAAGGTCTAGAAGGCACCTATACACTCTAGCCTTGATTATAGTCTTCAGGAAAAACAGATGACGGTAGAGTATTCCACTCCTTAGCAGTTCGAATTATGAGGTAGAACTGAAACGTTTAGTAGGAATAGAAGGTATTCTAATGAGGTAAGGATGGTACCGAGCCGTGCGCCTACTCGTCCTATGATGAAAAGGAGATGGTGGAATCAGATCGTGAAGTTCCTGGGAGCATTCCCCGAAATGTATCGGAACTTGAGAGGTATGCCACAAGTTTCAGGTCTAATGGAAGGATGGAACTGGTTGCAAAAAAAAAAAACCACAGACAGACCATACAAGAAAGCTTGTGAACTGTATGAAGATGCTATCATGGTCAATGTAATCTTTCAGCGTTAGGAAAAATATATATAGGACTATTGGACGAAATTTGGAGAGCAGGCATACACACAATACTAGAAACAGGAATAAGATTGCTCGTCCAACAACTAGATTGGCTAGAATTCATAAGTATTTTATAGGAAAAAAAAAACTGTTTTTTAACAAACTTCCTGCAGAAGTTCCTGCTGAAAATCCTTAAGGGATCCATCAGGAACAAAAACTAACTAAAATAATCATTTTAAACTGATCCCTTGGAGCCAGGATCGATTAGGAACAATAGGTATAAGAGATCGAACAGGACAAGGGATCGAAATCAAGGGATCCATCAGGAACTAACTCACATTGTTAACCTTTCTGAAAATAAATCTATTTAAATTGTGAAGAGCGTCGTAACAAAAAAGGCTTAATATAATATTAATGCTCACCTTGGCCCGGGCCTGGGAGCTCACTGGTGGTTTTATTGAACCACATACATACTAGGTACTTAGGTACCTAAGTAGGTACTTATTGATAGTGTAAATCACATGATATAAATTATTGAAATTGAATTTAAAGTTGCAGTATAGTAACATAGAATTTAATAGCGCCTGAGGAAGATATCCGTATCCTGAATTTTGCCAGTTTTTGCACATTGTAAAACATTACGTAGCCCTCATGTGTATGTACATATGTATATTATAAGCCTCGGGGTTAATACACCCAAAAAAAAAAACCACTCGATTTTATGCGGTCCCGGTTGCTAGTTGCTAGTAGTCATAATAGGTGGCTGATAAAATTGAAAATTAGAAGTTACAAAAAAAAACAGACCACATAATCAAATACAAAAACAAAAATTATGAGCAAAATTTAAAACATCACCGACTATGTAGATGTTAGTCCAATCAAAATAGTTTCAATAAGATTTACCGTTCTACTAATAAACGCTGAATATCCTTAAAATAGTTACTCCGCGTTCTGCCTCTTTCGATCGAATTTGAAACTGCTTGTCGACGAAAAAGACAAAACACTGTAAGTTCAATCAACGATAATTCGAATTTTATACTAACACGCTTATTGAGTAGGTAGGTTATATAAGAAAATGAACTTATTTAGCAAGTTCTTACAATAAGACTTAAAAATGTATTAAAATAAACTATACTGCCCATTTTTTTTTGTATTATTATAGTACCAATGTAGCAAACTAGGCCCACCGGTAAGCGGTTACCGTAGCCTATGGACGCCTGCAATACCAGAGGCATCATAAGCGCATTGCGGACCCTTTAAAAAATTCCAAACCCCATACTTAGTCACTTGGGAAAACCTCTGCAGGGAAATCATTCCACAACCTGAGTGTTCGCGGGAGGAAGTTCCTCTGAAACCGCACAGTCCGGGACCACCGTGGCTCTAAGGTGTGCGGATGAACCCCCTGCCGATGGCACTAATTGTACTACTTGTACCTTCGTAATATTTAGCTTACTCTCGGCAATGTGAGGTTCACGCGTGCTCTTTGCTTACAGCTAACAAAGCCCAGCCCATAAAGGACCTTGTGAAACATTTTTGGACAGAACATTGACCTATCAAAATGTTCCTAATTATAATAATGGTAATTCCCATACATTTTTAAGTTTTTGGCGTGGCATGTTAATATCCTACTAATATTAAATGCGAAATATTGTATATTTGCTTGTTACGCCGTAACGAATGACACGATTTCGATGAAATTTGGTACACATATAGACCATGTCCTGGAAAAAGGTACCTACAGTCTAATTTTTATCCTGGTATAAAGTGCAAAAAGCAGCGAGCAGACATTAGTGTTGAAAAAAATCCGCCGGCATAATAACCGCCATTAAGTTGTCTATTAGGAAGACTGGTTGCTGTCCTTGTTGGCTACAGTTCCTATTAGCTTTGAACTTCAAAAAACTGGTTCTATAAACTATCGCCAAGATTATTTTTTGAAATCAGGGTCTCTTCTAACAATGTGCTATTAGCATCCGCCCGCGGTTTCCGGGATACAATGTAGCTTAGCTATTCGTGTTCATCCAGGGCTGTGCCGTGGTGTGTCCGGCCTAAGAATAGACCCCTCCGTCTCCTCCCGTGGATGTCATAAAAGCCGACTGAGGGATTACCCGGACTTCTTGATAAGATTAGTTGGTATAAGATTTGTCCTGGCTGCTAGCTTATTATGGAATGTGTTATTACTGGAAGAAAGCTTTACCCGAGTCAGTCGTGGGAAGCAATGGCGGCGATGAGCTCATCACTTGTCACGTCTGTATTCCATGGTGCATGCAACCCACTGTGAAAAGAAGCCCATTGAGGCTCGGCCTACCCGTTCGGGGAAAAGGCGTGTGTCTATGTATGTATGTATGTACGTAGGCATTGATCTACCAAGTAGGTCACGACTGTCATTATAACAACATAATACTTATTTTTTTAAACTACTTTGATGCTAGGAATTTCGTGATTGGAACCATGTGCTGATCATAATGAGTCTAAACACGGCCAGTATCACGTTGTCCACCTTCCGTCTCCAGCATCATATCAGCTCGATGACACCATCATTTTGTTTTGTCATCGGAACTAGACAGGTATGCCAAATTTCAGCTAAATCGGATATCGGAAAGTCACCCTGAAATACTTATCATTGAGTAGTTCCAACAGTTCACGACTTATAGAAGAAAATTCATTTAAAAAAAAAAGGTTCAAAACTGACGGACATAAGGTAGGTAACAAACAACAAAAAACACTCGAGTAGAGAACCACCTCCTTTTTTAAGTCGTTTAAAAAATGGACATTGGAGTGTTTCAAAATCTTCTCCAAATTAAAATGAAGCCAAAATTATTTATAGGTTAGTCTTAGTACATACGGTTGATTAGTTTTATTGGATTGTTATTTAATTAGGTAAGTTTATTTTCTTGTTAACTAACTGTTTATTTTTTTCCTTTTTTGTCATATGTACCTACCTTTAGAAGTTTATTTGTGTTTGTTAATACGGGCTGTCATGAACAATATGTTCAAAAGCTGCTAAAAAGGAAAAAAACAAAAAAATGGCGCTTCATGGCTCGCTCTACCGCGAGTGCGAACTCCGATTATTAGTCAAAGACCCAGTTCCATGAGTTTCCTTTTATAGTGGCAGGTTGCACTACAGGCCTGCAGGCTGATAAAGATGATGCTAGATAAATCCGTCGGTCATATTATTAAACCACTGTGCTAGCTGGTATTCAAATTAAACGTTATTAATAACTTGTTTCCTGGCCTTTGCCTCGGAAAAACGCAATAGAGCATTGTATGGAGTAGGTATGACGCGTATATACGGCTTTATTACAGCAATTTAGATCCCATCTACCACATACACCTACATAGGTATTTTATATACCTACCTACTTACAAACTTGTCAGGCAGCTACTTTGTATAGGTTATACTAGTTTTTGTTAGTTTTTTATTATTATGGTGTGTCATAAAGTGTTTTTTATCATCTATCTTCTTTGAGGAAACATTGTAACAACGTAGGTTTCAATGTGAGGTTAAATAAAAAGCGGCCAAGTGCGTGTTGGACTCGCCCATGAAGGGTTCCGTAGCAGCAAGTAACATAATATAAAAGTTCTTGGATGGATTACGATTAATGACGTATTAAAAAAAAACTACTTACTAGATCTCGTTCAAACCAATTTTGATGAACAATGAACATTATATTGTTTTTTTAGTTTTATCGTTCTCTTATTTTAGAAGTTACGGGGGGGGGGGGGGGGGGGGGGTCACACTTTTTACCACTTTGGAAGTGTCTCTCGCGCAAACTATTCAGTTTAGAAAAAAATTATATTAGAAACCTCAACATCATTTTTGAAGACCTATCCATAGATACCCCACACGTATAGGTTTCAAGTTTTTTTTTTTTTGAGTTTCATTTCTAAGTATGGGAAACCCCAAAATTAATTGTATTTTTTTTATTTTTGTGTAAAAATCTTAATGCGGTTCACAGAATACATCTACCTACCAAGTTCAACAGTATAGCTCTTATAGTTTCGGAAAAAAAGGCTGTGACATACACGGACAGACAGACAGACAAGACGAATCCATAAGGGTTCCTTGTCTTTGACTACGGAACCCTAAAAAACGTAGCGTTACTTTTTGTAATAGAACTAGGAGCTCACTCGCGATTTCGTTCGCGTGCTCCAAAACAACAGTGGTAGTTTCAAAACACAATACCCAACATTATGTACTTAAGAAGGTACTCACTCAATTTGTTTCGCGTTTTACATAATCTATAGGTGAAAGGTAAAAAAAACACTAAGGCAATCCCAGAACTGATCGATTTTTCAGATAATCGATAATTTAGGCATGTTAACTGCATTTACATCTACGTAACGACTATAGTGACTTCAAATTTGTTTTGTTATTTTGTTAGCATAGATATGCTAAATCATCTTCCTAAGTATTTAGTATCTTGATAAGAATAAGAATATTTTACTTGCTCGAATATAGGTAACTTATTTCTAAGAGGTGTTACAATACAATTATGTTCCTCTAGATGGTGTGCAATCATTTCATAAAAAAAAAATCACTTAAATTGCTCATTAAAATACAAAATGTCATGACATAAATTATTGGAAAAGTTAATAAATTCATTATTATCATAAAAACAATGATCGGCTGGCCATTCCGTCAGCTTGCTCAATCAAGCATGCTAATACTGACTATTACAACGTTATAAAAAAACTTTTCCCACTGTCCCCCAGTGTGGCTGAAAAGATGTGAGACAGTGTGGGCATGTACCAATGTAAGTCCCTGACCAGTTTATGCGCTGCCTGGCCTGAAGGACTCTTTTTTTTCAAATTTTATTTTTTATCGGGTCATTTTGTAGTTTTATTTGAACTATCTATAGACCGTTGCAAACGATTTAGACGACCTCTGTGGCGCGGCGGGCGAGTGGCCGGCTGAGATGCGAGAGGTTGCGGGTTTGATTTCCGCTGCAACAACAAATATTTGTTTCCGGAACAAATATTTGCATATCATACAAACATTTATCCTGCAGCGGGAATCGAACCCGAAACCCCTCGATCTACGACCCTGGGGATTCTAATGTAGGATCAGGACTATGTGTGTGACTGTTGGGTTAGCTCAACTGATCCAAATCATATAATTAGCTGATCTGCAGATATTAATTGTTCAGGGTGTTCTGGGTATTTTCTATGTATACAAAAAAAAAAAACGATCTATGTCATGTATTGTACGTTATCTAGTACCCATAACACAAGATCTGCTTATAGCTTGGGGCTAGGTAATGTTGTGTGAACTGTCCAGGATTATTGATTGATTTATTTATTATTGATTTATTTACTAAATGTATTTGAAAGTGTTAAGTAGGTTATAAATTTAAACTCACCATTTCCATTCATGACTGGGCTGTCCTGCACTTTCTCAATGTGCATATTTGGCGCGGCGTCGACGTCGTCCACGATGTTGATAATACTATCGATATCGGCTTCTATATCGATAACGTGCACGTCACTAGGCTCACTCGCGTGCTGGCTTGTCGGCGACGACATCTCAACTGTTTACTAGAGCCAGTTCTATGTCCACTCAAACAGCATTAGATTGATCTTTGTTGCATATGAAGGTCAATGTTTATTTGGCTGGACTTGATATATAACACCCCTATTTATTTATTTTTTTATAAAAAATATATTTATTTACAGAAATACTAATACAAGTAGGTACCTATGCACAAAATTAAAAAATACATATAAAACAGTTGTGCTACCTGAAGACCGCTGCTAACGATCTAAAGGTAGCTCAACTGATCCAAATTACTACCAGACGGAAGCGTCCCTAAGATGCTGGCTGAATTGCCTATTTGTTTATTTGTTCAATGAGATTAGATAAAATATTCTAAATTCAATTAGTATTCTATTGCAATGTTTTTGCCACAAGCCAAATTATCGTAGTAAAAAAACAATATATTGATCGGATCATGTTCCGATCTAGTGTCGATGTCAATATATTACACAAATGGTGTTTCTACTCAACTGTGAAACTAAGGCTAATCTAACCTGTAATTTTGGTGGCATTTAGACCGGTGTAACATATAGAAAGAGTACATGTGGGGTCTAGATAGATAGAAGTGTACTGCGTTTTTTTCGGAATGTCGATTTTGTCCTAAACCTTGGTTTTCTGCCATCATTTTAACCTGGGTTATGACTTGAAGGATACTCTTGACGACTTAGCTTAGATACTTCACATTGGCTATATTCGTAAGAAAATTACTCAGAAGCCATTTAAAAAAAATGAGAACGAATATTGAACGTTTTGTAGTTTTTCTTACGTGTCTCCCTTTCACTCTTTTCAATTATATATATCACTATCCTACTCCAATCGAAAGTATACCTACTAAATTTTTGTCATGATGGAGTAAAATACCAATTTTCAGTCAATTCACAATACAGTCTCGATACGGTCAACTTTCAGTATGGTTTAAAATAAGTAAATAAATTTACCTTTTGTTTGTTCGTGCGAGTCGTACGTTACAAATACAACTCAGGAAGTCAGGACCTTCATCAGCTAAAGGATCAACTATCTATCCAGTCCCATTATCTTGCCAAACCTTGTATAAATACCTAATTACGTATCTTATCATGATTACTTTAATCACTAATTACATGTGACATAAAGAGAGCAAAAGGACGAAAAAAATCGCGGTCAAAGCCTCACAATGTGGACTACCAAATTAGCGTTCGAGCTAAAGTTGTTAAACTTGAGCTAAATTAGTCCAAATTATTTGCTCAGTATTCTTACACGTTTTATTTTTCGTTTTCTACCGTAATTATTAGTGCCTATATACTTGCTTATTGCACTAGAGGACAGCTATGAATACACGAATGACAGATGCACCGAATAAAAATAAACAGTAAAGAAATTGTGGTAGTTGTATTAGATCTACCTACCTATTTTAAACGATTGTATTTAGCTTGCCCTGTTTGTTTTTTGTTTGGGTCAAATTTATTAATTTAAATTTTACCTCTTTCCTGTTGACAAATTGATATAAAATTTGGTACACACCTTTAGTTCTAATGACAATACAATTATGTGGTTTCAGTATCATTGTAAATCCAAGTTGGCCGCGGCCACAAAATGGCAGATTATATATTTTTACTCAACCCCCTTAAATGGGTATGAAATGAAAGGGCTTAACTAGTAGAATACAGTGCACCATGAAAGGAAAACAAATCCAAGATGGCCGCCACCACAAATGATGCGAACATATTTTTTAGGATTATGTATTAAGTTAGATTGCAACAAACTGACAGGAAAGAAACCTTGAATAATGAGGCACTAAATTAACAAAATAGAATGAGAAATATAACGTAACTAATTAGTTAAAAAACTAAAAACTTAGACATAAAAATGGAAATGGCCGCAAATCCAATGGAAACAAAGTATGCTTTATATCCCAAAATTCTCTAACGTCTCACCATCGTTTTGCACCCCAAGGATGACGGGTAGATAATGCTTTTAGCAATTAGTTCGCGTAGCGCTACTGTTTTGTGCGAATGATTTAAATAAACAAATAAAACAAACCCCTTTATTTTTTACGAAACTTTGCATTGCTGCTTATTATAAATGGGGGTGGTAATACCTGCATTGACGTCCTGCTGTTGATTGAACGCAGGTCTAGCGCTTAAATGAGTCAGTCCCTGAGGTATGGGAGCGGTACGGGAGGGGTGTTTTCGTCTCTCATATTATCAGATGACATGTGTCATAATGACAACGACTACGACGAAAACACCCCTGCCATACCGCTCCTATACCCCAGGGACTGCCTCAGTTAAGTGAGTAGTATTGTGTATTGCAGCTGTCAAAAGTGGCTTCAAAGCTTGCCGATATCACTGATAAAATAAAACTATACACAGATAAAATAATACTATCCGATACTGTACAATGTTTACTGGTTGATTTGCAAAGCGTTCATATTTTTTTGCCACCGGCCGGACGATTGGCCATGGTGCGGTAGGTAGGTAGAGCCTTATATTTTGGGTTGGCTGTTTTGAAACAGGTTTGACAAGATGTTTGACCCATGGCTCTTCATGTTCTTTTTATAGGACGGCCTGAATTGGATAAGCATCAATTTTGTAACCTTTTTGTGTAGAGAAATAAATAACATTTGTTATTATTATTTGATATAATGCCAACTCTTGTTAAAATATCTATTTTGTAGTAACACTAATGAGGTAATGCTCCATTTTTGTAATATTTTTTAGCCTATGCACTATGAAATTATAAATAGTATTTTTTCATAACGAGCCCTTCTTCATCCAATTTGTTCAACTGGTTGAACAGATAGTTGAACATATTGGAGAGATTAATTTGATACGTCACATGATGCACTTGACTGTCAATTGTTTTATTTCTCTTTGGCCCCTCCCCCGCTTAAAACTGATTTAGTTTATTTACGCCATACGTCCCTGATTGGTTCACCTTACTCCTTATTTGTACGAAATTTAGTTCCGTTGTTACGTTTTGGGATACATAACTCTAAACATATAGTTTATGAATAGTTATTGTTCGTTGTGTATCTTGTTTCCTTTCCGAGCTCCGTTTTAAAACAATAAGCACAACATGCTCCTGAGTTCACACGTCGTTAATTATCTCATTATTTCCACCTGTCTGATAACCAGCAGGTAATACTCACTTATGAGTTAGATAATAGCGGAAATTAGAGTTTATAGAGTTTATAAGCGGGTGATACATTGACAATAAAAACAGCAGCGTTTATACAGGAGTAGTTCGAGTCAAATCAGGACTAAGTGAGTTTTTCTGGGTTGACATAAAAACCTCCGTTTCGATTTGCTCCCGCCATAGCATTCTAATCTAGATTATCCTTGGAGGGTTTTTACGTTCGCTTCTATAGAAAACGTACCTAACTGTTATCAAGTAATTTTATAGTAAAAGTAACTTTCAGTTCAATTTGTAACCCCCGATGCAAAAACGACGGGGTGTTATAAGTTTCACGTGTCTGTGTGTGTCTGTCTGTGGCATCGTAGCTCCCGAACGGATGAACCGATTTTTATTTTGTTTTTTTTTTGTTTGAAAGGTGAATTAGTCGGGAGTGTTCTTAGCTATGTTTGATCAAAATCGGTTCATCCGTTTTATTGCGTTGAGGGTTTTTTTTTATTTTATAAAATTAGTTACTTGTAATATTATTTCGATTCCGCTCTGTAGGACTTTTTAAACTTCCTAGTCAAAAGGTTCGTACAGTTATTTGATACTAGTTTCCACCTGACGCTTCGCTCGCTTTTTACCAGGATAAAAGTAGCCTATAGCTCAATCCAATCCCTATCCGTGTACCAAATTTCATCGAAATCGGTTGGAAGAGTGTATTTTTACGACGCAGTTACTGCCCCCATATCGATGGACCAACGATATTTGAAGGGTCGCAGGGCGTCAATGAATAGAGGAGGTTCAACTTGTGCCGCTCAAGACATTATGGGAGAGACATAATGTCCAGCAGTTGATGCCAACTGATGGCTGAAATGATGATGGTGATTAGAGTTTAAGCAACGTCCATAACGGCTTGGCGTAGCAGCCTCTACGAGGGTTTTCAGGCGCGTCCCACTAATATCATAAATCACCCGGACTTGTTTGTAAGATTCGTTGGTATAAGATTTGTCCTGGCTGCTTGCGTTATTTATTACTGAAAGAAAGCGTTAGAAGAGTCAGTCGTGGGAAACTATGGCGGCGATGAGCTCACCACTTGTCACGTCTATTTCCCACGATGATGCAACCCATGTGAAAAGAGGCCGATTTGAGGATATGATACCCTATCGGGAAAAAAGCTTGTATGTATGTCTAGTAGGTACCTAAGTACAGATAGATGACCTATCTTTTTTCCGGTAAAACGCGCGAGGAGCTGCTTTTGGCCACCAGTCAGCCTTCCGTTCCTTTCTTTCCCGAATCTACGCGGTGTCGTGCGCGAGCTTCTAGCATTTTAAGATGAGTGTGTCAGAGTTGTAGAACATAATCTCTTACGTCATTTCCTTCCATCATTTGCATAAAAAAAATTTGGCCTGGTTACCAACCCGAACTTAACAGCCGTTGAAAACGACAAAAATAACGTCTTGGTACCAGTAATTATATAGTAAAGACTTGCGCACTGAAAGAATCACTGACCGAACCGGACGACGCAGTGTAGGAAGCCTTCTCTCTCTTTAGACCAACGATATTATAAAGGTCACAGGAAATCGGTGGATGGAGACGGCTCAAGACCATTCATGGCATTGTATGGGAGAGCCCTACGTCCAGCAGTGGACTTCTAGGCTGATGGTGACGTTAATTTTAAGAGCGTCAAACGTTGTGTTTTCTCGCCAGTGTATCACTCCCGTACAAAATAACAGTAGCATAGTGCAGGTATGCAGGAAAGGAAAGCTCTAGTTATGCAGGTACCTAATAGGTAGGTAATACGCTGCTATTTCGTAATTAAAAACGTACCGTTGATGCATATTTTACTGGAATCAACTGCTTATCAAGTAAAATACGAAGAGTGGAGAATCCTATACCTACCCTCTAAATAGGAATGATGACAGGTTTTTTTTTTTATTTCACGTCAAAATGCTCGCCGATGTCGTGGTGTTTGCTTGTGAGGTCACGATTTTGAATTTAATATGTGCCGGGGTTGTCGGTGTGAGACGACCTCTGTGGCGCAGCGGGCGAAGTTTCACCTGCGGCGCAGGAGGTTGCGGGTTCGATTCCCGCCTCGGAACAAATATTTGTACGATCTGCAGATATGTGTTCAGGGTGTTCTGGGTATTTCTATGCATAATAAAAAATATCTATCTATGTAATGTATTATATTAAGTATATCAGTTATCTAGTACCCGTAACACAAGCTCTGCTTAGCTTGGGGCTAGGTAATGTTATGTGAACTGTCCAACATTATTTATTTATTTATTTATTTATGATACCTATATTTAATCGGAGCGGTACTTTTGGTTTACGTTTGGTACTTTCTTGACTGACTGAGCTCTGATTGGCCTTTCGCATTGGCAGGTAGCCGTATTTTGAATTATATTTTATTAAAAATCCATATAATCTCACTCTTAGTATGTAATTTAGGAAACATTTTGTAATTATTTTTACATAGTTTAATTTTTGAATCAATAATTTCACTATAATAGTCATTGTTATTGTGGTCAACGTTTTGGTCTTATAGACTCGCCTAAAACCTCTTTTCCCTATTTCAGTCAAAACCTTCAAATCTCAGAAATCTCATGATCAAACAACGCGCGAATTCAAATTTTGAAAATAAAGAAAATTCAGAGTAAATTACAGCTTGCGAATACAAGATGCGTAGATAATGTGTGGTCAGGATTCTAGTGGTAGAACTAGTTTTATGATTTATTTAGTAATTAGTTCAAAGTATACGCGTATTTTGTTGGGCATTTTTATTTTTTCACACTATGTACACAGTTACGCGTCTAGCTTGGCCCTACTAGAAAACTACACTTGGTATGAAAAATAATACAATATTTTGTACCTACTCATTTTTTCAGAATCAAAAACTCGCGCTATTTTTAATTTTTAAATTTTATGATAGGTGGTACTTGTTTGTTTTAGTTAGTTGTTTTATTTTCCCTTTTTGACTGTGTACAAATATGAATAACTATTTTTATAGTTCTTAGGTAAAGGTCTAAAAAAAGAAAAACAATTTAAAATAATGTAAAAGTATTTAAATTTATTTTTTAAGACGATTCAAAATCATCCTTGTGATTTCAATGTATAAAATACTTTTTGACTTTGACTTTGTCTTTGTCTTTTTTCGAATTTTTAGTAGAATGATCTGAATTATGAAAATTAAGAAATTATAAATATTAGATTATAAAGTATTAATGTAAGGATAATATAAAAGAGATTCAAGGTGAAAATGATTAATGAAAAATGTTTATTTGAAGCAAAAACAATAGTGGTAGAAACATAAACTTATAGGTAGTCCACTTATACAACCAAAAACTTATTAAATAAATGCTAGCTGCAGGTATACCTACTTATTAGCAGTAGGTAGGTACACAATAAACCAAAGTTAAACTAAAGCACATAATAAAAAAAAAAGTAATTAAAATTAAAGTAGGTAGTTATTTCCTGGCGTAGCCGCACTTACACGAGGGCCACACGAGCTGCACCTCTCAAAGCGAATCTCTCAACAACGAGTACACCTCTCAAGTACAAGTAGGTATGTCTCTATCGTTCAGAATCTTGAGCTTACAGTTTACAATACATCAGAATAAAGCAGTAAGATAATTAGTAGTTTATGCAACTGTCATATAAGAAGGGGTATTAAAACACGAGAGTCTGTTTATCGCATGAGGCGAAGCCGAATGCGATAATAGGTTGACTCGAGTGTTTTAATACTTAAGTTATATGCAGTTTCATACACTACTTTATCTTCACTCATAGGAAAAATTGAAATTAAACAAAGTAAAATACAAAAAAAAGAACGGCAAAAAAATTATGGGAAGCGCGGGAAATTAAGTTCAAACTACGCATGCGTGCGCCATTTTTTCACAGTTAGAACTGCGTATGCGTGCGCCTTTTTTTTCATATTCAGGCTATCACCACAGACTAGTTTAATGAATTAATAAAAAAAAAGATAGCGGTACTATAATGAGTTTTATGATACAGTTGGCGGTACTATAATGAGTTTTATTCTTAATTTTATTTATATGCGTCTATAAAGTGCGTCTGTATAGAACCGTCTTTGAATTCGTAATTCGAAATTTTCGATTTGAGTGTAGATAAATGTATGTATTCAACCTTTTAAAAGGCCACACAACTGCGCTACAAATTGTAGCGATTGTGTTTTTGGAATTGACGCTTCAAGCGTCGCGATATTTTCGTGGCCCAGAGCAAACCATTTTTCAAAGGTTTTTGGTGTGTCAGAATTTAACAAAAGCACGAATATAGCTGTCAGAATATACGGCAATTTGTTATAACAAACAAAGAACGAACAATAATAGATATGCTGCTTCAAAGATCCCAATAAAAAATAACTAACATACTCGTAATAACCAGAATAGAAAAACAGAAGAATCTGCCAATTTTTTATTTGTATATACGAAACCACCCTAAGTCATACATTCGGGGTGCTTATGTATGGTTCCTTCATAGCTCCTAGATTACTTGTATTCCGTAAGTTACTTAGGCCTCGTACTATTATTTTCTGTGTTATAGGCCTTACTTTTTAATTGCTTCTCAATATACGATAACTATACTTATTCATCGTTTTTAATAATTCACCTCATGTTTGGTAGATTTTAGATTATCATAAATCATTTGTCATGCATGACCTTTAATTCTATCAGTTTGATTTTAATACCCTAATGGATAAAATCAATTTGTAAATGAAAAGTATTCGGTTGATATTATTAGAGAAATTAGACCTAAATGGCTTCTATGTTTATTGAATAACTAAATTAATTAAATACAATAAAGCAATAACGATATTTCAGAGTCTGTGAACTATTTTGATAATACTTTCGTAGTAGTTTTGGGAGGAGCAGAGCATTTTTGAGAAAGAGTTCATCCGGGGAAGTACTACATATATCTGCCGCAAAGCAGTAGTGCTCGAATTGCTGTGTGTTCCGGTTTGAAGGGTATGGTTGCCAGTGAAATTCATATCACATGAGACTTTTCATCTTTATGTCTCAGGATGTGGCGGGCGCAGTGTAATGCCACATAGGGTGCGTCCTAGGTGGGCGTTACCTACCTATGTGATAATGCACTGTGTATAGGCAGAGGGTATCCTATCTGGGGGTAGGGTGGCCCATATGCTTGATATGTCATTCCAGTTGTTTAAAAAAAAATGCAGTAGAAACCTTTGTTAAAGCGACCCTGAGAAGTATTTATTTAGTTATTTCATGTTATAGTAGCTCTAGTCTTTCTAGTCTGGCCGTTGTTTGATTAAAGTTCTAACATCATTGCGATGAGAGTACCTACCTATTTGAACCGGTTCACCTTTTATAATTAGACGGTGATGTAACAGAACTGTAGCATTACCTGCTACGTGACTACCATTTTCATACAAACGAAGGACTGTGCCATTTTTGGTTACAGCTCCAAAATGTAACTTACGATAGATTCTGCTCTTCTAAATATACCTATGCATCTAATTATAAGTTTTTTAAACATTTTGATTCTCGATTCATATCGTTTTAAAAATTCTACAGAAAAAATGTTTTTCTTTGTTAATCGTCGTCGTTTCGTATGAGGTAGTGCTGGCCTCTGGTGTCAGAGTTTGTCAAGCCGCCCGAGGGCCTCTGACATGGCTTATCGACTGCTATTAATCAATAACAGCCGGGACCGAAGCACAGAGCGATGGAAATCCACACATAACTTAGAAAAGTCATTGGTGAGGAGCCTAGGATCGAACCCGGTATCGTTGGATTCTGAGTTGCACTATTGAACCGTTAGGCTACCATCGCTCTATTGTTAATAATAATATTTATTTAATGAAATAATGAAATGAAATAATGAAATAATAATTTATTGCATGTAATATGGTACAAAAGGATGAAAAAAAATAAGATTAAGTAATCTTAGGACCAGCATATTTCGCCATGAGCTAGCATGCAATTTTAATAATAATGTTATTCTGTAGCCTACAGTTTAATAGTATTTATTCTTACAATATACTTATTTCTTTCTTGTGAAATTGTTCGTCCGGGAAGGTACTAGGTACCTCCATACTAAAGCAGCAGTGCTCGCATTGCACTACTTCTCAGGGTCGACCTCTCTAGCGCGTCGGGCGAGTAGCCGGCTGAGATGCGAAAGGTAGCGGCTTCGTTTACCGCTGCGGGACAAATGTTTGTATGATCTGCAAATATTTGTTCCGGGTCTGGGTGTTATGGTAGAGGTAGCTTGCATTGAACGCCTTGTTGTACAGGGTAGAGTTGACGGCACACGAGCACGGGGCAGATCGCCCATGAGATGGACTGACCAAATCAAGGCAGCTTTGGACGGTCCACTGCATGAATGCACCAGGAAAGCTGCGGTGCGAGGTGAGTGGCGAAGGATTGTGAAGCGGGCCACAGACCCTGAAGTGACGGCCACGACCACTCTGCCAAGAGTGTAACGACGAAGAAGAGAGCATGCTACTCGTAGTTTCTTATACCCTCCCACGACACAGGGGATCCTAGTGTGGAATCAGGGGCTATAGTCTGCAAATTTGACAAGCAACTTACACAGCCGTGTGGTGTACACTACACGGATTTTAGTATGGAGAAATCGAAGAGCGCCCCTAGCGGGCACCTTGAGAACCTCAAATTCCGTACAAAAACCCGTGTAGTGTACACCACACGGCCGTGTAAGTTGCTTGTCAAATTTGCAGACTAGCCCCTCAGGACTATAGTGTGTGACTGTTGAGTGTTATGTTATGTTAGATATGGTCTGTGCCTAGCTCGCACTTTCGTCTGTATGGAGGTTACGTGGCACTGCGAAATCTAAATTTAATTTTGCTAATTATCTTCTACCGGAAACGCATAGAATAATTAAGTATTCGCACAAATGCTGTGAACCTTCACCATAGATAATTGAGGAAACAAAATATGTGTTTTTTTACGAGTTGCTAGATATTATGATGTGCCAAGTGACCGCAAACAAAAAGCGTGTAGGTGAGAACTTGAAAATCCATTTTTTATCTAGGTACCATAACATAACGAGTAGTTCCTGTTCGATCCATTGAGAATGATCCATTGGACTTTGATCGTCCTGTTCGATCCATTAAATAAAGATTTTGAATTACCTTTTTCAGGCAACTTTCAAATTCCCAACAGTCACATAGTCGTACATAGTCGTGATCCCAGACTAGGTATTACTGTATCGTGAATATCAGGAACTACGAGTACCACAAACCAGACTTGCTACCACAACACAGACCTGGAACGAATATATGCAGATCATACAAACATTTTCCCCGCAGCGGGAATCGAACCCGCAACTCTTGCATCTCAGCCAGATATTTGTATTTTTAAAATTTTGTACTTACCTACTTGTATTAGTTGTATTATTCTTTCTGTTTTCTTTCTTTGTAATGTTAGTAGGGATACGAATTATGCTTAGGTCAGTCGTAATGCTCTTAGGAATTATGCTCAGGTCAGTCGTAATGCTCTTAGGAATTATGCTTAGGTCAGTCGTAATGCTCTTAGGAATTATGCTTAGGTCAGTCGTAATGCTCTTAGGAATTATGCTTAGGTCAGTCGTAATGCTCTTAGGAATTATGCTTAGGTCAGTCGTAATGCTCTTAGGAATTATGCTCAGGTCAGTCGTAATGCTCTTAGGAATTATGCTCAGGTCAGTCGTAATGCTCTTAGGAATTATGCTCAGGTCAGTCGTAATGCTCTTAGGAATTATGCTCAGGTCAGTCGTAATGCTCTTAGGAATTATGCTCAGGTCAGTCGTAATGCTCTTAGGAATTATGCTTAGGTCAGTCGTAATGCTCTTAGGAATTATGCTTAGGTCAGTCGTAATGCTCTTAGGAATTATGCTCAGGTCAGTCGTAATGCTCTTAGGAATTATGCTTAGGTCAGTCGTAATGCTCTTAGGAATTATGCTCAGGTCAGTCGTAATGCTCTTAGGAATTATGCTCAGGTCAGTCGTAATGCTCTTAGGAATTATGCTCAGGTCAGTCGTAATGCTCTTAGGAATTATGCTCAGGTCAGTCGTAATGCTCTTAGGAATTATGCTCAGGTCAGTCGTAATGCTCTTAGGAATTATGCTCAGGTCAGTCGTAATGCTCTTAGGAATTATGCTCAGGTCAGTCGTAATGCTCTTAGGAATTATGCTCAGGTCAGTCGTAATGCTCTTAGGAATTATGCTTATGTCAGTCGTAATGCTCTTAGGAATTATGCTCAGGTCAGTCGTAATGCTCTTAGGAATTATGCTCAGGTCAGTCGTAATGCTCTTAGGAATTATGCTCAGGTCAGTCGTAATGCTCTTAGGAATTATGCTCAGGTCAGTCGTAATGCTCTTAGGAATTATGCTCAGGTCAGTCGTAATGCTCTTAGGAATTATGCTTAGGTCAGTCGTAATGCTCTTAGGAATTATGTACGGGTTAGTTCGTCACAGATATCAGGAGTACCTAACTGCTACTTCCGACTGCTACAATACTACTTACTTCCGAGATCTGTAGTTCTGCTATCCTAACCATTAGTGAAAACTGACACTGCTGGAATCATTACTGAAAACTGACACTTGATGAAATCATTAGTGAAAACTGACACTTGATGAAATCATTAGTGAAAACTGACACTTGATGAAATCATTAGTGAAAACTGACACTTGATGAAATCATTAGTGAAAACTCTCTGAGCTCTATCATTTGACGACCTCTGCGGCGCGGCGGGCGACGGTTGGCCTGCGACGCAGGAGGTTGCGGGTTCGATTCCCGCCTCGGAACAAATATTTGTGCGATCGCAGATATTTGTTCAGGGTGTTCTGGGTATTTTCTATGTATAATAAAAAATATCTATCTATGTAATATATTGTATTAAGTATATCAGTTATCTAGTACCCATAACACAAGCTCTGCTTAGCTTGGGGCTAGATAATGTTGTGTGAACTGTCCAGCATTATTATTATTATTATTATTATTTCGGGCTAGATTTTAAAATCGTTCATAGGTATATAAACATTCAAATTAATTACCTCACTTACATAGTAATAGGAATTTGTTATATATTCAAAGATAACTCTAAATTTTCACTCAGCACTGTCTTAAAATTTTTAAAGTTAATTTCTAATTATTTTAATATTTTGGGTAACAATCCTAGTATTATTTAGAAGCAATTACTCAATTTAAATGAGGTTAGTGTCAAAATGATGGGCGCATTAAACGTTTGTCACAGCACGCGAGCACGCCGGCCGGGTTCACACTGAATACATAAGTATTATGTACATACATAATATTATGTGGCAGACGTGAGTTAGGACTATTATAAAAAGGACTTTAGTAAACAACAAATTGGGAATTGTACATAACCATGATAGTTTCAAAAGTTATATAACGAATAGGGAGTTTAAAGTCCCAATTTGTTAATTTTATTTAATGAATAAACCAAATAAAGGCATGAACCATTTATTTCATATAAATACCTACATCTCATAAAATAAAAATCTTAAGTATATCTAAAAACTAAACTAATAACATTTATTTACAGAAAGAATAATAAAACTAATACAAGTAGGTATTATGTACAAAATTTAAAAATAAAAATTAAACAGTTGTGCTAACTGAAGACCACTGCTAACGATCTAAAGGTAGCTCAACTGATCCAAATCACTACCAGACGGAAGCGTCCCTAAGATGCTGGCTGCATTGCCACGCTGAATGGCTCCTCTGTCAAGAAGTGCATACTTACGCCACAATGCAGGGGGGCCGGCCCGCACTGATGTACCCGCAAGATGGGACGGTGCCAGGGTATCGACACACCAGAGGCCATCTCATCCTCCAGGGTCATTTAGGGAGTTGTGACGTGGCAGACCCTGCACTCCTGGCACATAAAAGGGTGTGGTGGCCGAAACGGTCAGCCATCTAATAAGGCATAGAGCTGATAGGATAGATATAACCTCTATGGTATCATCGGTAGACGTCCACTGCAGAACGTTGTCTCGCCCTCAGAATGCAAGTGAGGGATTTGCCATAACCAGCATGATTCACATAAAACAAAATTTACTAAGAAGAACTTGACATAGCGGTGTCTATAAATGGTATCTCTTTACACACAATGGAAACACAGACATGGCATGTGTCTTTTTCACAGTAATGGATAAAGATGAATGAAACAATTTATGAAAGAACTCTTTCCAAATCAGCTCACATTAACTAAGAACAACTTGACATAGAGGTATCTATAGACATCTCTTTGCTAAGTCACAGACTTCTTCTTCTTCTATCTTAGGTAATGGCTTCTGTGCATTATTTGCAACAATTTAGCCAATGTCAAGTGATATAATTATTATAGTTTTATAGTCAAGTCGTCAAGAGTCTCCGTGTAGTCCTAACCCAGTTTAAATTGTGGCAGAAAAACTGAGTTTTTACAGGAAAAAATCCACCATTTCGAAAAGACTCGCAATACACTCAAATTTCACTACATCACACATGTGCCATTTATCCAAGTTACACCGGTTAAAATGCCACTAAAATTACACGAAATAACTCGAAAAAACACATTAAAATGTAATAAAATAAAAATGACGACGTTTCTTTCAAAAATGGCAGATTGATTCCCGAAGGATGTCTATGGTCACCGTTATATGATTATTGTCATCGAAACTTCAAAGGTAGGCAGGATTTTTTTTGGCTGAGTCCGACATGAGGAAGTGACTAAATGCTCTAAGGGATTATGTCTGGCATATAAATTTGTATAGAATATACAGAAGTACACAAAATATGAAGTACTTAATGCAGAGGTTCAGGTGGGATACATGCTTGCTCCGTCATTCATTGAAATAAAAAAATATACAACATGCCCGGAGCTATCATTAGGTTAATTCTTGACCAACTCTTTTAAGTTTTCCTGTCGGAACAACACGAACACTATAATTTCGCATATCAATGTGAGAATGCGCCTGGTTGGAGTGACACTAATGAAACGCTTTAGAAAATGACTTTTTCAATATCTATCACTTGCTTTATGAATTTTATATTGTAGAAGTAGATTTAGATTAATTAGATTATAAAGGAATGGCTGAAAAATACGAGTATTACAGCTCGTTTACCGTAAGATGGCACCTGTAAATGCTCCATGGCAGGTGCAAACTTACGGTGTACGGCCTGTAGTATAGTCATCCTATCTCTGATCGCAGTGACAGCTTTTTCTTTGACACCAACTGTGTCTAGTGGAGACCATACATCGGCACGCGATGTTTCCTGAAAGCACTACTCGTACGATCGCGTGCGTACGCATCCGTTTGAATGCCCAGACAAAGCTCTGAGCCCTGCGAATCCACTTTAAAATCCACACGCGACTATGTCTGCATACACGGAAAGCAGAATGAAAATTGTTAAAAAAGCGATCAAAGCCATTAAATCCGGCTTCAACCAAAAAGATTTGAAGTGTACGCTACGAGAATTTTTGTTTTGTTATAGTAATTCTACTCATAGTACCAATAAATCTCCAGGAGAAAATTTGTTTGGACAGAACCTAAGAAATAGTCACACCAGAGGGCCTACCACAGGTTTGTACCAAGTTTTGCATTAGGTATCCCGACTATCCAATTGCGAGTCGCTATTTGTTTTAATGTACCTATGGTTTTAATGAGTTTCTCAATAAGGCCGCTAGGGGCGCTTATATCATTTTCTGAATACAAAAACGACATTTCGAGTCGCTATTCGGTTTTCGTTAGTGGCTCCAAATTACAAACCTATACAAAGCCTTCAGTAGCATGCATAGAGGATTTTTTTATATATAGAAATAGAGATATATCTCCCGCCAAAAGAGGGGAGGAGCTCATGCGCGCCTTCTGTATTTGACTAATTGAACTTTTGCCATAGTAACTATTATTTATTCTGTGCTTTAGCTCTATTTGCATTTTTCATACTACATAAATAGCTAGCTACCTACCTATCGCTATATATGTATGCCTCTATAGCAAATAGGCATACTTATATAGCGATTTCAACTCTGAGTACTCAATGAATTGGTAGTTGTACCCTGGTACTTGTTAAATGATTGACGACCCTGGTAGCATGACAACGAACGTAGAAATTGTTTTAGATCTTGATCCTTCTTCGGATACATTTTAAATTGTGTTATGCCCGCTAGTTTATGTGTTTTACCATATAACAACCAATTAGAATAAACTAGAAGGGTCACTCAATGATTTAATGAAGTAAAGGTTAATTACTCCGCAGTCTGCCGCTAGTTTGTATAGGTATAAGATCACCTTGATCTCAAAGCTATAAGTGCTGTGCTACCAATATGTGGTACATATACATTTGTGTATAAAACTATAAATATCTCTTCTCACGGTTAGTCCTACTTTTTTTTTTCTTTATAATTGGCGCCGCACGGCTTGTGCATTTGCCATTTTCAAGTATCTGTATTTTCACTATATTGTATTTTCAATATATTTTGCAACGTTACACTCCTTCCAAGTCGTCAAAGTCACAGTCGAGTCATGTTTTAGTAAGACGGTGGCCAATTTTACTAAAACTTTGGTAGACAATTTCCACCAATTTCAAAAGTCACGCAACACTTCCATTTCATTTCACTACACTTGTGCTTTTTAAACGAGCTACATTAGTTAAAATGTCACCAAAATAACACAAAATAACTCAAGAAAACACTAGGAAAAGAAATAAAATAAAAGTACACAACGTCTCTTTTCGAAAATGGCGGGAAGAGTCCTAGTCCTACTTATTGGAAATATTTCGAGTATTATATTAACACTAGTGGAATGCTTGCGACTTCGTCCGCGTGTACTTTTCCATACAAACTTAAACACCCCGCTGCACCACCTTAAGGATTGAATTTCTGGAAAAATCATTTTCTCTAAATTTCAGGTCTCTAGGACTTATGGTTTAGGCTTTGCGTTGATAGTCAGTCACTCAGTCACGCAACAATTTTATATATATTGGTCACTTAATATTCCAATAAATTAGGTACCGATTTCCCATGCATAGCAATGTTTGTATTTTGCATTGAAATTTAATCAAATCGACTTTCACTCTTAATCTGAAGAGAGTAGGTGAAGGTTTCATCAGCAGCATTTCCCACTGCTGGACAGTGCTGGACGAGGGCATACATTCTAAGGATTCATTATAGGGACCGTAGTGACTTAGCGACATATACGAGGAGGCACAATGGCGACTTGAAATAAACACGGGTAAAGCCACCTGTCAACAATCATAAAAAAAAAATACATATACATACATAAGCTGAAACTCGAGCCTGTTTCCCGGAGAGGTAGGCAGAGACCACGGATTTCCACTTGCTACGATCCTGACATACCTCTTTTGCTTCATTCACTCTCATCACATTCTTCATACATGTTCTTGACCTGGTCTTTTTCGAGAACGTCTCCGTTCTGGTCTCAATACTTTCGCTGAGGTCTTTCCCTTCCCACTGTCCCATTCACGCTCGTCTTTACGTAGGTACCCGTTTCGTCAATAAAAAAATCATGTTTTAGTAAAAGACCATAATTATAATTTCAATATTTCCAAACAATCTAAATCTAACCTCTGCCTATAACAATGCATCACGACATAGGTCACGCTAGGACGCGCCCAATGCGGCATTGCACTGCGCCCGCCACCCTGAGACATAGATGAAAAGTCTCATGTGCCTGTAATTTCACCGGCAACCTTAACCTGCAAACCGGAACACAGCAATGCGAGCACTACTGTTTTACAGCAGAAATTAATGTATCTTCCCTTCCCCGGGTGAATTTTTTCACAAAAATGCTCTACTACTAACAAAATGTTTCAAATCGTTCAAAATTATGTTTTACAATCAGAGAATCAACTTACTGGCTCTCTGTGGGACATAAGTTACAAATATAATTCGTTATCTATATGGAAAATAACTATGCCATAATCTAATCAAAACGGTTATATAACATCTCTAGGCTGTTCACAGAATATCTTGCAGTCCCATAGGCCCGTCCGACCGGTTTGAGCTGTTTACTTGCTTGGTAATAGTCTTAGCTGGTTGTAAGTAGGTATACCTACCTATAATACCTATAATATGATTTATGTAGTTGCAAGGTGTTTATGTTTATTTATTATTATTATTTTTAAATTATGCATGTAGGTACCTACTTATTTCTCTAGCTCTAAAAAGTTTCTACTAGTTATTTTTTATTTTATTACAAATGCGAACTACTTGCATTTTAGGCACGCAGCCTGTAAACGGAGGAACACACTACCGTCGTCTATCTTTTCTGAAAACAATAATCTGGGTCTCTTCAGGACAAGCAAGAGTGATGAAGATATATTTTCTGGATCTTTGTGCCCAATCGTCGACCGCATCGTCACTTACCAACGGGTGATGTGAGATCGCGGTCAAACGAAGGTCTATCTAACCATACAAAAAATAGTAGTCCTGCAATCATCATCACCATCATCATCACCACCAGTCTTTAGACGTCTACAGCTGGACGAGGCCTCCCCATAGAATACAGTGGGGGGGATTTGCCATTTTCACCACGCTTGGCAGGCGGATTGGTGATCGCAGTAATTGGTGTTGAGTAGGTACTCAGACGGATGCTGCTGCCCATCCCCTGGTGTAATCCCTTAGTTGGATTTTATGACATCCACGGGAGGAGACGGAGGGGTCTGTACGAGCCACCTCGTAGGTACATTAGCATAAAACACTAGCATAAGCACTTTTTATTCCTAATAAATTAGTTCAAACCAATCCACCGCCACGAGCGGACATTTCACTCGCCACCCGGTCCCAGATCTATTATCATACATATGTTTGGGGATTAGCAACCACCCCGTACATAAATGGTCCTTCGAGCCGGATGGTGAGTGAAACGTCCGCTCGTGGCGGTGGATTGGTTTGAAGTAATTTGTTAGGAATAAAAAGTGCTTATGCTAGTGTTTGATGCTAATGTACGAGGTGGCTCGTACAGGGTATATTCTTACGCCGGACACACCGGCAATCACGCCTACATCTAACAATACAGGTAGTCTTTCATGTTTTTCTCACGTATTAAGTAATTTTGCATTGTACCTAACTAAGGTAGGTACCTACTAATTAAAACTTACAACTACCTAACACCAATTCTGTTACAGTGTAACAATAACATCGGATGTTGAGTCCGTACAATAAGCAAAACAGAATGAGGTTATCAATTCGTCGACTTATGTTTTTTGACGTTTTCCAAGCGTCTGTAAATTTGGGTTAGTAGCCAGGCCAACATTTTCGATGCAATGGATGCAAGTCTATGACGTAGGAAATTACGTAATTTACGGCTAGGACACACCGATCCCATTTCTTTTTGACTTTTTAAACATCTGTAATGTGAGGATGGTAGCCGAGCCTACATTTTTGATGCAACGGATGCAAGGCTATGAAGTAGGAAATGACGTAATTTACGGCTAGAACATTGACTCCATTTCTTTTTGAAGTTTTAAACATCTGTAATGTCAGGATGGTACCCGAGCCAACATTTTTGATGCAACGGATGCAAGGCTATGAAGTAGGGAATGACGTAATTTACGGCTAGGACATTGAATCCATTTATTTTTGGCATTATAAATGGCATCATGCTTTTTAGATCACAAATTTATTTACGTTCTCACGTTACGACGTTTTCACTCGGAATTTAAAACTTATTTTTCTAATAACTATTTGCGCGCCATCTACTTCCTTTGCTATGAATCTTTAAGTGCTTGGAAAGGTTTGAAGTGTGCTGTAGGTAAATCTTTAGACTGTGCCATGCCATGAAGTTAACGTGTTTTCCGCTAGATGTCACTGACAGGAGTCACAAGAGCGGAATCTGTTCTATTTGTTGATTTAGGTATTGAAACAGGGTATTTAATTAAATATTATGTACGAAGGCAAAGGTATTTTATTTACGAGTAAACGCCTATAATTCATCACGTATTTCCTCCCCCTTCACAACTCCATCAACAGCCTTCTCTGCATATTTCGCCAAAAAGTTGTCCCAAAACTCTCCGCGTTCGCCCAGAGGATTGCTTTTCATCTGCAGCTTCTTAGTAACGTGGAGATAATTCAAGCCGCCGTCTTTGCCCACTGGCTTCCAAGAAAAGCCTTTTAATATTTCATCATCAGTCGGGGTCGGGTTTCTGAAAGAAAAATTGTTAATGCGTCTATATTAAGTTGTATATGTCATGACTCACTTAGCTGGGCTCTTGAAGGTATTAATTTTATTTACTTTTACAAGACTAGTTGCATTAAAAAACTGCTATTGGGGCACAACCTTGTTTATTATGCACCTTCTATCCCACTAATAACATAAAGTCGAAAAAAGAGCCTGGCAAAAGAGGAATGCGCTCTTTCGATGGACCAAATACACTATAGAGGCGGTGGACGATGGAGCAGCCCTACCTCACAAAGAATACCTACCTACTTGGACAATTGGATACCTACGTTATAATATTTTCAAATAATTATTTACTAGTGTACCAAGGTAAAGGAAGTGTATAGCTCAATCCAGGTCATAATCTATCTGTGTACCAAATTTCATCGAAATCAGTTGAGCCGTTTCGGCGTGATCGAGTAACAAACTTAACAAACATCATCCAGCATCATCAACCTACAGAAGTACACTGCTGGATATAGGCCTCCCCTCATAGAATTTCACGACGAAGGGTCTTGACTCTTGAGCCGTCTCCACCCACCGACTCTATTGAAAACACTACAGTTTATAATCAAAACGTAGTGTCAATAACAAGTAGGTAGGTATTCTTTGTGAGGTAGGGCTGCTCCATCGTCCACCGCCTCTATAGTGTATTTGGTCCATCGAAAGAGCGCATTCCTCTTTTGCCAGGCTCTTTTTTCGACTTTATGTTATTAGTGGGATAGAAGGTGCATAATAAACAAGGTTGTGTCCCAATAGCAATTTTTTAATGCAACTAGTCTTGTAACTCGTAGTTTCTGATACCCACGACACAGGGAACCCTAGTCTGTACTAGGGTTCCCTGTGTCGTGGGTATCAGAAACTACGAGTAACATGGTACCATAACACCCAGACCCGGAACAAATATTTGCAGATCATACAAACATTTGTCCCGAAGCGGGAATCGAACCCGCAACCTCTAGCATCTCAGCCGGCTACTCGCCCGACGCGCTACAGAGGTCGCCAATAATTCGTTGGGTTGACTTTGAGAGGCATAATTTTGCTATTTATAAAAGTTTTGATCAATAAATTACTGCCAGTTTTTTGTTGCACACAAAATATAAAATAAGCACAGAAACTTCAAACCGACTCACCCAGTTTTAGCGAAATTGGTCCACATTCTCACCATCCGTTTCAATACCTTTTTTTCAGCCTGCTCGCTTGCCATTTTTCCCAGCTGCACATAATCCCTCCTGATTCGACAGCAAACATGCAAGTAACAGAGCTCATCTCCCACGGTTGCTCCCCAGTGTTGGTCTTTGAACCTAGAGTGCCGTGTTATATACTGGCAGTTCTCATTCAGCTGTCCCCTAAAGTCGAACATGTAGAAAAATACGGGTGAATTTAAACTCTTGGAAAGATGCCTTGCAGCGTGGTTCAAAGAGTAACTTGACAATACATCGCCTCCGAACACGGCGTAGTCCATCCCGGCATTGTAGTCCAAAATCTTATCACCCAAATAGAAGTTAACGATCTCCTGTGCTGCTTCTTGGAACACTGCGCTTTCACGATCAAATTTGTACCCTGTTCTAATTGGAAACTGGAGCATGTTCTCTGGAGAAGTGTATGATAGCATTTTCGGATTAAAGAGAATATGCGAAGCAAAGTCTAAGCCTTCTCGAGAATTAAAGCCAATTATTACGGGGACGTCGTTTACGATGGTCCCGTTTTCGGGTAAAACCGAGAGAACCGCATCAGAATAGTTATGCTCTATGACTGGGGTGAAAGGTTGCGTACTAAGATGGTCATAACTCGATGTAAAATTTGTTAAAACATCAATCACTTTGTTCAATAAAGTCTCTGCGTCAATCTTCTGTAGCTCTGTTAGAAGCGTAACGCTATCTTCGGTTTCAATATCTAATTTTTCTCCTAGCTCAAAAGCTTTCGATCTTGAATCATCGTAGAACCATACAGTGTCATGTGCACTCCCACTTTGAATTGTAGCTCCGGAAAATAATCCTGTAGCTTTCTCTGAATACAACATCATATTTACCAAAGCTCCGCCTCCTACACTTCCCATTAAAGTCACTTTCTTAGGGTCTCCTCCAAAGTTCTTGATATTATCTCTAACCCATTCAAGACCAAAAATAAAGTCTCTTAAGCCATTATTGCCAGGTATAACATCATCTTCAGTTGTAAGGTAACCAAATAGGCCAAGTCTATGGCTGATTGTTGCAACAATAACACCTTCTTCAACGAAATTTTCTGGAGAATACGTTTTAGTACCGTTGAATCCCGTCTTGAAGCTGTCATTATAGTCAAAGATGACCACTGGAGCATCTCCTTGGATGTTCGGCGTGAAGATATTTATGAAGAGACAGTCTTCGGATCCTGATATGCCGAAGGGCTCGTTCATCCGCATACGGGATGAAAATTGCATGCACGTGGGCTTATTTTCAAATGTTTCTAGGGTGTCATTCCATCCTTTATGAGCAGTTGGTGGCTGAAAAATCACAAAACATACAGTATTATATTAACTAAAATAAAGTCATGTGTAATAAAATAAGTAGATAGGATTCAACTAGGTAGGTCGAACTTATTGAAAGAACTCAGCCGACAAATCCAACTTGGATGGTCAGCGTTCGGAAAACTACGCATACTGCAGGTATCTTCACGAATACCGCAGAGCCTCAAGACGAGAGTCTATAATCAGTGCGAGTTGCCAGTGACTTACGGTACTGAGACGTGGCCGCTAACTATTGGCCGCATAAGAAAGCTCAAAGTTGCGCAGCGAGCTATTGAGAGAGCTATGTTCGGAGTTTCACTACGTTGTAGAATCCGTAGAAGAACCAAAATCACCAACATAGCTTGCAGAATTATCAAGTTGAAGTGGCAATGGGCAGGCCATAGCTTGCAGAACTGATAACCATTGGGGAAGAAATGTTCTCGAGTGGCGAACACAAACCGGATGACGCAAAAGAGGAATGCCCCCCTTTCGATGGACCAAAGACACTATAGAGGTGTAACACTAAGGCGGTGTATGGAGGCGGCTTAATACCGTTCATTGTGGCATTCTATGGGGGAGGCATATTTCCAGCAGTGGACTTCTGTTGGCTGATGATGATGAATAAAAGTAGTATCTTTTTCAAATTTTATCCTGTGAGCAAGTTTGAAGTTTAAATGTTTGGTTCAGTACTCGGTACCTGGGTTGGGTTATAGGCTACCTACTATCTCGATATAACGCGAGCGACGACGCGAGTGAACATTTGTACCTAGGTACTTTTGTTACGTTTTTACAATTGCATGCAAGTAAGAAGACCCAGCAGCCAGATGGCTAAGACGACGCTGACAACGCCAAGTGAGTTGTGGAAAAACAATAGCTGCAATTAGCACTGCACTTGAGAAAGTGGCGTGATATGAAGGACAATTCAGTTCACAGATCTAAGGTGTTAGTTTTGTTGTTCTTACCTTGAACCTAAGTTCCTTGATAGGCGCAGCGGCATAAGGTATGCCTCTGAATGCATAGTAATCATTGTTTTTGAACACGGTCTTTTCAACTTTACCTAAAACTTTACCTCGTCCTAACTTTACTTCAACTGTTTCATCACTTAAACACACTTTTATTAGTATTAAAAGTACGAAATTACTCAAAAGTTCTGCCGTTTTGGCCATTTTACGATATATTGTTTTAATAGGTACTAGTACTTTAAACACATTGTAAGGTTAGTTTATTTGAGTAATGATTGATAACGAAATAGCAGAATAGGTACGTGTACTTTACTTATCACCTTGATATCAATAATTTGAAACCTGTTATCAGTTGTGTGTGATCTTAGTAATTAAATTTCCAAATTGGTATTAGCTTTGGATTACCCCAAAGAGATACGGAAAAACTAAAATAATAATATCCACAATTGTCTTGGTATTTCTAGCAACTCGTAAAAGTTATATATCTTAATAAGTTGTATATCTGAATAATATTGTCCGTCTTGGCTTCACTTGTGTTTTGGCATGACAAAAAGTAGTCTATTCCTCCATCCAGGGTGTTCCTCTTCGAAATCGGTTTTGCTGTTTTGGCTTGATTGGGTAACAAACATCTAAACATCCTAACTATCGCATTTATGATAAGTAAATAAGTGGGGTAACTCTTAGACCTAGATATTATTATGGTCTAGGTTTCAATAACACAAAATTGCTTTCAAATCATCGTGGCGTCATGGTGGGGGAAGTAGGTATACCCAGAACTATGACCAGCAGTGGACGTCAACCGGCTAAAATCATGATGATAATCACTTTTAAATGCTTATTTTCTTTGTTAATTATTTTGTTTTCTTTCGGACCATGTTGGTTGCTTCTGGAGACTATAATAGAGGGAAGGGTTAAACTATGACTGTGTGTGTCTTCGAAACTACATGATATATATGAACATTTTTTAAAGTTGTTTTGCATCAAATTAATTACATATTTTAGTTTTCATTTATTTTACGCTTTTCCTGCAGCGGGACTTGTAAGAGAAGGTACATTTGAATTTATTATTTCAGACTTGTATAAGCTTTATTAATATTTACAACTTAAAGGGCTACACTTGTCGAAATCTACAGTTCATCTTTTGGATCTTTGATGATCCCATCTACAGCCTTCTCCTGATGCTTAGCGAGGAAGTCATCCCAGAACTTGACTCTATCATCGTGTAGATTAGTTTTGATTTCAAGCTCGTCACTGATGACCAGGCATTCCTTCCCCTCTGTAGTTGCTGGTGTCCAGGTAAAGTCTTCACCTTCAGGAGTTGGATTTCTGTAAAAGAATAAACATTTTACTATTGTTTCTTACAAACTAGCTATTTGAATATTAGCAACTAACAGTTGTTCACTGTGTGTCTGTACACGTACCCATTCCTTGCAAAGTTGGACCACAATCTAACCATCTTCCTCAAAACCTTAATTTCCTCAGAATCTGGGTCTTGCATAGCCTTTTTGTACTCCTTCTTAATCGGCTTGCAGACAAATAAGTAGCATAGTTCATCTCCCAAAGCAGCCCCCCATGTACCTTCCGTTGTCATAGCTTCTTCTAGAACTTTCTTCTTCCTCATATTTAATTCTCCACTATAATCGAACGCGTAGTAATAAACAGGAGTGATAGTCTTATTTGTATATTTTCTAACAGTGTAGTCAGTAGCATAAAATGAAACAGCATCACCAATATATTTGATGAACTCTCCAGGCCTGCTTATCTTTACATATCCTTCATCAAAGTAAAAGTCTTTGATTTCTTGGATGGCTTGCCTTAAGATGTTATGGTTTAATTCAAAACGATAGTCAACTCTGATAGGTAGAATTAGTGTGAAATCTCTGTCAGCGAACGTGAGGTATTGAGGCTTCCTCAGGAACCTTTCTGTCATTTCTATACCTTCATTTGTATTGTATCCTATCATAACAGGAACATTTATATCTATAGGACCGTCTTCGGGTAGTTTAGATATGACTGCATCAGGATGGTCATGTTCTATGACAGGACCAAATGGTAGAATTGACATCTGAATGCTTCTTGCATCATCAGCATGTAGCGATTGTATTTCAGCTTCAGCTATTTTCTGAGCATCCAGTCTGCTCAATTCTCTGACCAGTAAAGAACTCGAGGCATGCTGAATTTCTAGGGTTTCGCCTAACGCTATTGCCCTCAATTTGCCTTTTTGTTTTGAATTGAAGTATGAGGAGCTCCACGATGTTCCACTTTGTAATATTGCTCCGCTAAACAAACCTTTTGCCTTTGCGGAATGGAGCAAGATATCTACGATCGCAGCTCCAGCATCATTACCCATCAGGGTTATCCTGAAGTTGTTACCACCAAATTTGTGTATGTTCGTTTGGATCCAAGTTAGGCCTAAAATAATATCTCTCAAGCCATTGTTCCCAGGAAGCACATCGTCTTCATATGATAGGAAGCCGAGAGCACCAATTCTGTGGCTGATTGTGACTACGATTACATCTTCTTTCATGAAGAAGTCAGGGCCGTAATCCTTCGTTCCGTTGTGTGTTATTTTGAATTGTTCAGAGTATAGGAATACTATCACAGGCAGGCTAGGGTTCTGATCCGTGGGGAGTCTCGGAGTGTGGATGTTGAGATGTAAACAATCTTCTTGACCGCAGAATCCATATTTCTTTAATGGCCTGATTGGTAGATTGAACTGAGCACAGTGCTTCTTTTCTTTAGTTGCGTCCAATACGTCTTCCCATTTTGGATGAGGTTGTGGTGACTGAAAATTAAATACAAACAGGGCATTTTTTAGGTGCTACTATATAATCAAAAAATATTCTATAAGAGCACTCCAAAAATAATAGCATAAAATCCACATTAGGTCACTTATATGAAATTAAAACTTACCTTAAACCTCAGATCATCAATTGGGGCCTGTCCATACGGAATACCCAAAAACGAATAATACTTTTCATTCTCAATAATCGAAGGCACCTCTACACCTGCAACTTTTCCTGAATCTGTCTCTACTACGACATTTCCAGCTACAAGTTTTACACATAAAACTACACTTAGAACTAGCCATACTTTGCTGGCCATGGTTTATCATATAATTGTTTATAAATTTATATCGTTCATACTTCAGTGTAATCGATAGCTTGAACACTGACGTGTCTTTACGATAATAGGTATATTAATCTATCTGGGTTTCCACTATCGGCTGGAACTGATTATCTAATACCTGAATTAACTTTTAAAAGATAAATAGGTATACCTACCTATCTGTTGCTACTGAAAAAGAGCTATGATTATTTTTATGATGGGTATTTACAATTTAAAGAATCAAAGGCTTGATTTCTTGAACCATGACGAATTGTTACATAATCTTACAGCTTGTTACATTTCAAACTCGCTTCTAGTCGGGAAAAGGATAAGTTATTGATGTATTTCTAGCAGTCAGAATGTAAAGAATTAAAGAACTAATTTCATTTTCTTAAATTCCAAAATCTCCCCATCTCAGAACGAAAACAGTGGCAATATGAATAGAAATTAAATTTATTTTTGCTTAAAATGTGTCCCGTCCGTCAGTATGTTGTTGTATTGAGTTCACAAAAAATACCATTGAAAAAAAAAGCACCTTCAGTTTTACCGAAGTTTCAAATTTTCCGGTAAAACAATTTTCAAATTTTTCTTTCTCTAAAATACTCGGACTATTACGAAAAATAAATAGCCAAATCGGTCCATTCCATAATTCCATAGTCTCACAATTATTAAGACGAATCTAATGACACCTCGGCTAATGCTTTCTTCCAGTAATAAAACATTCCTTAATAAGATAGCAGCATGGACAAATATTATACCACGAATCTTATCAACAAGTCCGGGTTATCCTTTAGTAGGCTTTTACTGTATCCAAGTGAGGAGTAAGAGGGGCCTATTCTTAGGCCGGACACACTACAGTGAAGGTAATTAATAAATTGGTATTATGTAAATTGGTACTATGTCAAATAAAATATATTACCACGAAATATTTGACATCCAAATCCCATTTTGCAGGACCACAAAAAACGTTGAAGTCATAATAACTATCTATAACTAACCAATTACATAACTTCATCTGGAGTTTACGACCCGGGAGGTCGATTATTTAGCTTGGTACGTGGTTGTAATATTTTAATTGTCATATGGCTCCCATTTAATTTCCCTAAAGCGATTTTTGCTGATGGATGTAAGGCGATTTGGATAGCGTGATTAATATCTGCGGATATTCATGATGTTTTTTTTAACAGATTTTGTGGGTATAGAATAGCATAGAATAGAAAATACTTTATTGTACACCTTAATAGCTAATAAAACGAACAAAAATAAACAAAACTTAATTATATAATTAAAAGTACAATGGGCGGAAATGGCGGGTAAATACTATTTAGGGTCAGAAGATATGATTTTAAATAACAGTCTACATGAATACAGTGAGCTAGCGCCACAAATGATATACGAAAACAATATGATAAACCTATTACTTGTTTGTAAGATTCGTTGGAATAAGATTTGTCCTGGCTGCTAGCTTATTTAAGGAATGGGTTACCTATTACTTGAAGAAAGCGTTAGCAGAGTCAGTCGTGGGAAGCAATGGCGGCGATGAGGTTGTCACTTCTATTTCCCACGATGAAAGGTGAAAAGAGTGAAAAGAGGCCCATTTGAGGCTCTGCCTACCCTTCCGGGGAAAAAGGCGCGTGTCTATGTATGTATGTATATATTTAACCCAACATACCACTAGAAGATGGTACATAGAAAGAAAACGTTTATTATTATAATTCGTCTTTATTATTCATTGATTCTCTAATAATTCCGTTTACGGCTCGCTTTTCCCACTTTGCGAAGAATTCATCCCAGAATTGGAATTTATTTTTGTATAATTCCTCCTTTATTTCCATACGCTTGTGGATGTGAAGGTACTGTTTGTTGTCAGTGGTAAAAGGGGGCCAGTTTAGACCTTCTAGTGAATTATCGTCTTTGGGCGTTGGGTTTCTGTAAGTAAAAATATCCATGAAATTTTTCGTGTCTTACACGGGGAACGGTAAAGCATTTGAAATGAAAAAGATATAACGTTTTAAGGGCAAATAATGAGCAGGTAAGTGGAACAAAAAAATATGTAACTGGCCAGATAATGATAATAATAATGTAAAAAAAACCGGCCATGTGCGAGTCAGACTCACGCACGAAGGGTTCCGTACCATTATCTATAAAAACAGCAAAAGAATCACGTTTGTTGTATGGGAGCCCCCTTAAATATTTATTTTATACTGTTTTTATATATATTTAGTATTTTATTATATTTAGTATTTGTTGTTATATAGCGGCAACAGAAATACATCATCTGTGAAAATGTCAATCGTCTAACTATCAGGGTTTATGAGATACAGCCTGGTCTATAAAAACAGCAAAAAAAAAACACGTTTTTTGTATGGGAACCCCCTTAAATATTTATTCTGTTCTATTTTTTTGTATTTGTTGTTATAGCGGCAACAGAAATACATCATCTGTGAAAATTTATACTGTCTAACTATCACGGTTCATGAGATACAGCCTGGTGACAGGCGGACAGACAGACAGACAGACAGACAGCCGAGCCTTAGTAATAGGGTCCCGTGTTACCCTTTGGGTACGGAACCCTAAAAAATGTCCCGTGATGTAACTGTTTATTTTGTATCTTGGCTACCGAAATAACGCTAGCTCCAATAAATTTCAAGGTTTGTAACTCCTAACTTTCTCGAGATAAAATCTTTTCCTTACCCATATTTCGCGAAGTTAGTCCACAGCTTAACTAATTTCATTTGCATGATTCTTTCTTCTGACTTCGCTTCATTATGTTTCAGATACGTTTCGACTAAATCAGGACATTTGAATAAGTAGCACAGTTCGTCTCCCGTAGCCGCTCCCCAGATAGCGTCCTTCACAGTCGATAGCTTCTTTATATTGTTCTTGTTCTCACTGAGATCACTGGAATAATCGAAATGGTAGTAATAGACAGGAGCAGTAGATATTCTAGAGTACATTTTTGCTGCATAATCTGTAGAATAGCTCGTGAGAGCATCACCCATATAGGTTGCAAAGTCTTTTACACTTTTGATTTTTATTTCTCCGTTGAAATAGTAATCCTTTACTTCTTCTATAGCGTCGATAAAAGGGTCTTGCACAGGGTCGAAGGCAAAGTTTATTCTTCTAGGCATCAGAAGAGGGAAGTCTTTTTTCAGAAAGGTGATAAACCTTGGCTCTATCAGATAATGCAGTGCTGCTTCCAAACCTTCTCGAGAATTGAAACCAATTAGCACTGGAGTGTCGATCTTGGACGTGTTTTCCGGGTAGTCAACAATGAGACCTTCAGGATCTTTTTCGACAATGGGACCAAACGACACTACGCTTCTCTGTGTCTCCTTGAAGTAGTCTTTTGGACTGGCGTGCACATCTCTTGTTGTTATATTAATAGCTGGCATCTCATTCAGCTCTTTGAGAAGATGATCACTTGAAGCAGGATGTTTTTCGAAAAGTCTTGCAAGTTCAAAAGCTCTCTCTCTTACACCCTCTTGCAATATGGCCGTAGTCCATGCATTTCCACTTTGCAATATAGCTGATTTGAATAGATGTTTCTTTTTCGAGTGAAGAAGAAGGTCTACTGCCGCAGCGCCTCCTTGAAGCCCCATCAGCGTTATTTGGTCTGGATCTCCACCGAACTGTTCAATGTTACTCCTAACCCATTCTAGTCCAGCTACTATGTCTTTCATTCCCGCATTACCCCAGAGCTTATCATCTTCCAATGACAGAAATCCAAAAGCGGAAAGTCTGTGACTTATTGTAACCACAACCACATCTTCTTCAATAAAGAAATCTGGCTGATAATCCTTGGTTTTGTTATAGGAGGTCAAGAAATGTTCATTGTATATGAACACGATGACTGCTCTCTTGGCATCGTCTGGTGCAGGAGTGAAGATGTCCAGGTAGAGACAGTTTTCGGTACCATAGTGTCCCATGGGTTGACCTTTCTTAATGTTGTTGTTAAATTGGACACATGCCTTTTTCTCTTTGGTTGCAACGAGGACATTTTGCCATGGAGCTAAGGGCTGCGGTGGCTGAAATTATGAATAAAAAAAACATTGTTTTATCATCTCTAAAATATGTACCTATATGTATATGACCTTTTAAAAAAATGTTTGGGAGGGATAAGTATTTAATTCAATCGATTCGGTGTATGCCTTAATAAGGATGATTTCAATTTATAACCTACCGATTTATGAAAATACGAAAGTAGCCAATAACAATCTGTTATATTATTAATGTTATTAATGCTTATTACCTAACCGAGCCAAGCAAAGGAGGTATAAGTGCTTAGCAGTTTATGTACCTTACTTGAGAAACAAGTTATGTGTATTCTGTCCAAAATACAAATTACCAAGACAAATAGGAAAAGTTTTTTTTGTGTTTTTATATCAGTCATAAGGGCTGGAAGGAAGTAAAAGCTTGTACTATTATTTATTCTGTGGTAAAAGGAGGTGGCTCAAGACTTGTCGTCGTTGCATTCTATGGGGAGGCCTATGTATAGCAGTGGACTTCTACATGATGATAATGATGAGTTTCTTTAATCTTAATCGATTTTTGTACATTTTGATATCCTATCAATCTATTTTGATATGTATGTATATGTATTAGTGGTCAACAACCTTAGCACCTACACTTATGCCGATTAGATAGTTAAATATGACGTGGGTTGTAATTAAATGGACAACACATAACCATATTTTGCTACACATATATTACCTACCAAAAACCTCAAATCCTTCACCGGCGGTGCAGCATATGGTATACCAATGAACCCGATATATTCTTCATTTTTGAATAAACTCTTGAATACTTTTCCTGAAATTCTCCCATGCGTCGTGCTCACTATTTTCTCTTCACAAACTACCACTGCACATAAAACAGCATAAATATATAAGTGATTAATATTAAACATAGTTAAGCACGTTTATTCTGTCTGTCATGATTTATCGAATGTTACTGAATCAGTCCATATGGGCTCACCATATCGTTTATCAATTTTAATCTTTTCATCCAAAGTATACTCCGATACACCTGATACTTTCCGTTCATAATTGCAGGATGTGAATGTTTTGCAATTACTAATGCTTTTAGTTATTAATAAACAGGCAATAAAAACAACAAAAAAGAAAAAAAAAAACCATTAAGAATCATCATATATTTAATCATATATTTGGGAGAGTTTAGGTCACCGATCGCAGGCGGTGTGTCCAAAAGGCTGGCGATTCTATATCTCTTTGGATGGCAATAACGATTTTCTGTTCGAGTTAAAGCATACCTAGTACACATACATAGTATATAGTATAAGCATACATAGTATAAGCAAATATTAAAGCGTCAGTCAGTCCTTTGGTCATTTGTCTCCTCCATTATCGGCCTCTTGGATAACTCCTTCAAAAGTAGGCACACATGTACCACACACCCCATGTACCTAAGGCTTCGACAAGGCAGAAATATGTACACATCGCCCGGCGCCGATGGATGCATATTCAGCTTCTTGAGGTTTTCTACTGCCGGTGCCGTCGCGCCTGCTATTCTGGAGGTGGACGATACGTAAAGCAGGCTGCGTGTTCACGCAATTTGCATCTCACACCAACGGCCTTCCACGACTCCAAATATGAAAAGACATACCATCGGGCCTACATAATTATCATGATTTCATGCAATCATTTTAAATGTGGGTAGGTACGAGATCTTTTCCAACTGCTCCTTAAATAGTACCAGATTTATAAAAAAAACTTTAGGATAGTTTACGTAGTCTCCGAACAAATAACCTTTATCTTCAATAAAGTGACCCAATTCTACCAACCGTCGCGGACTAGCAATGTATTTCATATTGAAATCCTATGAATTCATTGTTTTCATAACATTTTCATGGACATTAATGTCTCTGACGTGTCCTTTGAAAATTGATTGAAATAGTTAGCTCGTGTTTTCAGTATTCTGATAATCTGTTCAGTAGATGGACTACAATTAGTTATCAAGTGAATTTAATGATGTCGTGGAATTTCCTTCTATTCATATTCGTAAAAGCCGTGATAGTTCCTAATACAATATGTGATACGATTGTCTCTTTTAAAACAAACGGAACGACAATTTTGGGGAGAAAACAGTACACAATTTTGGATAATAAACCCTTTATTGCATTTTATAATATTCCGTTTGCGGAACCACCTATCGGTCATTTGCGATTCAAGGTACAAAATGTTTTTGTAATAAAATACTGAAAAATAACTTAGCCTTATACTATTTTTTTATACTAATATTATACCTAATGTGATATAATATCGTTTTCAGCCTCCGAAAGCATCACCATGGCTGAACAAACAGTCATACAACTACAGCCAACCTCATGATGATACTTGTGGACTAGAGTATGACGAAGATGTACTGTATCTGACTGTATTCATGCCCAATGACAAATGGAGAGACAAAGACTACGCAGTCGTGGTGTGGCTCCACGAGCATTCTAGTTACCACGGTCCAGACTTTCTCATAGACGAAGACGTCATCGTAGTAACAATCTCCTTTCGAACTTCTATTTTTGGTTTCCTAAACACGGAAGATAATTTTGCCAAAGGTAACATGGGAGCAAAGGATATACTTCTAGGCCTCAAATGGATAAGAGAAAACATAGTTTACTTCAACGGGAATCCGAATAAAGTAACTGTGATTGGATCAGGGGCTGCAGCAAATGTAGTAGCGTCATTTCTTCTGTCACCTTTAGCTGAAGATCTATTTTCTAGAGTCGTGATCCAAAGTGGGAGTGCACTGGATTCAGCAATCTTTAAGTCCTATAACTTTAAAATATTGCATAAATTGTTTTGGAATCTGTGTGGATGGGCCGAAACGTTTGATCGAACGAGAATCTATGAGCTTCTTCTAAACGCTTCAGGGAAGAAGTTAGCCGTGGTTTCACAAGATCTTTTTGATAGCACAGAAGTAAGGAATGATCAAAGACTTATCAATGACTTTGGACCTACAGTAGAACTATTAAAAAACGGAGCGTTCATGGATGAAGTGCCTGCAATAATGTATGAAAAGGGGATGATCAATAGTAACGTGGAAGTGATGATAGGCTTCGCAAGCTTAGAATCCTTGTACAAGTTGGAGGGTTTCGTGAACAACAGAGAACTACTAAAGTACTTAAATAACAATTTTCAGTATTTATTACCCTTCGAAGGAAGAAAAGACGAATACGGTTCGGAGCAATACAAGAAGATTAGGCGGAAAATAATGGATTTCTATTTCGTTAATGGGACAATCGGAGAGCGCAGTTTAAGACGTTACGGGAAGTACTTATCCGACCAAGTGATTTATCCCGTGCTCCGTCAAGCCAGATTACACGCTCAAACGTCGCGAAATCATGTCTATTTGTATAGATTTTCGTATAAGGGATCTTTAAACATCGTGTGGAACTCTGTATTGGATAATTTGAAGTTGAGTGGCGCGACGGCGGGCGACGAAATTTGCTACCAATTCAGATGCAAATCTTCGAGTGGATACAACGGCGCCGAAGCGTCGGATGAAAGACACTTCATTAAGAAAATCGCGAGGTTATTGGCGAATTTCGCTAAATACGGGTAAGGTTCAATTATACTTAAATCTGAGGTAGTGGTTCAGAGGTGCTCAGTTGTTCTCTTGGCAAAGCGAATTTTAAACAGTTTGGGGTACCTCTTATCGAGGCTTAACGAATTGTTTTGACGGAATCTAAGTACCGGCTTTTGTTTGAATACTGTCTTTATACGTTTCAGAAATCCGACACCGGAAGTGGATGACGAAATTTTAGGGGATCTGCGATGGGAATCTTTGGGTGATAGTAATTTGAGAGGATTGAATTTGGGAAGAAAACTAAAGATGGTGACGATGCCAGAAGAGAAGAGGTTCGAGTTTTGGGATCAGCTAAGAAAAAAACATTATAGTGAAAGAAAAATTGTAAGAGATGAATTATGAAATAAATAAAACAACGTGTTTATTGCTTATTAAGAAAACCACCATCTTTTAATTTTTAAAGGGCGTGATCGTCTTCTTTTCTTCTTACTAGTAGGTACACGGAAGTTAGGTGACAGAAGAGTAATTAGCAAGCAAGGAACTTATACGGTATACGTTCCTTGTTAGCAAGTCGTTATGACAGAATCAAATAGTGTACGAAGTTTATTTAATTATACCACTCAATTTAATTATTTAACTTAATTAAAGCATTTAAGAGGAGGAGTGTACTTCTAGCCCGCTTGAGCCCTTTCCAACTTTCGATACACACGAAGTTTGCTCCATTATGCATATTATCTTAACAAACTACATTAAATTTTATACACTTACATCTGTGGTTTGACAGTTGCTTTAGACTGTGTATACATATAGTATTTCAACTATATTTACATTTAATTTAAATAATAAATATCAAAAGTTTGTAGGAGCGGGCAGCGATACAGTTCTCATAAATATCAAAACTTTTTTTTTTTTATACTACTTGAATTACGGAACAAGCTGATGGCCCACCTGATGTTAAGCGGTAACCTCTGCCTATGAACAGTGCATTACCTCATAGGTCACGTCCACCTAGGACGCACCCTATGTGGCATTGCACTGCACCCGCCACCCTGAGCCATAAAGATGAGAAGTCTCATGTGCCTGTAATTTCACCGGCACCCTTACCCTTCAAACCGAAACACAGCAATGCGAGCACTACTGCTTTGCAGCAGAAATAGGTATGGTAACTACTGAAGTTTTTTCTTCTTCTTCTTCTTTTTTTTTGGCGTGTTCAGCGGACCGGTAGCGGTGCCACAAGAGTTTGCCAATGACAGGTGATTAACTATCAAAAAAATATGAAAAAAACTGTCACAAAGCTTGACACATACTTCAGGCACAGACACGTCATCTGTCGATATTGGACCTTGAAAGAAGAAATACATTCTTCCGTGTATTGGACGAGGTCGTTTATGTTCTTGAGAACAGTGTTTGAATCACAGACTAACACCTGTTTTCACTAACGACGATCAAGGAGTCGCCTAACTAAGTAAAGCCTAGTCTAGGCAATTCCCTAACAAAAAAATTCCTTTCACCATTCGAATTTCAATAGTTGAATCCTACAATAGGAGTTGCCTAAATTTTTTACAATTGTCTAAGGTTTTGTTTGTTTTTAGCGATTTAGGTTAGTGAAAACGGATGAGAATCTGTCAGTTTAGGTGAGTTGCCTAACACTACGCCACGCATAATCGATGTCATCACTTTAGGCAGCGCCTAACGTCGTAGTCATCACGTCATCGTAGTCGTTGGTGAATCGTTTTTTTGGTCTAGGCAACTTCTTAATATTTAGGCATCCTATTTAGGCGTTGCCTGGGTTTACTGAAAATGGGTGAGAATTTTCGCTACTTGTAGATCTATGGTTTGAATACTGGCTACCGATAATTATCAATAAAGTGAGAGAGTAGTCTGTTGAGGAAATAAAACGCATTAATGACAGAAGGGGAGTAGGCAGTAGGCACTACACCGCCATTATACGTCTGAAATAGGGCGCCACCGGTATTAATGGGTCGCCGATAATAATCTGCAAATAGCCGCCCATCAATGTCCCATCCACAGTAATTAGTACTGACGCTAATCGACAAATGCGTGTTTTACAACTTCACTGATATCATCTAAAAGTGGGCTAATGGAAGCTATTTGGGATGTATAAATAGCCTCTTTATTTTATTTGTTTGTGTAAACAAACCGTGACACAGTAAACAAATAATTGTGACACCACAACACCTTTTACCACGAAATATTTTACTTACTTATATTATATTTAGCTGGTGAGAGGGTGCCATCTTAACTAGAAATTCAAGTCAAGTAACAATTTCTTTAATGTACTTACCAGCTCGCGTGTCCGCAATTAGTGAGAAAAGAGTTGAAATTAGTGTTAAGATGTACTCGTGTAACGCAAAATTACCAATCTTAAATTTGATTTTTAATTGACTAAATCAAGTACAATATTTAAATCTCGAGAGAGAGAAGAATATTTAAATTATAAATATGCATTATAATTCTGAGGATCACTGTACCAGAAACAAGATAGGACAATATTTTCTTGATGAAAAAAAAACAAAGTTACGTATATTTCTTGCCTAGATTCGATTGTTTATTAAAATGGTGCATATTATCGAGTCAAAAATTAGATAAATAAAATCAATACAACAAAGCCGGGGGTTTACTGTAGGGGTTTTGTAAAGTTATCTAAATTTTAGAGATTTTTCGAGCGGCGCGAGGCTTTTGTTGTATGAAGATTTCTGCCTGGTGATGGCGCAATCTTAAGAGCCAATTAGCCGAAATAAAGTTGAGCGGACGCTGGTACGTCAACAGTTAAGCATATAACAGACGACTGGACAACATCTTGCACTTACCAACAAAAGATTAAATATAACCACACACGTCCCACGATTGGGCACAAGATGTAAGTAATCTTTGACGGAGTGGTCACGTCTGCACTCACTTGGAAACATATCAGTTTCAGAAATACGAAGATAGCCATTTGATATTAATAAATACATAAATAATAATACAACTAATACAAGTGAGTATATTATATACAACATTTTAATATACTTACAAATAAAACAGTTGAGAATAGAAGAGAAAAGAACATAAAATACTTTAGTGAATTTAAAAAAAAAAACAAAAAAACTTAACTACTTAAGAATATCCTATAAATATCCTGCCAAGTACAGGGTTAAGCAAAAGACCATAGGTCAGAAGGAAGCGTTCTAAAGCCTCAATCACACGTTGCGATTTATAGCGGCTAATTTTGGGTCGCGAATATCAGCATCGTGTGAACGAGCATGCGCAAAAAATTGCTGATCGAAAAATAGCCGCTATGAAATTGAGCATGTTATTTTTTTTTCATTTGCGAAAAATTGTTGAGCGATAAATGCGTGCGTCAGGACACTTGCTTAAATTAGCGGGACTAGCCATTCCAACATCATTTATCTTAATTGAAAAACCGGTAATAACTCACGTAGGTACTTGTTTCGAGTAAAACACCCGAGTCGAGTTTCTGGGACTTAACTATCTTGACTTCAGTTATCGCCGGGAAGCCGTCGCGTATACTCCTTGAGGAAGGGGATATTAAGTCCCAGAAACTCGAGTCGGGTGTTTTACTCGAAACAAGTACCTACGTGAGTTATTACCGGTTTTTCAATTATGAATATCACTCACGGAAGTTTTAATAGTATTATCATTTATCTTACGGCGTGACGACGTACGACAGACGACATTTCGACAACACGCCACAAATTAAATGAGGTTTCATACATTACATAAACACACGCCGTTTTCCCCGAACGGGTAGGCAGAACCTCAAATGGACCTCTTTTCAATGTGGGTTGAGGTTTCAGCTGCTAAAAATTTGCCCGCAGTCAACAATAAGCGTAGACGGTCACACGGTAGCGGCGATTTATATAGGTAGCTGCTAGTAATCGGATCAGCGGAAAATAGCAGCTATAAATCGCTACGTGTGACTGAAGGTTAAGATGCTTACTGCATTACTACTCTGAATGGAAATACTAATGCGTTGAGTCAGATAAGATTCATTAATTAATTACTTTTGAGAAAACATAAAGGGGGTGATCCATTGGCGAGCCGGCGAGTTAACGGTATAAACTGTTGGCACGTTGGGTTGTCGACTCGCGTTAGTGATCCATTGGCATACCAAACAGTTTACTATACCGGTTATTAATAAATTAGCCAACTAATATTTATAAATACGCGGTATTTTAAAACCGCGGTGTTGTAGGTGCTCCATTCACTCGCGTACCAGCGGTTTTACTCGCTAATGGATCACCCCCTTAAGCGATATAATTTTTAGAAGGTGGATCTGACGAGTCGAGACGATCGTAGCAGTGTAAATTCTTGGTTTCGCTCTGTCTGCCTCAGCGGGAAACATGCATGAGAATATGAAGTCATCTACTTATAATAACATGATTCTGATTTCCATTATTTTCCTGGGGTCTGTATATCGATAACTCGAATAAATAAGGTTGGTAGGGCACTAACAGAACTCATGTATTTCCCAATTTGGGTTCTCAAAAGTTGAAGTGGCGGCCCATAATCCACTACACGGACCCAGTTCGGCTTGTGAATTGAATTATTGATTTAAGGATACCGATTTATTCACATGTTTTCCTATTCCGGGCAAAATTTATATGAAATTTATCAGAACTGACTTAAGATTGGAGGTAAATATTAGTAAGAAATAGTCTGAATTTAGTTGCGAGTTCCACGTTAAATAATGGTTAGAAATCGCCTGAATTAAATTGAAATTGAAATAAGTACCTATCTGTTAAATATTGATAAGAAATCGTCGCAAAAAAGGTAGTTGCAAATTCTATATCCTGGAAAGGAATCAACTGAACTAAGTTGCAAGTTGAATATTTTGTACATTATGTATGATAATAGCCAAAAAAACCAAACTACGTTCGCTTGCAGAAGGTCGTAAACGCCCTAGCGGTACTGTTTTATTAACCCCCGACGCAAAAATGACGAGGTGTTATAAGTTTGACGTGTCTGTGTGTGTGTGTGTGTGTGTGTGTGTGTGTTTCTGTGTGTGTGTGGCGGCATCCTTTAGTACGAGCGGCGACCATATCATCATCTTCTTCATCTGATACAAAGATAAGATACATGGCACACGATTATTAAAGTGATGCTTAGTTTAGAAAAATATGTGACAAAAATTAGAATTGGCCGAAAGTACAAAAAAAACTATCACTTCCGGTGAATTTTTTGAATGGTATTTAGTTATTTACGTCATTTGATACAGAGATGAGACTTGTGGTATCAAATAGCAATATATTGGTAGATACAGAAAAATCTAGTCTGCCAGTTCCTGTGTGGCCGGAAGTGCTCTGCAGACGGTTTCAAAGCACGAATAGTTCAAACCCCAAATTTACGTGATCTGATACAAAGATGAAGTGAGTCGCAAATGTTAGATGTTAATGTTTTTGTACTTTCGGCCAATTCTGATTATTGTCACATATTTTTCTAAACTAAGCATCACTTTTATAATCGTGTGCCATGTGTCTTATCTTTGTATCAGATGACGAAGATGATCATACGGTCGCCGCTCGTACTAGTAGCTCCCGAACGAATGAACGGATTTCGATTTTTTTTGTTTGAAGGGTGAATTTGTCGGGAGTGTTCTTAGCTATGTCTGATCAAAATCGGTTCAGCCGTTTCATTGCGTTGAGGGTTTTTTTAATTTTTACATAATTAATTACTTGTTAAACGATCGAAGCGAGGTTTTTCGAGTCTATTTGCAGGATGCGGCGTTTGTATGTTTTTTTAAGTATGTGTTTGTCCTACGATAACTGCAGAACCGTTGACCCAATCTTGATGAAACTTTGTAGGTAGTGAATGTGAAAATATTTTTGAAGTTCAAACATGAGGTAGCAGGGCATTCGGTGCAGGGGGTTTAGAGCTCCTCCAAAAAAAGTTAAGAGGTAGGTAGGTCCCCAAGTAGGTAATACTTTAGTAGTAGTAGAGCTTTTTTGTGAAAGAGCTCGTCCGGGGAAGTACTACCACCATACCTATTTCTGCCGCAAAGCAGTAGTGCTCGCATTGCTGTGTTCCGGTTTGAAGGGTAAGGGTGCTGGTGAAATTACAGGCACATGAGACTTTTCATCTTTATGTCTCAGGGTGGCGGGCGCAGTGCAATGCCACATAGGGTGCGTCCTAGGTGGACGTGACCTTTGAGGTAATGCACTGTTCATAGGCAGAGGTTACCGCTTAACATCAGGTGGGCCTCTAGCTTGTTCCGTCATCCAAGTAGTATAAAAAAAAAAAAAAAAAAAACCTAACTCAACTCATACCAATTTATAGATAAATCGATGCATCGTGAATTCGTGAGGTTACGTTCTGGGCGAACTACTAGTTTGTTATAATATTTCACTAAAATGTTCGTTATTCGTCTATCCTATTTTTACAAGACTGCCCAAAAGGCGAGTACCCGTAAACATGTACCTATGTATGTCGCACGACGGAAGCGGTTGCCGTAAATCATTTCCTTGAAGTAAGGTTGGAAATCACGGACACGTGTACAAACGGTACGGCCGAACGAACAATAGTACTTTTATATAGAAGTGACGTCGGGCGTGGACGTGGCTTGGACGGACAGTCAAATAAACCTAATAGTTATGATGCATACGGTCGTTTTTACCAAAGGAGGAGCGTGGGTCCGCGCCCTTAGATGACGCCACTGCCACCTGGCGCCCCGCAACCTATAGTTGATATTGCGACGTGACATTAAGACTGCGCCAACCCCAGGCAGAAATCTTCATACATAAAAAAACACCACGTGCCGCTCGAAAACGTGGTTTTTATTGAGTATCTCGTGAAATATAGATAATTTTAAATAACCCCGTGGGTGATCTCTCTGTTTTATTGAAAAGGTATTTTATTAATCCAATTTTTGACCTAATAATCTGTACCATATTGACAAACAATCGAATCTAGCCAAAAGTTAGAGTAAACTTTGACATTTTGTTTTATCGAGAAAAAATTGTCCTATCATGTTTTTGTCTAGGAGTTCCCTCGGTATTAAAAAGTAGTAACCAAGCATATTTTTAATTTGAATATTGTACTTGATTTTTTTAAAATTTCTGATGACTAATAATTATTGTTATTTAATTGTTCTATTATTTATTTATTTTGTACTTTATACTGCAGTGTAGTAAATATTTGAATGTGTACGTGTAATACTCTTACCAAATAAATGATTATTGATTATTATTATTGATTTAGTCAGTTAAAAATCTAATCTAAGATTGGTAATTTTGCGTTATATATACCCCACCGTTATGTCCGCGCCAAGCCACCACCAGTCCGCCACGTCACTTCTGTATAAACTGAGAAAAACGTTATTCTCTTGTTATTCACTATAACTGTGTTATTTCTCTTTGGCTTTGCAAAATTCTCAACCCTCTTTATATTGAAGTTTTGTTTTTGTATTAGATCAGAAAGTTCACGAAGTTTAGCTTAAAGATTAAAGGACTGGCAAGCCTAGTCAAGGTATTCTCAGAATATTTTAATTACAAAGAACCCGAGGGGGATAAATAATACTTCAAGCTCGAATACAAATAATGCACTTGAGATTTTCAGAATCCTGTCTGTGTGAATTTGAATTAGCTTTTACGTACATATTCAAATATACGTATATTATTTTGAACTGAACTTAATTCAAATATATGTTCTAGGGTAAGTACCTACCTAATATGTATTTAAATGCGTGAGTAGTCTTATAAGTAATCTTAAAAGACCGACTCTACATAAAAAAACGAGGGAGCCTCACAGTAGTCGCACGCATATGATGTGTAACATCTGATATCTCACGAGCAAGCCTTACAGAAGTCGCATATAATGTGTCATCTGATATCTCATAAGCAACATGGCTGATACCAACCTCTTGGCTGTTATACCAACCTCTCGGAAAAATGCGCGCTTCCCGTTACACCCCGTTTCCCTTTTCACTAAATCACTCCCACAGATTGCAGGAAATCGAGAGGCTTTCCTGCAATCTGATGTTACACATCAAAAATAATATATCTAACCAAAGTAGATAACTGTTTAATCGAAATCCGTCACGCGTTCTACGGTCTAAATGTAATATTACAATCGTTTGAAATACAGCCACATCGTGTCCTCGTTGTATGAAATATTCGAAGTGATGGCCCCCTCGCGACCTAAGCTTGTGCCGGCATTGTCTTAGTTATAAACTTGATGCTCTCAATTAGTGATATTCTGTATATCTTGATAAATAGATTATAAGGCGTTGTTTCTACAATGTAGCCAAGTAATATTTTTTAGGACAAAGTTATTGCGTTGGGTTTTTTAATTAAAAAAAAATACGTTTATTTACAGAAAGAATAATACAAGGTATGTACAAAATACATATGAAACAGTTAAACAGTTACATATTAACAGTTTTTTTTAAATTATCTTGAGGCTATATTATAATGTTACTAAGGGCGCGTTCACATGGAACGTCCGTTTTACAGGTCCGTTTAAACGTATATGTTATTAGCGTAATTATTTAGTTGTCAATTATTGTCGATTACTGGATCCGGAATACTGTATTCTGTGTGAACTCGTTCATACAACTACATACGCTAATAACATATACGTTTAAACGGACCTGTAAAACGGACGTTCCATGTGAACGCGCCGGAAGGTGTAGGTATTATTATTATGAACGCTATGCTGAAAAAAGAAACCCTGTCGGCCAGCCACAGTCCATGCAGTAGTTCCGGGAACATTGTAATAAATCTGCGATTACCTGCTCGGTCGGGTCTTACCCAGTGCGCGCTTTGAACCGTAAGTTTCAGTTAGGGCCTTTACGTAACTGTAAGTTACGTACGGTTCAAAGGACGTTCGGTCAAGTTTTAATATTGTACCTTCATGTAAGAGATGTTTTTTTGTAGTTCCTTTGCGTTTGTTTCTATAGCTGATTCTGCAGATGCTTGTACGTGGTTTTTTATTTTAAACTAGCGACTCGACCCGGCTTCGCACGGGTAGTTTCAGGATGAAAAACAGCGCCCCCTCCTATCTCTTCCATCTGGTAGCCTATGTCACTCAGGGTGTATGTAGCTTTTCAATGGTGAAAGAATTTTTGAAATCGGCACAGTAGTTTTTGAGTCTATTCATTACAAACATTCACACACACAAAAATAAAAAACTTTCCTCGTTATAATATTAGTGTAGATGTAGATAATTTATAATGTAACGGGATTATCCCCCAGAAGGGGTACTCAGAAAAGTCCGCATATTGTGTCGGTTAACTAGGGAACCTTACAATGCGCGTGGCCCGACATGCACTTGGCCGCTTTTATTACTTTTACTTTGCTTTCAGCCGCGACGTTCCCAAAGAAGGCTTTGCGACCTTATCTAAGTACACATCTAGGTAGATGTTGTATGTTCTAATCTAATAATGTGCTAACGACACATAATGTGCCCTAAATCCCGTAAAGTTTATTATGTATATGCACCTCGGCGCCAGGGGCTATCCAGCTGAGTTTCGTGCTTGTTATTAGGGCTGCTACTGAAATACAGAACCTATCCCTGTAATCAATGGACTGATAATCGCTTCCGTTGACGATTACGCAATACATAGCACCAGGTACTTTAGCTTCTTTTCAGGAATAAAAAATTATTCAAAGCATACAAATCAATGTACACTTTAGGCCTAGCGTTTAACTTAGTAGCCTCCTGAGGTATGGCAGCGGCACGGGAGGGGTGACATGTGTCGTAAAGAACTGTCGGGCTACACACGTGATGAAAATTAGTGAAGATATATCTTATGATATTTACAAATAAGTACCTAAGTCATTGCGAAAGAGAATAAAATACTTGTTCAAATAATTATTATATTTAATACTAATATCAATATTTTCAACTAAACTTTCAATTTATTAGTTTATGCCCATATCGCTACTCGAATCACTGTCAGTATGACTGGAATTACTTTCGTTATCTGAGTCGTTTATATCGTTTTCATGCTCGGCAGAATTTGGATCAGATTTCCTAACCTTGAAAAAACTATATACATTATAAACAACATCTTTAGTTTGAGCTAATCCGAGGAACCTTCTTTGGTTGCTAATTTCGTGTGCGTCTTGTCTAAAGCGGCCGGTCCAAATAACACGTATTGACGGCAGCAAGATCGCCGCCCGACTGACGTCAAGTGACGTCTCGCGACATTTGACATAAGAAAATCACCACCCTCCCGTGCCGCTGCCATACCTCAGGAGGCTACAAAGTTAAACGCTAGGCCTATAGTACATTTAAGTTTTTCTAACTCAGTTATGGAGTTTTCCTGGTGTCATTTTAGCATTATATATCTTTCGCTAGATGGCGTTGGCGACAGTTTTAGTCACAGTAAATATTTAAAATACGTAATATCGCAAAGATATTAATTATTACATAATTTTACAGGATTTTGTTTTGGTGGTATAAGATTTGTCCTGGCTGCTAGCTTATTATGGAATGTGTTATTACTTGAAGAAGGCGTTAGCCGAGTTAGTCGTGGGAAGCAATGGCGGCGATGAGCTCACCACTTGTCACGTCTATATTCCACGATGGTGCAACCCACTGTGAAAAGAGGCCCATTGAGACTCTGCCTACCCATTCGGGGAAAAAAAGCGTGTGTCTATGTACCCATGTAGGTACGTTGTATCAATTGAGCTGATATCAATCGCCTGGCCTTTACCAGCGTTCCCGTCATTCTAGAACCGAATTGTTTTGTGACGATGGTAAGCGGTTTTTTTTAACTTTACTTTAGAGTTAGCCCTTGCGCTATCTCATCTGTACGGGACATCAGTAAGGGCCGGCGCGGCGGCAGATTCGGCTGAGGACCTATTACAATGCAGTATTACTAAGTTTTAAAAATAAAATAAAGTCTCCTTTCAGCAAAATATCCTATCTACAATATTTAAGGTACTTCCCCTTCATGTCCCATAGTCTTGGGACGCCTGTATATAGTAAAGAGAACTTTACCTTCCGTGCTATGTAGTTAAACTACTGTGCAAGGTAACGCTTCTCACCACATATGGACCATGCTGGACGTTATTGAGTAGAGCGATGTGAGCACTACTGCTTTGCGGCACTACTAACACACCACGTGTTGTGGCAATAGTAACGACTATGAAAATGCACCGAAGCGTGCAAAACTTTGCTCAACACAGCCCTAGGTCCGGGGTCACCATGCTTTGATGGCCAGGGGTACCGTGGGTCTGAAATGCTTTGATCAATGTGTGGAAAGCGGACGGACCAACCGCTCGCGAAATGATCAACGCCAGTTTTACGTTATTCAATAAAAACTTACATACCTACATACACACGCCGTTTTCCCCGAAAGGGTAAGCAGAGCCTCAATGGTTCTCTTTTCACTGTGGGTTGGACCATCGTGAGAATATAGACGTGCCAAGTGGTGAGCTCATCGCCGGCATTGCTTCCCACGACTGACTCGGCTAACTATTTCCTTCAGTAATAACAGATTCCATAAAATAAGCTAGCAGCCAGGACAAATCTTAAAGGTACTTTTATTTTAAAGTCGGGGGGCTGTACCTGTTTGCATAATATTTATCTTGTCAACCTCTTGACCGATGTTGCTCATATACTAAATTTTTTTTTAGAATTGAGTAATGAATGTTTCTGCCAAATACTAATAAAAAAAATAAAAAAAGGGGGGAGGGGGCATACTTCCCCGTTTTTTGCAGAGCGATCAAAAGTAGAAGAGCACAAAAAAAATTTTTTAGCACTTCTATATCAAGTTTCGTTAAGGCACAATAAGTCCTGTACGCGAGTATAACCTACATCTGGACAGATGAAAGCAAATTTTGACAGTTGTTGCGGGATCGCTCGCTTCGCTCGCCTATAATAATGATAAGCATAAACGAAAATTGCAGAGCTCCTACCCTTGCATCGTTGCAAATATTGTGAAATTATAATAGGTACCAAAGATATTCAATAAGTTGGTATTGAATCTCTTTGGTAGGTACTAAGTACATTTTATGCAGGAAGGGGAAGTTCTTTTTACACTTACCCACTTCCCTATTTGTGGAGATTCGGTCGCCTACGCAACCGAAGTTTCGTAACGATTATATTTTCTTAGTACTAGTTACTTACGAAGATATTTCACTTAGTCCTCAGCCTAAGTAGGTTGTTAGGCTTTACAACTTTTTTAGAAGCCACTAAATAAAACAACACCTGAGGACTAGAGCAGTTGAGTCTCTATATTTAGGTAGATTTTTGTAAAACTTAGGGGCTTTGTTGGTTCCGTAAAAAAAAAAAACTTTCTATAGAATATGGAAAATAGGTAGGTATAAATGCCGTCAAAACTAGCTAATCATTTATAGTGAATATTCCCTGATTTTTCTTATGATTATTGGGGAATCCTCCGATTTATGTAATTTCTCTCCGTCCAACATGGCACAGGTGCTTACACCAATTTTGTATAATCGTCATACTTAGTTGCATAATTTCATAAAAATACATTTATTTAACGTAGCAGCAAGAGCGTAGCCGACCCGCGAACAGTGTGGCATAGCCTTTAGATCTATTAAATAAAATAATTAATTTTGTAAAAAATAAAAATAAACCCTCAACGTAATGAAACGGCTGAACCGATTTTGATCAAACATAGCTAAGAACACTCCCGACAAATTCACCTTAAAAACAAGAAAAAAAATAGAAATCAGTTCATCCGTTCGGGAGCTACGATGCCACACACAGATACACACAGACACGTCAAACTTATAACACCCCGTCGTTTTTGCGTCGGGGGTTAAAAATAAACAAACAACGAAAAGTCATTAGCACGATACAACCAAACTGTTCAAATGTCGAGGTATTTGGCCATTTATTGGCCATATTATCCCATTCAAAATGAAACCTGCAACTTAATCCCGTGATGAATGTGCCGCTGATAAGCTCACAAAACACCGTAATTTTTGTCTCGTAATTCCTGAGATAAGAAAGGGGTAGTTATAAATGACGGTGCCGCTCAATTAGAGCGTTGGCGTGTAGCACATTTGTATTGGTCGACTGCGTATCTGCGTATTCAGAAGGATAAACAGCCCAGTTGGTATTTTTTGATGTGGCATTCTACCTGGGTAATATATAGCGTCACTACGAAAACAGAGGGGCCGTTTTTCCACCACCGCAGTCACCGTCACGTCACCGAGAACGAGATGACGCCGCCGAAGTAGCGATACCTACATACGTCCGTCACCGTCACGGCGGTAGTGGACACGCGGCTACCTATAGTAAATGTATGTATCGCTACCTACTTCGGTGCCGTCATCTCGTTCTCGGTGACGTGACGGTGACGGACGTGCGTTGGGACACGCGGCTATAGTAAATGTATGTATCGCTACGTCGGCGCCGTCATCTCGTTCTCGGTGACGTGACGGTGACGGACGTGCGGTGGACACGCGGCTACCTATAGTAAATGTATGAATCGCTACTTCGGCGCCATCATCTCGTTCTCGGTGACGTGACGGTGACGGACGTGCGGCGGACACGCGGCTATAGTAAATGTATGTATCGCTACTTCGGCGCCGTCATCTCGATTTCGGTGACGTGACGATGACGGCAGTGGTGGATAAACGGCCAAAAAATATATGGAGGCCGGTTACATAACATGTTTTTTTTGTTGCAGTTCGCAAAGGATTTGCTCTATTTTTTTCTAGCTAAATGGAGTAAAAACTCATAATATATTGAAAATTATATCGAGTGTATAAGAGGCGTGTTTGTTTCATTATTTTATTCCTCCAAGATTTGTTTTATCATTTTTATCGGATACTGAGGTTTTATAAAATATTAAATTACTATAATCAAGTAGCCTAATAAATAAGTTATTTTTGAATAATATACCACTTTTAACTTCCCCTTTATTACTGGAACTGCTTTATTCATAACTATATGCTTTATTCATTCCTAATATGAGGAATATATTTATGTAATATCTTGGAAGATTACGGTGAAAAAAGGTGTTAATGTACGTACCACATTTCGCATGTCACAAGTGCGGAGATAGCTATGAGTTTTTTTAATAGAAAACCCCGAAATAAATGTAATCATTCCTCCATACGTTACAAATGTTAATTACGAAGTGAAGTGCGAATCTTATCAGGAATCTCTGTTCTTGGAACAGTGTGAAATATTTATGGGGGCCGAGAGAACACAGGCAGATCGGATACAGCATCTGCACAGGAATCATTTAATTCTCACGAGGCAAAGGAGATATCTAGATATATATGAATACCTATAATCAACGTATCTATATTTAAATAAGTAGACCATTGATACCCCTTGTTAATTTTATACAGTCCTATCCATCCAAAGGTTGTCTAGTAGAAATCGATAAGACCGCCCATTGTACAACATTTATTTATTATTTATTTATTTATTAAGAAACAAGTACAACACCATAACAGAAATCCAAAGCGATGTTACATGCACAAAATTATATAAAAATAAAAAAATAAAACAACCATGCTTAGAATAAGTAGGTAATACCTACCGAGGATAGACCTACAATAATAACTAACACTATCTACTTACCATTAAATCTACTATATAAAAATAAGTCGGGTTTTCCTTCCTGACGCTATAACTCCAGAACGCACAAACCGATTTCCACGGTTTTGCATTCGTTGGAAAGGTCTCGGGCTCCGTGAGGTTAATACGTTATTTTTTTTTTTTCTTCAAGTCGTGTTAGTTACACCACTTATAACTCAAGAATGGGTGAACCGATTTGGCTGAAAATTGGTAGGGAGGTAGCTTAGAACCAGGAGATAGGACATAGTGGGAGGGGTAGGACGGGAGGGGGGGGGGGGGGGGGGGGTCACCGGGGGCTACCCGTGCGAAGCCGGGGCGAGTCACTAGTATTCTCCAAAACAAGCTGCGCTATTTCCATGAGTTAAAACATAGTTCGTTTTAGTTTGATTATTTGTTAATTGTTTTATATTATGGCGTGCAATAAAGTATTTTTTATCTTCTATTATCATCTATCTACGCAATACATGTTTTATGATCAGTCTGCGATTCGTTGCATAGTTGATGTGTGGTGTATCCAGCCTAAGAATAGACCCCTCAGTCTCCTCCCGTGAATGTCGTAAAAGCCAACTAAGGGATTACACCATGGGATGGGCAGCAGCATCCACCTGAGTACTTACTCAACAATGATACTGCGATCATGAATCTACCTGACGATACCGCGATCTGAATCCGCCTGCCTGGCGTGGTGTTTATGGCAAATCCCCCCATTGCATTCTATGGGGGAGGCCCCGTCCAGCAGTGGACGTCTAAAGTCTTTTGACGATGATGACTATCCAATTAACAAGCTTAGAATGAGCAGCCTTCTAAGCAGTTTTTTTGATCTACTCGAATGACGGAACAAGCCCATGTTAAGCGGTAACCTCTGGCTTTAACTTTTATTTTGCAACGCATTACCACATAGGTCACGTGCACCAAGGACGAACCCTATGAGGCATTGCACTGCACCCACCACCCTGACACATACCCTGACCACATGTGCCTGTAATTTCACCGGCACCCATACCCTTCAAACCGGAACACAGCATTGCGAGCATTACTGCTTTGCGGTAGAAATAGCTATGGAGGTAGTACTTCCCCGCACAAACTCTTTCACAAAAAAGCTCTAGGTACTACTACTAAAACAGTGTACGACTCCTTGGATAAAATCATTAATTATCTACATAATTGCTTAGGTAGGTAAGTACGTACCTACACGTCTCACAATTTAGCAACACAAATTTTGCGGCAGTTCCAACCCTGTTAAGTGAAGTAGATAATCTTTCACGGTATGTTTCACTCCAATTAAGTACACAGAGGAATTCTTGTGCTTATTAATATGCTTATTAAAGGCTCGTTTCCTGGTTCATTGTCTTTACGACGCATTCTGTAGGTTCCTGTACAAAATGTTTGTAATTATTTGTAGCGGATGTCTCCTAGCAGTCTTCCCAATATGGCAGAGGCTCATTAGAAGAAAATAATTTTCAGCTCAAGCTCCTCCATTTCTAAAAAAGATAATAGGATGTACAGCTTGTTCACTGTAAGATGGCACCTGCGTAGTCTTGAATTTGGGTAGTCAACTTCATGGTGTCCTCTGCCTTGGGAATAGTAACAATCATAGAAAAATAAATACTCCATGGCAGGTGCCAACTTACGGTGAATGGTCTGTAGTGTTTGCCTCGAATAGAGCCTAACGTCAACTTGCACTGCTGTGTACAGTCAGGTTTTGCATAATATACATAGACTTAGCAAGTTTAAGTGGCAATGGGTAGGCCACAATCTAACTCGTAAGCTCCAAAACCTTAAAAGTGGGTTCATAGGAACATGTGAATATAAAATGTGATACCACTGGCACACCGTTGTACCGAGTACAATGCGGTTGTCGATTTGAGGACTGGGGGTGCCACGGGTCTAAATTTTAGTTCCTATAACTACCCCAGGGGTATCTTTCGGGGGTGCCATGGGTCCAGAATGGCAATTCAATTTATTTATTTTATTTATTTCAGACATTGTCCATATTTTGTTAGTCGCGCTTATGATAATGATAGTAGAGAGACACATTTACAATTAAAAAAATAATTAAATAAACACATTTTTCGCAAACCCAACATGCAGGCGCATCCAGCGGTTTGCTATAGGACAGTCCCACCTGTCCGACAACGCGTTTACGATGCTGTTCGGGCTTCCACGGACCCTTCCCCTCATTGACGCACACCTCATGCGCATGATGCTATAATCATAATCATAATCATCATAATCATAATGTTTTATTGGAATTATTCACATAATACAGTGCAGGTTGAAGCCCTGGCTCCTGAACTAGCGTTAGCTGTGTGTCAGGAGTCAGTTCATTCCCATTTTCTGTGGTAAAATAAATTTACGTTACAAAATACAGGGTACATACATAACAAGAAAATATGGTTAGCAAAAGTGCGTATGTGTGTGAGTATGCGGGTTCTCCTGATAACACCAGTCTCTTAAGAGTCTGGGTTACACAGGAGAAACCCGTATTGTTAATGTGTTTGAGGGTGTGTATTTAGGTATGTATGTGTGCGTGTGTGTGTGTGTGTGTGTGTGTGTGTGTGAGAGTGTGTGTGTGTGTGTGTGAGTGTGTGTGTGTGAGTGTGTGCGTGTGAGTGTGTGTGTGTATTCTGAATGATGCATATGTAAGTGTAAGTGACAGATATTCCGATAGTCATTTACTGGATAACCATTAGGAGGGTTTCTGTATCATTATATGTTTTATTTTTTAACCATTCTCTAAGCTTATATTTCATTTGAAAACAAGAAAGGTCTTTGCTATTATATACTGTGTTAAAATACTTGTATAATCTCGGTGCATGAAAATTAAAGTGTTGCTGGGCAATTCGACTTCTAGCACTCGGAGCAGGAAAACGCTGTCGCCTGGCATCTGAAGCGGGAAGGTGTGGCACAACAGTTGCATGGTACCTTTTAATACATAGAAAAATGAACAATTGACGTACTGTGAGAACATCAGCCATCTCATAGACTGCTGTCGTTGGGTGTCGAAATGGTAGGCACAGTAATACCTTAAGCAAGGACCGCTGTGCGCGTTCTAATTCCAGTAAATGCGTTTTTGCGGCTGCACCCCAAGAGGTTATACAGTAAGCAATTATGCATTCACCCAATGCTTTATATGTTTGTATTAGTAAGGTTTTGTCGCAGACTGCTCGTAACTCCTTAAAGACATACATTAGTTTTCGCAACCTCTTAGCAACAGATGTGATGTGGATTTTCCAGCTTAGTCTGTCATCGATATTTATTCCTAAGTATTTTATGTTTGAGACCCTTTCAAGTATTGGACAAATACATGATGTATTAGTAGAAATTTGTCGATTACACGGATACGAATGAATATGTAGGTTGGAGGCTTTAGGTATACTTTTAGCGGATTTACTAAAGCAGAGATATTTAGTTTTGCTAGTGTTAAGTGTTAATAGGCTATCTTCCAGCCATGTTGTTACCGCACTCATGCCTACTTCAGCCAATTCATGTACACCAGCCCAAGACTTTCCATGAAAAAGAATAACTGTATCATCAGCAAACATTTGCGTATCAGCTCCCTTGAGAGTAGTGTTACAAAGGCTATTAATATATGTTAAGAAGAGAGTTGGTCCTAACGTGCTGCCTTGTGGCACACCATACGTAGTGTTGCTCTCATTACTTAGGTTACCATCAACTTTAACACGTTGACTCCTCTCAGATAGGTAATCCTGGAACCACAGAAGTACATTCCCCCTTATTCCCATATTTTCTAAACGCTTTAATAGAATTGGAATTGAAACTGTATCGAATGCCTTCTGCAGGTCCAGGAACACACCAATAACCTTTTCGTTGTTATCAAGGTATCTTGTTATATTAGTAGTAAGTTGCAAAACGGCGTCATCTGTTGACATATTGGCACGAAACCCATATTGATTTTCATGTAAGAATTGGTTCTTTTCTAAATAAGTCTTAAGTCTTTTATTGGTAATTTTTTCTAATACTTTCGATAGTGAGCTCAAGAGAGAAATTGGACGATAATTAGTGGGTAAAGTTTTATCTCCAGACTTATATATAGGACAGACTATTGCTTTTTTAAATATATTAGGGAAAATTCCAAATTCATATGATAAATTAGTTAGGTAAGCTATAGGTGCCGCAAGATACATTCGATTATTTTTGAGTATTTGTGATGTTATATTGTCATAACCCGAGGAATTACTAGTTTTTAGACCAGAGATGACATCTGCAACCTCTCCTGGATCTGTGAGATACAAGGACATTGAATTAGCTGGAGGGTCAGTGCATTGAGCATTTAAAGCCAGTAAACTGTCAGTAGTATTTAGTTTTGATAATGTTTCATTAGCGAGATTGGAGCCAATCGTTGTAAAAAACCTATTTACCTCATCAAGAGAATCGGTAATATTTGAGTGTTTAAGTAGATCTGAAGAAGGTTCGTTCTTTTTAACCAAATTACATATTTCCTTTATTGTTTTCCACGTTTCCTTTACATTTCCTTTGTGTTTTTCTAGTAACTGTCTGTAAAAATTAAATTTTAATGATTTTATTAGTTTGTTAAGTGCATTTCTATAGCTTAAATATTTTATTTTTAATTCATCGTTATTGCAATCTCTTTTTGATTGTTTATGCATTTTATCACGGCGTCTGATGGAACTTACAACCCCTACCGTAATCCATGGCTTGAGCGGTGTTTTACGTTTAGATATTTGCCGAACTATTGTGTTTTTTTGAATAGCTGTTTCTAGTTTTGTCGTCAGAATCTGTGCTACAGAATTCACATCATTCGAAGAGTAAACGTCTGCCCAGGTTTCGTTAGCAAGGGTTTTGTGTATACCATCGAAATTTACTTTAACTCTGGTGAAAGTCAGCTTTTTTCTTTCCATTTTGGTGAAATCAATTTGTAAGAGAAGTGGCGAGTGATCTGTAAAATTGTCAAAAACAAATGTTCGACTTTCAAACTGGGATTTCACCATAAAGTGATCTAGGCAGGACTTTAATCTGGTAGGACAATCAACACCTTGTCTGAGTCCGTGCGAAGCCATGAGATTAAGATATGCAGTTGAGTTATTATTTAGATTTTCGGGCATTGTATCGAGATTGGTGTCTCCGGTCAGAATAGTATTGTGTTTATACCGACAATTTTTTAAAATGTCGTCTAATGAGTAAATATAGCTTAACGGGTTTCTATAACAGGGTGGGCGATAAGTACATACAATAGATAGTGTATTCCTTATTTCAATCACAATACAGTTGCCTTCAGTGCAGCGTGGTTCATAGGCTGTTGACTCGAGACCGTCATGGACATAAACAACAACACCGTCATTTTGGTTAAGATAATTGAGTGATTGGTACATTTTGTAATTGTTAATATCCGGTGGCGTATATAAGGTACTCGTCCAACATTCCGTTAATACAAGAATATCAATTGTAAAATTAAATTTTGTCAAAAATATCAAAAATGAGTCTAAGTTAGCTTTGATGCTGCGAATATTAACAGTTATTATTGTTAATGATTTTTTTCCTGGGTTAAAAACTGATTGAAACTGATAATCTGTGGGATCGCCCACTCTGCTACATGTTATATCAAATGAACCGTCAATAGCTCCCATCACGACAGAATTTAACGAATTAAATTTTATTTGCTAAGAACTCCAGGGCATAGTTCGATGAGCTACAAGTGGTAACTGGGCAATTATGTGATAAGAGTATCGTCAAGACACCTAGTAGAATCAGCATTCTATCAATATATTCGAAAACTGTAACTTTCTTATAAAATAAAAATTGGGGGTATTCTGTTATTAACCGAATCAACAAAGGAGTTACGTACAATCTTATACAAAAACTACTGCACCATTTCCTCATTCCAAATCGCCCGATACCATTGCGGTAAGCGTCTAATATGTTGCATATTTTTCCTGGCATTCCATAAGTAGTAACCAGAAATAACAAACGGAGAGTATTGTTCACATAGCTATAGAAGAAGTATTGCAAAACATTATGGTGAACTGATTTTGTGTAGTAAAATAATAATATGTAATACATATTTTTTAATGAGATAATATATGATAAGTAGTCATGTTTATGTGTGAGTAAATTTTGTTGATGTGTGATGTTAGTGTGTAAGTTTTTGTGCAGTATCCATAATATAGACAGTGCGACAGTAAAAGTGGGTGTATTACAACAATTATAAAAGTACCAAAAGCGAAACATGAATAACAACTTAGGTAAACGAGGCCATAAACCACAGAATATAGATAAGTAACTTAATAGTAGTCACTGTACATTTTTGAGCTTATCTAGATCTTCCTCGCTGTTTATCCTAACAGCTGCGCTGGCCTCCTCCTTGCGTAGGTATACATTACCATAGCTCGTCCAGCTGTATCGGTAGTTATGACTGCGAGCAAACTCCCTAGCCAGGTAGTAGTAAAATGTGATACCACTGGCACACCGTTGTACCGAGTACAATGCGGTTGTCGATTTGAGGACTGGGGGTGCCACGGGTCTAAATTTTAGTTCCTATAACTACCCCAGGGGTATCTTTCGGGGGTGCCATGGGTCCAGAATGGCAATTCAATTTATTTATTTTATTTATTTCAGACATTGTCCATATTTTGTTAGTCGCGCTTATGATAATGATAGTAGAGAGACACATTTACAATTAAAAAAATAATTAAATAAACACATTTTTCGCAAACCCAACATGCAGGCGCATCCAGCGGTTTGCTATAGGACAGTCCCACCTGTCCGACAACGCGTTTACGATGCTGTTCGGGCTTCCACGGACCCTTCCCCTCATTGACGCACACCTCATGCGCATGATGCTATGGAAGCCATCAACTCTGCTTTCCGCAAACATGCCAGAGGCGCTGCAGAAACGAGGCCGCCCCACCAGCACCCTGAACGCGTTGTTGTACTGAACGCGTAAGGCATTGTATGCTGTTCGGAGATATATTTCATTTTGTGGACTAGGGGTGCACTAAGAAGGGAATTTCTGAATTGCATCTCTTAAGAGGGTGCAGCGGGATGTATTAGTCATTTGTTCCCAGTAGTTCCATGTTAGTTCCACCCTGTAACCACTGCTATGTATTCCATATATGTCGGCGCGAGCTAGCAAAATTGCTTTATTCATACGATCACGTGACGTCGCCGATTAGCTGTAGCGGGCAGCCGGTCCGATGGGTCGATGAAATGGTTTTTATTGCGATCGAGTGACATCATCCGTAATGGCTCGCTCAGTGAATCAGTAGCGGACGACCGGGCCGATGGGCACCGACGAAGTAAGAAGCACGGCGAACGGGTAGCAGCCAGCCTTTATAAGCGCGGCGTGGCTCTTCCCGCCATTATCGAAAAGAGACGTTGTCTACTTTTATTTTATTTCTTTTCCTAGTGTTTTCCTGAGTTATTTTGTGTTATTTTGGTGGCATTTTAACTAATGTAGCTCGTTTAAAATGCCCAAGTGTAGTGAAATGAAATGGAAGTGAACTGCGTGACTTTTGAAATTGGTGGAAATTGTCTACCAAAGTTTTAGTAAAATTGGCCACCGTTTTACTAAAACATGACTCGACTGTGACTTTGACGACTTGGAAGGAGTGTAACGTTGCAAAATATAAAGAAAATACAATATAGTGAAAATACAGATACTTGAAAATGGCAAATGCACGAGACGTGCGGCGCCAATTATAAAGAAAGAAAAAAAAAAAGCGCGGCGTGCATTATAGCCACTTCACTTCTGTCCGATCCTCCCAACCTGGCAACAACCCAAGCCGAGCCTCGTACCTAAGTGGTGCCCTTGTGCTCGTTGCCCCAACCTAACTTTACAGGTTGAGCGCCATCTGCGCTCACCAAAAGCCCGGTAAAGCAGTCATGGCCCAAGTCGGAAAAAAGCATTAAAATCCATTCGGAAAAAAAACCACTTCACTTCTTTCGATGCGTTGGTTCAGAGTGCATCGCTTTAAGTGTGACATCGATCACGAATGAATCACTTTATATCTAGTTTTGATCTTGTGATTATAAATTCATTCATGATTCTAAACACTGATTATTTAAGAGTTATGGATGAGATATCTCAACCAGACGGTGATCATGAAGGTCCGCCTTCTCCCGTCTTACCCTCTGATTTCACACCTCACTCCGAAATATACGAGTTCCATATATGGAACTAGTGGGAGTATTTAAATGGAAAAAAACTCCTTGCATATAAAGTCACAAGCGTTACACTAGTAAATAAAATCGTTGCGTGACTGACTCACTGACTGACTTTCAACTCATAGCCTAAGCCGTAGTTTTAGAGAAATTTAATAAATTACTTATGTGGACTAGGAGAAATTTGGAGGGTACATTACTTTGTGTTCTAGGGGTGCAGCTAAGGGTTGAAATCTGTATGGAAAAAGAGTTCTGTGATCGCAGGGAAAAAGGCGTTCTACTAGTCTGTTATATAAAATGGGTGTACCTTGATTTACAAAATGCTATTTTCAACAACGGAATCTCAATCACTACAAACTTTGCTCCAAATTCTCGAAATTAATTAGGTATGTAAACCAATTTGGGAATATGAAATGCTGATCACGGATATAGATACGAGTACGCGGGTAAGAACAAAGGGCTGATTTGATCTCTGAGCTGTATTGTGTATACAGTGTTCTCGATGCTATGTATGGATGGATGTGATGTGATATGTATTATTTTATTTTGTATCCCCCGATGCAAACAGACGAAAATATTTTAGGTAATTTCAGTCCTAAGAATTTAACATCAAAGCACATAACTTTAATATAAAACCGGCATCGTAAGCAATTTATTCAATATTCTGTAAAACATTATTGCAATTGATAGCTGTTAGCTATTGGAGTTTATTTTCAATAAAATGTTACACAGTTCCATTTCATTACTGATGATTCAATTGGTACTGAGTGCTACCCACACGCTATTTAACTTATTACAGGTTCAAATAAACTGACATCGCTATCACGAGAAAGCATTTATTTTGTTATTTACTCCGACACCAGAGGCCAGCACTACCTCATACGAAAACAAACAAACATTTATTTTGTAGGCAATTTACTTCCATAATACTTATCATGAAATTCCTAATAAATTGAGATTATAAATGTATTGAGAATCTAGCGATTATGATAATTGCTTGCGATTGCGTCATGACAAAATCATGAATGATTATTTTGTGAAATAATACTACGTTTTAAGCACAATAACAAAAAAGTGCGAGATTAAGGTATAAGATTATCTAGCTAGCTAGACAATTTAGAATAAAACATTTATTACTTTTTACTCCTATGGCAATTATGTATAATTCCTAATTCATCACTTGGACTGTGACTAAAATATGGGCCGAGTTTCAGCTACGACACCTCTACGATCGTCTACGGCGTAGCGTCCGCGTCGGTTGTAGCAAGCGGTAATCAATCAAAGTAGGAGGCAGAGCTTTATCAAAGTGTCTGTCACTCTTGAAATAAAACAGGCTAAAAGGTGCACAGGGATTTCTCGTCCTCCAGCTTATTTAGAACAAGTTTGCACAGTCAGAGAACGTCGTACCTACCTAATAAGCCTCCACAAAATACTAGCGTTTTTTTAATGAACGAATGGAAGAATTTGTTAAAAACACTTTTTGTTAAAATGAGTAAACAAAGGAAGGGTTCCGTGGAATGTGGACTCGTTCGGGCAGGAATGCCGCGCTCAAAGGGCACGGACAGGATGGAATGGGAAATTGAATTAGAATTAAATTGAAAATAGGGTGTATAAGTTTTTAATGGGCATGCTCATGAATCGTTTGAACTAAATCTCGGACATTGAACAGGTTTCCAAATAAAACACTTGTAGATGGCATCCATCGGCGCTTAGCCGAGTTGATAGTGCCCACTTTCGTCTCTAGCGTCTTAGCTCATTCCATGGCCAAACTGGTCAAGGCATCGCTGATTATAGTCAAAGATGTGGGTTCGAGTCCCGCTGGAACGGAATTTTTGGGTCACACTTACATTATATAACGAGTTAGGGCTACTTTTTTTACAAGCTATCGGGTGCGTCCTAGCTGGACGTAACCTCTATGTGAAAAAGCACTGTTCATAGGCAGAGGGTACCGCTTAATATCAGGTAGGCCATCTGCTAGAACCACCATTACAAGAAGTAAAAAAAAAATGCTTAACTAGGAACCCGTATTTGATGTTTTTGTCGTATATGTATAGCATTTGTCTCTCATTAATGAAGAGTTAAGGCGATATTTTTTTCTTAAAATCAGTTATTTATTAAAAGTTAACTGCATCTATTATTGTTCAAAAAAATAAAATAAATAAATAATAATGCTGGACAGTTCACACAACATTATCTAGCCCCAAGCTAAGCAGAGCTTGTGTTATGGGTACTAGACAACTGATATACTTAATACAATATATTAAATAGATAGATATTTTTTATTTTATATAGAAAATACCCAGAACGAATAATACAAGGTATGTACAAAATACATATGAAACAGTTGTGCTACCTGAAGACCGCTGCAAGCGATCTAAAGGTAGCTCAACTGATCCCAATCACTACCAGACGGAAGCGTCCCTAAGATGCTGGCTGTATTGCCACGCTGAATGGCAATACTAATGCGTTGAGCCAGATAAGAGCCAGCTCTCGGGTCACGCGTCGCTTCGACCAGATGCCCTGAAATAATTTTGAAAACGCGAAGGGCCACGGAACTCCACGGACCCAGAGTCTCGACCCCGAAAGGCACAAATAAGTAAGCTCTGTCGAGACTTGCATATTTGCGTCTTTTGAGGTTCTTAGCGGAATCTGCCGCTGCACCGGCCCTAACTGATGTCCCGGACAGATGAGATGGCGCAAGGGTATCAACGCATGTAGCGTCCCACACCAAAGGCCTACCCTTCTCCCACGGAACAAGAGTCATGCCGTCAGGCCGCTTACCATCGTCACGTAGCAGACCATTCGGTTCTAGAATGGCTGGAATGTTAACGCTGGTAAGGGCCCGGCGAATGATATCATTAAGGCTAGCGTGGCGAACACCCTGAACGAATATCTGCAGATCGCACAAATATTTGTTCCGAGGCGGGAATCGAACCCACAGCCTCCTGCGTCGCAGGCGAAACTACGCCCGCCACGCCACAGAGGTCGTCAAAACACTAACTAAGCTTATCTTCGATAAAATTATCCACAATTTCAGTGAAACTATTTGAATTAAACCCTCTAAAGCGTGCACAGCCGGGTTTTGCATTCAGTTTGTCGTTGGTAAACTCATAGTTGTTTGAACTATTTTGTGAACAGGCACACAGAGCACATTATTGATGTTGTTTGGAATAAACAAGTGTTTATAAAAATACAATATAAAATACAACATAGAAAATCTTATACTAACGAAAATTGCCAAACATTTACCGCAAAAAAAAATGGGTCTAGATAACATAAAGGATAACAAACAAGCAACCGTGGTCAAACAAAGGCCTATAAATGAAAAAAAAAGGGATGAAACTCATTTTGTTAAAAAACTGGGAAAATAATATTAGTGTTTTAAAAAGCTTACGCAATTGTATATGACTCGCAGTATTCTGTTTTTAATCATTTAATTTATTACTAACGTCCGCCCGTGGCTTCTCTCACTTATTACCAGGGTAAAAGTACCCTATAGCTCAATCCAGGTAATAATAAAAGTGATAAAAGCACGCATTTAGGACGCAAAATAATGTGTACTAAATTTAATTGAAATCGGTTACGCCTTATTTAGGCGTGATTGAGTAATAAACATCCAAATATCATAATTTTGACATTTATTAATATTGACTGGCAAAATAATCATATTTTACTTACTAAAGTAAATACTATGAATCAATAATATTTAAAAAAATAAAAAAAACACGCTTTTATAGCTAAGCGAACTAAAAAATAGAAAATAATTATCAATTTCAAAGACTTTACCTTTGAAATGTAACTAACAAATAGAAAATAATTATCAATTTCAAAGACTTTATCTTTGAAATGTAACTAACAAATAGAAAATAATTATCAATTTCAAAGACTTTATCTTTGAAATTGAAAATTATTTTCTATTTTTTAGTTCGGTTAGCTATAAAAGAGTGTTTTTTTTTTTTTTTTTAAATATTATTTATTTTTCATTTTTAGTTCGATTTATCTCTCTCTCTCTATCTATCTCTCTCTATCTCTCTCTCTCGTTCTCTCTCTATCTATCTCTCTCTCTCGTTCTCTCTCTCTATCTCTCTCTGTCTCTCTCGTTCTCTCTCTCTCTCTCTCTCTCTCTCTCTAACTCTAACTCTAACTCTCTCTAACTCTCTCTATGCAATGTTTCAAATTAATCAGACTTCTGGAAATTGGTGAAAATTATGCTCAAAGATTCAGTTACATACATACATACATACATAGATACAACCCGAGCTAATAAAAGCGTGTTAAAAAAGTAAGTCTCAGTTAGCTGAGACTTCATCCAATATGCGGATACTACTTCGTTCGTACGACTCTATAGTAAGCCAGCTGAGCTGAGAGGCACTCCTCTCTATCAACACAGAGCTTGAGGTACACAGTGTTAGATTTCTTTAAAAAGGTTGTCGGTTATATTCAATGGCAGATTTAGGGGGCGGGGAGGGCACGTGGATAGTGACGTCATCTGGTGTTAGTCGCGTGGTAGTCTCAGGGTAGCAGATTTTGATATCTGGATCATGGACCTAACGAGTACATTATAATAGGTACTTTTACATGACGTGTGGTTACTGTGTCAGTAGGTTAGTGTACTTACAGAGTAAATTAAATTAAATCTTTTTACTGCAACAGTGACCCGTGACTGTGATAGATCTTTCTTTCACTTCCCTGGAGAGGCATTGTAATTGGATTTCAAGGAAAAAGCTTTATGCTTTTCCCTAAAACCTTTTCAAAACTTTTTCAAAGATCAGAGAAAACCAAGGTTAGTTTCCACCTTTCAGTTTAAAAGGCTGGGTCACCGTTGGGATTACGGGCACATAACAGCGGATTTCTCAGGGTGTAGACCACAAAGCAATACCACATAGGCCGTGTACTAGGTGGGATTCGTTATCATTCTTTATTCTGTATTGCACACAAGAAAACACGAAATAAACAGTAAGAGGTAGCAAACATGTACAGAGGTGAGCCATCATGAGATCCTTCTTAATATGAGAAATGAAAAAGTGTGTCACACAATCACAAATTTTGATTTGTACTCAAATCGATTATGACATTGGATTTAGACATTAGATCGAGAAATTGGATTGAGACATTAGATAAGTATTATTTTTTCTGTGGTTGCGCCAACCCCAGGCAGAAGTCTTCATACAATAAAACAAATACACACAACATTATCTAGCCGCAAGCTAAGCAGAGTTCGTATTATGGGTACTAGATAACTGATATACTTAATATAATACATTACATAGATAGATATTTTTTATTATACATAGAACCCTGAACAAATTTCTGCAGGTCGTACAAATATTTGTTCCGAGGCGGGAATCCAACCCGCAACCGTCGAAGGCGAACCTTCGACCTTTAGTAGTAGTAGAGTTTTTTTGTGAAAGAGTTCGCCCGGGGAAGTACTACCGCCATACCTATTTTTGCCGCAAAGCAGTAGTGCTCGCATTGCTGTGTTCCGGTTTGAAGGGTAAGGGTGCCGGTGAAATTACAGGCACATGAGACTTCATCTTTATGTCTCAGGGTGGCGGGCGCAGAGCAATGCCACATAGGCCGCGTCCTAGGTGGACGTGACCTATGAGGTAATGCACTGTTCATTGGCAGAGGTTACCGCTTAACATCAGGTGGCCCACCTGATGTAAAGCTTGTTCCGTCATTCAAGTAGCATAAAAAAAAAAAAAAAAAACGTACATAGTCATAGTCCCTTTTTATGGACAGTTCTTTATTTCTTAGCAAATGAATAAACTAATGCCAAGAATCTAAAGCGATAATTCTGAAACCACACTTTCCAATATATCCTTCAGGCTTCGACATGTCGACCCATTCATACCCCACCACATAAAAAATGCGAGTCGCTCCTTCACCGTCGCAGTAAGCCTTACTTGACTTTGTTAATGTTGGAAGGAATTTTATTATGGAAACATTTCAGGGTATGTGAAAAAGCTTTCAGATAATGTATTATTCCTTCTTATTAGCTAACTAGTGTCCGCCTGCGGCATCGCTCGCACTATACTGGGATAAAAGTCGAAATCCAATGTCTCAATACAATCTATTAATCCATTTATCTCAATTTTCCTATGAGGTAATGCACTGATCATAAGCAGAGGTTACCGCTTAACATCAGGTGGGCCGGGCCTACTACTTGTTCTGTCATTAAAGTAGTATAAAAAAAAAAACGGTGGGGTACGAGTATAACGCAAAATTACCAATCTTAGATTTGATTTTTAACTTAGTAAATCAAGTACAATATTCAAATTATAAATATCCATGGATACTATATTATAACTCCGAGGGATCACTGTACCAGAAACACGATAGGACAATATTTACTCTATAGAAAAAAAAAAACAATGTTTTCGTCTATTTTCTGCCTAGATTCGATTGTTTATTAAAACCTTCGACCAAAGTAAAAATTAAAATAATGGATATTATTTGATGAAAAAATAAATAAATAAAATCAATACGACAAAGCCAAGGGTTTACTTTATTAAGAGTTTTGTAAATTTATCTATATTTTACGAGATATTCAATAAAAACCGCTTCTTCGAGTGGCGCGAGGTGCTTTTTTTATATGAAGATTTCTGCCTGTCGTTGGCGCAGTCTTAAGTGGTCTTGTGTTTTAATGTAGAGTTTGATCTACCTGTATTTTACAAACTTTTATTTAGTTTCACATGTCCCGGTGTAATCAAATCTTACAAGTTAAATTTGACCCACTTCCCGGTGTACGATTGAGCTGAAATTTGGCACAGCTGTCAAGTGCCGATAGCCGGTAGCGGCAAGCCTGATTTGATGGTAGAGACAACGACACTCTTCGATGGATAATAGTAGACTGGCAGTGTTTGGGCTCATTTTGATCAGCACAACGTTCCGATCACTAATTTCATTAAAGCTTGTTTTTAAAAAGATATATATTATGTTTATGCAAAAAAATCATGGGAGGCAATGACGGCGATGAGTTCACCACTTGTCAAGTCTATATTCCACGATGGTGCAACCCACTGTGAAAAGAGGCCCATTGAGGCTCTGCCTACCCCTTCTGGGAAAGAGGCGTGTGTCTGTATGCATGTATATGGAAAATGTCCCAGTCTCTATAATGTTAGTGGGATGGGATTATTAAGTTTTCTACAGAATTATGATGCATGAGAATTCAAAAATTACCTACTAATTAATCCATCTTTTCACTAGAAACGGGATATTTACCTCAATTTTTTAGTTTTTATTGCAAGTATTGAATGAAACCAATTACTACAGCAGTGCAGTAGTGCTCGCATTGCTGTGTTCCGGTTTGAAGGGTAAGGGTGCCGGTGAAATTACAGGCACATGAGACTTTTCATCTATGTCTCAGGGTGGCGGGCGCAGTGCAATGCCACATTGGGTGCGTTCTAGGTGGACGTGACCTATGAGGTAATGCACTGTTCATAGGCAGAGGTTACCGCTTAACATCAGGTGGGCCTCTTGCTTGTTCCGTCATCCAAGCAGTAAAAAAAAAAACCCCGATGGTAGTGGTATCGTTCGTCATAAAAGAGTAAGAAAGAGGATAGATCGATATATCTGCCAATTCATCTACTCTACATCTACTTTAGTTAGCTAGTTCTCCTGTGATCATGGCGCATGCAACTGTGCCGAAATATCGGGAACAATGAAATCACAAAAATCATGGTAAATAATATCCCGTTTCTAGTGAAAAGTATTTACATAACTATGATAGTTTCAATAGTTATATCAATTAATTCTGCTTGAGATCCCTTTAAATGTTTAAGGCCTAGAAAGTAGTCTATTTTTCATCGCCACTTTTCGTAGCTTCCCTCGTCTCAGATGAAACTCGCTAGTTCTAGAAACGCCAGGAATTCGCGATGGAGCAATCGCTCTTACAATTATCGTTAAGAAGTAATGAGATATTTACGTCGATGGGTAGATGCCATCAAATGAATTGCCACCAATTACAAAGCCTCGGAGCTCGCATTCGGTTGAAATCAGAATAAACTTCCCAATTGAGGTAGGGGCTTCTAACTGAATTTCAAAGTTCTTACAATTTTATACTTCCCTAATTTAATTGTTGGTTAAAGTTTATGAATAATTTGGATCTCCATCATAATGCATTATGATTTCTAGGCCGTATTTTACATAAAGACGGTACTTACTGTTATATGAAAAGATTTTTAAAGGGATTTTTTACTAGAAATCACCCTACCCTTCTTTTTTTTTTTTTTTTCTTTTTTTTTTTTTACCCTTCTTTGTAGTAAAAATATTGTATTCTGCTGCAACGTGCGCAGACTTTGGCTAGGAAGTAAGTGGTATTGGTATCCTTTCAGCCGCCATGGTAACTGTTTTGTAACCTGTGTTTTTGTGACCTTAGAATATATATTTGGGTGGTATATTTGTTATGAAGAGTCTGGAATAATAAAATCGTTTGTTGTAAGTTGTTTCACTGATCGTTTTTTCTGAGTCACTCCGCGTTAGGTATGGGGGTTCGAATGTAATTTATAGCCTAAAGGTTCTTACTACACCAACTGATCGGTTAATTGATCGCTCTACTAGCGATCTGTACCATCGAAATGGGAAATTGTTCATCACAAATTATGCTTCTCAAAGTTCCTCCTCTCACATGATTCGCTGCAAAAGGAACAAGCTATTATTGAATTCACCAGTATTATTAGCCATCCTAATCCTCCTAAAATGAATATTAATGAGTGGTGAAGTAATATTATTTCTCACCCGATTTCCACAATTTTAATTTTAATTTACGATCGCCTCTTCCTCAAGACGGCCCTTAGAGAGAGAACGAGTAATATTTCTCGCCACTCTCATAGAGCTACCTGGCACACTTCATAGACTGTGCCGTGTTATAACACGTATATGCCACGGTTATAGGTCGGTACTGTAAACAATTACACATGCATTCTGTACTTCAGGACTCTAATATTATAAGATAGCTTTATTCTGCTACATTTTTTTCGATCTGATTCCAACACCCTGTCTGTCAGACAGAGACAGTATCTCTCTTCTTCTTTTTCTCATTTTAATTAAGGCTTCTGAGGAAAGTTACCTCAATTTTGCCAGCGAAAAATTAGCAAGCGAAATTCCACCATTTAAGACTTTTTCCTTTATTTGTATCATAAAGCCTCCTAACATCCCAAATTTCAGAATGTTGAGGTTTTGGAAGTACCCTAGGGGTTTTTCATTTTCGCAATTTTCATACAAAAATTAGACATTCACTGAGTAAAAAGCTTGATTTTTACAGAGCACTATAAGCTCACGAACCTTTATATTTGGTATAAATTTCAAACTACTATTTTGTGATATTATATATAAAGAAAAATGCCTCCCTTTCGATGGACCAATGACATTATAGAGATCGCAGGAAAGCAGTGGATGGGGGCGACTCAAGACCATTCGTCGTGGCATTCAATGAGGGAGGCCTATGTGCAGCAATGGAATTCTGTAGGCTGATGATGACGATGACCTACATTGGTAGAGCAGCATTTTTGTTACTCCGGCACATTAATGGAATGTTTTTATCATCCTACCGTCACGAATCTTTCGTAGGTCCATGTGGGAAGTCTTACGAGGTCCAATAAACACGGTTATTGCCAGTTAGAGATTATGGCGTAGGCGTAATCGCCTCGTGCCGTCATCATCCCCTCACTTTATTAATAATACGAACAGATTGTGTTTCCCACTTTATGTAGAGCTATAAAACATGATGACATCATATTATCGGGTTCCGACATCAACAAGTTATTCGGAAAGCTTCTTTTCATAAAGCCTTAACAGATGTACATACATGTTATTAGGTAGTTTTGTCACTGACCAAGAGTTCTATAACAGTCGGTCATCATTCTGCAGTTTTGTACTTACAAAAGAAAGTAATTCATCTTTGTTGTAGTAGTAAAGCTTTTTTGTGAAAGAGTTCGTTCGGGGAAGTACTACCGCCATACCTATTTTTGCCGCAAAGCAGTAGTGCTCGCATTGCTGTGTTCCGGTTTGAAGGGTAAGGGTGCCGGTGAAATTACAGGCACATGAGACTTCATCTTTATGTCTCAGGGTGGCGGGCGCAGAGCAATGCCACATAGGCCGCGTCCTAGGTGGACGTGACCTATGAGGTAATGCACTGTTCATTGGCAGAGGTTACCGCTTAACATCAGGTGGCCCACCTGATGTAAAGCTTGTTCCGTCATTCAAGTAGCATAAAAAAAAAAAAAAAAAACGTACATAGTCATAGTCCCTTTTTATGGACAGTTCTTTATTTCTTAGCAAATGAATAAACTAATGCCAAGAATCTAAAGCGATAATTCTGAAACCACACTTTCCAATATATCCTTCAGGCTTCGACATGTCGACCCATTCATACCCCACCACATAAAAAATGCGAGTCGCTCCTTCACCGTCGCAGTAAGCCTTACTTGACTTTGTTAATGTTGGAAGGAATTTTATTATGGAAACATTTCAGGGTATGTGAAAAAGCTTTCAGATAATGTATTATTCCTTCTTATTAGCTAACTAGTGTCCGCCTGCGGCATCGCTCGCACTATACTGGGATAAAAGTCGAAATCCAATGTCTCAATACAATCTATTAATCCATTTATCTCAATTTTCCTATGAGGTAATGCACTGATCATAAGCAGAGGTTACCGCTTAACATCAGGTGGGCCGGGCCTACTACTTGTTCTGTCATTAAAGTAGTATAAAAAAAAAAACGGTGGGGTACGAGTATAACGCAAAATTACCAATCTTAGATTTGATTTTTAACTTAGTAAATCAAGTACAATATTCAAATTATAAATATCCATGGATACTATATTATAACTCCGAGGGATCACTGTACCAGAAACACGATAGGACAATATTTACTCTATAGAAAAAAAAAAACAATGTTTTCGTCTATTTTCTGCCTAGATTCGATTGTTTATTAAAACCTTCGACCAAAGTAAAAATTAAAATAATGGATATTATTTGATGAAAAAATAAATAAATAAAATCAATACGACAAAGCCAAGGGTTTACTTTATTAAGAGTTTTGTAAATTTATCTATATTTTACGAGATATTCAATAAAAACCGCTTCTTCGAGTGGCGCGAGGTGCTTTTTTTATATGAAGATTTCTGCCTGTCGTTGGCGCAGTCTTAAGTGGTCTTGTGTTTTAATGTAGAGTTTGATCTACCTGTATTTTACAAACTTTTATTTAGTTTCACATGTCCCGGTGTAATCAAATCTTACAAGTTAAATTTGACCCACTTCCCGGTGTACGATTGAGCTGAAATTTGGCACAGCTGTCAAGTGCCGATAGCCGGTAGCGGCAAGCCTGATTTGATGGTAGAGACAACGACACTCTTCGATGGATAATAGTAGACTGGCAGTGTTTGGGCTCATTTTGATCAGCACAACGTTCCGATCACTAATTTCATTAAAGCTTGTTTTTAAAAAGATATATATTATGTTTATGCAAAAAAATCATGGGAGGCAATGACGGCGATGAGTTCACCACTTGTCAAGTCTATATTCCACGATGGTGCAACCCACTGTGAAAAGAGGCCCATTGAGGCTCTGCCTACCCCTTCTGGGAAAGAGGCGTGTGTCTGTATGCATGTATATGGAAAATGTCCCAGTCTCTATAATGTTAGTGGGATGGGATTATTAAGTTTTCTACAGAATTATGATGCATGAGAATTCAAAAATTACCTACTAATTAATCCATCTTTTCACTAGAAACGGGATATTTACCTCAATTTTTTAGTTTTTATTGCAAGTATTGAATGAAACCAATTACTACAGCAGTGCAGTAGTGCTCGCATTGCTGTGTTCCGGTTTGAAGGGTAAGGGTGCCGGTGAAATTACAGGCACATGAGACTTTTCATCTATGTCTCAGGGTGGCGGGCGCAGTGCAATGCCACATTGGGTGCGTTCTAGGTGGACGTGACCTATGAGGTAATGCACTGTTCATAGGCAGAGGTTACCGCTTAACATCAGGTGGGCCTCTTGCTTGTTCCGTCATCCAAGCAGTAAAAAAAAAAACCCCGATGGTAGTGGTATCGTTCGTCATAAAAGAGTAAGAAAGAGGATAGATCGATATATCTGCCAATTCATCTACTCTACATCTACTTTAGTTAGCTAGTTCTCCTGTGATCATGGCGCATGCAACTGTGCCGAAATATCGGGAACAATGAAATCACAAAAATCATGGTAAATAATATCCCGTTTCTAGTGAAAAGTATTTACATAACTATGATAGTTTCAATAGTTATATCAATTAATTCTGCTTGAGATCCCTTTAAATGTTTAAGGCCTAGAAAGTAGTCTATTTTTCATCGCCACTTTTCGTAGCTTCCCTCGTCTCAGATGAAACTCGCTAGTTCTAGAAACGCCAGGAATTCGCGATGGAGCAATCGCTCTTACAATTATCGTTAAGAAGTAATGAGATATTTACGTCGATGGGTAGATGCCATCAAATGAATTGCCACCAATTACAAAGCCTCGGAGCTCGCATTCGGTTGAAATCAGAATAAACTTCCCAATTGAGGTAGGGGCTTCTAACTGAATTTCAAAGTTCTTACAATTTTATACTTCCCTAATTTAATTGTTGGTTAAAGTTTATGAATAATTTGGATCTCCATCATAATGCATTATGATTTCTAGGCCGTATTTTACATAAAGACGGTACTTACTGTTATATGAAAAGATTTTTAAAGGGATTTTTTACTAGAAATCACCCTACCCTTCTTTTTTTTTTTTTTTTCTTTTTTTTTTTTTACCCTTCTTTGTAGTAAAAATATTGTATTCTGCTGCAACGTGCGCAGACTTTGGCTAGGAAGTAAGTGGTATTGGTATCCTTTCAGCCGCCATGGTAACTGTTTTGTAACCTGTGTTTTTGTGACCTTAGAATATATATTTGGGTGGTATATTTGTTATGAAGAGTCTGGAATAATAAAATCGTTTGTTGTAAGTTGTTTCACTGATCGTTTTTTCTGAGTCACTCCGCGTTAGGTATGGGGGTTCGAATGTAATTTATAGCCTAAAGGTTCTTACTACACCAACTGATCGGTTAATTGATCGCTCTACTAGCGATCTGTACCATCGAAATGGGAAATTGTTCATCACAAATTATGCTTCTCAAAGTTCCTCCTCTCACATGATTCGCTGCAAAAGGAACAAGCTATTATTGAATTCACCAGTATTATTAGCCATCCTAATCCTCCTAAAATGAATATTAATGAGTGGTGAAGTAATATTATTTCTCACCCGATTTCCACAATTTTAATTTTAATTTACGATCGCCTCTTCCTCAAGACGGCCCTTAGAGAGAGAACGAGTAATATTTCTCGCCACTCTCATAGAGCTACCTGGCACACTTCATAGACTGTGCCGTGTTATAACACGTATATGCCACGGTTATAGGTCGGTACTGTAAACAATTACACATGCATTCTGTACTCTAATATTATAAGATAGCTTTATTCTGCTACATTTTTTTCGATCTGATTCCAACACCCTGTCTGTCAGACAGAGACAGTATCTCTCTTCTTCTTTTTCTCATTTTAATTAAGGCTTCTGAGGAAAGTTACCTCAATTTTGCCAGCGAAAAATTAGCAAGCGAAATTCCACCATTTAAGACTTTTTCCTTTATTTGTATCATAAAGCCTCCTAACATCCCAAATTTCAGAATGTTGAGGTTTTGGAAGTACCCTAGGGGTTTTTCATTTTCGCAATTTTCATACAAAAATTAGACATTCACTGAGTAAAAAGCTTGATTTTTACAGAGCACTATAAGCTCACGAACCTTTATATTTGGTATAAATTTCAAACTACTATTTTGTGATATTATATATAAAGAAAAATGCCTCCCTTTCGATGGACCAATGACATTATAGAGATCGCAGGAAAGCAGTGGATGGGGGCGACTCAAGACCATTCGTCGTGGCATTCAATGAGGGAGGCCTATGTGCAGCAATGGAATTCTGTAGGCTGATGATGACGATGACCTACATTGGTAGAGCAGCATTTTTGTTACTCCGGCACATTAATGGAATGTTTTTATCATCCTACCGTCACGAATCTTTCGTAGGTCCATGTGGGAAGTCTTACGAGGTCCAATAAACACGGTTATTGCCAGTTAGAGATTATGGCGTAGGCGTAATCGCCTCGTGCCGTCATCATCCCCTCACTTTATTAATAATACGAACAGATTGTGTTTCCCACTTTATGTAGAGCTATAAAACATGATGACATCATATTATCGGGTTCCGACATCAACAAGTTATTCGGAAAGCTTCTTTTCATAAAGCCTTAACAGATGTACATACATGTTATTAGGTAGTTTTGTCACTGACCAAGAGTTCTATAACAGTCGGTCATCATTCTGCAGTTTTGTACTTACAAAAGAAAGTAATTCATCTTTGTTGTAGTAGTAAAGCTTTTTTGTGAAAGAGTTCGTTCGGGGAAGTACTATCACCATGCCTATTTCTACTGCAAAGCAGTAGTGCTCGCATTGCTGTGTTCTGGTTTGAAGGGTATGGGTGCCGGTGAAATTAGAGGCACATGAGACTTTTCATCTTTATGTCTCAGGGTGGCGGGCGCAGTGCAATGCCACATAGGGTGCGTCCTAGGTGGACGTGAACTAATGAGGTGATGCACTGTTCATAGGCAGAGGGTACCGTTTATTATCAGGTGGGTCATCTGCTAGAACCAACATTCTAAAATAAACATGTCATTACTCTAATCAGATCGAAAACTAAAGTAGTAACCCCAATCAGCTCTTACGTAGATATCTTTAAAAGCTTGTTCACACGATCTCATTAGGACAACAAATTCGGTCGTGTGTACAAGTATTTGCTTCGAAGTTCCCCAAGGTCTATGTACACTTTCAGGGTTTGTCTGGATGGTGAGGTTAAATTCACTAATTTACTGATAACGTACCTATGTGCCTAGAGCTGCGAGTCTTTCTGTGGGTTTTCCGAAGATTTCGGGTTAAGCTCGCCTTTGTACATGTCCTATATGTAAGTTGTTTTTCTTCTCTGTTTGTGTGTGTACAATAAAGAATAAAGAATAAAGATTTCTATCGATTTCTTGAGTTGGCTGATAAACTTTATCGTCGTTCTGCTAGTTAGCTGGTTGGAAACAATTCTGTTGATTGAATTTTCCAGTACTTCCTGATATCCGATTGAGCTGAAATTTGGCATACCTAGGTATCAAGTTCCGATGATAATACAACTTATGGTGACAGCGAGCTGATCTGATGATGGAGACGGAAGGTGGACAACAGAACTCTCGATTAATTAAATTAGTAAGCACACCGTGAGTCGATCGTAATGAGCCCAAACACGGCCAGTCTTAGTAGACTGATTCATCAGTCAAATGTACATAAAAAGTTTGAAAAGTGTGTTTTTTAAATATAAGAGCTTTTTACATGTAACGATTTATTAGAATTGTATCGTCTTGTGAGTCAAAGACCTAAACGACTGCTCAAACGAACTGCAAATCAAACTGGATCAGACCACTTGAGCGATGAAAAGAGATTTCAAACTATGAAAGAAAACAAAATTGAATCAGGAAATCTAGCAGACAGCATCATCTTTATTCTATTTTTGATCGAAATTGGAAATTTTCATCGAAAGATTTATTGAAAAAGCATTTTTTTATTGCTTTGTACCGCCATTGTTCACACGATTGTACTTTCTTTTATACTTTGTAATACTGGGTATTTCTTGGTCCTGAAGTCCCCCCACTTGTAGGTTGTGCCAGCTTCCTTAAACGACCAGAACTGACGACCTCTGTGGCGCGGCGGGCGAACGTTCGCCTGCGACGCAGGAGGTTGCGGGTTCGATTCCCGCCCCAGAACAAATATTTGTGTGATCCGCAGATGTTCAGGGTGTTCTGGGTATTAAATAATATGGGTAAAAATATGGCTATCTATGTAATATATTGCATAAAGATAGTGATGATGGTAGTGATTTGGATCAGTTGAGCTACCTTTAGATCGCTTGCAGCGGTCTTCAAGTAGCACAACTGTTTCATATGTATTTTGTACATACCTTGTATTTATTATTTGCATAAAGTATATCAGATGCCTAGTACCCATAACATAAGCTCTGCTTAGCTTGGGGCTAGATAATGTTGTGTGAGCTGTCCAGCAATACTTATTTATTTTATTTTATTTTATTTTGAATCCTCGACTTTAGTGTCCGAAGCAATTTCACCACAGTAGTGTCTCATATCTATGACTTGCATACGTAACCGGGGGATTAACATTAGTCTATATTGAAGTTCTGGGTTCTTCCTTTTCTTTGGATTTATCTGCACTAAACTACACCCACTTCTATTAGTATTTATTTTGTACTACTAGATAGATAGATAGATCGATAGATTAACTCTTTATTGTACATTTACGACAAAATAACACAGAAATACAAAACATAACTAAATAACAGAAATGTACAATGAACTATATTATGGAAGAATGGGACAGTGGTGTTATCACCTTGACAAATACACATATCATTATATAAATACAAACCTACATATAATATATATACCTACATAAAATAAATACATACCTACACTCTTATTATAGCATTCGTCGTATATCGTATACTACACTAGATAAATATAAATATAAATAGCTACCTAGGTACTCATAAACACAACATAACAGACCAGAATAATAAAAACTCAACAGCTGATTCTGGACGAAGAAGACTGCAGGTGGGTTACTATGAACTCTTATTGCCATGCAGTTGTTAAACTATTCAGTACAAAATATTGGTTCCGTGATGTCCGCAACTATATTTAAAGGCACAATCGCAGAGGGTCTACAGACTTCTGCGATTAAAGTTATTCAACGATTAAAAATGTCAACGATGAACCGATATTTTGTACTGAATAGTTTTTGAACTGAATAGATATAAGAGCTCATAGTAACCCCCCTGGAGATAAAACAGTTTGACACGATCTTTAAAAGAATGTAACGACGGAGCAAGCCGAATGGACATCGGTAACGAATTCCACAGCCGAACGGCTTGCACCGTAAAAGAGTCAGTGTTAAAAGAGCTGTGATGAATGGGGAACTTTAGAGCTAGATTCTTCTACTCCTCTCTCCTATCTTCATTGTGAAAGAGTTCGTCCGGGGAAGTACTACCTACCACCCATACCTATGTCTGCCGCAAAGCGGTACTGCTCGAATTGCTGTGTTCCAGTTTGAAGGGTGAGGTGCCGGTGAAATTACAGGCACTTGAAACTTTTCATCTTTATGCACAGGGTGGCGGGCGCACTGCAATGCTGCGTAGGGCGCGTCCTAGGTGGACGTGACTTACGAGGTTATGCATTGTTATAGGCAGAGGTTACCGCTTTACATTGGGCCACATGCTTGTTCCGACATTCATTCAGATAAGGAAAATAAAAATGGTAAAACCATTTCTGTCCTCCATGTCCTGCTATTCTTGTTGAGCATTTTATCACCATTTTCAACACTAACCTCTCCAGATGATTCCCTATTGTATGTAATGGGGATTTGCCATATCAACACGCATGGCAGGCGGATTGGTGATCGCGGTGTGGTGGTCTACTAGGTAAATATCAGCCTATCCCCTGGTAAAATCCCGTAGTACGGCTTTTAATACTTCCACGGGAGTGGACGGAAGGGCCTATTCTTCGGCCGGACACACCATAGTGCTGAGCATTACCCACCTCTATATTTAATATCAGTGAGGTCCATTATCCCTTGAAGATGTAACTCTACCCGAGCTCCATCAATCTTGAGGGCTTAGTTGGAAGCGGCGGGATCGTGGCTGTCTTTGTGCACATTCGCGGGATCTAGCAAGTTTTTAACAGTTTCTTGGATGTTTTAAGTACACTTAATTTAATGGTATTTACAAAGTAGCACTTGCCTGTGGCTTCGCTCAAAAAGTACTAAGAGAAAAAAGACGGTGGATCAAGAAGAGACTTTTCAGACCTTCAGATTATTCTAAAAATTACCTTTATCTATACATTACATTATTTAATCTGCGAAATTACCAAGAGTCAGCTGTTAAATTTTCATCTTATGTCGTTAATAGGTTCCAGCCTTTTTCTATGGTGTTTGACGTAGTTCACGCGCGCAAAATCGCTACGAAACGATCTCAGCTCAGTCACTGCTCTTCCTAATCTCGGTGGATCAATGTGCAGCCACCATGCGATCTAATCTCGGTCGATCCAAGCGCAGCTACCACGTGGTCCAATCGCTGAGGGTCCAAGTGCAATCACATCACGATCCAATCTCATAGGGTCCAATTACAGCCACTGTGCGGTCTTATCTCGGTAGATCCAAGCACAGCCACCGCGCGGTCAAATCTCGATGGATCCAAGCGCAGCTACCGTGCAGTCCAATCTCTGTTTATCCAAGTGCAGACACCACGCGGTCCAATCTCAGAGGATTCAAGTGCAGGCACCGTGCGGTCCAATCTCGGTGGATCCAAGTGCAGCCACCGCGCGGTCCAATCTCTGTTTATCCAAGCGCAGCCACCGCGCGGTCCAATCTCTGTTTATCCAAGCGCAGCCACCGCGCGGTCCAATCTCGGAGGATCCAAGCGCAGGCACCATGCGGTCCAATCTCGGTGGATCCAAGCGCAGGCACCATGCGGTCCAATCTCGGTGGATCTAAGCGCAGGCACCGTGCGGTACAATCTCTGTTTATCCAAGCGCAGGCACCATGCGGTCCAATCTCTGTTTATCCAAGCGCAGCCACCATGCGGTCCAATCTCTGTTTATCCAAGCGCAGCCACCATGCGGTCCAATCTCTGTTTATCCAAGCGCAGGCACCGTGCGGTCCAATCTCTGTTTATCCAAGCGCAGCCACCGTGCGGTCCAATCTCTGTTTATTTAAGCGCAGCCACCATGCGGTCCAATCTCGTTGGATCCAAGCGCAGCCACCGCACGGTCCAATCTCGGTGGATCCAAGCGCAGCCACCACGCGGTCCAATCTCTGTTTATCCAAGCGCAGCCACCGTGCGGTCCAATCTCTGTTTATTTAAGCGCAGCCACCGTGCGATCCAATCCCGGTGGACCCAAGCGCAGCCACCGCGCGGTCCAATCTCTGTTTATCCAAGCGCAGCCACCGTGCGGTCTAATCTCGGAGGATCTAAGCGCAGGCACCGTGCGGTCCAATCTCAGTGGATCCAAGCGCAGCCACCGCGCGGTCCAATCTCGGTTGATCCAAGCGCAGCCACCGTGCATTCCAATGTCTGTGTATCCAAGCGCAGCCACCACGCGGTCCAATCTCGGTGGATCCAAGCGCAGCCACCGTGCGGTCCAATGTCTGTGTATCCAAGCGCAGCGACCGCGCGGTCCAATCTCGGTGTATCCAAGCGCATCCACTACGTCGTCCAATCTCGGTGGATACAAGCACAGCTACCACGCGGTCCGATCTCGGTGGATCCAAGTTCAGCTGCCGCGCGATACAATCTCGTAGGGTCCAAACTTTGCGGGTTTGCCGCCGTAGTCCGCCGTGATGCTATAAGGCCGCGTGTTATCAATACTCAGACAGATTTCACAATTAAAAAGATCTTGGATTTAGATGCTCATGTAATAACAAATAACAAGGTTGAACACAGAAAGTCTTTTAACGTTTCAGTATTCATGAAAGTTCTCTTTAAGTGTCGCATAAACTTAAAAATAAAGTAAATAGTGGTTCATTAAGTAACATGAAGATTCACTGTCATTGTGTCTTGTACAAACTCAGTCGTGCTTTATGCACGACTACACAAATCACTTCTATTTACTACGCCCAACGTACCATGACCTTTTCTCTGGTACTGAAAATGCTTAATTTGACCAGAACTGTGTAGACAGCTGGGTCTTACTATGCTGGACGTTCTTAGCTCGTCTGGTATGCATTGCGTAGCGCGACAATCCTATTTTAACAGATTGTTGGGACAATGTTTTTTTATGTGCATGTCTGGAGTGTTTGTTCCCACGTGGTTTTTAATGAAGCATCTAGTTAATTGTGTAATAATTGGATGAGTGTAGAGATAAGAAAGGGCTTTGTCTCATAATAGCGAAGTTGTAGCATCGTCGTCGTTTTGTAGCAAAATTTCCCGTTTTTATAAAATAATTGATATGGTTCACGAAAGTTTTTATAGTAAATTTGTAGCGTCGTGTTGAAAGTGGCTTGCACTCTCATATTTTAGAATAAAAAGCGGCCAAGTGCGAGTCGGACTCGCCCATGAAGGGTTCCGTAGCAGCAAGTAACATAATATAAAAGTTCTTGGATGGATTACGATTTATGACGCATTAAAAAAAAACTACTTACTAGATCTCGTTCAAACCAATTTTGGTTGGATGTTTTCATGGTAATGTACATCATATTTTTTTTTTAGTTTTATAATTCTCTTATTTTAGAAGTTATGGGGGGGGGGGGGGGGGGGGGGGGGGACTTTTTACCACTTTGGAAGTGTCTCTCGCGCAAACTATTCAGTTTAGAAAAAAATGGTATTAGAATCCTAAAAATGAGGATTATCCACCACGTACTATATGTTTCTAAAAATACCAAGCCACGATAATTTATGTTCTATAGCCTATGTAAATAAATCTCAGAAGTCTACACAAAGTAGGTATAGAAATCAAATTCTAAGAAAACTCTGTAAATTCTCTTAATTCTGTGATTGTACATTGTCCAAGGTAACTTACTCTATCGTCAAAACGCCGAATCGGCTAAACCGATTTCAATTAAATTGGGTAATAACATTAATAATTGGGTAATATTGTACCCAATTTAATCGGAATCGGTTTAGCCGTTTGTAACAAACATCGAAACAGTGCGAACTTTGACATTAATTATATTAATGTGATAGAGTAGGTAGTTGTAGAGTAGGTACCTTGGACAATGTACAGTCATATGTTCATTGGTGTTTTTTAGGGTTCCGTAGTCAAAGACAAGGAACTCTTATAGATTCGTCATGTCTGTCTGTCTGTCTGTCTGTCTGTCTGTCCGTGTATGTCACAGCCTTTTTTTTCCGAAACTATAAGAGCTATACTAATGAAACATGGTAGGTAGATGTATTCTGTAAACCGCATTAAGATTTTTACACAAAAATTGAAAAAAAAAACAATTATTTTTGGGGTTCCCCATACTTAGAACTGAAACTCAAAAAAAATTTTTTTCATTAAAACTATACGTGTGAGTTATCTATGGATAGGTCTTCAAAAATGATGTTGAGGTTTCTCATATCATTTTTTTTTAAACTTAATAGTTTGCGCGAGAGACACTTCCAAAGTGGTAAAAAGTGTGTCCCCCCCCCGTAACTTCTAAAATAAGAGAATGATAAAACTAAAAAAAAAATATGATGTACACTACCATGTAAACTTTCACTCAAAATAAGTTTGAACGAGATCTAGTGAGTAGTTTTTTATTTTTAGTGTTCCCCATACTTAGAACTGAAACTCAAAAAAAAAAAAAACTATCATACCCATACGTGTTGGGTATTTATGGATAGGTCTTCAAAAATAATTTTGAGGTTTCTTATGTCATTTTTTTCTAAACTGAATAGTTTGCACGAGAGACACTTCCAAAGTGGTAAAAAGTGTGTCCCCCCCCATAACTTCTAAAATAAGAGAATGATAAAACTAAAAAAAATATATGATGTACATTACCATGTAAACTTTCACTCAAAATTGGTTTGAACGAGATTTAGTTAGTAGTTTTTTTTTAATACGTCATTAATCGTAATCCATCCAAGAACTTTTATATTATACTAGCTGACCCGCTCGCAACTTCGTCCGCGCGTAGATTAGGTAGTACCTACCTACTCGTACGTACTATGCTTTCTGTAAATAGTTGCTGGTACAAATATCTGCCTGAAGGTATAAGTCCACTGCTGGCCATGGGCCACCCCTATAGAATGCCACAATGAACATCCTGAGCCGCCTCCATGCAACTTTTAACATTCGTCGGCCCATCGAGGAGGCTTTCTACTCGTCCGGTTGAAGGTTGCCACTCGAGAGCAATTATTGCTTAACGGTTGTTGGTTCTGCCACAGAAGAAATATTGTTCTGCGGGCTATATGGTCTGCCCATTGCCACTTCAACTTGCTAATTTTGAGAGCCTGTCAATGGTCCCGATTCTTCTACGCATCTCTTCGTTTCGGATTCAGGTACATGTACGGATTCTCCGAGCAAATCTCTCACCATAGCCCGCTGCAGGAATTTGAGCTTTTATCATGCTTATAGTTGATAATCACATCTCACTACCGTAAGTCATCACTGCCAACATTAACAGACTTTCATCTTGAGGCTCTCCAGTGTCTGTGATGTGAATATATAGCATAGTTTCCTGAAAGCTGCTCACCTGAGTTGGATTCGTCGGCTAACCTCATCATAGAAGGTCGAACACCTTCCTAGTTGAATCGTTTACCCAAGGAGACATAGTGGTCTAAAGCAACATAGCAGAATCACAAATGAACATTGGCAAGATACTAACAAACCCCCAAAAACAGCCAAAAAATACAGATCCTCTAAAATAAACTAATTATTCCCCCTTAAAACTCTCACAACCTAAGAAGCCTTACAAACCTGTCAACAGCCATTCAAACTCATAAAAATACTGGGTTTATACCCTACCCTAACTCCTTAGATTTCATACAATGCCTTAAACTCTGAGAAACCCTTAAAACCTCGTACAAACCCATACAACCCCATTACGACGGACCTTGCTCAGGAGTCTTGCTTGGGAGTAGGGATTTTTACCAGCTTTTTACAATACCTACATACCTTAGAAACCCTTACAAATCCATACGACCCCATTTTAGACGTTAAATAACAAAGGACTTTTCTCATTATTTGAGATTTTTATTTTTCCTAGTGTTTGACTAAGTTTGAACGGTTTTCTCGGCCTCAAAACTCCCTATCCTACCCTATCCTATTTCGTCAAAATTGTAAGAGCAGTATTTCGAGATAATTTGTACAGACAAACAGACACAGAAACAAATAAATTATATAAGTACCAACGTTGCTCGAACGCATAGAACTTTTTCAAAAAACTTCGTTAATAAAATAAAATTCTAATTTCGATAAAATAATAATATGAAAGTCCTTCTAACAGCACGCTTGGTTTGCCTTCTCTATCAGATTTATCAATATATCACCAACCGATCAAAATTTTCAGAACTCTCGTAACATAGTATATAGGTAGAGCTGTTCTGTGCTCGTAACTTACTAAATAAAGTCAAGTAAGTAAGTAAAGTAAGTTAGGATTGTCGACGCACCCAAAGTTACCAGGGATCTAGAGCTGTTGAGCGTGCGCCGAGATATTGGCGCACTTAGCGTCTTTATAAGATTTCTAACGGGGAATGTTCTGAGGAGCTGTTTGAACTAATCCCAGCTTCGCACTTTTATAACCGCACATCCCGCCATCGTGAGCGAACTCACCCGCACATTTTGGATGGATCTCGCATAGTGCATTTCACGCGCTTGTTTCTCCCACACACCTGCAGGGCGTGGATGAGCTCCCGTTGGATGTCTTCCCACAGGGCTACAAAATGGGTGAATTCAAGAGAAATATCAATAGCTCAAAAGCAATAATGGTAATGGTAGGCAGCGCGTTTGCAAAACCCTGGTTGTTGCAGATGTCCATAGGCGGCGGCTCCGGTACGGAGGCCTGCGTTGCTCGATGGGCGGCGGTGACACATCAGGCGGGCCGTCTGCTTGTTTGTCAACTCATTATTTTTGCATGTCAAAATAGCGTAACTATGGAACTGTTTGTATTGGAAAATTAAGACATTCAGAAGCCATCATAAGAAAAGAAAAAGAAGAAGAAGAAGAGAATTGCGTGTCTTTTCGATAAGGTGGATTAAAACTCGGTTTCTCTGCCACCGGTTCTCGGTTTCTCGGTTTGTCTGCATTTCATGCACTAAGCCATTATATGAAGTAGAAGAAGAAGAAGAATAGAGAATAGAATAGAATAGAAATAATTTATTTTGAACAGCAGCATACACACAATCAAAAATATTAAATATTTGTTGCTGTGTGTATAGTGCGGCCAAAAAAAGTCCAACGGTAGAAATTGTTTGGAACACTCGTCAGAAGCCATTATAAGAATGAGCTCCCGTTGAATATCTTCCCACAGGGCTACAATATGCGTGAATTCAAGAGAAATATCAATAGGGCTCTTAATGGCAGGCAACGCGTTTGCAATACCGTGGCGTGTTGCAGATGTCCATAGGCGGCGGTGACTGCTTTACACCAGGCGGGCCGTCTGCTTGTTTGTCAACTCATTATGTTTGCATGTCAAAATAGCGTAACTATGGAACAGTTTTTACAGAAGCCATCATAAGAAAAGAAGAAGAATAGTATTGCGTGTCTATTTGATATGGTGGATTAAAACTCGGTTTCTCTGGCACCATTTAATGCACTAAGCCATTATATGAAGATGAAGAAGAAGAAGAAGAACGTTACATTGATGAAATTTTTTGGAACACTCCTCAGAAGCCATTAAAAGAAGAGAAGAAGAAGTATGTGAATCCTGAACGCATTACTATACATGTTTGCATGTCAAAATGGCGTAACTATGGAATTGTTTGAATGTCAAAATGTCGTAACTATGGAATTAAATACAATTAATTAAATTGTAATTTAAGTACTTTTCTTGCAATTTTTCCATATTTTCTCACCTCTAAAACCTTCTCTGAACTTGCACAAATATTTCAAAACCAAAATTAGACAAATCGGTCCGGCCATTCTCGAGTTATAGCGTGCCCAGAAAAAATAGGGGTTGATTTTTATATATATAGATTACTTGCTGCTACGGAACCCTTCATGGGCGAGTCCGACTCGCACTTGGCCGCTTTTTTTGAGTCAGTTTTGGAATGTACCTACTTATTATAATCTAGTAGTAACTCGTAATACCGTATTTCAGACAGGCCCAAAAAATCGTTATGTAGTGATTGATTCAATCTTCACCGTCCCATTTTCATGTAAACTACATCTTTCATATTCAGATTTATTTATGGAACTTTTATATTCGAGAAAAATATGTTAAACTGAACCTTATTCTTAGTGAAAATGGGTCTGTACGTACATAGGGGTAAGCAGGAGTTCACAAATTATTTCTTTCAAAAAACATTTAGGTACATGTTTTAAGCAGACTAGAGTTTTGGTAGAATTCGAATAAAACAAATAATTTATACAACAAATAAATATATATTTTCCATTAAGTTCCATGTATAAATTTTAAAATTACCTTTAAATAACATTTATGACAACAATATTCTGTAAGTAATTTTACAATAATTTTAGAAGTGGAAAACTGGAAATCACAATGTTCTATAAATTTAATTTAGTTTAGTAGTTTCCCATTTATTTATATTATCTAAAATTACATTCAAGTTCATTTAAATGTAAACGGTATACAATATTTTCAATACAATTTAGGTACACTTGACTACAATAATGTCTAGTCATACTATTTATGTACATACAAGATGGTATTTATTAAACAAATATTTTTGTTGTTATAGTAGGTAGTTACATATATTATTACTAAATAAACATTGAATAATGGTCCACATGAAATTTCAACTAACAATAAAGCATTTAAACTATATTCACCTTTCTACACAATAAACGAAACATGCTCGACACCTGAAGCTTTAAAATTAAATAACATAACTCCGAATTGACGTAACAAAAACACAAAATTAAAATTTAAAACATGTTGTATTTCTTTAACGTTTCAAAGTAGTTTATATTACCCAACATTCGCGGACAAATGATCACACATAAAACACTGCAAAATGTCTTTTAAATATAGAAAATACACTCGCCAACACTTGAGTTCTAGATTTTATCCGAGGGCTACCTTTTAACTATAGGGAAGTACTTAACTAAACTATAGATAGCTACAGGCATCAGCTGTTGACGGTTGTACTAAAACATAATACTTACAAATATTAATATTTAATAAAATATATATTTACGCCGCCATTTTCATAAAAAAGCGTATACATTTTTAAAATCTGCACTATCAAAAATGACAATCACAAAGTTACGGGAACATTTTATATATTTTTTAAATAATTTATTATGAGTGTTATATTTTACTAAATATTGGTTTAGGGTTGTGCGTTTTATTCGTTAAACCATACTATTATAATAATAGGGTTGATCTAATCTTGGCAAATAGTGGCACCAATCGTAATACGATTAGGAAAGTGTTTATTTTCCATACTTATATAAGGATAAATTATATGTATAATAGCTACTATATATCACTAATTATAATGGAAGGATAACAACATCAATAACATAAGCTATAATATTTTTACTAAAATATAAATAAACTATGGAAATTCCAATAAACTTACAACAACAAAAGAGCTTTAAGCTCATAAATATATAAAATTCAATTGTTACTTTAATTTTAGTTTAACTAACACCAAGAAATTAAAATAATAAAATTAAAAATCAGTATCCGATTTCTTACAATTTTTAACGGATAAAGTACATACACACACTTATTGAATTTAAGCATATCCTTACGATCTTGTTGGCACATTTTTATAATAGCATAATAAAACTCTTTTCTTATATCTTATTAATCAATATTTAAATGGCATCGATTAATATAAATAAACTATATTAAGTGATAAATAAGGTAGGTATAGGTACCTAATTTGAACTATAAAACCACAAACACATACCTACTAACTTAATAGAGGAATAGGCAAAAACATGTTGTTAAGTGACATCACCAACACAACTACAAGTCACATCATCAAAATAACAAACTTTCCGTATTATAGTCTATATTAATATTTATTATAATAAGGAAAGTTATTGTTATTGTTTATTTTCAAGTGTAAGCCACACATAAGTGTAACTTAAATTAAAATGTATCTCACAAATTCCGTTCCGTTCGGCGCTTACCCAAGTTGATAGTGCCCACAAATTTCGTCGGCAGCGTTAGTTCGTTCCATGGCCGAATTGGTCAGGGCATCGCTGAGGCGAAGATGCGGGTTTGTGTCCCGCTGAACGGAATTTTTACATCACATTTCAATTTCCACATATAAGTACGTAAATTCATCATTTTAATAAAATAAGCAGTTACAATATGATTGTACTGAGTACTTTGTTTCATATAAAATAAAAAAGTTACTAATAAAATCTTTATTATGATTAATTTAATATATTTTTTAATTGATGTATCTAGAAGTCAAACATTGGGTGACACACAAGTGGCTCTTGACTTAGGTGGAATTAAAAGGTTGAAAGTACAGATATAAACAAACTATCATACATACTAAACAAAACACTCGAACACAGGTTATTAATGCCATAAAATATATTGGAAAACAACGTTTAAAAAATGATTCTTACGTACCTATGGAAGGTCGCGTCGTGGTTTCGTATTCCAGAGGTCTCAGATTACCAATGGATATTTCCACTCGAAAAAATGTATGTGTACAATACGGTGAAAGAAAACTCCTAGTAGGATATCCTCATGGGTCTGTAAAGTGGGTATCTGAGGACTTCCACCATGAAAATTTACCAACATATCTAAATAAACAAAAAAAGTCGTGAGTCAAAAGATTTGATTATCTAAGTCATGTAGGCAAACTGGTTTGTAATGTGATAAGTACACAAAAAAATATCAAAAAGTAATGCTTGATGGATTCGGAGTGTATGTAATTCAAGGGTTTATACATTGTAGTTTATTCCGTGGTCATTGGGAAGGATTGTTTCGTTCGCAATATTCTAGTAAATACAAAAGTATTCGGGGTAACCACCAAAAGAAGCCTGCTCGCTCAACGAAATAGGTATAGATTTAATCATTGCAGTCACAATATGTAGGTAATGTTGACCCTGTGTCAGTCACGGACTGCGACCGCGGCGCGGCGCGGGCGCGGTCAGCCTAGGGATCATTTCTATCTACGTTATTTAGAATCTACGCTCTACGCACGTAGCGTCAGGCACGTCTGTGCGACTCGCCAGACACGGCGCTCTATGCTAGGTCCCTAACTACTAGTCGAAGATAAATATACGATCCATTTAGAAATTTGGCAGTTACTATTTACTGGTAAAACACTAGAATAATTTACATGAAAAAATTCGATCTCTTCGTTACTAGACTAATCAGGGCGAGTCCACTTCACTGAGCTACAGCTAATAATTTACACCGGACGACGGCGGTTGCATCGCGTCACCGGTGACCCGTCCGTCGGATCGAGGAGAGCGTTCGAGGACGAGCTGGAGTCCGTGGCGTGCGGACGACAACCGTAACGACAAGGCACAGGGGGTAGCGCGGGCGCGGCGCGGCCGGCGCCGCCGCGCCGCGTCAGAGCGGGAAGCAGCGCGCCGAGCGCCGCGGCGGCTCGCTCGCCCCGCGCCTGCGCCGCGCCGAGCTCGCCGCCGAGCGCACGCTGCTGGCGTCGCCGTCACTGGTACCGCCCTTCCCGATACTCGCGCAGAGCTGGTCCGGCTCAATCGGTTCCAGCTTGTGCATGGAGGGGCGGCTCGAGAGTCGCGCGCTGCCGCCGGCCGGAGTGGACGCGAGCCGCTCTGAGTCGTCGTCATCGAGCTCGATGCGGCCGAGCCGCAGCGCCAGCACGTATTCCATGCGCTCGATGACGCTTGGCTGCTCCTCCTCAGCGACGGTTGTGTCAGCCGCCGTGGAATCGGCCCCAGCTCGCGTGCCGCCCGACGATGGCGACGCACCAGGCGCGCTGCGCCTCGGAGTCGCGAACACTGAGTCCGAGGCCCAGCTGCGCGACTCAGAGTTCTGTCGCAGCGTCTCATCTAAGCTACGCTGCGAGGCGCGGCGCGAGGCGCGCGGGCTCTCGTCGTCGATAGGGCGGAAGTCGAGCGCACTCAGGTCAACGGCACCGGCGTCGTACCTGCGAGACCCCTCGCGCCGCAAAGACGGCCGATGCGAAGAGAACGCGGCGTCATACAGTTCGCAGATGCTCGTGCGGTCCGAGTGCGGCTCCTCGTACAGCGTCAGGTTACGCGTTTCAGTCGCATCCGAAGGCGTCTCGTCGCGGTTCGAGGTAACTTCGCTCCGCTCCGAGATGTCGAACGTGAAGCGCGCCTCGAAGCGGTCTGGGCTGAGCAGCGGCGCCGATCGCGAGCAGTCCTCGGGCGCTTCCGCATCCAGCGGCAACGGCCGCGGGGACGCGTCGTCCGAGTCCGTGGAGCGGTCCGAGTGGGGCGCCGTGCCCGCGCACCGGCGCGACAGCGCGGGGTGCGAGCCGCACGGCGCACGCCGGCAGCATCGCTCCCCACGCACGTCTGATCCGCTGCTGCCGGTGGACTTGGAGTGCGGAGGCCGCCTGCACCGCGGGTCTTCTCGCCCATACAGTGAGGTAAACTCTTCCGAGCAGAACTTCTCAAATAACTCCTGGGAGCTTAGCCGCGTGGAGCCAGTAGCATTGTAGAATGCCTCGGTAGGAGAGCGCTCGGCAGTGCGCTCGTACAGCGCGCTCGAGCTGGCACGCTTGGAGCGGTCCATGAGTCCGAATTTGTAGATCCTCGGCAGGCGGCGCTCGAACACCCCCTGAGAGTGGGTGCGCGAAGGCGCGGCGCGGCCCACCAGCGCGCGCTCAGAGGAGGCAGCGCGGCTCGGCGGTGCCGGGAGCCGGTCTAGGAACATCGGGGGGGAGACGAGCTCCGGTTCGTAGTCATCCTCGTCGTCGTCGGGCGCCTCGCCGGAGGGCAGGGAGCGCTCGAGCGAGGCGCGGACGCACTCGCACTCGTCGTGCTCGTCGCTCGCGTCGCCCTCGTCGAAGGAGGGAGCGCGCGGGCCGCGGCCGAAGGCGCGGCGCCGCTCGTCGGCGGCGGCGTCGTCGTCCTCGAGGCGGATGGAGCGGCGGAGCGGAGGTCGGTCGCGGCGCGGGCGGCGCGGGGCCTCCACGGTGCCAGCGTGCGGGAGCGGCGGGCGCGGGCCCGGCAGCAGGCGGTCGAGTGACAGGCCGCGCCGGGGCCGCGCGGGCCGCGCGCCGCGCGCCGCCGCCGTGGGACTGGTCTCCTCCGGCGTGGTGGGCAGCGCCGCGCCGCGACCGAACTCGATGAACCAGAGCTCGTCCTTGAGTTCGCACTCTCACTTCTTTTCATTCATGTCCTTATTTAAATAGTGCAATACGTAGTGGAGAACTAGATCGTAGCAGTACTTGTACTCGGTCTGTGGACAAAATATTGGATTACGGTTTATTTTTATGTATATTTAACTCCCAAATAATTGATCATGTTTTATCCTTACCATGTTCTCCACAAGTTGCGGCCGATGCCTGCGGACAGTCTTCACTGCTTGGAACACGTCAACTTCACCGTGCTGGATCACTTGCTCGATGCACGCGTTCGCGGCACAATACACACCAGCCCGACTCCGACCATCCCTAGAAAGAAACATGTATTTCGGTAAGCGCATCCTACTAATATTATCCTATCCTGCTAATATTACAAATGCAAAAGTTTCGATGTTTGTTTGGTAGCTACCAATTTTGCAAAGATCAATTACCTATGACCTGGATTCACTAATACCTCGGGAGTGGCGCCGCGGACCGATATTTGCAATAAATCAGTGAAAGATTTACTCGTGTATCTGTTTTCAGTTGTACAATCCTTACTTGTTAATTTGATGCAGCTTGCCATAGTGTACTTACGGGGAGACCACGCAGACGGGTCCGTAGTCAGTCCGCTGCCTCCATCGCTCCACCATGTTCATCAGCTCGACCAGCGAGTTAGTAGAAGAAGGCACTTTGTGGCCCATCGGCCAGCACGTTAGCTGGAAGAGCTGAACTGTCTTCGTAGGAGCTTTGACCCCGGCCATCAATTCCGTCAACGAAATGATCTGAAAATGTTTACAGCGTTAGGAAATTCAGTTATTATTAGAGACAGGAGTAAAAGGTGAGATAAAATAAGGCAGGGTAGGGTAGTATAGAGTAGGGCAAGGTAAGGTAAGTTAGAATAAGATAAAGGTAACTTTGGGTGCGTGAGCGAGTTACCTTCTTGTTGATTCTGAAAATCCAAGTCTTGATGTTGGTATAATGGTTGTGAGATACGTGATCTATCGTGAACACAGGTCCGTACTTCTTCGAATGCCGACTCTCTGGCCAGAATGGAGGGAATTGTTGCTGTAAATAAGATCCATTTATAAGTCATCTTTCAGTTTACTCTGAGTAACAGAAAGTGTGTTCATAAACTTACAGAATTCTTCGGTGGAACACATAAAACGACTACAGCAGCACATTCATAATCGTACACAAGTGACCAGAATTCACCCTGTGTGCGAACTAAAGGCCATTCTGTCACTATGTACTCCCGGGGCTTGGTGTAACCCTGAAATAAAATACCCCATTAAAAAGATTGTTAACAGGTAGGTATATCAGATTCTACACTTCATCCCTTGGTAGGATTCCGCTCCGAAATGGACGTAATCAATCATACGATCATGGTCGTAATCTATATGTAGTACTTTTGCTGTAGTGTGTCCAAGCTAAGAATAAGAAATAAAAAATATGTGGCTCCAAGCTAATCGGAGCTTGTGTTATGGGTACTAGATAACTGATATACATAATACAATACATTACATGCATAGATATTTTTATTATACATAGAAAATACCCAGAACACGCTGAACAAATATTTGCAGATCACACAAATATTTGTTCCGAGGCGGGAATCGAACCCGCAACCTCCTGCGTCGCAGGCGAGCTGTCGCCCGCCGCGCCACAGAGGTCGTCCCCGAGGAATAGACCCCGTCTCTTCCCATGGATGTCATAAAAGCCAACTAAGGGATTACACCAGGGGATGGGCAGCAGCATCCATTGAGTACTCAACTCAAATACTGCGCTCACCGATCCGTCTGCCAAGCTTAGTGATTATGGCCAGTCCCTATTGCTATCTATGGGACGGGCCTTGTCCAGCATTGGACGTCTAACGGCTGCTACTGATGATAGTGACGTTGTATGTATACTCACGTCTACAAATACTGCGTTTATGTAGTCTGTAAAACTGTTCCCTTGGAAAGAAGTCAGGTACGGGCGAAAGTTGTCGGCTGTAAGAAATGAAAACTTTTACACTCTAGAAGATTACAATGGGAATAATGACTGATTTTGAAAAACTATATTTCATCGTACTTACGGGTAAACAGAAATAAAATATTTTTTAGCAATAATAGGCCTAAAATAATTTATTTATTTCTAAACTACCTACTAAGAATATTTTGCATTTTTTTATCCAACATAGAATTTTGCGTCAAAACACTTGCATGTGTCATGGCGTCTGATTGTGACGCCACGAAAACGTAGCGTAGTAACTATTATTTAACCTGTGCCAGCGTTGTTGGTGTTTTTGGTTCGCGTTTGGTACTACGGGGGGACGTCACGCCTTGGACTGCGCTCTGATTGGAGCTTCGCATAACATGGCGCTTAGCGCCGTATTTTGTGTTTTATCAAAACTCATAAAAATCCCGCTTAGAATACATTTTGGAATTATTTTTACCAATTTTCATTTTTAAGTTAATAATTTCAGTGGATTATTGTTACTGTAATCATGACAATTCTGCGAGCCTGTTATTATCCGAATGATAATAGACTACGTGAAATAATGACGCTGTGAAAAAAGTTCTTCACAAAGTTACTGGTACCCCATGTACAAAAAGAGACGGCCTGGAAGACCGCATAAACATTGGAGCGATGACATCGCTATAACAGCAGGCATTACCTGGAGCAGAGCAGCTAGAGATAGAGAGAGATGGAGGCAGATGGAGGAGGCTTTTACCGCTCAAAGTGGTACTTATACTGGTGGAGATACCCGAAAAACGGAATAACTAATTATATATAAGATTAGGATAAGTCAATAAATTGTTAATTTTAAATATTAGAAGTGTAAGAAAAATAAAAGCTTATATATATTATCCGAATGAGATGCTTACGTGGAACAACCAGGACATCTCGATTCTTCTCCCGGTTATCCCCCCTATGGCCACCAGCGCAGTCGCCGATTGTAAACCGCGGTGTCTGCTTGCAGATCTGCTGATACTCCTTTTGGTACTCATTGAGCTTAGACACAGGGTCCCGCTGTGACTTCTGCTTCAGTATTTGTGACAGCTCGGAGACGGGAAACCAAGACACCCCGCAGACCACATGCTCTTCTAAGGTGTCGTACACGAATTTGTACTGCTCCTGTTGCAAATGACACAAAAAAAAGTTATGCTGGAAGAGGCATTTATTTTCGATAAAACTTAAAAATAATAGGTTCTCTGAAAAATATAAATAAAATAAATAAATAATGCTTTCACACAATATTATCTAGCCCCAAGCGAAGCAGAGCTTGTGTTATGGGTACTAGATAACTGATATATTTAATACAATATATAACATAGATAGTCATTTTTTATTATACATAGAAAATACCCAGAACACCCTGAACAAATATCTGCGATCGCACAAATATTTGTTCCGAGGCTATACTGTATATTGAGTGTTGAAAACAAACACTAGTTAACATACATACTCGTACATACATAGACACACGCCTTTTCCCCGAATGGGGGTAGGCAGAGCCTCGTGGAATATAGACGTGACAAGTGGTGAGCTCATCGCCGCCATTGCTTCCCGCGACTGACTCGGCTAACGCTTTCTTCCAGTAACATAATAAGCTTACAGCTAGGACAAATCTTATACCAACGAATCTTAGTAACAAGTCCGGGTACTAATATTACTAGTTACAGCGCATGAAAAAGTTATTTACGAAGAATAAAATTAAAGAAACATTATAAATACATTAAAAGAATAATTAAATTAGATAATTAATTATAAGAGAAAAAAAAGATTTCCAAACTAATGAGGTTGTGGATACAACGAGAAAAACTTACCTCATTTTCAATAAGGCCTTTTCTTGATTGCCTAAGTTTCTTTAGAAATCCAAAAACATCAAAGCAGTCTTCTTCTTCAGCCAATTCGAGGTTTGCATCGATAGCCAAGTATACTCCTGATCGGCCTCCACCATCACTGAAAACAAGACCCCCCGATTAGCCAGGCATTCCTAAGATAGGTAACTAAGTTTTTTGATAAAAATCTTTTTTTCAAACCAAGCTTTTACGAAACTGTTCCCGTGAGCTGATCAAAATGAGCCCAAACACTGCCAGGCAACTACTAATCATCGTGGAGTTCCTTGGTACACCTTCCGCTTCCATCATCAGATCAGCTCGCTTTTACCATAATATTGTATTGTCATTGGAATTTGATAAGTGTGCCAAATTTCAGCTGAATCGGTTGGGAGAAAATGGTTCAAAATTCAGTTGCAAGATTTGTCCTAAACTTACTAACAAACAAACAGGTGAAGTTATAACTTACAAGCTTTTATATATAAAAGCTTGTAATTATAGAGCAATATCAGTGATTGTCCATATGACGTTAGTAAATAGCCCTAGAAAGTTCAGTTCGCTACAAAAGTCCCTTATAGCGGTAACGATATAATAAAAAACGCGGGCTTTAGTTTGAAATATCCATAAATAGGTGAACTCAGCCAAATAGTCCTTTAATTTAGGATCATATCGATTGGCGGTTCGTTGATAACCATTTTGCAATCAAGGGAATATCCAATTTGGAGTGACAGATAACGCTTCTGTTGACGATCCTTTGAAAACTTGAGAAATCGAGTCTGCAAGCAATCCTGATTCCTCATCCGATTATCTATCTACGACAAAGGAATGTTCAACTCATAATGCGCAATTATCATTATCAGCTCAGCATCACAAATCACTTTTGTCATGGCGGCGGCGGCGGCTTTAAGGTTTACTGCACGTTACGTCTTGATTCCCAAGAGGGCGAAAAGATCGTGTGGTTAGCGCGTTTCGTCAGCGCTGATCGTACGCGCGCCGCTCGGTCAGCGTTGCACTAGGCGCGTGTACCTATATATCGCAATAGCGCGTCAGTCGACCGACGAGCTCGACTGACGAATCTCGTCAGCGCGACGTTGACGCGCGTAGCTATTCATCAGCGCTGCACTGTAGTCGTTCGTATGTTTTCATTGATATTGCTACGCTCCACCGACGTCAGCGCTCATTGACGGTTGAGGCCTAAATAGGGTCTTATGCTACTGGGAACTCTCTGTAATTAGTTCAACTTATTTGCAATTAACCTCCAGTCGGGTTGGTGCCCAGCCTCTGTCCAATCCAGTCTGGTTTCAGACTCTAGCAACATGTTGTTGAAAACTACTGTGCCGTTGTGTCAGGTCTATGAAGAGACCCCTTAGTCTCCTCTCATGGATGAAGTTAAAGCTGAACTAAAGGATTGTACCAGGCAAAGGGCAGCAGCATCTACCTGAGTACTTCCCACAAACTGTGATCACTAATCCACCTGTCAAGCGTGGTGATTATGGCAATGGATGAGCAGTGGACGTAACAGGCTGGTGATAAAGCACTTATGGAGAGAAACCACCATTTAGTATACTCAGAGGCACTAAGAGAGATACTGATTTTGAACTCACTTGCAATGAACCACCATCGGCCCTGCAGCAGGGTTGGTGGCCAGCTTCCGTCCAACTACAGCGCGCACCCGTCTTCGGAACTCCAGCAGCGCGTTGCTGAACGGACAGGTGTGAGAGTGCCACTGGGTGTAGTGGAACTGGAGTAGGAAACGCTCTTCTACTATAACCTGCAAAAAATAAGGTTGATAGGCATTGGAAGGTTGGTAGGTACAGCTGGGATCGAAGGTACGTCCACTTATTTATGGTACTTACCTTGAGAACGATGAAATGAAAAAGTAGGTAAGTCTATTTTCTGATTACCTAATTAGTTTTACTTTTCACTCAATAATATGTCTTTACTCAATAAGGAGCCGTGGTTTATGCGGAGGTCGTGGTGTATCCGGTAGCCGGTTGTATCCAACCTAGGAATAGAACCCTGCGTCTCGTCCCGTGGATTTCGTAAAAGCCGACTAAGGGGTTAGGCCAGGCAGCAGCATCCTATATACTCAAATAAGCACCTGAATACTCAACAACAAAACCGCGATCACAAATCCGCCTGCCAAGCATGATGATTATGGCAAATCCTAAACTGTATTCTATAGAGAAGACCTCGCCCAGCAGTGGGTGTCTAATGGCTGCTGAAGATAATGACTCAATGAGTTGGGATAGAAGATACTGCCTAGTACAAAACCTAAGCGTTAACAAGCCACTACAAGAGGAGATAGCTTATTGCTGATAGTCATGCAGATATACTATAATCTGGGTCTCATCAAGGCTAGAGTGAATAGGTGACTTCTAGACCTTTGTGCTCCATCGTCGGCCACATCGTCACTTACCAACAGGTGAGATTGTGGTCATTCCTTCAACCTGTATTACCTAAGTAGGCTTCAAATGTTTATTATGCTCTGTATTTCGTAGTGATTAGCCAATTGGGTATTACTTACACCTACAGAGCCTCTGTAACAAGTTGTGTTTCAGCACTGGGAATCTCCTAAATTTGTTTTATGAATATATAGCAATTGAACTTTCGTTACCGTACAAGTTTATTTTCCGGGTCCATTCCGTAATTTATAATAACATTATTCAATCCATTAAGATGTTATGTACGACCTACTCTCGCTACCACAATGCAAATAAACGTTGGCGGTATGGTTCTCGAGATTTAATGCATGAATAAATTTAGCTGAATTTCTGATTGCTTTGTTCCACTCCTGTGATCATCGACAAATGTATATCCCACCACTCTGTATTCTAAGATCCCACCTAATAACATATTATGTGAAAATATGTAAATTTGTTTGTAGCTCAATCACGCTGGCACGGGTGATTTCGATGTTTAGTGCGGAGAGATCATAGAAATATAATATATTGCTAGCGTATATATAGATGTAGATTATGACCTAGAGTGACAGGTTTATTTTTATTCGATGTACACGAAGCCGCAGGCGAATGATAGTTTTCCATATAATGAACTGATTTAGTGATTTGGATCAGTTGAGCTACCTTTAGATCGTTAGCAGCAGTCGTCAGGTTGCACAACTGTTTCATATGTATTTTGTACGTACCTACCACTTTTATATTATTATTTCTGTAAATAAATGGTATATTAGTAGGAAGTGATAAACTCAGGTTCTAGGCTGGTATTGATGAATGCTTTGATAATGAGTCATGATGGATGGCTACAGTCGATACACTTTTATTGTTAAGTTTTATTCCATATAGGTACGATTCCTCACAGAACCCCTGAGTTAACGTCTCGACATCGGCTTGTTCAGTAATAATGAGATCATTCCTCGATTATGAAGCTGAGGCATCCTAGAGTACACTCCACTTAATGAGAAGGAGCTCGATAAAACCTCAATGGTACGGCGCCAAGAAGAAACTAAAGAACATGGGCAACTCCCCATACATTGTTTGACCCAACTTTTTTGACTAACGTAACGTACAGTCGGGATACTTTTGGGTATTGATATATGTTAAAATAATGAAAAAGCTAATTTAATTTCTTGCGTAGAAGTTGTGGCAAGTTATGAAGTTTGTTTCGTTTTGTTTCACGCAAATGCAATGAGTTGATTTATCGAATTATTTAGAAATACAACTTTTGCTTCCAAACTTCTAAATATACTTGTAAATATACAAGTTCTTTAGAAAAATTGGACAAAAAACAACATTTAGAACCGTACTAATTACTTCCATGAAGAGTTCCATGGTTTATTTATTTTAGACCTGGGTCAGCGGTTGCCCACCTTCTTTGCTTCATAAACTTAGCAGTTCTCAAAGAGTTCAAGAGTGAGACCAATATGTCCTGTATAGAGTAAGTGGTCACTTACGTCCTTCTCAGTCTTGTATAGTCTGAACGTGCGTATGTGGAAGTTGGCGAGCTCCTCTTCCTGCACGATGCCGACGCTGATGTCTCCGTACGTCTCGTCCTTCTCCTTGTTCGGCGGCCAGTATTGGACGCACATAACCTGCAAGATATTTATAATAAAATGCTGGACAGTTCACAAAACATTATCTAGCTCCAAGTTAAGCAGGGGTACTAGGTAACTGATATACTTAATACAATAAAATACCCAGAACACCCTGATTTGCAGATCGTACAAATATTTGTTCCGAGGCGGGAGTTGAACCCGCAACCTCCTGCGTCGCAGACGAACCTTGGCCCGCCGAGAGTGCGTCAATGTGCTATAAATGCATCCTTAATATCGATAAGGCCTCATGACGACCTCAGGTAGTCATGACGACCTCAGTGACGACCGGCAGGCTAGTAGCAGGCTGTGAAAGGAGAGGTGCTGGTTTGATTCATACAGGGTATCCTAGAGCAGGATATGTAATGTCGTGTGTAGTGCAAATATGTCTAGTGCAATGTCCGCGACTTCGTCCGCGTGGAATTTGTTTAGTAGTAGTAGAGCTTTTTTTGGTAAGAGTTCGTCCGGGGAAGTACTACCACCATACCAATTTCTGCCGCAAAGCAGTAGTGCTCGCATTGCTGTGTTCCGGTTTGAAGGTGAAATTACAAGCACATGAGACTTTTCACCTTTATGTCTCAGGGTGGCGGGCGCAGTGCAATGCCACATAGGGCGCGTCCTACGTGGACGTGACCTATGAGGTAATGCACTGTTCATAGGCAGAGGTTACCGCTTAACACAAGGTGGGCCATCTGCTAGTTCATTCATTCTAGTAGTATAAAAAAAAAAAACCCCCGCTGGGGTGCAGAGATTAATTTCGGAAATTCCTTTTTTAGTGCACCCTAGATCACAAACGGGATGTACTCTCTAAATATTTTGAACTTATGGTTTAGGCTGTGCGTTGATAGTCAGTCCGTGATTCATTTAGTCACGCAAGAATAATTTAACGCTACCAGGTACTTAAGCTAAATATTATTTCACTCCGATACTTGGAAGGCTTACTAACTAAGCCGTAACTCAAAGTAAATAAGGTAGACTTCTTGGAATGCTTGTTACCGTAATGTAGAAAGTAAAGATAAACAATCTTCGAAGCCAGTCCTTGAAGGAGTTCAAAGAATGTCACTGAGTGTAAAATGTCTGTCTCACAAATCCAAGCCAAGAGCAAAATGAAACTGCCCGCTTTACAACTGTAGTAATGGGGTTGTATATCTGGGGAGCGGGATAGACAACCCTATTACCTACAGATTGGAAGGGGTTTACAGCGTCTCGTATTTTTCTGTTTGATAAAATTCATTGTAGGTTGTTTCTCTTTATTGCCCCGACCAATTACTGGTTTGTCGCTGCGGGAACTGGAGGTATCTTTATTGGCTTTCAATTAAACGTTTACCGACCTCGATGAAAAACTATAATGAGATTGGCTTGTCTGAGCTAATTATTAATAAAACATTCGTAAGTTGTATTCATATACCTTTATATTTTATTGATTCTTTTTGGTTTAACTTATGATATTTACGTTTAGATGACTCTAAGTAGTCATAAAAATAAGTGGTAAAAGACAACAAAAAGCGGCCAAGTGCGAGTCGGACTCGCCCATGAAGGGTTCCGTAGCAGCAAGTAACATAATATAAAAGTTCTTGGATGGATTACGATTTATGATGTATTAAAAAAAAACTACTTACTAGATCTCGTTCAAACTAATTTTGGTTGGAAGTTTACATGGTAATGTACATCATATATTTTTTTTAGTTTTATAATTCTCTTATATTAGAAGTTATGGGGGGGGGACGACGACGACGACACACTTTTTACCACTTTGGAAGTGTCTCTCGCGCAAACTATTCAGTTTAGAAAAAAATGATATTAGAAAACCCCAATATCATTTTTAAAGACCTATCCATAGATACCCTAAACGTACAGGTATGATGAAAAAAAATTTTTTGAGCTTCTGTTCTAAGTATGGGGATCCCCAAAAATAATTGTTTTTTTTTAAATTTTTGTGTAAAAATCTTAATGCGGTTCACAGAATACATCTACCTACCAAGTTTCAACAGTATAGCACTTATAGTTTCGGAAAAAAAGGCTGTGACATACACGGACAGACAGACAGACAGACAGACATGACGAATCCATAAGAGTTCCTTGTCTTTGACTACGGAACCCTAAAAAGCAGAGATATTCAGATTTATAGTGACTAGTTAGACTAGTTTAGATGCACTTAATCATGGAAAGTTACAATAAAAATAGAAATTATCATAGCAGGTAGGTACCTACTGTCAGGTACACTCAATGAGGAGTTTGCCAAGTGTCACTGTTAGTTTCTTCGACCAAAGTGACTTTGGTCTAAGGTTAGTTTAGTTCTTTCATCGTCAAGAGATGACACTCGCGTAACTATTGGTATTTAGCTACTTTTTAAATGTTATCATGGCAGTGGTGAACGTCGCGACGTTCACCGTCGCTTAGACAACGTAAATAGTTTTTAAAAATACAAAATTCTGTAAAATTCTCTAATAATGAATATCTTGGTGAAAGTATTCTATTACATTTATTTACAGAAAGAATAATACAAGGTATGTACAAAATACATATGAAACAGTAGTGATAGTTACGTATTTTAAAATATGTACTGTTACCAAAACTGTTGCCAACGCCATCTAGCGAGAGATAAATAATGCTAAATTGACACTAGGAAAACTCCTTATTATTGTTTCAACAAAGAAACTTGAAATGGGATAAAGTGTGATAGTTCCTGAAAGGTCAGGCGCTATTCGATATTGAGTTTATGTGGAAATTGAAGAATTTCGCACTCTTTTATCGTGAGTAAATCGTGAGAGTGCTAGATAAAGCGATTGGGCGAGAAAGCTAGAGGCACAGAATAAATAATAATTCAAGTATAGAGGTGACTGTCTCCGCACTCACGAAAAGAAGAGTTGACTACTTGTATATTGACGACCTCTGGTGCGGCGCGCGAATAGCCTGCAGGCTGAGATGCAAGAGGTTGAGGGTTCAATTCCCGCAGCGGGATAAATGTTTGTATGATCTTCTAAAATGTGTTCTGGGTCGTGGATATCAGGAACTACCATGATATTATAACACCGAGTTGTTATGGTATCATGGTAGTTCCTGATACCCACGACACAGGGGATGCTTGTGTGGGATCAGGACTATGTGTGGACTGTTATGTGTTATGTTATGGTAATGTCGCTGGCTATTACATTGCAGTCTTATAATGCCGCGAAAATATAGCCCGATAAGCACCTTTAGTGAATACCCTCGCAAGAAATCAAAGAGGGGTTTTCACGGACGTTTCAAATCATGCGCTAATAAATAGCGCTGCTTAGAACCTAGCTTTCAAAATAAAGTGAAATGTCAAAGTCAACAACGTAGTGATATATTTTCGTGGTTTTTTTATTTATTGTTATACTACTTGAATGACGGAACAAGCTGATGGCCCACCTGATGTTAAGCGGTAACCTCTGCTTATGAACAGTGCATTACCTCATTAGTGCTTATTTTGTTACTATCACACAGAAGCACAGACAATGAATTTGTTAATTTTGACAAGCATACTTGAGTCACCGCCATCTATCGAGCCAAATTGAACTACTTTTTTTTAAATTCGAAAACCCTCCTTCCACTCAAATTGCATTAAATTATTGAAAGACTTCGCTTAACAACTTGCACTAAGGAAATACTATTGTTTCTCTCTAACCAACTTTTGCTCGATTCTCGCTGGAGTAACAGCGACCATGGAAACCGTACCCAGTCGACAAATAGGGTCAGGAGTATTGGACAATTTTCACCTCGCTTGAGTAAACAATAAACACTCACACTGCTGCTCTATATATCGGCTTGTTTCCATTCGAAGACGTCGCGCTGGAAATATTCTTAAACATGCTTGGATATTCAAACATTATTTAGAGAACAAGTGAGATAAATTAAACTTGCCTACAATATATATATACAATAAATAGCCAGATTTAAGTATAAAAATCTATATCTGACGTGTTATCACAAAGGAATTTTCACTATGAAAATCATAATACCAACTATCAAGTCGTATCAAATGAACTCGGGTACGGAGGCCTGCGATGCTCTAAACAAATGAAAGACATAGGAGCATTAATTCAGAAACAAGTAATTAATATAAAAAAATAACCCGACTGACTAATATATAAATTTGTGTATTTATTCGTTTCTACCTCAAAAATGGCTCAATCAATTTTGAAAGTGTTTATCTATATAAACAAGTAATTAAATTTGTAAAAAAAAAACCTCAACGCAATGAAACGGCCGAACCGATTTTGATCAAACATAGCTAAGAACACTCCCAACTAATATACACCATTCAAACAAAAAACAAAATCAAAATCGGTTCATCCGTTCGGGAGCTACGATGCCACAGACAAACACACACACACACACAGACACGTCAAACTTATAACACCCCGCCGTTTTTGCGTCGGGGGTTAAAAAGTGAATTGATGTATGAACAAAAAAAAACATTGTAAAAATAATTGAATGATATTCTTAGAAACTAATGATATTTTTGAGATCAATCAAAATATGTGGGTCAGGTCTTATAGTTTCAGCAAAATCAGTTTTAGCTATCTCAAGAACTATGATGAGCTGTGATGAGCAAAAAACACAATAAAATTTTAATTTCGCGTCACTAGCGAAACGTTGCAACCTCCCCCCACTTACTCCCCCCCTCACTATCCCACTCACTAATACATTGCACCATAACATTATCGTAACAGTAACGTCTGCAAAAAAATATTGTGTGTATAAGTTACTAGAAAGTCTTTGTATGGATTACTATGAGATAATGGCCAACAGACCGTTCTGTATGCCTATTGAACGGGTTTGTTACGGTCGTCAAACGCGTAGGTCACGGACATGCTACGTTGTTGATACATTATAGTGGACATAAATAGTGTTCGTTGTGTTTGATTCGTGCCGGACACGTTTATAGCACGGTCACGGTGCGGTGTAGTGGGCATAGACCAAATTAATAATAATATATAATAAAATAAAAGTGACATAACATTTACAATGAAAGTACATTTTATGATGTGCAGAACCTACACTAAGGTTAAAAACCTTGTGTCGCAGGTTCTGCGTAACCTTCGGTTGTCACAACAATGCAGTGTTAAGCAGTGTCTATAGGGTAATAAATAATATTTTGCCTACTAATTTTGAAGATAACTGTAAATTAATATTGTAACTTCGGGCAAGCATGCGATTGCGTGAAATAAATAAATAAAATAAATGAGGATGAGATGAGTGTGTATGTGTATGAGTGTGTGTGCGTGGGTGTGTGTAGGTGCGTGCGTATGTGTATGAGTATGTGTAGGTGTGTTTGTGTGAGTGTGTGTGTGTGGTGTGTGTGTGTGTGTGTGTGTGGTGTGTGTGTGTGTGTGTGTGGTGTGTGTGTGTGGTGTGTGTGTGTGTGTGTGTGTGTATTGTGATAGATGCTAATTAAATCAAATCAATCATTATTTATTTAATAGGATTATTAATAAAATAAATAATTATTCTTTTCGAAAAAAAACCGACTTCCAAGCTAGGAATTTATCCCCAATACAAGATTTTGCCATCTCTGGTCTTCTTCTTCAGTACCACTTCACAAAAAGGTCCTTACTAAATGAACATGCTTGAGTTTTTGCTGAAAATACCGAAATCGCTATATGTGTGCCTATAATAATTGAGGAGTTCCTTCAATTCCTCATGGATTCCATCATCAGAACCAGATTTTGATGAAAATGGGACCAATTTACAAATCGGTTCATAAATGAAGGAGATATGAGGTAACAAACAAAAAAAAACACACGAATTGAGAACCTCCTCCTTTTTAATAAAGTCGGTTAAAAAAAGGAAAACGGTTTAATTGAAAAGAAAGATAATAATGATGTAGATAATGTTCTAAAAGCTAAAAAATAATAAAGTAGGTCCTAGGTACCAGTCATTCCACCACTCTCATCGATCTAGGACACATCAGACTCAAAAATAAAATCGTGGGGCGTGGCGTATTTTTGCAGGTTTTCATGAATGCATTGACATGGAAATATCATGTTTATTTCTTTAAAACTTATCTCGAATTGATTCACGTAATGTCGTACGTAATTTCCTTGCATCCGTTGCATCAAAAATGTTGACCTGGCTAACAACCTGAAGCTACTAGTGAGTTTTTCCTCTATGCTACAGACCACAGACGTCTACAACGTCAAAGATCTATACAAGCTTTAGCCACAATAAGTCGTTGATGGCCTCTTCTACGCCTCGACCATCATTATCACGTTCATCCATCAACGCCTAATTTGCCGGCCGCTGCAGTAATGTACTAATCCTTCATTGTTATTGTAATACTTGCATCCGCCTGTGGCTCCACTCGCTTGGTACCGGGATTCGTTGGTTCGTTGTGCTTGACCTATTTTACTTCACAAGCAATAAATAGTGAAAGCCTGCAGCGTCTGTCATTCTATGTCAGGGCTAATTTCAAATATGTCCGGGGGCGGATTTTAAGCCGGCTTACAGTGTAGGATAAGCCGTTTCCCGGGAATTGTTCTGTATACATATCCGAAGGGTAGCCAAGGGGTGGCTGGTCGATAGAATAATTACTAGCGTAAAGCTTGACTGATTGATTATTGTTCAAAGACCAGTACATGGACTTCGAGTAAGCGCTCAAAAAGTGTCCAAACCGAAAGAGAGACAAAACGCCTAAAGATAATTAATTCTGTCAAGTTTTATCGGTCACTACTACTTTGTGGCAGAAATAAGTATGCTGGTAGTACTTTTCCGGACGAACTCTCCAAAAAAGCTCTACTACTACTAAGAGCGAGTACACATTAGGCGTTTTCAAGCGCACGCTTAAGTAACGCTTAATGAATAATAAGAATAAAGAGGTCTGTCGAAGGTGTACACATGCAACGTTGCGCGGGCGTCAGCTGCGCGCTTCGAGATACCTACAAACGCCGCCATTTGGCTTTACATTTGATCGCGCGCTTTTGTATAGAGTGTTTTCTTCGATGTCAATTTTCGAACCAGTGTGCCATAATAACGCTCGTGGAACGCTTCACTTAGCGCGCTGTGTGTACGCTACCAACGCGCGACGAACGCAACGCCCAGCGCCCGGTGTGTACTAGCTCGTTACCGGGTCGCGTGTTGGTAGTATATTTCTAGCTTTACTCTGCTTCTTCTGCACACTATCTGTGACCTAGCCGTAATGGACGTCCCACAACTCCATTTCTCGGGTGTCCGGGAGCTAAATTGCTTCACACTGAACAAAATTAACAGAAAGGAGGGTTTTCTTGCGCTACTTTCTTGATTACAAACTTAATGAAAAAGTAAACAACAATTTTGCCAAGAGATAACGATTCTAGACGCAACTTGAATACCTAAACTCTTGTAGGTACGTACACAACCTATGTGGCTTGTATACCAATTGAACACATATTTTTGTCCGACTACTCTAGTGAGGCATAGCGAAGCCACAGTTTTACAAAGCTATGTCTCGCTTCAGTAAGGAAGGGCTTCTATGCATGATTGGATGTCTATATACAACGAGTGCAAGTTTTGGCGGGAATATCAAAGCATTACTACGTGCTTTCAACTATTTCAGTCCTATCATGTCTGACCGAGGGGTCACGTAGGGCTAGGATTCCCTTTGTGCCACTGCATTACGAAACAATGTATCAGGCATACAATATTGATTCGTTGCGGGAATTCTGTTCAGTCGTTCGAAGCAATGTCTGTTGAATTTGAGTCGTACATTGTAAGTCATTGACCTAGAACTCATAAAATGTACGAATGAAGAGGCTCATTCTACAACTCGTATAATACTGGCGTCAGTTTAGAATAAATGCAAGTATATAATTATGTAAAAAAAAAAAACCCCAACGCAATGAAACGGCTGAACCGATTTTGATCAAACATAGCTAAGAACACTCTCGAGAAATTCAACTTAAAAATAATAATAAACTAAATCGGTTTATCCGTTCAGGAGCTACGTTGGGACAGACGACACACACAAGCACACACACAGACACGTCAAACTTATAACTCCCCTTCGTTTTTGCGTCGGGGTTTAAAAATGTGCAAGATGAAAACGTATAGCTGCACAGTTTTATAGCCAGAACATTTCCAAACAATTTGGCTAACCTATCTCACCATTCACAATCCCAATGATATTAATGAAGACTCTTTATTTATTTATCTTAAGCCATTGTACAGGTCAGTTCACGAGAATTTTTTGTATAGAGAAAATTTATCGAAATATGTTTTGGGCTCGACCATGCCCTTGAAAATAAGATGAAGATTAACTTTTTTTTTTGTCTTAAGCTGTGCAGATTTTACTAAACATACGTATAAAAAAGCCTATTCGGCTCATGACAGCCTCTTAACGGCTGGTGATGATGAATGAACTAACCTTGATGAAGTCGAATGTCTTGGTGAGCATCACGATGGCGGCGGCGCGCTCCTGCCAGATCATCCGCCAGAAGCTGACCACCGTGTCTTCAGTTGGCCCCTGCGTTACGATGTATGCGTTTGGTTTTAATATACTCTGCAACAAAAAAATCAATTCAATTTTAGTTCAACTGTAGAGAGAACTACGTAGCCAGCTACAGACCGTTCTCTGTAAGATGTCCCCTGCGTTATACCTACTTTTAGTCTGTGCCTTGGGAATAGTGCCAACTATGTGCCAACCATAGAAAAAATAAATACTCCATAGCATATACCTCAACCTACATCCTGGTACATCTTACGGTGAACGGTCTGTAGGTTCTTATGTTCTTGTATGTCACATGGTTCTTTCTTGGTACTGCTTGTTGTTTTGTCTATATTGTGATCCTGAAAGAGCCTATTGTGAGAATGGCAAAAGGTCGGGTGGTGAAAAAAAAGATTCAGTACGTTCATAAACATTTGCGAAATTGGATTAAATGCGCTCTTCAGCAAATAAAACTCAGGCTTACATTATAGATTATACTTTCGAAGCGTTGATCCAATCTTCAGGAAATTTGGTAGCTACCTATCTACCTTTCATGAAGATCGGTAATCGGTAATTTCATGATGATTGTGTTGGTACAATTTGTAGGTAACGTTAAGACCGTTATGGGTCATTGGGTTATCTTGACAAAAATGGGGTCCAGTCAAAAAAGTGAGACAATCAGGTAAAATGGGATGTCATATGAAAAGGATTTATTTTGACATTTCAAATCTATTTTTCATTTTATATTAGTCCGTGCCGCTGGTACGGAATTTTTGGGTTACATTTAAATTTAATGTTATCCATAAAGTGCGGTTTACACTCACAAAATAATAAACTTTTTATTTTAGACTTTGCACTTTGTTTTATTTGTTGAAGCATGATATAAAATGTAAAGATCCTCTGAAGGGTTCTTTCAGTAATCTCACAATGCTGAAATTTGGTATTATATGCTATTAGCATTTGTGTCAGGGGAGTACAGGGAAAATAACGTTGCGTTTATTTAGTTTTCCCGCTGTTTATACTTTGACATCGCCTGGCTCCTCGGCTTTTATATGAGCTCCTAAATTGATTCGGGTAATTTCCCAACCAACATATTTTCTTATGCAATAATCCGAGTATTTTTACTGCGGTGACATCACGTGCTTTTATATACGCGATGAATGAAATTTGAACTTTAATACATAATATTTGTTGCAAGTTACTTACGAAATTAATAAGTACTACATGATTCGAAATTATTGTCTAATCAATATGTATAAAATCGTTGCGTGACTGACTGACTGACTATCAACGCACAGCCTAAACCGTAAGTCCTATAGACCTGAAATTTGGAGGATACATTCCTTTTGTGATCTAGGGGTGCACTAAGAAAGGAATTCCAGATATTAAACCTATAACGGGGTGCTGTGGGGTGTTGAACTTTCACAGATGTTCCACTAGTGTAAACCTACCTTTTTGAGGTGCTGAGGTGAAAACTGTATATCTATTTCTGGTTTTATAGCATCCAGGGTGTAAAGCTATTTTATTATAGTCACCCATGGTATTAAACACAGTACAAAGAGAGTTTTGGAAAGCTGATGGAAAAGGAAGAAAAGGAGAACAGAGAAGTCACAGGTAAAAGCTAGTCCTGGTAAACAATCAACAAAAGTAATAAAACATTCGCACATTAACAATAAACCACATGGAAATCATGACATCCTAATTTACAAACGTTTTAAATGAACTTGTTGAGAAGTTATTGCCATGGGAAACGTCTAACAGCTAAGTAAGGGGTGTTCCCACCCCGAAAGACGCCCAAGAATCTGGCAACTGCCGTAAAGGCAGAACAGTGGCTGGATTTTATACACTCCTTTATGGACCCATTAAATGTAATGACCTAAACGTGTTTCGGAAAAGTGTAGTAAGACTGAACAGTGAATAAATAATTTGCATCAAGTTTTTGATGTGTAACATCTTTCCTCTCGCTTTCTTCCAATCTGTGAGAGTGATTTCGTTTGCGTTAAGGGACGGAAGTGAGTAACAGGAAGCACGCATTGCATTATGATCGTATTGGTACTATCAGCCATGTTGCTTAAAATTACCAAGGAGGTGAAAAGTCAGATGTTACACATCATATGCGACTACTGTAAGGCTAGAATTGAAACTATCGTGGTTGGGAATCATATTAAAAGATAAACGGCTAATTACCACTATTATTCGTCACTTTGCTGACGTTTCGAGACTGAGTTCAGAAGCCTCTTCATCGTGAGCACCGCCCGCGACCGCGTTCGACGGTGGACCAGCGAATACTGCGTGCAACCGCGCGCTCAGCTCGCTGGGACAGCGGCGGCGGCGGCGACGGCGGTAGGTTCGTTGCGTGCGCGTCGAGAATTAGTTCATCTACGTCACTAGCACTACCTACGTCGTCGGTATAAGGCTGCGTACACACTGCACTCACGGTATCACTCTCCAGACCGATTACAGTACTACAAACAGTAGTGGCGGAGTGGAGTAAAGGTTGCCATGCCGGCGAAATACCCCATCCCCGATCGCTATTAAAATTTGGATGTCGGCTAATCTCAATTGGTTCCCGTATCTTGCGAGGAACAAAAAACTTCTCTTTCGCAAGAACTGAAATTTTGAATTTTTTTGTTTTTTGAGTGGACTTGAAGACTTTTTGAACCATTTGAACTCGGTTCATCCAAATATACAGTTTACCACGGAAAGGGAAACAAATGGAACCTTGCCCTTCTTAGATGTGCGGGTAATACGTGATGCATGTGGTAGTCTTTCACACGCTGTATACAGGAAACCCACGCATACGGATCAGTATCTGCACGCGAACTCGCATCATCACCCAATGCATCTTTTGTCTGTGCCCAGAACACTGATTAATCGGGCTCTCAGCTTGTGTGATCATCTACATGTGGAGTCTGAGTTGGAGCACGTGAGAACGGTATTGGAAAGGAATGGTTATAGTTGGCGTCAGTGTTCTCGAGTGATGATGGCGAATGAACGTAGAAGACTATCTGTCGTGGAACGGTCTCCGGTCTACCTGCCTTTCATAAAGGGTATAACAGACAAGATAGGATACTACTTACGTGGTAGATATAATATCAAACCGGTCTTCCGACCGCCAGGTCAGCTGAGACAATTTCTGCGCTCGCCAAAAGACAGGGATCCTCTGGGTATGCCCGGTGTATACAGTATACCATGTGACTGTGGCAAGAGTTACATAGGTGAAACCCGGCGTAACATATCGGCTAGATTGACGGAACACATCAGGAGTGTTAGAAATCTGGACGTAGAAAAGTCGGCGGTTGCAGAGCATGCAATGATCTCGGAATCGTCCCACTGACGACTGACGATTTGACAAAATTTCAGTTCTTGCGAAAGAGAAGTTTTTTGTTCCTCGCAAGATACGGGAAGCAATTGAGATTAGCCGACATCCAAATTTTAATCGCGATCGGGGATGGGGTATTTCGCCGGCATGGCAACCTTTACTCCACTCCGCCACTACTGTTTGTAGTACTGTAATCGGTCTGGAGAGTGATACCGTGAGTGCAGTGTGTACGCAGCCTTATACCGACGACGTAGGTAGTGCTAGTGACGTAGATGAACTAATTCTCGACGCGCGCGCAACGAACCTACCGCCGCCGCCGCCGCCGCCGCTGTCCCAGCGAGCTGAGCGCGCGGTTGCACGCAGTATTCCCTGGTCCACCGTCGAACGCGGTCGCGGGCGGTGCTCATGATGAAGAGGCTTCTGAACTCAGTCTCGAAACGTCAGCAAAGTGACGAATAATAGTGGTAATTAGCCGTTTATCTTTTAATACTGTAAGGCTCGCTCATTTATTTATATATTTTATTATTTCTGCATTCATAAATTGTACTCTTTGTATAGACTTACAAAAACTCGTCCTTCTATCATAAATATAGACATACCTCTGTGGCGCGGCCAGCTACTCGGCTGAGATAAGAGAGGTAGCGGGTTCGATTCCCACTGCGTGACAAATATTTGTGTGATCTGCAAATATTTGTTCCGGGTCTGGGTGTTTGTGGTACCATGGTACACGTAGTTTCTGATACAAGTAATCCTAGTGAGGATTCAGAACTATGTATTTGAATGCTAGCTGTTATTATATTATTATAAAACTTAAGTTTTTGAATTTAGTAAATAAGTTAAATGGCTTGTGGGTACTCGTGTCTTTAAAATAACAATTCATATGTATTCAACATATGAATTGTTATTTTAACAATTAATTGTTTTAATTGTTGGTTCAAAAGTTATCAAAAGGTGCGATTCAAAATTACTACACCTTTCAGAACCGCGTTCTATATCTAGTTTATGAAGCAGATTGAATAACAAGTCTCATTCTTTGGTATACGACGACATAAAATGTTTGCGATGAATGAATTTCTGATTATTATGGATGAAATTTTTATACCAACCTGCCCATAAAAATGTATTATGAATTTAAAAAAGACCTGATTTGAAAATACATTATTTATTCATTTATACATGATAGCTTTTATGATAGGAATATAAGAAGTTCATTTTATAGTCATTTTAAAAACTGAACTATTTCTACTGTTTTATTAAATCTGGAAAAACATTGAACTTATGGAAGTACATTGGTGTCTAGCATGCATAATGTAGGGCCTCGAAGCTAATTACTCTTTTTACGACTAGATGTCGCCTCAGGAAAATATAGAACGCGCTATCAGCTGTCATTCCTTGGAATTGCCTTCCAAAAGCATATTTGTGATAATCCTGGAAACGGCTGCATCAATTTCCACCAAACTTAGAAACAAGAAAGAACCTTTGAGACTATCATGGCTATGCATATACTTTTCACTAGAAACGGGATATTTACCATGATTTTTGAGTTTTTATTAAAAAACACACCGCAATCATTGTAATTTTTTATGGTAAATATCCCGTTTTTAGTGAAAAATATACCAACAAAACATGTAAAAAAATACTATAAAAAACAAATACTACATTCAAATCAGAGCACCATTCCGGAGCAACGTCGCCAAGATACATGAATTTAAAAATTTATTTGAGCTTATGATCCTGGAAACGGCTGCACCAATTTACACCAAAACAGCATCATGCAAACACCATCTTTCATAAAAAGAAAACCGTATTTAAATCGGTCAAACAATTTTGGAGATAAATGGATTCGTTTGCCTTTACGAATTTTTCTTGTTTCTGAAATGAAAACGGCTGCACCTATTTCCACCAAACATAGTCTAGCATCATCTCGCAAACACCGACTTTTATATAATTTAAATCGGTCAAACCGTTTTGGAGATAATTAGGAATATTTACGGTTGCACACATAACTTCTCACCCTAAACGCATATACACCCTTAGTTACGTCGGGAGTAAAAGGTATTGAACCTACTTAGATTCACTTGACATTCGTTTGCGCACACCCTCTCACCCTAAATGCATATTCCCGCTCCGTTCCGTTGGGGATAGTGACTAGATACAGCTTTTGATAGATACGACAGTTACTTGGGACGTTTAAATATAATAAATAATAAATAAATAAATAATGTTGGACAGTTCACACAACATTATCTAGCCCCAAGATAAGCAGAGCTTGTGTTATGGGTACTAAATAACTGATATACTTAATACAATATATAACATAGATAGATATTTTTTATTATACATAGAAAATACCCAGAACACCCTGAACAAATATCTGCGATCGCACAAATATTTGTTCCGAGGCGGGAATCGAACCCGCAACCTCCTGCGTTGCAGGCCAAGCTTCGCCCGCCGCGCCACAGAGGTCGTCAAATATCATCTGCTATTGGGTGTATATATGGTAGTGTTCATTTATTTGTCCAATAAAGTTGCTTAATACTTCTAATGACCACTGGACCGGGATAATTACTTTCTAAGAAACGAATTCCATTAGTCAAAGATTTCCGTCCGACGTACCTACCTCCTCGTAGGTATGTCTACACAAAGACTCCATAATCTGAAACGAGGTCACTCTAAGTGGATCACTACATAATGGTGACCTATTACGGACCCTTGTACGAGTCGACATGAAAGGGATAAACATTTTACTCACGTTACAGTGGGATAGGGCGGGAGGAAGTGCTGTCAAGCTCAATTTCTGTGACATCCGGTGTTCGGATTCATCAAAATCGTAAGAGCTATTTTTACCTAGATGCTGAAAAAACATACATATGATATCCACTTCAACTATGTTAGTGATCTTGGTTCTTCCAAGGATTTTCTCATTCCAGATTCTATCACTAATAGGTACTTCCTAATTACTATTTAATAGCAGTACACAAGACTAGGAAATTCCTTAGTAAAAAGACGACTGAGAGATTTTCTCATTCCCGCAAATGCGAGCTTTATAAAGAACTTATCAGCTCTTGATTAGTTTACTATCTGAGACGACCTTTGTGCGGCACTAATTCAGTTTCTTTGTAGATTGTTATTCACTTTTAAAATTATGTTTGTTCCTAGGGACTTGAAGTTCCAGCTGGTACCATGCATCATCGAGGAAAATAGAGATTTATTATATGCCAATGTCGGCTAACTTCGATTTTGTGGTGCATTTTCTCGCACGTAGTACGTTCTTTGTATACCTGATGTCATATTCATAAACTAAATTAACCGCACTTTTATTTATCTACGATGTGCCATAAAAAGAGCCAAAACCTGTATGTACGATAACTTTTGCAAGCATAAAAAAAGCTTTGAAAATTATTGCCGTCTTTTGCATCTAATTTGGATATTAAATCAGAATGTAAACCTGTGCTTAAGTCTATTTGATTTGGGTAGACGTTTAGTTAATATCCCTACGCTGGTTTAGATCTTTCTCGTCATCATCATCATCATCGTCAGCGGCCTCTAGACGGCCACTGCTGGACAAGGCTTCCTCATAGATTGGGATTCACCAAGCTAGATTGCTGGTGTAATCTCTAAGTCAGGGTTTACGACATCTACGGGAGAAGACGGAGGGGTCTTTTCTTGGGCCAAGCACACCAAGGTAAGTACTAGGGGGTGAAGTTTTGATATTTTTCAATTTCGAAACTGGCTTACGAAATTCAGACGCTTAATTTCGAAAGTTCGAAGTTCAGACAGAAAATATAACTTTTATTCTCGAGATCTGTGCGTCCCTTTACAGATAGAGTTAGAGTCGGTTAGGTGATTCATATAATCCAATACATACGAAATACTTTGATTACCTACCACATGTCACTGACGCGCTTGCACTGCACGTGTAGCAGCGAGGAAGCGCCCTTCCGGGTCGTATCGCTGAAGCCTGGCGTGTACTAGTTAACCTACTTCTATAATTTTACGTTGAATATGATCTGTGATAATAATATGGGAGATAATAAAAAACCGTAGTAAAATCAAATAATATTCAGTATTTATGTTTTTTTTTTCATTTTGTGGATGAAATTTATATGGCTCTTAGGCAACTTAAAAACGGAAAAGCCCCCCGTGATGACGAAGTTACATCTGATGAGCTTCTGAAGGCAGGAGGAGTTTCAGTACTGAAGGAACTACAAAGGCTCTCATTATCTCATTAAGGTAACTCTGTCATTCACCCACCACGGGAGAACTCAAGAGGCATAGAACAGCAGTATTGTCGTCCTTTTCTTTAAGACAGGTAATAAATCTCTACTGAAGAACTACAGGCCCATCTCACTCCTGAGCCACGTCTATAAGTTGTTCTCCCACAAATCACAAATTTGTCTATCACAATTCAAATTTTGTTGTCATCACAAATCGTCTCGCACGAAGACTTGACGAATTTCAGCCAACAGAACATGTCGGGTTGCGAAGAGGCTACGGCACCGTAGACCACATTCATATACTACGGCAGATTGTACAGAAGTCTGAGGAGTATAATCGGCCACTGTGCTTTGCGTTTGTGGACTACGAGAAGGCTTTTCCATGGAAACCTTGGCAGTTCTGGAACCTTTCAGCAATGCCAAGTGGATATATATGGTATGGTATCGTTATACCGAAGTGTTGAGATGCCATTATGAAAATACAACAATGAGCGTTCTAGTACAGGACCAGACAATCTAGTCCTATCCAATTGCATAGGGGAGTTAGACAGGGAGATGTAATATCACCGAAACTGTTCACCAATGCATTGGAGGATCTGTTCAAGACGCTGGACTGGAAGAAGATGGGCATCAACATTAACGGCGAGTATATCTCACACTTGCGATTCCCAGATGACATAGTTCTGATGGCGGAGTCGTTGCAGGAGTTGCAGTGCAGTACATGCTATAGATGGCCTAGCTGACTCCTCTCAACGAGATGGTCTCCGGATGAACATGGATAAAACCAAGGTGATGTTCAATTGTCACATACACCCGGGATACACCAAAAGGTTTTCCAATTGTTCATAATTAAGTATACCTCGGTCAAATATTGTAATTAGGTAGACACAACTTTGAGAAGGAGGCCAAGAGGATGATTCACTTGGGCTGGGCAGCCTTCGGAAAACTACGCCAAGTCTTCTCGTTGCCTATACCACAATGCCTGAAGAATAAAGTCAACAATCAGTGCGTTCTACCAGTAATGACCTATGGTGCCGAGACGTGGACACTCACGGTTGGGCTAATCCACCAGTTCAAGGTTGTACAGCAAGCTATGGAACGGGCTATGCTTGAAGTTTCTCTGAAAGATAAAATCCGAAATGAGATTATCCGACAGAGAACTAAAGTCCACCGGATTAGCAAGCTGAAGTGGCAATGGGCTGGTCATATATGCCGAACAACCGACAACCGTTGGGGTAAGCGAGTTCTTGAGTGGAGACCGCGACTTGAATAACGTAGCATGGGGCGCCCTCTGGCTAGGTCGAGCGATGCCCCACGAAAGGCGGCGGGCAGAAAGTGGATGAGAAGAGTCGAACACGGCTCCTCAGGCGGTTACAAATGTAGCCAGCCGCTAAGAAAGCTCTCTCAGCTTCAACACTGGTCGACGCCTCGACGTTATTGAAATGGAATACGTAAGATGACTTATTTGCGTGGGCAAATCAAGGAAACTAAAAAATTCGAAAGTTCGAATTTGTGGCAACCAATTTCGAATTTGAAAAATGGTCAAAAAAGGCTATGAATTTCGAATTTACGAAACTTCGAAGTTTCGAAATGCAACCCCTAGTAAGTACCTTATCTGGTATGTTAAACAAGTATTAATTTTGTAAAAATTAAAAAAACCCTCAGCGCAATGAAACGGCTTAACCGATTTTGATCAAACATAGCTAAGAACACGCCGGACAAATTCACCATTAAAAAAAAATATAATACGTAATCGTTTCATCCGTTCAGGAGCTACGATGCCACAGACAAACACACACACACACACACACACATACACGCACACACACACACACCAGGACCACGGTACGTGTAAATAAGAAATAACCATATAAAGGAAATATTAATAATTGTCTTTGAAATAAGTTGCGTCCTAAGTCAGAAAGAATGTGTTTACGGACATATGCCTCCTAGTAGATTAATATTCACAAACCCACATCTTCCTCTATAGAGTAGGCACATAATTAGCTCTCTCAATGAATTATAGGGTCATTCCTAGTTACTCTGGTTCCAACAATATATCCAAGTTTACCAACGAAAGCTCACCTCAAGTAAAATTGCGTGGGATAGTTCACTTCCACTTACATAACAACCCACTTTTCCTCACAATAAGGCGTAGGTTACCTTTGATTCCGGACTACACTGATCGACATTTCTGAGAATCATTACATCCGAACGTGACACGATTGGGAATCCTCGAAAGCCTTCGGAGCCTTCGCAGTGCGTAACTGAATTTATACAATTGTTAAGGCATTACGTGCGTACGTCGATATAATGGAAAAGGGTTGGATATAAAACTTTTCAAAAGTCTGACAAAATCCAATTGTTGAGGGGTTTTTGGTAGAGTCGTGTTCAAATCGCAGACTGAATTCTTCGAAGGTATTTTGGAAGTTAGAATTTAGGTACTTCTACTGAAACTTAATACACTTAAATATTTTACAGTGTTTTATGAGTTCAACTTTTGAACTCACTAGAGTTTAAAACGCACCAAAGGTCTGCGAAGGTCTGTTAATCAGGAAGTACGAGCAATCAACATCACTAGGACGACGATTCAAAAAACCGGTCAAGTGCGAGTTGGACTCGCGCACGAAGGGTGCCGTACCAATATCTATAAAAACGGCAAAAAAAAACAAGTTTGTTGTATGGGTGCCATGTTAAATATTTATTTTATTCTGTTTTTTAGTATTTTATTATAGCGCCAACAGAAATATTTTTTGGGTATTTTTATTTATTAGTATATTATATTTATCCTTTTAGTTTAATATTTAAACTTGTATTATTATTTTTTCTGCGGTTCTTGTTTGTAAGGCACGCCTCACCATCTTTCTGCATATCCAGGATGACTGGCAGGTAATGCTGTTAGCATTAAGTCCTCCTAGCACTAATCTTTTGTGTGAAAGTTTTAAATAAATAAATCATCTGTGAAAATTTCAACTGTCTAACTATCACGGTTCATGAGATACAGCCTGGTGACAGACGGACAGACGGACAGTGGAGTCTTAGTAATAGGGTCCCGTTATACCCTTTGAGTACGGAACCCTAAAAATTAAGCCCACGACTATTTTAGGTGTTCCATTAAAATTGGAAAAGGCAACACTTATGGAAGCACATCGGCTCGTAATCACGCACGGCCACGAAGCTAATTACTCTATTCACGACTAGATGTCGCCACAGGAACATTTCCATCGAGCAAAGCCAAGAACCATCTCACAAGCACCATCTTTCATATAAAGAAAAACGTAAAAAAAAACGACTATAAATATATATACCTATAAAAATTGATAAATCATCGTCGGAGCCCTGCAATAGTCTAAGATCATAAAAATTGATAAATCATCGTCGGAGCCCTGCAATACTCTAAGATCATAAAAATTGATAAATCATCGTCGGAGCCCTGCAATACTCTAAGATCATAAAAATTGATAAATCATCGTCGGAGCCCTGCAATACTCTAAGATCATAAAAATTGATAAAACATCGTCGGAGCCCTGCAATACTCTAAGATCATAAAAATTGATAAATCATCGTCGGAGCCCTGCAATACTCTAAGATCATAAAAATTGATAAATCATCGTCGGAGCCCTGCAATACTCTAAGATCATAAAAATTGATAAATCATCGTCGGAGCCCTGCAATACTCTAAGATCATAAAAATTGATAAATCATCGTCGGAGCCCTGCAATACTCTAAGATCATAAAAATTGATAAATCATCGTCGGAGCCCTGCAATACTCTAAGATCATAAAAATTGATAAATCATCGTCGGAGCCCTGCAATACTCTAAGATCATAAAAATTGATAAATCATCGTCGGAGCCCTGCAATACTCTAAGATCAACGTTTTATCTACTCACATCTATGTAGGAAGCGTTAACGTAATCGGAGTCTGGCTCGCGGTCCATAGTCTCCAGCACAACTCTGTTGTAGTCATCTGTGAACAAACATTTGAGATGAGCAAACATTGATATGCATTTTATGATAACTAAATAAATAAAAAAATAAAAAAATAATGCTGGACAGTCCACACAACATTATCTAGCCCCAAGCTAAGCAGAGCTTGTGTTATGGGTACTAGATAACTGATATACTTGATACAATATATAACATAGATAGATATTTTTTATTATACATAGAAAATACCCAGAACACCCTAAACACATATCTACGATCGCATAAATATTTGTTCAGAGTGCGGGAATCGAACCCGCAACCTCCTGCGTCGCAGGCCGAGCTTCGCCCGCCGCGCCACAGAGGTCGTCAACTTACATCAAGACTTATTTTATGATATGACATCGTAACTATTCTAAATAAAGAAAAATAAATATAGAGTCATCCCAGAGAAAAAAATAGATATTTAAATAGTCATGGTGTGTCCAGCTTTAGAATAGACCCCTCCATCTCCTCCCGTGGATGTCGTTAAAGTCGACTGAAGGATGGGCAGTAGTATCATAGGCATAAAAACGAAGTAAAACTGTACTATTCATTGAACAAGCGAAGCGAGTTCTCTGAGTCAACTTGAAAGAATCGGTGTTTTTAAGTAGGAATGTGTGTATGCATGTTTATCCGATAGAAAACCAAATGTTTCAAAAAATCAAACGTGGAAGAAGTAAGTCTAAAATTGGATTTCAATTTTAAAAAGGTTTGATTTTTGTTTTTTTAACGATTTGAGAAATTTAATAGTGTATTGAATTTATTATTTCACAAGCTTAAGAATACCACGAATTTAATCTTTTTGGAAACTATATGAACTCTTAACAAAAACTTAAAATTTCTGGAGCTCATTATAGACATTTTATGAACCTATAGCGCTTTAAGGGTTTGCTGGGATTAGCAGCATAATTAGACATTTAGGCATAATTACGTGTATAGCTAGTTAAAGTAAAAAAAAAACATTGAAACCTCAAGGATCATTTTGATAGTCTTAAATTAATTTAATTTAATTTGATCTCGTCATAGTAGCTATTGCAGTTTTAATCGCATAATTTAATTTAATTGCATAGTTAATGAGTTATTATCAGTTATCTAAAACCATAAAGTCAAATTGTAGAACTGCTATTGAACAAACCCAATAACAAGCGAGACTAACATTTAAATTTTACGTAAAATGGTCTCGCGCCAGCCTCAAATAACGCTGCTGCCGGAAATTCCCACAGGTTGAATTTAGACTGACCAAATATTCCTGCTATTTCCTCGAATGGAAATAAGGCGAGGGTGCGTTTAAACGGCGCTAACATATTTGTTTGCAGGGAAAACACGCCATGCAAAAATGGCCCGTAGCAAGTCCATAGCAAGCCCGTAGCAAGTCCGTAGCAAGTCCGTAGCAAGTTCGTCGCAAGCCCGTAGCAGTGCGTAGACGTCGTCTACGCCATGATTCTTAAAGATATTAAGAGTCATAGGGGCATTACCATCAGCTTATGGTGTCTCTTAGCTGGGACTGAGGCCTGGCTGGACATGAGAGAGTCTTTGTCGAAGTTAAAACCCTTGGGTTCCTAACCTTAAGGTTCCTACGTACCTCGTCGAACTTTTCGGCAGATTTACGTATTTTTTTCTGGTTCATTGTTTTAAAAATCTAGAATCTCGTACATTAAGTCTTATACAATTATATCTACAAAATTGTATGAAGATCTAACTTGTATTTTTTAAATTAAGAAGAAGAGGTCTTTCTGTTCCGTGTGGTTTCTTTTACAAGTTAGATCTTCATAAAATGTTGTAGATACAAACGGATGTTGTATGTACAAAACTTAGCAAGCTATGAAAGTTATGAATTTGATACTTTTATTAATTTTATCAATATACGTTAAGCTCATTGTAAGCTGAACAGCTAAAGCTTCGAAATCTCAACTTGTGCATGAATGGTGCACTAATAGTTTTCTTTCATAGTTCTTAGCATGGTGGTGGTCTTACAGGTTAAAACATATTTGTTAATGTTAATCAAGGAGAGGTATGCGACATAGGATTTATAATCAACTCCAACCTTATTTCCTTCGAGGTAGGTAAGTACAGAGTAGAATGTTTGTTGGCATACATTCCACAGTCGGGTTTGTTTAATAGCCTTAGGGGTATTCCCTTGATATTTTGTTATTTGTTCAAAGTAATTATTTTGCACTGACACCTTTTAATTTATTTTACCTGTAATCTTAAAATTATTCTATTGTTTATTTTATATATATATAATAATACATATAAAGCTCTAAGCCTCGGAACATATAACCTCTACCAGGAATCCAGAACAGAGAAGCTTTCGGACTTTTTGTAACTATGTACCTATAAGATTTAGAAGTTTTTGTAGCTTTGTTACTTACAATTATTACCCTACAGCTTACGTATCTAAATATCGTGATGAAGGCACAGATTAAATGTAAGTAACTAAGGTGAAGGGACATCATAGAGTGTGTGGGTACTTACAAGGTATTACTTTTTGGTTTTGATTCTTGTGTGAATTTGATTTCTTCGTCGCGTGTCGACACGAATGTGTTTCCACTTTTACAGCCGTCTGCAAAAAATAACAAACTCTTAAAATTCAAAATAACATTGCAATTTCGTGTGCATTGATCTAGAAAGCCTCACGACCTGAATCACGCCTTTTGTTATTCTACGATTTTTGTCAGTTTAGGAGTGATTTATTGCGTGTTCGATTCTCGCCTCGGAATATTTTTTTTTACCAACTGCAGATATTTGTTCAGGGTGTCCTGGATTTACTATGCATAATTAAAAAAAAATGTAATGTATTAGGTATATCAGTAATCTAGTACCCATAACACAAGCTCTGCTTAGCATGGGGCTAGATAATGTTGTGTGATCTGTCCAGCATTATTTATTCTTTATTTAATTATCTTTTTGTCCGCATATGATTTCCAATATGTATGCGACTGTTGGCTGTTATGTTACATGCGGACAGAAATATAGCTCTCAGAAAAAACAAGTTGAAGTGGCAATGGGCAGGCTATAACACTCGCAGATTCCATTGGGTAATAAAGGTTCTTGCATGACAACTGGATTGAGGTGTAGGTGCTCTTTTTAACGCGGTATAACGCAAACGAAGCCCAGGGGCTACATTAGATATCCGATTAGATTAGACAAAATCACAAAGCACCTTCAAATTACAATGAAATGGGGCATTCCACTTGACTACGTCCGTGCTTTCAGATCCAAGGCTATTAATGTGACTTATTGTTTGAAGATAATGGGGATTTTCTTGGCTTGAAACCAAAACGACAGGGGATTAAGTATATTTAAGTACTAGTGATTATCATAGTGGATGGATTACTTAGACCTTATCGCTGGCCCTATTATTTTGCAATCTTTGTAGTATTCAGTCAAAGGCATTTTTTTTCCGTATATATCTTTATCTACCTCTCCATAGGATTATAGGACTTATCAATCTTCGCAAAATAGATCCAGGGTCTTATCAGCAAGCGATTGTAAGATACGTGGTATCAGATGGTAATAAATCCACCGCATGCATGTAGCATGGTTCAAAGACATTGGAAAGTTTATTGCAGTAATATTTTTTATAGCAGTGTCTTTTATCAGAAGCCCAGTTCTCTTATTTATTTTAAAAGCATATTGCAAGTTGACCGATTCGAGGCTGTATTGTGAATTGACAGAAAAAATTGTATTCTATTACCAGGTTAGCAGAATACCATTTTTGACGTTTGTGACATCGACACTAAATCGTATCATGATCCGAACTTTAATTTGACTAGTTTTTATTACGAGAATTAGGCTTCTGGTGTTAGGTTATCTATATACTCATATTATAAAACAAAAAAAATGCTGTACAGTTCACAGAACATTATCTTACCCCAAGCTAAGCAGAGCTTGTGTTATGGGTACTAGATAACTGATATATTTAATGCAATATATTACATAGATAGATATTTTTTATTATACATAGCAAATACCCAGAACACCCTGAACAAATATCTGCGATCGCACAAATATTTGTTCCGAGGCGGGAATCAAACCCGCAACCTCCTGCGTCACAGGCGAACCATCGCCAGCCGCGCCACAGAGGTCGTCATTATAAAGATAAAGTTTGTTTGTGAGTGTGTATCTAGGGGTATTCTTCGGAACTACTGATTTATCCTGAGTGCTAGGCTATGTATTATTAGCTTCCGCCTGTAGCTACGCTCGACGATGTGCCACTCAACTCCGTAATGATTAAGGTGGATGCTCTAGCTTGCGGCGCGAAATTATTATTTTTTGGTGTTTTTTGCCCATTACAGCTCATCAAAACTTCTTCAGATAGCGAAAGTTAATTTCGCGCGAACACATAACACACATGTTTTAATTGATAGTATCTCATAAATATCAACAGTTTAGCTACGAAACCCCGGTAATAAAAAGAAACACTGTAAAAATGTGTTTAGTAAACTGATGATATTTATGGGATACTATCAATTGAAACATGTGTGTTAAGTCTCCTAGTTCTCGCAAATTTAACTTTCGCTATCTGAAGAAGTGTTGATGAGCTGTAATGGGCAAAAAACACAAAAAAATAATAATTTCACGCCTCAAGCAAGAGCATCCACCTTAAGCAGAGTTGCGGACTTGGGGGACTGGTTTTTATTCCAACACCACGCGTGTGAAGCCACGGGCAAAATACTAGTGTATAATAAAGAGTAAAAAGCAGGATGGATCTCTAAGTATAGGGTAACACGATCCAGGAAGTTTTCGCACAAAATACTGTTAATTATTAGGTTGGTAATAAATTTTCATTATAAAAGTAACAACGCTTGCCTGTTTAATTGACAAGCTTGTTAAAACTTGAAACATGTGCATGACTTTGTACAAAAACAATGTTCAGGTTTCGTAACATTTACAAAATGTATGCCTTCGTTACGCAAACATAGAAACAATACATAGGTATATGAATATATCGTATGCCTTCGTTACGCAAACATAGAAACAATACATAGGTATATGAATATATCTATCTATGTAATATATATTTATTTACAGAAAGAATAATACAAGGTATGTACAAAATACATATGAAACAGTTGTGCCACCTGAAGACCGCTGCAAGCGATCTAAAGGTAGCTCAACTGATCCAAATCACTACCAGACGGAAGCGTCCCTAAGATGCTGGCTGCATTGCCACGCTGAATGGCAATACTAATGCGTTGAGCCAGATAAGAGCCAGCTCTCGGGTCACGCGTCGCTTCGACCAGATGCCCTGAAAGAATTTTGAAAACGCGAAGGGCCCCGGAACCCCACGGACCCAGAGTCTCGACCCCGAATAATATATTGTATTAAGTATATCAGTTATCTAGTACCCATAACACAAGCTCTGCTTAGCTTGGGGCTAGATAATGTTGTGTGAACTGTCCAGTATTATTTATTTATTTATTTATTTATTTTAATATGAAGCTGTGCGTAGGTATACATACATTCCGACAATATTCTACACAGCAACAACTGATGGGGTATCAACGGCCTTCCATGGATATATGTCTTTTCAAGCCGGTTGGAATAAATAAATAAATAACCACTGCACAAGACAAGGGAACAAAAGTAAGTAAAATGAGTTAAAACTTACTTGGAACTCGAGTTTGTACAGTACTGGAAATTTTCTGCGCTGCTCGCAGAGTTTTGGAAAGTTCTTGAGTTCCACTGGCCGGTCTGGTATGGTTTCTGATATAGACCCGTTCTCATCCGCTGCAGAACACACAACGTTAGTACCGCTTTAGATCTAGGACACGGAAATTAACGGTTAGAACCGGGACAATTTAGACTCAGGATAAAAGTTGGATAATACATGAATTGAGAAAACTTTAGCAGGGAACTTGCGGTTTTATTTAGAGGTTTTGTCCTCAATTTATTAATGGTGTGTTTGCACAAATATATCTCCTAGGGAGATCCCAAAGCAAACACACACCATGTGAAGTTACATTACACTAGCATAAACAACTCTTTAGAAAATGATGGTGATTTTTTGTTTGTCCCGAGGCCAAATTGTCCTAGGTTTCAAAGCATTTTGTTGAAGTTACTCACAAATTCTCAAACGCTTACAATACTTACGAAAGTAATGGGCCTCGGCAATCATTGGCTCGAAACAGAAATAAGATTGCTAGTGATTGAAAAAGCGATAATTAAAACGACCATTGCCAAGTCACATTACTTTCCTAATAGTACTGTACGTTTCTAAGCTAGTTAAATAATTTGGGGACGAATTACTTAAGTCCTCCCGTGATTTTTTAATCGATAGCATCTAGACAGTGGGAAGAGATTCTTTCTGGCAGCTGCCCTGTCATGGTTTATCGCGTACACTTCCTCTACGCAGCTACGCCAAGTAAAAATTATTAGCATGGCGTCAAAGCAGACCAGCCTAAGTATTCCGTACGACTAGAGAGAGATCAGTAAAGTAGTTACTATTTTACTGGATCTCTGGTATGACGGCTGTTTTCAGTTCGGTAGCTTAAACTTTGACCTGTTATTTCCCAAACCAAATAAGTAGGACAGATTTGACGCTGCTATCTTTTCGGCTGGGTTGGCTCGGTTGCGGTCGTTACGGAATACGTAAGCTGTGTTTTGTTTATGGTCTAAAGCATCTTGACATAAAAACTAAGGGGTCTTTATGCAAAAGTAATTTTTAAATAATAATTTTGTATATACACCATGCTAAACCCACTAGCTAAATATCTCATGAAACATCCTATTTCCAAGTATACCTAAGTAGCGCCTTACATTAAGTTTAACAAGCCGTCAAGTGTATCTACGCTTCGAATACTCCTAATAATAGTGCTAAGTTTACGCTAAGTTAGACACAGGCCTAGTATCTACAATTACTAGTTTGTAAGCATAAGCGTGACTAGAAAGTTTGGAACTCATCGCCTAGGCAACTTCAACTAAAGTTTGTCGCTAATAGACTTTGCTACACTTTAATATGTGTAAGTTGTGCTCAAGTGTCAAAACTTGACTTAGTTTAATACTAGGTCCCTTTTTATTGAAGTAGAAAGTTAGTTTAAGTTATGTTTAAGTGTTGTTAGTGGAAAATAAGTATTCAAATAAATCATTTTATTTAAAAACAAATGGAAATAAATAAAATTCACCACTGAAAGTAGCATCCATTATTATATTGTACCCAACTATGGCAAAACCAATAGGAAGGGTTATTTGGTTAGGAGTGTACGTATGAGTAACATTTTAATATGGTTAGTTTTTAAGTTAATATTGACTTATGTTTAAATAATAATGTGTATAAATTGATTGATTGATTCTTGTAAACGCCGAACTTGTGACCGAAGTACTTAATTTTTTTTCATGAAAGGGAGAACAGCTTTTACTCAATCTATACTCGTGCTAAGCCGGGGGTGTCGCTACTTATGTATATTATCAAAATCAATAGAAAGGACGACATATCCAAAATAAAAAACCAGCCAAGTGCGAGTCGGACTCTCGCACGAAGGGTTCCGTACCATTATCTATAAAAACGGCAAAAAATCACGTCTGTTGTATGGGAGCCCTGTTTTTATTATTTGTTGTTATAGCGGCAACATAAATACATCAACTGTAAAAAATTCAACTGTCCTAACTATCACGGTTCATGAGATATAGCCTGGTGACAGACGGATAGACAGACGGACCGCGGAGTCTTAGTAATAGGGCCCTGATTTACCCTTTGGGTACCGAACCTTAAAAAGTGGTAATAAAAATTAATAATAATAATAATTCATAATCTTTATTGCAACAATGATGGTACATAGTAGGTCGTAATAATACTAGAATAGGTGTCACACATTGAATCCATTTTGGACATGCAATAGTATTTAAGTATTTTAAAACATTCAATAATATTATGTCAATTGGGTTTTAAATTTAAAATATTCATTAATGTTATAAAAAACTTTTTCAATTAGCCATTTCTTTAATGACAGTTTAAACATACTGTCTATTTGTATCTCCTTTATATATATATCTCCTTTTTCGTTCATGTATCTCCTTTATTTTGGTGGTTACTGTTTAGTTTTAGCTATCCTGTCGAGCGGGATGTCATATGGTAGAGGAGATATTCTGAGCTCATTGAGATTTTTATTTAAATTTTGCATGATTTTAGATACGGAAGATATACTTTATGAAAATATTACTGTCCTCCTGCGGCTTCTCTCACATTTTACCAGGGTAAAAAGTACATACATACATACAAAGACACACGTCTTTTTCTCCGAAGGGGGGTAGGTAGAGCCTCAATGGGCCTCTTTTCACAGTGGGTTGCACCATCGAAGAATATAGACGTGACAAGTGGTGAGCTCATCGCTGCCATTGCTTGTCACGACTGACTCGGCTAACGCTTTTTTCCAGTAATAACACATTCCATAATAAGCTTGCAGCCAGGACAAATCTTATACTAACGAATATTATCAACAAGTCCTTACTTGCTCATTGGCTTGCTCGTTTTTTTATAATAATTATAATGGCAATATGGAAATGTGTGGCATAAAAGAACCATTGTGAATACGAAACAAGGAAATCTAAAATTTTCAGAGCACTCAAACCATCTGGCCTGTAGAATTTGATTGATGGGTTTGATGTTGAGAACTGAGATTCGTGAGAGGTCGTTGACATCCCGAGTGTAGTTGAACCGCCCCGTTTTAGTATTGAATGGATTCTGTTATGAAAGCCCCTTCTGACTTCCCTTTATAAATGAACTTGAGCAAATACCTGGCTTGTACATGCAACGTACAGAGGGACTCAACACCAGGTACTTGAAGTTGAGCTCTTGAACAAAGCACCCCTAGAGAAACTCAAGTAAAAACAATTGTTCTACCAACCTTAAAGAAACTTGATTACTTGCAATTATATTACTTTTTTCTTCTTTTTAGCTTAGGTAATGGCTTCTGTGCATTATTTGCAACAATTTAGCCAATGTCAAGTGGTATAATTATTATAGTTTTATAGTCAAGTCGTCAAGAGTTTCCGTCAAGTCCTAACCCAATTTAAATGGTGGCAGAAAAACTGAATTTTTACAGAGAAACATCCACCATTTCGAAAAGACTCGCAATACACTTAAATTTAACTACATCACACATGTGCCATTTATCCAAGTGACACCGGTTAAAATGCCACTAAAATTACACGAAATAACTCGAAAAACACATTAAAATGTAAGAAAATAAAAATGACGACGTTTCTTTCAAAAATGGCAGATTTCAACTCTTTTTTTTTTCTTTATAGTTGGCTTCGCACGGCTTGTGCATTTGCCATTTTCAAATATGTTTTATATCGAGACATTATTTTGACATTCAGTCTGTCGTTTTTGAAAGAAACGTCGTCATTATTATACAAAAAAAGTAAAAACAAATACATTTGAATGTGTTTTTTGAGTTATTTCGTGTAATTTTGGTGGCATTTTAACCGGTTTAACTTGGATAAATAAAATGTGGTGTAGCTATATTTAAGTGTATTGCGTGTCTTTTAGAAATGGTGGATTTTCCCTGTAAAATTTGTTTTTTCTGCCACCATTTAAACTGGGTTATGACTTGAAGACCCTTGACTTAACTATAGAAAATATAATTATATCACTTGACATTGGCGATTTTGACACTCCTCAGAAGCCATTATAAGACTAGAAGAAGGAGAGAACTGAATGGTGTCTTTGGGGCGAGGGGACGGTGAGCCAGCATTATCAGATAATCCACATTGGAACATTCGCTGGAGTGTCTCTAATATTTATTCTGTGGTCTGGGTCTCATAAAAATATAATGAGCTGTACCAAAAGTTCGATTTGGTTCTCCTCACCCGATTAATTCATGCCTACCATCATTGCTTGTGAGATGAACATGAAGCCTCGCGATAAAGAAAATACAGGCTTTGTGCCTCTATCTTTATTTAAACATTCACCTAACACATATTAAAACCTCGATAAAATCTTCTCACAAACAAAATTTAACGTGGCTAAAGACAGAGAACGAGAAGATTTTAATTTTTCTCCGATTCTTTTTTTTTTAACACAGAACTAGCTATAATACTCGTTTTTGTTAAACATAACCCGGCTAGCAAAAAACCAGCTAAAGCTTACTCCTGGCTAGTTGTACCTACTAAACAGCTAAGAGCTAAGAACCCTTAGATGATGGCTCTCAGATAATAATCGCGAGGCTTAGCGGGAATCAGGGGATGAACGCTTTTTAGGGTTAACTCGGGGTCTTTTAGGTTTTTTATTAGAGTGGCGAGAAAGGGATAACTTAATGATCTGGTTATGCGAAGCTTTGAAATTGGGGATGTATTTTTATACATACATAAACTCACGCCTGTTTCCCGGGGGGGTAGGCAGAGACCACGGACTTAAGGGTACTCTTGACCTGGCCTTTTTCCAGAACGTTCGCCGAAGTCTTCCCCTTCCCACTGTCCCATTCACGCTCGTCTTAAGTACCCGTTTCGTCAAACTATCATCATCCATCCTTTCTAAATACCCAAACCATATAGCATACCTTTCTCAATCCTAGTCACTACGTCTTCTTTAATTTAGGGTATTTTTTCACGTAAAACGAATTTATTGTTTGGTTTATCGAAAATAGAGAAGTACCATGTTTAATGGCTTTTCCTTATACCAACTGTAATACCGCTCGATAACACCGACTGGTTTAACTTGCAACTTTCCTACAAAGCTGTGAAGTTTCAGACGCCATTAAGGTTGTTCCTCGTGGTCAGCTAGGCACAACAGCGTCAATAGATGGCGCTGTTGCCAAATGTGGAAGTATTTTATATATTTATGAATTAAAATGTGCATATTATGTCATAACACTAACGTTCACGCAAATGGTGAATTATTTGCTATGTACCTAGCTATATTTCAGGTTATTTTAGTCTCTAGTTTTTACATACTTGTGCCGAGCAAATTCCGAACAATATGAAAGCCTACTCACGCACACAGACAAGGATATTATTGTATTAGAACTATTAGCTAATTTCGGCGCGCGAATTTCATAAAGGTTGGACCATTGGCTTGGACTCTCGACTCTGAAGTTCTAAACCCGCGTCACTGGGTTCGATTCTATACTGCCTATATTTTTTAATTTCTTTTTCTTTTTTTAGTTTTTTTGGTGAACCAGTGACTAGAACTCTCGACACTTAAACCACGGTACTGGGTTCGATACCAGACTATTTTTTTTATAAATGTTTTTGTCATGATTAACGAAATACCCTGATTCTGGTCCAGCCAATATTATGACCTTGTACTATTATTTATTCTGTGTTAAGACTGTGAAGTGAGTGTTTTGGTGTGTCCTTATTTCAAATCAATTTTTAACCGACTTCCAAAAATGGAGGAGGTTCTCAATTCTCAATGTTTGTTATGTCATATCTCCGTCATATATGAACCGATTTGAAAAAAAATACTTCCAGATTGGTCTGATTTTCATCAATATCGGGTTCTGATGATGGAATCCATGAATAATTGAGGGAACTCCTCAAATATTATAGGCACACATATAGCGATTTCGGTATTTTCAGCAACAAGTCAAGCATGTGCGTTCAGAAAGTATCATTTTGTGAAGTGGACCCGATGAAGAAGACCAGAGATGGCCATTGGAACTTCTCAATGATAAGTATTTCACGGGTGGCGATAAGGCTGACTTTCCGATATTTTGCATACCTGTCATAAGTTCCGATGACAATACAATAATGATGGTGACAGCGAGCTGATCTGATTATGGAGACGGAAAGTGTACAACGGAACTCTTTGATGGATAATGGTAGACTGGCCGTGTTTAGGCTCATTTTGAACAGGACACTGTTCCGATCACTAATTTACAGCGATCTGATCTGATTATAGAGATGGAAGGTGGACAACGGAACTCCTTGATAAGTTAATAATAGACTGGCCGTGTTTAGGCTCATTTTGATCAGCACACAGTTTTTTTTCTAAATAATTATTTACTATTTTTTATAGCTTTTATGGATAGATCATCGTCAGCCAACTGAAGTCCACAGCAGGGCATAGATATCCCCCATATAATGCACATAGAAACTCAGGTAACATAATCACTATGCGTATCTCACTCAGCGTATCTTTGGTAGTGATTCTGTGCTGCTCTAGTAGTTACATGATTCATAACTAGTAGGTATTAGCAAAGGCAATCTTATAGGACTTCGTTAGGTAGTTGTTAAAGTAATCAAAAACATAGGTAATTTTAATTTTCTTTATTTACAAATATTACGTAATATATTTACAAGTAAAAAAAAAGCGGCCAAGTGCGAGTCGGACTCGCCCATGAAGGGTTCCGTAGCAGCAAGTAACATAATATAAAAGTTACTCCTTAGCAGTTCGCATTATAAAGGTAGAACCGAAACTTTTAGTACGAATAGAGGGTATACTAATGAGGTAAGGATGGTACCGAGCCGTGCTTCTGCTCGTCCTATGATGAAAAAGAGACGATGGGATCAGATCGTGAAGTTCCTGGGAGCATTCCCCGAAGTGTAATCTATAGAAGATCGAAAGGCATGCGACTTTACGGTGGTGCTAGAGACTCCGAATCTTAGTCTCCGCCATATGTTGCTCATCCATAAGCCTGAAAGCTCTGCGGTCGATCTAGTCCCTGGTGTTTGGCTGAGCCATCCCAAACGTGGCAGCTGTACTCCATACTAGCCCGGACTTGTGCTTTATATAGACTCAGAAGCTGTCCTGGTGTGAAGTAACGCTTTACCTTATTCAGGATGCCAAGCTTCATGGCAGCTGTTTTTACCTTATAGACTCGATGTAGAAGCCAAAGTTGAGAGTAGGCGTAATTGAAACACCTAAGAGCTCAAGGTGATCCTATAGCTACAGGTACATATCTGAAAATTGGAACTTGGAGAAACTTTTTTTTTAGACTTTTTTTGCCAAGGGTAGACAAGCCTGCCTTTTATAGGCTTTGAACTTGACTAGATTTTGGTATCGCCCCAGTCGTATACAGCCTTGAGAGATAAATTCAGACGCTGCAGCATCTCATCTCTTAGCACCTGAATTTCATACTGCCTAGCACACGCAGAGGAAACGTATTTCTCCACAACAGTGCTGTCATCTGCATACACAATGATGCCGGGCATTAGCAGATCATTATTGTACACCAGAAACAATGTGGCAGATACTGACCCCTGAGGTACCCCGGCGTTCATAGTCAATTGATCCGACGAGCAGCCGTCAAAACTACTCGAATGGATCTTTTCTTTAGAAATTGTGCGAACCAGCAATTGAACTGGCAGTCCGTAGGCAATAAGCTTGCCAATAAAGCTAGCATGCAAAACCCTGTCAAAGGCCTTCGAGAAATCTAGTGAAACAGCCAGTGCTTCACCATGTTTCACAATGGCCTCGCTACAAATGTGCTCAAAATACACAATCAGTAGACCGGTTTCGGAGAAATTTCATTCTGGTAAATAGATGTGACTTCCTCGGCGATCGATAATAATTGCCGATCGCTGAGGAAGTCACATCTATTTACCAGAATGAAATTTCTAAGCATTTCTGGTTATTGCGTACTCTTCGAAGAACAACTTCGGGCAATATAAAATTTTTATAAAATGTCACCAGTTTCGGTAACATATTAGTTATGAAAACTTCATCGCGCTCAATTTCTATTATCGTTATTTCTTGGGTCGGAGAAATATAGCCGACGAAGTAACATTTCATCATTGATGAAATCCGCAGTTGACCCTGGATCTGCAAGAAGAAAGGTTACCATTCATTAGAAAAATGTATTTCTAATTATTTTTGTTAGTTTTTGCAAAAATAAAATATAGTCTATACTAACCTGATAGTAGAAGTTGTGTTTTTTATTCATTTGCAAACTTCCATCGCCAGCCACGCAGAGAGGAAAATTTTTCCCAGCTTTGGCAGCGGAACTAATGTCTAGACCTTTGCGAGCCAGTGAGGGGAAGCATTTTATTTCTAAAATTGATTTTTCTTCTTCTATAACCCCTGAAATTAATTAATTAATAATTACAAATTATCACTTACACTACACTAATTACACTATGTTTAAAATATTTTACACTAATATAATAAAGAGGTAAACTTTGTAGTTTTGTTCGTTTGTTTGCGAAGCTACGGCCAAAAGGCAAGTACAGTATGAAAACAATTACTTGTAATAAATTAGTACTAGGTACGTACCATCTGGACTAGCTCCTAGAAAGCCAAATTCTTTGTCAATAAAAAGCCCTGCTGGTCTTACAGCTTTCTTCATTTTTTCTATGAACAGTGTTCGTGCCACCGATTCATTACGTTGACCATATGCCATGTCACTCGTTAGAACGTTGCTTTTGTATAAAATGCTCTTCACGTGGTTGTGGCAGGGTGTAGTTGCTTTTCTTTTACATATCTGTAATAATGCCAAAATTAATCATATTCTAATTTATTTTGAAACACAACCTAACCACCTCCTGCATCAAGTACTTTTATTATAAGAAAAACAAAAACCTCTACTCAAAATTGTACCCGATCTTGGTATTACATTACTGGTACAATGACAAACCTACATACAAACATACTTCTAAACACACTAAACATTACCCTCCTATTACAAATCAGTTGATTTGTTGAAGCTACGAAAACGTTTTAGTACGAGCGGCGACCGTATGATCTACTTCGTCATTTGATACTAAGATAAGACACATGGCACAAGATTATAAAAGTAATGCTTAGTCTAGAAAAATATGTGACAAAATTTTTAATCGGCCGAAAGTACAAAAAAACTACCACTTCCAGTGTTTTTTTTAATGGTATTTACGTCATTTGGTATCAAATGACGTAAATACCATTACACTAAGTATCACTTTTGTGATCATGTGCCATGTGTTTTATCTTAGTATCAAATGACGAAGTAGATCATACGGTCGCCACTCGTACTATTTGTGGCATAGCACGAATGACATTGACCAGCAAGAAGAACATGGGAATAAACTAACCGTTCCAAATTGGCTTGCTGTGAGCCTATCAGCTCTATATGTATTATAATTGTCATTGTCATGTTGCCCTATGGTGAGTAGCTCAATTTCATTTATTTCATTGTCTGTTTTTTGAAAATCTTGAAGTTTTGAGAGGCATGCATCCTTCAAATCTGATTCTATAATAGGCTCATTTGCCTCTTGTGCCTTTGGGCCATAATGTTTGTCAGGTTTGGTCTTGTGGGCAAAAAGCCGTCTTCGAGTGCATTTTTTTCGCCTAGAGTGGGATTTTTCTTTCTGGACAATATATTTTTGGAAAGTTGGCCCAGGGCTAGAATTTGTGTGATGTTTCCAGGCACTTGCATGCCATTTTTGGCCCGTAGAGTGTGAAAGTCCTTTAATATATTAAATATATCAAAATAAATAAATTGATATATACATTTTTCACTAAATTGTTACATACCTATAATCCTAAATAATAATTCTAAAGTATCTCTGATTCGTGTCTGTTCGCTACTTTTCATGACTTCACTATACGACTGACCCGTTATCTTGATGAAATTTGGTACGGAGATAACTGAAACCCTGAGGATGGACATAATATACTCTTCGTACCTGCAATATATACTCTGCGTTGATATGATCCACCTTTGTGCAAATTTAACCTTTTGCCACAGATGAATTTGCTCAAGACGCTCATAAAATTTTCCACCACATTTGTTGTGTCATTTGATAGCCGATGGCATTTCGACATGATTGCCTCGTTTGCTGCACAAATGAGCGCCCAAACTGTGGGTGTCTTAGTTTTTAGGTCTTGTAGAGAGTCGGTATCAGTCTCATCACTGTTATTGCAGAATCGACAGTAATATGGTTTGCAGTCTTTGTGGCAGCCAAAAACATGAGATGGGCCATTTTTGAGATCCTCCCTCAGTGACTTACGGTCTGCCTCTATTATTATTTTCCGTGCCACAACGGTTAGTTTCTGTAATTTAGGCTTTAGTATTTTTCTGCCTGCTAATGGCAATTTTGTGTTTGACAGAATCTGAAAAATAAGAAGATTTAGAGATTTGAAAAAAAGAAGATTTGATAAGAATCAGGGCAGTGTTATGGAACGCTTCCCATCCAAGTTCGATACAACATATTGAATACATTGGTTATATATTATTACCTTGTACAATGCACCCGTGTAGTTTTTAATAACATGATTTTTGCACTCTATTTTCTTTATTTGCATTCCATAAGAGACCTTTTCTCTCAGTTGTGCAAAAACCGATGAGTCTCCATCTCCAACAAAATTTAAATATTTGACCCCGTGCATCTCTTGGCTCCTCTGAAATCCTTCTACTAGAATGGCCGACTCCATCCCCGTTGATGGTCCCTCATAGTTTTTGAAGCAGGTGTGCTCTGGCACTGGCTTCGTTTCTTTTTCATAAATGTGGCAGTGGTAGCAATATTTATTTTTAATGCCTATAAATAAACATTTCTTGCTTTCTTTACCAATTATGCAAGCCTGAAAAATGTATTTCAAAATTATAATCTATTATGTACAGCATTCAAATAAAAGATAAACAAAAAAGTTTTCAAGAGAAGGAAAATTTACCATGCCTGATGCAGAGCTGTAGTTGTGACCGTAGGATCGTTTAGGCCAGCCACCATCCACATATACAGTCACATGTGGAATACCATTTTCATCAACACGGTTTTTTTCAATGGCGATGGCCTTCTCCTGTTCTCCATTCTTCTTTATTACCTCAGTTAGATGGTTCATCCAAACATCGCCTAGTAATTTTTCAGTTTTTAGGAACTTGCTTGCTGACACTGTAGGGATGTCCATCAAATTTGTGATGTGAGCCGCCTGGGCGTAATAGCTGCCGGCTGTTAAAGTTCCCCAAACGAAAGCTTTGTTAAATTTTTGAACATCTTCATTACTGTTCCGAAACTCTTTCCCACACATACTGCATTTGAACGTAAATATGCTGTTGAAGCCATCTTTCAATTCACCCACATATACAATACTGCTGCCTCCACATTGTGACCGGTGTCTCTCGATTTTAAAAGCCCATTGAAGGACATGTGCGAGGTCAACAATTCTATTCCCTGACAGGCCAGCCAAATCATCTTGTGGAACATGCTCAACAATCAACTCATGACTTAGGACAGTAGGATCGATTAGTGGCCAATTTATGTCCAGAGGTTCTGATAGTGTGGGCTGTTTCTCAGTGTTTTGTGTCAGTTCATTTTGTGTATATGTTGCTTCTTTGTGATATATTATTTTATTTGTACTGTATGTTCTCAAAGTGTCAATCGGTGTGCTAGAAAAAAATAATTGAAAATTTAGTGTGTTTCCCATTAGCTATACTGATTACTCTTCAAAATAATAAACTGGCAAATGCAACTTGTCTCAGACTTACAAGAACCTGCCCCCCTATTCCCTATCTTGAAAGTCACTCAGTGACCAACGTTTGACAAGTAAAATGACCATCAATTGACAATTCTTCATAGTATTTTTTTTTAATTGTTGATCATTCTTCTTGTCAAACGTTAGTCACCGAGTGACTTTCAGTTAGGGAATAGGGGGGCTGATATGCTCTGGGACCCTTTGGGTACATTACGATAAAAATAATACTACGGAAATAGAAAACAATGAGAGAATACACAGAATACACAATTTCAGCTAATTCAGCGTCTACTTCTCATAATATACACCCGATGAACGCACTTTTTCTTAATATGACCACTTCGCAAAACGTCCACTTCGCAAAATATACACCCGATTTTTTAGCCAAATGTACAGTTCACTCAAAATTTCAGTTTTCTCAAAATGACCACTCCAAAAAATGTACACTTGACTTTTTCTCAAAACTACTTCAACTTCAAATTTTACTGTTTTTTATTTTACTGTCTTACTATTTACATTTTTCCTTTTTTTATTTAATTTTTTTACTTCTTTACACTTATTTACATGGTAAACTTTTGAAATTTCTGTACTTTTTTTATTTATTTTTGCTTTTTGTACCTATTTTCATGTTTATTACAAAAAAATATTTTATGAACTTTGTAACTTTTCTTCACTTTATTACAATTTCACTTATATCATTTTTACTTTTTAGTTTTGTGTCTTCTATGCATTTTTACTTTTACTTTATTTACCCCTTTTACTTTTTATGTTTTTACTTTTTTTCCTTTGGTTTTTTACATTTTTACTTATGTTAAACTTTTGACTATTCTTTGTTTTTGAAATTTTTACTTCTTTTAACTCTTTTACTTTTCTTCTATTTAAGATTTTCACTCTTATCAATATATTTACTTTTCTTTCCTTCTATATTTTTTTAAATATTTTAATTCCTTTCCCTTTTTTATTTCTTACCGTAAAAAACTGTACTGTACCGATTATAGTTGCACTGTGCGTAACCATAGCGCTCAGTGTAATACAATCCTTGTCAGTAGCATTCTGAAGCTTCTGTTGAAAGCAGTGATTAGATTTTAATTTTAATTTTAATTGATAGTGTGTGGAAACACTTGACTTCTGCTACAAAATAAAACACTATACAAATGTGTTTTTATTGGTATATTGGGGAGGATTTCGGCCAGAATACCTTCGGCAGACTGGTCCATAATTAAATGTACGATTAATATCTAACATTTGCAACTAACTTCATCTTTGTATCAAATGACGTAAATTCGGGGTCCGGATCGTTATCTTTGAAACTGTCTGCCGAGCACTTCCATACAGGAACTTGCAGACTAGATTTTTCTGTAACTACTAATATAATGCTATTTGATGCCACAAGTATCATCTCTGTATCAAATGACGTAAATACCATTAAAAAAAACACCGGAAGTGGTAGTTTTTTTAGGGTTCCGTGCCCAAAGGGTAAAACGGGACCCTATTACTAAGGCTCCGCTGTCCATCTGTCCGCCTGTCACCAGGCTGTATCTCATATACCGTGATAGTTAGACGGTTGAAATTTTCACAAATAATGTACTTCTGTTGCCGCTATGACAAAAAATACTTAAAAATAGAACAAAATAAATATTTAAGAGGGCTCTCTTACAACTTGATTTTTTGCCGTTTGTATAGATAATGGTACCTACGAAGCCCTTCGTGCGTAGAATGACTCGCACTTGGTCGGTTTTTATTCTAAACTAAGCATAACTTTTATAATCATGTGCCATGTGTCTTATCTTATTATCTATCAAATGACGAAGTAGATCATGCGGTCGCCGCTCGTAGGTACTCTATGAGAAGTGGACGTTTTGCGAAAGAGCCAAATAAATCATAGTTGATGATGAATGTGATGATGTGTATGATTGTGATGTCATAGTTGGGTAAACGCTTGTCTTCCAAGCAGGAGGCAACAGGTTCAATACCAACCCTGGGCCTGCATATCTGAGTCTTCCGAAGTCCCTAAACCAGCAACTTTTATGAATAAGAACCCGAGGAACCATTTCAACGAATTTGTTTGAAAATTGTAGTTTCACTTACACAGAACATGAAGAAACATTGGAATTGTCCGTTTTCATCTTTTTGCCCCACACTTCACTTCGACTGAAACATGTCAAAGAGGTTGTTTTTGTAAGTTAGCCGAAAGCACAATAATCTACGATAATCTGGGTGTTATGGTACCATGGTAGGTACTCGTAGTTCCCGATACCCACGACATAGGGAATTCTAGTGTGGGATTAGGCAGGACTACGAGGTATGTGACTGTTGGTTGTTGTATGTTATAACTTTATGAAAAAATAATTACTTGGTGTACTTGTACTAACCTTTTATTTTCTCCATGATATCGTTTCATTTGTCCATGAACTCGTTTGAGGCTTTTCCTCGGCCCAGAATATTGATGTGCTTTGTAATTTTTCATGGAAGAGCGTGGTTCCATGGTAATTTTTTTTACAATGCGTAGTAGGTAAATATGAAAAATCCTCAACATACGCACCCCAGTATATATTGTAGTTTTTGATACGCACTCACAAATCACAAACATGTTGCCATGGCAACGCCATGCATTTTGTCAGAGTGATGCCAGCATCAGCTTTAGATTTATTCACCTTATTTTGAGTTTGCTAATATTTTTCTATTTATCCAAAAAAAACACGTTAGTAAACATAATAATTATGATCATCTAGTAGTTTTTATTTCATTACATTTTTACGTATTTATATTATTATTTATTATCCCATAATTATCCAAAATTCATATGCTTGCAATACACATGACCAATCCTAAATGTTTGGTTTTCTAAAAATTTATATTCGAGCTAATTATGAGATGACAGATCAAAGCGGCAACAGCGCTTAGCCGGCGTAAGTCACGAGCTGACAACGTCGCGTGTAAGTGACATGTAACTGTTATCTAATCTGCGGCTATGTGTGTCACACTGTCAGTGTACACTCACACACTGACATAAATTAACTAAAATTTCGATGTTATTTTCGCTATTAATCCAGTGTTTTCTTCAACCAAATATGTGTTGACGCAAATAAGGACCAATATAAAAGCCAACAAGAGTCATTTCAGTATAAAATTATACCCTGTTCGCCCATATTTGTGCTAATACGTTTGTATGGAAAAGCGACCACCTTAATGCCGAGCGGTGTTTCGCAGCCATCGAGCAACACGCTAAGTTCGCAGCTGTGTGCACAAGCCAAAAACAATGCAGAAGTCAGTTTTTCTTTGTTAGCAAATCTCGCTATTTTGAAACGTTTCAAACGGTATTTTTTTAATTCGGGTAAATAAATTAACTTAATTAAATAAATGAATAATGCTGGACAGTTCACACAACATTATCTAGCCCCAAGCCAAGCAGAGCTTGTGTTATGGGTACTAGATAACTGATCTCTTTTTTGGTGGATTCTTCTCCGCTCCGAATAGCAGAATAAGTCATAAAATATTGGGGGGGGGGGGGGGGGGGGGTTCACCGGGGGCTACCCGTGCGAAGCCGGGGCGAGTCGCTAGTATTACATACATAGATATTTTTTATTATACATAGAAAATACCCAGATATTTGTTCCGAGGCGAGAATGAATCGAACAAGCAACCTCCTGCGTCGCAGGCCAACCTTCGCCCGCCCTGCGCCACATAGGTCGCCTTAACTTAATGCATTCGTTATCGTTAATATACCATACCTATCGCTGTGAAAAGTCAAATAGGCTTCTCTTAAACGTATTTTTATCTAACTTTAAATCTACACAGTTTATGACAATAAAAACAAATATGTTAATCTACATGAACGACCTCTGTAGCGCGTCGGGCGAGTAGCCGGCTGAGATGCGAAAGGTTGCGCTGCGGGAAAAATGATTGTGTAATCTGCATATATCCAAATAAGTATTCCTGCATAATCCAGTTAAGTAAATTTAACTTTGGTCGAAGCATATATGTTCCGGGTATATATATGCAGTCTGTTCCGGGTCTGGGTGTTGTAGTAACATGGTAATCGTAGTTCCTGATAACCGCGTCAGGAGATCCTAATGGAGGATATGACATGACACAGCTATGTTTGTGTTCGGTGTTATGTTATGTTATTCCGACCTCTATGACGACCTCAATGGCGCGGTTGGCGATGGTTCGCCTGCGTCGCAGGAGGTTGCGGGTTCGATTCCCGCCTCGGAACAAATAATTTGTGCGATCTGCAGATATTTGTTCCGGGTGTTCTGGGTGTTTTCTATGTATAATAAAAAATATCTATCTATGTAATGTATTGTATTATCTATATCAGTTACCTAGTACCCATAACACAAGCTCTGGCTTAGCTTGGGGCTAGATAATGTTGTGTGAACTTGTCCAGCATTATTTATTTTATTTTATTTTTATTTTATTTTATTTATTATTCCCGTGGTCAATATCTATTTCAGTTATGTCTAAAACTACATATCTACCTACACCTACGTAGAAAAGGCAGGTATTGCATTTTGTTATAACGTCACCTAAGTCTCAAGTGCCCGCAACTTCCCTGGTTTATTGGCCAACAACTTAAAGTAGGGTATGCTACACATACCTAGAACTATACTTACCTAGTTCAACAACTTTCCAAAGTTATAAGTGACCTATTCAAATATAAAACGAGGACGATATTGAATAAAATATTAGGTTGCTTCTTGTACTTAAGGAATTCTTATAATTCTTACTTATTAATACTTTCATTCTTACTTGAGGAATGTATTACTACTGGATGAAAGCGTTAGCCGAGTCAGTCGTGGGCAACAATAAATAAATAAATAAATAAATAAATAAATAATGCTGGGCAGTCACACAACATTATCTAGCCCCAAGCTAAGCAGAGCTTGTGTTATGGGTACTAGATAACTGATATAAATAATACAATATATAATTCCGTGGGAGAAGGGTAGGCCTTTGGTGTGGGACGCTACATGCGTTGATACCCTTGCGCCATCTCATCTGTCCGGGACATCAGTTAGGGCCGGTGCGGCGGCAGATTCCGCTGAGGACCTCAAAAGACGCAAATATGCAAGTCTCGACAGAGCTTACTTATTTGAACCTTTCGGGGTCGAGACTCTGGGTCCGTGGGGTTCCGGGGCCCTTCGCGTTTTCAAAATTCTTTCAGGGCATCTGGTCGAAGCGACGCGTGACCCGAGAGCTGGCTCTTATCTGGCTCAACGCATTAGTATTGCCATTCAGCGTGGCAATGCAGCCAGCATCTTAGGGACGCTTCCGTCTGGTAGTGATTTGGATCAGTTGAGCTACCTTTAGATCGCTTGCAGCGGTCTTCAGGTGGCACAACTGTTTCATATGTATTTTGTACATACCTTGTATTATTCTTTCTGTAAATAAATGTAATTTCCATATATTACATAGATAGATATTTTTTATTATACATAGAAAATACCCAGAACACCCTGAACAAATATCTGCGATCGCACAAATATTTGTTCCGAGGCGGGAATCGAACCCGCAACCTCCTGCATCGCAAGCCAAGCTTCGCCCGCCGCGCCACAGAGGTCGTCAATGGCGGCGATGAGCTCACCACTTGTCACGTCTATATTCCACGATGGTGCAACCCACTGTGAAAAGAGGCCCCTTTGAGGCTCTGCCTACCCTTTCGGGGAAAAAAAGCGTGTGTCTATGTAGTATGTTTCTTCTTGTAGACTTACATCTTCTCCCAATAGTTTGTAGTACCTACCTAACATAGCGTTGGCGTTGCGTTCATTACTTTAAGACACAATAGATCTTCTACGATAAGCTTGTCTCTTCTCTAGGTACCTAGGTACTATTGTATCCTTTAATAAATGACATACAATGAACCCAACTTTATTGTCTTTGTATATACGGCCTTCAGAGCAGAGAGTTAATACAATAGAGATGTTTTTAGATGACGTGCTTCTGTTTACTTGAGGCTATATTAGAATATCATAAATGTGAAAGTTACGATGTTTGGATGTTTGAAACGGCTGGACCATTTTGGATGAAATTTGATACACTGATAGCACCTGGATTGAGATTAGGCTACTTTTTATCCTGGGAAAACGCGAGCGGGCGGACACTAGTCAGAAATATATGAGTAGCCTAAACGAAAAATATTATGTGGACACCTATGTAGTTTATATTTTAAAAGGGATGCCGGCAAGATTATTTCTCTTAGGACCCTTCGCCAAAATTAAGCGATCGGGCCCAGGGTACATTAAGTACACTACTTGGTGAGTTGTTCTTAGTAAAGAATAACTCACCAATTAGTGTACTTAATGTACCCTGGGTCCGATCGCTTAATTTTGAACGGCGCAAACGTGCGAACGTTCGAACTTTACCTACGTCTGATCGGTTAATTTTGGCGACGTCGCCTCATATTAAATAATTGTTACTACGCCAACGGTACCTAATGGTTTGGATTTGGTTAATACGTTAAATAATTAGCGCGATTGAGGCCGGTTAATTACCCCCAGGTCGCAACAATGTAACATGGAATTTACTGTGTGCCTTTTGTCATAGATCTCGTTCCGCCATCTTGTTGTAGCATCACTACAGGCCTCGGTACTCTAGTAGGTACTCTGTGTCTGCGGTGGCATACCGGCAACACAATCGATAGGTACCGATAGGTATGCAGTGGGTAGAGGAGTGGATGGATGAATGCCGGGAGACAAGCGACGCTGTTTATCAGTAGCTAGATCTGCAATATCGCAGCACGATAGCCGGGCATCAGGCATCAGGTGGGCCTCTTGCTTGTTCCGTCATCCAAGTAGTATAAAAAAAAAAAAAAAACAAAGATTGAGGAGTGAAGCTTAGTTGATACTGACTTTCTAGCAATAAATAGCTGGTAAATGTATGAATTTTGTACAAGTCTGCTTACATAACATAACATACAGTCACATAGGTACATAGGTAGTCCTGATACCACCCTAGGATTCCCCGTGTCGTGGGTACCAGGAACTACGAGTACCATAACACCCAGACCCCGAACAAATATTTGCAGATCTTACAAAGAATTATCCCGCAGCGGGAATCGAACCCGCAACCTCTTGCATCTCAACCGGGCCAAAGGCCGTCACACTTAAACCGTCCTTTTTGATCTGATCTACCTAGAATTGTCATCTTGACCCCATCAATAACCACGTATAAAACTGCCATCACACTATCCATATTTCCATTATGATATTTCCGAATACGAAAGTCATCTATTATTGATTATTCAGTGCCTCGACAATAAGGGATTTGGTCAGTAGCCAAGGAAAGCCGGCGCGATTATTTAGCTCAAGCCCGTCATTAGAAGATATGGATTTAAGGTGAAAGCTCACGTTTGCGGCGCGAGATTCAAATTTTTTGGTGTTTTTTGCCCTTTACTGGTCAGCAACACTTCTTCAGATGACGAAAGTTGAGTTCGCGACAACTAGGAGACCTAACACACATGTTTTAATTGATTGTATCTCATAAATATCATCAGTTTAGCTACGATACCCCTAAACAAACAAAAACACTTTAAAAATGTGTTTAGGGGTATCATAGCTAAACTGATGATATTTATGAGATACTATCAATTAAATCATGTGTGTTAAGTATCCTAGTTGTCGCGAACTCAACTTTCGTTATCTGAAGAAGTGTTGATGAGCTGTAATGGGCAAAAAACACCAAAAAATTTGAATTTTGCGCCGCAAGCGTGCGCATCCACCTTAAAGCGGTCTTTGCATAATTATGAGTACTACTTAATCCGCCTGCCAAGCGTGGTGATTAGCAAATCCCCATTGCATTCTATGGGGGAGGCAACATTCAACAATGAACGTCTATCAACTGATGATGATGATGATGATACCTAATAACAAACACAAGATTGCTTGATTTCTGGGAAAATTGCTATGAGGCCGCAATTTGCAATTAAGGATGTAATTGTATGTCTAGTTTAAGTATGAGGAATCTTTTTTGCGTCTTAGACAAGCCTCTAAGGTTTTATAGACGTTTTAGTTAAATAAAGGAAATGTTTGTGAATAAATAAATAAAAAAAAAAAAAAAAACAAAAAAAAACGTAGCTTAAATTTTTAACTGAGTAAATCAAGTACAATATGCATGGATTATAATTCAAAGTGATCGCTGTACCAAAAACTAGATAAGACAATATATTTTCGATAGATAAAAATCACAAACAAATGGCTAGATTCGATTGCTTCTCAATATAGTGCAACTTGTGGTCGCAAATTATAAAAATAAAATTATAAGGTAAAACAAAAGGCACACAGCGAGGGTTTAGTAAAAAAAAATAACTCGAAAAATTCAATTTAGAAGGGGCAATATTTATTGAATATCTCGTAAAATGTAACGATAAATTAAATTCCCGAGCAGTTTTTTTTACAAACCCCTCGCATCGTTTTTATTCTATTAATGTTATTTAGTAATTTTAGCGCAGCGCGAGGCATTTTTTTGTATGAAGATTTATGTTAGGGATTGGTGCAGCCTTAACGTGAGAGGTGGAAAACCTCATCACGCTGCCATAGTTTTTCCCACGAAAATATTTGAGAACTATTTCTTTGTATATTTTCTGTTTCAGTTTTCGTTTAGTGATTAATGACGAGAGGACACAAAATATAATAAAACTAGCTTGTGCTTTTCATTATGCACAACTTTAAGCCAGCGTGGTCCGCGAAGCTCATCGAGAATCCGTTTAATTTTCGCGTTGCAATTACGGCAGCCATACAGTCTGCTTAACAAGTTAAATTTAATAACTATCCTGCAGTAACAATTTATAATTAAGCAGATGTGAACTGCATTCGGAGGGGGAACTTTAATAATTTGCAGTTTGACTACTAAATGAGCCGTAAACGTTGAGTTGACTTGTGATTATTGGTAAGATGCCCAACAAAGACACGTTGCATTTTGACTTTTGAATTAAGTGAGTTATAAATGATAAAGATATTTAAAAAAAAACTCAAGTGTTTGAAGAAAATTAAATATATAAGATGGATATTCTTCTAAATATGCACATGGTTAAAATATTATTTTATTCAGCAACAGGAGCAATTTATATTTCCCCGAAAATACATCCGACGCATTCGAGTAAAAAAACGTGTGGTGCACAACACACTAAGAACTTGTTTATAAAATACATATAATGACAAAACTCTCAGTTTTTTTAACTTATGAATACATGTATAAAATGTCACAACACTAACGTTTTTAGAACTTATGTACCTACTTATGTTTTCAGAAATGTCACAACACTATAATTTTTAGAACTTCAGACCGTTCACTGTAAGATGTCCCCTGCCGTGGTTGGCACTATTCCCAAGGCAGGGGGACATCTTACGGTGAACGGTGTATATGCTTAAAATGTCAGAACACTACAGTTTTAATTAAATTATTTTTTACTCAGTGACTAAATCAATATAAACAGCGAAAGCACTCAAGTTTGCACGATAGGATCGAAGATACGTCGAGCTCCAATTACGATGCGCCATTATCTCGCTTTGATTGGCCATCGACTCTAAAACAAAAGAACATGGCCGAGAGCATCCCAGCGCCCGATGACCTGTCAAGACTTTTAAGTTCTTCCAATGAATCCCGGTTCATGTTGATTTTAAAGCAAGAATAGTTGCAGCGACGAAATGAAATAAATGTCGGAAGATTCAAGAATAATTAATTCGATCAAGATATGCTATGAGTGCAGTTTTGGGTGTAGGTATGGTTTGCGTTAGATGTTAACATACAATTCAAATGTATCTGGTGGGACCGGAAGCCTGCAATGCTCAGGGTGGGACAATACAATACAAGCAACGTGTGACACTAAGAGTAATGATGTCTCTTAATCACGCTTGCGAGCTGATACGCTAGTAGTCTAATATATTGTGCCCAGTGGAACACGATTTACTAGACTCTGTGGCATTCATTGATGTCAAAATGCATCACTAGGTTTTTGACATAATTGCCAACTTTTTTGGGAATGAGGAGTTTTGCAAGTGTCATTGCCAGTTTAGTTCTATAATTGTCAAGAGATGGCGCTCGCGTAACTATTGGTATTTACCTACTTTTAAAATTGTATCATAGAAGTGGAGAACTACGTTCAGCCAACGTAAATAGTTTTTTAAAAATTAAAAAATCCTGTGAAATTGTTTAATATTGATATCCTTGTGATAGTTGCGTATTTTGAAATATTTAGTGTTACCAAAACTGTCGCCAACGCCATCTAGCAAGAGATAAATAATGCTAAAATGACACTACGAAAACTCCTCATTGGTAAATGAGACGGGGCGTATAACATGCTCTAATTATAGGCGTAACTTTTCAGACAACAGGACCGCAGTCGTAAACAAGCACAGCATTATGACATAGGTAGTGTTTGAAAAGTTTTAAAGGTAAAATTACCTCTGGAAATGTATCTACATGCAAAAGTAAAGACTTCCCTACTAGAAAGCATCCCGAATTACATTTAAAACCGTACGCGATGCAGAAACTTTGAAAATGGGACTCGTAACACTCAGGGGATAGATGTTGCCACATGTCGGGCACATAACGCGGAGTAGCGTCTCTGTTACGATGGCGTTGCCAGCATTTCCCGACGACGCGACTGGTGAAGCTTTGACAGTATCTGAGAGTATTGCAAACTTGGACAAGGAAGTGGTTTTATAAATATTATGTTCTGCAATGAGAACACGAGATTGAGAAAATATGAAATGGCGTTTTGAATTTGAATGGCAGGTAGGTAACACGACCCGCGAAATAATTACGGTTGATTTTATTGCAACTTGAATGTACTATTAAGGTTTGATTTTTGAAAAGTCACTCATATTTTTACTATGCTGTAGCATGGGGCGTAGCATCACTATATTTTTACTATGCTGTATCATAGGGCGTAGCATCACTATATTTTTACTTTGCTGTAGCATAGGGCGTAGCATCACTATATTTTTACTATGCTGTAGCATAGGGCGTAGCATCACTATATTTTTACTATGCTGTAGCATAGGGCGTAGCATCACTATATTTTTACTATGCTGTAGCATAGGGCGTAGCATCACTATATTTTTACTATGCTGTAGCATAGGGCGTAGCATCACTATATTTTTACTATGCTGTAGCATAGGGCGTAGCATCACTATATTTTTACTATGCTGTAGCATAGGGCGTAGCATCACTATATTTTTACTATGCTGTAGCATAGGGCGTAGCATCACTATATTTTTACTATGCTGTAGCATAGGGCGTAGCATCACTATATTTTTACTATGCTGTAGCATAGGGCGTAGCATCACTATATTTTTACTATGCTGTAGCATAGGGTGTATCATCACTATATTTTTACTATGCTGTAGCATAGGGCGTAGCATCATTATATTTTTACTATGCTGTAGCATAGGGCGTAGCATCACTATATTTTTACTATGCTGTAGCATAGGGCGTAGCATCACTATATTTTTACTATGCTGTAGCATAGGGCGTAGCATCACTATATTTTTACTATGATGTAGCATAGGGCGTAGCATCACTATATTTTTACTATGCTGTAGCATAGGGCGTAGCATCACTATATTTTTACTATGCTGTAGCATAGGGCGTAGCATCACTATATTTTTACTATGCTGTAGCATAGGGCGTAGCATCACTATATTTTTACTATGCTGTAGTATAGGGCGTAGCATCACTATATTATTACTATGCTGTAGCATAGGGCGTACCATCACTATATTTTTACTATGCTGTAGCATAGGGCGTAGCATCACTATATTTTTCTTGTCGATATAATATTTACACATTTCGTTACAAAGACCTCAAAAATGATGTTTTTTTTTACTACGCCATATTTTTTATGTTAGTGGTGTTTGTAGTTTTTTTGCTTGACTGCACATGATTCAGAACGAACGATAAAGCGAACTTGAAGATATAGGTATATCTAGGGTCTAGGGTATATTGGGTTTATAGTCCAACGAAAATGACAATTGGACTCTACTATTGGACCACGACCCCGGAATGCTACCGACAGCTTTCGAAAGATTATGCAACCCGTGATTAATTAATCACAAGCTTGTTATGAAGGTAACGGGAAACTTACAATGAATTCCGGAGGTCTCTAGCGCAATTGCGTGGCCTCAATACACAGAAATAGTTTGGGAATCCATAATTAATATGATTAGTTGAGTAAACTTCACGAATGGAGGTGTAATTGTTTATTCTGTATAATTAATAAGAAGTTGTCCTCATGTCTCGTTCTACAGGTGAACGGGCTGATCTGATTACCACACCGTGTGATGGAGCTTGACAACCGCAGCTGGACTATAGCCGGCCTGCATTCAATGTGGCGACTACTAACTCGTAGTCAAAGAGAACTAAGTTAAGACCCGAGAGCTGGCTCTTATCTGGCTCAACGCATTAGTATTGCCATTCAGCGTGGCAATGCAGCCAGCATCTTAGGGACGCTTCCGTCTGGTAGTAATTTGGATCAGTTGAGCTACCTTTAGATCGCTTGCTTCAGGTAGCACAACTGTTTCATATGTATTTTGTACATACCTTGTATTATTCTTTCTGTAAATAAATGTATTTTTTTGTAAAAAAAAAAGTTAAGGGTAGGTATTTGTTGTAATTGTTTTATTCCAACTATGTATTTTTATTTTTATTCTTTGCTATTTCATTACCCTCTTGATTCTGGTTTCAGCTGAAAATCAGCTTAGGGCGGTAATACACCCAACATCTAAGCTGTGCCATTTTGGACAGACACATAAGCCGATTTATACTGCCTACTTTAGGTACTAGTTTTGTTTTCTTGTTTTTGGAGTGCTTGTTTTCCTGTTTTTAATTTTGTGTTTCCTACTTGTATTATCAGCCTTGTATTTATGTGTTATTTTGTGTCAAATATACGTTCTATTTTTATATTTAGAAATTGAAATAAAATAGGCTATTTTGGCCTCTATATGGGTAACAATCTTTTACCTATTGAAGCAGCAGCCTTTAGCCGTCCACTGTTGGACGAGGCCTCCATCTTAGAATGCAATGTGGGGAGTTGTCATATAATTACCACGCTTGGCGAATGGATTAATGATCGCATTATTAGGGTTGATTCGTCAGGTGAATGCTGCTACCCATCCCCTGGTAACCCTTAAGTCGACTTTTACGATATCCACGGGAAGCGACGCAGGGGTATATTCTAAGGTCGAATACACGTCGGCACGACACGTCAAGCACATGCACGGCAAAGGTTAAATTTAAATTTCATTATATGCTTGATGTGCAGATTTTGCCCATATTTACTTCATATTTATACTCGTATGTCGTAGGGCAATGAGGATACCAGGGATTTCACGAAATCCCTATAAATACCACGAAATCACGGTAGATGTCGAATATTCTTGCTTATTACGTCTTCTCACTAAAATGTTATGACAAAATACTAATATAATGTCAGTGATAGATGAAACGGCATATCACTGACTAAACGTTTTTTTTAAAGCGGCTCATGTTGTAGTTTAGCGGAAACACCTCAGGAGGGAGCCCATTCCACAACTTGCACGTATGGGGGAGAAAAGATCTCGTAAAGCGAGCAGTACGAGACACCCATGTGTCGATGATGTGTGGATGAGCTCCCTTGCGTTGTCGAGAAGTGCGATGGTAGAAATGTAGTAAAATGTTAAAACTGTCATCCGATTCCGTTCTGTCACAGGAATTACGTGTTGGTGTCGGTTCTGCGGTCCTACCTGGCCACGCTCGCCTTCGGCTCGTTTTCAGCTCACGTGGTGATCACTGTTCTCTAGTGTTTAAAATCCAGTTCGGACTGCCATTCATTTTCAAGTATGAGACTCCGATATTATATAGGCTAATGGGCAGTGGAATGCTGCTGTCAGTTCGGGTTCGATGGTGGCTCTGCCAGTCCACGCTCACCATCAGCTCGCTCGCAGCTTATTTATTTCTTATTTTACTAGGCTTAGTTTAGTGTAACGACATATAACTAAAAATAACATAACATAACGCCCAACAGTCACACACATAGTCCTGACCCCACACTAGGATTCCCTGTGTCGTGGGTATCAGAAACTACGAGTACCATGGTACCATAACACCCACACCCGGAACAAATATTTGCAAATCATACTAACATTTGTCCCGCAGCGGGAATCGAACCCACAACCTTTCGCATCTCAGCCGGCTACTCGCCTGATGCGCTACAGATGTCGTCAAACCTACTGTTACCTAATGTTAACATTTTTTTTAGTAAGAAGACGTAATAAATAAGAATATACGACATCTACCGTGATTTCGTGGTATCCCTAGGGATTTCATGAAATCCCTGGTATCCTCATCTCCCTGCAACATATAGATGTATAGATAACATGACCACTCGCCCGCGCCCACGGAAAGTGGTGAAATGGCTATAACGCGATTAGGCCAGCCAGTAGCCGGCTCTGTGTCCAGCGATATTTCGGACATAATTGAATCACGAGTACACGGCATGATACTCGCACACGAGTAATATAAGCCCGGTTTGTTTGGAGATAGTAAGATCCGATACAAGCCTGGAGGCCAATTCTCGGATTGTAGAGATTATCTCTAAATTAGAGATAATGTCGAAGCATGAATGTCTACAAAAAATGTCACGAAAATGTCACAATAATCATCAAATCGTGTTGAATGATTTTGGTCGACTTATGTATATTTGTGACATCACGAGAATAGCAAATTAAGATTTTATTCGACATTCGCCATCTTGTTTCGACATATGCCTAATTTCTAATTTGACTTAATCTCTAAAGCACGAAAATTGCCCTCCTGGTCTTTTTTTGGACTGGTTTTGTACAGAGATATGATTTTATTAGTATTTTAATAAACGGTGATATGCTTGCAACCTGTTACATATGACATTGAATATAAAGGTTTATCAAATCAATCATTTGAATTTTAGGATCTAGTCGTGGTTAAGAAGGTGTACTCCAAGAAGATTTAACTCGTATGATTATTCAAGTAAGAGCCATGTATGTGGCAGGGTTTTAATATCTATCTATTACTAGATTACTAGTAGTTCTGCGAGCAGTAGGCCTCGCAAGCACAAACTTTTATAAAACTATGCATCATGTCGATCCATAATGATCAAACAAAGAACCCAAAAAGGTAAATAAAAACTAGATTTTTCAGAAAAACTAAAAATAGGTACATATATTTTTGTAAACTCTCACGGTTTCAGACTTCGCCTAAGTGGCCCTTTAAAAAACACACCTTGTATATCTAGACAACGTCTTGACCGATTTTGTTCATATTTGAAATTCTTGCTTAGAATTTACTAATGTTTCTGCCAAAAATTAACAAAATGCAAAAATGTGTTATCAAAAAATTAATAGACTAAAAAAAATAGATTTCTCAAATGGATCCCTTAATCGGAAAATGGGTTTCACACACCCGCTATGTTTTTGTTCGACCTATCCAACAGCACCCCAGACTATAGATTAGAAAAACTACATCCCCAAATTGATGTGTAAGGGACGTAACCAAAACAAAAATGTGTATCAAGATTTACTTTACCACTTTCCCGGTATGATTAATATGTACTCGTATATCCGTACCAAATTACAGCTTCCTAGTACTAAGAGTATCTGAGCTAAGCCGCGGACAGACATACGGAAGGACATGACGAAACTATAAGGGTTCCTTGTATTGTTTGACTATGGAACCCTAAAGATTTAATCAAAGCATCTATGTATGAATAATGGTTACCGTATTAACGTGGTGTGTTACCGTGGGTGTAACCGTGGTGTGTCTGGCCTAAGAATATACCCCCTCCGTCTCCTCCCGTAGATATCGTAAAAGCCGACTAAGGGATTACTCGGATAAGATTCGATGGTATAAGATTTGTCCTGGCTGCTAGCTTATTATGGAATGTGTTATTACTGGAAGAAAGCTATAGCCGAGTCAGTCGTGGGAAGCAATGGCGGCGATGAGCTCACTACTTTTCACGTCTATATTTCACGATAGTGCAACTCACTGTGAAAAGAGGCCCATTGAGGCTCTGCCTCAACCTCCCTTTGGGTAAAAAGGCGTGTGTCTATGTATGTATGTATGAAAGGACTAATTTAACAAAAAAAAATACTCAAAATATTAATTTACTAGCGACTCGCTCCAGCTTCGCACGGGAGTGTTGGGGTAACCCCCTCAACCCTTCCTAACCCCCTATCTATCCACACACCATATACCATCAAAATCTGCTAAAGCTGTTGTTTTTTTTTTGTTAATGTAATGACTCGATATTCTGGCATACGGCCCGCCTGATGGTATGCGGTTACCGTCGCCTATTGACATCTGCAACACCAGGGGCATTGCAAATGCGTTGCCTGCCCTGAAGGACTCTTTTTTTTTTTTTTGAAGCGACTCATTTTGTAGTTAAGCGGAAACACCTCAGGAGGGAGCCCATTCCACAACTTGCACGTATGGGGGAGAAAAGATCTCGTAAAGCGAGCAGTACGAGATACCCACCTGTCGAAGATGTGTGGATGAGCTCCCTTACGTTGTCGAGAAGTGCGATGGTAGAACCTGGATGCGGGTATGAGATTGAACAGCTCCTCAGAGCACTCCCCATTATAGAGTCGATAGAACACACAGAGCGAGCCGATGTCTCGGCGCAGGCTCAGCGACTCTAGAGGACTGGAGAGCTTGGGGTCATTTACGATTCTAACGGCTCTTCTCTGTAGGGAGTCAAAGCGAAGCAGCTGGTACTTAGGGGCACCGTGTGTTTCCCATTACACACCTCCCCAACCCCTTACACTCTATGTAGACAGCTAAATTATGAAAGAATTATTAAAATCGGTTCAGACTTTTATGAGTTTATCCATTGCAAGCAAACTTTACCTCTTTTTATTATTAGTATAGATATATTATCCTTGCAGTTCATTGAATGCACATATAATACCTTAGAAGGTGTACTGTCTAGTTAGGCTATCAATTCAATGTTGATACAGTAAACGGGAAGCAATAACTTCGTTTAATATATATATACTAGAACATTTTCAAATAATTCTATAACCATATACTTTTTGGAAACGTAGATTACAGCAATGACGTTTGAAATACTAATTTAGTAATTTACTAAAGGCAGCTGAAATTATACATTTCGATAAACTGAAAACAAAAACTGAAAAAGTTTAACATAAAATCCACGTACCTACTTCGATTAGTCTACAACTCTACATTATTATTTCGACATACACATAAACCGCCGTCTTTATTCTTTATTTTTTTCGTCCATGGTATTCTATGCTTTCTACATTACCAACTACTTTGTTCATTCAACTACCTACATCATGCTTATGCAGCCATTACGACTCATCTAACCTTGATACATTAACTGGCACATATAATGTAGCTATATTGTTAGTAGCTGTTCTAATTTCCGAAGCCATATGTCAACTAGCTAGCAAATTAAATCTCTATGTTAATGTTGCCTTCGTATTTACTGTAGGATATTTCCCACAAAGCAGTTAAGTAATAATCTTAAATTCGCACACATTAATCTAATTATAAACTACAGTAAGAACATAAAAAGTACAGTACTACTAGGAAACGAATGGGCCTCGGCAATCATCAGCATTTCGAAACAAAAATATGATTGCTAGTGATTGAAAAAGCTGCAATTCGACGCGAGCGACGATTGCCAAGGCACATTATTTTTCTAGAGATACTGTTATTTGAATTTAAAAGTTATTTTAATCTCAGTCATCAATGAAGTATTTACTGTAGTTTATGTATGTTATTACTATAACTATCTACTTATAAACGTGTTTTTGCCACGGTATAGTTTAGCTTAGATCTGTCTTTCTGTATATTATGTTTATAATTATTTCTCCGTCCATTTTGATTCTCAAGCAACAAATAGGAAAAAACAGTTTTTTTTTTTTTTTTTTTTTTTTTTTATATACTACTGAATGACGGAACAAGCAGATGGCCCACCTGATGATAAGCGGTAACCTCTGCCTATGAACAGTGCATTACCTCATAGGTCACGTCCACCTAGGACGCACCCTATGTGGCATTGCCCTGCGCCCGCCACCCTGAGACTTAAAGATGAAAAGTCTCATGTGCCTGTAATTTCACCGGCACCCTTACCCTTCAAACCGGAACACAGCAATGCGTACACTACTGCTTTGCGGCAGAAATAGGTATGGTGGTAGTACTTCCCCGGACGAACTCTTTCACAAAAAAGCTCTACTACTACAAAACAGTAGAGTACAGTACTACAGTCAAACTAAAACACGGTTATAAGTAAGAAGTAACAGAATATTTAGTAAAATTATACCTGTTCTAGAAATTGTTGAATTTTTTTGACTACTTAAATAGTTATTTCAGTACTACTTCCTACTTATGCACGAAGGTAACAATAAGCGTTAGTTACTACTCTAAACTCAAAAGCGCAGGCTTGTTCTATTTCTAAAATATTCGTGATCTATACCTATCTAACTATTCACCAAACCTAGTTTCTAAATAACTAAGTAACATTACTAAAATTAACAATATTTGAACTAAAAGATTTACATATCTACTCTATGGGTTAGGGTAACAAGTATTCACATAAAAAAAAAAAAAAGAATTTAAATTAACATAACAATTTTGAATAACATAATACTCTCAATTAACTTACTATTTCAACTAACATAGCAATTTAATTAAGAACATGTTTTCTATAGGTGAACGCTTTCTTATTTTTTTTAAATCTAACCCATCAAAACTTATTTCAGGTTTTGAATTCTAAAATATTGCAAACATTCTGAGCTAAGTATTAACATCTTTTTTGAGGTTTAAGTACATCACTTTCAAACACTCATGAATTAACATTTCAGTTAATATGCGAGTGTATTGTTGATCACGAATATTTGTGTTATTTTCGCAGAATAAGCCAGCCGATCTCTAAACACAAACATCTTTCCAAAACGAACTTACTCTCTGGTCTAAACGTCACTCGGTCTGAAATAATAAAATGAGACATTACTCACTCTCTCCACACTAACTGCGGGATCCTTTTCAAAGCTATCCTCTCTATTTCATGAAAACCTATTTTAGTTATCAGCTACCAATATCTAAAGTTATTCGTTCCCACAATCATGTTTCATGATCCATACTAGTAATGTGCCGGATATCCATATATCTTGTAAGATACTTATTTCTTACTTTGTATACATTTATGAAGTTCGTATGTGACATTTCTCAGACGTCTGAACGAGCTATTCTGCGAGTGTTCAAATAACGATGTTTTTGAATCCAGAAACAAAGTCCTTGATACTTCTGGGGGCTTTAGTACGAGAATTTGATAGTATTCTAAACTATATGAAGTTTCGTTTAGTTCAATACATTTACTGAGAGCGTTCTTAGTTTTTTATTCCTGTCCGCTGGGTCACTGCAAGTAAATGTATGGAAGGAAACGAAAGTTCATATAGCTTCGTAAAGTATAAAAACTCGTACTAACCCCCCTGAAATGTATCGAATCATGTCATCAAACTCTTGAATTTCCGGTACTTCACTAGTTTTTGGACCAATTACATTCTAGTTAGACTAAGAACCGTCCCTGACACGGCCCTGTGCTGTCTGATTACATTTTCCATGGTTTTCCTCGAAAATGTTGTTTTATGTTAATTAGTTCTAATATATCTGCTTACCTTCTTTGCAGAACACCGCCGGGGAAACAACATGAAACAAAAAGAAAACTAAATTATTTTTAAAAAAGCGTAGACAAAGTAAAATTAAACAATAAAAATCCTGCGAAATACAGTATTGCTTAGCGTACCGCAGGCTATAAAAAAATATCAATTATTTTGTACATTCTTGCTCCAACGAAGAACAATAAGATAATATTGCCAAGTGACCTAGAAGATACAGGTTTCGGCTACAAATCAAAGCAAAGTTGCGAGCCCTTGAGCTTTCAACTTTGAAAGAGCCCCAAGAGAGGGCAGGTTCGACATAACCTGTCAAACTATTCAATATCTAGGCTATACCACAGAAAAGATAATACTACACTATTTTGGGTATACCAAAAGACTGGTTAATTCAACTACTGTGCACAAGCTAAGAAAGCGTGTAACTGTTATTTTTCCGCAATGATTTTACTGTCACTCATAATGATCATCACATCACTTGGTACTCATAGTTCCTCGTATTAACACAGGAAATCATAGGGACTGTGTATAGTACTGTTGAGGGACGTAGGGACTGTTGACTGTTTATTTATTTAAAAAAACACACACTCATCATGCATATTACAAATAAAAAAAAAAAATAAGGATAAAAAAAAATTCTGATATGTACAACAATAATGGTATAACTTTTGAAACAATCATGGTTATGTACATAATTCAGACTCATTCAGGCTTATTTCAAACTTAACAATCATGGTAAATATCCCATTTCTAGTGAAAATTATGTAACAATAATGGTGTTCTATAACATTTACCACAAACATTGTACACAAAAGGGTAAATAAAATAACAGTAAAAAACACAAAATTAAGAATTAGAACTAAAAACTAAAGCTAAAAATTACATAAACATAAGAAAAGTAATTACATTTTAAGATAAGATTAAGATTTTTTATTTTTAAAGGTTCGTAGGGGTTCCCAAAATATGTATATGTCTGGATTTTATCATTGTATTGGTTACACATTCGCGTGGTAGCGCCTTCCTAAATTCTGTGTCAAGATTAACATTTATCTCTGACTATTCCGATTTCTGCTACAAATCAAAACATTCAAGGACTCTCAACTTTTACAAGAAATGCCTTTCTTCACCCCCAGGGAGGAAAGTTCTATTTAAACCTGCCATAAACTACCCCTAGGCCAAGATCGTAAAACTTGCGCTAACAATGTAGATGTTTTATGTTCGCGATACATACGTGAGTAGAATATGGTTTAAATACAATGTTGTGTATTTAGGTTAACATCTTTTGAATCATCTTTTTTAGCCTTGAGGAGACCCAGATTATAGTTTTCAGTAATGTCTGACGATGGTAGTGTATTCCACTCCTTAGCAGTTTGCATTATAAAGGTAGAACTGAAACGTTTAGTACGAATAGAAGGTATACGCATGAGGTAAGGATGGTATTACCGAGCCGTACGACTGTTCGTCTTATGATGAAAATCATCATCATAAGGAGATGGTGGGATCAGATCGTGAAGTTCCTGGGAGCATTCCCCGAAATGTAACTTAAAGAAGATCGAAAGGCAACTTTACGGCGGTGCTCGAGACTGATGGATCTTAGTCTCCGCCATACGTTGCTCATCAAGCCTGAAAGCTCTGTGTTCGAACATCTCTACTTAATTCATATAAAACCACATCATTTTGGTATCATCAGCAGTATAGTCTTAGGCGACTACTGATGGACGAGTCCTCCCTCATAGAATACTGCTACAAGGATATATAAATCTACGAGGATATAGAGAAGTCTATTCTTACGCCTGACACACCACGGCCACCACACCAATTCTCTACTACATCTACATTTAAACATAAGAAAATAAAATTACATTCTGTACTTTTTTATTGAAATTTTGTTTAAGCTTGTTTAGCTAGTCTATTCTTTTAAATTATACTACAAGATTGTAATCATACTTGGGTGATAATTTTACAAAACGGTTGAACCCTTGAAACTCAATATTTGTTTTTTGTCGACGGACGTCGCGGCGACGCGGCGCCAACTTCCCTCCCATTTCCCCCCCTCCTGTGAGATGCACGGGTTAAGCGGATAGCGATCAAAATAACAGAAAGTTTTCTAGAAGCTTATCAGGACTAATAAACACTCAGGAACAGGAAAATAATTACCAAGTCGGAACAACGTTTGTTGCGTTCGTATTGGAACATAAATCTCTTACCAATTAATTCTACAGAAAATCAATGTTTAATTGTATTGGTTTATATGAAAAAACAACAAGCATCCTTACAGTAGTCACATATGATGTGTAACATCTGACATCTCACCTCGTTGGTATTAAGTAACATGGCTGATACCTGATAGTAGGTACCTACCAACCTCTCCGAAAAATGTTCGCTTCCTTTTACACACTTTTGTCCCTTTTCACGAAATCACTCCCACAGATTGCAGGAAAGCGAGAGGAAAGATGTTACACATCAAAAATGTATATGCTTAAGTGCCCTGTAAGCGTTAGGCGTCTCCTAAGTCCCCGCAGGCGCGGTGTACTAAAATAGCGCGTAGCCAGTGATACCAGTGAGCAGCACTTCCGAGCGGAGGTACCCGCTACGCAGATCTACGTGTCCCGCGTCTACTTCGACGTGAAGGCCGCAGAAGTGGTGAAATACATCAGGAAGAAAGCCGGAGTGGGTTTGAGGGTCATGAAGTTGGAATCTCGTCACAATGTGAGCTTTAGCTCATTCATTTATTCATTTCGTGTCAATGACTCTTTAATCTTTATTATTATTGCCCAATAAGTGGCCACCTCCACGGCCCCGTCTGTTGCCTTGTTTAGCTCATTTATGGTGAGGGTCCCTATGGCAAATGTGAAGACTTACTTGAGCCCTGAAAGGCCGAAAGGGGTGAAGTTCCGGCTGTTCAAGGGCCGCCTGTCACGTGATCCCCCGGGCCGCGACGCGTCGGCGATCACACGTGTGTTAGATTAAGTAATACATAAAGTGTTATGTGTATGTTAGTTTCTAAGGTATTAATCTTGATATGGGCTTACTGTTTAGGTTTAGTGCATTTCTCAGTAAGCCTGAAATAAAGATTTTGAATTCGAATTTGAATTTGTAGCGTAAATGTGGCGTTAATGGTGTCCGGCGCGGTTTTGTCATTTAAAATAATGACCAAACCGGTAACAGTACTCTATAGAGACACAGCTTTTCATTGGTTGGTGAAAGAGATTATTACTCCTTCGTGTAGGACATACAGTTTTTTCTGAAACTTATTTTGATTATTAAACCGCGGGTGGCTTACAACTTGACCTCAAGCTAGTGCCCTCACGAAGAAGGCTGGCTGCAGACTCCTCGCATAAACACTCAGTTACTATGTAAATTGTGTCGCGAACTGGGGCTGCGTCCGACAACTTACCCTACATTGAGCCATTTGACACCGCCCGAAACTAAGTCAAACTAGAGTAGGTGTGGTAGTAGTAGTTATTTATAACATAGATTTTAATAGAATAGAATAGAATATAATAATTATGTAGATGGATAGATAGATTAACTCTTTATTGTACACAAATAACACACAGAAATACAAAACATAACTTAACAACAAAAAATAACAGAAACGCAGAATCAACCGCGCGACCTAAGTCGCGAGCACAGCTAGTTTCTAAATAAAAATTATTTGACAGGCTCGCCAGTTGCGTGGTACATACATACATACAGTATATATGCAAGATATAATTTAACTTTCGCAGTAACAAAGCAGTATAATTATTTATCGGGGTCCAATCCTGTTACGTTAATTGCTTATTTATATAATAAATTTTGCGTAAACGTAGTAAAGCAAAGCGCGTATAATAACGTGTTTACCTGCTATGGAGGGTTTACGGGGATTTAATGGAACATTTACGTAAATTATCATGCTGGAAAAAACCATCAGGATCCTGTATAGCTTAATTTAATCACAGGTATGTTATTTCCATATATTTTTCACAGGATTATTTCATCCTCAATTCACTTAGCGATTGTAAGGGTAGCGATACACGATTTTACAAAAACAAAATGTCAAGCGAAGCTCAGTCGCATTAGATATTGATACCTATTAAGGTGGTGGTACCTGCCAACGGCTTTGACGATCTGGGCGGAGTCAGATATTTTCCCCGCACCAGCCACATTTCCTCGTAACATATTTACGCGCGCAGAGCTCGGCCCGCGCTCACTCAACGCAGCCGGCCGCGTAACTCCGCGTCGCAAAACTTGATTCACAAATTTTAGATTTTTATTTTAGAGGAGTAGCGCTGGTTTCCCCTCGTATGAACTAAGTTGCCTACAAAAATATACTTCTTTATTAGTATGATTGCAGTGATAGGTAGGTATTTGTGGTACCTACATCACTGAACATATCTATCATATGTTAGTAAACTGTATGTAAAAATAACTATGTGTATGGTGCATCAAAATAAACTTTTTACTTACTTACTTACTTACTACATAGTATAAAACAAAGTCGCTTTCCGCTGTCTATCTGTCCCTATGTATGCTTAGATCTAACTGATTTTGATGCGGGTTTTTATAGATAGAGTGATTCAAGAGAAAGTTTTATATCTATAACTAGCGACCCGCCCCGGCTTCGCACTGGTAGTAACTTCACATCCCGTGCGAAGCCGGGGCGGGTCGCTAGTCATAAATAAAACTGTTTTATGAGTATAGGATATGTAGTATAGTAATTATAGTATAGGATTTTTAGTAGACTGTACACCAAGTGCATAAAACAATACCATTTATCAAAGACATATCTGCCCTAGCCGAAGGCGAGGATATTGAATTCGAGGATAAAATGGGTTTTATGAACAAGATATACACTCTGCCTTCACTTCAATTGCGCGGAAATGGTGATATCAACACAGATATCATTATTATCTATCGTTAGATTTTTTTACCTAGGTACCTAGTGTAAAAAAGTCACATAGGTCCTCCTGACCACACCTACCTTTACTAAACAAATAAATACGACACACCTAGGTACCAAGTCTAAAAATGTCACATTGGTCCTCCTGACCACACCTACCTTTACTAAACAAATAAATACCACACACCTAGGTACCCAGTGTAAGAAAGTAGCATTGTTCCTCCTGACCACACCTACCTTTAATAAACAAATAAATACGACACGCCTAGGAACCTAGTGTAAAATAGTCTCATGGTCCTCCTGACCACACCTACCTTTGCTAATCAAATAAATACCACACACCTAGGTACCCAATGTAAAAAAGTCACATTGTTCCTCCTGACCACACTTACCTTTACTAAACAAATTAGATCATATAAACACTGCCCCACCTCGGAAAATGAACTCTCACTTCTTAGCAAAGCACTCAGAAACGCTGCACCACCTTATATTTATGACGATCTCTGTGGCGCGTCGGGCGATGGTTCGCCTGCGACGCAGGAGGTTGCGGTTTCGATTCCCGCCTCGGAATAAATATTTGTGCGATCGCAGATATTTATTCAGGGCGTTCTGGGTATTTTCTATGCATAATAAAAAATATCTATCTATGTTATATATTGTATTAATTATATCAGTTATCTAGTACCCATAACACAAGCTCTGCTTAGCTTGGGGCTAGATAACGTTGTGTGAACTGTCCAGCATTATTTATTTATTTATTAATAGGTCTGTATTCATAGGTAGGTAGTAGGTACCCACCTATATACAGAGTGGTGTAAGATATTGGGACTCTCAGGGTAAGTGCATTGTCTAGTGTAGTTAGAGAGGTTGGTTCTTAGGGAACAATTGTCACAACATGCTTACCTCGGTAGGTACTTACCTACCTAACACATGAGCAACTCTGTTTCTTATAAGAGTGCGACCGAAAATATTTCATCCTAAGTATCTAGCCAATAGATAAAATAACCATCTCTAAGTATCTAGTACCTTACCATTTGATAACATTTTTGTGATTTTCATGTTTGTATATTATTTTAGAAAGTCGAGGAAACAGAATTGACAACAAGAAAACAATATAGCCATAAAAGTACTAAAAACAAAATATTTCGTGGAATTACCTACCTAATCTCTTACAAAGCAAACCAAATCCTTGCTCATTCCGGCACCTTTTCTGCACAAACTGAGCAAAAGTGTAGGTATAGTTTTGTTCGGGGTGGTGATGTACTGTAGATAGGATGGGGTGTTCAGGGAGGATACACAGCGTCGATGCTGCTAGGAAGTAGGTATGGGTAGGTACGAATAGGTACGATGGCGTCGTGCTTTATTTGGCGTAATCTTTATTTACCTTATTTTGAAAGACCTTTCAAACGACATATTTCATGACAAAAAAAAGTCGTGCCCCTTCTAAATACGCACGGCCGCCATATTGTGTTTTTGAAAATATAAATTCAAAAACCACCTCATGGTAAAGATGAAGTGATTTACACTTCATTTGTCAAAATCGCTATGCCTCACTAAAGTAGTCAGGAAAAAAAAACAACAAATATCACATAATCACGACTTTTTCCCCACCGTAGATATCTTCAGAATTGGTCAATACACTCAATACGCAAAACTATACCTACATGCCCACTTTTCGTTCATCCAGAACAGGTGCCGGAATGAGCAAAAATTTGGTTTGCGTGGTAAGCTAGGTAAGTACCTATTGAGGTATGCAGGTTGTGGCAATTGTTTTCTAAGAATCAACCTCTCTAATAACATCACAAAATGTACATACCATTTCCAGACTCCATATCTTGATACACTCTGTATATAGTTAGGTACCTATCTATGCAAACAGGCCTATAAACATGTCGGGGTGCAGCGTCGGCGGACTAATGTGACTATTTTACACTAGGTACCTAGGTGTGTAGTATTTTTTTATTTGGTAAAGATGGTTGTGGTCAGGAAAACAATGTGACTTTTTTACTCTAGGCTCCTAGGCGTGTCGTATTTATTTGTTTAGTAAAGGTAGGTGTGGTCAGAAGGAACAATGTGACCTTTTTTATTCTAGTTTCCCAGGCGTGTCGTATTTATTTGTTTAGTAAATTTAGGTGTGGTCAGGAAAACAATGTGACTTTTTTACTCTAGGTCCTAGGCGTGTCGTATTTATTTGTTTAGTAAAGGTAGGTGTGGTCAGGAAACCAATGTGACTTTTTTACTCTGGGTTCCTAGGCGTGTCGTATTTATTTGTTTAGTAAAGGTAGGTGTGGTCAAAAGGAACAATGTGACTTTCTTACACCAGATACCTAGGTGCTTGTTATTTATTTGTTTAGTAAAGGTAGGTGTGGTCAAAAGGAACAATGTGACTTTCTTACAATAGGTAGGTGTGTGGTATTTATGTATTTGGTAATAATAGGTGTGGTCAGGAGGACTTATGTGACTATTTTACTCTAAGTACTTAGGTGTGTAGTATTTATTTATTTGGTAAAGATGGGCGACCATTCAGGTCAGGCTGACCATAGTTACTTTTTTAGACTAGGTACCTACGTGTGTTGTATTTATTTGTTTAGTAAAGATAGGTATGGTCAGGAGGAACAATGCTTCTTTCTTGCACTAGGTATCTATGTGTGTGGTATATATTTGTTTTTTTAGTAAATATAGGTGTAGTCAGGAGGACTAATGTGACTATTTTACAATAGGTACCTACAGGTGTGTGGTATTTATGTGCTTAGTAAAAGTAGGTGTGGTCAGGAGGACCAATGTGTCTTTTTTGGTCTAGTTACCTAGGTGTGTGGTATTTATTTGTTTAGTAAATATAGGTGTGGTCAGAAGCACTAATGTGACTATTTTACACTAGGTACCTATAGGTGTGTGGTATTTATGTGCTTAGTAAAAGTAGGTGTGGTCAGGAGGACCAATGTGTCTTTTTTAGTCTAGTTACCTAGGTGTGTGGTATTTATTTGTTTAGTAAATATAGGTGTGGTCAGAAGCACTAATGTGACTATTTTACACTAGGTACCTATAGGTGTGTGGTATTTATGTGCTTAGTAAAGTTTGATGTGGTCAGGAGGACCAATGTGACTTTATAACCAACTTCAAAAAAAGAAGGTGTTTCTCAATTCGTGTGTTTATTTTATGTTTGTAACCTCATAACTTGTTACCTCATATATCATTTATGAACCGATTTGTAATTTTTTTTCTTTTTATTGATACGGTATACTTACAGATTGGTGCCATTTTCATAAAAATCTGGTTTTGATGATGGGATCCATGAGGAATTGAGAGAACTCCTCAAATATTATTGGTACAGTTACAGTACACACATAGCGATTTCGGTATTTTCAGCAACAAATCAAGCATGTGTATTCGGAAAGTATGATTTGGTGATTTGGTGGAACTGATGAAGAAGACCATAGTTGGCCATTGGAACTCCACTCTCCTTTTAGTAGTAGTGGAGCTTTTTTGTGAAAGAGTTCGTCCGGGGAAGTACTACCACCATACCTATTTCTGCCGCAAAGCAGTAATAGTGCTCGCATTGCTGTGTTCCGGTTTGAAGGGTAAGGGTGCCGGTGAAATTACAGCTTTATGTCTCAGGGTGGCGGGCACAGTGCAATGCCACATAGGGCGCGTCCTAGGTGGACGTGACCTATGTGATAATGAACTGTTCATAGGCAGTGGGTAACGCTTATCATCAGGTAGATAGTAAGTATAATAAAATAATAATAATAATAAGTATTTCACGGGTGGCGACTTTCCGATATCCGATAGAGCTGAAATTTGGCAAACATGTCTAGTTCCGATGAAAATACAATATGATGATAACTGCGAGCTGATCTGATGATGGAGATGGAAGATGGACAACGGAACTACTCGATGGATCATAGTAGACTGGCCGTGTTTGCGCTCATTTTGATCAGCACACGGTTCCGATCACTAATTTTACAGCGAGTTGATCTGATGATGGAGACGGAAGGTAGACAACGGAACTACTCGATGGATCATAGTAGACTGGCCGTGTTTGCGCTCATTTTGATCAGCACACGGTTCCGATCACTAATTTTACAGCGAGTTGATCTGATGATGGAGACGGAAGGTAGACAACGGAACTACTCGATGAATCATAGTAGATTGACCGTGTTTAGGCTCATTTTGGTTCCTTTTCTACGCGGTACTTTATTATTTTATAAAATCTTGTAGGTATTGGGGATAAATTTCTAGCATCGAAGTCGGTTTTTTTTTCTAAATAATTATCTTCGGAATTTTTCACTACCTACCTATAAACTATACAACACTTTTTACAATATAACAACCTTTTACTCACTTAACTGTATAGTCACAAATAAATAAGCGTCAAGCGCGAAAAAATACCTACATAAAAAATATAACATAACACCCAACAGTCGCATACTTAGTCCTGATCCCACACTAGGATCCCCTGTGTGTCGTTGGTATCAGAAACTACGAGTACCGTGGTACCATAACACCCAGACCCGGAACAAATATTTGCAGATCATACAAACATTTGTCCCGCAGCGGGAATCGAACCGGCAACCATTCGCATCTCAGCCGGCTACTCGCCCGACGCGCTATATAGGTCGTCTAACCTAACTACCTATCTACAAATCCAGTAACAATAAAACTAAAATAATAACTAACACTCCAGCGTCCATGCGCGAACTGTGGCTCTCTAATCATGATTATAGCAGGTATCCTACAAGTAGGTACTACTAATAAATGTGAGCTGTATCAAAAATTCCATTTCGGAGCAACAAGCGACACAACCTCCACGTCCGACAGTCTGAGTTACACTGCCGCCCGTCGCCCGTGCACGGACCCGCTGAGTAAATTTCATATCGAAAACAAACAATAATTATTTGTAGCCAGATAAATCATTTGTTTGACTTGCCGAATGTTCAGTTTATGAAAAAAACCTTTACAAATATTTGTGTGAAAGAAAAATATTAACATTCGATGCCGTTTAGAAGTAGTTACAAATTTAAAAATCAAAATAGCTTCACTTTGTTATTTTTTTTCATATAGTTATAATATACTTAGAATTTTTTCAAATGTTGTTTTTGTAGATTAATGTCTAATAAGCAACATATTTTTTTTTTGTGCATTTATATTCACTCCTCGAGGAAGAGTTACGTGGAGGAAACCTCACTTTGGCGAATAGTACGCCCTTAAGGTGGATGCTCACGCTTGTGGCGCGAAATGTATTTTTTTTTGTGTTTTTTTGCTCTTTACAGCTCATGAACACTTCTCCAGACAGCAAATGTTGATTTCGCGACAACTAGGAGACTTAACACACATGTTTTAATTGATAGTATCTCATAAATACCATCAGTTAAGCTACAATACCCTAAACAAAAAAAATGTGGTGTTAAGTCTCCTAGTTCTCGCAAAATCAACTTTCGCTATCTGAAGAAGTGTTGGTGAGCAGTAATAGGCAAAAAACACCAAAAAAAGAATTTCGCGCCACAAACGTGAGCATCCACCTTAAATAGCATATAATAGAAAAAATATGATATGATTGATTGAATATGTTACTCTGAAACTCGATAATCTTACCTACTTCAGTTATCTGTAAGCCTAAACAGTAACCCTCAACACAATTGCAATCCATTTGGCAAGCACTTTGCGGTTAATTGTAAACGAACGCCGCCAGAGGGCTGCACCGCGAGTTCACACGGTCTGCGGTTACCATGAAGAAGGGGATAAGTTTCATTGTGAAATACAAAATAGGTACAGAACGCAATTAACAACTGCCTGTTGTATGTGTGTCTATTGCCGCTATAACAACAAATAAACAAATGAAACGTAAAAAAGACGAAAAAGGCCGAAAAAACAAACGTGAAACGTGTTTTTTCGGCCTTATAAACACAAACTTAAAAACACCTTAAAAACGACCTTAAAAAGGCCGAAAAAATACGTTTCTTGAATGAGGAGACGAAACGTGTTTTTTCGGCTATTTTTGTTAAATCTTGTACGACGGTACATAATATTTCGTGTACGACACTACACACTAGTCAGACTAGTCAGACACTAGCACTTGGCCTGTTTTAAAGTTTGTATTAAAAAAATCCCCATAACATTTGATAAAATCCTAGTTTTGAGAGCGACTTGGATGTATCCATTTCAATGCATTGTATCATACATGTCTGTTAAATTTTAAAGCCAGGGGCGATTTACTATTCATTCTGAGTCTGAGTCTTATTCCTCAGGCATTTACAGTGCACTGATAAGGACTAAGATATACACGCATCAGCTCCGAGAGCTGCCTGTTTATTATAAATAAATGAATAAATAATAAATAAATAAATTTAGCTAACAATTTGTTGTAGCTACTGCCTGCAATTTTATCTGTGAGGAAATTGAAAATGTGAAGTTTAACGTATTGTATGTTACTCGCTCGAGAGATACGAACATAAAACGATTTAAGATCTCATATAGCAAGTATTGAATAAGTTTTCAGCGTGTTTTGTTTAAGAGCAGAGAAAATGTTCGATTGCCACTGTCCTTGAACCAAATTGTGTGACAAGCACTAAGGACCTATTTTAACCGGTGTAACTTGGATAAATAGCACATAGATAGATAGATTAACACTTTATTGTACACCAAAAATAAAACACCAAAAGAAAAGAATTAACTAAATCAAATTTTAGTATAATGAGCGGCGTTATCGCTAAAAGCGATTTCTTCCAGGCAACATGAGTGATGTAGTTAAATCTGTGTTAAAAGTGTCCATTTCATCGCGCCATCTCCTGCGTGGTCTGCGTCTCCGTCTCGCTGTGTTAGGGCTCTACATAGTGGTTATTGCATCGCGCCAAAGTGTATTGCGTGTCTTTTCGAAATGGTGATGAATGATTTTTCTCCTGCAAAAACTCGGTTTTTCTGTCACTTTTTAAACTTGGTTATGACGGAGACACTTGACGACTTGACTATAAAAAATATTGACTTCACTTGACATTGGCAAAATTGTTTGGAGCACTCCTCAGAAGCCATTATATGAAGAAGAAGAAGATGAAGAAGACCTTCGTGTTAAACCCGCACTTGCTAGCTGACATTACAATCGAAACATGGACTGTTTTGGATTTCGGACAAGTCTGTATTGAACAAGTACGGAATAAGTAATACAAAACCAAATAAATTATAGCGTATCGTATCACTCCTATGCTATGCTTATAATAGGTAGAAACTCCTTATAATTTATGTTGCTCTGGTAATCTTCAACAACGCAACACCAAACTTGCATAGTTTCGAACAAGAGTCAAGAATGTACGGCATCCAACGCCTCATTAACCTACACGCATGCGCTACGCATTCGTCACAGAATAAGTAGTAGTAGCCGATGACGTAGCAACAGGTGGTTGTGCAAATAATTCATTGGGTACTTTGCGTTTTTGCAATAAAGTCATGGTGTTGTGGGCCGACTTACTGACCCACATTGGGGTTGCAAAAGGGAGACTGGCGTTTTGATTTTAATGTTCGTGAATGGTTTACGAGCTTAAGTGGTATATTTTACAACTTTTCGGGCTTAAGACATTTATTTCTCATAAGAAATACCTTTCACTTACAAGAGAAACTATAAAAACTAAGAGAAATACCATAATTTTGTCGAGCGTGTATGTACGAGTACTTACATAAACTAAATACCACAATAACAAACTTTATCATATTATAGTCACAGAAACTTCTTCATTTTACTTTTACCTATATTTAACCTTGCCGTGGTGCGTCGAGCCTAAGACAAGACCCCTCCGTCCCCTCCCGTGGATGTCGTAAAAGCTCTAAGGGATTACTCAGACTTGTTGATAAGATTCGTTGGTATAAGATTTGTCCTGGCTGCTAGCTTATTAAAGAATGTGTTATTACTGGAAGAAAGCGTAAGCTAAGTCAGTCGTGGGAAGCAATGGCGGCGATAAGCTCACCACTTGTCACGTCTATATTCCACGATGATGCAACCCACAGTGAAAAGAGGCCCATTGAGGCTCTGCCTATCCCTTCCGGGAATGATGCGTGTGTCTATGTATATGCATGTATGTGTATGTATGTATATTTATGTGTATGGATGTGTATGTATGCATGTATTTACTCTTACTTTGATCTCTTGATTTGATTTGCTCGTATAAGTTTATACTGTGTATAACTGCGCTCAAAGTTACACGTGAGAGTTTCTTGTGGAGTTGAGCGACTGTGACATTCCGTGAGCCATTTGTTTGAGGGTCGTCCGCTTATTAGCTTATTACGTATCTTGCAATAGCAATGCGATAGCAAGAATTGCGCGATTACCGCATCCAAATCGCAAATTCATATACGTATCGCTGATACGTAATACGAATTAATTTGCAATTTGGATGCGACAATCGCGCAATTTTTGCTATCGCTTTGCTATTGCAAGATACGTAATAAGCTAGCCGCTTCGTCGCTCGAAACCAGTAATTCAGCAAATACCGTCATAGTAGTGAAGGGCTTGATGAGGAAGAATTCGAAAAAAACCGGCCAAGTGCGAGTTGGACTCGCACACGAACGGTTCCGTACCATTATCTATAAAAAGGGCAAAAAAAACACGTTTGTTGTATGGGAGCCCCCTTAAATATTTTTTTTACTCTGTTTTTTAGTATTTTATGTAATAGCGGCAACATAAATACATCATGTGTCAAAATTTCAACTGTCTAAGTATCACGGTTCATAAACGTGACATTGGCGCAATTGTGGTCTATTCCGCAAGGGCCACTTGTTCAAGAACTGAACTGAGATACAGCCTGGTGACAGACGGCTAGACGGACAGCGGACTCTTAGCACAGAATATATACAGTACTCTTAGTAATAGGGTCCCGTTTTACCCTTTGGGTACGGAACCTAAAACGACCTAAATAACAAAATGGATACCTAAAGTCTGAACGACTATTAGCCAATATTATTAAAACGCGAGTTAACAATTTCAATAATTTTAATCAACTTAAGAGGAAAGCAAAAAAATAAATGGTGAAATAATCTGAAATAAAATATATTTAACGAGGAAAAGAGCTGAATAAAATCATTTTACGACAAAAAACTTTACATTGAAATAACTCAAGTATTTCTAGCAAAGAAAATAAGTTAAAAACGTCTTAAAATATTCAAGAGCCCTTTGCCGGGTAAGTGGTGAGATGCGACCGAGATGTCACTGATAAATTGTAAGAAATGAAGGATCTCCTGAATGTTACACAATTTTGTACTTTAACTCAATAACTTAGAACTGTAAATTGTATACAGATATTTTAAAACATTTCTGAGATATTCTTTGCAACAGCACGCTTGCATAGACTACTTTAGCAATTGAGTTTTTCTTTTAGTTTTTTTAGTAGCAGATTTTTACCGGAATCTATATACCATAATTTAAAACAAAAAAGCAGCGCAATGAAACTCAAATCAGGCTGAGGGCCTCTGTGGCGCGGCGGGTGAAGATTCGCCTGCGACATAGGAGGTTGCGGGTTCGGTTCCCGCCTCGGAAGAAATATTTGCACAATCTGCAGATATTAGTTCAGGGTATTCTGGGTATTTTCTATGTACTTATAAAAAAAACTATCTATGTACCTAATCTATTGTATTAAGTTTATCAGTTATCTAGTACCCATAACACAAGTTCTGTTTTAGCTTGGGGTTAGATAATGTTGTGTGAACTGTCCAGCAATATTTATTTATTTATTTTATTATTTACTATAGCTGCGCCCCGCGGTGTTACCCGCGTAAATCTCGATCCCGTGGGAATATCGGGATAAATATGTGCCTATGTGTTATTCAGCGAGTCCAGTTACCTTCATTCCAAATTTCATCCAAATTCGTCTAGCCGTTTCAGCGTGAAGAAGTAACAAACACACTAACACACACACACACAAAATTTCTCATTTTTATTTTAGTGTGATATATATAAATAATTTCTTGCCTAACAAGTTTTTAATGAACAAAGTGCAATATCGCTGGCTGGCTATGCGCATTAACTTAGTGAGCTAAATTTAAATAATTGCAGTTCTCCCTCGCTACAGCTCTTTAGTTATTGCTACGTTCAAATCAAATTAGCTAAGTGAAATCTTGCTAAACAAGCTATTCTCGATTAAATTTAGAAGAAGTTGGGTGGCAGGTGTCTTATGTTTTTAACTAAGGTTTTGTTATTCACTTTTCAATCCATTAGTCTAATTCGAAACTCTACAGATGACGTTCCACAAAGTCTCATAGATGGCGCTGTCAATGCCATTTCGGGTGCATGCAGTATGGAGTGAGTGCTAAAATAGCATAGAGTGTTCCTTCTTACTCCTATCCTAGAAGATAGCTTGCTATCCTATGTTAGAGAGAAACAAATATATTGTCACACGACAGTCGTTTTTCCGTTCCGTACCCTGAATATTGGCACCATGCATATACATCTTCCTAGATTGTTACCATGAATGTAGTAGTAGTTTGACATTTGGCCTGGTACGACTTACACAAATAAGAACAGATAGATATATGCTTGTCTCATTCCAACACATGAATACATTCATATAAAAGAATGAGACTGGTATAATCGATACCGTTTCGTTTTTAGCCTTAGTTCCAAGCCTTTAGTCCATCTTCCTAGGGTGCATGTCACCAGCCTGAAGTTTTTTTAAAGAAATCTAGTTGTGTCTACCATCGACCAATAATAGCATGCATGTCAGCTGTCAGGCATTCAATATGCTTGGTATTACATAGAGTCTAGCGCTTAACTGAGTCAGTCCCTTAGGTATGGGAGCGGTACGGGAGGAGTGTTTTCGTTACGTCAAAATTAAGCGAATTAACATTATGTCACATATCAATTTGAGAGGTGGAAACACCCCTCCCGTACAGCTCCCATACCTCAGGGACTGACTCAGTTATTTTATTTTTATACTACTTGATGACGGAACAAGTAGATGGCCCACCTGATGTTAAGCGGTAACCTCTGCCTAGGAACAGTGCATTACCTCATAGGTCACGTCCACCTAGGACGCGCCCTATGTGGCATTGCACTGCGCCCGCCACCCTGAGACATAAAGATAAAAAGTCTCATGTGCCTGTAATTTCACCGGCACCCTTACCCTTCAAACCGGAACACAGCAATGCGCACAGACCTGTAGGTAGAGCTGTTCCGTGTGCTTGGTGGCGCTTGGTCGCTCCCCAGGATCAGGTGTAGGTAACACAAACCCACTGCATAGTTTAAAAGACGATTCCAAATGATATCTGTGATTTATTGAATAAAATACTTTTTTACTTTGACTAAGTTCGATACTATACCGGGTAACACTCTAGTCCTTCAAATGTGTTGAATACTCAAGCAGCAATGGACGGATAATACTTGTCAGGATTGTCCCTCTTTATGCGATTTGTCTCTCTTTTGGTTCGGTCACTTTTTGAACGCTGATCCGAAGTCTATTTTATTTAAGTCAATGCATAAGGCCAATAATGCGATCAACAAGCCGCCTGCCAAGCGTGATGGTAGTTATGGCAAATCCCTCCATTTAATTATATGGAGGTCTTTTTTTTTAAATTCGTTAATGACGGAACAAGTAGGTGGCCCATCTGATGCTAAGCGGTAACCTCTGCCTTTAACTATACATTACCTCGTAGGTCACGTCCACATATGACACACCAAATGTAGCATTACACTGCGCCCGTCACCTTGAGAAATAAATATGAAAAGTCTCATGTGCCTGTAATTTCACCGGCAGCCATACCCTTCAAAACGGAACACAGCAATGCAAGCACTACTGCTTTGCGGCAGAAATAGGTATGGTGGTAGTACTTCCCCGGACGAACTCTTTCACAAAAAATCTCTACTACTACTAACCTACTAACTAAGTACTACACTTTGGGTGTCGTCCCAAAGTCGACTACTACCGGCTGTTGATGAAGTTATGGCTTTAATTTATAAAGATAATTTGTAGAGATTGTAGACCCATTTCCTCAATGAGACTCAAATCAAAACAACAAGGTGTAAATAGGTGTGGTGAAGGGCAATCAGAGGACATCCGCACCGGACGCTGTTATATTCGCTATCCGCTGGCCGTGTTGACAGAGATCATTTGTCTACTAACGGGAAAATACTTGGCTTTAGGGATACGGAATAATGGTGGGAATATAACTGGATTAGAGACGGATGATTCTATAATGAACATCAATAGGTACATTCATTTTTTTTTAATATAATAAACATGGAATATTCACTCCAACTAAATCATAAATGACAAAGTTACGATGTTTGGGTGTATTTCAATTGAGTAACAAACATTATGTATTCGTATGTTTGTTACTCAATTACGCTGAAACAGCTGAACCGATTTTGATGAAATTCTATACACAGATAGATTATACATACATACATACATACATAAACTCACGCCTGTTTCCCGGAGGGGTAGGCAGAGACCACGGATTTCCACTTGCTACGATCCTGACACACCTCTTTTGCTTTATTCACTCTCATCACATTCTTCATACATGCTCGTCGGTTAAGGGTACTCTTGACCTGGCCTTTTTCCAGAACGTGTCCGATCTGGTCTGAATACATTCGCCGAGGTCTTCCCCTTCCCACTGTCCCATTCACGCTCGTCTTGTGTACCCGTTTCGTCAATCTACTGTCGTCCATCCTTTCTAAATGCCCAAACCATCTAAGCATACCTTTCTCAATCCTAGTCACTACGTCTTCTTTAATTTCACAACGCTCTCTTATCACACTATTATAGATACACACACAGATAGATTATAATCTGAATTATGCTATAGGCTATGCTATGTATGCTATATATTATGCTATAGACTTTTTATCCCGGTTTAATGCGTAACCGCGGGTGGACAGTAGTTTTAAATCAATTAAACCTATGGTTTTTTTTTAGTTTCTTGAAATATATAAATATATATATGTAAAAAAGGTACCATTATTAAAAAGCATCATTTCATTCTGTATATCTCTAGTGTTAACTTTGTGGCTTCGCAGAATTGAATTCAACGGAATTTAAAAACTATTAATTGTAGATGTAATATTAATAATTAAAGGTTTCAACTTCTTATTTTTTTATCATAGTTAAAAACACACCACGTTTTATCACGATCTCACCAGGTGGTTAAATTCAGTTTAATTTAATTTGATGTAGCCACAGATAAATTAATACTATACTAGTAATGTAGGTAAGTTTAAAAATACAAATAAACATAAATAAAATAAATAAATAAATAATGCTGGACCGTTCACACAACATTATCTAGCCCTAAGCTAAGCAGAGCTTGTGTTATGGGTACTAGATAACTGATATACTTAATACAATATATTACATAGATAGATATTTTTTATTATATATAGAAAATACCCAGAACACCCTAAACAAATATCTGCGATCGCACAAATATTTGTTCAGAGTGCTGGAATCGAACCCGCAACCTCCTGCGTCGCAGGCCGAGCTTCGCCCGCCGCGCCACAGAGGTCGTCGAACATAATGTCGGATCGGTGTTAGAATCGGTGTGGAATCGGTGTGGATGTGGTGCTAACACCAACATACAAGGAAGTGATAATTTCTCGTTTAATAAATGATCTAACGAAAAAAGTTTTATAAGTAAAATAAACACAAGCATATAAACAGAAGGTGCCACGTGGGCGGAGTAATGAGTAGAGGAGTAACCTTCAAATGGGGCCCTGATACTCATAACTTGAGCCCAGATTGGGGTCTGATGGACCGTAACTACGTGGCATCACACGAAATCACCTACTTTATGGTAACGTTTAAGCCACGAAATGACTTCTGGACTACGAGTTTTGGAGCTACGAAGCTTTCCGTTGCTTTGTTGCTACAGTTTCAGTCTACTAGGATAAATCTAAGTATGAAAATCTAGGAGGCTACGGCTGCCATTCTTTATCCGAATTAATATTATAAATAGGTTAGTATAATCATACATAAAATAATACTATACTAGGTATAATTATGCAATTTAATTAATTATTAATATTAATTATTAATTAATTATTATTATTAATTAATTTAGTAGTAGTAGAGCTTTTTTGTGAAAGAGTTCGTCCGGGGAAGTACTAGCACCATACCTATTTCTGCCGCAAAGCAATAGTGCTCGCATTGCTGTGTTCCGGTTTGAAGGGTAAGGGTGCCGGTGAATTTACAGGCACATGAGACTTTTCATCTTTATGTCTCACGGTGGCGGGCGCAGTGCAATGCCACATAGGGTGCCTCCTAGGTGGACGTTACCTATGAGGTAATGCACTGTTCATAGGCAGAGGTTACCGCTTAACATCAGGTGGGCCTCTTGCTTGTTCCGTCAACCAAGTAGTATAAAAAAAAAAAAAAAAGTATATATACAAATTGATATGACGGACCGAGCAGTTGAATCACTTGATGTCTGCCTATGGACAGTGCATTATCTCATAGGTCACGTACACCTAGGATGCGCCTTATGCGGCATTGCACTGCGCCCACCATCCTGAGACAAAATGATGAAAAGTCTCCTACCTGTAATTTCACCGGCACCCACACCCATACTATAAGCATTTCTAATAATACCTCAACTTGATTTCAATAAAAATAACAAAAATATCCTCATGACTGCATTTTTTTTTTCTCTTTCTGAAATATCGTTATTGAGAACTATTATTTTGGATATGTGACGAAAATACGAGCAGAAGCAAAGAATATGGCAAACAAAGGAAAGAGCCGAGCAAAGAGAACTAGAAAAGTGACCAAGCGATATTAGTTTGGGCATGAACTCTATGCAAATACTCAACTCAACTCAAACTCAATTACAAATACAAGTACCTAGGTACTAGGTACAAGAGTTCTTCTACCAAGGACTACAGGTTCTGTCGTAGGTTATATCACGGCTGCCGTAAGAGGTAGTCAGTTGAGGTGATATTTTCACAGACTGTGCATGCATGTGCTCTATGCAAATAATACAAATACAAAAATAAATAAGGGAGGAAATGTAAAATAAAATTAATCGCAATTAATAATTAAACGGCTAATTACCACTATTTTTCGTCAAAAGTTTATTTTTTTTAAAGTGACGAAAAAAAGTGGTAAACAGCCGTTTATCTTTAAAAAAAAACAATAAACTCATTACAAAGAGTTCTGCTACCAAGGAATGACACCGATAGCGTGTTATATTCTAATAGAAGCGACATCTAGTTTTGATTTATGTAAACTTTGGAACCGTGCGGAATTGGAATTATGCGTGGTTTGAGAGGAACTACGCATTAAATTCTGTTTAAATTAAAAAATAAAAATAAACTGATAAATAATTTACCCTAAAAATATTGAATTTGTTTGGCTGATGACGAGTTTACCATAAATTTTTCTCAAGATGAAATTACCCAATGAGGAAAAGCACTAACCCATATCCAGCTATTCATTGCGTCGTATTGCTAATATAATATTGGGGAGAGTAGGTACTACAATGGATCACGTAACTCTAGCGGATCCTGAAGTAATTCGCCGTAGGGCACCTCCATCTAAGAATAACCCAATTTTGCTCCACCATTATTCAACCATCAATAAATAAATCGCGTACCCTTAATCAATGTCATCATCAAACAAAAATAAACTTTGTTCTATTAGCTCAGAATCCAAAATCAAGATCATTATTTACGATACGTGGAGCTATCTATTTTCTTCGTATTAAATACACCTTTCCTTGAAAATAAACCTTGCATCACTATCTTAGAATCCAAAATAAATAACCTATAGCTTTCCTATAGGTTCATGTATAACAACAGATTCTTGGCTTCTAATAACATAATTATCTTTACTACAACGAATCAAAGATCACAATGCCCTGGCAGCTCTTGAGATCACTTTTTAAAGCGTGTGTACTGTACAATAGTCCTTAATACAACGAGTGTAAGTTCAGATACGATTGTGATCTTTGGCATTTTTCGCGTAAATAAAGCTATTAGTCATGAGTATAATTTACGGGATGGTAGCGAGACCGCTGTATTGTTTACTTCTCAGATCAATGAGATTAGGTGATAATAAATGGTATCAAGGCTTGAGGAAAAAGTAGGTTTCTCATTGGGTCTGTATTCGTGGATAAATCCCGTCTCCGAGATGACGTCACCACCCCGTACAACAGGTAAAATCTTTTCGAGATTTTACTTCTACGAGATTTGTCATCATCCGAATTTTCCACCCCCTGGAAAACCCAGCTTTCCCATCTGGCCCTTTGTCAGAGAGAATTTAGTTGTTGCTGCAACCAAAATGTTTAACCTTCGGTTGACCACGTCACCTGTTGGTAAGTGACGATGCAGCCGACGATGAAGCACGAAGGTCTAGAAGGCACCTATCCACTCTTGCTTTAAAGATACCCAGATTATAGTTTTCAGGAAAGACAGGCGATGGCAGCGTGTTCCGCTTCTTAGCAATTCGCATTATAAAGGTGGAACCGAAACGCTTAGATGAGGTAAGGACGGTACTGAGCCGTGCGCCCGAATGTCTTATGATGAAATGGAGATGTTGGGATCAGACCGTCGTTCTTGGGCACATTCATCGAAACTCCGCCGTAAATTGCTCACCTATAAGTCTGAAAGCTCTGCGTTAAATCGAGTCTGAGGCAGCGAGGTGGTGTTAGGCCGAGCCATCCCAAACCTGGGCATGCCAGACCGGACTTGTGCTTTATATAAACTAAGAAGCTTATCTACATCTACACTATCTACTTACTATTTATTTTCTATATTCTATTTTTTATCTACTACTATTTAATATAAAGTGTATATAAAGAGGAAAGATTTGTATTTGTATGTGTGTGAATGTTTGTAATGAATAAACGCAAAAACTACTACGCCGATTTCAAAAATTCTTTCACCATTGGAAAGCTACATTCACCCTGAGTGACATAGGCTACCAGGGGGGGGGGATAGGGGGGGGGGGGCTGCTTTTCATCCTGAAACTACCCGTGCGAAGCCGGGACGAGTCGCTAGTAATTAATATTGAGATAGATGTACCTAGGTCATTTGTTAGCTAAGATGTTGTTACATGATCGTTGTCGAACTATGGTCTCCTTAACAATCAAAGTAAAAGCACTATTTAATTTCCGCCACTTTTAGTTTTTCTTCATGGCAACTAAGAAAAAATACTTTATATTCTAACATTTCACAAGAAAAACAATACATTGAGGTGTCACATTCATCAAACGAAGACCGACATTGATATTCCATTTTGAATTGAGAATAAGCAATCGGAGATTATATTTCTTCACTAAAATAAGTGACTTTAAAATCTTAAAAATAAAAATTGGTGCACCTTGGTTGTAAACCTGGCTCGTACTTATGCCGTGACGGTAAACGGCATGACGCGTCATGCCGTAAAACCTCAATGCAATAGGGTTATTTGAGTAGTTCCCGATGGATCCCTTAAGTTTGATCCCTTGTCCTGGTAGATCCCTTATACATATAGTCTTGTTCCTAATTGATGCTGTCTCCAAGAGATCAGTTACCACAAAACGGCGAAGTAACTTTAAATCTGTATACTAGCATGTCTCCATATTGTGGCAATTACTCTACATTAAGGTGAAAGCACACGCTTGTGTCGTGTTTTTTTTTTTGGTGTTTTTTGCCCATTACAGCTCATCAACACTTCTTCAGATAGCAAAAGTTGAGTTCGCGTGAAAACACATTTTTACAGTGTTTTTGTTTGTTTAGAGGTATCGTAGCTAAACTGATGATATTAATGAGATACTATCAATTAAAACATGTGTGTTAAGTCTCCTAGTTCTCGCGAACTCAAATTTTGCTATCTGAAGAAGTGTTGATGAGCTGTAATGGGCAAAAAAACACAAAATAAATTGAATTTTGCGGCACAAGCGTGAGCATTCACCTTAAGTTCTCAAACAACGAAGTGTTTGATAATAATGTAACACAACCAATTAAGTCAGAGAGTCGTCTATTCAGAGCAGCATAATGTTTGCGACAGCTGCTCTCGCGGCGGAGCCGGAAGCCGGTGACGGTCCGGTTCCGGCGCGGCCCCGGCGCCGGTAATTACCCAAGGGTTGACAGGTGAGCTGAACATTCAGAACAGTTTGGAAGCCGGATACTTTTTAGGATACATATTTACAGTAGATTTTTATTACTTTAGCGAAATTTAAGTACTTACGGTTTTATTTCACGCTAGTCATTTGCCTACAGATACGCGTGGTAAGTGTGTTGAAATAAAAAACTGTCCCACTCCCCCTATTTTGTATCCCCCCCCCCCATTAGCATACATCTTTGAGAGTTGAGTGGAGCTACACATAACGAGCGTAGTCGCTGGCGTAAGCTAATAAACCATACCCTATTAGCACTCAGCTATAAGGTAAAATGTATAATTTTGGAATCGGATTAGTAATTCCATACAAATACACATATATTTTAGTCATATTTTATCAATTTGTGTATTCATCAAATAAACATAATTGTCTTCGTGGATTTTTTGATAGATCTTTTTAAGTTCTACAACTTTTCTATGGAAACCATATATTTCGTGAAAAACGCATTCGCTCAATCGTTTGTTCGTCGAATTTGGTTGCAAAATTGGTCGCCACGAAAAGACCTTTTAACAAAATAGTATACCCGTAGTGCGTACTTCCTCAATGAGTATGCCCACCCTGTAATTCCATCCTAAACATTGTTTTTTTTTAATGTTTATTAAGGTATTACCTATATAGTTTCTGAGATTACCTCCTACATACAAAATTACAAAAATGTTACCTCTTTATAATAAGTGATATAGCATAGACTAATTATTTTAAGAAATCAGAACTCATTAAAAAAAACTATAGTCTATACAAACACGTGAGTTCGGACACAGGTTCGGGAGGTTCATCAAATGCCTGACACAGTAATAGAGCTTTTTTGTGAAAGAGCTCGTCCGGGAAAGTACTACCACCATACCTATTTCTATTTTGCCGTGAAGCAGTAGTGCTCGCATTGCTGTGTTCCGGTTTAAAGGGTATGGTTGCCGGTGAAATTAAATAAATAAATAAATAAATAATGCTGGACAAGTTCACACAGCATTATCTAGCCCCAAGCTAAGCCAGAGGCTTGTGTTATGGGTACTAGATAACTGATATACTTAATATAATACATTACATAGATAGATATTTTTTATTATACATAGAAAACACCCAGAACACCCTGAACAAATATCTGCAGAACGCACAAATATTTGTTCCGAGGCAGGAATCGAACCCGCAACCTCCTGCGTCGCAGGCCAAGCTTCGCCCGCCGCGCCACAGAGGTCGTCAAATTACACGCACATGAGACTTTTCATCTTTATGTCTCAGGGTGGCGGGCGCAGTGCAATGCCACATAGGCTGCTTCCTAGGTGGACGTGACCTATGAGGTAATGGACTGTTCATAGGCAGAGGGTACCGCTTAACATTAGGTGGGTCATCTGCTTGACCCGTCATTCCAAGTTGTATAAAAAAAAAAACTAAATACTACGCAGTTACATGTAAACAATAAACTAGAATTAGTACAAATAAAAATAAGTTGTTAGTTTTAAGGTAAATATGTTACTATGGGCATTTGTCTAGGTCATTTGAATTTTTCAGCGTAGCTTGAAATAATTTAATTATTTATATACCACTGTTTTCGTATAACTGAAAAAACGAAACGTCTTTGTTTTCGGTCCACACTAGCGCCTAGCGCCTTGCGCCCGACACGAAAAGTTTATGTTATTACAAATTGTTATTTCTCGCAACCAATAGAGATATTTGAACAAATAAACATTCGTTTTGTAGATTATATTTATTCATACATATACATACATAGACACACGCCTTTTTCCCCGAAAGGGTATAGGCAGAGCCTCAATGGGCCTCTTTTCACAGTGGATTGCACCATCGTGGAATATAGACGTGACAAGTGGTGAACTCATCGCCGTCATTGCCTCCCACGACTGACTCGGCCAACGCTTTCTTCCAGTAATAACACATTCCATAATAAGCTAGCGGCCAGGACAAATTTTATAACAACGAATCTTATCAACAAGTCCGGGTAATCCCTTAGTCGGCTTTTACGACATCCACGGGAGGAGACGGATGGGTATATTCTTAGGCCGGACACACCAGCACTAGCTATGTTCATTTTGAGCATAAACATATTTATTGATGATGTCATCACACAAAGAAAATGGCAGCCAAGAAAGGCAAAGTTTTATTGCCGTACCACGAAATGATATATCTAATACACGATACTGCTCACGCCGTTTCTTCGTATAGAAATACGACATTCATGACAGCTTGAGTTCGGAAGTTTTTCGCAAATCAGTTCCCTAAACTCTATGTGATATCCCTATTGCAAGCTAGATACAGCATTTTAAGCGATACTATAGTTTGAATCGAAAATGGAAATTTGTTTTATTACGTTAACTTTATGTGATTTTTGAAAATCCCCCCATTGCATACTACTGGGGAGGAACCAGCAACAGCAATGGGCCTCTAAAGACTGTTGAAGATGAGAAAGGACTTCAAAAAATCTTTAAAAATTTAATTTAATTTTTGAACTAAGTTTATACAACCCGGTGGACTTCTCTTCACCTAAAATTGATTTTCAGCTGTTCCTTTGGGGTTTCTCTACTTTTTTAATCACCTCTTACTTAATACTTAATACAATACATAGATAGATATTTTTTGTTATACATAGAAAATACCCAGAACACCCTGAACAAATATCTGTAGATCGTACAAATATTTGTTCTGACGCGGGAATCGAACCCACAACCTCCTGCGTCGCAGGCGAACCTTCGCCTGCCGCACCACAGAGGTCGTGTATACAGGGCGTCCCAAGGCTATGCGACATGAAGGGAAAGAGGTAGGATATTTTGCCAAAAGGTGACTTTATTTAATTTTTAAAACTTAGTAATAATGCATTCAAAGATTTTAAAAAATTACTGTTGTCGTCTGGGAATCTAACCGAACATTTAATGGAATCAAACATTTTACGTTATTCTAGAGGTTTTTTTAAATCCATTCTTTCGATTGCCGTCATAAAAATACGGAATGTTTTTTTACACATTTAAGTAGGCTCGATTTCCATTCAAAACATGTAATTTTTAGAAACTCTTAGTTTTAAAATTAAATTAAAGTCTTCTTTCAGCAAAATATCTCATCTACAATATTTAAGGTACTTTCCCTTCATGTCGCATAGTCATGGGACGCTCTGTATATAGCGTAGGTGGCCAAGTGTACAAATAGGTGGGCATAATGTTACAAGCATTTTTTATTTTACGATTGTTTTAAGTATTAATATATACCCAATAGTAGACCCTAAAAAACCGTAATATACTAGAATTAAATGACTTCTCTATCTATTCCAGCGTATAAAACATTATTCATAGAATTGATTGTTTGTGCAAGCAAGCGAGATGCCCACTGAACTGCAAAAGGTTCGATTGATCCCGTCCTTGGGTAGTCTGATAGTAACACGGGTCCAGCCGCCAATTATGGACGTGTATGTATTACACTGCCTAATGACCGCTGAATCGTAGACACGCCATTACACACTTGCTTTGGTTTGGACGATTTGCAACATGGAGGTACGACGTTCCTAGAAGCTATCGTATTAGCACCAACTGTACCTAAACTAGATAGGGCGCTGTCACATGGGACTATAACGACACGACACTAAATCGTCACCGATACCAGGAGGGGCAAGTCGGAGTTTTGCTACGAAAATCCATACGATGACACCAATCGTTCGTCGTACCGGGATTCTGAGGGTCGAGATATCTAATGAGGTCCAATATGGGAGTCATCTCGAAGCAAAAGCTGCACTGTCTTCCAAAAAACTTGGAGTGCTAAACCGTGCTAAGCAGTATTTTACGCGAATCAACGGCTGTTGCTTTACAAAGCACAAGTTAGGCCGCACGTTGAATACTGTTCCCATCTATGGCAAGGGAAACCCAAGAACCAGCTGCTTTGCTTTGACTCCCTACAGAGAAGAGCCATTAGAATCATCGGCGACCCTAAGCTCTCGAATACTCTAGAACCGCTTAGCCAGCGCAGAGCCATTGGATCACTTTGCGTGTTCTACCGCCTCATACAACGGGGAATCAGAGCATTCCCCGTTGTAGAGACAGTAGGACACGCAAGACCGTCGCTTATAGACACCGGCAACACCGGGGGTATTGTTCGATACGCTGCCTATTGTAGGAATTTAATAACATTGTTCTTGAAGCGGCGCAAGTAGTAACCAAGCGGAAAAACCTCAGATGGAAGCTCATTCCATAGTTTGTAGGTATGGGGAAGAAATGATCTCGAGAAACGAGTCGTTCGAGAAACCTGGGGTTCTATGATGTGCGGATGAGCTTTGTCACGGATTGTATGTAAATTTATAGCTGTCGTGTCGTTATCGTACACGTAACGCGTACAGAAGCCTACATCATATAACGCTATAATAATATACGTCGTCTAACACTCTAATACGTCGTGAAACACAATATGTGAAGGGGTAACCCTCATTATTAGCGATATGAGGGTCATGAGAGCACGGGCTATTAGTTATGAGGATCCTGTGGGCTCTTTGATGCGTGGGAAGGTCTAATATGCGGCCTCACTAAAGAACATGGGCAACTCTCATACAATGTTTCACCCATTTTTTGACTAACGTCACGTACAGTTGAGATACTTTTGGTTATTGATAAATATGTTAAGATACTGAAAAAACAACTTTAATTTATTGCGTAGAAGTTGTGGGAAAGTAATCAAGTAATTTAGTAGTAGTAGAGCTTTTTTGTGAAAGAGTTCGTCCGGGGAAGTACTACCACCATACCTATTTCTGCCGCAAAGCAGTAGTGCTCGCATTGATGTGTTCCGGTTTGAAGGGTAAGGGTGCCGGTGAAAATACAGGCACATGAGACTTTTCATCTTTATGTCTCAGGGTGGCGGGCGCAGTGCAATGCCACGTAGGGCGCGTCCTAGGTGGACGTGACCTATGAGGTAATGCACTGTTCATAGGCAGAGGTTACTGCTTAACATCAGGTGGGCCATATGCTTGTTCCGTCATTCAAGAAGTATAAAAAAATAAAAAATAAACTTGTTGCGTTTTGTTTCACGCAAATGCAATGAGTTGATTTATTTAGAAACACAAATTTTGCATTTTTTTTTTTTTTTTTAGTTATTTATAAAAAATGGCCAGAAAACAACATTAAGAACCGTACTAATTACTTCCATGAAGTCTAGTTAATTTTTTTTTCAGCGGTTGGCTATCTCCTTTATGTGTGAAATTACCTAGTTCTAGTACTAGTGGTTCGCCCCGAACTGAGACCTCGTGAATATACGCGATGTAGGTATACCTTCTTTCTTTACCTTTCTAAGCAACTTCTAAAAACCATTAGAAAGATAAAGTTTTCACGGCACCACCTCGAGATAATTTCCTACACATCGTCGAAAGAACCCTCGAGATAATTTCCTACACATCGTCGAAAGAACCCTCGAGATAATTTCCTACACATCGTCGAAAGAACCTCACGTGGCGTATCAATACTACATTCCTATTAGTAGTAGCTGACGAATTAATAGACAATCTCCTTTTGTGAAGTCAGTTACCTTCTCAAAATAACCTAGCATGTGTATCCTGATAATACTTTTAGATTAGGTACTAGTACAAGGAAACCATAGGCATCATTTCAAAAGTTTATTGTTTCGAAAAACTTAGAACTACAACGTCATTCAAATCCCTAGAAATGGGAGGTCAACAATCAATGTTATATTGGCTAACACTTTAAGGGGTACAGGTTTAGAAATCATCCAATTTTAAAATCAAATATCCCCTTATTTTTGTTCCATAAGCTACATGTATGCCAAATTTCAGCATTGTGTGATTGCTGGCCATAAAGGTTTCATATTTTTACTCTTTTGATTTTCATTTCTTTCTTTCTTTATTCCTTATTGTACACACAAACAGAGAAGAAAACCAACTTACATAGAGGACAAAGACGAGCTTAAAATACGTATATCTTATATCTCAAAAACTACATAGTCGAAAATATAATTAAAAATAGATTTTAAATGTCAATGATAATGTAATGATAATATATTATAGTTGACAATGATATTACCTAGTGGGGTTTCTGAACACTATCTTTTCGTTAAGTATAAAATACGTTGGTAACACCAATTTTATTTAAAGCAATTATATTCTTGAACAGTGCTAAGGCGAAGATAATATCAAGAATAAGATAGCATGTATGTTCATTCAGAAACACAAATCGATTACTACCTGATGCGTGGTTAGTGATAATTTAACTACAAACGCAAAGGAGACTTTACAGTTATACGAATAAAGCTTGATTCTAAACACACCGCGTTTTTATTAAGTAATCAAATCGCGTCGCGCCGCTCCGAAATAAACATCAATTAAGTACTGTTTAGTAACTAAATATCACCAGTAACTAAATAAATAAATAAATAATGCTGGACAGTTCACACAACATTATCTAGCCCCAATCTAAGCAGAGTTATGAGTACTAGATAACTGCTATACTTAATACAATATATTACGTAGATAGATATTTTTTATTATGCATAGAAAATACACAGAACACCCTGAACAAATATCTGCGAACGCACAAATATTTGTTCCGAGGTGGGAATCGAACCCGCAACCTCCTGCGTCGCAGGCGAAACTTCACCCGCCGCACCGCAGAGGTCCTCATCCTGATTTAAAAAATAACCAGTCGTAATAAAATATCACCAGTAACTAAATATCACCAATAAATAACCACACAATATTTTTTGGATATCATGTTTTTTCTTTTCAGGGTCCGAACGAATGACAAAAGGAAGTAGTGAGTGGTAGAAAGGTCACGGAGTTGAAAGGAGGGTAGACAGGATAGGGCGGAACAGGAAGCATGTGTCCTTGTGAACTGTACCGGGGGACGTTTTCCTGTTACGCAGTAAAATAAGCTTTGATTTACCGATACAAGAATGACTGTCCAATAGGAATTATTTACAAGGGGTGCTAAGTTTGTAGCATTTGTTGACGACGTACATTTCTACTGAAAATAAATAAGGACCAACAACTATAACTTTTGAAACTATCATGTTTATGTACATAATTTTCACTAGAAACGCTGTTATTGATTAATAGCAGTCGATAAGCCATGCCAGAGGCCCTCGGGCGGCTTGACAAACTCCGACACCAGAGGCCAGCACTACCTCATACGAAACGAAACGAACTAGAAACGGGATATTTACCATGATTTTTGAGTTTTAAATGTTCCCGATATTTCGGCACAGTTGCATGCGCCATGATCACGGGAGAACTAACTAAAGTCTTTGCGAGTAGATGTTATTGGCAGATATATCGATCTACCCTCTTTCTTACTCTTTTATTACGAACGGTACCACCACCATCGGTTTCATTGTCACACTTCACACCAACTCGACACACAACACTAACGGTATCCGGACGCGTAGCAGGTACCACACTTTTTTGATTCTTATACATTCTCACCACTGGCTTCCATAGTCCAGATAAGATCAATTATCTGGAGTAATAAAAGAGTGAGAAAGAGGGTAGATCGATATATCTGCCTATAACATCTACTCGCAAAGACTTTATTTAGTTCTCCCGTGATCTATCGGGAACATTTAAAACTCAAAAATAATGGTAAATATCCCGTTTCTAGTGAAAATTACCAACTAACTGTATTTTACAAGCTTTTATTTGAATGAAAATGCTTGTATATTCGAGTCAAATCTTGCAACTGAATTTTAAAGCAGTTATCCTCAACCGATTGAGATGAAATTTAGCAAACCTATCAATTTCCGATGACAATACAATATTATGGTGGCAACGAGCTGATCCGATGATGGAGACGGAAGGTGGAAAACGGAACTCCTCGAAGGATAATAGCAGAGGGGCCGTGTTTAGGTACTCCTGATTATAGAGTCGATAGAACACAGCGAGCCGATGTCTCGGCGCAGACTCAGCGGCTCTAGTGCACTGGTGAGCTTGGGGTCGTTGACGATTCTAACAGCTCTTCTCTGTAGGGAGTCAAAGCGAAGCAGCTGGTACTTAGGGGCCCCTTGCCATACGTGAGAACAGTATTCAATTTGTGGCCGAACTTGTGCTTTGTAAAGTAGTAAGCGCTAAGTTGGCGTGAAATACTGTTTTGCACGGCTATGCACTCCAAGTTTCTTAGAAGTTAGAGCCGCCTTCACAAGTTCTTGTTTTATTGAATCATGGTTTTTATGGTCTATTCGCTTAGCGCCAGCCAGAGTCGTCCGTTCCGTTCCTAACTAATTGTCAGCATCATCATCATAAGCCCACACTAGTCCACTGCTGGACATAGGCCTAGGTGTTGTGTGAAAAACATAACTTCTATTCAAACAGTTACATATTTTAAAAGCTAAAATGCAAATAATCAAAAGCTTTATCGATAAAAGTCTTTATCGAAAGCGGATTACGTCACTACGACGCCCTTCCATTAAATTACAGCTCTGCGCATAGGATTATTTCGACAACATCCGTCATCGCCCGGCGACCGCGCAAATACGTATTGACAGCTCCAATCCGGCCGATAAATGAAGTCTATTTTAAATTTTCATACGTCATTGAGTAGCTTTTACTCACTGATTTGCCAATTATGGGCAACAATCTGATGATGATTAATGTGTTTGATATAAATGTTCATAATATATTTTAATTATTAACGAAACGAAAATAACCAAGAAAAATAAATGGGTATCAGTGGAGATAAACATACGCTTAATAATACAACTGCGAAATAAATAAGAACACGAATGGCACAGACTAGGTAAGTACTGAAATGACAAAAAAATTGCAAAACCCGTATTTGAATTTGAATAAAACTTAAATTTAGAATATACTTACCGACTAGTTATTGAAGCTACGAACATTTAAAATAAAGCACATTTCAACAGTTCGATTTTAATCATACGAGAGAATACACCAAGCTACAGCTACACTAGCTGAAACATGAAACCAAAACACTATCTTGTAGATAATGGACTTATCGATAAATGTCAACACTATCCGTTTTCGGAGCTACCCGCAGAAAATTGAGCCGCTCTAACAAATGGCTTGCTTTATTAGATCTCGGTCGGCGAACCCCGTCGTCCAAGCACCTGAATGTCGTGAAATTGTGCGAACGCTCGCCTACACAAAGAATTATCGACTAACATTTATCAAACTCTGCAACGTGATTGGTAGTCAAGTCAGATTGCTTGTTCTAAATTCGAAATGGAATATCAATGAGGGTCGACGTTTGATGAATGTGCCACCACACTATTTTATCATTTTTAAACCTTGTGGACTCTTCCCGCCATTTTCGAAAAGAGACGTCGGCTACTTTTGTTTTATTTCTTTTCTTTTGTGTTACTTTGGTGGCATTTTAACCAATGTAGCTCATTTAAAGAGCACAAGTGTAGTGAAATGAAATGGGAGTGAATTGCGTGGCTTTTAAAATTGTTGGAAATTGTCTACCAAAGTTTTAGTTAAACGGCCACCGTATTACTACACAGAACCAGAACAAATATTTGCAGATCATACAAATATTTGTCCCGCAGCGAGAATCGAACCCGTAACTCAGCTGGCTGCGCGCCCACCGCGCCACAGAGGTCATCATTGTTTGATGCAGTACAATCATATTTTTATTGGTAGTAATAAACACTCTAAGTACATTCTTAATACAATTATGTATCTGTAGATATCGAAGCATTAATAAACAAAATAGATTTAACATTGAACTAATCTTGGAACTTTATTGTGTATCTACGACATAAATCCAACCCTTAACTTAAGTACCCATTTCGATTCTATTCTGCCCGCAAAATTATGGGCAATTCAATAACCTAGGCTTGAAATTGGACCTTTTTAGAGATCAACTGGCTAAGCACCCTCTATGAAGGTTACGTACCTACTTACAAAATTACCAATTTTAAAACTAGCTATAATGGATTGCAAAATTCCTCATCTTAGATTTGATTTTAAATTAAAAATATGAATAGTTACTACATCATAATTCCGAGGGATCACTGTAGCAGAAACACGATAGGACAATATTTTCTCGATAGAAAAAAAAAAACCAAAGTTACGTCTATTTTCTGCCTAGATTCGATTGTTTATTAAAATTGTGCATAATATTGGGTAAAAATTAGATAAATAAAATCAATACAACAAAGCCGAGGGTTTGCTGTAGGGGTTTTGTATAATTATCTGTATTTTTTTTATATTTCATAAAAAACACTTTTACGAGCGGCATGATGCGTTTTTTTTGGGTGAAGATTTCTGCCTGGGCTTGAAGCAGTCCCTACCTGCCTACGCAATTATGTTCAAGATAAATAATCAACCTATTTTTAAATTTGGAACTGTTCAATGAAGCATAATGGGAACACTGCAGTTATGAGGCCTGAGGTTTTGAGTCTTATTATGTAGGTATTTGCCCCTTCAAATAGACGGCTAAGGTCAAACTATTCTCAACCATTCTACTCGAGCCATTAATTTCAATTTGAATTTAAAAAGTTAGAAAACTGTCGGGACTGCCACGTAATTCTGAAGCTGTTATACTTACTGGTGCTTACTAATTTGCGTTTGGTGCATTCGAAACAAAGACCTCAAAGACTTCGGGTCTGCGCTCAAAGTGTTCGAACCAAAAGAGATAAAACGCATAAAGGAGGATAATTCTAACAAGTTTTATCCGTACATTACTGCTTGATTATAGACCACATTTGAAGAACTAGAATGTGAACCGGCAGTGTATCGAACTCTTTGCCATCGTTAGAATTTTCCTAAAAAAACCTTCAGCTTCCTAACGCCGGACGTGATTTGAATGATTGTTCACAATATTAAGGGCAATTTATAAAATAAAACTGGTCAAGTGCGAGTCAGACTCGCGCAAGAAGGGTTCCGTACAATTATCTATAAAAACAGTCCAAAACCTGACACCGCAGATCATTGCTTAACCTACATTTTGAAAAATCACGTTTGTTGTATGGGAGCCCCTTAAATATTTATGTTATTCTATTTTTTTGTATTTGTTGTTGTAGCGGCATCAAAAATACATCATCTGTGAAAATTTCAACTGTCTAACTATCACGGTTCATGAGATACAACCTGGTGACAGGCTGACAGACAGACATACAGACAGCCAGACAGACAGACAGACAGACAGACGGACAGCCGAGCCTTAGTAATAGGGTCCCGTTTTACCCTTTGGGTACGGAACCCTAAAAATTGTTTAGATGAATTTTTTTGGTATTAAAACAGGAATGCATTCTTGTATGTTCTCGATAACTTGCATGAGGAAGATTTATGAATGTTCCGTTTGAATGAAGTCACTGGCGGCGGCACAGCTAGTATCGAATGTAATAAACAGTCTCCCTTGCCTCTTATGTGCCAGAGGTACAGCCGGAAAGTAGATTCTAGTAGGCGCTACTAATTAAATGAGAAAGCTGCGTCCTCGGAGCTTCGTAAATAAAATAGGTCGAGTCTCAAGTATCACGGTATCACCGGCACAGCCTCCTCTAATTAACCTCCGTACATAATGGATTTCCTACGAGACTGCCTTATAAATTGTATAGAACACAGCTCTAAATTTCGTTAGAGAACCTGCCCCAATCGGCCTGGTACACCTACGTCACCTTCACGACCAAGGTATCCCTACTGGTAGAAATAAGATGAAAAAAAAAAACACTTATTTCTATCGGTTTTGATAGGTGGAATCTCTAAGTTCACTTATCCCTACTATAAAAATCAATAAAATAATCTATACTAATAAATTGTATAGAACATAGCTCTAAATTTCGTTCAAGAACCTGTCCCAATCGGCCGTACACCTATCCGTACCAAAGTACGGATAGGTGCTTCTCTGCTTAGCTTGGGGCTAGACAATGTTGTGTGAACTGTCCAGCATTATTTATTATTATTATTATTATTATTATTAAAGAATCCCTACTGGTAAGTGGAATAAGTGGAAAAAAAACATTTAGATCTACTTACTTTTGGTCCCACTGGTATAAGTGGAAAAAAACCATTTAGATCTACTTACTTTTGGTCCCACTGGTATAAGTGGAAAAAAACCACTTAGATCTACTTACACTTTGGTCCCACTGGTATAAGTGGAAAAAAAACCACTTAGAGCTACCGGTTGTGATAGTACTTATACCTACTGTATAAATAAATAAAATAATCTATACTTATATCCCACACAATCCCACTAATATCATATATCAAATTGCGATGTTTGGATGTTTGTAGGTTTGTTAATCAATCACGCCGAAACGTTAACTAAAATATAATAAAATTCAAGAATATTACTCAGGAGAACATAAAAGGGTAAATTCACACTGCTGTGAGAGGGAAGAGTCAATTTCCCAATTGTCATTCAGCGTGGCAATGCAGCCAGCATCTCAGGGACGCTTCCATCTGGTAGTGATTTGGATCAATTGAGCTACCTTTAGATCGTTAGCAGCGGCCTTCAGGTAGCACAACTGTTTCATAGTAGTAGTAGAGCTTTTTTGTGAAAGAGTTCGTCCGGGGAAGTACCACCATACCTATTTCTGCCGCAATACAGTAGTGCTCGCATTGCTGTGTTCCGGTTTGAAGGGTGCCGGTGAAATTACAGGCACATGAGACTTTTCATCTTTATGTCTCAGGGTGGCGGGCGCATTGTAATGCCACATAGGGTGCGTCCCAGGTGAACGTGTCTTATGAGGTAATGCACTGTTCATAGGCAGAGGTTACCGCTTAACATCAGGTGGGCCATCTGCTTGTACCGTCATTCAGTAGTGACAAAAAAAAAGTTTATTTTTTTGTAGAGGCTTTTCAAGTGACATGTTCCACAATATGTACGAGAAAGTGAAGTTCTATATATTCTGTATTGGTTGACTGTGATAGTTGAAGGGCACGTATAGCGGGAACCTGCTCACTGCAGTGTATTTTTCCATTGATAATACTAGGTAAATGTGTATGTAATTTCCAATTAGGGTCACCAAGAGACATGCGAACTGCTAAGGAGTGGAATACACTACCGTCGTCTGTCTTTCCTGAAAACTATAATCTGGGTCTCTTCAAGTCTAAAGTGAATAGGTGCCTTCTAGACCTTTGTGCTTCATCTTCGGCCACATCGTCACTTACTAACAGGTGAGATCGTAGTCAAACAAAGGTCTATCAATGTTAAAAAAAAAAAAAAAACAGGCCTCTCCTAGTTTGGGAGCCACTGTATAATGTCTCAAATTTGCATGTTTTTACTTTTTATTGTTATTTTTTAAAGCTCACTGTTTGTTACTAAATATTAACCTGTGTTAGTTACGTAATAAAAAAAAATAAAAAAATAGATTGTTTATACCCGCTTCTGTTAAAGTGCACAGTAGGTCTTGCAACTGCAAAAACGCTGAAAGTCATGAAAATCAAGTTTTACATTGCTCTTGCATTTTTATTGTAGTAAATATGTTATATTTAGTTTATCTTTAATGATACATAATCTATTCTTGAATCATATTTTGGTGCACTACCTCTAAATTGTTTTCCGCAATACTTTGTGTATGTTACATATATGTTTGGTTAGCTGGAAGATAATGCTATCTAGCATTAAGTACGCCTGTGTACAATACTTTTTATGTTGTGCAATAAAGATTTTTCTATCTATGTATCTATCTCTAAATTACTTACTTCAACACATTCTAGATTCTGTAATCCTTATAAATGATCTTTACGTCAACATTTGCTGCGTCATCTTAATTGTGGTAATAAATCGTCCCGAGACGTTTTCTAACAGAGATTACACGACATGATTTATTAGTTTTTCTGGTTTATATCCATCAATTTAGAAATGCTATGACGCTTGTTGCAAAGGTTATCTATTGACCTTATATTGTTTTTTTTTATTGCACTCTAGTTACCCGGACTTGTTAGTAAGATTCGTTGTTATAAGATTGGCCCTGCCTGCTAGCTTATTAAGGAGTGTATTATTACTGGACGAAAGTGTTAGCAGAGTCATTCGTGGGACGCAGTGGCGGCGATGAGCTCACCACTTGTCACGTCTTTATTCCCACGATGCTGCTAACCATAGTGAAAATAGGCCCATTGAGGCTTTGCCTACTCTTTCGGGGAAAAAGGCGTGTGTATGTATGTATGTATGTATGTGTGTACTAATTACGAATAATGTAGGTACAGTAATTATGCTAAAAAGCGGCCAAGTGCGTGTCGGACCACGTGCATTGTATTTGTCCATCACAATATGCGATGGACAAATACGGAAGTGGAATTTTCTGTTTTACACAACTAACAACTTCATGTAAGTAATTTTCAGTGGAATTTGTACGAAATTTTCCTTATTACTTCTCCAGGCACATTTTATATAATTTGATCGACTGTTACTCGCTAATAGTAGAGAGGCCACTTCTAAAAAGTCGTCAAATGGCTATTCCCGTTAGACCGACGAGTCCCCCCGCCGACAACCGGTATCATTGTGTTCAGCATGATCTCCTGAACAAGAATAGACCGGTTGTCGTATTCTAAAGTGGTGGAGGGGGAGAGAGGGGAGGGGAAAGATGCGAAAACCGGGTATAAGGTTTGGTTAATATCTCAATAACCGCTTGTCAGATTTAAACAGGTAAGGTGTCATACGAACGGTAATAAAAAAAATAAGTTTTTTATAAAAGTTCTTACAGTTTTCAAGAAGAAAAATATATATGGATTTCTTAAGCTTTTTATCTAGTGAAATCATAAATGCAATACAATATTTGAATTACTTCACTCGATAAAAAAAATGTAAAACCACCTTTTTAAAATTGATATACCATTTTAGCCTTACTTCATACACATTTTAATTTTTGAAATATTTGGTAGGTACGCTGCTTTACCTGTATAATTGGACTACGCATGAATAATGACAGGCTTACGCTTATTTCGATAAAGACTTCAAAAGGCAGGGCAATGTGTTTTTGTTTTTTAAATTTTAACTTTGAACTCACTTTTTGAAATACACATACTATACTATACTATACATACACAAAGCGGGCTTGAAAATTGTTGTTAATTAAATTTTCACCTATCTTTTTTTCTTGGCCTACTACTGGAGTGAATAGGCCCAAAAAAATAATTATACGAGAATCGGTTCTACATGATACAATCAATATAAATCTTAGAGCAATGCGGCCTCCATACCGTGATGCTCTATGATATAAATAAATAGCAATTGAAAAAACCACATAAAAATTACTCACCAAAAGATATGAGGCCACTGTTGAGCATTGTTAGTTTGATGCTGTTGGGGATCGACACCAGGCTGGTGGTGCCTGACGTCCGCATATCCTTCTTCTTCGGCTTCTTCTCCAGGTCATACCTGGTGGTAGACCTGGAGCGGTGCTTGCGCTGGCTGGTCGCAACGGACGTGCCGCGCTGGCCCGTTCTCGACGACATGTTCACAAACTAAACTTTTCCACGTCTTTTTTAACTTTTATACCACACAAAACGGATGTACGTAAAATTAACAGCACATTTTACGACACAACACGTCAATATTAGACAGACTATAAAGCGACACTGATTAATAATAGCATATAAAAATCCATCACTAAACTCTATCACTATTTGAGTCGCGCGCGAATGTTCATAGCCCGAGCATGCGAGTTCATCCGATGCTAACTTGGCACCTGCAACAAAAGAGGAATAGATGTAAATAAGTACCTTATTCTATTCTATTTCTAGCCCTTTGTGTCCCACTGCTGGGCAAAGGCCTCCCCCCACTCCTTCCAGACATCACAATCTATGTTTGCCCAATCAGCCAGAACTTATCAATTACGTCTCGCTATCTCCGTTTAGGTCTGCCGCGTCGCCTTCTCGCTGGGTCAGGACGCCACTCGGTGGCTACCTTCACCCACAGCTCGCTTGGCATGCGGCAGACGTGACCAGCCCAATCCCACTTCAGCGTAGCAGCTTTTGAAGCTACATCCACAATTCACCTATCACATGCCACCGCGAACTAAACACGCGAGCGACTCTTCCCGCCATTGTCTTCTTTTATTTTATTTCTTTTCCTAGTGTTTTCTTGAGTTATAATGTGTTATTTTGGTGGCATTTTAACTATTGTAGCTCGTTTAAAAAGCACAAGTGTAGTGAAATGAAATGGAAGTGAATTGCGTGACTTTTGAAATTGGTGGAAATTGTCTACCAAAGTTTTAGTAAAATTGGCCACCGTTTTACTAAATCATGACTCGACTGTGACTTTGACGACTTGGAAGGAGTTTAACGTTGCAAAATATATTGAAAATACAATATAGTGAAAATACAGATGCTTGAAAATGGCAAATGCACAAGCCGTGCGGCGCCAATTATAAAGAAAAAAAAAACACTCGAGCAACGCGCCAACACTAAGGGCGCTAACTCTGATAAACGCTTTCTTACACCAGTTTGAACTTACCTATTGATATTTTTAATCACAGCCTTTATTGTTAACGCATTAAGAGTATTTTTGAGTTATTATTTAAGGTAGTTAGAATTTTGGTGTAAACTGTTTATCTTTCTGAAAATAAAAAAATCTAAATCTAAATCTAATTTGGGTTTATGAGCGCAACGCAGTATTTCCAATCCCATCCATGAGGCTCACACCCAGGATACTGCGCCCATCGCTCGCTGGCAGACCTTGAGTTTGGACTTCTGAAGCCAATAGGTATCCAAATATGTACCCAACTAGTTAAAAGTAATATATCAATGATGCTGAGCAGTTGTATATCCTAACTGTAATCTATATATATATATATATTAAAAACAAAGTCGTGTTAGTTACACCACTTATAACTCAAGAACGGGTGAACCGATTTGGCTGAAAATTGGTGGGGAGGTAGCTTAGAACCAGGAGATTGACATAGGGGGGAGGGGTAAATACAGAAATACAATTTATTTGTAAAACCAATTTACATGTCAAAAAAATAAATCCAATATAAATAAAAATCACAATTATAAAGCATAACATAATATCAAGTCAAGGTAGGCACAAGACAAAACAATTACCTACACTAATAATGATTACACAAGTAACCTTCTTTCGAGAAGTTCGCTCACAGAATAGAAATTCTGCTCGATAAGCCAACGTTTCAGACGAAACTTAAAACTGGATAAACTGCCATCCGATGTGACAGAGTCTGGTAGTTTGTTGTATACTGCCGGACCCATTACATGAGTTAACTTTGAGGACTTCGTGAGGGAGCGGCCGATAGACGCGAGCTTCCCTGCGTTCCGCGTCCCGTACGAGTGGATGTCGCCATTCTTCTTGAACCCTCCTAGGTTTGACCGGACATACACCGCTACTTGCATTATCACAATGCAGGGCAGTGTAAGTATGCCTAGTTCTTTAAAATGTGGTCTAGCAGAGACGTCACGTCGTATATTAACTAAGGTGCGTACGGCTCGTTTTTGCATCCTGAAGGCACGCTCCCAGTCGGCAGCGCGCCCCCATAGCTCGGCACCATACTGTAACACCGAGTGAACTGTTGCGAAATAACAGCTTCGTGCCACCTCCGCCGGAACCACGCGAGCCACCCGTTGGAGCGCGAAGCATGCGCTACCTATCTTCCCGCATAGCTTATCTATATGGCTCTCCCAGGTAAGGGCTCTGTCTAATTCGAAGCCAAGGAACGTGGTTGCTTCAGATTGGCCAATGGCAGTTCCGTTCACGTGGACAACCAGCTGTCTCACCGTTTTACCGGATAAGCGGAAATGTAGGTAGTGGGTCTTGTTTAAGTTCAGAGCCAATCCATTCATCCTGAACCATCCAGAGAGTAGGCTGGCTGTTTCGTTCAGTCTCTCCTCCAGCGCATCTAAAGACTTCGCGGTGACGATCGCAGCCACATCATCTGCGTACATGAGTGTCTCCGCGGAGGTCACCGCTCCAGGCAGATCGTTCAGGAGGAGGGAGAACATAATGTTGGAGACGGATGATCCCTGCGCTACTCCCATGGTGGGGGATAGGGGCTCTGACCGTTCATTACCTCCAACAACTATTTGTGATCGATCACGCATCATCTCCGTAAGCACGGCGTACGATGCTCCCTCGATCCCGTAGTGGCTCATTTTAGCAGCAAGTACAGCGTGGCTGGCCACGTCAAAGGCCTTGGACAAGTCGCAGCACAGCACGGCCACCTGTAGCCTCTTTTCCCGAGCGGCCAGTACCTGTCGCACCACCTCGCGCGCCAGCGACGTCGTGGAGTAGCCGGTGCGGTACGCGTACTGCCGGGGCGACAGGGCGTCCGTCGCCAGCAAGTACTCCACCAGCCGGCTGCTTAGGCCATTCTCAAGAACTTTAGCAATAGCCGGTATAATCGAGACCGGCCTGTAGCTGTCCATATTTTCTCGTCTTCCTTTACCTTTATAGATGGGAGACACCTTGCTCACTTTTAGCGCCTGCGGATAGGCACCTTCTTCGAGGCAAGTATTAAAAAGGTGAGCCACTACCGGGGCCAGGGGTACTATGACACACCTTAGGAGCTCCATGGAGAGTCCATACACATCCCTAGAACGCTTGGGAGGTATGCGCTTAGTCACAATGCTGGCCACTTCATCAGCACTGAACTCGCGCAGAACCAGCCGGGCGCCAGCATGTGGCCGCACCGCCGCCAGCGCGCAGGTAGCACCCACGACGTCAGCGGCGGGCGCGCCACACGCCGCCGCCGCATTCAGGAACCTATAATTAATCGCGTCTACAGCATGTTTTGGCGTAGGAAACCTACTACCCGTATCATCCCTCAAAATAGAAGAGAAATCAAGTGGAACAGTGTTGTTCATCCCTCTTTCCTTGTTCACTATCTTCCACATAGCTTTACTATGATTTTTACTATTTTTAATGAATTCCGTGTAATGGTACACCTTAGTGTTTTTAATAAGCATGTCAAGTTTGTAATTTAAATTTGAAATAAATACAGAGATAGAATCGTCGTATGGAACTGAATAATAAAAAATTTGCATGTCAATAATAAGAGATTTCATATTCAATATGTCAGGAGTCAACCACAATGAGTCAGGCTTTTTATTATTTACTCGCTTCATAGGGAAACAAATATCTGACTTACCACAAATAATATTAATTAAGGCCGTTGCTAGACTGCCAGCTGTTTTATATTTCGCAACAATTATACTCCAATCAATACTATCTATAGCCAGCAAGAAATTATGGTGATTCGCCCTAGACATATCTCGGATGAGATGAGTACGGGGCTCCTTGAGCCGCCGGGTACACAACATCTCACCACGGACCGCCAGGTGATCGCTCAAGTTTGTTACGACAGGTTCCGTTCTAATAGCGGTGGCTGCCGATACGTTTGCATACAAATGGTCAAGACAAGTTGAGGTGGTCGCCGATATTCTAGTCGGAAAGTCCACAAAGTTAGTCATACCATGGGCCGACAGCAAGTCAAAAAGTTTTTTACGATCTGAGGTAATGCCACCAATACAATTAACATTGAAATCGCCTACCATTACGCATTCTATACCTAAGTCCGTTATCTTACCGAGCAAAACCTCTAAGTGAATGAAAAAATCATTCGAGCTAATGAGGTTCGTTCTATATAAACAAATGATTGTTATTCCGAAATCAATCAAGTCAACCGCCGATATTTCACAATATTGCTCTATAGATAATGCTACCAGATCCGAGTTCTCAATGCACTTCAAGTTATTTACATAAATACACGACCCGCCGTGGGCCTTATCACTCCTACAAAAACATGAGGCTAGTTTGAAACCGTCAATTGAAACGCGTTTTAATTTATCTATTGTGAGCCAATGCTCCGTTATTGGTAGGAGAAGGGCCTCGGTCACGCATACCTACATTAGTGTGTTAGTGTTTTTTTCATTCTCAGTATTTTTTGTAACCCCCCCCGAGCTTTGATTTGAATGTGGGTTTTTTTATTATTTATTTTATTGGTTTGTTTCTTGTAATGTTTCTCAGACATGTTTTATCAAAATAAGTTCAGTCGTTTCATCGCGATTGTTTTTTTTTTTAAATTAACTTATTAATAATCTTTTCACACACAACACAGTCCGTGAGGGTTGAAAGAGACTGAGGCCGCAGGAATCAGTGCGGGCCGCTCATTCTCTTTATGACTCAATGAATTATTCCGTATATTCCGAGTACCTACATTATCCACGCGCCGCACAAATTAAGAGAATTATTTTTGTACTCAGTAGGTAGGTATGTGAATGGGATAGTGAGTAATAATATTATTATGACGACTTCCGCGGAAATTCCCAAATGCCGCCAACTTTTCTGGGATATTTTGATGGTGATATTTTGTTATGAGTTGGTGTGTTTTTCTCATTCATAGCGAGGATTTTAGCATGGAAAGTTTGACGACCTACGCGACTTGTTTATGTGTTGCAGCCAGCTGGTTGAATTCAGCTGTTTAAAACAACGTCGCCCCTTTCATTATACAACACTATTCACTACATAAAAAATCCTGGGACCTTGAGAAACTAGCTATAATATTATCATAGTAAGATTGTAGTACCCAGTATACAAACTTTCGTGGACCACATCATTAATTTTATAAAACCAGGAATGGGATTTTGTTCGTGCCTCTATATCGGTGTAGGCACCGACAGTGTCGGTACGTGAAAAAAACCCGTTAATGCTGCGCCAACCGCTGGCAAAAATCTTCATACAAATAAAACACCTCGAGCCGCTCCAAAAAGCGGTTTATACCGAATATTTCGTAAAATATAGAAAAAAAAATCAATACCCCTACAGTAAACCATCGGCTTTGTTGTATTGGTTTTATTTATCTAATTTTGTACCCAATAATATTCACCATTTTAATAAACAATTGAATTTAGGTAAAAAATAGACTTAACTGTGGTTTTTTTTTCTATCGAGAAAATATTGTCCTATCGTGTTTCTGGTACAGTGATCCCTCGGAATTATAATGCATATTTTTAATTTGAATATTGTATTAGTCTGTTTAAAATCAAATATAAGATTAGGAATTTTGCGGCCCTTATATAAAATGGAGGTTGTTAGGTTTTTTTAACTATTTTATTAGCCTTTCTACTTCAAAAATCAGATTTTATAAAAATCAATCAATGAAATGGCTAGCTGTCAAGTTAAACGGCTGGAAAGTGCTTGCCGTTCAATGAAACGGCTAATTCAACCAGGTGGCTGCAACATATACAACGCCGTTAACATTTTTACAACCAAAATCTCTCGACCTGTCTTCTGCAGCATTTTTGCCTATTGTGTCTGACCCTTGGTTTACCTAACTTTCAAATTGCTTAGCCTTTTAAAACGTGTTTTTATCTGTAACGATGCGTAGACTGACGACATTGATAAGTTAGCGAGAAGCCGGTGGATGCAGGCAGCTTCTGACTTCCCTAGATATTATATTTAAAAATAATATACCACGAACGGGATGACGCAGTGACGACAACTCGATGGACTGACGATATTTTTCCGGTCGTAGGAAGTCGGTGATTGGAGGCACTGTGGCATTTTATGGGGAAGGCCTATGTCCAGCAGTGGAATAAAAAGGCTGAAATTATGATCAGGTAGCGTAACAGTAGAAAAAAAAACAGAGAGTTCAGTTAAGGTTGCCTATTACTACTCGGTAAACTCGACGATGGTTTGAGCGCGGCCAATACTGTTTCTGTTTCACCTCGAGCAAGACGGAGAGCGTAAAGAGCGAAAGAGCGCATCTAGCTAGACAATCATCATCATCTGCCCACACTAGTCCACTGGCTGGACATAGGCCTCTCCCAATACGCGCCACTGAGCCCGGTGTTCGGCTCTTCTCATCCACTTTCTGCCCGCCGCCTTTCGTAGGTCATCGCTCCACCTAGCCAGAGGGCGCTCCGCGCTACGTTTGCCAAGATGCGGTCTCCACTCAAGAACTCGGTTACCCCAACGGTTGTCGGTTCTTCGGCATATATAACCAGCTCATTGCCACTTCAGCTTGCTAATCCAGTGGGATATGGACTTTAGTTCTCTGTCGGATTATCTCATTTCGGATTTTATCTTTCAGAGAAACTCCGAGCATAGCCCTTTCCATAGCTGGCTGTGCAACCTTGAACTGGTGGATTAGCCCCACCGTGAGTGTCCACGTCTCGGCACCATAGGTAATTACCGGTAGGACGCACTGATTGAAGACTAGTCTTCTAGTTCTAGTTCTTTAGTTTAGCTAGACAACTATATACAAGAATAAACAAATTTATAGGATACCTATGTTCAATGCTGTTACTTGGAACTTGTTGTCATTGACTTCACTGCTAAGAGTTGCATGAATTATTGGCTTGTTTGTTCAGAGATTTTATTATAGTCGCCAGCCCTGCTGACATGACACGTGTGCCTATAACTTTTCAAGGTAACTTCCTGGAACCCGTAATCACCTGTAGTTATTCGTTCCCTAAGCGACCCCAAATCAGACCCGAAACTTTTTCTTTAAGGGTTATTATTTTCCAGATAAAATTATCGTCTACTTTTTTGCAAAGCTCCATCTCTCATACAAAAATGTGCGAAAATACCAACCACTACCCAAAGCTATTCACGGCATCTATCCTACTCGTCCACCTTATTTTCTTATTTTTTTTACGGATATAATATATTGATAAATAGTCCTAAATAGGATAGTGGACTGTTTAAGGATAAATAAATATAGTCCTAATAAGGATAGTGGACAGTTGAGACGGTATACACCGATTTGTAGTATGCATGTATTAAACCAGTAGTTCTGCGAACAGTAGGCCTCGCGAGCACAAAGTTATATAAAACTATGCATCATGTCGATCCATATTTAACAAACAAAGAACCCTAAAAGGCAATTTTATTTGTTATTATTTTATACTAGAAACTCGCCCGGGCTTCGCACGGGTAGTGTCGGGATCTTCCCTCCCTCCCGTACCCCTTGCCAATTTTTTGGTAATTTTTTTACTCCTTGGTTTACATTATTGGAGTTTAAGAAAGGATACCTAATTTTTTTGAAAATATAATATTTTCCTGTCACCCGGGGATAGTGTAGCTTCCCAACAATGAAAGAATTTTTCAAATCGGTTTAGTAGTTTCGGAGCCTATTCAATGCAAACAAATAAACAAACAATCAAATCTTTCCTCTTTATAATTTGTAAGATAAGATGAGTAAAGATAAGATAAGATGATTTCAGTTAAACATGCATCATAACGACCCCTTTATTTATAACTTAAAGCACAGAATAAATAATAGTTAAAGGTGGGTTTGAATAGTATGGTCTAGATAGGAAGAATATCACAATGGGGAAAGACGGGCATCATGCCAAAACTAATTGCTGGTGATTATCTGATGCCAATAGATAGCACCCACACTCAGAACAGAACATTGACACGTTATGCGAAAATATGTAGGTAAAGGATTCTTGAAAACATAGATGAAAATTGAATGGCGCAATTGTATTCGCCAGCTAAAACAATGAAAAATATGCCATAAACTGTTCGTTGTAGCGTTGGAAGTGGAATAGTCGATAATTATTCAACGGATGGGCAGAATTTGATTCCCTGTTTGTTGCCAGGAATCTTTTGACGTCACCGTGACGTATTGGAAGCTGAATTCTCAGCATACACTGAGGTATTAATATGTCAGCACAGAGTTTTCTTATTTTATTTAGCTGTATGCAGCTGTGCCAATTGTTACGAGTGTTTTTATTATTATACTTTGCTTATTATTGTCGGAAGTACCTATCTTTTGACGTCCGTGATATATTTTGTACCTACTAGTGACTGCCCGCGGCTTCGCTCACGTAGTTTGTTTTCTTTATAATTGGCGCCGCACGGCTTGTGCATTTGCCATTTTCAAGTATCTGTATTTTCACTATATTGTATTTTCAATATATTTTGCAACGTTACACTCCTTCCAAGTCGTCAAAGTCACAGTCGAGTCATGTTTTTGTAAAACGGTGGCCAATTTTACTGAAACTTTGGTAGACAATTTTCACCAATTTCAAAAGTCACGCAATTTACTTCCATTTCATTTCACTACACTGGTGCTTTTTAAACGAGCTACATTAGTTAAAATGCCACCAAAATAACACAAAATAACTCAAGAAAACACGGAAAATAAATGAAATAAAAGTAGACAACGTCTCTTTCAGAAAATGGCGGGAAGGGTCCGCTCACGTAGTTATTGATGAAAATGATAAATATGATATTGATAAAAATTATAATTAAAAAATTAAAATTATAATAAAAATTACCTCAATCCAGGTCATAGTCTATCTGTGTACCAAATTTCTTATGCCGATTATGCCGTTTCGGAGTTATTGAGTTATACAGACCGTTCACCATAAGATGGCACCTGCCATGGAGTATTTATTTTTCTATGGGTGGCACAATTCCCAAGGGGGACACAGACTATAAGACTATAACGCAGGGGACATCTTACTGTGAACAGTCTGTACACACAAACATCCGAACATCGTAACTTTGACATTTATGATATAAGTGATATGGCACATATAATGACGCTGGAATATTTTACCTGAAGATTATGAACAAAGTGTCTCTTTTACGTGACGCATACAGCGTAGGAAGGCCCTCAATGGACCAACGACTTTTTAAAGGTCGCGGGAAGTCGGTGGCTGGCGGTGGCTCAGGGCCGTTTGTTGTGGCATTCTATGGAAGAAGCATTATTGGACTTCTATAGGCTGATAATGCTGAAGTGTCTCTTGAGATTGTCGTAACGTAATTTCTTCCCGCCCGCACCTATACGCCACCACAGATAAAATACTACTAACGCCACACAATAATATTATGTTGCTATGGGCTTATTGTTTAGGATTAGTACATTTCTAATTATGCCTGAAATAATGATATTATTAATAACCTGTTAAAGCCCAAGTTTTATTTATTTTATTTTTACATGGCGGACAAGTTAGTTGGTCCACATGTTAAGCGTAAGCACATGTCACCTAGGACGCGCCCTATACGGCATTGCACTGCCCCGGTATCCTGAGACTAAATGATGAAAATGACCCCATCCAACCAGAACACAGCAATGCGAGCACTACTGCTTCGCGGCAGAAATAGGTATGGCGGAAGTACTTAACCGGACAAACTCTTTAAAAAAAAGGTTAAGTAATACTAGGCTATGGAGCGAGCACAGTATCAGTAAAACAGTCAGTATCATAGGATTCAAATTAACTGGATCGCATTCAAAATAATAAACTTCACTCCAGAACACAAATCACGGATATTAGCAAGGATGTTAGTATTTTTACTTTTTTTTTTACTAGGCATCAAGAGGGCAAAACAAAGTAGATAGATAGATAGAAAATTCTTCATTGCACAAGACAAAAAAGCAGTACACTTAATGCTAATAAGCATTTTCTTCCATCTAACCTTTGTGTAATGTAGTGGGTGGTAGTGCTTTTGTGAATCATTATAAGTCGAGATTAAATGATTAACATAATTAAATACCTACTCTAAATAACTAGCTATATAACAAAAGTAGCTCTGGACTGGACAAAGTAGAACTGGGCGAGCCACGTCTGCGGCATGTTGGATCTTAATATCCCACATGACGCGGCAAACCGCTGCGCTGATGAAGAGATGAATATCGAGTCAACGTAAAGAGAAGGCAAAAACACCTGCCATGAAGCTATCCTAATTAAGGTAAAGTGATACTTCACACCAGAACAGCTTCTCAGTTTATACAAAACACAAGTCCTGGTATGGAGTACTGCTGTCGTTTTTGGGATGCCTATGCCATACTCCGGCTAGCTGCCTTCAACTTGATCGAACGCGGAGCTTTCAGGCTTATAGGTGAGCAACATATATTATGGCGGAGACTAAGATCCAGAATCTCAAGTACCGGCGTTTAATTAAATTGAGAGCTTTAGTAGGGCTTATTTCGTGCCCAGGAACTACATGATCTGACCCCACCATCTCCTTTCCATGGGAGGACCATGGGCACATTTCTTACCTGTGGTCCACCCTAAAAAAATACTTCACTAATGTCAACCTCCAATTAACAAAACATACCTGAAAATTCTAGTTTGGTTTTCTGTCAATAAGGTGCTAATCGTGGCCAATCGAAAATACATTAATGTTATTGCAATAGCAGTCAATAAAGAGAGATTAATATAGGCCTTTGTTCTGTGATGGGACGTTACTGGATAATAGGAAGATCAAGCCCACTTTTTTTTTTTTTTTTTTATACTACTTGGTTGACGGGACAAGCAAGAGGCCCACCTGATGTTAAGCGGTAACCTCTGCCTATGAACAGTGCATTACCTCATAGATCACGTCCACCTAGGACGCAACCTATGTGGCATTGCACTGCGCCCGCCACCCTGAGACATAAAGATGAAAAGTCTCATGTGCCTGTAATTTCACCGGCACCCTTACCCTTCAAACCGGAACACAGCAATGCGAGCACTACTGCTTTGCGGCAGAAATAGGTATGGTGGTAGTACTTCCCCGGACGAACTCTTTCACAAAAAAGCTCTACTACTAAAAAAATTACTGAATTATTTATTTTCTTCCAGGAAACGAAAGACACATACAATAATAATAACAAACTCATGATTGTTTTCAAGAATTCCTAAACTGCACGCTTGCAACCTCTAGGTAATTTAAACAACCGTACTAAAATCTAATTGTGGAGCACTCTGAACAGATCCGGTACAACAGGTTCATTCAGATGCTATGAATCATGATGTTTACTTCAGCGCTCATTCATTATTTGGAAACGTACGAGGCTGGCGTCGTCATTTCAGTTTCCGTTTTGAAATCTGCTGATTTCATTTTAGGTATGCAGGTTTAAACATCCATCGTTGTAATATTGACAAGTGCTACGTTAACATTCTTCGGGAACTATATAAATCAGCCACAATGCAAGTACGCCTGCATAAGCAATCCGACCTCATACCCATCAGTCGTGGGGTGCGACAAGGGGACACCATCTCGCCCAAACTCTTTACATGCCTATTGGAGGATATAATGAAAACTTTAGATTGGGATGAGAAAGGCATCAAGATCAATGGCTGTTACATGTCTCACTTACGTTTTGCCGATGACCTTATTCTAGTAGCTGAGGCCACCGCAGACCTCCAGAGCATGCTGGTTGAACTGCATGAAGCCTCAGTGAGCGTCGGACTTAAGATGAACATGTCCAAGACAAAGATAGATAGATAGATTGATAGATTAACACTTTATTGCACACCAAATATAAAAAATAAAAAAGATAAAATAACCAAAACAATAACAGTAATGTACAATGGGCGGTCTTATCGCTAAAAGCGATCTCTTCCAGACAACCTTTATTTGATTTGTCAAAGGTAATGACAAACCATCTGTCTTGCATACCCAACATTACTGTAAACGATCACAGGATAGATGCAGTTGATGAGTTGTTGGTGTTTAGCTTGGCCATCGTTTATCTTTTGGCCGAGGCTCACAGTTGAGGGAAATCACGAGGCGTATACAACTAGGGTGGGCTGCTTTTGGTAAGTTGGAAGACGTTTTTAAATTGAAAATCCCTCAATGTCTTAATACCAAAACATTCAACCAATGTGATCTGCCCATTCTCACTTATGGAGCCGAAACATGGCCACTCACAAATGAGCAACGTATATAATATAAAGAGTTGCTCAAGGAGCGGGCCATGCTAGGTATCCACCTCGTGGACCGTATACCAAACGTCGAGATTCGACACCGAACTAAGGTCGAGGATGTAGGTATACGGATTGCGAGGCTCAAGTGGAGATGGGCGGGACACTTGGCAAGGCGAGAGGATTACTGATGGACCAAAGCAGTCACCGAATGGAGGCCGAGAGATATCTGGCGGCCTCGAGGCAGACCACCTGCCCGAAGGTCAGACGACATTGTGCAGGCAGTAGGAGAGCAGTGGATCCGGCTGGCACAAGATCGCCAGGAGTGGCGTTCTAGAGAAGAGGCCTTTACTCAGCTATGGGTGTTACCGGCTGAATAGATAGATGCAGGTTTACGGAAACTTGATCAAATTATTCATACGGCTTATTTCTGTATTCTTTTTAATTTTTTTATTCTTATTTCTGTACATTTATTTGCAGACAGAATAATACAACTAATACAAGGTATGTAAAAAAATACATATGAAACAGTTATGCTACCTGATGACCGCTGCTAGCGATCTAAAGGTAGCTCAACTGATCCAACTCACTACCAGACGGAAGCATCCCTAAGATGCTGGCTACATTGCCACACTAAATAGCAATACTAATGTGTTGAGGCAGATAAGAGCGAGCTTATTTCTTATTTCGTTTCGGCGCTCAATTGGTGAGCGGATATCCGTGGTTCACTCTGAGCCTCAACGGAAGATCAGCGCTGGGTTGCCGACGCGGCCCAGCTAAAAAGTAAACGCTGAGTTGGGGACCCTTTTGTGGCTTACGTCGGGCACACACTAAATTGTCATACTTTTGTTTCTGTTTAATGATTTTTTTGCAGGGAAATATTTTTTTTTTATTTCTTATCTTGTTTGCTGTGTTGTTGATGTGTGTCTTTTTGTTCTGTATGGTCACAAATAAACGTTTTCTTTCTTTCTTTCTTTAAAGTTAAAGGACAAGAGACTTTTCCTCTTTTTCTCAGGGTTGGTGGGAGCAGTGTAATATAATCATTAACAGACGCCCCAGTTAGGCTCAAGCGTGTCTGCCGAAACGGGTGTTTCTTAAGGCGCTATAGGTTCAACGAACATTTTTGCATGAGGCGAAGAAGGCGAGCGCACGCTCTGATACCGTGTTTTTATGTATAAAAAAATAATATAAAAATGTCGTTCAAAGTTTTGTTTAATATTGTTGATGAATTCACTAACTCAAATAATAACTAACATGTAACCAAATGTTTCAAAAATTAAAACGTGAGAGAAGTGAATGAAAAATAGCATTTCAATTTTAAAAAGGAGGTATCTTTGTTATTTTTTTTATCGAGTGAAGTAATTCTAATATTGTATTGAATTATTGATTTCACTAGATAAAAAGCTCAAGAATATCATATATTTTTTTCTTCATAGAAAACTATGAAAATTCTTATCATAAACTTTAAAATTCTAAAGACATTTGAGAACCTATCGCGCCTTAATAGACGAGACAACTGTCAGCCCAATCCTTAGTCGTTTTTTGCCCATGGAGGTATACGGGAGTCACAAATTGATCAGGAAATTATGTCACTGGTTCTATCGAAGGTCTATATAGCTGTAGTTGAGCAGCGTTGGTCCTGCCGACCAAACCAAGAATTTCGTCCATTATTTTATTTGTTTTCTTCTTTTTTCAAAATAATTTTCAACGCTGCTCAACTACAGATATATAGACCTTCGATAGAACCATACCTACGTGCCATTTTGGCCCCAAAACACTTGCGCGGGCGTCCCAATGCACCCGATCAGCCTACACGCGATGCATTGATGTTAAAACGGTGGTTAGGTCCAGCCAAACTGGGTCGTCTGTTACTGCTTATGTAGGGTGCGTTTTGATGGACGTGGCCTGTAGAGGTAGTGGTTGTGGTTTAAGATATTTAAGAGGCTTAGAGCATTTATAAATGCTCTAAATTGAAGAGGTAATGTATTAATATTAGGCAGCAAGTTACCGCTTGACAACAGGCGGGCCATCTACTTGTTCCGTCGCAATTAGCATGAGAAAAGTTATGTGATAGCTAACGAATAGAAATTTGCAATCGAATAATCGTTTAGTAAGTATCCTGTGGGGATCTTCTAACACGGGCTACCTTCCGAATTTCAAGGCTCTTCCGGTACTCTTGTCATTACAAGAAAAAGTAACGTTAAGGGACAACAACATGAAAAGTAAACATATATTATGCAAACAAAAGTTGTCATAACGTATTTTTCCTTCCATAAAAACCAATATTTTCAATCTACATCTCCATTGGAAATTTCCGTTACCCAGTGCGTACGCGTACGTGTTCTTTATTATATTAATACAGGATGATTCCAAGACTGGATCAAGATGGAAGAGAAGGTCATGGCCCACCTGGATCACCCCTATGCTAGTTCTACGATCTTCTTTAGTTATGAATTTGTTTAAGTTATTTTTGTAGACCATTTTATCCAAATTCTATGGACTGTGGTTAGAATCAATATTTATGATGAAACTGTTTGAATAGATAAATGAAATTGTCATGGCTTTCAAAATACAATGTATACATCGGTATGGGAGTGATTTGTGAGGCTGTCAGCACTCTTTACCCTGCTTCAGTGAATCACTCTGTATATTATGTAGAGATGTCGGCATTTGTGACAGGTGCTGATACAGGATTTAATATCAAATACGATAGTTTCAAGCGAAATATAACCATATCAGATTAACACCGCTACATGGTACATGTGTCGTACGTATCGACAATGGATGTAGACTGTGTGCTCCAGATATTGTGACCCATTGTCACTGTGCCCCATTGCATTATTGTCGTTGATGTTGTGACCCAAAAAGCTGGGACGAAAATCCTGATAGTTCTTGCGTTTACTTATGCAGTTTTTCTCGGCTGTGGAGGAAGCAAATATGCATGTTGGTACAGTAAGTACTGTTAGGGAAATAAAGGGCCTTGACAATCGTCTCCTTTTCGAAACAGATATATAATTGAAAGTGATTGAAAAAGGGACAGTAAGTCACGAACGACGATTGCCGAGACACATGGAGTACATACTAGGTTTTTTTTTTTTTTTAATTACTAATTTAGATGACAGAACTAGCAGATAGCCAACCTGATGTTAAACGGTACCCTCTGCCTATGAACAGTGCATTATCACATAGGTCACGTCCACCAAGTACGCGGCCTATGTGGCATTGCACTGCGCCCGTCACCCTGAGGTATAAAGATGGAAAGTCTCATGTGCCTGTAATTTCACCGGCACCCATATCCTTCAAACCGGAACACAATAATGCGAAAACTAATGCTTTGCGGCAGAAATAGGTATGGTGGTAGTATTTCCCCGGACGAACTCTTTCACAAAAAAGCTCTACTAGTAATATATTTGATTACAATTGAACAATTAGTTTTTTTACACTATTTCCTTGCATGGGTTGCGTAAACAACTATAACCAACCAACCCAAAGAAAACGATTAAAACCTCAAATAGTATATTATGCAATTAGTGAATAAAGGACGGATTTAAACCGAGGGCCATATATGAATCACGAGCAAGTGAAGGATTCTAACGACTGAATCACGACCGTAGGGAGGGAGTGATTCAAGTTTTAGAATCCTGAGCGACGCGATTGATTCATGGCTCTCGATATAAATCCGTTTTATTCAAGAGTTGCATACTATACTTTATACTATGACTACGAGAAAAAGAAAGATTTAAGCGAAAATAGACACATACTTCATCAGTTGAATACATTTTCAATCGATTTATTATTAGATAGCACTAAACTTTGTGTTCGTACAACTTACAGTATTCAAATAGCGCTAATTTACTAATCACAGTAAAGAACACAAAACACTTTTTAATCTAATGCTAAACTCGACATGGTCGAAAATGGAGTTATTTGCACAAGAAGTTTGTACCTATGTCGAGTTTTCTTTGCACATGGATTTTGTTTCGAGTATTTTTTGCGCAAGGAGGTTGTATAGGAGTTGTTATTGGAGGGTGTTGCATTGAGATGGAGGCTCGAGTATATTGGTGTGTTCTAAATTCAAACACCAAAATCGTGATAAAAAGTGCTTTTTAAATAAGATTTTAGAGGAGGAGTGCTATAAATAAAATTGATTGATAATCAATCGATGGATTCACAGCGGACAGCTAATGAATCAAAGAAAGCTTCGAGTAAAAACTTTTAACACAGCAAGTTCCATTTTCTTAATTAAAACTCTGCACAAAGGCTATCGAAAAGCGAAGTCTATCAACGAAATAAGATAGGTAATTAAATACAAAGCAGTTCGGCACCGGAATAATTGGTGAGTGACGGCGCCTCACGGTGATTACCATTGAGATTGACTTTGGAACGCAATAACTAGCCCCGTAGCACCTCTTGAGCTAACCCCTCACAGAAATAACAACTCTACATTAAAATACATAAGGACCAGAATTAAACAGATCGTTGATCGTTTTAATGAAGAGAATGAATAAATTAATTCAATTAAATCGCTCGAATAATTTTATGAAGTCAAACCGTCGGAGTTGTCCTGACCCCTCTAATTATATCAATAACATTAATTTATCTTAATGTATATAATAATGTTAAAATAATTTATCGTAATTTATATAATAGATATCTTCTTTATCATTTTATCGTTATCCAAATATAGTGATTATGTTTACTAAAACAAATTATATAAAATAAAAAATTAATAATGCTGGACAATTCAAACAACAATATCTAGTTCCAAGCTAAGCACAGCTTGTTTTATATGGGTACTAGATAACTGATATACTTAATACAATACATTACATGGATAGATATTTTTATTATATATAGAAAATACCCAGAACACCCTAAGCAAATATTTGCAGATCGTACAAATATTTGTTCCGAGGCAGGAATCGAACCCACAACCTCCTGCGTCGCAGGCGAACCTTCGCCCGCCGCGCCACAGAGGTCGTCAATTAATTTTAAGGCTAATTTTATTAAAAAAAACCTGTTTATATTTAGAGCTCCATTAAAATTTGAAAATGGTTTACCATACGGAAGCATATCGGTGTCTTGATCGCTTATTGTTAGGCCCGAAGCTAATTACTCTATTTACGACTAGACGTCGCCACAGGAAAAAAAAGAACGCGCTATCAGCTGTCATTCCTTGCAACTGTCTTCAAAGCATTTTGCGAGCTGATGATCTTGGAATGGTAACGGCTGCACCTATTTCCACCAAACATAGCTAAGAACCATCTCTCATACATCATCTTTCATATAAACAATTCTTTCCTCAAACTATAATATTCAGGCACCTATTCACTCTTGCCTTAAAGAGACCCCCTTTTAAGGCAAGAGTGCCTTCTAGACCTTCGTGTTCCAATGTCGGCCGCATCTTCTTTTACCAACTGGTGAGATCGCGTGAAATGTCTACCATAGTAAAAAAAAACCCAGGACTAAATTGGACAAACAGTTTTGGAGATAATGGAAACAATTGCTTCCACACACAAACCTGGCTAGGTTTGTGTTTTGTGTTCCTCACTAGGCCTAGGCTAGTGAGGAAACTGACAGATATATCTGTATGGTATATATGACACCGGAATATAACACGATCCGCAAGTTTATAAATTTCCTAGGAAATTTATAAACTTTCAACCTAACCTAACCTAGTAAATTTATAAATTTCCTAGGAAATTTATAAACTTTCAACCTAACCTGACTGAAATTTATAAACTTGCGGATGGTGTTATTTTCCGGTGACATATATACCATCTAATATTACTGTTGTCTTCAAAATTTGTTCAAATTGTTACAAGTATAGGAAATAATGATAAACTATGTAAACAGTGTAGTATGTATGTATGTAGTAGTAGTAGTAGAGCTTTTTTGTGAAAGAATTCGTCCGGGGAAGTACTACCACTATACCTATCTCTGCCGCAAAGCAGTTGTGCTAGCATTGCTGTGTTCCGGTTTGAAGGGTGCCGGTGAAATTACAGGCACATGAGACTTTTCATCTTTGTCTCAGGGTGGCGGGCGCAGTGCAATGTCACATAGGGTGCGTCCTAGGTGGACGTGACCTATGAGGTAACGCACTGTTCATAGGCAGAGGATACCGCTTAACATCAGGTGGGCCATCGGCTTGTTACGTCATACAAGTTGTATAAAAAAAAAAAACAGTGTCTCTTTTCTTTGTAATTTATTATTATTTTTTGTTTCACAAACATAACCTATCTCCCTAAATGCATATAGTTACACGCTCTGCTCCGTTGTGACCTAAAAGTAATAGGTCAGGGATAAAAAAGGGTCCGAACCAAAAAAAAAAGCATCAAAATAACCAAGTTTTATCCATCCATTGCTGCTTGATTATTGAACATATTTGAAGGACTAGAGTGTGAACCAGCAGTGTATCGAACTCATTTGTCAGCGTTTTTATTTCGAAAGGTGCCATATTTTGCCATTTATAGTGTATGGATTGCTAAGTCCATCATAGAGTTATTAGAAAGTCTTTGATCGGGTCGCATTAAAAATAATTGTTAAATGTCTTTTTTTTATACTACTTGGAATGACGGGTGAAGCAGATGGCCCACCTGATGTTAAGGTACCCTCTGCCTATGAACAGTGAATTACCTCACAGGTCACGCCTACCTAGGACGCACCCTATGTGGCATTGCACTGCGCCCGTCACCCTGAGACATAAAGATGAAAAGTCTCATGTGCCTGTAATTTCACCGGCACCCTTACCCTTCAAACCGGAACACAGCAATGTTGCACTTTGCGGCAGAAATAGGTATTGGAGATAGTACTTCCCCGGACGAACTATTTCACAAAGAAGCTCTACTACTACTAAAACGTTACTACTCTTGGACATAGACATCACAGAAATTTCAAATAAGTCTCTACACCTCGCTGGCTTCTCTTAGATCCTCAGATCACTGAATACATACTTCCAAAAGGAAGCAAATTATTTGAATTCGGTTCCAGAACTGGCCTAATTTATTTACAAGCGGAATACCCTCGGGAAATACTGGAAATACGCCATCTTGTGAGACGTGCGTGGCCGTATTTCTGGGTAGAGTAACTTTTTGCAGAGATCAGAAGATAGTCTAATTTAATTTGTTGGTATCTTGGCGAACGGGTAAGTTATCGTCTCGTGAGACTTGAAACAAGTTTATAGTGTGCTTAGTTCTGAATATCGTATCCAACGGGACTGTTGATTACGTACTAACTATTATTTCATCTGTGCTTGTGACCCATGGTGAAAGAAAAACCGGCCAAGTAAGACTCGGACTCGCGCACGAAGGGTTCCGTACCATGGTCTATAAAAACGGCAAAAAATCACGTTTGTTGTATGAAAGCCCCCTTAAATATTTATTTTATTCTGTTTTTTTGTAAGTATTTGTTGTTATAGCCTTCGACCAAAGTAAAATAAATTTACGTTGATGGTTATAGCGGCAACAAAAATACATCATCTGTGATCTGCAGTTCGATTCGAACTATATCATCTACAGCGCACTGTTTGTCTATGATCACCGACGAAAATCATAATACGATCACTCTCGTGTCTGTGTGTCTGTCTGTCAGCCTATTTTCTCCGAATCTAATGAACAAAAATAGCTGAAATTCGGTAAATTACAGAGTTTGTTGACCCAATCACGGAAGTATAGCATACATTAATTAATTTTGAATTTTGGTGCCATGTTCGGTGGGCAAGCTTGTAAAAAAACACTTTTGTCAATTACATCATGTGACATATCTAAAGAAAGGGCTCGTTATGATGAATCATTAATTTTAGATAATTTTAAAACGCATATTTTAAAAGATTTATTAGAAAATGTACGAAAATAGACCAGCCCCACCTCCCCGTTATATGCGAATTTATTGAGCTAATGTTAAAAAATTAAAAATAAGTATTATACACTCAGTTTACAGTTTATAGTTTACTAAGCAAAAATCCCAAGTTTAATTTTCCTACGAGAAACAGACAAAATCCGTAAAGGAAAATGCGTATAAAAGAAATTGTTTTATTTCACCTAGGTCTAATACGTTCAATTGATCTAGTGGTTACCGTGGCAGCCTACTTGTGCGGAACCTCTTTAAGCGAGTCTGACTCGCCCATGAACGGTTTTTCAAAATCTCTGGAAAAATACAAACATTTGCTTACAACCAACCAGTCTTTGCTTCATTATCAAGTTTAAACAGAAATGAACACTTTCATAAGATTAAATTGAACAAAGGCCGGAGTGATGATATACTATTTCTTTCGGAAACCTCTGACACCGCTTAGGAGTTTTGAAGTCTTGTAACGAGTCTATAAAGCTCGGCAAGCAACGACCTCGGCACAGAAGATATAATACTAAGTACGTTAAGCGGTTTCTCTCTAATCGATGTAAGTCGTGTGTAAGTGATATACAGGCGTATACAGCAACTGATTGGTCTTATTTGGAAGCTTTGTCCTCATAGAGGAGTCAAAGTTATGTGCTGAAAAAATAAATATGTATTAAAGTAAAGAAAACCATGTATAAAAAAATAACAATGTGCAGCTGTTTTTGACTGAAAATTTGAATCAACTTCTAAACGACTTGGAATTTTGTACTATTTATTTCCTACTTTTACCCATGGTCCCACCAACATGTCCCCCTGGTGGGTCCACGGGTATTTTTTATACCCGTTGTCCTACCGTTCTAAGCATTGTTCGCCAGTAGGTTTACGAGTAATTTATTTTTTACCATGCTCTCACCGCACTAAGTGGTAAACATTCATTAAACTTTTCGCCGCCATCGACTTGATATAAAGTCAGTGCCTACATGTGTGATCCACATGCCATAACTTATCATATCAAGTCGAGGCTTTTGTCAGGTTTTAAAAATAAACTCAAGTACTTTATAATTTTTGTATCTTGAGACCAAGTTAAGCAGAAATTTAGATAACATAAGCAATTCTCTTCTTGTTTTTTTTTAAAGTTATTATCTTTATTTTTCCAGTGCTACACCAACTGAAATCTTACCAGTAACTAGCTCCATTTGAATATATCATCGTTACAATATTCAAAGGTGCCATATTTTGGCGTTGATAGTGTATGGAATGCTAAGTTCATCGTACGGTTATTGAGTCTTTGGTTACGAACTGTAGCCCAATCTCCACATTAGCACTGGATGGCTGGTTACCAATTTTAAGCCTGGTTGTATTGATGTCATATAAGCTACAATTAATAAAAAGTCATCGTGATAAAGGATGATCGGAGTCGGAATCTTCTAGGAGTCAGACTGATAGACCACGTTCGCAACGGATATACTGCGCTCCAAAACGCAAATCGCGGATGTCGGACTGAAAACGGGTAAATTGAAGTGGGATTGAGCCACGTCTGCCGTATGGGTTATGGGCTCAAGCTATAACAGAGTGGACGCCTCTGAACGGAAAACGATCTCGTGGCAGACCGCGGTGAAGATGGAGAGACGAAATAGATACCTATTTAAAGTATTAGTCCACAGTGCCCCAAAATAGAGAGGACTGAAGAGAAGAAAGGGAGGCCTTTGCCCTGCAGTGGGACACCACAGGCTCTTAATAATAATAACATCGAGATAAAGCACACATTGAAAGCCTATAATTTTAGAGTGATACAAGCCTTCATCGAAGTAAAATGGTTTCCAATTAGCTTTTGGCACGGGGCCGCTAGAATGGATATAAAAAATCACTCCGCTTGCAGTTCTTCTTATTTTTGCCTGGGAACTTAGAGCGAGCAAGATGAATGTAAGTTAACGTTTTGGAAAATCCACTTTTTAGGGTTCCGTACCCAAAGGGTAAAACGGGACCCTATTACTAAGACTCCGCTGCCCGTCCGTCTGTCTGTCCGTCCCTCTGTCTGTCTGTCTATCACCAGGCTGTATCTCATGAACCGTGATAGTTAGGCGGTTTAAATTTTCACAGATGATGTATTTCTGTTGTCGCTATAACAACAAATACTAAAAAACAATAAAATCAATAATTATGGGTTATAATAAATTATATAATATATATACAACAAACGTATTTTTTTGCCGTTTTTAAAGGTAATGGTACGGAACCCTTCGTGCGCGAGTCCGACTCACACTTGGCTGTTTTTTTGTTTGTTTACTACTTATTAATAAATTTTCATACACTGTACCGGCCCACCACGGTACGCAAATAGATGGGTAGCAAAATCGAGCGTTAGCAAAAAGTGAAGGCGTTAAGTTTTACCTCTGCGCAACATATTCGTTACATTATAAAATTTCATTATTTTGATGTAAGCATTCCTTTATTATACCCAAATCTTTGGTTTCACTCTGTCATAAGCACAGAATATCATTAATCTTAATAATGCGAGAGGTATATTTGTTTTAAAATACAGACATTATTAACGTACGGAAATTCAGGGGTTAAATTCCATTAGGAGCGTGTTTATAAAATGGAAAAGGGTATACATTTTGTTGGGTACATTGAAAGGGCTCAGTGTGTCCGAGCCGTACATATTCGTTTTTAACAACATTTTCTACGTAATTTTCTTGTATCCATTGCATCAAAAGTTAACCAAAATTACAGACTAAAAATAAAAAATATAATGTAAGGGCAAACATACATAGACACACGCCGTTTTCCCCGTAAGGCTAGGAAGAGCGCCTCAAATGGGCCTCTTTTCACTGTGGGTTGCACCATCGTGGGAAATAGACGTGACAAATGGTGAAATCATCGCCGCCATTGCTCCAACGACTGACTTTGCTAACGCTTTCTTCCAGTAATAACACATTCCTTAAATAAGCTAGCAGCCAGGACAAATCTTATACCAACGAATCTTACAAACAAGTCCGGGTTATCCGTTAGTCGGCTTTTACAACATCCACGAGAGGAGATTGAGGGATCTATTCTTGGGCGGACACACCACAGCAAAAAAAAGGGCAAGCAATCACACTAATATTATAAAGGCGAAAGTTTGTGTGTATGTAGTGTGTTTGTTACTTCTTCATGTTACAACGGCGGGACAGATTTGGATGAAATTTGGAAAGAATATAACTGGACTCCCGGAATAACACATAGGCAGATTTTATCCCGATATTCCCACGGGAACGAGACTTACGCGGGTGAAACCGCGGGGCGCTGCTTGTAGTTCATAAATCTCGGGATATATACTAGTGTCACAGCAGCCGACATTTATCCAGACATGGTTCCTGTCTGCAAGGTTGTATTCGTACCTTGAGAATAACAAACAATAAAATTCCTCTGAGCATGTGAACGTCAAACTTCTGCGCATTATTCATCTGCTGTTTGATTTATTAAATACGTGGCTAGGTTCTGCTAGGATTAGGGTTACCACTCAACGATATTATTCGGTAGTACTTTTACAGAAACTCATAAAATGGAGGTAATTTTTCTCAATAAATTCTACTTATTTCTTTTCAGAAAATAATGTTTAAATATTAAAAGTTTTTAGTTATTTATTTAATTAAAATAGATAAAATATAAAATAGAGATGAAATACTGACTTTTTTGTGTAAAAAAAACCAGTATTATTGTATTATTATAATAATGTAATATTTCACAAAATATATCTATTAAAAAGTATCACAATCACTTCGTGACAGCCCTGCACGACACCGGATGTAGCCGTCGCAGCGTCGTGATACGCCATGTTCCATCGCTCTGACGTCACGCGGTAAAAAATGTGTTTTCCCCATCGAGGAGAATGGAGAATGGGACATGTTCGGACTAATTTATGGACACAGGCTTGCTCTATTAAAGCTTACTAGATGTCCTTTGTCCATACCACGGTCCAACGGATTTGTAAAATGAACAGCAGAAAATAATATTGAATTATTACAATGGAAAAAAATAACTGAAATCAAAAAAATCTCGTCATCTACTACGCTATCTACTCAGCTTACATGAATATATTTATTGAGTTCTGTATCCCAAAAGTTAACAACAGATTATGGGATAACTCAGTCTGCGTGAAGTAACTACATACTTGTTTTTTTTTAAATATCTATATAAACAGAAAAAGGTGAGCCAAGGCACGCCAAGGTATCATGGACGTATTGCGTAAATAAATGAATACTGTTTTTGGGGATCACAGTGCAACCCAGTGTGAAAAGAGGTCAGTTGAGGCTCTGCCTACCACCCTTCAGGGAAAAGGCGTGTGTCTATGTATGTATGTACAGTAGAAAATGTATAAAAAACTTTTGTCCAGTTTTCCATGTGGCATATCAAATGCCATATACGAGAAATTGAAATATTTATAATGATAATTTTAAAATGCATTGTTTCCAAGATATTGAAGTAAGTATACGAAAATCAAGCAATCCCCGCCGCGCCCCTTATCTCCGAAATTACCGTCCCTAAAATGATCCTCTCCACGCGAGTCCAACTATTACTTGAGCGGTTTTTTCTAGAATGTGATTGCTTATTTGACACGACTCACTTTGCTATTGGTTCAATGTAATTTCCCACGCGGGTGACACAGCCAATAAACAAAACTACTGATATCACAAACTTTTATAACTATCTCTAATAAAAAAAATGCTTCTAGATAAAAATCCTATTACCTAGCCTCAGACTGAAATAGGTTCGGCACTGCTGGGGTCACTGGACTTTCGGTTATTAACCCTTATTGGATTTGTGAATTTACGAAATCCACAACAATTTATTTCTTATTTCTCGCAAACCAAATCTACTACATGCTTTTATTAACTACACATGTGCGTTCAAATCATAAAGCCGATTGAGTTGAAAACTATCATACATGTCAAGTTCCATCACACTAATATTATAAAAGCGAAAGTTTGTGTGTGTGTGTGTGTGTGTAGTGTGTTTGTTACTTCTTCACGCTGAAACGGCTGGACGGATTTGCATGAAATTTGGAATGGAGATAACTGGACTCCCGGAATAACACATAGGCACATTTTTATCCCGATATTCCCAGGGGATTGAGAATTACGAGGGTGAAACCGCGGGGCGCTGCTAGTTAACAATATAATTTAATGCTGATCTGATGATGGACGGAAGGTGGAACACTAGTCTCGTCAATGATTATAACATAGCCTGGTAGTGTTTGGACTCATTTTGATCAGCTTACGATTACGATACTTAATTGAATAAATAAATAATGCTGGGCAGTTCACACAACATTATCTAGCCCCAAGCTAAGCAGAGCTTGTGTTATGGCTACTAGAATACTTGATACAATACATTACATTGATAGTTTTTTTTTATTATACATAGAAAATACCCAGAACCCCCTGAACATATATCTACAGATCGTACAAATATTTGTTCCGAGGCGGGAATCGAACCCGCAACTTCCTGCGTCACAGGCTACCAAAAGCTACTAATAAAACAAAATGAAATAGGCTGATAAAAGCTTGTATTGGAAAATATTTTTTTCTATACAATAACAACGTATATTTGATTATATTTTGAACGCACAGACCGCAACGGAACGTCTGTGTTCGACTTCCAAAGGAAAATCCATACAAATGTAGGTAGTCCATAATTCACTAACCGACATTTCCGATATTTTCCCTGAGAACCGTAGCCACAGCACATACTGCGAAAACTAATTTCAGAGGGCAGCGACGCGGAAACCTCCCGTAATCCATCAAAAAGCTCTATTTGCCGTCCAATGACCAAGTCCAACTTTACAAGTAAGTTTATTAAGAGGCAAGTCCGCAGATGATATTTAGGAAAGAGTTTATTTATTTTAACGAAGGGCAAAATATTAAACAAGTTTAATAATCTTGGTTATTTTGCTACAGTGCTCACCAAGAACTTAGCAGTAAATATTTACCCTCAACGCAAGCGTTATACGAAGTCCGACGAAGTCGTAACTAGACGCCATTTTAAAAGTTCGCAACTCGAAATGGCTACGTGTGTTCATTCTGAGATATATAGTTTTAAACTGCATTGAAGTGTGATAAGCCGGCATAAAATGTAAGATACAATGTTACGTAGACGCAGTATTGATTACACTAAAATACATGTATTTAACCGACTTCACATAAAAAGAGGAGGTTCTAAATTCATGTGTATTTTTTTTAAAACAAGTCAAATTCTTTACTGTGGAAGTTAGCTCCCACACACTTGTCAAGGCTATCTACGCTCAATGATGGCGGTATTCTATGGTAGCAGTTTAGCTTGGCCCTTTGGCCGCTATCTAGTCTGTGAACGCGTGGTCCGACAGCATAGTACGCTCGATCGGACGACGTGAACTTTATTTCCCCTGTTGGTCCTATAAGATAAGCGGACCATGAGCACTCTAACGTGATCCGGCCACTTAGTCCCCTCGGTCGGACGACGTGACCCTTTTTTTCCTATTGGTCCTATAAGATAAGCGGACCACGAGCATTGTAACGTGATCCGGCCACTTAGTCCCCTCAGTCGGACGACGTGACCCTTTTTTTCCTATTGGTCCTATAAGATAAGCGGACCACGAGCACTCTAACGTGATCCGGCCACTTAGTCCCCTTGGTCGGACGACGTGACCCTTTTTTTCCTATTGGTCCTATAAGATAAGCGGACCACGAGCATTTTAACGTGATCCGGCCACTTAGTCCCCTCGGTCGGACGACGTGACCCTTTTTTTCCTATTGGTCCTATAAGATAATAATAATAATAATAATAATAATAATGCTGGACAGTTCACACAACATTATCTAGCCCCAAGCTAAGCAGAGCTTGTGTTATGGGTACTAGATAACTGATATACTTAATACAATATATTACATAGATAGATATTTTTTATTATACATAGATAAGCGGACCACGAGCATTGTAACGTGATCCGGCCACTTAGTCCCCTCAGTCGGACGACGTGAACTTCTACGCTTAACCTCTACGCCGCCTACGGCGTAGACATTGCTACGAAACACTTATTCCATTAAGCATAAAAGCAACTAGAAAATGTTCAAATATTTAATTGCTCTAGAGATTCAGCTTATAATTGATTTATACATATTTAATCAGAATTAAGTGTTGGTTAACTGCCCCATTGGAATGGAAATGAACACGAATTAATATTAAAATTATTTGCAATGGTTCATAATGAACTAGCCTGGTCCAAAAATTGGTCAATTATTTAAGGATGATTGAGATCGCACGCAACATTGAAAGGAAATTGGAACTGAATACGCAATAAATGGATTTGTTTTTGGTCTTTTAATATTACGTGACGTTAATAATAAGCTTGTGACAAAAGTGTGATTATATCTACAATTTCACATTGAATGTAAAATACAAACTTTATAAACTAGATTCTTAGAATATAATAATGGTGATGACTTGATATTGCAACAAATTTTTCTTTTTTTAAATTATAGGCTCTCTTATATTTCCACGAAAGGGTAGGCAGAGCCTCAATGGGCCTCTTTTCTCCGTGGGTTGGCACCATCGTGGGAATATAAACGTGACAAGTGTTGAGCTCATCGCCACCTTCCCACAACTGACTCAGCTAATGCTTTCTTCCAGTAATAACATATAACAAGTAACCAATCCACACCTTAAACAAATACGGCTTGTAGTCACAAATAGAATATTATATTTTGATTAAATATCGAGTTTTGTTTAAAAAACATAACTTACTTACTTACGAAGGTTGTCTGGAAGAAATCGCTGCTAAGCGATAAGACCGCCCATTGTACGTTTAATTATATAGTTAAGTTTGTTTCTTTTTGTTTGTTTTATTAGCTATTAAGGTGTACAATAAAGTATTTTCTATCTATCTATCTATCTACGATTTGAAAACGACACTACTTCGAGACATAAAGCTCTCGCCTAACTAAAGAGCTTGCGGCATTTTTCTCAGACAGAATAAATAAAAAACTTTTTAGTCGACTATAGCCATCCTTTGAATGTTTGAGATGTACTTTAATCACACATTTTCTCTTTGGTAAAGGTGAAAGTTGAAGTTCATTAATCAATATATATAAAATCGTTACGTGACTGATTGACTGACTGACTATCAACGCACAGCCTAAACCGTAAGCCTTAGAGACCTGAAATTTGGGGGGTACGTTCCTTTTGTGGTCTAGGGGATGCACTATTAAAGCATTTCCGGAGACTCAACACTTATGTGAAGTTGATGGGGGGTTGGGTGTTGAAGTTTGTATGGAAAAGTAGACGCGGACGGAGTCGCGAGCATTCTACTAGTCATAAATGAAATTATTTTCAGTAAAGCGCTTCGCCCTTTAAAGTAATGTTTTTTATAGAATGCCATTTATAACAAATTAAAATTATATTTTTGCATTAAAACTAGAAAAGGGAATACTTATGCATGCATATCGGTATCTAGCATGCATAATGTAGGACCCGAAGATAATTACTCTGTTCACGACTAGATGCCACCGCAGGACAAAATAAAACGTGCTATCAGTTGCTATTCCATGCAATGTTTTTTTTAGATAAATGGGAACATTCGTTTGTACACAAACATGCTAATTTAAACTCACTTTCTTCTAAATAGTCAAGAAATAAAAAAAAACACTAAATAATTCAACTGTAATTCTCTCACGTTAATGGCACCTAAAAGGATCTTGCTAGCGCGTGTGTAGCGACAGTGAAAACAAATTCCGTGCCCGACAAATAACTGAAACTTTGGACTTACTTTATGTACGGCCGCGAAGAATAAGGGGCACATTTCCCAGCATTTTGACCCTTACTGCTCAGTAATAAAGTTGTATTGCAAACTGAACCCAAAAGTAAAGTAATATCGACTCAAAATTTTCGCGGAATACTTTTAAATCTCTTGTAATTGTTTGTTTAATGGAAAACACAGTTTGATTAAGTTTGTTGGTATATGGTGACGCTATTTTGCTGGTGAATTTTAATCAGCTCTGGGGTATTTTCCGTTATTGTATTATTGGCAATGTTTTAAAAGCTTTTATATAATTTGGTTTCGTCGTAAGGTTCCGGTTCAAAATTTGCAATCCTTTTTGAAAGCACTTGCTGGCATCCGATTGATCTGAAAGACATACCTGTTAATATTTTTTTTTTACATTGATAGGCTTTTGTTTGACCACGATATCATCTGTTGGTAAGTGACGATGTGGCCGAAGATGGAGCACAAAGGTCTAGAAGGCCTTTTCACTCTAGACTTGAAGAGACCCAGATTATAGTTTTCAGGAAAGACAGACGACGGTAGTGTATTCCACTCCTTAGCAGTTCGCATTATAAAGGTAGAACCGAAACGTTTTGTGCGAATTGAAGGTATACCAATGAGGTAAGGATGATACTGAGCCGTACGCCTGCTCGTCCTATGATGAAAAGGAGATGGTGGGATCAGATCGTGCAGTTCCTGGGAGCAGTCCCCGAAATGTAACCTATAGAAGATCGAAAGGCATGCAACCTTACGGCGGTGCTCGAGACTCTGGATCTTAGTCGCCGCCATATGTTGTTCACCTATAAGCCTGAAAGCTCTACGTTCGATCGAGTCCAAGGCAGCAAGCTGGTATTTGGCCGAACCATCCCAAACATGGCAGCAGTACTCCATACTAGCCCGGACTTGTGCTTTATATAAACTGAGAAGCTGTCCTGGTGTGAACTAACGCTTTACCTTATTCAGGATGCCTAGCTTCATGGCAGCTGTTTTTGCCTTAGACTCGATGTAAGAGCCAAAGTTGAGAGTAGACGTGAGCGACACACCTAAGAGCTCGAGGTGATCTCCTATAGGTACAGGTACATCACGGAATACAGTAACTTGGAGAAACGGACTTTTTTTCGCCGAGAAGAGATAAGCCTGCGTTTTAGAGGCATTGAACTTGACTAGAATGGCATCACCCCAGTCGGATACAGCCTTGAGAGTCAAATTCAGACGCTGCAGCATCTCATCTCTTAACTCCTGAGTTCCAATGAAAATACAATATTATTGTGACAGCGAGTTGATCTGATGATGGAGACGGAAGTTGGATAGCGGAACTCCTCGATGATGAACTGGTTCGCAGTTTTTGGTTAATTTTGATCAGCTTACGGTTCCGATCACTAATCTTATTGTTTTGGAAGTTATATTTTTCAATAAAATAACTTATTTTTTGTGAATTTGAATCTGTTTATTTTCAGTACGTATTTCTGCAGTGTATAATATAAGTTATATTCAAAGTCATTAAGTAATTGTGTATTCGTGGCATAAGACATAAATTTAAGCCAATAGCCAAGTTATTCGGTTTCGATGATGGTGCAGCTCGACCTCACAATGAGCAGTAGTAATTGATTTTCCATAATTTTTTGTTTTCGAGTAATTGATTTTGTTAATTGTATATTCCGATACCATAACCGCTGTAATAACTATCTACATGACATTACTGTGAAATAAATGATATTGAATTCCGTCTTCAAAGTCATTAAAGTTTAGCCAATGGCAATAGCCCACACAATCACGCATAATGGACCGCCCATAGAGTTCGAATGCGGAAAAGGGAGTTTTTTAACACTAGCCCACACAATTCAGGTTCAGCATGATTTATCGGAAATTCGTGGCAATCTATCCGTCTCAGACACATCAATCAAGTGGGCAGCGCAGGTGTGTGAAGTTATTATTTTGGGATCAGTTATCCAACGAACCTTGCCGGAAGTAAGTATAGGTTGTGGCACAGAATATATAATAGTACAAGTATTTATGGTAAGGTACGGTAAAAATACAGGAGCTCTTTTTTTAAAACTATTCCTAATCAGCGTATATGGTTAAATATATTTATTTACAGAAATAATAATAAAACGAATAAAAGTTTGAAAACAAGATTTAAAGAAAAACCGGTCAAGTGCGAGTTGGACTCGCGCACGAAGGGTTCCGTACCATTATCGGCAAAAAAATCCCTTTGGTAAAAATAAACAAATAAAAATTGCACGCAAAAAGTAGTCACTCTAGTGACCCATCCAAAAACTGACCTCGCAGATCATTGCTTGACCTAAATTTGGAAAAAATATTTTTTTTGTATGGGAGCCCCCTTTTATATTTATTTAATTCTGTTTTTTGGTATTTGTTGTTATAGCGGCAACAGAAATACATCATCTGTGAAAATTCCAACTGTCTAACTATCACGGTTCATGATATATAGCCTGGTGACAGACGGTCAGACACACAGACAGACAGACGGGCAGCTGAGCCTTAGTAATAAGGTCCTGTTATACCCATTGGGTAAAACAGTAAAACCCTGAAAAACAACGAAACATTGTGCTGTCTGAAGCCCGTTGAATCGATCTAAAGGTAGCTCAATAATCCAAACCACTACCGAACGGAAGCATCCCTAAGATACTAGCTCATATCTGACTCACCGCATTGGAATTGGCATTCAACGTGGTAATGCAGGAACGCTTTCGTGGGGTCACATTCATTACATATATGCAAATTGGCTAGGAGAAGAAATTGCACCATTGAAATAAAAAAGTTATATTATCCAGAAATTCAGTTTCCTTTAATGTTTTTCTTTTGTGGTTTAAGGTATATGTACGCACATAATTTGTACAAGTACAAAACACAGATGGGATATGTTAAAGTTAAAAAAAAAATGCCCGTAAAATTTATTCGCTCCGGGAAACAGGCTGTTTTCTTTTGATGACGTAAGTATGTAAAATACATTTTTGCATGAGATTTATCACACCTTATTTCAGGAACTCCGTAGATCTGCCCCTACATTGTAGTTACCTTGTATAATAAGAGTAGGAATAACAACCCTCTAACAATAGAACCATAGATAACTCTAATATTTACCGTAAAAACGACAAATAAAATGTTTCACCTGCCGAAGGGTCGACAACACAAGTAGGAACCAACATTACTCATACAACCCCATTCGAAAGCCCCCAGCGATCGCAACTTCGTCAATTACAGTAACTACGTGTCGCAAGATCGTAAGCCGACAATTTGGGAATTTCCAACAATTCTGATTTGAAACTTTTCTATCTCTCGTTCTGAATTATTTGGATATTGTCACACCTTTCAACGGAACTCTTACTAAGTTTACAAGTTACTGGTTTATTTGAGTACCGAAAAATCTATAGATATTTATGTATTCACGATAGATTTTTTAAATGTTTTTATTGGATTTGTATGACGGAACAAATAGATACGCCCCACCTGTTAATAAGCGGTAACCTTTGCCTAAATAGTGGTCGAGCTACGATAAAAAAAACTGCAAATCTATGTACAGGATAGCCATTTGTACTTGGATAGCCAGGATAAATTTAGTAGTAGTAGAGCTTTTTTGTGAAAGAGTTCGTCCGGGGAAGTACTACCACCATACCTATTTCTGCCGCAAAGCAGTTGTGCTTGCATTGCTGTGTTCCGGTTTGAAGGGTAAGGGTGCCGGTGAAATTACAGGCACATGAGACTTTTCATCTTTATGTCTCAGGGTGGCGGGCGCAGTGCAATGCCACATAGGGCGCGCCCTAGGTGGATGTGACCTATGAGGTAATGCACTGTTCATAGGTAGAGGTTACCGCTTAACATCAGATGGGCCATTTGCTTGTTCCGTTGGGTTGGTCTTGGACTGTCTAGAACACAATTTGACAAAATTTTAAGGTATACAAAAAAAAAAACTTTAGATTAAAAGAATCATTTTGAGCAATATTCCCATGGGTCTTGACGACGTCACAGAATAAATAATAGTACAAATGAGTAATGACGTCATCAAGTTTTTGTGTTTTGTTTTTGTACTAAATGGCTATCCTTCACACTGATTTGCGGATTTCTATCAATATTTTCTTTGTACACCGTCCACTACTAACAATGCATTAACACATAGAACACGCCCTGTGCCACAGCATATATATATACAGTACTTGTGCGGCATATTGCACTGCACCCGCTCACCCTGAGATGCTTGTAACTTCACCGGCACCCATACACTAAAGCAATGCGAGTTTCTACGTATTGATGAATTTCTAATATTCTTTTGACAAAATTGTTTTTTTTTCATTTTGGCATGAAAGTTTATTTAAAGTTACTCTATCTAAGATTTTTTCTTTGTCCTTAAAGATTTAAAAATTCTAATATCAACATGTCAAGCCCTCTTCAAAGAAAATAAACATTTCAAAGAAATAATCTCCTTCCTTGATGACAAAGATTATCATTCTCCCTACTTTCATGACAAATGAGCTAAGAACGTTGAATAAATTATTTGTATTTCCTGTTCGAGAACATGGCATCTTTCATAAGATGTTTTCAGACAGAGAATACCTTTGCTTTTTACCTGTTATATCCACTACAGCAAAAACGAAACATTTTATTTAGATTCTATGTAATAAATAAATGTTACGCCTACGCTTTTCCCACCCTTATTTTTTCAATAGTGTGCTTTACGTTAGTAGATTCAAAAGGATTTCCATTTGTAGCGGAGCTTTCAATCTAGTTTGCGCTCGGATGAAGTTCACTGATGGTGAATGTGGTACAATAATCCCGTTATGATCTCTTTCAGAGAACGTTCGCCCGACGATCATACCATACCTAGGTACCTACGTATCTATATTGGCTGTAAACTCTGGAAAGATGTTATTTATTTTTGAAAATAACAGATGATGAGACGTTGCTATGGATAAGTTGCTGGTTAACGTTAGCAAGTGTTAACGTATTGTAACCATAGATCTAGAATGTACGTAGCGAAAATCTATGTCCATATTGTAACAGTAGTGAATTTTCATAAACCTTACATAGCTTATTTACACTCGCGTACGAGTGGCGAGATGAGGCGAGGTACGAGACAAGAGTGTGAATAGACGCTCGCGGCCCGCCTCGCGCCGAGTCGCGCCTAGTCTCGCGACTCGCGGCGCTCGCGTTTGTAGCGGTTTTTTCAAAGGTCAAAGGACTTCGCGACAAACTCGAGCGTGGTATTTACATTCGCGCTCTCGCTTCATTCGGGTTTCGACGTTGTGCTGTGCCACGAACGTTTTTTCTTGCGACCAATCCTAAATTCTAGATCCGTTTCGGTTTCTAGAATTATTTCAAAAGGAACCGACACTTTGGGATTCCAAATATAAGTTCCACAAAAATAACCAAAAAGTAAGCGATGCATGGGCGAGATTATCTGAAGAAATGTGCACCTTCAACCGGACTAAAAAATAAAGTTGTCGCTAACACATCGACGTCCTCCATTGATGCTAGCTCAAACACAACTGAACTCACCACGAGAGTGTAAACAGGAAGCTCATTTACCATCGATCACGCGAGGTGCGGGCTGAGACACGAGACGAAGCACGAGGCGAGGTTCGAGGCGAGAATATAAATGTTGTAACGGGGTCCTACGTAAGTGATCTCAATGCGAACGCGGAGCGCAGCCCCTTGAAGTGGCCTGCATGAACGGACGCACGCCTTAATAGGTACTTAGTACATTCTTTGGACGCACACGATTTAGGCTCACTTATGCCCTCAAGAGGTTGCGACTGTTTGGCATTTACGCGCCGGCGCGAGTTTGCTTACGATGGAATCTGACTCAGAGTGATCTCACTCGCATTTTTCACGAATGACTTGACGCGTCTGTTTACCTCATGGAGGTATAATAGTATGGAGTGAGTGCTAAAATAGCATAGAGTGTTCCTTCTTACTCCTATCCTAGAAGATAGCTTGCTATCCTATGTTAGAGAGAAACAAATATATTGTCACACGACAGTCGTTTTTCCGTTCCGTACCATGAATATTGGCACCATGCATGTACAGCTCCCTAGATTGTTACCATGAATGTAGTAATAATTTGACATTTGGCCTGGTATGAGTTACACAAATAAAAACAGATAGATATATGCTTGTCTCATTCCAACACATGAATACATTCATATAAAAGAATGAGACTGGTATAATCGATACCGGTTCGTTTTTAGCCTTAGTTCCATGCTTTAGTTCTTCTTCCGAGGTTTACCTACACTTTGATAACTAAACACTTGAGCAGATACTTACGAGTACTAATAATCAAAGCGATTGGTTTAACCTGATCGATCTAAAGCATGATACTGTTTTTAGCATGAAAGTGATCAGAAAAATATAAATGTTTACCTACTTATTCCAAGCAGGAAATGGCAAAGTCTACTAAGTATGATAGCGAGGAGTAAACAAGTGATTAATTTTGTAAAAATTAAAAAAAACCTCGACTCAATGAAAAAGCTTGAACCGATTTTGATCAAACATAGCTAAGAACAGACCCGACTAATTCACCTTTCAAACAAAAAAACAAAATTAAAATCGGTTCATCCGTTCGGGAGCTACGATGCCACAGACAGACACACACACACAGACACGTCAAACTTATAACACCCCGTCGTTTTTGCGTCGGGGGTTAAAAATAGACACGGAAAACACCAGAAGAGGTTTAACTGTGACGCGGGTATACGAACTAAAGCTCTACATTACCGACCAAATTTGATTTCACATAGTCTGAAACAATATCGATAATGTCTATAGGTAGTCAAGTCATGTTGTTGACGAAATTCAATTAGGTAACGTACACTCACGCCCACACTATGGAACGCCAATGAAGATAGATGGCGACGTCTAGACGATTTTTTTAGTGATATCCTCGTCTATAGCTTTAATGTGGCTACATACGTTAGTGGAAGCATGACTAGCCTGCATAAACAATCATTTTGTGTAAGCTTTCGCAAATCCAACACAACGTACAACTTGCACGTTCAAGAAAGCTGGAGCAGTGTCAGTTTTTGCTTGAGCGATGCTTGAGCTGTGGAGTTTGAATTATTTTAACTTGTTAGCCTGTATACTCACGTTCAATTATGCTTGCATAAAAAGGATTGTTCAAGACGCATACAGAAATATCTATCAATCTTCTAAAATCATCATAAAGACGACCGAGCATGCTTGTATAAAATGACTAGCTGGGGCCCCGCGCGCAGGTTCTAGGACTTTCTGAAATTTCCCGAAGGTTCTCGATCTTTTTCAATAATTTTTCGAGGTTTTTGAAATTTTAGAACTTTCTCGAAGGTTCTAGAACTTTCGGAAATTTCTCGATCTTTTTCAAGCTTTTCTGGAGGTTTTTGAACTTTTGGAAATTTCTCGAAGGTTCCACAACTTTTGGAAATTTCATGAAAGTTCTTGAACTTTTTCAAATTTTTCTAGAGGTTTTTGAACTTTCAGAAATTTCTAGAAGGTTCTAGAACTTTTGTAAATTTCTCGAAAGTTCTCGAACTTTTTCAAACCTTTCTGGATGTTCTCGAACCTTGCAGAATTGCCTTGAACTTTCCAGAACCACCCCGAAGTTTTCGAAATTCTTTGAACCTTCTAGAAGTTGAGTTTTAGGTCAAGTTGACTTCATTCTAAACAGCTTTTTTTTAAACCTTAACCGCGCAGCCCAAAACCCAAACCTTCTTCATGGATGGGAGGGTTGGGGCTACCCTACGGTTAAACCTTTTTTGGGCTGCATTGGTTCGTTTTTGAGTTTTATCGGAACATACCGACATCAACTTTCTTTTATAATATATATTGATTGCTTGTTCAAGCAAGCTTCTCCTGCTTTGCGGTTACGTATGTAGCCACCCTTAGGGCTTATATTCTATAAGTCAAAGTATTATTGCTCTTTGTAAAGATGACAAGATTCATTGGGGCCGGCAAGGTATCGAACTACTCAGTAAGCTACACTTACTGAGTCGTATTTGCCGTATGTACGTGAAGACTTTTGAGTATTTAACCAAATAATCTAAGGTGAAGAAAGAAGACCCAGTCAGGGTTCCACTACTGGCCTCTTCCATAGAATGCCACGACGAACAGAATCTACCACCTTCCTTCAAAAGAGGAAAAACCCCCCTTTCGATGGACTAAAGAACACCCATTACAGTAGAAAAAAATATTGCCAAATACAGGGTTCATACCCAACTTTCAATATTAGTAATAATTTTCAATAATAGTCACACCCAATCGAGCTGAAAATTGAAATCAATAGTCGAACTTTTAGAGCGTTCAAAGTTAAGCCATTAGGTATATGATAGGAGCCGAAAAAATCCGAAGTGATAATATTCTGAAGTTAAGAACAAAATAGACAAAGAGATTAACCTCATCCTCCTTTTATCAATAAATGAACTTTGTAAACGAGTTTCAGAAAGGCCAAGAAGGTTCTTGCGAACTCCGATAAAATTGTAAAATCCTGAGAATATATCTTTTCAATGATTTAGATAGATAGATAAACTCTTTATTGTACCCCTAAGAAAAATAAAACAAAACAAAGAAGATTATAGATCGTTTTTTTTTTCGTATTTTGCGAATAATTATACCGAATGAATAATTGCGGTACTTTGATACCGCAGATGAGTTTGAATAGTAAACTTAGTCTCCGAAATTGGACGTACTTAATAATCAAAATAAATCGACCAAAAGCGTATGGGAGGAACTCATACTGTACAGTTCTGTTTTCAAGACACAGTTTTCTCTGCATAACTCTAAAAGTTTTCATCACAGGATATCGCTATTATTTGCTCAGGATGCATGACATACAGTCAATCAGACAGAACACAGACGGTAGGATGGACCGATGGCGTAGGCTAAGTAATAGGGTCCCGTTGGGACCTTTTGATTGTGGATCCCTAAATACAAGACTTGGCTTTGAAATAGCTTACCTCCTCGAAACTTGTGGCTGTGTTCCGTGCATCCATGCAGCCAACTATTCACTCCTCACATTGTTGAGAGCGTCTAAGGCCAATAAGCTCCAAACAGGGTAAGCAAATATAGCAAACTAGTGTCCGACCGCGGCTTCGCTCACGTTTTACCAGGATAAAAAGTAGCCTATAGCTCTAGGCTGTATACCAGATTTAATCGAAATCGGTTCAGCCGTTTCGGTAAGATTGAGAAAACATTTAAACATACAAAAACATCTGACATTAATGATATTAGATAGCAAATAGTGCAGTACAAATAGACAGCACAAAGTTCCATTTGACCAAACTAGACAGTGATTTAGTGCTACAAAGGATCCCTTTTACAAAGAAAAGCAATTTAAGACCCTACAAGACTAGAAATATTATTGAGAGACCGTGGTGAATCACTGTGACCCGGCTGTTCAGGTTTTTAAGACCAGCGTGGATAAAGAACTTACCCGAGGTACAATTTCTTACTTTTTTTGTTACAATGCTAGATAACATTCGTTGGTATAAGTATTTTCCTGGCTGCTAGCTTATCAATGAATATGTTATTACTGGAAGAAAGCTTTAGCCGAGTCAGTCGTGGGAAGCAATAGCGGCCATTAGCTCACCACTTGTCACGTCTTTATTCCCACAATGGTGCAACTACGGTGAAAAGAGGCCTATATTGAGGCTCTGCCTACACTTTCGGGGAAACAGGCGTGTGTATGTATGTTACAATGTATGCACCGGATACACTTTTGAGACTATAGACGATAAAAAAGTAATATTTAAAAACACACCAGTAAATCTGTTTTTTTGGAAAATAAACTAGTGATTTGATAAGTCAAAAATATATGACTCAGGATATATTTTTCCCCAATGAAATTGGGCCGGCCACGTCTGCCGCATGTCGGAAGATCTATATGGGCAAAATCCACTACTGATTGGGTTCCTAACGCAAGACGCCCGCCCGCGCGGCAGACCACCACGGAGATGGCTTGACGAGTCGGATGTGCACCTACCAGACTGGCCCACTGCAGCAAGGGACAGAGAGAGCTGGAAAAAAGGGAGGGAGGCCTTTGCCCTGCAGTGGGACAATATGGACTGAAAAATAAATAATGAAACTCTAATTTATCAATCATTATCTATTCCAGCCCGTGGTTAGTTATTGTGTCATGGTCTTGCGGTAGGAAGTTATCGTAACTTCGATGGCGGACGAATCCAATTTACAAATTATCCATCTATCTACTAGAAACTCGCCCCGGTGCGTTAGTGTAGTACCGGTAGCGGCGGGACCCCTCCCCCCTCCCTCACCAACCCCCCCATCTATCCTCACACCAAATACAATCAAAATCTTCTAAAGCAGATTTACAAACATACATTCAAACAAAGTTTACTAATAGTGTATTATAATTAGTATAATATAGTATTTTATTTTATACTAATTAGTATAATTAGTATAATTATAATTAGTGTACATATTTTCTTAGTATTGCTCGCGAAACTAAATGGAATCTAAGGCCTTCACAATAAAGCTCATTTTAATTCTGTAGCTGTTTGGTGTAACACACGTCTGGGTGGAGCAATGGCTGGCTTATTGGGGCGGAAGAATGACGGACGCCACTCCAGCCTCCTCAAGGCCTGTAGATAAACTCTGTCTTTGTTAAGGGTGCTTCAACTTTGCTTATTGGGGAATTTGTTCAAGAAACGACACGACAAGCCTCTTAGAGCAATGTTGTATTTTTTTTGTATTTGGGCAAATAATATATATATATATATATATAGAAACACGCCTTTTTCCCCGAAAAGGTAGGCAGGGCCTCAATAAGCCTCTTTTACTCGTGAGTACAGAATAAATTTTTTGAGGTCCTTTGTTGCGCCTCGGGCTAGTAGCCGGCTGAGATGCTAGAGGTTGCGAGTTTGATTTCTGCAGTTGGAAAAATATTTGATCTGCAAATATTTTCTCCGGGTCTGGGTGATGTGGTACCTGTTGGGTGTTGTGTGGTGGTGCTGGGTGTTTAGTAGTAGTAGAGCTTTTTTCTGAAAGAGTTCGTCCGGGGAAGTACTACCATCATACCTATTTCTGCCACAAAGTAGTAGTGCTCGCATTGCTGTGTTCTGGTTTGAAGGAGGGTGCCGGTGAAATTACAGGCACATGAGACTTTTCATTATTATGTCTCAGGGTGGCGGGCGCAGTGCAATGCCACATAGGGTGCGTCCTAGGTGGACGTAACCTATGAAATAATGCACTGTTCAAAGGCAGAGGGTACCACTTAACATCAGGTGGTTCACCTGCTTGACCCGTTATTCCAAGTAGAATAAAAAAAAACATGGTACTCATAGTTACTGATATCCACGACAAAGGGAATCCTAGTGTGGGGTTAGGACTATGTATGTGACTGTTGGGTGTTTGTTTCTTATGTACTTCTCTAATTCTTCTGCTGAGATTTCGTAGCCCATTTAGAGGTCTTTTCTTCATGAGCACCGACCGCGACCACGCTCGAAGGTCGTGACACGGGAACTTAGATCCCGTAAACAAACATTAGCAGAAAATGCAATATGTTTTCTTGCAGCGACAATCAAACCCGTTCCTCTTACATCTCAGCCGGCTACTTCCTTCCGTACCATCGAGGTCATCTCCTTATTGATAAGGTACTGAATGTTCTTTGTAAGTAGATTTAGTTCATTTAAGAGATGTACCCTCAAAGGGTCGCTCCCGAGCGATTTCGCTAAAACGTTTCCTGAATTGAGCTGGCGCGGCGATACGGAGGATTACGGGCTCCAACGAATTCATATTTGACTGTCGGGTCATAATCGACAATAGATCGTTGTTTTATTGACCCGCGACCAAAAAGACGGGAGTGTGTATCTGACTGTGGCATCGTAGCTCACAAATGGATGAACCGCTTCTAATTTAGTGTTTCGTTGTTCAAAGGTGGGGTTACAGGCCTGCAATGCTCTGAGTGGGGTATGCAGCAAAATTCCTTATCTGAGATTTGATTTTTACCAGACTAAACCGAGTACAATGTTCAAATTAAAAAAATACAGGATACTACATTATAATTCCGAGGGATCCTGTACCAGAAACACGATAGGACAATATTTTCTCGATATAAAAAAAAAACACAAAGTTACGTCTATATGTATTTGATTGTTTATTAAAATGGCGCATATTATTATGTAAAAAATTACATAAATAAAACCAATATAACAAAGCCGAAGGTTTACTGTAGGGTTTTGTAAAATTTACCATATTTTACGAGATATTCAATAAAAATCGCCTTTTCGAGCGGCGCGAGACGTTTTTTTTTTGTATGAAGATTTCTGCCTGGTGTTGGCGGAGTAAGATATATTTTTGTGAAAGTAGGTAGTCATTTTGGTATAGTTAACATTATATACCTAATCGGTGAAGCTGACACGATAGTGTAACAGATAAGGGTGTTCATTATGCCTGATATATTGCTACTATGATAAGGTTAACGGTCTACACAGCCTTGTCTGGCCGGTATGATATCATCACAAGTCTGCTACAGACTCTAATAATGGGAAAATCAATACTTACTAATGTTATAGATACGAAAATAACTCTGTCTATTACCTTTTCACGCCTAAACCGGTGAACAGAATTAGATAAAGTTTGGCACGGAGATAGATTGCATCCTGAGAAAGGACATAGGCTACCTATAGGTACGTGGGTGGTAACGAGGACAAAAACTAGTTTTTTTTATTTTTATTCTACTTGGAATGACAGATCAAGTAGATGACCCACCTACTGTTAAGCGATACCCTCTGCCTATGAACAGTACATTATCACATAGGTCATGTCCACAAAGGACGCACCCTATGTGGCATTGCACTGCGCCCACCACCCTGAGACAAAGAGATGAAAAGTCTCATGTGCCTGTAATTTCACCGGCAACCATACCCTTCAAACTGGAACACAGCAATGAGAGCACGACTGCTTTGCGGCAGAAATAGGTATGGTGGTAGGTAGTACTTCCCCGGACGAACTCTCACAAAAAAGCTCTGCTACTACTACTAATACTAAAATAAAGGGCTTTTGTTCTGTAGTCAGCGTTCTGTGTAAAACCCGTAGTATGCAGTATGTCAAGTGTAGGATAAGAGTATCTCACTTGAAGGCTAGTAAATACATACGATGCATAGGAACACAAACGTAGAGTTGCACAAAAAGGTCTTCACTATGCAATATTTAAGAATACATAAAACAAAACCACACTAAGTGACCGTCACGTCAAAAGCTAGGAAATATGTATTTCTTAGAAAAGCTTTTATTCCCTGGTTCTTTTTATTTGAAGGTTTCCATTCATTTCTGGTTCTCGAATGGCTACCACAAACTCCCTCTCGATGGACCAAAGACATTAAAAAACTTAAGAAGTGCTCCCAGGAACTGCACGATCTGATCCCACCATCTCCTTTTCATCTTAGGACGAGCAGGTGTACGGCTCAATACCATCCTTACCTCATTAGTATACCTTCTATTCGCACAAAACGTTTTCTACCTTTATAATGCAAACTGCTAAGGAGTGGAATACACTACCGTCGTCTGTCTTTCCTGAAAACTATAATCCGGGTATCTTTAAGGCTAGATTGCATAGGTGCCTTCTAGACCTTTGTGCTACATCTTCGGCCACATAGTCACTTACCAACAGGTGACATCGTGGTCAAACAAAGGTTTATTAAAGATTTTAAAAAAAAACGGTGGTTGGAGTCGGCTCAGGACCGTTCGTCGTGGCATTCTGTAAAGGAGGCCTATGTCCAGCAGTGAACTTCTATAAACTGATGACGATGGTGATGATAATGATTAATTTTAATCGACTCTTCCTTCCTGCCATCTGCATCATTCACTTTTGCCGTCTGTCATTCCTGAAAACTATAATCTGGGTCTCTTCAAGGCTAGAGTGAAGGTGCCTTCTAGACCTTTGTGCTCCATCGTCGGCCACATCGTCACTTACCAACAGGTGAGATCGTGGTCAAACAAAGGTCTATCAATGTTAAAAAAAAACGCATACACAAATGTATATTGATCCAAAATCTCCAAATCGATTTCGCTTATATTAACATGATGTTTTTTCATAGAAAGTAACTGTACAGTATAGGTTAGGTTAGGTTAGGTTATCTGGAAGAGAATGCTTTCTAGCATTAAGTTCGCCTTTGTACTTCTTTGTAAAGGACTATCAATGTTAAAAAAAAACGCATACTTACACAAATGTATATTGATCCAAAATCTCCAAATCTATTTCGCTTATATTAACATGATGTTTTTTCATAGAAAGTAACTGTACAGTAAAGGTTAGGTTAGGTTAGGTTAGGTTATCTGGAAGAGAATGCTTTCTAGCATTAAGTTCGCCTTTGTACTTCTTTGTTTTATGTGCTATAAAGAATTTTCTATCTATCTATCTATCTACAGTACTCATAAACAATTCAGGGACGCTACATCTAATTTTCTCAAAGTAAAAGTTAGAACATTTGTTATTCCTCGGGGATTCTGTGAGACTGTTTACTCTCTGGACAATTTGTTTCAGTCAATTAGGAAAAGGCAAGTAGACAAGTTAAATTAGCTTATGAAAATCGACGAAACCTATCTATTCTTCACTATCCTAGAATCCGTCCTACACCGAACAAAGGTCCTATAATAACCCTATGGAATGGTTTACATGCGAATGTTGGGATTAGTCACAGCTGAACAGATTTCGAATAAATTTCAAAGAAAGATAGACGCGACCTGGAATACATAGACAAACAGAAGATAAAATGATATTGTAAAAACAAAAAAAAAACAAAAAAAACAAAAAAAAAACAAATCAAACCAAAAAAAAACAAATCAAAACCAAACAAAACCAATCACAAATTAACCAAAAAAAACAACCAAATTTAACCAGTTTTTACCTACGCTAAAATACCTATTTTTGAAAGTAGTGGCACAAAATTATCTCTTTGTGTGTATTGATGCTTTTTCGGGATATAGTACTTTATACTTCTCGCAGCTGCAAGGTAATTTGGCGAGTATTATTGTTGTAGTTGAAGCAGAAAAAAAAACGGGGTGTGACTCGGGTGCTGGCTCTTATCTGGCTCAACGGATTGGTATTATGCCATTCAGCATGGCAAGCAGCTAGTATCTTAGGGACGCTTCTGTCTGGTAGTAATTTGGATTAGTTACGCTATCTTAAGATAATTTGCAAGTGTCTTTAGATAGCTTTACTGTGTATTTATTTTGTCTTAGTTTTTATTAATATCTCTAAATATAGAATGAAAATAAATCCTTAAGCAAGCTGCCACGTTTTTAAAGCGTAGTCTCCAGGTCATTTGTAAATTTAATTGGTGCCTAACGAATGCAATGGAGCTAAGATTTACATATCTCGGCCTTTGAGATGGAAAAACGAAACAAATCGCATTTGCACTCTTTATTTCGTGAATAAATTAATTAATTTTCACTAGAAATGGGATATTTACCATGATTTTTGAGTTTTAAATGTTCCACAAACATTAACATGTTTTTAACATTTAAAACTCAAAAATCATGGTAAATATCCCGTTTCTAGTGAAAATTATGTACATAATCATGATAGTTACAAAAGTAATAAATCAAATGTTTAAGAAGTAGGTAAAGTTACCTCGAGACCTGACTGTACCCATGGCATTGCCAAGGGTCTCTCTAGCTTGGGGTAGCTCTCTAGCTTAGAGCGATAGTAGCCTAACGGTTCAATAGTGCAACTCAGAATCCAACGATACCGGGTTCGATCCTAGGCTCCGCACCAATGACTTTTCTAAGTTATGTGTGGATTTCCATCGCTCTGTGCTTCGGAGGGCACGTTAAGCTGTCGGTCCCGGCTGTCATTGATTAATAGCAGTCGATAAGCCATGTCAGAGGCCCTCGGGCGGCTTGACAAACTCTGACACCAGAGGCCAGCACTACCTCATACGAAACGAAACGAAACGAAGCTTGGGGTTCAAGGACTTAATGTTTTTGCCCTTGTCTCAACTAATACTCGAATTTTCGTGGATCGATCGGACTACGAGATCGGTCTTAGGTTTTATAGGTTTTGGTGCAAGTCTGAAAATTAAGGTGGTTTTTTTCAGTTTTATCGTAACATGATAAGAATTATTCCAAAGTTTTTATTTTATTTTAATCTATATGAAATGCATTTATTTACAGAAAGAATAATACAACTAATACAATACTAATACATGTATATTAGTTGTTGAAGGATTGTCTATCTTTATTAATATAGGTTAGTTCGTAATACTTACCTACGAACGACGATGATTCTCATAAGTATACCCCAAATTGTAAGAAAGATTGAAAAGAAAGAAAATGTATTTATTTTCCCCAACACACACATAAAACACAAAAACAATAAATAAATAAAAAAAACAAGTACTAACTAGGTAGTTGGTATACAAAAATACAAAATAAATAAAAACTAATATAAACTAGGTAGTTGGTAAGTTGAAATGAATGTTGAATGAGTACTAGAATGAAAGGTATCGATATGTGTCGCTCGACAGGTAGGTATCGATAAGCATACCGATATAAGTATATCGATATACATACAAACATGTATTTTTAGGTAGGCGGAGCTTCAACGAGCCTCTTTTCACCATACGTTGTACCATTGTGGGAATATCGGCGTGACAAGTGGTGAGCTCATCGCCGCCATTGCTTCCCGCAACTGACTCGTCTAATACTTTCTTCCAGTAATAACACATTCTTAGCAGCCAGGATAAATCTTGGACCAACGAATCTTACTAACAAAAGTCCGGGTAATCCTTTAGTCGCGTTTTACGACATCCACGGGAGGAGATGGATGGGTCTATACTGAGGCAAGACACACCTCGGTTATTTTTGTTTACAAGTTATTGCAAACGCCTGGGTAAAACGTACTAAGGGGGAAATCAACAAATCTTTGACATTATTATTCTAAAATCTGGAAAATACTTTAGTTTAGTTCTAGCACAGCTTCTAGTTAATATATTGAGACAAATCAATAAGATTTTATACTCAAGATTATTCTTGAGAATAAATTTATTGTTGGACGAAATGTCAGACAGAGAATTGAATTGTTTGTGTGCGTTATTTAAAATTAATTACATCGCATAAAAGGTTCATTCCCTTGTATCGTATAAATTCATCGTACCTTTTGTAAATCTGTAATTCCTTTGAATGCTTTCACACACAGTACAATTACACTCGCGCCTCGTGGCTCGAGTCACATAGAAAACCAGCGGTTATCGGTTAGTATCGGCGGCGCTCACCTATATACATATAACTTTACAATGATGCCTATAGTATTCTTGCAATACTGCCAACATAACACACTTGGTTTGACAAGACACACAAGATGGCACATTTTGAGATGATAAAGGTGATGATAGGTTCATATTATTGTCTCGGGGTGTTTCGTGGCGCGCCAGAACGCAATCGGTTATACGTTTATTACCTATGACTAGATTCACATTAGTAGGTTGCGTTGTATTGTGCCGCGTCAACGTAACCGATTGCGCCACGACACACCCTGACACAGCAATATACAATATAGGTTACATTTCGGGGAATGCTCCCAGGAACTTCACGATCTGATCCCACCATCTCCTTTTCATCATAGGACGAGCAAACGCACGGCTCATTAGTATACCCTCTATTCGTACTAAACGTTTCAGTTCTACCTTTATAATGTGAACTGCTAAGGAGTGGAATGACCTACTGTCGTCTCTCTTTCATGAAAACTGGGTCTCTTCAAGGCTAGAGTGAATAGGTGTCTTCTAGATCTTTGTGCTTCATCTTCGGCCACATCGTCACTTACCAATACAGGTGAGATCGTGATCAAACAAAGGTCTATCAATATTAATAAAAAAAAAGATCACTAATTTCTTAAAAGCTTGTTTTGAAAAATATATTTTTAACAAAATATTTTATAGGAAAGCAGTTGATAGGTATCAGCAACCTGCATCCTGTGTAAATGCAGTCTTATTGCTTCCCCGCAAACGGTAATGCGAGGAGATAGCGGCGGAAAGGGTTACGCTATTTACATAGACTTTTATTTACACTGTAATGCCGTGTTGAATATTTTTTACATCTTTTTGGTATTATTTGCCGCAGTTGTAGTAAACTTTCACAGGATTCTGCCAGAGAGATTTAAGTACCTAACGATATTTCATTTAGGTATTTATCTTGCTGTACCATCAACATTATCTAGAAGCTATTGTCTAACGAACTGGTAATGGCTTTCGATTAGGTACGATTTCACAGTACATTGCGCTGTATCCTTTAAAAAATTCTGCTCTTGAAAAGATGATAAAGTACGCTGTGCAATGGACTGCGAAATCGTGATCGAAAGCGATTATCAGTTTGTTAGAACCGAGGGCGACTTCGTCCCGCTGATACACTCCATTTGCGCCGCTCATCTCGATCCCAGGCTAAGGCTAAGGGTGCTGAAAGACAGACTTCACTGGTACATACAAATCTATTGTATGTTTGTAGTTCACAAGCTGTGGCCCATTTCTACTATTTTTTAAAGAAAAACCATTATTACTATGCAATTTAAATTCAATTACAATTGTCATTAAAAATGGTAGTCTGCTAAATTTATGATTTTACGAATTTTTACGTAGCAAGATTTTAAGATTGTTTCTAAATGGTCACAATTATATTGCAATTGAAAAACCATTGATGTTAGTAGAATACCAAAAGTCTCAAAAGTGACAAGTATGAGACAATTCATTAACAATTTTAATACAATTGGTTTAGTAGAATTGGGCCCCTGGACTGCACGTAATTGTACTGTGCGACTGCACGCAATCGAGATGCTCAACTGCGCTTTCAGATTGACCGCACGTTTGCAGTTAAGAGGTCAATCTACTGCACTCTACTTGCGTGTGTCAGAAAAGTAGTCTTATATGTACAAAAAAAAAAACTACTACAACCCGCTTCGACCAAAGTAAAATAAATGGACTGGCCTTACCCATACAAAACGTCCGTGAAAAATAAGACAATTCGGATTTAGGGTACGGTCAACAAATAAACTATCTATTTAGCTATCTATCTATCCAGCCACTGCTGAGTAAAGGCCTCTTCTCTATAGCGCCACTCCTGGCGGTCTTGTAAATAAACTAGGTGAAATTAAATTATTGAACTTCTTAAAAACTGTATTTTTTTAATACTTAATACTTTAACAGATGCAATGTGTTTTCTAAAGTTATTTCAGTAGGTTTATAGAACAAAAAATCGCCGAAAAAAATGCAATTATTGAATGAATCTTTTACAAAAATACATGGTTCCCTTCTGTTTTATGTAGTTACGTATCTATTTTTCAGCTCTCAAACATACACAATATAAATCAATAGAAAAGCAAGTCCACCTAAGGTCTTCAGCTCAATCAATTTGTGAAAAATATATTTTTCATCACTCAATAAACTAAGAAAATATCATAAAAATCGTACGGAAACATAAATGTATAAAAATTCTAGTATTTATGAAACTGCAGAGTGCAGTTTTAAGAATTTTGCAAAATGAGTTTTTTTATACTACTTGGAATGACAGATCAAGAAGATGGCCCACCTGATGTTAAGTGGTACCCTCTGTCTATGAACAGTGCATTACCTCAGGTCACGTCCACCTAGGACGCGCCCTATGTGGCATTCCACTGCGCCCGCCACCCTGAAACATAAAGATGAAAAGTCCCATGTGGCCGTAATTTCATCGGCACCCTTCAAACCGGAACACAGCAATGCGAGCATTACTGCTTTGCGGCAGAAACAGGTATGGTGGTAGTACTTTCCCGGACGAACTCTTTCACAAAAAAGCTCTACTACTACTACTAACCGTTTTTTGGCGTATAGAATTCATTGTGTAGAAAATGATCAGAGCAAATACGGGAAAATGTATTCCACTTCCAAAAGTCGTCTGTTCTTGCTCGTCTTATGACTTCTATCCATTTTTGTTTACCTTAGATTTATTTTGGAAAGCTATAAGGTTAATTAACATGCCATTACATATTATATGCAATTACCTAAAGCGACGTGCTTAGCAATGTTTTGACGTAAATAATGCAAATTACAATTCTAAATCAATACGATACCCCTCAGGCATCAGATTTTTTTGCAGTCTGTACCGGACCATCCGTCATGCGTGAAGTCTTGTCAAATATTTCGTCGCTGTAGTTGGAAAACTAAATAAGTAATAACAACAACAAAACCAACATCGCGAGAAAAACGCGATTTACTGTTTTATTGCGTCAAAAATGGCAATAACTTTTTTATCGTAACTAATTTTTCAGTCCGTGTTTTGATTTGTTATAGATTGGTACTGTATCTATTTTCGAATTTAATGATAATACATTTTAGTTCTTTTGATTAAGAGAAAAAAATAAATAAACGACTATGTATTTTTCCCTCGCCAAAGTTTTGAATAATTGAAATGATCTATTATTTACTTATTTGAATATGACAATCCTATCCATGGGTATAGATTTATATAATATTAAAATACATTTTAAAATAAAACCAACTTATAATCATTTCTTTTTATCAAGACTGAATATTAGAAAACTACTGAAACACCTACATTATTTTAGCAGACTTATAAATTCAAAGTAAGTGACATAACAAACTTATCATACGACTAATGCTTATAAAATCAACAAAATGAAAAAAAATTGTGGAACACAATAATTCTAAGTATCAAAAAGAAAAAGGTATGTCGAGTAAAATTAAAACTATCTACGAGTATAAACTTGTGTCTGTTAACTTTCATTCAGAGTGGGGAACATTGAGATAATGTCCTAGGGCGTAGTCCTCCTTGTCGCTCGTCCTCTAGAGCAAGACGTGTCCATCGACATGTATGGACCATCATAACTATGCAATAAAGTCGATTTCGCAAAATGTGTTAGTTATGTAGTTTTCCTACCACACGACGATTTATAAGTTATTTATCAATTGATGAAAATTATATTACAAAACCTTTACTTACGAATTAAATGCGATGCCTGAAGCTTTATTTGTATTTCTTGTGTTGTTTTTGCACTTGCAGAAAAGCACAGGAAGGCATTGTATCACCAAGGTATCTAATTTTGGTATTTTTCAGCATAGCTGTCACTCGTTGCCGTGACAAAGACTGACTGAAGCGAAGTATACTAGCTAGGTCTGTTTAGAAGCTTCAAAACTATCGTTCCCTAAGGCCCGTCCATTCATTTTATTTACGTCGATGACAACCCGTACAAATTAACTTGAGGGGCCGATGACGTCATTTTCATTGTACAGTGGGCAAAATTTTGTGTCGTAGTATTTTTTTTATTTGAAATTTTTGAGATTTGCATGAGATTATTAATAAGAACGGAGAGGCCTTTGTCCAGCAGTGGGCGTCTTTCGGGAAGGGGGTCACAGTCAGCGGAGTCTCAAGTTAATTCGTACGGTTTATAGTTGTGAACCCGGCTTCGCTTGGGTAAACATTATTAACTTCCGGTCATTAATATATTGATCCGAGCTTCCAAAGATAGTTTAATACTAGAGTCTGGCCAAAGAAAGCTGTCCACGCATTATTTTCAGAAGTTTTGATATGGCAATAATTTAAGACTGCCAAAATTGATATTGGGTTTGGTTTTTTTTTTTTAAATATGGCTTCAAGAGAATAATATCCATTTTGAAGAATATCACACCAAAGCTGAATTAATGTGTAGGTGAAAGATAATAAACCTGCAGTTGTTTACGAAGCAGAAGTACTTTTACAAAAACACAGTCATATCCACAATCATGAAATTTTGTTGCTGCCACCGTATTGTTACGAGCTAGGGTTCAGGATAAAATAAACTCTTAAAACACCGGTGAACAAATTAACACTTTTTAATAAAATAATCCAAAAAGCACAAATTCACACTTCCGTTAACCGCACTATTCAAAATTATCACTCTCACCACTTTACTTGCACTATACTACGCTGTTCTAAATTATCCCTCTCAGGTCTCTTGATTACTTCACACACTTAGCTAGTAGTCAACTGATCTCCACGAATGAATTTACGACTTTATATACGAGCGTCTTAGAGTCTCGAATATTCTAACAATTACGAGCAATCTGTAGAAACGTCTACCATAGTCTAGAACTATCGGGAACTATATCTATCCTGCTCCAACAACAGGATAGCAGGCTCCCGCTACACTTCTCTGACACATCTTTACTCTATGGGTAGAGCCACAGGTTCAGCTATTCGTCAATAGATGGCGTTACGAGGCTCTAAATGTGTTGCCGAATGACATTTTCTGTGATGCCATATTCATTCTGTGTTGGCGCGTAACAGTATCATTGCGACCTCAATGCTATTGAGCTTGTATGGAGTCAAGCGAAGAGAAAAGTAGCAAGCAAAAATATAGGAAAACCAGGGTCTGAAATGCAAAATTTAATAAAATAATGTTTTCTATCCATAACTGCTGATGACTGGAAGAAGTACACTGATCATGTACTAAATGTGGAAAATCAGTACAAGTTAAGGGACCGTATTACTGAAAACGAACTTGAACCATTCATAATACATCTTGGGGGCAGTAGCAGTAGCAGCGAAGAAAGCAATGAAGCTGATTCAATATTATCAGGTGAAGAGTTTTTAGAATCCGGTTTCAACTATGACTCATAGCCCCAATGTTTTGTACGGCTAAATTACGAATCTGGCAAGTGCCAATTAAAGTCAATTAAAGCAATTAAATGGCAATTAAAGTCCTTGACCGTACATAAAGTTATGGATTATTTGAAAATAATAAAAAGGCAGAAAACATTTTAAAAAAAACATGCTGAATAGAATAATAAAAAGTATCAACTCCGTTTAAGCAGTGTATAGCCAGGGTTAACAGCTCTTGTTTTTTTTTAATTCTCGCGTTTTTTTCTTGGACAGCTTTCGTTGGCCAGACTCTACGTTTAAAATGCTTCCAAGGAGAATTTAATATTACGTTTACATGATTTATCGAATGTTTTATATTGTTGAGCAATAAACACAGATACCTACTCATATCCATAGGTAATGAAGGCCGCAAAGCTCTAAGTATCCATACAGCGAAATAAGTTTAATATCTATGGACTTCCATTCAAAAAGAAAGCCAGATTTTCTCTTTTCTTTATGTGCGGCCTGTTTTTCTTGACCACCGTGCCGAAATTCTATCGAATTCCCAGCCTATTGGTCAATGCTGAGGAGTCGTTGAGCCTCTTTTGCACTTATTTTGTAAAAACGAGAAATTTTCACGTACCGTTAAATCGATGTAAGCACCGACATAGTTTCGACCCGTTTCGAGAGTCTTTTTCAAGGTGAGTGAACGCGACGCACTCCACCCGCGTCTCGCTTAGCACTCTTTTGCACTATCCAACTATTTGACCGACATGAGTAGATTAGGTTCAAAATGTCAACAATTTTATTTATATCATGTTATATTTTTATGTCCATATCATCGCATAGGATCACTTTTATAAATGGTAACTGTTACTTAGTAGCCTTTAGTAGTCCTTTGGTAAGAGGCTGTTTACAGGGTAAAAAGTTAAACATATAATCAATCGAGCAGTTATTTAAGAAGAGTGAGTTATCTATAGTATAGTCTTCGACTAAAGTAATTGGTCGAAGACTATAGTCTATATATATATATATCTCTTTAGAACCGTTTAGAACTAACATAAAAAGGGATTCAAAAGTTCGTAATTTTTAAATTGAATGGAGCCTAAACGCAAGTGTTTTCTTAACTGGAAATAAAATCAAAACTCGTTGCTTTTCCAATGTATAGTTGGAAAAACCCTTTTACTTTGTAGATTTACTTTACATCATAAGTTCTTAGATGCCGTGTTATGGCGTAATCTATTCTAAAAATACACCCTTCTTCCTCAAAGGGGTTGGATGTGTTTATTCTGTTAAATGAATTTCTGTGCGGTTTCTTTGAAATGTCGAACGAGTACTTGACTCGTTTCAGTAGGCCGCTTGTTCTTATGAAGTTTCTATAAAATTATTACAAGTTTTATATGCAGAAGGCAGTTATTTAGGAGTGAAGACAATTTTTTATTATTTATTTTTAAGTTTACCTACCTACACTTATCGGAAAGACTACGATTTTATAATATCCCAAAGTAAACACAGTACAACAGATTTGTTTGCAAAAAAAACTAGTGTTTGCCCCGACAGTGACCTGAGCTGGACCCTCGAAGATCAAAAACCCCTGTACCGATCAAGCTCATGATCGAACTAAAAAAATATATTTACATAACTTACCTAGCTATCAAATTTAATCAAGATTAGATCAACGGTTCTGTAGTTATCGTCGGACAAACACACATACATACAAACGCTATGACCAATTTTTTTTTTTTTAAATGTGTCGGTATTTTGATGGCAGACGGAACGATTGCTTTACAAAGTGCCACCCGTACTTTGTCACTAGCCCCTTCCACGCAAGATTTGCATGATAGTGGAATAGCCAATATTGGCTGCATGTCACATCTGTTTGAGAGGTGCCCGGAGGTGCCGTATTGGCAATGGCATTTGTTTTCAGGTTTCAATCTCTTTGTGGGAACTATTTGTCGTCTGTGTTGATTCGATTAGGGGATACATTCCACTATTTTAGAAAAGCCTTTACCAAAACCTTAGTAATACAGTTTTTTTATGAAACCTGTAGACTAACTAGCTTACATTTAACCTTAAAGATACTTATAGACATATCGCTTATAGACACCGGCAATTTGCTAAAAAAATTCTTAACTGTTTTACTGCTACCGGTTTTCTAAGACATGACTGAGACTATGACTTGACCTAATTGGCTTTACCATAGGTGCGTGCTGAAAACCAGCGCTGTTCTTTGACTAAAGCATTATGCCGAGTACCTCCGGTACGGAGGCCTGCCTGCTCTAAGCTAAGTACCGACCTTTTTTGACACTGTACATGGCACAGTTTATAACTTAGTTTGTAAAATGTACCGTGTATGGTTTTGATCAAAATAACTTTTGCTTTGATTAATAATTTTATCAAAATAATACCTTTGACACAGGCTAAACTGGGGAGACCTTAGAGAACCATACTTAGAGGCCATACTGTGGAGAAGTTTTTTTTTTTTTTTTTATACTACTTGGATGACGGATCAAGCAAGAGGCCCACCTGATGTTAAGCGGTAACCTCTGCCTATGAACAGTGCCATTACCTCATAGATCACGTCCACCTAGGACACAACCTATGTGGCATTGCACTGCGCCCGCCACCCTGAGACATAAAGATGAAAAGTCTCATGTGCCTGTAATTTCACCAGCACCCTTACCCTTCAAACCGGAACACAGAAATGCGAGCACTACTGCTTTGCGGCAGAAATAGGTATGGTGTATTGGCACAATACGTCACTATGTCTGAAAAGTGCCGGACTATTGGCAAAGGCAAAGACAAGCACCCGCATCGAATAAACATTTTGTTTTTCCTGTTCACTCTGTGGAAAGTATTTGCCGACGTGCTGTTTGTGTTGATACAATCGCCTTTGTAGCTTTATGTCCGGAGAAAAAGTTCACTGATGCGTTTCTTGTTTGACTGAGGTTTTGTTTTATTGTTGAACAGACAACGTTGTCCCAATTACCAGTAGCCCAATTCTCGTAATAAAAAATAGTCAAATTAAAGTTCGGATCATATTACGATCTAGTGTTGATGTCACAAACGTCAAAAATGGTATTCTGCTCACCTGACAATACAACGCGGAATGTGATTATAGCGAAATGTGACTGTAACTTGAATGTTTCAAAGTTCCGAGAATTTTCTCTTTCACTCTTTACAAGTATTTTAGAGCACTATCCTACTCTAATATATGGTCGCAAGATCGAAAGTAGATAATACTGTTGTTATGAGGGAGCAGAATACCAATATTTCAGTCAATTCACAATACAATCTCGATTCGGTCAACTTGCAGTGTGCCTTTAAAATAAATAAGAGAATTGGGCTTCTGATCTTGTGCTGTTTTAGTCCAGCCATTTAATTTAATTTATTAATTGTACACATGTAGTATGTGCATTGTTGTTAGTAATAGATCTTATTCTTAGTTAGATAAGGTGCATTACCTTAGTTATATTTTTGACTATTATATAACGTTTGAAACTATCATGGTTATGTACACAGTGTTCACTAGAAACGGGACATTTACCATGATTTTTGAGTTTTAATAGTTCCCGATATTAAAACTCAAAAATCATTGTAAATATCCCGTTTCTAGTGAAAAGTTGTGCTTTTTTATACAATTGCGTTTTGCAGCTTATTATGGAATGTGTTATTACTGGAAGAAAGCGTTAGCCGAGTCAGTCGTGGAAAGCAATGGCGGCGATGAGCTCACCACTTGTCACGTCTATATTCCACGACGGTGCAACCCACTGTGAAAAGAGGCCTATTGTGGCTCTGCCTACCCCTTCGGGGAAAAAGGCGTGTGTCTATGTATGTATGTATGTATGCGTTTTGCAGTTTTTTTTTCTTCTTTTAATACTACCTACTTGGAATGACGGATCAAGTAGATGGCCCACCTGATGTTAAGTGGTACCCTCTGCCTATGAACAGTGCATTAACTCATAGGTCACGTCCACCTAGGACGCACCCTATGTGGCAATGCACTGCGCCCGCCACCCTGAGACATAAAGATGAAAAGTCTCATGTGCCTGTAATTTCACCGGCACCCTTACCCTTCAAACCGGAGCACAGCAATGCGAGAACTACTGCTTTACGGCAGAAATAGGTATGGTGGTAGTACTTCCCCGGACGAACTCTTTTGCAAAAAAGCTCTACTACTACTAAACTACTAGATAGTATTCTAGTAAACAATGTATTTCGTGAAGAGTTTTAAAATAAATCAGTATCCTAATAATTTTATTCAAATAGTTGCGTCCTTAGAGTTAACTAATATATTTGGCATTTAAATATATGTTTGAAAATATATATTATATTCGAACATTATAACCCCTGCATATAACGACCTCTGTGGCGCGGCTGGCGATGGTTCGCCTGCGACGCAGGAGGTTGCGGGTTCGATTCCCGCCTCGGAACAAATATTTGTGCGTTCTGCAGATATTTGTTCAGGGTGTTCTGGGTGTTTTCTATGTATAATAAAAAATATCTATCTATGTATTGTATTATATTAAGTATATCAGTTATCTAGTACCCATAACACAAGCTCTGGCTTAGCTTGGGGCTAGATAATGTTGTGTGAACTTGTCCAGCATTATTTATTTATTTATTTATATTATCGCATCGCCGATAGTTATAAAGTGCTTCTTTATAATCGCTCAATCTCACAGTTCTTCTCAATAAAATCCAATAAAATAAATTGTGCGTTAAACCCGAACTACGCTTCATAACAAACATTTTTCTTAAACGGCCACTTATTTCTATTGCCGTCATGTCCCCAATAATGCTATCAGCTATCCCCAGAGGCTACTAAAAGATTCCAAGAAATTTTTCAGATATTTAGTTTGCGAATACTGTGACCATCGGAGCAGGATAGTTACAACAGGCAAGTGGTACTTATATAAAACATGAACAATAATTCATTTTGTAAAAATTAAAAAAACCCTCATAGCAATGAAACGGCTGTTCCGATTTTGATCAAACATAGCTAAGAACACTACAGACAAATTCACCGTTCAAGAAAAAAGAAAAGAAAAACGGTTCATTCGTTCGGGAGCTATGATGCCACAGACAGAGACAGACACACACACACAAACACACACACACCCACACAGACACGTCCAACTTATAACACCCCGTCGTTTTTGCGTCGGGGGTTAAAAAGAACGAAGGTTTTTTCTTGAGAACTAGTGCATTAAATACCTAAATGTTAAATATTTTTGTAACCTACTCACCAAATTATTTACATTGATTACAAACACGATCAGCTTCTGCGTTTTTTTTTTTTTTTTTTTGAAGTAAAGGCTTTATGAAGTTATGTATGGTTAAGTGATGTAGAGTTTGCCAGTAAAACAACGTGAGCGGCATAACCAAATTTACCGCACCTTTGTACTTACCGGGATCTGGGAACTTATCAAAGTGGATATAGATACGATAAAACTACATTTGCATAAACTCACGCCTGTTTCCCGGAGGGTTACGCACAGCCCACAGATTTCCACTAGCTACAATCCAGACAAAATTTAAAAAGTTATTAATTGAGAAATGCTATTATAATATTGACGAATTCCTTAATGACAAATTTTAATATAATGTACCTAATTAATGCATTTTTTTTTTTTTTAAATGTATTTTTAGTAATTTGTTCTAATTTTTATTTTTATTTAATGTAACATAGACTCATAATAATTGTATTTAATAATGGAATTTGAATGATATTACTTTAAATTAATTGGTTGTCTTTTTAAATTTTCTATGTAAAAATAAATAATTTAAACTAACTAAATTAGCATGCCATCCTCTCCATTTGCACGCCGGCAGCGGCCAAACATATTGTGTCCTACTAATATTTATACCATCAATTTGTACATATGTTTAAGCAAATAAATTATCTTTATCTTTATCTTCAGACACACATCTTTTGCTTCATTCACTCTCATCACATTCTTCATACATACGCGTAGATTCTAACGATACCACAATCATCTAAATGAAGATATGCTGGAATAAAGAAACATATTCGTAGGTACATGAACCCTGAAATCAGCACAGTCCTTTTTAGGGTTCCGTAGTCAAATGGCAAAATACTGAACCCTTGCGGATTCGTCATGTCTGTATGTCTGTATGTCTGTCTGTCTGTCTGTCCGTCCGTATGTCACAGTCACTTTTTTCTGAAACTATAAGAGCTATGCTGTTGAAACTTGGTAAGTAGATGTATTCTGTGAACCGCAATAAGATTTTCACACAAAAATAGAAAGTATTTATTTGTTAATACGTCATAAATCTTAAACCATACAAGAACTTTTATATTATGTTACTTGCTGCTACGGACCGTTCATGGGCGTGTCCGACTCGCACTTCGCCGCTATTTTTTTGGCCCAGTCGTGTAAAAAGTTGTACAGCTACTTGTAACAGCCATTTTCTCTTCCAAGATATACGGCGTAAGTTAGTTAGCAAGTTCTTCATTGATTTATCACGGGTCTTGACCGCGTAAATACTTAATTTTATCGGAAAAGTGTACTGGAAGAAAACGTTAGCAGAGTTGGTCGTGGTAAAGTAATGGCGGCGATGACCTCACCACTCGTAACGTCTATATTTCTTCTGTCTTTCTCTCGCAGACTCCAGGGTCTGATGATGACCAGCGCATGACGAATAGGATTTAGTGTGCAACGGGTATTCCGATTCAGTGCAGTTTTATTTGTATGAAAACTGTTGACGACCTCTTTAGCGCGTCGGGCGAGTAGCTGGGTGAGATGTGAAAGGTTGCGGGTTCGATTAAGGCGCGGGACAAATGTTTGTATGATCTGCAAATATTTGTTCCGGGTCTGGATGTTATGGTACCATGGTACTCGTAGTTTCTGATACCCACGACACAGGGAATCCTAGTGTGGGATCAGGACTATGTATGTGACTGGGTTTTGTTTGGTGTTATGTTTTTTTTTTTTATACTACTTGGATGACGGAACAAGCAAGAGGCCCACCTGATGTTAAGCGGTAACCTCTGCCTATGAACAGTGCATTACCTCATAGGTCACGTCCACCTAGGACGCACCCTATGTGGCATTGCACTGCGCCCGCCACCCTGAGACATAGATGAAAAGTCTCATGTGCCTGTAATTTCACCGGCATTTTTTTTTTTTTTTTTTTCCCCCTTCAAACCGGAACACAGCAATGCGAGCACTACTGTTTTGCGGCAGAAATAGGTATGTTATTGTTACACTGAAAATAGTAGGGGTTTTATTTTTGGAAAATTAGCTTTTAAAAAGTTGCACAGTGGGTCACTGAGGTTGCCTTAAAATATAACATTTATTAATCAATCTAATAGATAATCTATATCAGAACTCCAACCTCCCATGGTCCTACAAACCTTGCGGTTACACGGACCGAATCAATGAGAGATGCGCCACACAAGTGCGATTCATCTCTCTAAAAGTCTTTATTTGCCATGTTAAAGTCCCGTCCATTCTCCCCCTTCTGGGGCTGGTCTACACAGAAACAGTCTACTCGTCACCGGTCGTCTATATCAGAACTGTCGTTAGTATTAGAGGTTTTTATGAAAGATTTTTGATAGACCTTTCTTTGACCACGATCTCACCTGTTGGTAAGTGTCGATGTGGCCGAAGATGGAGTACAAAGGTCTAGAAGGCATCTATTCACTTAAGCCTCGAAGAGACCCAGAATAGAGTTTTCAGGAAAGACAGACGACAGTAGTGTATTCCACTCCTTAGCAGCTCGCATTATAAAGGTAGAACTGAGACGTTTAGTACGAATAAGATCCATCATCAATTTCAGCGACGTCTGGTGACGAATGGTAATAAAACATGTTCAATAGTCATTTAAAATGAAAATAACGGCTCCTTCTGTTGCGGCTAAAACTAGATTAAGGTAACACCTTAATCACAGTAACATTTCAACTTAAGAATCCTACTGGTTCCATTTATGAGAGACTTAATAAAGCAACATTATGTAGCTTTTTACAATTCAGTATTTCACGACCAAAATCAAGCACTAAGCCCTTCAACGACTAAAATTTCGTCAGTCAGCGTTCTGCTCGAGTGAATATCAAAAGGAAGATGTTGGTACTCGTAATATTAATTTCCAGACATGCTGACGTCACTACACTGAGGAATGGGATTATGGGATTCTGCTCAAATTAAATGCTTCCTTAGTAGCATAACCTCGGTGGCAGAAGAGCCGTTTATAATTTATTAGTTTCTGCTTATGAGAGAGACCCGAGAGCTGGCTCTTATCTGTCTCAACGCATTAGTATTGCCATTCAGCGTGGCAATGCAGCCAGCATCTTAGGGACGCTTCCGTCTGGTAGTGACTTGGATCAGTTGAGCTACCTTTAGATCGCTAGCAGCGGTCTTCAGGTAGCACAAAAGTTTCATATGTATTTTGTACGTACCTTGTATTAGTTGTATTATTCTTTCTGTAAATAAATGTATTGTTTCTGCTTATAGCTGGATGGTCTATTCAAGAATAGAATAGAATAGAAAGAATAGAATATTATTTATTGAAAAAGAAGAACACATTAACTCTAATTCAACTTAATTAATTGTGCTAGCGCGACATCTGTCTCTCGTCAAGCGTCACATTGCCATGTTCTATTTAATGATGAACCTAGATTGGTACTGAAAGCCTGAATTAGATATTAAAATTTAATTTATCCCCGGACTTGATGGTAAGATTCTTTAGTAAGATTTGTACTGGTTGCTAGCTTATTGAGAAACCCCTACGGTTGTTATATCTGCGATTTATATGGCCTGCCCATTGCCACTTCAACTAGCTATTTCTGAGAGATATTTTATTATTCGTTTATTAATAAAATTAAATAAAAAACATTTATTTGCCACAAAAATAAACAGAATAGTAGAGGTGTGATACAAGAATTAATAATTACAGCAAAAAAAAAAACAAGACTATACAAATTGGTACAATTAATATAATTTAGATAACTACGATGGATATGTTAACGAGTAATTAATTTTGTAAATATTAAATAAAACCCTCAACGCAATGAAACGGCTGAACTGATTTTGATCAAACATAGCTAAGAACACTCCCGATAAATTCACCTTTCAAACAAACAAAAAAAAGCGGCCAAGTGCGAGTCCGACTCACCAATGAAGGGTTTCGTAGCAGCAAGTAACATAATATAAAAGTTCTTTTAGTTTGTTGTAACTTTGATCGATGTTTTAATAAAAGTGTATTAAAAAAAAAACTACTTACTAGATCTCGTTCAAATCAATTTGCAGTGGAAGTTTACATGGTAATGTACATCATATTTTTTTTTTAGTTTTATCATTTTCTTATTTTAGAAGTTACGGGGGGACACATTTTACCACTTTGGAAGTGTCTCTCGCGCAAACTATTCAGTTTAGAAAAAAAAAAAAATAACAACCTCAATATCATTTTTGAAGACCTATCCATTGATACCCCATACATATGGGTATGATGTTTCTTTTTTTTAGTTTCAGTTCTAAGTATGGGGAACACCAAAAATTTACTGTTTTTTTTTTAAAAAATTGTGAAATTCTTAATGCGGTTCACAGAATACATCTACTTACCAAGTATCAACAGCCTAGCTCTTATAGTTTCGGAAAAAAGTGGCTTTGACATACACGGACAGACAGACAGACATGACGAATCTAATTTTTGGTTTTTTGGTTAATTTTTCGAACCCTAAAAATGAAATCGGTTCATCCGTTCGGGAGCTACGATGCGACAGACAGACACACACACACACTTACACACAGACACGTCAAACTTATAACAAACCGTCGTTTTTGCGTCGGCGGTTAAAAAGTCTAGGTATGATAACCTACCTACTCAGCGATGATTTTCAGCTACACCAAGCAGTGACGTCATCAACGCCAGAACCCCGCACCGTTAGGAAAGCATTCAATATTTCCTAGCTAATTAAAATGTGTAATCAAAAGCGAATCTTATCTTTATTCTTACTAGAAAGCACACTAAGCTTCTCAAAATCTTTACTAACCTGTGACCTGTGTGTGTTTTTTGTAGTAGTAGAGCTTTTTTGTGAAAGAGTTCGTCCAGGGAAGTACTACCACCATACCTATTTCTGTCGCAAAGCAGTAGTGCTCGCATTGCTGTGTTCCGGTTTGAAGGGTAAGGGTGCCGGTGAAATTACAGGCACATGAGACTTTTCATCTTTATGTCTCAGGGTGGCGGGCGCAGTGCAATGACAGATAGGGCGCGTCCTAGGTGGACGTGACCTATGAGGTAATGCACTGTTCATAGGTAGGGGTTACCGCTTAACATCAGGTGGGCCTCCTGCTTGTTCCGTCATCCAAGTAGTATAAAAAAAATAAAAAATAAAAATGTTGTATTTGTCGTTTTACACACTGGCGCTCCCCACCTAGTAGTGAGAAGGATCACTACTATAGTATAATAAAAAAAAAAAAAAAAAAAAAAAAAAAAAAATATACTAAAACCCATAGCACACCAAGCTTCTAAAAATCTTTACTAACCAGTGATAAAAGCTATTTTCATAAAGTTAAAATATTCTCCACGTTTTCATCTAACTCATAAAGCAGAAACGTCGACCACGTTGCACATTTTGACGGAGTTATCAGCTTACAGGCTATATTCTTAAATTCATGAGCTAACATTTCTCTCCTTTACAGGGTTTTCATATCAATCTCGATTTTATACAATTTTTTTTTTTTTTTTTTTGTACATCATGATAATCAGACGGTTGCCGTCCACTGCTGGGCGAGGCCTTCCCCACTGAATGCAATGAGGAATTTGCCGTAATCACGCGACTTGGCAGGAGGATTGGTGTTAAATACTCAGGAGGATGCTACTGTCTATTGCAGGGGTTCCCAAACTTATTTTGTCTGCTGCCCACTTTGAGAATAAATTTTGACCTATGAGGTATTGCACTGTTCATAGGCAGAGGTTACCGCTTAACATCAGGTGGGCCATCTGCTTGTTCCGTCATTCAAGTAGTATAAAAAAAAAAAAAAAATGGAAACAAATCAACCTTGTTGGCCTAGGCCGGAAATATTAGTATGAAAATATATATATCTGTCGCGTTATCTATTTCACAAACAAAGGCAATTTAATTAGTAAAGTTCATAACGAGCATAAAACCACAAATTTTTGGATCGTCCCAAATTTCAATAAGCTTTGTACGTTGAATAGAAAACGTACGACGTAGTAAACGTAGAGTACGTTGAAACTATTCAACGTACAAAGCTTATTGAAATTTGGGACGATCCAAAAATTTGTGGTTTTTTGATCGGTAGTAATAATAATCAAGAACATATATTATGTGTTCTTGCTTATAAACTCTGAAAAACCTCCTCTCCTAGAATATGTTGTGTGGCAGCCCTGTATAACCTCTACATACACTTTACAAAGCCCCTAAAATTCTTCTTGCGAAAAATTTGCGCCGAAAGTTTCGTACGACACGTCGGTATTTCGATCAATCATAATGATGGAAAATTCTTGCAACATACTTTCGTGTTACAAAACCTTCAAAAGAGCCTGAAATATTGTGTTTACAGAGTTCATAAGGGCCACGAAGATTATCTTCTGTGAGAAATATTTTGTGCGTACTTGCCTAAATATACCAACTTGCTGGTAATCTGATTCGAATTATCTATTTATTTCTAGCTGCAATTAATATTACTAGCTAGCAATTTTTTCCATTGGCCAAGCTGAGCGTGATCTTAGATATAATCTGCATTGCAGGTTGTGGCGTTTGTATGTATGTTTGTATGTATATTTGTAAGAATGTGTATTTGTCTGACGATAACTGCAGAAGATATGTGCGTATCCAGCCGTGACTGTGGTGAGCCGGGCCGTGGCAGAACCGTTGATCTAATCTTGATAAAACTTAGTAGATACGTATCTTATAACTAGTAGGTCTACGAACAGTAGACCTCGCGAGCATAAACTTGTATAAAACTATGCATCATGTCGATCCATAATGATCAAACAAAGCCAAAAACCAAAAAAGCTATTTTTTTATTAAAACTTTTTTTTTCAGGAACCTGTTATTTTCAGAATCAAGCCTGTCACTCAATAACATAACATAATATAACATCATTTTTCGATAACTCTCACGGTTACAGATTTAGCCAAAGGGCACTGAAAAAAAAACTCATTCTACATATCTAGACAGCCACTTGACCGATTTTGCTCATATTCGAAATTCTGGTTTATAATTGACTATCAAATGTATCTGCCAAATATTTTAAAAATAGGCTGGTATATGGCACCGTAAAAAACTTCCCCCCCTTTTGAGGGAAATACCCAAAACACCGACGATAAAAACAAACTATAAAATTTTAGAAGCCGTGTAGTGTTTCGTCCAGATCGGTTTTAAAATACGACCCGTAGAGAAGTACCAAACTGACAGAGGAAAGGAAATTTAACTTGAAGCTCGCTTCGCTTCTTCGGTCAATTATTAAGTTCGAATATGAGCTTGATCGGTAAAGGAGTTTTTGAGCTAAGGGGTCCAAGAGGTCCCATATAAATTTATCGGTAAACGATACGTCACGAGGTCACGTTCGGGGCCAACTACTAGTAAAACTAGTGCACTAACGGTATTACGTAAGTTCATTAATAACCAAACAAACTTATCGCTAAGCTTTATTGAAGCGATTGACTTACCAGAGCTATGACGTGACTTGAATTATCTTTCCTAACTTCTCGACCACAACCCACTACGTTGATCGCCAAATACAACAAGACAAGGAAAAGAGCAGATTAATTTGCCAGCTGGGGGTAGTAATAAAGTCATCTACAACCCTCCCCTCTCTCCCCTCTTCCCAAACCTCGTACCACAGAATAAATATAGTACTATCAGTACAGAAGTTCCACTCAGATGGCATTAACTGATTATGATATTACAATATCATAATCAGTTAGGTAATGCCATTCTGAGTGCAAGAGATTATTTCTCGTCTGCTATCGAGTGTCCGGCCTAAGAATAGACCCCTCCGTCTCCTCCCTTGGATGTCGTAAAAGCCGACTAAGGGACTGGACTTATTGATAAGATTCGTTGGTATATAACATTTGTCCTGGCTGCTAGGTTATTATGGAATGTGTTATTACTGGAAGAATGCGTTAGCTGAGTCAGTTGTGGGCTGAGTGGCGATGAGCTCACCACTTGTCACGTCTATATTCCACGATGGTCAACCCACTGTGAAAAGAGGCCCATTGAGGCTCTGCCTACCCCTTCGGGGAAAAAGGCGTGTGCCTAATGTATGTATGTATGTATAATTATGGTGTTCTTGTAAGCGCATCACTTGTGAAAGGTTGGACCGATTTGGCTTTTTTTAAATTGTTCGTAATATTTCTAATAGGGACATTTAAGGAAATAAAAATTGGAAAAATTGCCCAGAAAAAAATGAGTGCTTTTTTCTATGGGATTTTTGTATGAACTCAAGATCACTGGACTCCTGTCCCGTCCCGTCCGTAACATCTGGCGGGTCCATGGTTGAGCGGATTTTGATGATATTTGGTGTGTGGATGAATGCTGGGGAGGGAGGCAGGAGGGGGGAGGCTGCTACCCTGACACCACTCGCGTGAAGCCGCGGGCAAAAGGCTAGTAGAAAATAATAACGTTTCTATGGCAACTAACAATCACATTCTTTTAGATAGCCGATGTTAAATTCTGGTGGGATATGCCGAGCCGTTTCATGACGAGTGAAAGTTATGTTTTTAATTCATGTGTCTCATTTTCTAGTGCATTTTTTTTAACCATTGTAATTTAGCTACAGTGAACCGAAATATGTGTGACATTTCAAACTAATGAAAAGTCCTCCAAAAGTTTAAGTAATATTGCCATCGCTTTAATAAAACATGACTTGGCTAAAACTTCGACGACTGGGAAAATTTTATCAAAATAATAATATGCTTGGCACTGGCAACATTGAGGACATCAGAGGCCATTAAAATAAGAAGCCTTCCTATCAGCTTTATTAAAGCTTCCTTCTTATTTGACCTGATGGTGACAGCTAATCTAACGATCGATCAGCTCACGGTGTCAATTACTCAAATATTGTTTTGTAAATAAAAAAACTGTGGAAAGTTAAGCCGTGTCTCCTAAGACAGTTTTTTCGAAACATTACGTAATAATATGAAAACATTGGGGGCGTGGCCATATGCGTTTGTCTATGCATAAACAACGTTTTTTTTCCGAGGTGGACAGAAAACATGGCGAAGGTTGGACTGCGACGCAGAAGTTGCGGGTTCGATTTCCGCCTCGGAACTAATATTTGTGCGATCGCATACATTTGTTCAGGGTGTTCTGGGTATTTTCTATGCATAATAAAAAATATCATCTATGTAATATATTGTATTAAGTATATCAGTTGTCTAGCACCCATAACACAAGCTCTGCTTAGCTTGGGGCTAGATAATGTTGTGTGAACTGTACAGCATTATTTATTTATTTATTGTATCGAAAATACATTTGCACGAGACTCGGCCTTAGATATTGTAAAACCACACACACATCAAACATCTTACAAAAGTTAGCTTGATAACTCAATTTTATGAGAAACAGTGACATAAGTCTGGCCTTGGTACCGGGATGTCACGTGCCACACGTCCGCACAAGGTCGCGTTAAGAATGTAATAGGAACGCAGCGTAAAAGAATCCCTGAGGACTCTTTATGATGGGAGTCCTTGATTGTCATAGCTTTATCAGTGACATTCCAGCATTCCTTTGTGGAAACGTGGGGTTTGGATTAAGAGTTGTGATTCTTCGGTGTATTGAGCGTAATTTTCAGCTCCATTAGAAATAAAAACTTGACTTACACTGCGGTTTTTGTTTATTTTCCTAATACACTATAGAGACCATTTGGAAGAACTTTTAGGTCGACGTCTTCTGTATCTTGGGAACCAATGGCTGAGCTCGCCCTAGTCTCAAATTGTATCATATTTAGTCTACTTTAAAAGTATGTATAGTGACTACACCGGTCAGACCCTTCCTTCACTAAGATATTGAGCAAAAACTGAAAAAATACGAAAATTTCATTGTTTTTTGGGTACACTGCCGCACGTACAGCAACTATTAAAATTGCAAACATGGTTTTTAAAATATTGGTTTAGGTCCTAACAACATATAAAAAAAACAGAACGACCGGACCTTTTGCAATCACGACCATGTTTCATGTTTATTTTCCGTTCCGACAATAAACTTGACTGGACTATAGGCCGGACGCGGTCAAATGGGTGGTAAGGCTAGTTATCATTAAGCAATAGCCAATATAATTTTACTTTTATAACATTTGACAAAATTAATTGTGGTCATCAAAATAACCCCTTTCATTTTCGTCAGTATATTAAGAAACACCTATAAATTTGTATTACATATCAGTCAAATTTCAAGCAAGATTTCAAGGCGATGCTCAAGCTCATTGAATGGACAAGACACCATACTATATAAAACCGTTTTCTGATACGAGAAAGAATAGTAATAGTAAGCAGATTAAATACAGTTTCACAACTCTGAATGATTCCCGAATGTGGTGTGAAATTCAGGTCAGTAGTTGAGCCGTGAAATAGGAGAAAACGAGTAAGTGAAGGCGTCGAAGTGGAACAAACAAATAAACAAATACTCGTGAATTCTGGATGCTATCAGCTCGGAGGCCGAAAAATAGCATAAATGGGAGCAGGTCATACTTACCCATATGAGAACTGAAAATCCCTATATATTTATCAAGCTAACTGATGCTGTTTGCTGATGTCATGAAGGTAAATAAAACAAACGAAGTGTTTCGCGTCGCGTTGGTGCAAATCGATAGTGTCTTGGTGTGTAGTTACTAGATTGAAAGGGCAAAATCTTTTGTCATTTTATCTTCTTGTCTTTTCTCGCCCCGTCTTTGCACGGATAGTGTCGGGATGAAAAGCAGTCTAACAAACAAACAAAGTTTACCTTATTATAATATTAGTGTAGACTGTAATAATAGCGGTTAGAATATTTCGCTAAGCGCTGGTGATGAGTATGATTCTCATAAAACTAATAATCATCATTTTTTTTCTCTAATATTTTCTTTCTTTTATTTCTTTCTTTCATACAAAAAATTTGACAATACAAGCTTTTATAAAATTAGTGAACTTAACGGTGTGCTGATCAAAATGAGCCCAAACAATACCAGTCTACTAGTCCACTATCTGAGCGGTTTGCTGTCACCATAATATTGTATTATCATCGAAACTTGACAGGTATGCCAAATTACAGCTCAATCGAACACCGGGAAGTGGGTCAAATTTAACTTGTAAGATTTGGTTATACCGGGACAGGTGAACCTAAATAAAAGCTTGTAAATATAGTCAAAGTATAGTTCGAAACATTCTCCGATCAAGTGTCAATGTCATAAATGTTACAAAAAGTATTCTACTAAAAGGAAATGTGACCGAAACTTTAACATTTCAAATTTTTCCGGGGAATTTAACTTTACAGGCGCGTCTCTTTTTTTCTCTTTTCAATGATATCACTATAATCTATGGTCGAACGAACCTTCAACATTTCAAAGTTTTTCTGGGAATTTAACTTTATATGCCTTTTTTATATTTTCAATTATATATACTAACACTATCCTATGGTCGTCATGAATTGAAAGTAGACTAAATTGAGAGAGAAGTCAATTCAAAATAAATAACTAATCGGTGAACTTTCAGCGTTGTTTTGAAAAGTTTGTTTTTTGTGTCGTTGTGTGATTTTTATTCTTATTTAATATTCTTTAAATGTGTGCTATTTGTGTATATTAAGTGTTGACATGCCAATGTTATGTAATATAACGACTTGGTGAAATAAATGAATATCTGAAGGAATTGGCCTTCTGAGACTTCACACAAAATATTTGGCAGTGATTGAAACAATTTGAGTAAATGAATCTCAAAAATTCAAAGCGAAAGCGACGGAAAAGGCTGACTAATTTCATTCACCCTCGAGGATTTAATAATACTTTTTCAGCTCTAAACAATTTATTAACTCGAGGACGGCATTTGTAGACATTTTTTCACATTTTGCAAAGGACCGGTACCAGTAGGCAGATACCTCCAACGCTCGCTACGTGACGGGTTTTAATACTGTACAGCATAATCAAATTATCATATCGTAGAGAAACTCGCATAATACGTGGAATTTTCTGGATAAAATCCTTTGAAATCAGAACGTAGTTACCAGGAGAAACTCTTTAGGCTGGATTTAGTGCTCGATCGAGGGTGAGAGCGCTTTTTCAGCGCTAATCGCACGCGCGTAGCTCTGTCTGCGTCGCACCAAATGCGCGTATAGCCTAAGTGGGTATACCGGTACTTACCCACGACGCGACGCAGAGAATCTTAGCGTGGGATTAGGGCTATGTATGTGACTGTTGGGTGTTATTCAGGCCCGAAACTGAAGGGATTGGCGTAGCGTAAGCTAACAACCTATTTAGTAGCCTAGTTAGTATTAAACCTGAGGGGCCTTATTACAAAAAACTAAATTAGTCCTGGTTTAAAGCCAAACTACGTGTCTAGGTTTGACACGGTATTAAAGTTACATACAACTTTAACACAAAAGCAGGTGGTTTGTTTTTTAAACTACACATATTTCCGACGTGTCAAACTGACGTATTTTGTATCAGAGTGTCACATCACAATCGAGATGACGAACTTCTATCCAACAAGCAATCAACTGTAAATTTTTAGACCATTGTTAAACTATAGGGGGCTGCTTGGTTTGAGAAAGACCAGAGATAGACCGAAGCTTTGATATTTTTGACATGAAATCAAACTATCTAGCTCTAGAGTTGACTTCGGAAAACAGACCATCTGCCTTTGTATTAAAATTGTATATAACTTAAATACCGCTACAAACCTAGACTACGTAGTTTCGGTTTAAACCAGGACTAATTTAGTTTTTTGTAATAAGGCCCATGTAGTTTAGTTTAGTTTGTAATAGTACCTTGGTTAATTATGTATTTATGTATCTTCGGTAATGTCAGTGTGATCTATAATGTTGGCCTATTAAATAAATATAAATATTAATATTTGGTCGTGTTTCATGAGCGCCATGATTTGGTCTATTTGCCGAAAACTACGTTGTTTGTAGCGCAGGAAGTTTTATCGTTCTGGGAAACCATTTTTTTTTTCTTTATAATTGGCGCCGCACGGCTTGTGCATTTGCCATTTTCAAGTAAGGATCTGTATTTTCACTATATTGTATTTTCAATATATTTTGCAACGTTACACTCCTTCCAAGTCGTCAGAGTCACAGTCGAGTCATGATTTAGTAAAACGGTGACCAATTTTACTAAAACTTTGGTAGACAATTTCCACCAATTTCAAAAGTCACGCAATTCACTTCCATTTCATTTCACTACACTTGTGCTTTTTAAACGAGCTACATTAGTTAAAATGCCACCAAAATAACACAAAATAACTCAAGAAAACACTAGGAAAAGAAATAAAATAAAAGTAGACAACGTCTCTTTTCGAAAATGGCGGGAAGAGTCGGGAAACCAATTTATTTTGGCTTTGATTTGCGTCGTCCCTTTCTCACTGTTATCATCTCGTATCTTGTACTGCATATATAATAAGCTCGCATTTAACCTGGTTAAAAAGTAGCCTATATATAAAAAAAACTTTATTTTGCTTACAAGACTATGAGTTACATAGAATTTAAACTATCGTGGTTGGGAATCATATTAAAAGATAAACGGCTAAAGTGACGAATAATAGTGGTAATTAGCAGTTTATCTTTTAATATGAGTTACATGGTATAAGTATTGCGTAGTAGACTGACGTTTGATGTCGATTACCAGTTTGCTGTTCATTGCGCACCGTGTTTTAGCTTTTTTACAAGAGCAGAAATATTTAAAACATGCTGCGCAATGAATAGCAAACTGGACATCGAAATCAAACGTAAGTCTGCTACGCAATAACCCCGCAGGTCATAATCTAATAAGTCTACCAAAATATTTCATCGAAATCGGTTCAGCTGTTTTGACGTTGAGTAACAAACATACTCGTGGGTATAAATATCCAAACATCCGAACATCGTAACTTTGACATTTATGATATTAGTGGGTTTTTATATATCTACGTGTCCTACACGCACGTGTCCTACACGTACGTGTAGGTGGGCAGTGGTACTATATTATTGTGGTATAGTATTATTTATAGTATTAAGCCGACTAAGGGATTACCCCCCTTGCTTTTTTGTAGTAGTAGTAGAGCTTTTTTGTGAAAGAGTTCGTCCGGGGAAGTACTACCACCATACCTATTTCTGCCGCAAAGCAGTAGTGCTCGCATTGCTGTGTTCCGGTTTGAAGGGTAAGGGTGCCGGTGAAATTACAGGCACATGAGACTTTTCATCTTTATGTCTCAGGGTGGCGGGCGCAGTGCAATGCCACATAGGGCGCGTCCAAGGTGGACGTGACCTATGAGGTAATGCACTGATCATAAGCAGAGGTTACCGCTTATCATCAGGTGGGCCATCTGCTTGTTCCGTCATTAAAGTAGTATAAAAAAAAAAAAAAAAAAAACCCGGACTTGCTGATCAGATTCTTTGGTATAAGATTTGTCCTGGCTGCTAGCTTATTATGAAATATGTTATTACTGGAAGAAAGCGTTAGCCGAGTCAGTCGTGGAAAGCAATGGCGGCGATGAGCTCACCACTTGTCACGTCTATATTCCACGATGGTGCAACTCACTGTGAAAAGAGGCCCATTGAGGCTCTGCCTACCCCCCTTCGGGGAAAAAGGCGTGTGTCTATGTATGTATGTATGTATAGTATTATTTTATCTGTGGTAGTGGGTAAATACGTCGTGAGTAATGATTGTGTTACGTTACAGAAAAGGATTTTTATTGCAGCATTTCCTCGAATGTGAGTACCTAGGTAATCTTATTTACCAAACCCTCTACGAATACCTACTATGTAGGGTTCCGTACTCAAAGGGTAAAACGGCACCCTATTACTGAGGGTCGGCTGTCCGTGTGCCTGTCCGTCTGTAACCAGGCTGTATCTCATGAACCGTGATAGTAAGACAGTTGAAATTTTCACAGATGATGTATTTATGTTAACATAACAACAAGTACTAAAACAAGTACAAAAGATAGAATAAAATAAATATTTAAGGGGGCTCCCATACAACAAACGTGATTTTTCCAAATGTTGGTTAAGCAATGCTCTGCGAGGTCAGTTATTGGATGGGTGACCACTTTCTGCGTGCACTTTTTATTTTTATTTTTTTACAAACTTGTTTTTTTTTGTTTTTTGTAGATAATGGTACGGAACCCATCGTGCGCGTGTCCGTCTCTCACTTGTCCAGTTTTTATTTCTGTTTATCTGTTTTTATTTTGATCGAAGGCCGACACAGTGCAGGAAGGCTCCCTTCTCGATGGACCGACCTTTTAATAGTCATAGGATATCGGTGGATGGAGACGACCCAAGACCGGTCGTTGAGCATTCTATGGGACGTTCCGAACCCACCGTACCACCGCACGTACCCTTAGGAGTATCGTGGGTATTTATTTGCAAAACAATACCTCCGAATATTAGTGATGCTGTCGATACAAGAAATTTACTAGTATAATATATCGATGCAAGAAATAGACGATAAAGAAAAGTAATTTTTCACATATTGTATTTATAAGTACCTAAAGGAGGCATGTCCAGCAGTGGACTTGAACAGGACTATGGTGATAATTATCATGATTCTGCATCATATCCAGCCAACTTATTACTGGAGTTCTCCAGGACGGATTTAAATGTGCTTCTTTTTTTTGCATAGAGTATTTATAAAAGCAGTTTTTTTTATCTGCATGAATTATAAGCAGAGATATGATGATATCTGATGAGCAGTAGCGCTCGCATTGCTGTGTTCTGGTTTGAAGGGTAAGGGTGCCGGTGAAATTACAGGCACATGAGACTTTTCATCTTTATGTCTCAGGGTGGCGGGCGCAGTGCAATGCCAGATAGGGCGCGTCCCAGGTTGACGTGACCTATGAGGTAATGCACTGTTCATAGGCAGAGGCTACCGCTTAACATCAGGTGGGCCATCAGCTTGCTCCGTCATTCATGTAGTATAAAAAAAAAAAAAAAAAAAAAACTGGGCCTCTTCAAGGCTAGAGTGAATAGGTGCCTTCTAGACCTTTGTTGCCTTTGTGCTCCATCTTCGGCCACATCGTCACTTACCAACAGGTGACATCGTGGTCAAACAAAGGTTTATTAAAGATTTAAAAAGAAAACGGTGCTTGGAGTCGGCTCAAGACCGTTCGTTGTGGCATTCTATAAAGGAGGCCTATGTCCAGCAGTGGACATCTATAAACTGATGACGATGGTGATGATAATGATAATGCCATCTGCATCATTCACTTTTGCCGTCTGTCATTCCTGAAAACTATAATCTGGGTCTCTTCAACGCTAGAGTGAAGGTGCCTTCTAGACCTTTGTGCTCCATCGTCGGCCACATCGTTACTTACCAACAGGTGAGATCGTGGTCAAACAAAGGTCTATCAATGTTAAAAAAGAAGATTAACTTATTCATTATGGTCATCAAAATACCCCCTTTAATGTCCGTCGTATATTACGAAAGACCCTACAAGAAGCTAGACAAGCTCTATTACAGTGTTGACGGCAAAAGCTCTCTAACCATTAGCGCAAAATAATGGAGTAATTCCCTCCAAATTGTAGTAGCCGACAATAATAACTGCGAGAGGGAATCTCAACGAGCTTAACTGAGATCGCTCTCGAATGCTGAGAGTGCTTGAAATAGCTGCAAGTCTGCGGCGGACTAATAGGGGGTCAAGATATATCGTATAAATTAATTCAATTATCAATGCACGTATAAAATTATTGCAGTAGGTAGTTTTAAGATTCCATATTTTATTCATTATTGGAGAACTGGGAGTACTACTTACATTTGAGGGGCAGCTTGGTAAATATATATTGAGTTATTTTTTACCGACGGCGGAACGGAGAAGGTACGCGTTTACGGTGAGAGATTATGTGTTTGTGTGTTCTAAACATAGAGCATTGCAGGCCTGATGGTTCTCTAACTAATGTCTTGTTTATCTCCAAAAACAGATCACATTGGACCGATTTAGATACAGTTTTATTTACAATGAAAGATGGTGTTTGCGAGATTTTTCTTAGCTATGTTTGGTGGAAATTGGTGCAGCCGTTTAAAATTCAAAAACAAAGAAAATTCGCAAAAATCTAAATTCACATTTATTTCCAAAATAGTTTGACCTATTTAGATACAGTTTTCTTTATACGAAAGATGATGTTCGCGAAATGATTCTATACTATGTTTGGTGGAAATAGTTGCAGCCGTTTAAAATTCAAAAACAAAGAACATTCGCAAAAATTAAATTTCACATTTATTTCCAAAATAGTTTGACCTATTTAGATACAGTTTTCTTTGTACGAAAGATGATGTTCGCGAAATGATTCTATACTATGTTTGGTGGAAATTGGTGCAGTTGTTTCCATTCTAGGATCGTCAATCAGTTCGCAGAAGTGCTTTTTGAAGACAATAGCAAGAAGTTACAGATGGCAGTGCATTCTATTTTTTCCTGTGGCGACATCTAGTCATAAAAAGAGTAATTATCTTCGGGGTCCTACATTATCCGTGCTAGATACCGATGTGCGTCCATGTTTTTTTTTTTTAATGAAATGTATAGGCAAGCTAGCATACAGTGGTCACCGTCGCTTATAGACACTGGCAACACCCAAGGTATTGTCGATGCGCTGCCTACCCTGAAGGAATTTATGATAATTTTTCTTGAAGCGACACATGTCGTAACCAAGCGGGAAAACCTCGGATGGAAGCTCATTCCATAGTTTGTACGTATGGGGAAGAAATGATCTCGAGAAACCAGTCGTTCGAGAAACCCAGGGATCTATGATGTGCGGATGAGCCTTGTCACGGTGTCTGGAAGAGCGATGGTAAAATCTCGATGCCGGGATGAGATCGAAAAGCTCGTCGGAACATTCCATTCATGTGTGTTCCTTTTTCCAATTTGAATGGAACACTGAATGCAGTTGGTGTCTTTTTTAGGGTTCCGTACCCAAAGGGTTAAACGGGACCCTATTACTAAAATATATACATAAATAAATATATGTTATTATTATTAGGCTCGGCTGTCCATCTGTCTGTTTGTCTGTCCGCCTGTCTCCAGGCTGTATCTCATGAACCGTGATAGTTAGACAGTTGAAATTTTCACAGATGATGTGTTTCTGTTGCCGCTATAAGAACAAATACTAAAAAAACAGAATAAAATAAAAATTTAAGGAGCTCCCATACAACAAACGTGTTTTTTTTGCCTTTTTTTATTGATAATGCCACGGAACCCTTCGTGTGCGAGTCCAACTCGCACTAGGCCGGTTTTATTTTATTTTAATTATTTTGTAAATTATGATTGTATTCTAGTACCTACACATGTCTCTAAAAAGCCTGTCTAGTGCGATGCGCAAACCTACATTCCGGCGTATTATTAGCTCGGACGGATAATGTTGCACACCCTCTCAATATCCACGTCATCTGTGAGTTCCTCGGTGACCCAATTACTAATACATTAATAGATGCATAAATAGCTATACAAAACAAGAGACGCAATGAGCACACTGCCTAAGTTTTTTTTCTTTATAATTGGAGTAGTACGGCTTGTGCATTCGCCATTCTCAAGCGTTTTGTATTTTCAATATAGTTTTATTACATTTTCAATATAGTTTGCAACGTTACACTCCTTCCAAGTCGTCAAAGTCACAGTCAAGTCATGTTTTAGTAAAACGGTAGCCGTTTTACTAAAACTTTGGTAAACAATTTCCACCAATTTGAAAAGCCACGCAATGCACTTCCATTAAATTTCACTATACTTGTGCTCTTTGAACGAGCTACATTGGTTAAAATGCCACCAAAATAACAAAAACACTACGAAAAGAAATAAAAAAAAAAGTAGACGACGTGTTTTTTCGAAAATGGCGGAAAGAGCCCACAGTCTAGATATACAGCTTTATGGCTACATACCTCAACACGAAATAATGGGACCATTATACGGGATCACTATATGTTGTCCGTCTGTCTGTCAAGACTATTTTTCTCAGGAACGGCGAAAGGACTTTTAATAACATCATTGGCTAAAGATATAAGCTTCAAATATCAGTTATCTAGTACCCATAACACAAGCTTGGGCTAGATAGTGGTGTGTGAACTGTCCAGCATTATTTATTTATTTATTTATATATAAGTGTCTGTTAGTTTAGACTGCCGTAGAAAAATCAAGCTTCTTACTCAGCGTATTAAAAATATTGGCAATGAATATACTCGAATATATAATTTTTTATGGAAACCGCCAAAGATTTTCTAATAACTCTACATGGACTTACCATTCATACACTATGAACTCTAAAAACAATAAGGCACCTCTGAAAATGAGTTTGATACGCTGCCACATGCATTGGACACTCTAGTCCTTCAAATGTGACAGCAAATCAAGCAGCAATGGACGTATAAAACTTGTCAGAATTGTTGGTCTCTCTTTTGGTTCAGACACTTTTTGAGCGCTGACCCGAAGTTAATTTACTTTGAGGCCAATGGGGCGGAGATACCCATTGAATTTTAATATCACAATTAAATATCTACATCACAGTAGGTATGTTATAGACGTAAAGCGGGCGCTAGTATATTATAATGGATCTATGGCCGTTGCTACGTACCTATAGCAGTTTGTTTATTCTCTGTTACGTAGTTAAAAATAGTCGGGTGTCTGCAGCGCTGAAATAGTTTTGTTTTATTGAGGCGGATATTGGATCGATCTAGAAAACAGATGCATCAACAAAAACAATCTGGGCTAAATATGCTCGATGGTTATTGAGTTCTAAAATATTTTGTTTGAGCCAATATCAACATGTACAGTCAGCTAACCTACCTAATTAGTCACACACTCCCCCCCCTTCCAAGTTTAGCTTTCGTCAGACCAATTCGGATCCATAGTACCAAGGGCTTTCTTACTAAAAATAATAAAAATTCGCGGCAGTATGACTTTGGACGTGGTGTCTCCGGTCTAGGAATATTCACTCTTCATGTGGTAAAAACCGTGTAAAGGGATTGCACCAGAGGATGAGAAGTAGCATCCACCTGAGTATTTAATACCAATAATGTGATCACCAATCCGCCTGCTGGACATGTCCCCTCATTGCATAAAATGGGAAAGGCCTCATCCAGCAGTGTACCTACGTCTACAGGCAGCTATGGTATTCGGGGTACCGTGAGTTGAGCCAATTCACTTCATATTTTCTGTCGTCTAATTCACGCGTTGCGCGATACGCGTTACACGCCGAACTTTACCGAGTGCAGACTTCTTGCTGCACAAATCGTGAATATTCACGTGAGGCTTCACGCGGCCCCGAATACCACGGCTGGTGATGGTGATGGTGATGGTGATGATGATGATGATGAAACACATACAGTAGTAGACATACACATTTTAGTAGTAGTAGAGCTTTTTTGTGAAAGAGTTCGTCCGGGGAAGTACTACCACCATACCTATTTCTGCCGCAAAGCAGTAGTGCTCGCATTGCTGTGTTCCGGTTTGAAGGGTAAGGGTGCCGGTGAAATTACAGGCACATGAGACTTTTCAACTTTATGTCTCAGGGTGGCGGGCGCAGTGCAATGCCACATAGGGTGCGTCCTAGGTGGACGTGATCTATGAGGTGATGCACTGTTCATAGGCAGAGGTTACCGCTTAACATCAGGTGGGCCTCTTGCCTGATCCGTCATCCAAGTAGTATAAAAAAAAAAAAAAAAAAACTACAATGGTGGACAGTATAAATATAAAGTTTTAAGAACTTTTGGTTATTTGATAGTATGTGTATGAGCAAAAATAAATAATTGAAAATTGAGTTTTCTAATACCTATAAATATCCCTACTATATTCCACGATGGTGCAGCCCACTGTGAAAAGAGGCCCATTGAGGTTCTGCCTACCCGTTCTGGGAGTAAGGCGTGTGTCTATGTATGTTTAATAAATCCCGAAACCAGTTATCAATAGACACTATCAGTACACTGCATAAATTCAACATCACAAAACCAAAATATTTTTGCAAGCCATTCTAATAAATCACTTCACCCGAATATGAAAACTAACTTCGTTGGGAAAACATTTCACTAGTACTATTAGTATAGTATTATTATATCTGTGCTAGTACCTAATTGTCTTAGCTTAATTGTAGTACCTGTGTGTTTTTAATTATTTCTTCCCTTCTTTTGTACCTATAATATACATACACCCCCGGCCATTCTTCCTAACTTATAAATTTATCTCCATCCAAAGGTTGTCTGGAAGAAATCGCTGCTAAGCGATAAGACCGCCCATTGTACTTTTAATTATATAGTTAAGTCTGTTTCTTTTTGTTTGTATTATTAGCTATTAAGGTGTACAATAAAGTATTTTCTATCTATCTTTCTATCTACCTACCAATACTACGGTACAAAACAGTTTTACTCAGTTTTAATAGAGGGGCTAGTCTGCAACTTACACGGCCGTGTGGTGTACACTTCATGGATTTGTGTACGGGATTTGAGGTTCTCAAGGTGCCCGCTAGGGGCGCTCTTCGATTTCTCAATACTAAAATCCGTGTAGTGTACACCACACGGCCGTGTAAGTATCTTGACAAAGCAGACTAGACTATCTTGACAAATGATCCTTGTGATTTCAATGAATAAAATACTTTTTGACTTTGACTTTGACTTTGACTAGCCCTCAGATCTGAATTGCATATTCGTATGAAGGTACAAATGGATGCGTCTGTCACCAGCTAACTGTAAACACACCCACTCACACACACACGCATTTTTCCCCGAAAGGGTAGGCAGAGCCCCGAATGGGCCTCTGTTCACCGTGGGTTTCACCATCGTGGGAAATTACAATTATAATCTAGTGATAATTGTAAACAGGCCATTTAAAGGCCAATTAAAGGTACGGAACCCTAAAGAAAGCAGTAAACTCTTACGTTACCCATCGAAGGTTCGGCCCTTTTTAAACAAGGAAGACCTTAGGCTTTGTTTCTTTATCTTCAGTTTTATAATGTAGGTACCTAAGGTACAATTTCCTTTAAAACAAAGTTAAATTGTCGTAATCCGGCTTGGATAGGTAATTGAAATGGGACATGCAAGGACAGACGCGTAATTGCTCAGATTGGGTGGAGAGCGGAAACAGGCGGCCACACCGCAGCTTATGGAGACCAGCCGCGCGTCCAAAGCCTGTGATGGGCCAACAGCATCATCATCATCATCAGCCTACAGAAGGCACACTCCTGGACATAGGCCTCTTCATACATACATACATACCTAACGTCTCAGGTGTGTAGCGCAGGCGCAGCGGCCGTTAAGTCTAACTGTCACGGGGTATTTAGACAATGCCGCGCACATGCCAAAACCCTCCTTTTTAACCAATTGACAGTTGGGCATAGTTCAAAAACCGCCTATTTAGGAAGTTGACAGCTGAGACATACATACATAGAGACACGCCTTTTTCCTCGAAGGGGTAGGCAAGCCTCAATGGGCCTATTCTCGTGGGTTGCACCATCGTGGGAATTAGACGTGACAAGTGGTGAGCTCATCGCCGCCATTGCTTCCCACGAATGACTCTGCTAACGCTTTCTTTCAGTAATAACACATTCCTTAAATAATCTAGCAACCAGGACAATTCTTATACCAACGAATCTAACTAACAAGTTCGGGTAATCCCTTAGTCGGCTTCTACGATATCCACGGGAGGAGATAGAGGGGTCTATTCTTGGGTCGGATACACCACGAAAAACATTATGTTGAAGCGTTTGTTTGCAGCGTTAGCAGTTCCTTTAGACGACCGCGCGGCGGGCGACGGTTCGCCTGAGGTTGCGGGTTCGATTCCCGCCTCGGAACAAATATTTGTGCGATCTGCAGATATTTGTTCAGGGTGTTCTGGGTATTTTCTATGTAGGTATAATAAAAAATATCTATCTATGTAATCTATTGTATAAATTAAGTATATCAGTTGTCTAGTACCCATAACACAAGCTCTGCTTAGCTTGGGGCTAAATAATGATGTGTGAACTGTCCAGCATTCTTTTTTTTTAATAAATGCGATCCAGTATAATAAATTACCTGCATTATGCATTCGCATGAACGCGCTTTTTTACCGCGTCAGTTGTCAATTTGCTGAAACCTAACGTAACGTGAATTTGTATAAAATTCTGTGATGTTTTCGACCGGAACCATGCACATGCCATGCATTTTTCTGCCGCAAAGCAGTAGTGCTCGCATTGCTGTGTTCCGGTTTGAAGGGTAAGGGTGCCGGTGAAATTACAGGCACATGGGACTTTTCATCTTCATGTCTCAGGGTGGCGGGCGCAGTGCAATGCCACATAGGTTGCGTCCTAGGTGGACGTGATCTATGAGGTAATGCACTGTTCATAGGCAGAGGTTACCGCTTAACATCAGGTGGGCCCCTTGCTTGATCCGACATCCAAGTAGTATAAAAAAAAAAAAAAAAAAAAAAAACATGCTCGTTCCAAAGAAGGTGGACCAGCGGCCTACATAGGTGCTGTGCCTGCGGGCCGCGGATTAGAGGCCTGTGATTAGCCCAATTGGTCTGATTTGGGTCTGCGGTCCGTTTGGTTCACTTACAAGTTGTTTATTCAGCGAATGAGAAAATCAGCCTTTGAAAGATTCAAATGGTCACGAATAGGAACTAAAGACTTGTTCTTAAAAATCTGTCAATCATAACAAAGAATCCATCTCATAGTAAGCTTAGGTGCTTCTAATGAAATCGGCCAAGAGCGTGTCAGGCCACGCTCAATGTAGGGTTCCGTAGTTGCCCGTCACAATATGCGGACATAGAAAGGGGCTTTCCTGTTTTACACTACTAGTTTAGTATTATTTTATGTGTGAAACATCTAACAACTTCATCTAAGTAATGACGACCACTGTGGCGCGGCGGGCGAACGTTCGCCTGCGACGCAGGAGGTTGCGGGTTGGATTCCCGCCTCGGAACAAGTATTTGTGCGATCCGCAGATATTTGTTCAGGGTGTTCTGGGTATTTTCTATATATAATAAAAAATATCTATCTATGTAATATATTGTATTAAGTATATCAGTTGTCTAGTACCCATAACACAAGCACTGCTTAGCTTGGGGCTAGATAATGTTGTGTGAACTCTCCAGCAATATTTTTTTATTTATTTATTTATTTAATTTTCAATGGAATTTCTACGAATTCAATGTTTTTATACTATACAGTAGGTAACCACAGAACCTAGATTAATAGAATAGGATTTTTTATATACTTAGTTCTGAGCGGCAAAAATCTATACCTCATCTCTTTCCAGATTCAAGTGAGTAATAGCGCTATTACTTTCTTGAAGTTATTGTTTACATACATAGACCCACGCCTTTCTCCCCGAAGGGGTAGGCAGAGCCTCAATGGGTTGCACCATCTCTTCACAGTGGGTTGCACCATCGTGGAATATAGACGTGACGAGTGGTGAGCTCATAGCCGCCGTTGCTTCCCAGGACTGACTCTGCTAACCCATTTGATATTTAAACAAATCGTCTTAAAGACTATTTATACTTGTTTTTCGGTAATATTAGAATAGAAAAAAAACAATATTTTTGTGCCAAAAAAAAATAGATTAATATAATAATGGGAAAGTATATTAATAAATTTATCGAGCACTAATTGTACATTAAATTTTTTGAAATCGATGTTTGTAATTCCTAATTTACTCTAGTTTGTAAGGTGTACGTTAAACAAAGTGTTTTCATTAATTTATTCATTTATTGTCCATATATTTAAATCTATTAATTTGCTAGGCAATAACGTGTTATTCTGAAATATTGCTGATAAATTATTCAGTTACAAATTCTAACAAAATAGTTGCTCTCTGAAAAATAACTGAAAATTTTAAGTAGTCCCCAATGGCCACTTGCTAGAATTATCCACTCAGAAAAGCTAAATCCTTATTTTTAAAAGCCTAAAGCTACATAAAATAATCAAATGAATTGAAAAAAGTAGCTGTACGCTATTTAGTCCTCTGTGCAAGGCGTTTTATATAATATACTGGTGTCCACCCGCGGCTTCGCTCACGTTCTACTCTGATAAAAAGAAGCCTATACCACAATCCAGGTCACAATCTACCTGTGTACCAAATTTCATCGAAATCGGTTCAGCCGTTTCGGCGTGATTGAGTATCAAACATTAACATTGTAACTGACATTTATGGTATTAGTAGGAATAGGGAAATATAATAATAATTGAACCGTTTTACGCAAAAAGTTCAACTTGTTTACGTACTTTCGATAATTGCTTTATAACGATGTAGGAGGATTTGAGGAGTGGGGAATTCGAATGCTTATAAATAACTTGTTATAAGGAATTCAGAAGTTTAAAGGCATTGAACATAATTTATTTATTTTCCCGTATTCATCAGCCGATAGACGCCCACAGCTTGTCGAGGGCTCCCCATAGAAGGAAAAGGGGGATTTGCAATAACCACCACACTTAGTGATCGCAGTATAGGTATTGTGTACTCGGGTGGATGCCGCTGCCCATCCCCTGGTGTAATGATGATGGCTGCATTATTATTATTTGCCTGATTTATTCTTAAAACTCGTTATAAAATAAAATATTTACTATAAAGAAATAGGTACTACCAATCTAAAAACACAAATAATATAAAATATTTTATGTAAAAAAAAAGAATACCGTTAATTTATTTAAGTTTGCCTTGATTGGTCCACTTGAACCGATTTTCATTGATGGCAACCCCATCGACGTTATTTTACTTTGGTCGAAGGGCAACCCTGTAGTCCAATCAAGGAGACCATGGTCCAAAGAAGGCAACTGCCAAACAAAGGGGTGGGGGGAAAACGTTCTGAAAAAAGGCCAGGTCAAGAGTACCCTTAACCGACGAGGATGTATGAAGAATGTGGTGAGAGTAAATAAAGCAAAAGAGGTGTGTCAGGATCGTAGCAAGTGGAAATCCGTGGGCTGTGCGTACCCCTCCGGGAAACAGGCGTGAAGTTTATGTAAATGTAGTTTTATCGTATCTATATCCACTTTAATAAGTTTCTAGATCCCGGTAAGTACAAAGGTGCGGTAAATTTGGTTATGCCGCTCACGTTGTTTTACTGGCAAACTCTACATCACTTAAGCGCCATACATAACTTCATAAAGCCTTTACTTCAAAAGCCATCGTCCCACACAACGCAGCCAGCTTGTGTGAGGCAAACATAAGGTTAAGTACTGAAAACAATCTAATTTACAGTTTAATAAACTTAGCTGTATACCCTTATAATTATCTAAGAGCATGCACGAAGTACGTCGGCTTTACATTATGTCGTAATAACTTGTCGTCTGCAGTTAACGTTTACGCATAGCCATGGTTACACCCACGTTAGTGTAGATTTAGGTGAAAATTCTAGCATGTGTAATTTTCTTATAGGATAAGTGACCATGAAACAAATTTTTACTTTCATATTTTTATCTTTTCCAACTAATTGCCCAACTGTTTCAATTTCTTAATTTTTTAAATTTTGTACCCACTTTTATTATATTCTTTATCAATAACTTCTTCCCACGAAGAGGTTACGAGACAGAAAATGGTACTTTTTATGCATCATATTTGTGTTACAAAGTGTGTATTTTGTGCCGTGGTGTGTCCGGCCTAAGAATAGATCCCTCCGTCTCCTCCCATGGATATCGTAAAAGCCAACTAAGGGATTACCCGGCCTGTTAGTAGGTAAGTTTCGTTGCTATAAGATTTGTCCTTGGCTGCTAGCTTATTAAGGAATGTGTTCTTATTGGAGGAAAGCGTAGGTATTAAATCATTGATCTCCTTTGATGAGAAGCCGAGCAAAATGTCCATAACCCAGTTTTCTTTTAGCTTAAGAAAAAGTACAAGATCATCTAAAAACAAAGGGGGCGCTAATTTGACAGATTTGACATTGACACAAAGCTTTTTAAAACTCATAATAGGGTTGGACGCGCAGCTGTCCGTAAATGGGATTTTCGGTCGGTTTATGTCACTCCAAATCAGCTCCTCATGTAAAATGAGCTTTAGTACACAGTTATTAGATTCAATATACATGCACATGCATGGAGTTTTTGGTCCTTGGTGAAAGGTTTCCGTCATTTAATTTTACTAAAAAAAATGTTTGCAGCTTCTGTGCTTTTCGTCTAATACAAAAAAAACGTTTATTTGTGACTATACAGAAATTCACACAACAACAAAACAGCAACCAAGATAAGAACTAAATAAAAACTAATTACACAGATAAAAAACTATGCCCCCAACTCAGCGTTCGCTGAGTTGGGGGTTCAGTTCTAACTCTGACACCAGAGGCCAGCACTACCTCATACGAAACGACGACGACGAGCGTTCGCTAGGTCGCGTTGCAACCCAACGCTGATCTTTCGTTGAGGCGCATAGCAAACCACAGAAAACCGCTTACTACTTGAGCGTCGTGTATTTAGGTACATTAACGTGTTGTAATTTATGACATTTTGTTTTTTCATGACATACATTTGACAAATTTAATTATTATGGTCATTAGACCGTTTTCATTTTCGCCAGTATTTTTTTTTTACTATCTTTTGTTAACTGTGAACGACGGAACATGCAGATGGCCCACCTGATGTAAAGCGATAACCCCTGCCTTTAACAACGCGTTACCACTTAAGTCACGTCTACGTGCACCCTATATGGCATTGCACTGCGCCCGCCACCCTGAGACATAGAGATGAAAGTCTCATGTGCCTGTAATTCACCGGCACCCATAACCCTTCAAACTGGAACAAAGTAATGCGAGGATTACTGCTTTGCGGCAGAAATAGGTATGGAGGTAGTACTTCCCCGGACGAAAACTTTCACAAAAAATCTCTACTGCTAATAAAAACTCTACATACTATTGCTCTATATACTTATATTACTTCAGTCCAATTCTGGGGTAGTGCCATAGGTAGTGTATTACAGGTCTAGGCTTAACTGAGTCAGTCCCTGAGGTATGGGAGCGGTACGGGAGGGGTGTTTTCGTTCACATTATGTCACATGTCATCTAATAATTTGAGAGACGAAAACATTCCTCCCGTACCGCTCCCATACCTCAGGGACTGACTCAATTAAGAGCTAGACCCTTCGATCAAGAATACAACTAGATTTTGGGTCGCGTACAAAATCAAAGCTAAATACCGTCTGCGTGATACTTATACAGCTATATTTGTTTAATAATTAACTGAAACAAAAGTTTTAAACAGTTCTATATTCAACCTAATTACAACCATGACACCTAGCAATAAAGTAGAAAATTTTCAAAATATTATCTATACTTACGATCATTCGTCACAAAAAACGAGCAAAGCAGTAAATTACTTCTGTCACATTTAGTGTGAAATCAACTGGTGGATATTCATCCATTAGTTACCAAAAAATGCAGTTGTAACGGCCAATCCTCTTCCTTTCTCCTTTCCGCATGCACGCACGCATATAGCCGTCTCAGTTTGACGGCCGAGACACACCGCATCACACCGAAGACATCTTCGGGCCCCGCCATTTCAAAATCAGAAGCAAATTGACTCTCGTGTGAATCGGATCGTGCGAGCGAACTTCCAAATTATCAACGCTATTTTGTGTACCATTCTCTAATACGTGTGTGACCCAAGAAGAGACTAGACCAGGTGTTAGTGTCATCACCAAATTGAACATTACTGTGTACGTGGTGCCAGGTTAACGCCTGATCTTGGCGTGGAGTGTTCCCCAGGACCTTCGGAGACAACAGGTACGTCGTGCATGCTCCTTCCTTTGTAGCTGCTGTACTTATGTCCTGTGCCTTACCACCTGCAGCAGTGAGTTCTCCCTACCGAAGACCTGTGCAACTGCATAGGTATTCAAACCGCAAACCTATTCTACAGTCCATTAAATCGAATAAAAGAACCATCTAGTATTTCCCACCATAAAGTGGTCAATCGAGACGGATTTTCTAAAAAATATTGCATTTCTACTTAGTTATCCGTAGGTATAGTTCATCGCTAATACCTATTTACCGCTGGGCATTTGAGCTTCATCTCTGTCCGTTTAATGACACTAGCCTATATCTACTTATATTCACTATTTCTTTATCCCCGCTAATATAATACGTCAAATCCTGCTGATAAATTGAATAAGTTGTTTCAATTCTTTTGTTATTTCGCAACAATCAGTATAGGAACTGCGTAAACTTGCCGCATACCGCTATCACACGTTTTACAAACTTACGCATCTATTTATAACCGCACCGCTAATAGGTAATTCATTTTACCATAATACGAGTCAAATTATCGAAGTATTCATTCGCCGTATATTCGACTACCCGCTATTCTTCATTATTTGAACATTCTCCGCTCGCTCGATTCGTATTCTGTTTTCGCTAGGCCACACGCCGTACTAACTATTACTACCTGTGACTAACGCAGAATAATCATAGTTTCTATTCAACCGCAAAACTCACGACTACTAGTTGCTAATCTGTGTCACTGTCAGTCAACAGAATAGTTAATTGTTTGTACAGTCTCAGTTGGTTCATAGTAACTACTTTGCGGCCGCTGCTATTCTGTGGTAGGCTTTTAATAACTTACTCGACACCGCACCGCTACGAAGATAGGTTTTGATTTTATCTAACTTTGTTCAATAGTTAGGGAAGTTTTTTCTTTTTGCATTCGCTTCTATTTTTACTACTGTTTATAATTAATTCACAATGAGTAAAAAGCAGGAAGATGATTTGGATGAAAGTTATGATGAGGAGAAAGGTCAGCAAGCCATGTTCGAATCTAAACGCGAAATGATATTTGCGCGTATGCAAGGAATTTATGACCTCGCTAAAAAGGTGGAAGCCGATTCTACCAAATTTAAGTCTTTGCAACACAGCGCGTTTAATATCGACAACTTGCACAAAGACTTCGAAAGGGTATTAGATTCATATAACGCTATTTCGCTAAAACTAGACCCTAAGCACACCATAAGGTACCAAGAATGGATGAATTTTGATATCATGTACTGTTTAATTAAGCAGGTAATTCAGACACATTCGCCATCTAATAAACATGAATCGCCCCCGCAACAAGACACATCGAAACCTAAACTTCCCCGCATAGAACTGATGTCCTTTAATGGTGATGTTCGTTCGTGGCCGCTATTTTACCAACAGTTTAGGTGCACTGTTCACGAAAATACATCTCTGTCAAATAGTGACAAGGTGTATTATTTGGTTGGTAAGCTGTCTGGTACCGCTGCGTCCGTTTGCGCGCGCCTGCCCCCCACCGCTGAGAATTATCCTATTATTTGGGAGGCACTAGTGCAAAAATATGACGACCCCAGACTACTCGCTAGCTCATACCTTAATCAGTTGTTAAGTTTTAAACCGCTAACCGCTAATAGTGCAACTGGTCTTGAATCATTTTTAAATAATTTCGATACGTCTGTAGAAGCCCTTAGACAACTGAGTCTTGGCGACTTGACTGATTTCATGCTGCTACATCTCGCTCTCCAGAGGCTAGACTCTGAGACTGTCAAGTTATTTGAAATTACGCATCGCAAAGATAAAATACCTACTTACTCAAATCTAATTGAATTTGTAAATGAACAGAGTAAAGTGTTATCGAGATCAGCTGTCCCGATCATCAGTGCACAAGCGCAGCACAAAGCTCGCGGCGCGCGCGCACCCGCGCCCAGCACTCGGCCCGCGCAGACCAAGTCATTTGTAAACACGGACCGGGCGTGTGGTGCAAGCGATCAGAACAAATGCGTTTTGTGTCATCGCGATCAACACGATCATCTGTATCGCTGTTCTCATTTTATGAAAATGACGCCATCTGATAGATATAAATTCATAAAAAATAATTTATATTGCAACAACTGTTTAAGTGTGAGACATAAAACGATGGATTGTATTTCCAAGCACACATGTTCTCATTGTTCGGCCAGACATCATTCACTACTCCATTTTAATCCGCCCGCTAATAACAACAAAAATGTTGAAATAAAACCCGCTCATAAATATTCGCCCGCTAACGCGCCCGCTACCGCTGAAGACCCACGCCACACTGCGCATGGGCATCCATATAATTCTGAGTCTCATACTCGTTCGCCCGCTAAAGACCTTGCGCCCCATTCGAATAAGGTCGAATCTTCTTTAGTCGCTCCCGCTATTGATCCGAATAGTAACGCATCAGTCTGTACTGTTTCATATGATCACGATTCGCACACGATAACAACTGCGTTATTGGCCACCGCTAAAATAAAGGTTCTTGATGCCTTAAACCGCCCCCACTTTGTGAGATGCCTGATTGATCCCGGCTCCCAAAGTGAGTATATCTCCGCTGCGTGTAGTAAGCGCCTATCGCTTCCTATTTCAACTCAGAGCCGCTATTCTAAAGTCCAAGGTATAGGAGGGGCCTCTCAGAAAATTCTGGGAGTGACCTCACTTAGGTTCACTTCCCGCTTCGAGGACGGTCATGAGTACCACATCCAGCCCATGGTAGTAGAGAGTATTACGTCACAACTACCTGACTCGCGCGTCGACGTCAGCGCTCTTCGACACATACGCAACCTACCCATGGCTGACGATGAGTTTTCTGAGCCCGGACCTATTGATCTCCTGCTAGGGGTGAATTTGTATTGCCAAATTCTCCTATCCACTAAGATTGCCGCTAATAATAATTTACCCGCTGCCTTGGAAACTACTTTAGGTTACATCGTTATGGGAAATGCGCCCATTATATCGCCGCGCTCATTGTCGCATACCTTTTGTGCTTTCACTAATGACCCGCTACACCAACTCGTGGAAAAGTTCTGGTCCATTGAGGAACCACCTTCCCAGTTGTTTTTAAGTCCTGACGAACAACGCTGTGAAGATATTTATACTTCCACTACTACTCGAAATAAAGATGGCAGTTATGTAGTGAAGCTTCCATTTAAGGATGACCCACAAAAGCTAGGTAACTCCTACATAACCGCGAAGAAAAGGTTTTCATGCCTTGAGAGGAAGTTTTTACGATCACCAGACTTACATGAAAAATATAATGAAATAATTTCTGATTATCTCGACAAAGGTATTTTAACGCGCGTTTCTGCTAACGATTGTATTTCGCCGGGTTACTATCTGCCGCACCAACCCGTAGTTCGGGACGATAAGTCCACGACTAAGGTCCGCATCGTTTTAGATGGCAGCGCTTCGACTGATTCAGGACTGTCTCTAAACGATATTTTGTACAAGGGCTGCAATTTGCAAGCTAACATATTCAACATTTTGTTAAATGTTCGCATACATCGAATCGCCTTTTTTGCTGATGTTAGGATGATGTACTTATGTATATATACGCACCCTGCGCACCGTTGTTACCAACGGATCCTATATCGGTTCTCACCGCACGATTTATTGGAAACCTTTCAGTTTGAGCGTGTCAGCTTTGGTCTCCGGTCTTCACCTATGTTGGCGCTGCGTACTTTACGTCAACTAGCGCAAGATGAGAGACAAAGATGGCCTATAGCTGCTGACGTCATCACTAGGGACGTATATATGGATGACCTGGCGTCTTCTGCTTCTTCTGTAGATCAAGCAGTCAAGACTGCACAGGAATTGATTCAGATGTTAAAGGCTGGTGGGTTTGACTTAGTCAAATGGACTAGCAACTCTTCCGATCTGCTGGAACACATACCCGTTTCGCATAGGCAGTCTGAATCAATTTCATTCGATGACGATGACACGTTCAAGATATTAGGGCTACGCTGGCTCCCCGCATCCGATAATTTTACATTTTTAACTTCAGTCCCGCCATCCGCTGTTACTAAACGCTCTATCTTATCCATGACCGCTCGTCTGTACGATGTCTTAGGACTAGTCGGACCCGTCATTCTATACGCAAAACTGATAATCAGGGAACTGTGGCTTTTGCACATCAATTGGGATGACCAGCTACCCTGTGATATCACCAACTTATGGCAAAGATATCTATCTGAGCTACCGCTAATTTCGCAACTCAAGTTTTCTCGTCATGTGGGTATTGAGGAAAACGATTCAAATATCTCGTTAATCGCATTTTCGGACGCAAGCGAAAAGGCATATGGCTGTGTTATTTACCTACACGTGTCTAATGGTGACCAGCCACCTTTAATATCGCTCCTATGCTCCAAGTCCCGCGTCGCATCAGCTAAACCAACCATCACGTTGGCTCGGCTTGAGTTAAACGGCCTAGTGCTTCTCGCTAAGCTAGTGCGCGCCGTTTATGATTCGCTAACCGGACGCTGTCACATTGATAACGTTTTCATATTTTCTGACTCGACCGTAGCCCTATGTTGGGTAACTTCTTCTCCGCATAAGTTTCATACTTACGTCGCAAACCGCATATCAGACTTTCAGTCTACGTCGCCATCGCAAAACGTATATCACGTCGCAGGAGTTGAGAACCCTGCTGACTTAGTATCCCGCGGGTTATTGCCCTCACAGATATTAAATAATAAATTGTGGCTCCAGGGACCCCCTTGGATGTCCTCGCCGCTGGTAGATTGGCCAGTTGAGATTTTCTCTCCCTCTCAAAATCTATTACCTGAAGAGAAAACTGTGTCTCATGTCACGGTGGTGAAGGAAGAGAATCTACTACTAACTTTAGGTTCCAAGTTTTCATCTTGGCTAAAGTTTCAAAGATCCACAGTTTTCGTACTTCGCTTTTTGAAAGTGCTTCCTCGCAATGACGTTATCACTGCTGAGGATCTAGACACCGCTGAGACCAAAATTATTCAAGCTGTTCAGCAAAGTCATTTCGCTAGTGACATACGGAATATTCAGAAGAACAAGCCGTGTTCTACCGCTTTAAGGAAGCTATCTCCATTCATCTCCAATGAAATCGCACGAGTCGGAGGGCGACTCGCATACTCTAGTCTGGATTATAATCAGAAACACCCCGCTCTAATGCCTAAAAACGGGCACATCGCTGAACTAATTGTAGATTGGTACCACCGTGAAAATAGTCACGCTGGCCCGCAATTACTAATGTCAATATTGCGCCAAAAATATTGGTTCCTATCTGCTAGGCGCCTAGTGCGCAACCGCATTCACAAATGCGTTCGTTGTTTTAGGCTCAACCCTAAACCTACGTTCCCCGCTATGTCAGATTTACCCCGCTGTCGCGTAGAACCTTGCAAAGCTTTTACACACACAGGTGTCGATTACGCTGGCCCGCTATATATCACAACGACTAGAAAGCGAGGTGTACGTAGCCAAAAGGCTTATCTCTGTGTCTTTGTGTGTCTAGTTACCAAAGCTGTTCACATAGAACTAGCATCGGATCTCAGTTCCGCTACCTTCTTGGACGCGTTCAAACGCTTCTTATCTAGGCGTGGTCCATGCTACTTTGTATACAGCGACAACGGCACCAATTTTATCGCATCGCAATCTTACTTAAAGGAATTATTTGAATTCTTAAAATCTGACGAATACTATCAAACGTTTAATAACGAACTCGCTAAACACGAGATCACCTGGAAGAGATCGCCACCCCTAGGAAGTCACTTCGGCGGAATTTGGGAAGCAAACATAAAGAGTATCAAGTCTCTTCTCTTCCGCGTGATCGGAAAGCAGATCCTCACCTATGAGGAGATGCTTACGGTGCTTAACCAGATCGAAGCTGTACTGAACAGCCGACCTCTGTACGTTCTGAGCTCTGACCCTTCGGAGCCGACCGCCTTGACACCGTCGCACTTTCTTTCAACTAAACCGCTACTTTTCTTACCCTCAGCTGATGTGAGTGGAGAACGATCAAATCTTTTATCTCGTCATTCTTTGATGGACTCTCTAGTCCAAACATTCTGGAAGCGATTCAAGAATGAATACCTCCATAATTTGCAAATGCGTGAAAAGTGGAACACCGCTAGTAATCCACTCACAGTAGGCACTATCGTTCTTTTGAACAACGAAAACGCACCTCCACTGTCTTGGAAAATCGGGAAAATTTCCGAGGTTTTCCCCGGTAAAGATGGTAGAGTTCGTTGTGCGCGAGTAGAAACCTGTGATAGTTCGTATGTCAGGCCGACGACAAAGTTGTCGCCTCTCCCTATACAGTAGGGTGACCATACCGCTATGTATTTTTCGGATATTTTTATCCAACTCCGCTATTTTTTTATTTTTCCGCAATATTACTTGTTTATCATTCGCTAACCGCTATTATTATTAATTTTAACCGCTATGATATTCTTATTCCTTTCGCTTTGAAGGAGTACTTCAAGGGGGGGAAGATGGTGGATATTCATCCATTAGTTACCAAAAAATGCAGTTGTAACGGCCAATCCTCTTCCTTTCTCCTTTCCGCATGCACGCACGCATATAGCCGTCTCAGTTTGACGGCCGAGACACACCGCATCACACCGAAGACATCTTCGGGCCCCGCCATTTCAAAATCAGAAGCAAATTGACTCTCGTGTGAATCGGATCGTGCGAGCGAACTTCCAAATTATCAACGCTATTTTGTGTACCATTCTCTAATACGTGTGTGACCCAAGAAGAGACTAGACCAGGTGTTAGTGTCATCACCAAATTGAACATTACTGTGTACGTGGTGCCAGGTTAACGCCTGATCTTGGCGTGGAGTGTTCCCCAGGACCTTCGGAGACAACAGGTACGTCGTGCATGCTCCTTCCTTTGTAGCTGCTGTACTTATGTCCTGTGCCTTACCACCTGCAGCAGTGAGTTCTCCCTACCGAAGACCTGTGCAACTGCATAGGTATTCAAACCGCAAACCTATTCTACAGTCCATTAAATCGAATAAAAGAACCATCTAGTATTTCCCACCATCAACCTTAAAGAGCTACAAAGAAAGTTCTCACAAATACAAATAAAAAAAAGAGCTCACTTTTCAAGTGAGCTGTTATTCACTGAGACGTATTTTCGGCGCCGACCTGACATCTAGTTGTATTCTTGATCTAAGGCTAGACCACACAGTCTATAGATCCGGACGAGACATCGGAGTGACGCTCTGTACGATAGAACTATTATTTGTTCTGCATGGGCTGTCATGGCTCGTGTGTCAGTTACAAATGGCGTCGCCGGATATTACGAGCTCCACTGCGCTTTCAACGGATTATAGCACAGAGAGATAATACTTAATGTATCATCAGTATTACCATACATTAACCTACATCACTCCAGTTTCCCAAAGGGCTGTGTAAGAAATTAATTTAGAATATTATATCATTATGGCTTATCTCGAACTATGGTGCTATCCAGCCCGAGAATAGATCCGTCCGTCTCCTCCCGTGGATATCGCAAAAGCGGACTAAGTGATTACACCAGGGGCTATGCAGCAGCATACAACTGACAACTCATACCAAAACTGCGAGCACCAATTTGCCTGCCAAGCGTGGTGAGTATGTCCAGCAGTGGACGATAAATGACTGCTTATGATGATGATGTTGATGATGATGGCCAATATCTCTCAGATAATCTTTAGATGGCCAACATTACTTTTCTTTTAATTACTGATGTTTTTTTTTTTTTTTTTTACTACTACTGAATGACGGAACAAGCATAAGGCCCACCTGATGTTAAGCGGTAACCTCTGCCTATGAACAGTGCATTACCTCATAGGACACGTTCACCTAGGACGCACCCTATGTGGCATTCCAATGCGCCCGCCACCCTGAGACATAAAGATGAAAAGTCTCATGTGCCTGTAATTTCACCGGCACCCTTACCCTTCAAACCGGAACACAGCAATGCGAGCACTACAGCTTTGCGGCAGAAATAGGTATGGTGGTAGTACTTCCCCGGCGAACTCTTTCACAAAAAAGCTCTACTACTACTGATGATGTTATATATAAGTACCATTTTGAATCTTAAACGTACTCCTGCTCCAACGCGACCAAACCTTGAAGAATCAGGGCAACAAACAGAGCTTGGCAAATTGTTTTTATAATTCTTTTTCTGCTTATAATCGCCTATATAAGGTGTCTATCTGCCTATACAAGGAGAAGCTGATGCGTAAAGAAAAAGTAAAGGTATAGAGAATTAGCAAAAATTCATAAGCCTTGAAAATGTTTTATTTCAGTTCGAACAAAAAAATATTTGTTAAACTTTTCGCTACAACAGAATTGTGGGCGTTATTGTATATAAGTTATCAGGTAAGTACATTTTATAAAACCTTAAAAAAACACATAACGGAATATTAATAAACAATTTGTTTGTTATCAGCCTTCGGGCTGTCAGGGTTCGCGAACTTTCATGTTTGCAAATAAAAACAAATTGTGTTATCACCTTTGTTAAAAAAAACAGAATCATTTGGTAAATGTGTTGGTCTGCTCAGGCCGGCCAGCATCCCTTTATCGGTTCACATAAGATTAACATATAGGTACCTACCACAGATAAAATAATGTACCTACGTTCTATAACGTTGTACCGTCAACCACACGAATCCTCATCCCATCAGTGTTGTATAGTCACGAATCCCTAAATCTATAGCCATCAGGATATACCCGGCCACATCTTTAGCCCTCCTTACATTATCCTTGCCATTCCTTGCCCTTTTCGTGTCACATCACCACAGATACGAGATCGGCCCGGCGATACGGAAAATCCGATTTTCGAACCTTATACTTAGGGATGTCTTTTTGTTGCTGATTATTACGGTCGGTTATCGAATGGGTAGAATTTGTGTTATCACAATTGAACAATTAACTTCAAGATAAAATGGTTTATAGATAGATTTAAATATCAAGATGCGTTTGATCTGCAACATTTGCATTTTGTCATAGCACCAAACACCACTGATCGCGGCGGTCTAAGACATAGACTGGTTATCATAAGGGTCTTGGATCCGATTTTGACACCGAATAATTGGACGTCATTTTTCACGTAATCTACCCTGTTCTAACGCTATTAATTTATTTGTATATTGGTTTAATAAAGAAACCATGCAAAACGCAGCTTTTTTCAATATTTTTTGTCCGTTTAGTCCATTTACTGTTAACTCAGAGCATCGGTATTCCGCCATTTTTGTCTATCGAATATCAATCAAATCTCCTTGCTTTTTATCTATAGTTTTTTTTTGTTCAGTCTTCACAATTCAGTGCGTGGTTACGCAAAATATCCCAAGAAAAATATACATAACAAAAAATTGTTTTTCAAATGCTGCAATCGAAATTCATTAGCATAGTTTCAGTTTCATTCAACACCTGTGTGTTAAAAATAAAACTAGCTGACGAGTTCCCGAACATAAAGCAGAAAACATTGCCGTTATATGACAGCGAGTCACCTTTATAAGGGTGTCAGAACCTTGACATGATTCCAGTCTCCTCATACTCGGAATATTAATCATCAGACCGGGATCCAAACAAATGACACGACGAATCCATTCTTAATGAAATTCGCCGTCTATTTTTACGTCATGAATTTCCACACGAGTGGTAAGCGCGCGGAAAAATCGCATGTATCAGCTGAGCGACTTACAATGACCAAAATACTGACAACGACTCAAGGTTGAACGCTCGCATTCTATAAAATGGCCGTAACGACTCGTCGGGCGATTAATATACGTCGCGTCAAAGTTTCTGGCGAGGTATGTCCATCTTTATGTCTAGAAGCGGGATGCACTCACCGTGGTCGGTCGGCCGGGCCCTTCACACACACCGGATGGTCCAAGCACAATCACTATCAGTGGGTCAACGGCAGCGGCAGGAGAGTAACTGGCGTGTAAAATTAGCGCGGCCGGGCGAGAGCGGCGTGTGTCGTCGCTGGGCGGGCGGCGGCGACTGCTAGGGCGTCTCGCCGGCGCCCGCCTAGCCGCCGCCGCCCGCCCCGCGCCTTATCACACGAATAAAATTTATTTAATGGATAACCAGCCCGACGATGAGATACCCATTGAAAATTTCCCGTTTTACGATGGGATTATTAATGACTTAAGTGGTGTCGAAGTACGTTTTTCCGCACCGTTGCACGTTTATGGATCGTTTGTTCAAATAGTCGCAATGATGTATTTATGGTAGCGAAATCAAAATGCTATCTCGAATGTGAATTATAGAAGCTGTTTTATGAGAAACGTTTTCTTTGGAAGGCAAATTAATGAGTTTTGCAACAACATTTGATCCTTGATTTTCCGGCTCGTTTTTCTTTCTGTTGCCATCGACATGTTAGTTTAGTATTGTTTTTGTTTTGTAGGTATTAATTAATGTTCTTTCAATCTACAATATTAACTGTGAAGCGGGCTCAATGAAACGAGTCTGAACGCTTTTTCTTTTTTAATATAACGGGCAATAACCTTACGCCCTGCTGGGAATTCCAGCATAAAACATTGAGAAATATAGACTAAGGCTGGCTTCACACGGCGACCGATAATAATATATCACGCATCGAGATAAATCGCATAGATAGGTGTCCTAGCAAGCTTACATTGAACCAGTGATAATATAGTTATAGAACTTAAATTATCGTCATTTGAACATAATTTTAAAAAAAATAGGAGTGATGACCCCCAACCAAAAAGAGGGGTTGTATTACTTTGACGTGTGTGTGTATCTGTGGAATCGTAGCTCCCAACAGGACGAACCGATTTTGATTTATTTTTTTGAATGCTGACTTTGTTGAGAGTGTTCTTTATGTTTGGTGGAAATTGGTGCAGCCGTTGCCACGATCAGTTCGTAATAATTTTAAAGGGATTTCAGGCATTTTCATGGAATTACAGCTGATTGAGCGTTCTATTTTTTCCTGTGGAGACATCTTGTCGTGAATAGAGTATTTGCTTCGAGCCCTACATCATGCGTGATAAACTGATAAATAAGTTAACGTTTTTGTAATTTTAAGGTATCACTGATATTAGTTGGGAATATTTCTCTCGATATTGACGACCTCTGTGGCGAACGTTCGCCTGCGACGAAGGAGGTTGCGGAGGTTCGATTCCCGCCTAGGAACAAATATTTGTGCAGATATTTGTTCAGGGTGTTCGGGGTATTTTCTATATATAATAAAAAATATCTATCTATGTAATATATTGTATTAAGTATATCAATTGTCTAGTAACCAGTACCCATAACACAAGCTCTGCTTAGCTTGGGGCTAGATAATGTTGTGTGAACTGTCCAGCATTATTTATTATTATTTATTATTATTATTTTATTTATAACATTAATATGAGTTAATTAAATTCAATTCTATTCGAATATCTTTATTTGTGAAACACAGGTTATAAAAGTTCTTACAAAAAAACAGCTTACAGGTTTACAGGCTAAAAGTATAACCCATGTATGTCCTATTTGTATGAAATATTATAATTATTGAAGTACATAGTATATATAACTTTTGAAACTATCATGGTTATGTACATAATTTTCACTAGAAACGGGATATTTACCATGATTTTTGAGTTTTATATGTTCCCGATATTTCGGCACAGTTGCATGCGCCATGATCACGGGAGAACTGACTAAAGTCTTTGCGAGTAGATGTTATTGGCAGATATATCGATCTACCCTCTTAAACCCCCCCGTCTTAATATCCCGTTTCTAGTGAAAATTATGTACATAGTATATTTTAGCTCGCTGTGTGAAAGCATCTTTGAATGTAGGTATAGACCTATAATGTTGCTTTTATATATAAACCAGGTTTCCACCGGCGCTTTCCGGCGCTTACCGGTACGAACTAGCTTATGTACAACTAGAGTACCGTCCGCTAGATCACTCCCGTTTTACTGGAATAAAAAGTAACCTGCCTCTCATTCCAGCTCATTATCTATTTATGTACTACATCTCATCGAAATCCGTTTAGCCGTTACGGCATGATAGAGTAACAAGCAAATACCCTCAGAGCATTGCAGGCCTCCGTACCGGAGCTAATACCCAACAAAAACAACGAAAGGTTCGCATCACCTCACACTATATATATTTATATTAAATGCATACTAGTGTCCTCCAGCGGCTTTCACTCGCGTTTTACTGGGATAAAAATTATACAGGTGTGACAAATTTAATCACAAGTAATTATTTTTGTAAGAATTTAAAAACCCTCAGCGCAATGAAACTGTCGGCTGGACCGATTTTGATCAAACATAACTAAGAACACTACCGACAAATTCACCTTTCAAACAAAAAAAAAACGGTTCATCCGTTCGGGAGCTACGATGCCACAGACAGACACATACACAGACACACACCCAGACACACACACAGACACGTCAAACTTATAACACCCCGTCGTTTTTGCGTCGGGGGTTAAAAATCGGTTCAGCCGTTTCGGCGTGACTGAGTAACAAACATACAAACATTCAAACATCGGTACCTTTGACATTTATGATATTCGTAGGATTATAAATTTGAAAGAGACTGTCTCTCTGCCATGTTACCTTTTCACGACTAAACGAAATGAAATTATGAGAATTAACCAAAATCTGACGAGCAGAGCACGCTTTAGAGTAAAATTTAGATAGTATTCAATTGGGTTGCACCGTAGCGAAGCACGGCTAGTAGGATTAGTAGGATGTTCTCGGCTCCAAGCCGTGCAAAGTGGTGTAAGCTTTTCGATGACAACTAGTTTTAGAAGTGGATGTGAGCCAAGGTATTAGTAGGTACCTATATGGAATAGTAAATACTTAGGGCCTTCTTTTTTCTTATAAAAAACGTAAATAGTCCGGTTTAAACCCGAACTAAGTAGTCTAGGTTTGTCACGGTATTAAAGTTATATACAACTTTAACACAAAAGCAGATGGTTTATTTTCTAAACTACACATATGTCCGATGTGTCAAACTGACGGATCCTGTCACATCACAATATGTCACATCTATTTAACAAGCAATCGTTTGTATAGTAAATATTTAGACCATTGTAAAACTAGGGGGCTGCCTGGTTTAAGAAAAACCAGAGATAGTCCGAGACTTTGTCATATTTGACATAATATCGAACTATCTAGCTCTAGAGTTGACAACGGAAAACAAACCTTTGTATTAAAGTTGTATATAACTTAAATACCGCTACAAACCTAGACTACTTAGTTCGGGTTTAAACCAGGACTAACTTAGTTTTTTGTAATAAGGCCCTTAATGTTTTTGGATTCAGTCACGTTTGGCCAATTTACTTGTACGTTGACAAATTGCCCCATAAACATAGTCACATCAAAAGCTTTTAAGACATTTCTCCGCTTTTTTGCGAACAATGATTTGAGGAACTTACGCGTTGCTGATTCAATCAAGCAAATTATATAAATATGGGTCAAACATCAAAACACATCAGTCTATGAGCGAGATGTTGAAATGAAATGAATCATTCAACGTGCTCCGCGTGGGCTTCTTGTGTTTGTTTTTCTTTTTTTATGATTCTTACTAACGAACTCGGGAGATATTAATTTTCTACTAAAAATAAATGCGAGTACGCACCCTGAGGCTTCCATACCATTCTTATTTTGTAAACCTTTGGCCTACCATTCCGAATTATAGTAAATAAATATATAATGCTTGACAGTTTACACAACATTATCTAGCCCCAAGCTAAGCAGAGCTTGTGTTATAGGTACAAGATAACTGATATACTTAATACAATATATAACATCGATAGATATTTTTATTATGCATAGAAAATACTCAGAATACCCTAAACAAATATTTGAAGATCACACTAAAATTTGTTCCGAGGCGGAAATCGAACCCGCAACCTCCAGCGTCGCAGGCGAACGTTCGCCCGCCGCGCCACAGAGGTCGTCATTTTCGTCGTCATTATGATTTTGTAGAGCTTAAAAACTTCATCATTTAGAGGTTCTGCTTAGAGTATTTTATGTTGTACCCTAACAACATTACTCGTACAATCTAGCCGTAAGGCAGGCTAATAAGTAATTTAGCAATGACCTTGACTTATGGAATAAACTATACCTTATATAGGGCCTTTCAAAATATACTGACAATATTCAAGTGAAAGAAGCAATAATTAAAAGTAAAGGGGCCAAGTGCAAGTCGGACATGAAGGGTTCCGTAGCAGCAAGTAACATAATATAAAAGTTCTTGGATGGTTTACGATTTATGACGTATTCAAAAAAATCCACTTCTTCTCGTTCAAACCAATTTTCGGTGGAAGTTTACATGGTAATGTACATCATATATTTTTTTTAGTTTTGTCATTCTCTTATTTTAGAAGTTACGGGGGGGACACACATTTTACCACTTTGGAAGTGTCTCTCGCGCAAACTATTAAGTTTAGAAAAAAAAATATTATAAACCACTAAAATTTTTTGAAGACATATATGTATAGATAACGTATGGGATTGATGAAAAAAAATAGAGTTTCAGTTCTACGTATGGGGAACCCCAAAAATTTATGTTTTTTTTTTCTATCGGTTCACAGAATACATCTACTTACCAAGTTTCAACAGCATAGCTCTTATAGTTCCGGAACATGGAAACGGAACGGAACCCTAAAAATAAGAAATGAAATTTTCGATAATTGGTTTCGGCACGGCTTGTGCATTTACCATAATCATTTTAAAGTAGGTACTATAATAATAGTATTTTCAATATAATTTACAACGTTACAATTCTTCCAAGTCGTCAAAGTCAGTCAAGTCATGTTTTAGTAAAACGTTGGCCGTTTTACTAAAACTTTGGTAGACCATTTCCAACAATTTGAACAGTCACGCAATACACTTCCATTTCACTACACTTGTGCTCTATAGACGAGCTACATTGGTTAAAATGCCGCCAAAATTACACAAAATAACTCAAAAAAACACTAGCAAATGAAATAAAAGAAAAAAAGAAAAAACCAACTACCCGCCTCTTGCCTATCTGCATATTGCCGACCTACCCACTACGTACATACATAAATACATACATAGACACACGTCTTTTTCCCTGAAAGGGTAGGCAGAGCCTCACATGGGCCTCTTTTCACTGTGGGTTGCACCATCGTGGGAAATGGACATGACAAGTGGTGAGCTCATAGCCGCCATTACTTCCCACGACTCAGTCTGCTAACGCTTTCTTCCAGTAGGAAATGGACAAATCTTATACCAACGAATCTTACAAATAAGTCCATTGTTTTATTTGAGTAGTTCCTGTTTGTCCCCGAATCTACAATTTTACAATTCCTGTTTTTACCCACGTCCGAATGGAGAAGAAGTATGCGTTTAGGGTGAGAGGTTGTTTGTGTGTGTGTTTTATGTACTCATCTAATTCCAAAACGGTGTCTATGGCTATTAACAGACCCTTATGAAAATCCATCCTCTCATTGAAGTTTGCCAATCAATTTGAAGAGCTTCCAGTTACGGTTCGCTATCTCCTCGTAGACATGAGGTCACTTATGAAATTTCGCGATACGAGAACATAAATTAAATTCTGAACAGTATGAAGTTATTTGTGGCCTAAAGTTGATGTTTCATTACTCCTCCTGACTCGACACAGCGTAGTCTGATAATAATAACCTAAGTATATTCGTACCTAAATTATGTAAAACTAGTGTCCGCCCGCGACTTCGCTCGCGTTTTACCAGGGTAAAAGTAGCCTATAGCTCAATCCAGGCATAATCTTTCTGTATAAGTAAATTAATGAGGAATGGAACTCGTAGCCGTCGTTTGTCTTTCCTGAAAACTCTAATATGGGCAGGAGTGAATAGGTGTCTTCTAGACCTTCGTGCTCCATCGTCGGCCGCATCGTCACTCACCAACAAGTGAGATCGCGTGCAAACGAGGATCTATCTATGATAAAACTAAAAAACCGGCCAAGTGCGAGTCTCGCGCACGAAGGGTTCCAAACCATTATCCATAAAAACGGCAAAAAAATCACGTTTGTTTTATGGGAGCCCCCGTATTTTTTTTCCTCTGTTTTTTAGTATATGCTGTTTTTTTATTTATTTAAACTACTTGGATGACGGAACAAGCAAGAGGCCCACCTGATGTTAATCGGTAACCTCTGCCTATGAACAATTGTTATAGCGTTAACAGAATTACATCAACTGTCTAACTAGCACGGTTCATTAGATACAGCCTGGTGACAAACAGACAGACAGACAGACGGACAGCTGAGTCTTAGTAATAGGGTCCCGTTTTACCCTTTGGGTACGGAACCCTAAAAACAACGCCTACAAGAGCCGAGCTCTTAAATCTTGAATTAATAAAATAATAATCATTTCTAACCTTTACGACCCCTACCATTAAAACTGTCTTCTAATGAATAAGGACATGTAAAGGAACTTACAGGGCACTGGGCAAAAAGGTCGAAGGCTAAATGCGGTTGCCCTCAAAGTTCCACCTCCGTCCCAGCTCGACCCAGGCGAGTCTGGTTATCATAAATTACAAAGTACGTACAAACTAAAAGTCATGATGCTAACCTATTTTATGAAGTAAGCAAAAAGGGTTATGTCTGAGTGGTTGTTATTCTAACTAGCTAGACTGTCGTGTATATTTTCTCAAGGATAGGCCCCGGTTTCCAACAAAGCGGAGAGAAGAGGAGACGAGAGGGGATGTGTTTTGAATAACCAATCACATTTAGTTATTATGTACTTGTGTAAGTTTATTTTACCTTTAATATTTAGTAGTGTATTTTATTAGTTAGCTTGGTATGTTTATAGTTTTTATTTCTGTTCCTGTTTCCTGTATTTGTACACTTTCCTACCATCTTTATTACCTCTCTCCAGCCTCAAAGGTTTGCTGGAAAAAACTCTTTAGGGTCAAGCTCGCCCTTGTACATAATAATATAACGTAACATAGCACACAACAGTCACATACATAGTCCTGATCCCACACTAGGATTCCCTGTGTTGTTGGTATTGAGAAACTATGAGTACCATGGTACCATTACACCCAGACCCGGAACATTGGTTCCCGCTGTGGAACCAATGTTTGTATGATCTGCAAATATTTGTGCAGATCATACAAAAATTGGTTCCACAGCGGGAATCGAACTCGAAACCTTTTTATTTTTTTATATTTTATTTGTAATCTTTTTTCCGTGTACAATATAGAATTATAAGAAACTTTACCTCTACCTATTGGTAATATTTACGTAGCTATAATTTGGATAGTTCCAATAAAATTTTGCTAATTGGGCCACCAATCTTTATTCCAATTACATAGAACCAGTCTGTTTTCAATATTCACACCTCGCTGAGAGTTTCCAATAGCGGGATCGGATCCTTTCAGTTTGCAATACGTTTAAAAACAAAAAATAAAACTGAGTTAACCAGACACGAGTATTGAATCGTGAGTACTTGGTTTTATTTTTACGGAATGCGGGAGCGGGGGGGGGGGGGGCTGGGTACTTATGTGCGTTTATTAAGGTTACATATATGTACTTGTATGTTTGTGTGTGCAAAGGGGTGTTGCCATTTATCTCCAAAACGGTTTGATCGATATAGATACGGATTTCTTTTTATAAAAAACCACCAAAAACGGGCGCAAGCACGATCGGGTCATGTCACAATTTTTTTAAACATTTTGCGTTCCCGTTAGCCTATTGCAATGAACGAGCCTGAGCCTGTTCTCCGTTTTTAACTTTATTTGCTTCGATTTTTGATGCGTCCCTCTTAGTATTCTTCGATTTTGAGCTCCGAAATTTTGCGGATTTTGGATTTTGAGTATTTCCGAAATGTCAACGACCTTTTTTAAAATTTATTATATATGAATAGATTCATTATTTAATGCACTTTACAACGAAACCTCATTTATAACTGTAGCACAATGTTTAACAGAGTTATAAGCGTTTGAAAGGTTTTTCACAAAAAGGAACTCAAAAGTAGCTTTTGACGTCACTGTCGTATACGTATACAATTAGTATTTTTGTGAATGCGTTACTTTCCTCTAGCGATAAACACCTGTGCTCGGTGCTTAGCTCGGTGCTTGGCCCGCGGGCGACTGAAGGGGACGCGGTCGCGCGGCGAACTTATTTGGTGTCGGTTTTCGTCAGCGCGATCCGGCCGACCGAGCGTGGAAGACAGGGTTCGCTATCAGAAACGTAGTCAGCCTTAGTTCCAACATTTCCTCCCGAACAGATAAGTTGTCGGTATACTGTACTTATTTTTATATTTTTAAACTAGAAACTCACTCCGGCTTCGCACGTGTATTGTCGGGATCCCCCCTCCCTTCCGTTCACCCTACCCCCCCCCCCCCCCCCCCCCCCTTCCCAAACCCCATCTATCCACACACCAAATACAAAAACCTGCTAAAGTTATTCCGCCTATTGTTACTGCCTATGAAAATATAATATAGCCTATGTCACTCGGGTGTAGTGAGCCGCAACAGTGAAATAATTTTTCAAATCGGCTGATTAGTTTTGGAGCCTATTCAATGCAAACAAACAAACAATCAAATCTTTCCTCTTTATAATTAGTATAGATATAGATACAAATCTGTAGGTATCCAGTTAAGTAATAAGTGTGTGTCTGCAATGTTTTATAAATGTTACAGTACAATACCACCGTTTTACAATGAATATTGTAAAACTGTGACAACACTTTGAGCTCGTTCGCACGATAGATGTCGTTTCAAAGACGTCTCGAATGGTAAATGGCCTGTCACTCCCAGTCACGCCTTTCTGGAGCGTATTGCATTCGTGTGCGGTCAGACAAGAAATAGCCAATATTTCGATTGTGTTTTAGGGTTCCATAGTTAATAGGACAAGGAACCCTTAAAGTTTCGCCATGTCCGTTCGTTTGTCTGTCTATCCGCGGTTGTTAGCTCAGTGAATCTTGGTACCAGAAAGCTGTAATTTGGCATGGGTAGGTATATAGTAGTAGTAGAGCTTTTTTGTGAAAGAGTTTGTCCGGGGAAGTACTACCACCATACCTATTTCTGCCGCAAAGCAATAGTGCTCGCTTTGCTGTGTTCCGGATTGAAGGGTATGGTTGCCGGTGAAATTACAGCCACATGAGACTTTTCATCTTTATGTCTCAGGGTGGCGGGCACGGTGCAATGCCACATAGTGTGCGTCCTATCTAGGTGGACGTGACCTATGTGATAATGCACTGTACGTAGGCAGAGGGTACCGTTTAACATCAGGTGGGCCATATGCTTGATCCCTCATTCCTAGTTGTATAAAAAAACACACACACCGACAAAGAAGTAAAATGACATCTTGTTTTTTTTTTTATCGAATTCAAATTCTAAATCTTTATTTCAGGCTTACTGAGAAATGCACTAAACCTAAACAGTAAGCCCATATCAAAATAACTACCTTAGAAACTAACATACACATAAAAAACACTTTATTACTTAATCTAAACACACGTGCGATCGCCAACGCGTCGCGGCCCGGGGGATCACGTGACAGGCGTCCCTTGAACCGCCGGAACTTCACCCTTTTCGGCCAGAAGTCAGGGCTCAAGTAAGTCTTCACATTTTCCGTAGGGACCCTCACCATAAATGAGCTAAAGCTCACATTATGACGAGAGTCCAACTTCATGACCCTCAAACCCACTCCGGCTTTCTTCCTGATGTACTCCACCACCTCTCCGGCCTTCACGGACGGCTTTTATCTCCCCTTCATGAAATGTGGGGATGATTTTTTACTTGTTTATCCCATGGTGTGGGGTTTCGTTGGATAGGTTGTTTAAAAATATTGCTGGTTAAAGTCAAGTGTCCTCCGCCCAGCAGCCAGCAATATGATTGTTTTTGAACATGTGAATAATTCACGGCAGTATTATATATAACGAAGTTAATATAAAAACTATCACAGCTAGGTCGGCTTTACAAGTTACCGAGTAATAGCCGAGCAACTAACAAACTTGGAGAAGTAAAAAGGAAAACTTCGTGCAAATTCCATCGATAATTAGTTATATGAAGTTGTTAGTTGTGTAAAACAGGAAAGCCCCCTTCTAAGTCTGCAAACTGTGGCGGGCAACCAAAGAGCCCTACGATTTACGTGACCCGACGCACTTGGCCGCTTTTATTATTTTATTGCATACTGTTACGGCTTAGAATAGAGCATACGCTTTGGTTAAAGAAAATTTAAAGAAAAAGAAAGAAAATTTATATATTTTTTCCCAACGAACTTGCAAAGAACCTGTTAAACACACAAGAAAACGTAAAACACCTAAAGTGATGGCAAATAATTGACCTAGACCAGAGAACCTAACCAGTTCTTCAAATTAAATGGTGTTATTCATTGGAATCACACTCAAACCACATCAACCCAGAAAACATCTGATTATGGCTAATCAGACGATTGCAGAAAAAAAGGAACAAAAAACATAAAACAAAAAACCCAAGAGGATACAACACTTATATATTAACACATATAAAAATAACACAAGACAACAAAAAAAAACTAAAATCTATTACTAAGGACAATTCGGTAGGTAGTATACAATCATAAATGAAACATAATTTTCACTAGAAACGGGATATTTACCATGATTTTTGAGTTTTATATGTTCCCGATATTTCGGCACAGTTGCATGCGCCATGATCACGGGAGAACTGACTAAAGTCTTTGCGAGTAGATGTTATTGGCAGATATATCGATCTACCCTCTTTCTCACTCTTTTATTACGAACGATACCACTACCATCGGTTTCATTGTCACAATTCACACCAACTCGACACACAACACTAACGGTGTCCGGACGCGTAGCAGTTCCCGTTTCTAGTGAAAATTATGTACATAACCATGATAGTTTCAAAAGTTATAAATGAAACAGAAATAAAAACCGGCAGTAGAAAGTAGATTGTTAAGTATGAAGGCACCGATGTGTGTTGTGTGGGGTCAAATAGGTCCCTGTCTCAGGATAAGCTGCACCAATCCTAGGTTAGTGCAGCGCTAGTTTTCAGACAGGGCCTAGGTAAGTACTTATACCTCTCTTTTTAACCCCCGACGCAAAAACGACGGGGTGTTATAAGTTTGACGTGTGTGTGTGTCTGTTTGTGGCATCGTAGCTCCCGAACGGATAAACCGATTTACTGTTTCTTTTTTGTTTGAAATGTGAATTTGTCGGGAGTGTTCTTAGCTATGTTCGATCAAAATCGGTTTAGCCGTTTCATTGCGTTGAGGGTTTTTTAATTTTTACAATATTCATTACTTGTTAGTAGGAGGTTACCAAAGCGCTACTCGTACTTATTACGTAATACATACGTCTACTTGATACCATAGTTGGGGATATTTTGACGACCTCTGTGGCGCGGCGGCCGAAGGTTGGCCTGCGACGCAGGAGGTTGCGGGTTCGATTCCCGCCTTCGAACAAATATTTGTGCGATCGCAGATATTTGTTCAGGGTGTTCTGGGTATTTTCTATGTATAATAAAAAATATCTATTTATGTAATATATTGTATTAATTATATCAGTTATCTAGTACCCATAACACGAGCTCTGCTTAGCTTGGGGCTAGATAATGTTGTCTGAACTGTCCAGCATTATTTATTTTATTTTATTTTATTTACTTATTTCTCTCTTTTTAACCCCCGACGCAAAAACGACGGGGTGTTATAAGTTTGGTTCAGCCGTTTCATTGCGTTGAGGTTTTTTTTAATTTTTACAAAATTAATTACTTGTTAGTAGGAGGTTACCAAAGCGCTACTCGTACTATTACTTACGTAACGTACTTGATACATAGTTGGGGTTATTTTATCTGTGGCTGGGGTGACTTTTAGCGGGGCCCTTGAAAGTATCTGATAGCTCTGTCTGTTCTGGGAAAACTTTATTCAGCAATTGCTATTCTATCTCCTATTATTGTTTGTGCGCAAATACGTACGAGGATGAGTGCGATCAGGTTTCCGCGAAAAGCTATGTGACACAAGGTTCCAGCGGTGCCTATCTCTTATTGGAACAATAGATATAAAAACCGGCCAAGTGCGAGTCGGCCATTATCTATAAAAAAACAAAAAAAAAACACGTATGTTGTATGGGAGCCCCATTAAATATTTATTTTATTCAGTTTTTGTAGTATATTTTGTTATAGCGGCAACAGAAATACATCATCTGTGAAAATTTCAACTGTTCATGAGACACAGCCTGGTGACAGACGGACGGACAGCGGAGCCTTAGTAATAGGGTCCCGTTTTACCCATTGGGTGCGGAACCCTAAAAACGGAAAAAAATGAGTTGGACTCGCGTGAAGAGAATTCCTTACAAGTAGGCTACCAAAGTAATCACTAGACTTATCAGTGCCTGTAGAGTCTTCCCACTCCGTTGGCCTAGTAACCTGGGTGGAGCTGGGTGTCGGTCCCGTGGGAGTGCATCGAACAGATGGATCACTGTCGCACTTCCACACTCATTATTGCAGCCTTTTATTTAAAAAAAACATATATTTTCAGTTATTTAAGTAGAGATGTACACCAGGTGGACAGCAGCATCTGTAAGTGAGTAGAATCATAGTCAAAGTCAAAAATATTTTATAAATTTAAACACAAGGTTAATTTTGAATAGAATATAGAATAGAATAGGATATTTATTTATTTGTGTGCATGAGCTACACAGAATTTGAATTTTGAATTCTACTACTGTTACTTTATTTTTATTTTTATTCTACTCGAATGACCGAACAAGCAGATTGCCAACCTGATGTTAAGCGGTAACCTCTGCCTATGAACAGTGCATTATCTCATAGGTCACGTCCACCTAGGACGCGCCCTATGTGGCATTGCACTGCGCCCGCCACCCTGAGACATAAAGATGAAAAGTCTCATGTGCCTGTAATTTCATCAGCACCCTTACCCTTCAAACCGGAACACAGCAATGCGAGCACTACTGCTTTGTGGCAGAAATAGGTATGGTGGTAGTACTGGGTTGGTCTTGGACTGTATAGAACACAATTTGACTACTACTACCCCGGACGAACTCTACTATTAGCCCATACTGCCCCATTGTCGGGCAAAGGCCTCCTCCCCCCATTTCCACCAGTCACTACAGTTTTGTGGAACCGTTTCCCATTCCCTCTTATAGGCGTCCAGTTCATCCCGCCACCTCATGCGAGGTCTGCCGCGACGCCGCCTGGCTGTATTAGGGCTGCATGCCGTGGTGATATATAACCCAAACTTTTTTTTTTTTTTTTTTTTAACATTGATAGACCTTTTTTGACCACGATCTCACCTGCTGGTAAGTGACGATGCGGCCGAAGATGGAGCACAAAGGTCTAGAAGGCACCTATTCACTCTAGCCTTGAAGAGACCCAGATTATAGTACGTCGGGCATGCGGCCAATGTGACCGGCCCAATCCCACTTCAGCCTCGGGGCCTTCTCTCCCACATTGGCGACTTTCGTAACATAATATTTTTTTCAACACACGTGCTCATAAAGTGGCTCTAATTTCACCGCAATTAGGCACATAATGACGCCTGTAATCAAATTGTGACATTTTCATTGTTATTATTCACTAGTGAGTTATGGAGACATTCGAACATTTGTACACAGAGTGTGTATTTCTGTTTCACACCTGTAATCAAACTGACTTTTTCATTCTTATTATTCACTAGTGAGTTATATAGATAGTTGAACATTTACACAGTGTGTGTGTATTGCTGTGTTATTATTATTTTATTAACAAGTGTGTTGAAAAACGTCGTATGATACACGTGTGTATTGATGGTTACCGTCCTCGGCTCTTTTAAGATCCTCACCTAACGGCTTGGGTCTCAATGGCGCCTCAGCGGTAATCACCAACATTACACACTTGTACCATAATGTACCTACTATTATAATTTGAAAACTTTATTTTGCCCTTTCATTGGATTTGTCCCAAAATGAATTGTTATTGTTTTCTGTATCGTTCTATTCACGTGACGCGAAGTATCATCATCATCAACCCACAGAAATCCACTGCTGGACATAGGCCTTCCCCCATACATACCACGACGTACAGTCTTGAGACACCTCCATCCACCGCCTTCCTGCGATCTTTTAAATGCTGTGACGCGAGATAGCTTAGTTGAATAAGAGACCGATTTTTTGCTAGACGGGTGGCTGTATATTCATGCTAAGTGAACTCGGAATCTGTTTGTTATCTACAAGTGTTCCCTGCTTGGTATTCAACGGAGTGCGGCCAACAATTACCTACTATCTAATGGAACATTTAAATGCAAGGACCACCGAAGCATAACTTGATCGCTACTATCGCCCTCTAGCGGCAAGCTCGAAGTAATAATACTCACTGGGTGATTTTCAACATGTAGAGCCTGAGGCCGAGATTAATAGATCTATCTAATGCTTACCTAGCGTTATCCAAGTCACTTTCACACACATGTCAAATCACGCTAGCTAGAGAGGGACAGAGACAATGGTACGCATTAGTACGTGCTAAGTAACGTCTATTTAGAGTACGGAAGAGTGTATATCAGACACTTTTAACTGTTTGTATACTGGTGCCTGAATCATAAGATGGGCAATTAAACAGATAAGTTTTTTATAAATTTATTATCAGTGTTTACAGAATGAATATACTACAATAATAATCTTTACGATTGCCGCTTTACTCTACCTCGGAACAAATATTTTTACGATCTGCAGATATTTGTTCAGGGTGTTCTGGGTATTTTCTATGTATAATACAAAAGTATATATCTATGTAATATATTGTATTGAGTATATCAGTTATCTAGTACCCATAACACAAGCTTTGCTTAGCTAGGGGCTAGATAATGTTGTGTGAACTGTCCAGCATTATTTATTTATTTATTGGGTACAAGGTGATGTGCCCCTCATCAGTGCCAGTGCGCTATGGTAGCTGAACAGCTCGGTCAACACAGATTATCATGCACCAGAGGATTTCCCGCCAATATCATTCGCTGGGCCTTTACTAGCGTCAACGCACCAGCAGTTCTAGAGGCGAATGGTCTACTACATGACAATGGCAGCCTAAAGCGACGCCTTGAATCTTGTTCCGTGGGGGAAGGGTATATAGGCCTTTGGTGTGTGACCTACATGCATTGACACCCTTGCGCCATCTCATCTGTTAGGGTCGGTGCAGCGGCCGATGCGGCTGAGGATATCAAAAGGCGCAGATATGCAATTCTCGACAGAGCATTTGAGTATGGGTCGAGACTCTGGGTCCGTGGGCTGCAGGGCTCCACTGACCTGAGTAATTATAAACTGCAGGTAGTCAGATACTTTGTTCAGTCAGGCTTTCCTTCTTGAGGGTACTGTTATATTATTTTGTGCTCGAGGTTTGATTAAACATAAATAACATATAACGTAACAACCAACAGTTACATCTATCCTAGGATTCCCTGTCTCGTAGGTATCAGGAAACTAATATCTAAATACTATGGAATAAAAAGAAAGAAAGAATTAAAATACGTTTATTTGTGCAACAAACAATATTCCACACAAAATTACACACTCACACACACACACACACACACACACACACACACACACACACACACACAGAAACAAAGAATGATAAAACTAAGTTGTGCCTCTTAGTACCAGTCATGCATCACTGATACAAATTGGCGTCCAGCTAAGCATATGTTGTGTTGTAGCAACACAACGCTGATCATCCGCTGAAACCATGTAATTGAAAAACACGGATATCTGCTTCACAATAAATAATTGTACATATTATGGTACCACCACACACAAACCCGGAACAAATATTTGCAGACCATTCGAACATTTGATCTGTAGCGGGAATTGAAAACCCCAAAGTCACTTACCAACAGGTGAGATCGTGGTCAAACAAAGGTCTATCAATGTTAATAAAAAAAAAAAAAAAAACCTGTCACGTCTTAGCGGCCACACCTATGGTAGGTTGGTATATTCACAGATAAAAGAATACTATATTATTATTGTGAGCTTTACGTATAGTAGGTACCAGTTTTAATCAACATTCCTGTGCATATTTGACAGTAGCGTAGTGAAAATCGTCGACGACTTGAAATCCATGCTTCTTAAACAACCTCAAAGAAGGTTCGTTACTTCCACTGACGAAACAGCACAAGTCCTTCCCTTGCCTCAGCTGGTCATTGATGATGTACTTCAATAGGTATTCTCCATAGCCTTTCTTCCTATGGTCCTTTTCACAGTACAAATGCCGAATCAAATCCTGCTCATTCGTGAAGACCCAAGCGAGCAACTCGTCGCTGCTACGCGAATATAGGCCGTATGAAAAGGTCACTAAATTTGAAAAATACGTATATGAGTTGGCGTAATCTCCAAACCATGTTTCGCCCACTCTTTGAATGTCGGTTGGTTTCAGTTGAGCCAAGTAGGTTGCATCGGGAAGGCTGAAATATTATAACCATTTGAAAAGCTGTGATTCAACAAGAGCCTATTAGAAGAAAAACTCTATTATCATTACAAAACGTGCTCTAAGGATATAATGCTAGAAATAAGAAAATTATGTTGGTAATTTTTTGCCCCCGACGCAACGGAGATGGTCTGTAGCTATGTTTGGTAGAAATTGGTACAGCTGTTTCCAGGATTAAGTTGTGCGTTGATACTCGGTTAGTCAGTCAGTCAGCAGCAGCACGCAAAGATTTTATATAGGTATGTAAATTGATTAAATTTTATTAAAAAAAAGGAACATACAAGGCGGTATTTGATATTAATAAATATTATTAATATGAATATTAATAAATATTATTAATATGAATATTAATAAATATTATTAATATGAATATTAATAAATATTATTAATAAGAATATTAATATGTTAATAATATTATTAATAATATTCCCTAAATAAATTTTATAAAAACTTAAAATCCCCCGACTATTTTCAAAGAGTTACCAGTTTTCAAACCAATAAAACCGCATTGAAATCGGAGCACTCTCTGCACTCTAGATCTTCATCGTGTGCTGGTCATCAGCTTACATTGAGCTTAAATAAATAAATAATAAATAACTGGTGCGAGCTGATATTCTGGAAATGGCTGCACTAAATTCCACCAAATAAAGCTAAGCACCATATCGCGAACACCATCATCTTTCATACAACAAAAATCGTATTGAAATCAGAGCATCCAATCCGGAGCTATTACAATGCCACAGATAGATGTGCAGATACACATGTTGAACTTATAACACCCCTCTCTTTGCGATGGGGGTTCAAAATCGATATCGTCCAGACAACTATTGTATAGACAGGCGCACACTTAACAGTCACGTCATAGTCCAGACCCCATACCAGGATTCCCTGTATTGTGGGAATCAGGAACTACAAGTAGAACACAATGGAAGGCAATTCTCGTGCTTTAGAGATTAGTCAAATTCGACATATGTCGAAAAAGATGGCGAATATCGAATAAAATCTTAATTTGCTGTTCTCGTGATGTCACAAATAGACATAAGTTGATCAAAATCATTCAAATCGAATACGATTTGATGGTTATTGTGACATTTTCGTGACATTTTTTGTAGACTTTCATGCTTCGACATTATCTCTAATTTAGAGATAATCTCTACAATCCGAGAATTGCCCTCCAGGCCCGGCACAAATATGTGCACATCATGGAAACATTTGTCCTGGTGAGGGAATCGATCCCGCATCTCTCGCATCTCAGTCGGCTAGTCCCCCGTCGCGCAATTGAGATCGTCAATTTATTTTCGTACCATCTCGAACGAGTTTAATTAACTCTTCCCTTCTTAGTGCACCCCTCGGCCACAAAAGGAAGTTACCTATGAACAACCTTCCAAATTACAGGTCTCTAGGGCTAAGGTACCTACGGTTTATAGGCTGAGTGTTGATAGTCAGTCAGTCAGTCAGTCAGACACGCAAAATATTTTATATAATTTTAATTAGTCAAATAAAGGTGATGTAATACCGCTAATAAGGCGATCCCTTCCAGACAACCATTTGTCGAGCTGGAATGAAAACCGCAATGTTCTAATGATGGTGACCAGAGGCTTATTTCTCGAATATTACAAGTTAAAAATCACGTGTATCTGTGTAGCAATGTTAACGTTGTTATTTTGTTAATTATTTCAAGGGAAAACGCGCGTAACCATGGTTACTCACTCGTAGCTTGTAAATTGTATATTTTGAGGAACAGGCCCCAGGAAATGATCTGCTTACCTAACGTCATTGAACGGTGCAGTCTTGCGATCCAAAAAGTGCATTTTGACAATACCATCGTCTGTAAAATCGAGTCCAAGCACTGGTTTCACTCTGCTCAGTATTTGAAAGGCTTTAGACGATATATCATTGACCATGACTCCTTCGACCCAGTTGAGCACTTTGGTGTGTGTTATAGCTTCTTCCAGTTTCTTAGTATCGTCGGTTAGGGGACACATTATGAACGTGGTGTAACGACCCTAGAAATCAGTAACACAAGTAGTTAATTTTGTAAAAATTAAAAAACCCTCAACGGCTGAACATATTTTGATCCAACATAGCTAAAACACTCCCGACAAATTCAACATCCAAACAAAAACAAAAAAAAATTGGTTCATCCGTTCGGGAGCTACGATAGGACAGACAGACGCACACACACACACACAGAGAAGTCAAACTTATAAAACACCCGTCGTTTTTGCGACGGGGGTTAAAAAGTGAAAAGGCTGGTAACAATACGGTCGGCTGCGAGTTACACCATCGTATTGTGCGTTTCTAGTGAACAAGGGCCTATCCCACAACGTATGCAAATTTATGGTACACAAAACAATAAACTATCACACCTATAGAGTTGCTCAATAAATGATGAATTAATTTTATAATTTGGTGAAGTTTTCGTATTAAAAGAAAATTATTTTTCATTTGTTTTAAGATGTTCGTAAAGAACTATAAAAAACATTTGTGATTTTTACTACAGTAACTAAAGTAATAAATAAACAAATTACTATTATTATGATTAATGTAAAATTATGTCTATTATAAAGTTTATTAATATTATTATTATTGTAATTTTTAAAATAAAAAAAAATTAAAAAAAAATATACAAATTGTGTTATAATAAAAAAAAACATGCAAATATGTAAAATATTTTTATATGATTATTAATGATTGAAAATATTTCATTTGCGCAGTAATTTAAATTCATGAACACAAATTTAACATTGATTCGATTAATTTTATTTACTAAACCTTTAACTGACTCTGTGGTTACGATAACGCGAGTAATGGTCACTTGGTTACTAACTAATCATTTCACGTACATTTACAAAATACGGAACTTGATACGCGTGAATTCCATGACAGCTGTACCAGGAATCATGCTATATAATATTTGATGAACTACTAGTGTCCGCCCACGGCTTGGCTCGGTTTTACCGGGATAAATAGTAGCTTATAGCACAATCCAGGTTATAATCTTTCTATATACCAAATTTCACAGAAATCGGTTCAGCTGTTTCGACGTGATTGAGTTACTTTTCAACAAACATCGTAACTTTGACATTTATTATATTACTGGGAAGTGGGATAGTAGCTAATACCTGTTTTGTTTTATTGAACACAAGCTACTTACCCTTAGACTTGTAGCAATAAACCCGTTGTTGACATCACCGTACGGACAATACACTTTAAACTGAAATGAATCTCTTAATTCAGGGTGCTGCCTACTTTTCTCCAAGGCATGATACCCAGCAAAGTTTCTAGGCCAATTAACCAGCAGTTTCTCTTGTAAATAAGGCCATTTTTCAAAGGGAATCTCTTCTAAAATGTCCATGATTTAAAATGTATGTGTATTTTCCACTAAATTTGATATTATCACGCACTTTGAACAATGAATGGTCCTTATCACACAGCACACAACAGCTGACCTAAAAGTATGGGTTTTTTGACAAATCCAGTTGCGTTGAGTCATGTGTAAATTACGCGTATCAAGTGTGTTGGGCAAGAGAATCTCTTTAGAGAGAGACACAAGATTTAATCATAAACTAGGTGGGCACAGAATAAATATTAGACGTGGGGCCTTTATCTATGGTTAGAAGGAGGAATGTGGTGCTAAGCATGTGTCCTGTTGACCTTGACCTTGGATGGGGGGACTCTTCCCGCCATTTTCAAAGAGAGGTCGTCTATATTTACTGTATTTCTTTTCCTATGGCTTTTTTGAGTTATTAGGTGTTATTTTGGTGGGATTTTAACCAATGTAGCTCGTTTAAAGAGCACAATACGTGTAGTGGAATGAAATGGAAGTATTGCGTGACTTTTCAATTTGGTGGAAATTGTTTACCCGTTTTAGAAACATGCCTCGAATTTGATTTTGCTGACTTGGAAGGAGTGTAACGTTGCAAAATTATATTGAAAATACACCAATGCATATGAAAAATAAGTAAATAAATTTGTAAAAATTAAAAAATCCTCAACGCAATGAAACGGCTGAACCGATTTTGATCAAACATAGCTAAGAATACTCCCGACAAATTCACCATTCAAACAAAATACAAAATCGAAATCGGTTCATCCGTTCGTTTCGTTCACACACATACACACACACACACACACACACACACACACACATACACACACACCCAGCCACGTCAAACTTATAACACCCCGTCGTTTTTGCGTCGGGAGTTAAAAAGGCAAATGCACAAGCCGTACGGCGCCAATTATAAAGAAAAAAAAACCTTGTAGGAATAAGTATACCTACCTAAACTTTACATCAAAAATTACTTAATATAAGTTTACAATACAGAGGACCTAGTCAGTTTTGCAACGCAGAATAAACACTCGTGAGGGTGTTTATAAGTGTTTTGTATAGAAACCGTAAGGGTGCATGTGCATCTAAGTATCCGACTGTTTTGGCAACACATGTTTGACTTCATTTTTTAACTAAGTTTTTTTGTGAAAAATACAATTTAATTTTATTTTATTTATTAAGGAAAAACAAACAACTACATTATATATGTAGGTACATACATAAATGTAATTATGTAAGACTTATTAATAATGTAATCCGCAACGTTCTCCACATGTTACAAGCTTTTATAAAATTTGTATTTAAAATATAAAATTTAAAATAAATGTAAAATAATATAAAATATAAAATTTGTATTTAAAATATAAAATTTAAAATAAATGTAAAATAATATAAAATATAAAATTTGTATTTAAAATATAACATTTTATAAAGATCGTTACCGTGTGCTGATCAAAATGAGCCTAAACACGGCCAGTCTACTATTATCCATGGAGGAGTACCGTTGTCCACTTCCCTCTCCATCATCAGATCAGCTCGCTGTCACCATCATATTGTATTGCCATCGGAACTTGACAGGTACCTATGCCAAATTTCAGCTCAATCGGTTGAGAATAACTGCTTTAAAATTCAGTTGCAAGATACCACCCGGACAAACATATTCCACCCGGACATACATTGCAAGTTAATATAAAGCTTGTAAAAAGGAGGAGATTCTCAATTCGTCGGAATCTTTTTTTATTTTTTATATAATTTTCCCGATTACTCGAATACGCCTGGGACCGATTACGAAAATTATTTTTTTCTTTGAAACGGTATACTTTCCAGGTTGCCCATGGCCATCAGGTCAGGATCTGATGATGGGATCCTGGAGAAATTGAGGGAACTCTTCAAATTTTATAGGCACACTTGAAGCGATTTGTTTTTTTTTATGAAAGCTTTGATTTGAAGCCGTTTTTTTTTTGTTGTAAAAATGTATATAGGTACTTGTGTCTTACAAAACCCGTGTAGTACGTTCACGAGTGTAATGCTGCAAAAACCCGATCCGAGGTACTTCAGAAATGTGTTCAAACGTGTCAGATGTTAGTGGTATACCTAGCCCTAGCCGTCTGTTAATATCTGGCTAAGTTGCACATATAGGATACGGTTTTTTAAAAGAAAGAAAAAAACGTGGGTATCCTACTATGCAAACTTAGCCAGTTTTTTTTAGCTACTTGAATGACGGAACAAGCATATGGCCCATCTGATGATAAGCGGTAACCTGCTACATCCAATCCTAAGTGTCACTGCGCCGGCCACCCTGAGACATAAAGGTGAAAAGTCTTATGTGCCTATAATTTCACCTGCACCCGTACCCTTCAAACAGGAACACAGCAATGCGAGCACTACTGCATTGCGGCAAAAATAGGTAAGGAGGTAGTACATCCCCAGACGAACTCTTTCACAAAAAGCTCTATTACTGCTTAAACACTACTATTAAGTACTAGCAGCGCCCCGCGGTTTTACCCTCGTAAGTCTCGATCCCATGGGAATATCGGGATAAAAATGTGCCTATGTGTTATCTCCATTCCAAATTTCATGCAAATCCGTCCAGCCGTTTTAGCGTGAAGAAGTAACAAACACACACACAAACTTTCACATTTATAATATTAGCGGGATTTAAAAAAAATAAAAAGAAAAAAGAAAGATATTTGAGGGATAAACAAACTAACCTTGTGTCGTTTGATCATAATTATACAAGCCTTGCATCCGAAGAGATTTATAATAAGAAAGGTAAATATTCACTAACGCTCGACGTATGGGACACTAAGCATAATTTCAGAGCCCCAAAGGCACGGAACCCTTAAAAATTAGTACCGCCACCCGCCGTCGATGGCGCGCATATTGACATCTCCATTCGCTTGTTTTGTGCGGACATTCTGACTATGCCAATAACTGGAGCGTTGAGTAGCAAACTGTGTGTATTCCAATCCATGCATTCTAGTGCGAAGCCTGTCGTCAAGTTAGGAAATTGGGACCACTTTTTCCTGAGCTATCAGTATAAACATTCTGTAGTCATATAAAATATCTGCTTTTTTCTTGGTCATCCTGCGTTAGGTCGGCTCTGGGGAGTCCAAAGGTCAGAATTTCCCCAAGGTGTTTAAATGTCCAGGATATAATACCAAGTTATAAAAACACCCAGTTGCTGAAATGACAAATTTCCAATACGTCCAGTTAGGTACCTACTTCGACCAAAGTTTATACTTTGGTCGAAGGGTACATACGTCAAATAGTGATCAATACTTCCAAATGCCAAATCTAGCCAAAATATCTTGTAGCTGTGCGATATTAAGAATCCACTCGTGGTACCCTGGACTATCAAAGCGTTAAACATGATAAAGTTTTTTTAAATAAGTATTTTGTTAAAGTTTAACAGTTGCGACCTTATAAACTTAAAACATATTACAATATAATATATTATAACGCTTTTATCTCAACACATATTAAAACAACTCTAGCCACTGCTTTTTTTTATTATTATTATTATTTTATTATCAGGAGAACCAACAGCTTACTTAAACATAATAATACAGTAGGATAACAATAGAGAGCCAATAAAAGGTTCTCACGAATAGAGTTTGAGTAGGTAATGAACAGGGTGCAAACATTAATTAAAAACATTAAAGAAAATTAACATTTTTTTTTTTTTTTTGTTATACTACTTGGGTGACGGTACAAGCAAGAGGCCCACCTGATGTTAAGCAGTAACCTCTGCCTATGAACAGTGCATTACCTCATAGGTCACGCCCACCTAGGACGCACCCTATGTGGGATTGCACTGCGCCCGCCACCCTGAGACATAAAGATGAAAAGTCTCATGTGCCTGTAATTTCACCGGCACCCTTACCCTTCAAACCGGAACACAGCAATGCGAGCACTACTGCTTTGCGGCAGAAATAGGTATGGTGGTAGTACTTCCCCGGACGAACTCTTTCACAAAAAAGCTCTACTACTACTAATTACTTCGCTTACTGCTTAAAAAGAAAAAAGATAACAGTAGCAGTTATACCTAACTATTGAAAAACTAAAGAACTAAAGAAAAGAGATATATGTATATAAGATTTTGCATTTACAAACAGTATGCTATGAGAAGAAGTCTCTGCTCAGTCGCTGCCGCGCCGAGCTGACGCTGGTGCAGAAAAGATGCAGTGGTTTTTCACTAGTTGCTAATTCAAAAAGCAGAATGCTATTTAGACAATGATTTTGGTTCATACAGCAAGGTGCCAAAAGCACTGGCTGCGTTGCCACGTTGAATGATCAAAGAAATTCTTTATGAGAGGAAAGAGCCAGTCCTCTTCAGGCGTCAATTATCAAGGGTATATTTTGTAAAAGGCTTCTTGGTCCTCATGTCACTAAGTCTCTACTAGTGGCACAAAAATGTACCTAGTCATCGGACTTCATAGTTGTGTCGCTTGGCGTAAAACATACATACATAGACATACGCCTTTTTCCCCAAAAGGGTAGGACAAGCCTCAAATGAGCCTCTTTTCACTGTGGGTCACTATCACGGGAATTAGACGGGACGAGTGGTGAGCTCATCGCGGCCATAAGCTGCAAAAAATGACCGAAGTTCAGTTGTCATTATGAAACATGGTACCTGAGTTTAGATCACTGGTTGATTATTATTTATTCCTTCGTAATGAAACCGATTATCGTTACGTGTGCGTTTTCTGCTAACATAATCATGAAGTGTTGGCTGTTGGCACATACCTACGTTTTACAGTTTTTGTAGTATCTCGTTCACATGACAATCAAAATCGATGGGTTTCATACCGCACGTTGCGATTGTGCATTAGTCTAATCAATTTCTTGTCTGTATATGTGAATCGGTCTAGGTATACCTACTTAGGTGTTTTATAGAGCCCTGATTAAAATGTACCTGATGTAATTACCGTTCAAAGTTCTTTTCCTCGCGGAGTATACAGGGCGTCCCAAGACTATGCGACATGAAGGGAAAGTACCTTAAATATTGTAGATAGGATATTTTGCTGAAAGGAGACTTTATTTTATTTTTAAAACTGAGTAATACTGCATTTAAATGTTTTCTAAAAAATAGTTGCTTCGTCAGGGAATCGAACAGACATAAAGGGTGGCGGGCGCAGTGCAATGCCACATAGGGTGCGTCCAAGGTGGACGTGACCTATGAGGTAATGCACTGTTCATGGGCAGAGGTTACCGCTTAACATCAGGTGGGCTTCTTGCTTGTTCCGTCATCCAAGTAGTATAAAATAAAATAAAAATAAAAAATAAAAAAAATACGTTTCGTTTCGTTTCGTTTCGTATGAGGTAGTGCTGGCCTCTGGTGTCGGAGTTTGTCAAGCCGCCCGAGGGCCTCTGACATGGCTTACCGCAATAACAGCCGGGACCGACAGCTTAACGTGCCCTCCGAAGCACAGAGCGATGGAAATCCGCACTAACCACTAACTTAGAAAAGTCATTGGTGCGGAGCCTAGGATCGAACCCGGTATCGTTGGATCCTGAGTTGCACTATTGAACCGATAGGCTACCATCGCTTTTATTCTTTTTTTTATCTTTTTATTCGCTATTAAAATGATTAATTTTACGTTATTCCTTTGTTTTAAGATACCTACTATGTAGATTTTAACCCCCGACGCAAAAACGACGGGGTGTTATAAGTTTGTCGTGTCTGTGTGTTCATATGTATGTGTGTGTGTGTCTCTGCTGTGGCATCATAGCTACCGAACGGATGAACCGATTTATTATTTTTTTTGTTTGAAAGGGGAATTTGTTGGGAGTGTTCTTACCTATGTTTGATCAAAATCGGTTCAGCCGTTTCATTGCGTTGAGGATTTTTTTAATTTTTACAAAATTAATTACTTGTTAGTCCATTCTTTCGATTGGCATCATAAAGTTAGTCATTCTTTCGATTGGCATCATAAAAATACGGGGTGTTTTTTTTCACATTTAATTCTATTCGATTCCCAGACGTAGTAAGTATTTTTTTGAAAATCTTTGAATGCTGTATAACTAACTTTTAAAAATAAAATAAAGTCTCCTATCCGCAAAATATCCTATCTACAATATTTAAGGTCTTTGCCTTTATGTCGTGATGATGACCATGTTGTTCAACCAGGTAGTAGCTTCAGAAAAATTTATTCTTTGATCTTCTTCGGTTCTTTTTGTAGTAGTAGAGCTTTTTTGTGAAATAGTTTGTCCGGAGAAGTACTACCACCATACCTATTTCTCTCGCAAAGCAGTAACGCTCGCATTTGTGTTCCGGTTTGAAGAGTATGGGTGCCGGTGAAATTCCATGAGACACATGAGGCACATGAGACTTTCGATCTTTATGTCTCAGGGTGAACGGCGCAGTGCAGTGCCACATACGGCGCGTACTTGGTGGACGTGACCTATGTGATAATGTACTGTGCATAGGCAGAGGGTACCACTTTACATCAGGTGTGCAATCTGCTTGTTCCGTTATCTAAAGTTGTATATAAATAAAAAGGTAAGAAGTTATCATGTGTTACTTACCCATATAAATCTAAAGTAAGGAGAAATAAGTGTTATCTGGGATGTTTTGTATTGGATCCGATGTCGCAGTTTTTTCCCCACTGTACCTACTTTTTTAGGGTTCCGTAGTCAAAGACAAGGAACCCTTATGGATTCGTCATGTCTGTCTGTCTGTCTGTCCGTGTATGTCACAGCCTTTTTTTTCCGAAACTATAAGAGCTATGCTGTTGAAACTTGGTAAGTAGATGTATTCTGTGAACCGCATTATGATTTTTACACAAAAATTAAAAAAAAACAATTATTTTTGGGGTTCCCCATACTTAGAACTGAAACTCAACATTTTTTTTTTTTCATCAAACCTATACGTGTGGTGTATCTGTGGATAGGTCTTCAAAAATGATGTTGAGGTTTCTAATATAATTTTTTTCTAAACTGAATAGTTTGCGCGGAGACACTTCCAAAGTGGTAAAAAGTGTGCCCCCCCCCCCCCCCCCCCCCCTAACTTCTAAAATAAGAGAATGATAAAACTAAAAAAAATATATGATGTACATTACCATATAAACTTTCACTCAAAATTGGTTTGAACGAGATCTAGTAAGTAGTTTTTTTTTAATACGTCATTAATCGTAATCCATCCAAGAACTTTTATATTATGTTACTTGCTGCTACGGAACCCTTCATGGGCGAGTCCGACACGCACTTGGCCGCTTTTTTTACACTAACAAGGTTAAACACTTGAATTCTTTTACATAGGTACGTGTGTTATGTGGTTCATTGTAGCCTGTATTTTATTTTATCTTTTAACTTCGACTTTTGCAAAGTGTTATGACACTAGACGACACAGTGAAAGCGCAGCCCCAAGCTGTTTTTTCCCATTTTTAGCTGTTTTCCTTTTTTAATACCTATTTGTACAATCTGCAGATATTATTGTTCAGGGTGTTCTGGGTACTTTATTCGTATAATAAAAAATAAAAAAAATATGTAATGTATTGTATTAAGTATATCAGTTATCTAGTACATATACCCAGAACACAAGCTCTGCTTAGCTTGGGTATAGTTTTATTTTATCTGTGGCTTGGGGCTAGATAATGTTGTGTGAACTGTCCAGCATTATTTATTTATTTAATTAAATAAAGGAAGTGGAAAATAACAGTTTTTTTTTGTAATTTAATTCATCAAATTCTGTCTTGACAATAACTCCTAGACCGCGATTTCATCCCAGAGTTTTAATTCTCCATATACGTTTAGTCCACCACCTACATAAATGTATCCACAATACACAAAAGTTTTCTGGTAGAGAATGCTTCTTAGCATTAAGTTCGCCTATGTACTTACATTTTTTTTATGCATTCTATAATATTCTATTCGATTTTAAAATTAACAAGCAAAACCAACCTTAATTAGCTATCCCATAATTCAATAAACCAATCAACATGCGTGTAAAAACTTAAAAGCCAATGCAGTAATAAATTGTAGTACTGTTTGTTTGTATGTTGAATAATGAATGGCAATTTTTTTATGCAACATTACCCCGGTGTAATTACAGTCACATGAGACTTTTCATCTTTATGGCATATAGATGCCACATAGGCAAAAATATAGCTATAATTTAAAAAAAACCTACTTTAAATCCTCGGCTTTGCTATATTGATTTTATGTATAACAAAATTACACAATAATATGCATAATTTTAATAAACAATCGATTCTAGTCAAAATATATATGTAACTTTGTTCGAGAAAATATTGTCCTATCGTGTTTCTGGTACAGTGATCCCACGGAATTATAATGTAAGTATCCACGCATATTTTTTATTTGATTATTGTACTTGATTTAGTCTGTTAACAAGTAATTAATTTTGCAAATATTCAAAAACCCTCAACGCAATGAAACGGCTAAACCGATTTTGATCAAACATAGCTAAGAACACTCCCGACCAATTCACCTTTCAAACAAAAAAAAAAAAAAAAAAAGTTTCATCCGTTCGGGAGCTACGATGCGACAGACACACACACGCACACACACACATACACACACACGCACACACACACACACAGACACGTCAAACTTATAACACTCTGTCGTTTTTGCGTCGGGGGTTAAAAATCAAATCTAAGATTAGCAATTTTGCGGTATACCAAGCGAAGCCGCAGGAAAATACTGCCAAGCAATAAATAAGAATTCGGTACAGCTATTGTTCTAGGTAGGGCAGTTTCTTAACCAGTGCTTTCTTGGCATGGGATCCATTTGCGAGGCAGTCTTGCTGCTACAATGTTAGTCCATTGCCGCTTTTGTCGCACTGCTGTTCATCATTAGTAAACTAGCCAGGACTTGTATTGTGTCGAAATAGTGTTCAGTGACTGAATGGACTATTGAGATGAGGCGTTTGGTGGTTTTTGGTGAGTGGAAAAATTGTAGTTGACTATTTTATCTAAATTTGGCGTTGAGAACAAATAGGTACTACCAGTAGTCAATATCATCATCATCAGCCTACAGAAGTCCACTTCTGGATATGCCTGCCCCATAGAACACCACGACCAACGGTCTTAACCCGCCTCCATCCACCGGTTTCCTGCGATCTCTAATATCGTTGGTCTATAGAGGGGGCCTTCCTCCTCTGCGTTAGATAGATAGATAGATTGACACTTTATTGTACACCAACAAATAAACATAAAAGTTTATTTTTAAATACAGTACATGGGGCGGGCTTATCGCTGAAAACATTTCTTCCAGGCAACCTTCTTGCGTTGTCCGGTTGGTGATCAACCGCGGCCTACGCAGTTCCCACGACACAGGGAATCCTAGTGTGGGAGCTACATTTGGGTTTTATTAATATTTATTAAATTTTTCTAATAGTAATTAGTACCTATTAGAAAATTGATACCATAGGTACCTTCACACATTCCAATTAAAAGTATATTTGAAGAGGTGCTAGAAACACAAGCATTTCACTAAGTACCTATTTAAATCCTACTAAGTACTTAAATAGAAAATAAATTACAATTATCAATCAAAATGCCTTTTACAAAAGGGCATATTTTCCATCAAAGTACAGTAGATATCTACCAGAGGATAAATAAATAAGTAAATAATGCTGGACAGTTCACACAAAATTATCTAGCCCCAAGCTAAGCAAAGCTTGTGTTATTGGTACTAGAACTAGATAACTGATATACTTAACACAATACACAATACATAGATAGATATAATTTTTATACATATAAATTACCCAAAACACCCTGAACAACACCCAACACATCTGGAGATCGTACAAATATTTGTTCCGAGGCGGGAATCGAACCCGCCACCTCCTGCATCGCAGGTGAACCTTCGCCCGCTGCGCCACAGAGGTGTTCTGATGACCACCACTCATCATCAATAGTAGTAGTAGAGCTTCTTTGTGAAAGAGTTCGTCCGGGGAAGTACTACCACCATACTTATTTCTGCCGCAAAGCAGTAGTGCTCGCATTGCTGTGTTCTGGTTTGAAGGGTAAGAGTGCCATTGAAATTACAGGCACATGAGACTTTTCATCTTTATGTCTCAGGGTGGCGAGCGCAGTGCAATGCCACATAGGGTGCGTCCTAGGTGGGCGTGACCTGTGAGGTAATGCACTGTTCATAGGCAGAAGGTACCACTTAACATCAGGTGGGCCATCTGCTTGACCCGTCATTCAAAGTAGTAAAAGAAAAAAGAAAAAACAATACTGTGATTATCGGCTTCTTCCATTAATCATCCAAATAGGTACCTATGTAAAAAAAAATGCCTGCCACGCGCGTGAAATCCCCCATTGCATTCTATGGGGGAGGCCTCGTCCAGCAGTGGACGTCTACAGGCTGATGATGATGATGGCAGATACTATGTCGTTTCTTGGATGGCACGTCACGTGGCTATATTTCGTTTTAATGATAGCCCACATTTACTAAAATACAGTTATTTTATGTCTTTTCACCGTTAATAGTTTCAAGTTTACGGCTCTAGTAATCAAGTTATTGTAGCGAGAGACAAATCGAGCGGTTAGCGAGTATAAGGCTGCGTTTCCATTGACGCGGAGCTGTGCGGAGATGAGCGGAGAATAGCGGTGAAAAGTGGTAAGTGTTTCCACTGAAGCAGAAAGGAGAGGAGCGGAGCGGAGCGGAGCGGAGAGGAGAGGAGAGGAGCGGAGCGGAGCGCAATTTTGAGCTCAGTTTTATTTCTCGCTAAGCACCGCTCCGCCCAACTCCGCGTCAATGGAAACGCAGCCTAATAGTGGCTGTTAAACAGATAATGACAGCAGCAACATTTTCTCAAACATGCTTGGATATACAAACCGCCGAACGCAGTCGCGGGCGGTGCTCATGATGAAGAGGCTTCTAAACTCAGTCTCGAAACGTCAGCAAATTGACGAAAAATGGTGGTAATTAGCCGTATATCTTTTAATATGATCCCAACCACGATAGTTTCAATTCTATTATGTAGAGAAACTAAATAAATAAATAAAAACGATCAAGTGCGAGTCGGACTCGCGCACGAAGGGTTCCGTACTATTATCTATAAAAACGGCAAAAAAATCACATTTGTGAAAAAATTCAAATTCAAATTGCACGCAAAAAGTGATCACCCATCCAAAAACTGACCTTGCAGATCATTGTTTAACCTACATTTGGAAAACACACGTTTGTTGTATTGGAGCCCACTTAGATATTTATTTTATTCTATTTTTTTGTATTTGTTGTTATAGCGGCAACAGAAATACATCAAATGTGAAAATTTTAATTGTCTAGTCTAACTATCACGATTCATGAGATACAGCCTGGTGACAGACGGACAGACAGACAGACGGACAGCCGAGCCTAGTAATAGGGTGCCGTTTTACCATTTGGGTACGGAACCCTAAAAAAACGATAAATCGACGTTATATGTACCTAAGGACTTATTAGGTACAAATAGAATACCGCGCTTAGCGAAAATCATATGGCGAACATAACTTGTGTAAAACTATGCATTATGTTTATCCATAATGATCAAAGAAAGAACCCAAAACGGTTTTTTTTATAAAAACTTGATGTTTCAGAAAAACTAAAAATAAATTTCTGGTTGGTTGGTTTTAAAAATTGTTTTTATACAGAACTTATTATTTTCAAAATCAAGCCTAACATCACTTTTCGATAACTCTTACAATTTCAGACTTCGCATCCAGAAAAAAAACTCACCTGTATGATTATACAGGTGAGTTTTAGCGACAACCTCATAATCTCATATTTAGAACTGTGTATTATTAATGACAAGCAGCGCCCCACGGTTACAGTTGGAGTATTATCTCCATTCCAAATTTCATCCAAAAAGAGTAACAAAGATACTTCCATCCATCCATACAAACTTTCGCGTTTATAATATTAGTAGGATAAAGTTAGTTTTGCCTGTGTTCCTTATCCGATATAATATGAATAGAGTTTAATCAACAGAGCGTTGTAGCTCGCGCCCGTATGGAGGAATAAACGTCCTATTAGTTAATCCCCAAGATCCCACGGGACGGACGTAAGGCAATTTATCGTACGAAAAGTCGTAAGATTAACCTTAGTGTTTCTCTTCAATAGGAGGAAGTCTTCCAAACGTGGATGAATCTTTTTAGAATAATAACGAATATAACCACAAACTTTACTATTCTCCTGCTGATGTTTCGTTGACCATTTAGAGGTCCTTCATGAGCACATCTCGCGACTACGCTCGAAGGCGCTGGATGAATCTTGATAATTTAGTAAGTTTCTAAAATGCTGTCAAAATATATCAACCCTCAGAATACAATATTTAACACGGAACACCATTATAGGATCACTTTGTCGACCGTCTGTCTGTCTGTCAAGACCCTTTTTCTCAGGAACGCGTCGAGGCATCAACTGATATTCATATCAAATACTCAAGTCTACTGTAACGTGGAGCTGTGAAAAAATCATACTTCTAAGCCAACGCAATCCAAAGATACAGCCGTTTATGATGCAAATTTTCTACACTCGCAGGGGAATCAAAACCTACAGGGTACTTCCCGTGAACTCAGAATCTCGAAATTTGGTTCGTTTCGTTCTGTTCGTTTCGAACAAGTTCGTTTCGACAAAGCACAGATAAAGGAAAAATTACGAAGAGCATACATTTTTTGTTACATCATATAATAACAATATTTTGAATAATTTTAAACTTAATTACTTTCCTCATGATAATTTCATTTAACAATAAAAATACCATAACTTTTACTTATATGCCTACAGGTTTGTACGGAATCCTCGGTGCGCGAGTCCGACTCGCATTTGGCCGGTTTTTTTTTTAATACAAGACTTTGCTCTTGTCTGATATTACATTTTGGCAGCGCACCCACTGTGAAAAGAAGCCCATTGAGGCTCTGCGTGTGTCTATGTATGTATGCATGTATGTTTGGTAACAATGTCGCTGCCACATATCACGTTGCAATAATACATATAACTGCCAAATCAAATGGAACTATAATAACAGCCAGCCAATAATATTTGTGCAAACTAAATCTAGCAAACAAATCAATAATAATCTCCAATATTTGCTCGCCGGCTCCGACACGGACGGATGGAAATATTTATGGAGACGGCTCGGTGATGATCTCATTTATGGATGTGGCGGCAACACGGCGGCAATATATTTGCTGTTACCCGACTACCGAAAAATGGTTATGTTTTTCATAAAATGAATAATTTTTTTCGCCGCCGGACCACTGGTTCCATTAGGCAGTACAATTGGCACCGATTTGTCCCAATTGTTCCATTGATGGTACAGCTGGCACCGAACTGTACTGACTCTTCACAATATAGTTAAATTCTTAGAGCATTGCAGGCCTCGCTCGATGGTTAAATTAGTCCTACTTGAGATAAGAACAAACCTCTTTTATAAAAGGTAATGCTGTCCACTTTATGATAAATAAACTTCCTTATTGTGCGTCATGCTTCGTTCATAGATTTCGTAGAGCCCTCGTAGAGCCCACGTAGCAAAAATCGTAGAAGGAAAAAAACAAAAGGGTATGGAATAAGTAGTAGTCAATATTCAGTAGTAGTAGAGTTTTTTTGTGAAAGAGTTCGTCCGGGGACGTACCTACTACCTCCGTACCTATTTCTGCCGCAAAGCAGTAGTGCTCGCATTGCTGCGAACCAGTTTGAACAGAAGCAGATAAAAAAAAACATTTTCTATTCGAGGTTATAGATTAGATTTAGTTCTCGCCCGATGTCGAGCACCTACCTAAAGCGCTGAAAGTAGGTTAGATACCTACGTGCGACACTCTATCAGCGTCGCACTCGAGACGCGTATATATGGTATATATTTCATAAAGATGGGTCAGTGAGGTGAAATCCTAAACATTAAGAGATATAAAAAAAACGGCAAGGATTCACGTCACCGATTCTAATAAAAAAAAATGCTTCGATTTTTGCTGTTAGGTACTCAGGTGAATGCTTCTGGCTATCCGTTGTGTAATCCTTCAGTTGTCGTTTGTGACATACACAGGAGGAGTTGACGGAGACCTATTCTGAAGTCGCTGGCCGAGACCACCACGGCACAATCACCCCTAGTTAGGTCCAAGTTCTTAGAGTGCTCTAAGTCCAAGCTGACTAGCATTGCATTTTTATTTTAGACACAACCATGACTATGGAAAGAACTATAGCTAGGTTCACACAACCAAATCAATCGTAGAGCCTCCAGATTCAATACTCGTGAACCTAGTAGCAGAGTAGCAATTTATCAACGTCAAGATAAAAAGTTGTTCGGGAAAAGTGCCTGTTCAAACAAAATAAATAATATTTTTGCAATATTTTTGGTACGAGGATATTGCTAGTGTTTATCGTACATAGAACGTAGCTGTGATGGCATACACCGCTAATAAATTATCTAAATGATACTGAAAACCACACTGCTGTTCAACATCAGAGCCACAAACAGCCCACTCTGTAGAGGGTATCTGACAGCCCACTCTGTAGAGGGTGTCTGACCGAAGACGAATCGGCTGCCCACGTAGTCCTGGAATGTGTGGGAGTAGCAGCTCATACATACATACATAGAAACATAGACGCACTTCTTTTTTCCCGAAGTAGCAGCTCAAGTTATCAAATCCTCAACAACCCGAGGTCACTCCGCCAAGCCTGCGAAGACCCCAGGAAATTTCTGTGCTACTGGACGGAGTTAGGCTGGCTAACTATATAGTCACAACTCTCACGCAAAATGGACCACCCATAGAGTTCGAATGCAGAAAAAGTCGTTCTTTAACATTAACATTATCCGGTAACCGGAATACTTACTCCTGCAGCCTGCTGCTTGCCTGGTGTATTGGATAAATTCCGTATAAAATCCAGATAGCGGTAACGAAATTTTTCAAATGACCGCACCAAAATCCGTTGCGTTAACTAAGGAGACAACCCGTGCCGTGGTATGTCCGGCTTTAGAATATACCCCTCCGTCTCTTCCCGTGGATGTTATAGAAGCTGACTAATGGTTACACCAGGGGACGGCCAGCTACTGCAATCTCCAATGCGCCTGCCAAGCGTGGTGATTATGGCAAATCCCCCCCATTTAATTTTATGGGGCCTCATCCAGGAGTGGACGTCTAACGACTGATAATGATGATACTGCTGAGGAAGCGGGCAAAGTGACAGATGCAGATAATTACTTTGTTTTAATAGATAAATACATTTATATACAGAAAGAATAATACAAGGTATGTACAAAATACATATGAAACAGTTGTGCTACCTGAAGACCGCTGCAAGCGATCTAAAGGTAGCTCAACTGAGTATTTGTTTTATACTATGTATTGATATTATTTTTGTTATGGATACAAGTAGCTCTACACGTGTCTACATTTACTGTCGCCATGTTGGCTCTACGAGTTATGCTGCATGAAAATATTTTGTACATATACATTTTCTACATTCTTTCTAAGCCTCAGAGAACACCAGCCAAGTACGCGTCAGATCTCGCGCATTCAGGATTACGTACCAAATGTACGAGAAAAATAGCAAAATGTTTAAAGATTGCTAAAATATTTATTTGTTGGTAAAACTTTTTTTTTTGTACTACTTGAATGACGGAACAAGCAGATGGCCCCACGGCCCACCTGATGTTAAGCGGTAACCTCTGCCTATGAACAGTGCATTACCTCATAAGTCACGTCCACCTAGGACGCACCCTATGTGGTATTGCACTGCGCCCGCTACCCAGAGACAAAGATGAAAAGTCTGATTTGCCTGTAATTTCACCGGCACCCTTACTCTTCAAACCGGAACACAGCAATGCGAGCACTACTGCTTTGCGGCAGAAATAGGTATGGTGGTAGTACTGCCCGGGACGAACTCTTTCACAAAAAAGCTCTACTACTACTAAAACATACATAATAGTAGCATTATGTACAATTTTTGTAGTTCATAGGTCAAATGGAAGTAAAAAAAAACACTTGGTACCTACCTACCTAACATAGATATGGAAAAAAGCTGACTTTGACGGCCTCTCATGACTTTTTTGTCTATTACTTTTGAAAATAAGAAAGCTTTAGGTACTCTAGTTAATTAACTCTAAAAAGTTATAGCCTGCTATGCTGGGTACGAAAAGTTTTTTTACACGCTCCTCTTTTCTTGCACGGCACTCGTGCAAGAAAAGAGGAGCGTGTAAACAAACACAACAAAGTTAAATATTTTTTGGCTTTGAGCCAGTAAGATACAGTAGAAATTGTGCAAATATGATTACTGTACCTTCAACGGTTTAGCCTCTAGATCATTTGTGATAGAAGGACAGAGGGACGGACGGACAGATGAGCGAGAGCAATAGGGCTCCGTTTGTACCCTTTGGACACGAAACCCCAAAAACTAGCTTTCATTGACTTGATTAGACTGACTTGACTTTGTTTGGATAAGTGCCAAAATAAACCCCAAAAGCTGAACTATTTATTAGATCTACCGTACTCCGGTTCAGATCCCTCAATACTTTCGCCTGTAGTTATAATTTGTGTAAATATCTAAAAGTACTTACATAAACGAGTAGCTAAGTAATGCCGTCTAAAGTACATGAATTTTAGATGGGCTGTAACTTGACTGAAGACTACTTAAAGTGTTGCGTGAAAAACGTACGTACCTGCAGTTTTAGTACTGCCAGTACTGCACTCAATCTTAAATGGCATGGGGTCATAGAATTCAAAATAGATCTTAAGTACTTCAACATCATCATAAACAGCCTGTAGAAGTCCACTGCTGAAAATATGTTCCCACACAGAATGCCACGGCTAAAAAAAAGACATTATTAAAAAACACTCTATGCTTAATCTCATCTATAGGAAAACGCGATTTTCCACGTTTTTTTTTTATTTATCGACCTCAGTACCGTGGCGCGGCTGGAGAAGATTCGCCTGCGACGCAGGAGGTAGCGGGTTCGATTCCCGCCCCGGAACAAATATTTGTGCCATCTGCAGATATTTGTTCAGGGTGTTCTGGGTATTTTCTATGCAATAATAAAAAATATCTATATATGTAATGTATATTGTATTAAGTATATCAGTTATCTAGTACCCATAACACAAGCTCTGCTTAGCTTGGGGCTAGATAATGTTGTGTGAACAGTCCAGCTTTTTTTATATACCATTCCCTGTTCGCTAATATGTGTCAGTCACAGAATATTGAATAGTTATCGATTCAAGTTAGTATTCGATTAGTTTTTTCCAATGTTTTGTACAGCCTTTGATTGTAATTATGTACCTACGCATGTTGTATTATTGCCTGCCATCACCTTCCTTGTTATATCGTCCTTTTGAATTATGCAGAATGTTTAGAGCACGATGAGTACATCTATAATCGGAACCCTACAAAGCGCGTGGCCCGACACGCACTTGCTGCATTTTTTCTAAATCGATACCAAACCAAGATCATTTTTACGCAATACCATTATACAAATAAATTATCTAAAACCAAAATCACATGACCAAATAGGTGAAAATAAAACATAGAAAACCGGCACGGCGACATCCACTTTGAGCCCGCGTGATGAGTCTCACCCCCAGACCCACAAATGGGAACATTGTTTTAAAATGGGTTTATTTTATAGATTGTGTATATATTATATATAAATAGGTATATATGTTTATATATATATATAAATTCGTATTTATTGTTATTATGATTTAATTATTATTTCTCTGGGAAACTGATTTTATTTCTAGATCTGTTTCCTATTTTAATTTACTTTTTGCACCAACCTACCTCTATAATCACCCCTCTCTAGCCTCAAAGGTTTGCTGGTAGAAAACTCTTTTTAGGGTTAAGCTCGCCTCTGTACATGTTCGCAACCTCTTACTGTTTTTTTTTGTGTTTTCTTGCGTGCAATAAAGAATAAAGAATAAAGAACATTTGACTGATACTATAGCCGCATTTTAGATAGGAATCTTATTCCAATTCGCCTAAAGCATCAGCAAAGGTTCATGTGCTAGGTTGACCCGAAGTCCCTTAGGTATTACGACAATCCCACCGTGTGAGAGAGTATCCGCCCCATTGATCCGGTTTTTGCCCCCCGGTTACGGCCACACAAAAACACATGAGAACTGTCTCCATAGTATTCAATTTGCAACACCATTGTCGTAGAAACTTTGCTTGTTAATAATGACACGTCGGCGTTGGCTGAGAATGCTATAAATCTGTTTTATAATGGGCTTCACTTGAAGTGCTAAGTTCAATTCCCCTTAAGAATAAATATTTTCCTGTCTCAAAAGAAATTAGTTCCGCATAAAGTTTATTCATCTATCATTATTATTGATGTTATTATTTATTTATTTTTACTTTGTGCACCGCCGTTGGTTATTGCTTCGCTTATTACTGTCCAACCAAAGGTTGTCTGGAAGAAATAGCTTTCAGCGATAAGGCCGCCCATTGTACTGTAATTTGATTTAGTTAATCCATTTGTGTTTTATTTTTTATTTTTGCTGTAGGCACAGATGAAATAATACTATACCAGTATACCAGTACTGTTAGTATCTTATCAACCCATGTCATTCCTTCCTTTATACCCAATCAAGAAAATCTCTCAAGCCGACTGACTTGAACGAATCAAGCTGACACCAGTCATCGACTCATTCAACACTAGAGAATGAACGACGCTTCTGCTAAAAAGCTGTCAAAAATCATCACTGACTTCAAAGCCTTGACCCGAGCAGAGCACCAAAACAAGCCAGAATTTAGAAACAACGGGGGCCCCCACAAAATTTAAGGAACAAGCTACCAGCATACTCAGTTAAGTCTCTTCAGCGCATCAAAATTGTGAGTCCCAAAACCTTTCCATCTGATTTCCATATTCAAGGTACTAACATGTCATAATCAAAACAAAAATTATACATTCCAAACAGCTAACAAAAACATTTACTGTAGGTAATATATATTAAGTGTTAATCTATCTATCGATCTATCTAAAGTTAATCCTATTTTGTAACATTTTCAATGAATAACATACCTACCGAATACAGGTGGAAGAGGTAATATAGAGGCATACGTTGCTATAGCTAGAGGTCTCATCTGCGTTAGTCTCCTCAATCAACTTCCTCTTTTGAGAACAAATTTAATGAATAAAGGACTTTGGATCGTTTCCGTTTCCGCCCCTTTCAAGGTACATAGTTAATTACCTACGTTTCATAGCTTATTTTGAATATTTCATTTTCTAGTTTTTAAGGATCCGTACCCAAAGGGTAAAACAGGACCCTATTACTAAGACTGCGCAGTCCATCCGTCTGTCTGTCTGTCTGTCTGTCCGTCTGTCACCAGGCTGTATCTCATGAATAGTGATAGTTAGACTTCAGTTGAAATTTTGACAGATGATGTATTTCTGTGGCCGCTATAACAATAAAAACTAAAAAACAGAATAAAATGAATATTTAAGGGAGTTATTTATTACGGGAGCCCGTACAACAAACGTGTTTTTTTACCGTTCTAATAGATAATGGTATTGAACCCTTCATGCGCGAGTCCGACTCGCACTTTGCTGGTTTATTATGGATTAAAGTTACCAACGAGAACTTTGTAGGATCTCTTTGCTGTCCGTTTTTCTGTCTGTTTGTCTGGCTATCTGTCTGCCTGTCTTTTTCTCAGGCTCAGCTTAAGGTGAAATTTATACAAAGTTTATGATATCACTTGACATTGGTGAAGCACTCCTCAAAAGCATACAAGCATTTTTTTTTCCTTAACCTATATTGTCCCACTGCTGGGCAAAGGTCTCCCCCAAATTCCTCCACTTGTCCCTGTCCCTGGCAGTCTCCCACCACTCCTTTTCAAAACCAACAAGATCGTCCCGCCAACGCAACCAAGCATTATATGAAGAAAAAGAAGAAGAATTTCAAAATACCTAATATACGGTTCACAGGTTCTAGAAATAAATCTAGTTGAGTCTTAACTTCTCCAAAGTATGTATTTTAATATTATATTTTGTAACTTTTTGAACATGTAACGCCACCTATATCGTCGATAGGTGGCGTGGGAATGGTGATAGAATGGTAAAAGCTAGTTGCTTAAATATTGTAATAACTAACCAGTATTCGAGCCAAAGTTAGCTCTCTTTTTGTTTTCGTATATTTTTGTTACTAAATTTGGTGTTTTTTTTTTTTTACTATTTTTGTGGTTCACACTTGAAAAATAATAAATTATGATAATAATAAATTATTTTTGTTACTGTTTTGAATTTGAGTAAGTATACCTTTTTTAGTAACTACCAAAACATACAACTATGTCACTTTTTTTTTTTTGTACTACTTGAATGTCTGAACAAGTTGATGGCCCACCTGATGTTAAGCGGTAACCTCTGCCTATGAACAGAGCAAACCTCATAGGTCACGTCCACCTAGGACGCGCCCTATGGGGTATTGCGCTGCACCCGCCACCCTGAGACATAAAGATGTAAAGTCGCATGTGCCTGTAATTTCACCGGCATCCTTACCCTTCAAACCGGAGCACAGCAATGCGAGCACTACTGCTTTGCGGCAGAAATAGGTATGGTGATAGTACTTCCCCGGACGAACTCTTTCACAAAAAAGCTCTACTACTACTTCACTACGTCACTGCGTCACTGCTAATTTGTGACTAAAGCTAGAAGAACGTACTAACGATGCGTTTTGAAAAGTTGATGTTATCGATAGAATAAGCAGCACCTACTGATTTTTATTTTATTGGTTAACCTGAACAGTTAACAAGTAATTAATTTTGTGAAAATTAAAAAACCCTCAACGCAATGAAACGGCTGAACCGATTTTGATCAAACATAGCTAAGAACACTCCCGACAAATTCACCTTTCAAACAAAAAAAAACGAAATCGGTTCATCCGTTCGGGAGCTACGATGCCACAGACAGACACACACACACACACACACACACACACAGAGACACGTCAAACTTATCGTTTTTGTGTCGAGGGTTAAAAACAGGACCTAACGTATAGGCTAATAGGTTCACTTGATGATGACTTAACTTATCAACCTTCAATAACTACCGTCTGCTGCGTGATGGTTGTTTCACCACGGATTCTAAAAGCAGCTTGCAGTACGCTTTTAGCGTACCTACGGAATCCTCAAGGCACGGGTCTCGCTTCTCGTGTCCGTTTGGCTGTGTTATTTTTGTGTGAAAAAAAAACAAATAATCGTATCATGAAGGTAGTAATTTTACAGACATATCGACCTTTCGGAAATTTCGGAGACTACCTTAAACGCAGATAGAGATCGCAATCTATGTATAGGTAGCTTCCGAAAATTTCCGAATGGTTGTATATGTCTGGTAGTATACTATTAGAATAGAATAGAATAGAACAGAATATAATTATTTTTATTTGTAACAACACAGATAGGATATTAGTACTTTCTTAGTACAATCTTTTGTAATTCCGTTCATAAATAAAGGTGTAGGTAGGTAGGTATGTTTTATGCACGTAAGTAGACTGAAATGGGTACACCTAATGCGCTCATTTTCCTTTTTATGATTCTCGCAATCGTAAAAGCTACGGCCGATAAAGGTATTGTACACGCAAAAGCGAAGTATCTCTTCATAAAAATGTTTAGAGCCTTGGAAAAGTAATTCAAATGTAGGAAAAAGCTATTAATTATTCTGTGAAAAAAGGAACGTCGATATCCTATGTAAATGAAGCACCTGTGAGGGTAATGAATTTTGTACGCATCGTACGAAAAGAGTAGACGAACTTGCGTAATTTTAGGTTGTCAATTGTATACAGACGTAAGAATATGATAGGTTCCCTCAAAGGTTCCCATCCCCTGGTGTAATCCCATCGTCAGCTTTCAAGACATCCACGGGAGGAAACGAAACTTATTCGTTTCCTCCCGTAGATGTCGTAAAAGCTGACCAAGGGATTCAGGGGATGGGCAGCAGCAGTTGAGTAACTGCTCAACACTAACTGTAATCACCAGTAGTTTTAGTAGTAGTAGAGCTTTTTTGTGAAAGAGTTCGTCCGGGGAAGTACTACCACCATACCTATTTCTGCCGCAAAGCAGTAGCGCTCGCATTCCTGTATTCCGGTTTGAAGGGTAAGGGTGCCGGTGAAATTACAGGCACATGAGACTTTTCATCTTTATGTCTCAGGGTGGCGGGCGCATTGCAATGTTACATAGGGTGCGTCCTAGGTGAACGTGTCCTATGAGGTAATGCACTGTTCATAGGTAGAGGTTACCGCTTAACATCAGGTGGGCCATCTGCTTGTTCCGTCATTCAATAGTATAAAAAAAAAAAAAAAAAAAAAAAAACAATTAGCGTGCCATGCGTAGTGATTATGGAAAACCCGCCATTGGGTTCTGTGGAGGAGGCCTCGTCCAACAGGGGACATGATGTTTGAGACTCTAGCAGCTTACGCTGATGCGAGTTTATCTTATTATTGTACTGTTTATCCAATCGGCTGCACTAACCAATACTCGTATCATTGAGAGACCCTATTTTGAGCCTATTTTGAGACCCAAGATACAGGCATTCACGCCTAGTTTGGGCCTTACTGCAACTCTCTAAAGAACTAAGGATATCATTGTGAATAAGTACCTAACTTACGTGATTCTGTAAAACTTTTTTGGCAATAAACATTTAGTTTACTTTACTTTATCATTATCTGGGTAGCTGGTTCCAAGGGTTCGTTACACGGCTGGGCAGAAGGTGTTTTCTGGGATTGCTGGTTCCTGGCTGATTTACGAACTTCAGTGAGTGCCCTATAGTTTTTTTTCTTTTTAACATTGATAGACCTTTGTTTGACCACGATCTCACCTGTTGGTAAGTGACTATGTGGCCGAAGATGGAGCACAAAGGTCTAGAAGGCACCTATTCACTCTAGCCTTGAAGACACCTGGATTATAGTTTTCAGGAAAGACAGACGACGGTAGTTTGTTCCACTCCTTAGCAGTTCGCATTATAAAGGTAGAACTGACACGTTTAGTACGAATAGAGGGTATACTAATGAGGTAAGGATGGTTATTCAATTTCAAGTATAAGTTATAGAAGTCCGGTACCTCTATTTAGTGATCATTCAACATCTTGTAGGTCTCTGTAAGGTTGTCTGTTCTAATGTAGCCAATCCCAGTTCTTGAGCTACATGCTATTATCTTTTTAGTTATAGGTATGCACAAAGTAATCTTCATTAGCCAGCAGTACGTCCGCTACTAGGTATCTAAACAAGAGTGGAGTTGCCCTTGGAGTGCCATTTAGGAACTACCTAGCTACATTTTGTCACCTCTACCCATTGTCTCCCACAACCTTCACAAGGTTGATCTACGAGGTACATACTTCCACTCCTAGTTCTTTGTCCGACTTGGCTTCGCATTATAAGATCAACTCAGTGAATAAGCATTCAAATTGTGTTTAGATTTCGAATATTTTCGCATGTAAAGTCAATCGTGTTTTTGTTCTTTGAAGTCACAACACAAGGTATGGTTGGAATCGACTTACGAACGACTTAGTTGAATTTACGAATGTCCTTTGAATCTGCTGTGAGGTACCTACTAAGGATTTTATTGGATTCAGGGGAGGTATCGACTCATTACAGACAGACAGATAGAGCTCAATTGGCAGCTGGATAGAAAGGATCGATAAAGTCTAGAATAATAAAAAAGAATACGTTTTTGTTGAAAAATATCTTTCTAAAAACAAGCTTTTATGAAAGCCACTATCGGGCAGTTCCACCTTCTGTTTCCATTATCAGATCAGCTTGCTGTCACCATAGTTTTGTATGTCATCGGAACTGACAGGTACCTAAACAAAACTAAAATGAAAAAAAAAGACCAGGTGCGAGTCGGACTCGCGCACGAAGGGTTCCGTACCATTATCAATAAAAACGGCAATAAAATACTTAATTCCATTTTTTAGTATTTTCATAATTTTTAGTATTTGTTGTTAGAGCGGCAACAGAAATACATCATCTGTGAAAATTACAACTGTCTTACTATCACGGTTCATGAGATACAGCCTGGTGACACCATTATCTATAAAAACGGTAGAACATACACCCCTATATGGTTTTACCCCTTCATACCAAATCGTCACAAAATCACATCTTTCTTTTGTAAATTGATACAATAGAAACAAAGTGTTAAAGAAATGAGTCGATCTACTCATAAACTAGATAACTCTTTATAATCTAAACTAAATATATCATAAAGACTACAAAGCTATCCGAGAAACCACAATTCTAATGGTCTCAACCAGCCATATATTTCTCGATGTATCTTACTGTGCGTTCACATAGAACGTCCGTTTTACAGGTCCATTTAAACGTAATAGCGTATGTATATAGTTGTATGAGGTAGTTCACACAGAATACAGTATTCCGGATCCAGTAATCGATCCAGAATACAGTATTCTGTTTGAACTCGCTCATACAACTACATACGCTAATAACATATACGTTTAAACGGACCTGTAAAACGGACGTTCTATGTTAACGCGCCCTTAGACGTGGAGGGAGGCATTAGACAAATTAGTTCCTATAAGTGCCTAACTTTAACCACCCAGATCCATCACCAGAACTGTACATCTAGGATATGATCCATATACGTACGACCCGTACCCGTATATGAAAACAATTTTTGTTCTTTTAGTGTCACTCATGGCATCATGGGCAGGCGCTCAGAACGGCAGAGGACCACCTTCTCACGAACACAATGGCCACGGGTGGGACATACGACTGGCCGTGCCGGGAGAACCTGGCAGTGACTACCCAACCTTGGGAAACATACCCAGGACACACTTTTCCTGCGCAGGGAAAGAACCAGGTACATTTTTTTTTTTTTTTATACTGCTTGGGTGACTGAACAAGCAAGAGGCCCACCTGATGTTAAGCAGTAACCTCTGCCTATGAACAGTGCATTACCTCATAGGTCACGCCCACCTAGGACGCACCCTATGTGGGATTGCACTTCGCCCGCCACCCTGAGACATAAAGATGAAAAGTCTCATGTGCCTGTAATTTCCCCGGCACCCTTACCCTTCAAACCGGAACACAGCAATGCGAGCACTACTGCTTTGCGGCAGAAATAGGTATGGTGGTAGTACTTCCCCGGACGAACTCTTTCACAAAAAAGCTCTACTACTACTAAAATACTACATAGTAGTACTACTACGTAGTAGTACTACATAGTACTACTAGTGTTGACTTCAAGAAGGCAAACTTATAATTATAGCCATTGGATTATGTAATATCATTAATGTACCGAAAACTCCATTTATTATAAGTTTATTATTGTGCTCTTTAATATGCATTAAGTTCTTTAAAACAAACTTTCAGGATACTACGCAGACGCGGAAGCTGGTTGCCAAGTATTCAGAGTATGCACCGTGGGATCCACTTACGGCTTCCAGTCCTTTCTTTGTCCTAACGGAACCCTCTTCAACCAGGACGTATTCGTATGCGACTGGTGGATGAACGTTAAATGCCGACCTGCAGAGAGACTGACTGCCACCAACTTCGATCAGTTTGGAAACCTCAGACTCGGACCACAACTAATGAAGGACATAAAGAAGATGCTGACGCATACCATGCGGAACCCTTACGATAAGAATGCAATGAAGGGAAATCTCATCGTGATGCAAGACTACAGACCGCCTGCTGGACAACTCTTCCCAAACGAAGCACTGATAGCAGGCCCTGAAAGAGTACCCAGCAATGTATATGTCCCTGCAAAGCAAATACTACAGACAAACTTAAGTCCGAGCTATCCCTTCAGTGACAACACCTATGCTGCTTCAACACCTGATACGAACTACATTCCAGCCAGTTTTACCAACCAAGTTCAGGAGTCAGATGCAGAGGTTTTTCAAAGACAGAGGGTTCAGAGCGCCCAATACGTTCAAAACGGCAGAACACAGCCTACACCAAACACAGACACAAACAACTTTTCAAATGGACGCGCTCGGCAACTTATACAACAGAACTCTAGATTAACCAGTAGTGCCCAACAGCCAAATCATAATTATAATCAACAAGTGAATCCACAATACACTCAAAGAAACAACGCAGGAAACACTTTTACAACAAACACATATACCAATCAAATGGGACAATTGAACCGTCAAAGGGCTCATTACACAGACGTTAGGAAACCAACTCAATTCAATAGTGTAAACCAAAATGAGGTTGTTTCATATGCAAAACAACAGTATAATGAGGAGAAACAGCCATACACGTACAGGCAGCCAAATCCAACGTTTTCAACCGAATCAGACGTTGGTAGAGAACTGAAACAGAATTTGGTAAGTGCTCCCGTACCTGCTACTGTGATAACAAAAACTTTAACTTATAGCAAACTCATCCAAGAGCCTAAACCTGGGAGACCGAAATCAAGAATAACTGTAAAGACATGGATTGTAAAACCTAAGTCCGGTAGATTGATTGCAGAACCCACACCTTACACATACGATAGACCTACTCAGACCCCTGCTGAAAGGCTGGTACAGGAGTCATCAGCGTATGTGTATACCCGCCCTACATTATCCCCTCAATCAGCAAGATTAGTCACGGATGAAAAGCCAAATTCTTATATTTACAACCGTCCCACAGCAACCCCTCAAATAGCACGACTAATGACAGATGACAGTCCAAAACCGTATGTCTATAACCGTCCTACGATACCTCCACCGGCAAGAATCATCGAAGCAGATGAACCTAAGCCGTACGTATATAATAGACCCACTGCCGCGGCAAAGCTAGTAGCTACCACTAAAACAGAACCTCCACCACGTGCTTACATACCACCAGCGCCCACCCAGCCCACCAGGCCTCAAACTCAAGCAGCTCGGTTAGTAAATTTGCCTCAATCTCCACCGCCCACACAATCATCAAAGATCATTGTGCCCACGACTTTCAAACCTTCGTCACGACTCTACTTACCTCCTCCGCCTGAAAACGCTCAAATAGTTTCAAGGCAATACTTAGCTCCGCTACAACAAGCCCCATATTATCAAAGCTCTCAACTGAGAGCACCTCTGTCGACCCCTACTCCAGCTCATTTGTCTTCAAACAGGAATAACAATGGAAATAATAATAATAATAACCTCTCATACACTGTTACAAAACAACCCAATAAAACCAATCGCAAGAACTTAACGTTTTCTGACATACTAACGAAAGAAAAGCTTGATTTAACTGTCAGTGATATTGTAAAAGACACCGGCAGCATATTGCAAACAGCATCCCCTCCTCAATTCGGTCAGTATGTTAAAGGAACAAAATCTGTAAATGATCCTAACATTATGTACTTGCCAGCTGAAAACGAAAGCGGAGAAGATCTCACATCAGAAGCTCCTTCATCTACGACAGCTTCCAAAAGTGCTCGGCTTATAGCACAACCAGCTAGCAACCTAGAACCTCCAGTAGAAAGCTTTAATAATAATAAAAACACTAACCAACTCTCTAATTTGCCATTTTACAAAGAATCCGCTGTACCTAACACCATAGAGCGAACAGTGTCCTTAAAAATAACGCTGCCTGAAAGAGTAGCTTCTTACATTTTCAGAGGAGGCAATGAAACTGATTACGACAACTTAGAAATACTAAACACCGGTAGCAGCAATTACTTGGTGCTGTCCAATACTATGCTCAACCAAGGTGGCAACTTCATTACTATCGGTAAATTGTCTGAAAATAAAAACTCAAACATTTCTAATTCACAGGCTTTGGTGTTTTCTTTTCTGGCTGACTCCCTCAATGCAGCCAAAAAATACAGCAACGTTGCAAAACAAGACATCCTAACATCAATGTCGACTAAAGATCTTCAAAATGAAGACCTCAACAATGAAGAACTCTCACACATTGCGAATAAGTTATCACAGTTGACGTCATCACAATACTCTACTAACAACAACCGATCTCCAAACACGGCTGCACGAATTCAAACTACAACCAGCACAAGCCAATCCAATCAAGCCAAGTACACAAACAATGAACAGAGTTCGACTCAACCAACACAATCAGCTCAATACAACACCGCACCTTCTCTGCAAACACAAGAACAGCTTTACTCGTCACCCTATCAAGCAGACAGCAATGCTCTCAATGCCAATTTGCTAGACTCTAACCAAGATGCGATATACAGCGGTCAGTTATACCAATTACCCGTCCCCGAAGTAACCAGCCAGATTTATAACAGACCGCTCACAGGGAACCTTGTACAAACAAACCTCCAAAATCAGAAGCAAATTACTAGCCCGCCGCAAGCGACGAATCAAAATAACAACTTGCCAAACCACAATAACTTGATGAAACAATCTAGCGCCGAAGTCGAAATAGTCCAATCGAAAACTTTGCCGATTACTCCAGCTAAGCTTCAATTGGCGCCGACTAATGAGGCCGAATTGTTTTATAGCCAGGAAAGTTTGCAGAGCTTGCTAAATAGCGATAATGGAATATCGGCACAACTACAAGATAAAATCGTGGGAGTCATACCCCATCCGCTGGAGGACAGCAAACTCGTGTCTTATGAGAAGGACCAGTCCTACTACTTATACACGAAGTTAGATAATAATGCACAGAATACAAAGTTGACTCGGGGGAACAACATTCCCAATGTTATAACATTCCAATTCGTGCCTTCAGTGAGTTATCAACTAGAGGATGAGAAAGAACAACAGAAACTGCTGAACTCGTTTCAGATCGATGAGTTCGGCGCTCCCTGGGATGCAGTCAAGGCTAATTTAGTACAGGAATCGAATCAGCAGGAACCAACAATGGTATCCAATATTGACTTTACGGTTGAGCATCCTTCATCGAGACCGACTAGCTTGAATAGTGTAAATGCATTGTACAAAGGACCTTCTTCATATTCGGCTCCGCAAGGGTCTATAGTAAACTTGCCGAGACAAACGCTTATACCAAGTAATTTAAGTTCTAGGCTACAGCAGCTAGACATCAAGTCAAACAATGGAGGATACCCCAAGGCGGCGCCTGCTCGAAGGTTCATATTCTAAGAAATGTTGATTAATGGCTTATGTACCTACTTATTAGGAAAATAACAACTCTACTACTACCCATAAACATAACGTATTTTTATTTCACAGTATACAAATCTCCCTTAATAAATGATGTTTATAGGCTGTTCAGAAAATGATGTCGCGAAAGTCCAGAGGTAGGTCCTACCCGAATCACCAATATAATAATTATAGGTAATGTGCTGCTATTCTATTTTAGAATTTGTGGCTATTCTTATACGCCATTTTTGACCTGTTCGTAACGAAAGTGACTCCCTTAGAATATTTTTTTATGACGTAGTCTTTGATGAGGCCTTGTAATTCAAGATCGTTAGGTGCAACTTAAACAGCTTCAGTATACAAAAATGATTATTAGAAAGTAATTTCCCCATAACGTTTATGCAACAAATAACCACGGAAAATACGTAGTATTAGGTTAATACGTAATACCCCAGGGTAATACCCGAATCACCCGTATTACGAGTACCTCGTAATACGCATGATTCGGGTAGGTACTTTCGCATGACATATTGTGGGGGAAATATTACTGACGCCTTCGACCAGAGTAAAAGGTCGAAGACTGCCGCGCTGAAACTCTATATATTCTCCAAAAAGATGCCTTAGAGTTAGAATAATAAATAGGTAGTTACTGAACTTGAATATAGTGGAAAGTTGGCAATCCTATCTTAACGCGTATTGGTAAGGATTGATTATGGACCTTTGATTATATATATTTGACGCCAGACATACATTTTTAATTTTCTAAGGTACATATATTAGAAATAGGTAAATTTGACCCAAACAAATAATTTTAAGAATATTCTCGCCCTCAAAATCTCCGCCCCAATAGACAGTTAGCTCAGCCTTTTCCAAGCTTCCGATTTTTTATTCCAGAACACAATATGTCATGTCGATTAAAATGTACAATTATATCCCATTATATCAAAAACGAACGCAATTTTTTTTTTAAAAACCTACCTAATAAAAAAAGCTTATTACAAGCAGGTTTTTAAAAAAAAAAATATAGTACCTACCTAGTTAGCATTTAAGACCATGTATGTACAATAGGTAGTAGAAACATTTAGCGTAGGTACCAAATTGTGTAAATTAACTTTTCCACCTGGAAGTAATGTTTATAATTGCAGTGCCCAGGCTCATGTTGTATGAAGATGTAGGTACTTAAGGTGGTCGCTTTTCCATACAAACGTATTAGCACAAATATGGGCGAACAGGGTATAATTTTATACTGAAATGACTCTTGTTGGCTTTTATATTGGTCCTTATTTGCGTCAACACATATTTGGTTGAAGAAAACACTGGATTAATAGCGAAAATAACATCGAAATTTTAGTTAATTTATGTCAGTGTGTGAGTGTACACTGACAGTGTGACACACATAGCCGCAGATTAGATAACAGTTACATGTCACTTACACGCGACGTTGTCAGCTCGTGACTTACGCCGGCTAAGCGCTGTTGCCGCTTTGATCTGTCATCTCATAATTAGCTCGAATATAAATTTTTAGAAAACCAAACATTTAGGATTGGTCATGTGTATGCGAATCAGCCAGACAGCCGGAGGCCGCAATGCATTGCAAGGTCTCTACATATGAACTTTGTATAAATAATGGGAGAAAATTAAATTACAAACAACTAGACAGAAATTACAGACAAATATAATATTATCTTAATTACGTAAAAATTAAATTAAATACTACTAGCTGATCATAATTACCTATATATTTACGCACAAGGTTTTTTGAACTGAGACCTCACGAATACACACGGTTTAGGTAGGTTACCTTATTTATTTCGAAAAAATATCTATGTACATCCACATGTGGTTCGAAAAGTTAGACCTTCAACGTCGTTAAAATTCCTAGAAACGGGAGGTCAACAAAGAATGTTATACACTGGTTGTTATTTTATAGAGTAGGTACCTACAAGTTTCAAGATTCATAAATTTTAGACTTTTCCCAGTATTTGTATCATAAAAGCTACAAACGTAAAAAAAACAGCGTTGTAGGATTAGTGGAAGTACCCTAGAGGTTTTGTTTTTTTACATTTTTGATTTACCCTAACATCTCAGAAACTAAAATAGTTTTGAAATGTCGAAGCGAGGAACTTTCATATGACACCACATTTGATCTGATATTCTCACTTTTTTTTACCTCCTCTTGGACCCCAATATCTCAACAACCCCCCGACCGATATAGCTCATAACCTTACCAACAAATTGTACCAATACTATCACCTCCCAATCAAATTTCATGAAGATCGGATTAACGGTTCGGAAGTTATGCTCGGACAAACACACATACATACATACATACAAATGCCAATTCTTCCAAGTTGAATCAGAGAACTCGCTTCGCTCATTCAATATTTAAAAAAAAAAACATAGTATTGCCTTGTTTCAGTCGAAGTCAGTTCTGTGTAGGTAGGTGAAACTACAATCTTCAAACAAATTCGTTGAAATGATTCCTAGGGGTCTTATTCATTATAATTGCGAGTTAGGGTCTTCGGAAGGTTCAGATATGCAGGCCCAGGGTGGGTATTGAACATTTTGCCTCCTGCTTAGAAGACAAGAGTTCATCTTACTATGACATGTTATGTCTGTTCGTGTATGTCACAGCCACTTTTTTCCGAAACTATAGGATCTATGCTGTTGAAACTTGGTAAGTAGGTGTATTCTGTGAACCGCATTCAGATTTTCACAAAAAAATAGAAAAAAACAAAAAAGAAATGGGGGTTCAGTTCTAAGTATTAGTACTTAGAACTGAAACTCAATTTTTTTTTTCATCAAACCCGTTGGTGTGGGGTATCTATGTATAGGTCTTCAAATATGATATTAAGGTTTATAATATAACTTTTTTCTAAACTGAATAGTTTGCACGACAGACACTTCCAAAGTGGTAAAAAGTCCCCCCCCCCCCAACCCCGTAACTTCTAAAATAAGAGAATGATAAAACTAAAAAAAAAATGTACATTACCATGTAAACTTCCAACGAAAATTGGTTTGCACGAGATCTAGTTAGTAGTTTTTTTTTAATACGTCATAAATCGTAAACCATCCAAGAACTTTGATATTATGTTACTTGCTGCTACGGAACCCTTCATGGGCGACTCCGACTCGCACTTGGCCACTTTTTTTTTTAATTTCCATAATATTATTTGCATGCAATGCATATCAGCCGGCCTAGCCAAAAGACATTCGCTTCGAAGCGATTCCATTCCTTTCTAGGCGCTAGTCCAGATGGTACGTTCCTAAGCACTAATTTATTACTAGTAGGTAATTGTGTTTATACTGTACTAGCCATTTCACCGCAGCTTGGCAAACAAACAAACAAACAAAACAACAAAGTTTACATATTTACAGGGAATTAATTTTGTAAAACTTAAAAAAAAACCGAACGAAATAAAACGGCTGAACCGATTTTGATCCAACAAAGCTAAGAACACTCCCGACAAATACACCTATCAAACAAAAACAAAAAACGATTTCGGTTCATCCGTTCGGGAGCCACGTTGGGACATACAGACACACACACACACACACAGACACGTCAAACTTATAACACCCCTTCGTTTTTCGTCGGGGGTTAAAAAATACAAAATAATAGTGAAGATAAATAAAAAAGCATAAAAAAGATAAATATTTTATACATAGTGTAATACAAATTAACAATCTTTTTTTTAAGGAGAATTAGCCTTTTTGAAATGCAATCCTTTCCCTCATTGTCTCGCAAGTCGCAAAGGCCTCGAAATTAAAAATAATATAATTAATTTTTATTGAATGGGTTATCCTCTCTTTTAACCCCCGACGAAAAACGAAGGGGTATTATAAGTTTGACATGTCTGTGTGTGTGTGTGTCTGTCTGTCCCATCGTAGCTCCCAAACGGATGAACCGAAATCGTTTTTTTTTGTTTGAAAGGTTTATTTTTCGGGAGTGTTCTTAGCTTTGTTTGATCAAAATCGGTTCAGCCGTTCAGCGTTGGGGTTTTTTTTTTAATTTTTACAAAATTAATTACTAACTCAACTATAATCTGGACCTCTTCAAGGCTAGAGTGAATAGGTGCCTTCTAGACCTTTGTGCTCCATCTTCGGCCGCATCGTCACTTACCAACAGGTGAGATCGTGCACAAACAAAGGTCTATCAATGTTAAAAAAAAAAAAAAAAAAAAACTTGTTGAAAATAGGGTCAACTGCGGATTTCCTCAATGAAGAATTGTTACTTCGTCGGCTTTATTTCTCAAACTCAAGACATCACAATAATGGAAATGGAGCGCGACGAATTATTCCCATTTGTCACACTGATCTGTCCCCCCTAAGGTGACAGTTAGAACAAAAAAGTTGGATCTGTCCCCCTGTTGCGTGATTGGGTGATGGCTGGTACATTTGCGTGTAATTTTAATTTTAATTTTAGATTATTGTATGGAACCCTTCGTGCTAGAGTCCGACTAGCACTTGGCAGTTTATTTTTTATTTTTTATGATACAAATTGTCAAACTAGCATACGGCCTGATGTGAAGTGGTCACCGTCGCTTATAGACACCGGCAACACCGGGGGTAATTGTCGATGCGCTGCCTACCCTGAAGGAATTTATGACCATTTTTCATGAAATAAAACATGGTTACGTACGACATGTACGACACGGGAAAACCTCAGATGGAAGCTCATTCCATAGTTTATAGGCACAGAATAAATAATAGTACTTTATGGGGAAGAAATGATCTCGAGAAACGAGTCGTTCGAGAAACCCAGGGTTCTATGATGTGCGGATGAGCTTTGTCACGGTGCCGGGAAGAGCGATGGTAAAATCTCGATGCGAGGATGAGATCGGAAAGCTCGTCAGAACATTCCCCGTTGTAGAGGCGGTAGATCACGCAAAGAGATCCGATAGCTCTGCGTTGGCTAAGCGGTTCTAGAGTATCGGAGAGCTTGGGGTCACCGATGATGCTAATGGCTCTTCTCTGTAAGGAGTCAAAACGAAGCAGCTGGTACTTGGGTGCCCCGTGCCATAGATGGGAACAGTTTCTACGTGCGGCCTTACTTGTGCTTTGTAAAGCAATAGCCATTTATGCGGCGTAAAATAAAGTTTCTATGTGCATTATATTATGGGGGAGGCCTATGCCCAGCCGTGGACTTCAGTTGATCTAAACTGAATGATCTATCAATAAAAGCTGAAAGTAAATAAATCTTTAGAAAAAAAAGCGGCCAAGTGCGAGTCGGACTCGCCCATGAAGAGTTCCGTAGCAGCAAGTAACATAACATAAAAGTTCTTGGATGGTTTACAACTTATGATATATTAAAAAAAACTACGTACTAGATCTCTTTCAAAACAATTTTCGTTGGAAGTTTACATGGTAATGTTCACCATTTTTTTTTGTTTAGTTTTATCATTCTCTCTCTCGCAAACTATTCAGTTTAGAAAAAAATGATATTAGAAACCTCAATATCATTTTCGAAGACCTATCCATTGATACCCCACACAGGTTTGATGAAAAAAAAATGTGTTTCAGTTTTAAGTATGGGGAACCCCAAAAACTTATTGTTTTTTTCTATTTTTGTGTGAAAATTAGTTTCGGAAAAAAGTGGCTGTGACATACACGGACAGACAGACATACATGACGAATCCATAAGGGTTCCGTATTTTTTTTTTTCGGAACCCTGAAAAACTACTTCATAGCTAGGAATTTATACCCAATACAACATAAATACATACATAGACACACGCCTTTTTCCCCGAAAGAGTAAGCAGAGCCTCTCATGTGCCTCTTTTCACTGTGGGTTGCACCATCGTGGGAAATACACGTGACAAGTGGTGAGCTCATCGCCGCCATTGCTTCCCACGACTGACTCTGCTAATGCTTTCTTCCAGTATAATACATTCCTGAAATAAGCTAGCAGTCAGGAACTACAAGCTAACTACAAGTCCAGGTATAAGACTTAATAAAATTAGTGTGCTGATGAAAATGAGCCTAAGCACGGCCAGTTTACTATTATCCATCGAGGAGTTCCGCTGTCCACGTTCCGTCTCCATCATCAGATCAGCTCGCTTTCACCATAGTATTGTACTGTCATCGGAACTAGATAGGTACGAGTATGCCAAATTTCAGCTCAATCGGATATCGCAGGAGACACCATTGTTGCCACCCGTGAAATATAGTAGTAGTAGAGCTTTTTTGTGTAAGAGTTCGTCCGGGGAAGTACTACCACCATACCTATTTCTGCCGCAAAGCAGTAGTCCTCGCATTGCTGTGTTCCGGTTTGAAGGGTAAGGGTGCCGGTGAAATTACAGGCACATGAGACGTTTCACCTTTATGTCTCAGAGTGGCGGGCGCAGTGCAATGCCACATAGGGCGCGTCCTAGGTGGACGTGACCTATGAGGTAATGCACTGTTCATAGGCAGAGGTTACCGCTTAACATCAGGTGGGCCATCAGCATGTTCCGTCATTCTAGTAGTATAAAAAACAAAAAACATTCTGAATGCAATGCTTGACTTGTTGCTGAAAATACCGAAATTGATATATGTGTGCCTATAATATTTGAGGAGTTCCCTCAATCTTCATGGATTCCATCATCAGAAAAACATTTTAATGAAAATGGCACCAATCTGGAAGTATATCATGTAATTTTTTTTCCTAATCGTTACGTAAATGGTATGAGGTAACAAACATAATAAAAAACTCTGGAATTGATAACCTCCTCCATTTTTTGAGGTCGGTTAAGAATCGAGTACCTACTTTTTGATTTGAAATAAGGACACACCACAACACTCACTTCACAAACATAATATTGGCTGAAGCAGAATCAGTGTATTTTGTAGATCATTACAAAAACATTTATAAAAAAAAAATAGTCTGGTATCGAACCCAGTACTGTGGGTTTAGTGTCGAGAGATCTAGTCACTGGTTCACAAAAAAAAAGTAAAAAAAAAATACAAAAAATATAGGCAGTATAGAATCGAACGCAGTAACGTGGGTTCAGAAGTTCTGAGTCGACAGTCCAAGCCGCTAGTCCAACTATTTTGAAATTCGCGCGCCGAAATTAGCTTATAGTTCTAATACAATAATATCCTTGACTGTGTGCGTGAGTAGGCTTTCATATTGCTCGGAATTTGCTCGGCACAAGTATGTTAAAACTAGAGACTAAAATAACCTGAAATATAGCTAGGTACATAGCAAATAAACCACCATTTGCGTGAACGTTAGTGTTATGACATAATATGCACATTTTAATTCATAAATACATAAAATACTTCAAAATTTGGCAACAGCGCCATCTATTGACGCTGTCGTGCCTAGCTGACCACGAGGAACAACCTAACATAATTATATGACCAACATGAACGCAATAAAACATTTTGATATTTGATTTTGTTTATTTATTAGGTACCTACTTAGTCAAAATCATCAAAAATCTTCTCCCATTTCGTATTTCTGAAGTTAAAAGTCGAAAATAACGAAGGGGTAGCCGTAGGTAGTTATTAATTATTTTGACGAGCTCTGTGGCGCGGCGGGCGAAGATTCGCCTGCGACGCAGGAGGTTGCGGGTTCGATTCCCGCCTCGGAACAAATATTTGTACGATCTGCAGATATTTGTTCAGGGTGTTCTAGATATTTTCTATGTAAGTAATTAACTATAGTAAAAAATATCTAGGTACCAATCTTTGTATATCAGTTATCTAGTACCCATAACACAAGCTCTGCTTAGCTTAAGGCTAGAAAATGTTGTGTGAACTTTCCAGCTTTATTAATTTATTTAATGTACCTACCCAGTTTCGGGATCTTAGGCTCTTACGACATTCCTATTTTTAGGGTTCTGTACCTTTTAAAGGTACAATTGGAACCATTATAGGATCACTCTGTCTGTCTGTCACAGTATATTTTATCCGAAACTACTGTACCAAAAAAGTTGAAAGGTGCTTTAAACAGAGTTAGGCGATCAATATTCAATATAGTATATTTCGAAATATTGTACGGATTGTAGGATATGCAGTAAAGAAATAAATATAGCTCTATTTTATTTTCTCCAAAGTATGTTTTAGCATTTTCATCATAATTATTATTAATAAATTATAGGATAAGTAACGCCATCTAGCGTCAAAACACGGCAGTGGTGAAGGTACGCGACTGAAGCCGAGGGCAGATTGTACCTACCTACCAGTGTTCGAAAGCCAAAGTAGGCAATGGCACGGGGTCTCCTCCCAAAGAAAAAATATATTGTTCTATTGAAATTCAATAGATGGCGTAACAGGTATAGATTTGTTATTGAAGTATGTGAAAAATTAATACTAATGTTCCTGTTTTTTTTTTCTAATACCAAAAAATACCCATAACACGGGAAAATTAAATAAATGCCTCTTCAATCAAGTTTAATTATTTTTAGAAAAATCTAATGATGTCGTTTTCCTAGTGGTAATCATTTGAACTAGATTGAGGTTTGACACAGTTTGTTTGTAGTACCACAGGTAGTACAGACTTGATAGATGGCGTTATTTTGGCGTTTGAGTTTGTAACTAGCAATGACTACTTTATACCCTGGTTCCGAATTCGAGATATTTTTTGTAAACAAAGGGGGATACCTTAGCAAAAAAATATGTACTAATAAGTTAGGCCAATAAACAGGCTTGGCGTGTTATTCTAACTCAGATCTGATAAACTATAATGTAATCAATATTTTGTTGTATATATTTTTGAGTTATTTTGGTTATTAATAAAGTTATCAAGCAAAAATATATTTTTTAGTATAAAATATTTCATGTCACTTGGAACACTGCAGGGATTCTAAACAATTGGCTTTGTTTTGAAAGCCGTGTTAGAATAAAAAGAGTATATGCTTTTGATATTGATCTTTTTGTTCGGTTTAAATTCATTTTTCTGCTTTTTGAGCGTGTGACAACTGTCATTGTGTGAATAAAAACGAAATACAAGCCCAAGCTTAGCTTTTATTTATATCTACGTTTTTTCCTACCTACCAACTTGTTTTCATCATATTACTGTTATTTGAATCAAAAACAAATACAGACGATTACCATAAAGAGATGTATTCAGCGTGCTTTGAAGAATGGTTGACAAAAATTCTGCCTGATTTAAAACCAAATTCAATTTTGGCTATGGATAATGAATGCCCCTTACTACAGTCGCAAAGTGGACGGATTCCAAACACCTCATGGAGAAAAGCCTCCATCCAAGAATGGCTTCATGCAAAAAATATTGCCTACAACATAAATATGATAAAAGCAGAGTTATTAAAAAATTTAATAAAAAATAAGCCCCGTTTTAATAAGAATGTGGTGGATGAGATGGCTGCCCAGAACGGCGTCACCATCTTGCGACTGCCCCCTTACCATTGTGAGCTCAACCCAATTGAGCTTGTGTGGGCTCAAGTAAAGGGGCATGTTTTTTTTTTTTTTTTTTTTTTTTTAACTTAGATAGACCTTTGTTTGACCACGATCTCACCTGTTGGAAAGTGACGATGTGGCCGAAGATGGAGCACAAAGGTCTAGAAGGCACCTATTCACTCTAGCCTTGAAGAGACCCAGATTATAGTTTTCAGGAAAGACAGACGACGGTAGTGTATTCCACTCCTTAGCAGTTCGCATTATAAAGGTGGAACTGAAACGTTTAGTACGAATAGCGGGTATACTAATCAGGTAAGGGTGGTACCGAGCCGTGCGCCTGCTCGTCGCATGTCGCATGAAATAACAAAACCTTTAAAATGAATGAGGTAAAGCTGTTATTAGAAGAAGGTTTAAGAAAGGTGACGCCGGAGAAATGGGCAGACTGTGTACGTCATGCGATAAAAATAGAAGATGAAATGGTTAAATTAAATAACATAATTGATGGTGTTTCTGATAGATTTGTTATTAACATCAATGATGAATCTGATTCTGATACTGAATCTAACAGCTCAGATATGACAGAGTAGTTGTGATCTTTGATTGTTTACAGACTTGATTGTGCTTCACGTCACAAATGCGTCGAAAAATATACCGGCCAACTGGTGGCCGGTAAGTCGCTCGCCGCCTCTCAGTGTCAATTGTCTCGTCAAGGTGAACAGTCGCATCGTTGATTCTAATTTGTGTCTGCAATGACGAGGTGTGGGTTGGAGTGTACATTATGGGACGCAACACAGAATATGTTTTCATTATGCGATATTAACATGACCCCTCTTTTTATCACGGCATTAGATAGAAAGGGTAGAGCAAAACAACGTTTTAATAGACCACTTTTTCTTTAAACCCTCCCCCTCCCCTCCAGAATTTTTTGAAACACAAATTTGAAAGTCCTTTTGTGTAGCAAGTGGGGGGGGGGTAGGGTTGTTTGAGATAAAAATGGTCTAGGAAAACGTTGTTCTCCTCCACCCCTTCTGTCTAATGCCATGGTAAAAAAGAGGGGGCATTGGAGCTACATTTTTTTTTGTCTTTTATTTTTACGACTTTGCACGCCAATACCCAATAGCCTATGTAATATCGGTGTTTCATACTTCAAAATGAGTGACAGTCCGACATGGATTTAAAACAGTAGAGAACAGTCATCACCGCGTGAGCTGCGAGCGAGCCGAAGGCGAGCGTGGCCCGGTAGGGCCCGCAGCGACCCAGAACCGACACCTGCACGCCAATACCCAATAGCCTATGTAATATCGGTGTGTCATACTTAAAAATTAGTGACAGCACGACATGGATTTATAACACTAGAGAACAGTGATCACCACGTAAGCTGCGAGTGAGCCAAAGGCGAGCGTGGCCCGGTAGGGCCCGCAGTGAACCAGAACCGACACCTGCACGCCAATACCTAATAGCCTTTGTAATATCGGTGTGTCATACTTCAAAATTAGTGACAGCACGACATGGATTTATAACACTAGAGAACAGTGATCACCACGTGAGCTGTGAGCAAGCCGAAGGCGAGTGTGGCCCGGCAGGGCCCGCAGCGAACCAGAACCAACACCTGCATGCCAATACCCACCAATAAACCATACTTAACCTAATATTTTTTTACTCAATTTACTCAATGACACTCAAGATCAAGGTCAAGTCAAGGTCACTCAAGACAATTTTTTTTTTAAACTACTTGGATTTACGAATCAAGCTGATGGCCCCCCTGATGTTAAGCGGTACCCTCTACCTATGAACAGTGCATTATCCCATAGGTCACGTCCACCTAGGACGCGCCCTATGTGGCATTGCACTGCGCCCGCCACCCTGACACATAAAGATGAGAGAAGAAAACATGTGCCTGTAATTTCACCGGCACCCTTACCCTTCAAACCGGAACGCAGCAATGCGAGCACTACTACTTTGCGGCAGAAATAGGGTAACTCAACTCAATTCCAGGGTCAAGTATTTTTTGTATAAATAAGTCCTATTTTTGCTTGCGTCCCGTCATCTACACACCGACCATAAATGATTTTGAAGTGAGAACGTCGATCGAGTTTTGAACTTTTTTGTTAACAAACCTCAAAAAAAAGGAGGTGGTGCTCAATTCGTGTTTATTTTTTATGTTTGGTATCTCCGTCATTTAATTTCTGACTAGGAACATTATTTTTTTATTTGACACGATATACTTCCCGATTGGTCCCATTTTCATCAAAATCTGGTTCTAACGTGCTGCCGTGACGTTATCTAAAAGGGCCGCAACTTGAACTTTTGATGTGAAACATCTTATTGCCATATGAATTAAGAATTCTAATACTAACATAGATGTTTCACATTAGCCGGGTGTCCCGTAACGATCACCATGCTGGTGATGATGATACATTGCCGCAAATTGAAGGTACAGTGGTGGAATGAAAATGTTCGTCGCCTTAGGGCCTATTTTTGGTTGTTCAATGCAAAAAGCATAGGTACTGCGTTGCCGACATAGTATTGCAATGGTACTGTTTTACCGAAACAGTATTGTCAATATTACGAAAATAACCTTCAGTTACCATGACAACGGATAATAGCAGCGATTGAATAACAGATAGTCTACGAATAAAATGACAAAACTTCTGGCAAACTCATTATAAAACTGGCCAAGTGCGCATCGGACCTCGCGCATTCAGGTTTCCGTCGTAGAAACTATTATATAATTTGTAGTTCCGTAACAAATGTAGAAGTTATAAATTGCCTAAGTTTAGTTAATCCACACGCAAAATTAAATCTGTTTGTAATATAAATATGAGAAAATTCTCAAAATGTTTCTATTTACTAAAATATTATATTTTTTTGGTAAAATATGCATACTGAGTATGCAGAATATTAAAAAAAAACTAGTTCGTGGGTTAAATATAAATTAAATTGAACTTAGTAACAAAAATACAGTATTATTCTACTTAAAAGGCTCTAAAATTATACTCCACATGCTAGGGTACGACAGATTTATTTTTCCCTCCCCACTTTACAAATATGAATACTTCAATGGTTTAGCCGCTATAGACCCTTGTGATAGAGAGACGGACAGACGGATGAGCGAGGGCAATAGGGCTTCGTTTGGCCTCTTTGGGTACGGGACCCTAAAAAAGTCGTTCCAAACTTAAACAAGCAACTGATCAAAGGTGTGCGAATTTGATCTTTATAATAAACATTTAAATTATGGTTTTCTATACAGCAGTCTGCTACGTAGAATAGTTGGAAAAGGTAATATGTGCTCGCGACAAGCTAAGGGGATTCCTTTGAAAATTGACGAACGTTTTCATTCCGCCACTGTACATACCGCGCGAGCGAACCTGCTTGGCAGATATTACAAAAATTTCATACAATTGTTAAGACGAAGGAGAAGCCGCGGGTCACTACTAGTAAAACATGATCCACGCAAAAAAATGTTTTTACCACTGGCTTGTCTATTTAACAGTGACATTTGTTTGTTTACAAAAAATATCTCGAATTCTGAATGGTACGTATAGTCATTGGTAACTAGTTCTTTTTGAGTAGCTCCATGTTAGTCATTGATAACTAATTCTTTTTGAGTAGCTCCATGTGCGACGGGCCAAGTTTTTTAACAAACGCCATCTGTTGAGTGTGTGCGCGTTTTACGCGGTAATTACAGTTGCAGGTGCTAAGTGGTTCTAGCTATCAATTGCGCTGCTAGCGGCATCTAGCGCCCAGGTAAGGTAACCAAAATAGCCCGCACATAGCCCGAGTTATGGCAACAGTACAGTTGTACAGACATTGCAAATTGTCAAATTATGTGTCGAGGGGCAGAGCGACATCAGGCCACGCGGCTTTATCATTAACATAGTCATGTAGTGTGTAATACGCTTTCTTAATTAAATTATTCTTTATGTAAGATTTAAATCTTCGAATCGAAAGTTTAGAAGCACTTTCTGGTAGTTTATTATAGAACCGAACAGAATTCCCCATAAAAGACCCACTTACTTTTTTTAATCTAAATTTTGGAACACTCAGTTTATTTTTATTTCTCGTGTTAAAACAATGCACATCACTTTTTTTCATAAATCTATCTAAGTGTTTATGTGTATATAATAAGGTTTCGTAGATGTATTGCGATATTACCGTGAGAATGTTAATTTCCTTAAAACGCTCCCTCAAGGAGTCACGTGGCTTCATTTTATAAATGGCACGTATTGCCCGTTTTTGTAAAACAAATATTGCTTGGATGTCTGCTGCTTTCCACCACAGTATGATGCCATATGACATAACACTATGGAAGTAGACAAAATAAACTAGCCTAGCTGTAGCTTTATCAGTAAGTTGCCTTATCGTACGATTACGAACTGCATATGCAGCGGAACTAAGTCTACCCGCGAGTGCCTCAATTTGTGGTCCCCACTGCAAACTTGCATCTATATTAAGTCCTAAGAAAACAGTAGAGTTTACTTTATTTAGAGCCATCATTTATTACAACAGGTACAAAAGGTACAAAAGGTAACTCAAAACAGGTAAGGTAAGGTAAGGAAAACTCTCTAGGGTTAAGCTCGCCTTTGTATATATCTTTTGTTTTATTTTATTTGTAATATGTTTTTCTGTGTACAATAAAGAATTATAAGAATTATAAGAAGGTACACGTCAAACAAATACCTATTATCACAAAATAAGTCAAAAGTACCTTTACATACCTACACTTTTTTTTTACATACATATCTTGACTGCTCTGCTACAAAAGCGATGTGTGTGTGTGCGTGTGTGTGTCGCTGAGTGTGTGATCTCCAGTACGGAGGCCAAGACCGGAAGTTCCCTCCCACTAGTCCAAAAACTACAATATATTACTCACTAGTCTAGCTAGACCAAGCCAAGCGCTAAAGATTGTATAATCGAACACCCGACCTGATGGCTCGTTCCTCCAGGATCCCCTATTTCAATGCCCGAGTGGATCGAAAAGCACTTGCTATTCCACTCTGCTGGAGTTTTATTGAGTCCAATAAAGCTCCAGCAGGTTCCACTTTGAGTACCTAACTGTTTATTTCACACTGCTTCTTCTTTTACTTTACAATATTGCCTTCCGTGTTGCTTGATGATATTGCCTAATGTTAAGCCGTACCCTTACCAAAAGTTTCTGACGTTATCGAATCGCTAGCAGGACGATAGTCAATGTCAAATATTAACCAATCAAGTTATTAAGATTTCTAGTCACCCCGATGTCATTGGCCAATATTTGACACTGACTATCGTTTCGCTAGCGATTCGATAACGTCAGAAACTTGTGGTAAGAGTACCGTTCTACCCATGAATAAAGTACTACATGGATTGAGTGCTAAAATAGCAGAGTGATCCTTCTTACTCCTAGCCTAGAAGATAGCTTGCTATCCTATGTTAGAGAGAAACAAATATTTTGTCACATGACAGTCGTTTTTCCGTTCCGTACCCTGAATATTGGTACCAAGAATGTACATCTTCCTAGATTGGTACCATGAATGTAGTAGTAATTGTGACATTTGGCCTTGTACAAGTTATACTTACACAAATAAGAACAGATAGATATATGCTTGTCTCATTCCAACATATGAACACATTCATATAAAAGAATGAGACTGGTATAATCGATACCGGTTCGTTTTTCGCCTTAGTTCCATGCCTTAGTCCTTCTTCCATGGTTCTACCATGCATGCCACATCACACGACCACCGACGACTGCAGACTCAAAACGACAGCCGTCCTTCAAGGACCGTGCGCCTCGGCAACTAACAACTGAAAGAGACAAGGATTTGATTAGACTCGGTCAGGGACAAGGATTTGATTAGACTCGGTCAGGGACAAGGATTTGATTAGACTCGGTCAGGGACAAGGATTTGATTAGACTCGGTCAGGGGCAAGGATTTGATTAGACTCGGTCAGGGACAAGGATTTGATTAGACTCGGTCAGGGACAAGGATTTGATTAGACTCAGCCAGGGGGCAAGGATTTGATTAGACTCGATCAGGGGCAAGGATTTGATTAGACTCATGTCAGGAGTAAGGATCATTAGACTACTGGAAGAAATCAAGCTGGACAACAGCGGAAGTATTGGATTGAAAGAATCCCGCGTAAGGCTGCGGTTCCATTGACGCGGAGCGGAGCGGAGCGGAGCTTAGCGGTGCATGAATTGACCAATCACTATGCTCGAAATCTCTGCTGGCTGCTCGCTCGCCATAGTGATTGGTCAATTCATGCACCGCTAAGCTCCGCTCCGCCCAGCTCCGCTTCAATGGAAACGCAGCCTTATATAGGTGAATGCTCACGCTTGCGGCACGATTATTTTTTTTTAGTGTTTTTTGCCCATTACATCTCATCAACACTTCTTCATATAGCGAAAGTTGAGTTCGCGAGAACTAGGAAACTTAACACATATGTTTTAATTGATAGTACCTATCTCATAAATATCACCAGTTTAGCTACGATACCCCTAAACAAAAACACTGTAAAAATGTGTTTATGGGTATCATAGCTAAACTGATGTAATTTATGAGATACCATCAATGAAAACATGTGTGATAAGTCTCCTAGTTCTCGCGAACTCAACTTTCGCTATCAGAACAAGTGTTGATGAGCTGTAATGGGCAAAAAACACCAAAAAGTTGAATTTCGCGGCGCAAGCGTGAGCATCTACCAAGCAAGACTACCCGAATTAGAATCTTCCTTTAACTTTAGAATCTAAATCATAAAAAAGTATGTGTATTTTTATTTGAGAAAACCATGAATTTATTATTAGTTTTGTTGGGAAAAAACAGGTTGTTGGAAAAAAAATCAGCGGACGAAAAGTTTGCAAGCGGCCTTATTGAAGCGTCCGGCTAGAGTTCTCTCAGGCAGTGCGGGTATGTTGCTCGTCCGTCCACTGGTCCCCGGCAGCACTATTGGCTGCTTGTACCTCACGTGGAACATCGGGAAGCCGAGATACGTTCTGCAACACAAAAACAGGTCAAAAGCGGTAGCTCATATTTGTTCTATAGGACTGTTAGGTTGGTACGCCATGTCAAAAGCGAGTTAGACTTATGTGGTTCCGTACAAGTCTACAATTGTAACAACTAGGTAAGTAGGGAGACCAATTTGACTTATCTAGTCCTTAGTAACTTAAATTTTCCGTTTCCCGTGGGAAATTAAAGTCGTTTTTGTAAACTATGAGTACCTTATGCCCAAACTTTTAGGCTAAATGCCTTTTATACGTCGTTAATTGACATAGGGGTGACTAGAAATCTTAATAATTTGATTGGTTAATTGCCATCATGCTTTCGTCTAGCCTTGGACACCATGTTATATGTAGGTATCCCAAATTTAAACCTTTTTTCCGTCCATATTTCTGGAAAAATTAACCGTGAGACACGTACAGTACAGACACAATACATGCACTAGAGTGATTCTATGATTCCGTTGGTATAGCTACTGAGGTATGGAATATCAAAAAATACTGGCTATCCTATTATTGCTTTGGTTAATAAAATGTGGACTAATAGACTCCTTAGTTGTATGTACATATTTATGGTTTTTTGAATGATGGGCCATCATGTGGATCGTGCTGGCCACTTGCTCTTTGATGAGCGCGCGGAAAACAACCGACCGATTGCGCGCATCACAGGCCTTCGTGTGGCCACCAGTACGCCGGTGCACATGATCGTGAGCCGTTGAACAAGAACAGCCCTTCCAAAGACACCAGGAAACTTCTGTTGGTTGTAGCTAACTAGACAACCAGACAACTCTCACGCACAATCATCCGTATAAAGTTCTTATGCGGAAAAGGGTACCTATTATGGGCCGTCGCGATGGTCATGATATAGAGGGGCCTTTAACTAAAATTCGGTATAGATAGGCGTAGAACTTTTAATAGTAGGTATTTAGATGGGTAGTCAAAAGCTGTAACGTATAACTTACGGGGTCATTTCTGGAGGACATTGCCACATATATTCAGGGTCCTTGAAGTAGATGACAGGATGATCTGCCTTCGGGTAACCTCTGTAGTAGTCCCTGTGACGCTGACTGGCCTGAACATTTATTTTAGTGGTATATTTATAACTGTTTTACCTAGTACAATCACCTGTGTTGAAGTTACAGATTTGTTCTGTACAGAGATGGAACAGTTGAAGTTAGCCGTTTCGTTGCGCAATAGATTTTTTAGGAACTACATTGTCTTTATTGTTTGTTAAAATCAGTTAAAATCATTTGGTAGGTAATAGACATCAGTGGGTAAAATATTATACCCACTACTTACTCCATGTCAAGCGCGTCTTAGCGGCCAATATCCATAGTCAGATCTGGTACTTACTTCAAAAAATGTCTCAATTTCATCCTGCCTTCCATTATCAACAAATAAAATATCCATTTTAGTGGTTAAAAATTTAATTGTACAAGAATTTGAATTTTTCCGTTAGTTGATTTAGCGCCATGGTCTGTCAAACGAATGGCAGTCGAACAACAAACTAAAATGAAACAAACAAAACAAAACAAAAATTGTCTATGGTAAAAACTTACAAAGGTTTCAAATATACCGTAAAAAGGTTGGTTTGTATAGTGTCAGATATTATCTTATAAAAAGTTTACAGGCTGCCTTATTATATCTTGCAGCTAGTGAACGGTCCGGAAGTTGAGGGAATTCAGATGTACGGCCCAAAGTCGCAGACAAGCCAACAGGTTGTTTGTACCTCACGTGGTATGACGGGAAACTCAGATATACCCTGAAAGATGACGTTATTCAAAACTTAAATTCCTAGTTAGTTATATGACTACCGGTAGATTGCCCTAGGCTAATGTGAAGCTAAACTTACGGAGACATTTCTGGAGGGCATTGCCAAGAATATTCGGGATCCTTGAAGTATGTTAGTGGATGATAACGTTTAGGATAGCCTTTGTAATATTCCCTATGCATTTGACAAGCCTGGAAAGAGAAAAGTGTACACCAACATAGGTAACAGCAAACTAACAACATGAACATAAGGTACCTTAGGTACCTACTGGAAATAGGTTTTGCTGCTGCTTGGTCTATTGACAAACCGAACGACGACGCAGTCTAGAAGTCCGCGCCACGACTGAAGTCCGACGGCCTTTTGAGGAACTAACAGATAACAGAGGTAGATTTTCGCTTTTGCACTTTTGCGCATAGAAACTAGCGCTCCAGTCACCGGACTTCAGTCATGGCGCGGACTCTAGGTCTCTCAACGGATCAAAGGCAAATGTCAAAAATTGGTAAATGGAGGTAGCTAGAAACCGTTCATCATAGATAGCATTCTTTGGGGCTAGTAGGTCCGCTATGAATTTCGCTGCAAACTGGAGGACATGCGCATTGAGGGATCCATCGGAATTGGATGAAATTGCCCATTGTAAAGATCTCTTCGGAAATTTAAGGGGAGAGGGAGGGGGAAGGGGGATACCCCCAGGTACCACCCCCGCCCCGCGGAGATGCATGGTTCCAGATATATTCATACTTAAAGTTTGAGGTTATGTTGCTCGCTAAACACACTCTGCCGAACATTTGATATTGATATTTACATTTGGAAGTGTCGGATTCCGGTATGTACTCTCGCCAGTACTCTCGCGAGGTTGCCCCTGAGTGTCGCTTCACCCATTCGACCTTCGCTACGTTACGGAGGTCGACATCCCACGCGAGCGTTTTTATATACCTACACTATAGGGGCGTGACGCACAAGATCACGTGGAGTCGGGGTGCTCCGTTTCGGTTCTGTCACTTATTTTATCATATTTGGTGTTTTTATGACAATACGAGATCACTACCTACAAAAATTACGTGCATGTAATAACAAATTAAATTCGCGTTTCCTAAGAAAAAAACTAACAAAAAAAAGACATTTCCGCGGGTGGGGAGGTGGTTGGATGGTAAGGGGTAACCAACCCCAATATAATGCAACAAAAATTAACCCCGAATTTCGGATGCCCGATTCTAATGCCGACCCATCTCTTCTCTTGGCATAAGGCGCTACAAACAATTTTCGCCAATGTTATCCTTTCCTTAAATAGGTACCTATGTAGGTATCTTGCTTGAACGACTAGGTTTCGATGTCAAAAGAACGGAAGCAGGGAAGCAGAAAGGAGTCATTAGATCAATACATCAGTATATATTGTAGTTTTTGCATAGTTGTAGCAGGTCTGGTTAATTCCATACATTTTAGAATTAGTTCACACAAAATATCGATAGATGGCAGTACTGGTATCGCTAGGAATATTGAACACATTAATTAGATTATTTTTTCACTTTTTTTGACGGCATTGCGTAAAAAGTACCTCTAGCAGACTTTTTATGTGATTTTAACTAATAAAATAACAAAAATCGTTATAAAATAGTTTTTTTTTTCAATGTTTTTACTGACATCTAGCAATTTCTAACCGAAACATTTTGATTGGGTTCTAAGGTTCTAAGTTTGGTCAAGAAACACATAGATGGCGTTGAAATAAAACCATGTTTCGGAGCAGTGTATTATTCGATAATATTTCGATAGTTACTCCACAGAGTAGTAAGAATACTAACGTGTTACTCTATGATATGATGTGATGAAATACGCTTGATTTCTCAAGTATCATCTAGTGCGCTGTAAAGAAGGCAAGAGAGAAGCGCCATCTAGTACGCTGTTAAGAAAACAAGTAAGAATGCATATTAGTACGTTAGTACCGAGCGCGCGCCACGGGCGCTGCTCTTGCGCGACTTATCGTGGCAACGATCGTAGTACTAAGATTGTCTCTCTGTTGTACGTTAGTATTATTCCTTACTCTGTGGTTGTAGTTTTTGTCTACTTACATCATAAAACATATGAATATCCTCTTGACGCAAAACATCCATGAACATGGTGTATTTAACCATTTTTGTAACTACGAAAATCAATACGTTTGTAGATGGTAGAAAGAAAGAGTAGAAAAGATTGTAAGTTCAGGTAGAAATTGGGGTAGAAAACTGTAGAAAACCGAGCAGTAGAAACAGGCTTATTTTATCAAGTCTAAGAATCACTAAGAATGACAAGAAATCATGTAACTACGTAATGGAACGCAATTGACAATACTTCAACGACTAAAGAATCCTATGGACTTGACATAGAAAAAACGTGTAGGTACATATATATAGGTGTATACATACATGTACATATATAAAAATATATATGTAAGTACATGTCTTCACGCTATGTCCCTTAGGGAGTAGGTAGACAGAACGTAGGGCCAATTAATCGCCAGCTCACGGCCCACCCGATGTAAAGTAGGTAAGTGTAAAGCTCGTCAGATCAATCCCCGTTGTGGAGGCGGTAGAACACGCAGAGATCTAATGGCTCGGCGTTGGCGAAGCGGTTCTAGAGAATCTGAGAGCTTATGGTCACCGATGATTCTAAGAGCTCTTTTCCTTAGGGAGCGAAGAAAAAAAAAAAAAAAAAAAAAAAAAGCGAAAGCGAAGCAGCTGGCACTTGGGTGCCCCGTGCCTTCTTTGGTTTCTATAGTCATTGCAATACTTACATAATATCATTAAAAATATAAAATTCTAAAAAAAAAAAACAGATAGGTGCTAGAAACATGTTTTTTGTTTGTAGATTAAAAACGGTGTTTTGATCTTTAAACAATTTTTTTTTTCAACCCTGCTTGCAAGGTACAAATTATAGGGTCACCTGATAGTAGGTACTTTTAAATTCACCTGATTGGTCAGAGTTTCAGTGTGCATTCTACCATCATATTTTTTGATAAGTGTGCATCTTATTTTTTATAACCACAATATAATCTACATTCTACTAAATCATATTTATAACTACCGCAAAAAATTACAACAGCTTTTTTGGTCTACTAACATATTAGTAGTACATATTACTAGGTAACACATAAATTAGTTACTTAGCTGGTATTTATCTGACCTATACATCGTAAACGATTCTATCTACTCGTAAACTAAGTCCACTCGTTAGTCCTATGCCCTAACATTCCACCGCACGTATTATGGTGTGTTCCCGGGTCGGGTGTGCGTCGTATATTTCTACCATAATTATCTATGTTTCCGAACAAACAAAATGGCGCAATGTCAATCAAACAAAAACGAAACAAAAAACCGGACTCTTCCCGCCATTTTCGAAAAGAGACGTTGTCTACTTTTATTTTATTTCTTTTCCTAGTGTTTTCTTGAGTTATTTTGTGTTATTTTGGTGGCATTTTAACTAATGTAGCTCGTTTAATAAGCACAAGTGTAGTGAAATGAAATGGAAGTGAATTGCGTGACTTTTGAAATTGGTGGAAATTGTCTACCAAAGTTTTAGTAAAATTGGCCACCGTTTTACTATAACATGACTTGACTGTGACTTTGACGACTTGGAAGGAGTGTAACGTTGCAAAATATATTGAAAATACAATATAGTGAAAATACAGATATTTGAAAATGGCAAATGCACAAGCCGTGCGGTGCCAAATATAAAGAAAAAAATAAAATAAAAAAAACCGTTGACAGTTCTCGGTCTACGCAAAAAACCTCGCATTTTGTTTTTTGTTTGTTTGTTGTGTTGTCATTCTTATGTCATCACAAAACGGTTTACGGTTGTCATGGCACCACATTTGAAAATGTATCTGTTATTAGCCTGTTTGAAAAGTTTGTTTTCTGGGCTAAGGGAAAAACGGTATTGATCAATCTACTGAAATAATTGAGATATGCTGAGGATTTTACATTGTAAGTGAAATCAGTGCATCGGAAAATCTGGTGAGTTTTCTATCATTTCAAAGCTTTTCATTGTAGGCATGGACCATAAATAATATGGTCCGTGATTGTAGGTAGGTTTAGATTAGACAATAGGTAACATAAGCAAGAACCACAGGTTACTGGGTCGATAGAGAGTAGGAACCTAATGTTCTGTGTGGTTCTTTCTATGTAACTACCTACAGGATTCTCAGACTAATTATCTACTTTTCTATGTAGGTACCTCTTAATAACAGCACCGCCTAAATAATGCCCAAGTTTAAAAAATTAAACCATTGCTCAGAAAAAACCTGCTAAGTATTAAAATTAGGTAGTTGGATTTGTCCTACAGAACATGGATATGGAGCTTGACACAGACTCCACCCCTGAGGAACCAGATATCTACCTTGACCTCCATAGAGACCCTCGAGTGCTGTGGTTCAAAGAACGGATCCTCTCTTTCATTGGCATCGATGATGATGAGTTATTCTACAACATGTTTGAGGATGGCGATGCTAAGCACAAGCTCGTTACATTTATCACGGCAGCCATCCAGCCAAATGAGCTTTCTTTGGATAAGAGAACCTTCTATATTGCTAAGATTATTGTAGATAAGCTTATTCATGAGGATAAGGAATTCACCGAGTGGAGTAAGTACCTATAAAAAAATGGGTAAGGTTTTATAAGAGCTCTGAAATAACTGTGTCAAGCTTAAGAATAGCCCATTCTATCCCCTGTGATTGTTTTAATTGCTGACTAATGCATATGGAATACAATGGGATATGGGCATCATTATTCATCGGAGTACTTAGCACCAATATCTAATTGGATCACCAGTCCGCTTGCCTGGCATACAAATTACAAATCTCCGATTCCCTTAGATGGTGGAGGAAGACCGTTTTTTTTTTTTTTTGAATGGTGAATTTGTCTGGAGTGTTCTTTGCTATGTTCGATCAAAATCGGTTCAGCCGTTTTATTGCGTTGAGGATTTTTTTAATTTTTACAAAATTAATTACTTGTTTTCTGTTTTGTTTTTGTGCCGACCTCTGTGGCGTGGTGGGCGAAGGTTCGCATGCGACGCAGGAGGTTTCGGGCTCGATTCCCACCTCGGAACAAATATTTGCACAATCTGTAGATATTTTTTCAGGGTGTTCTGGGTATTTTTAACGCCTATTTTTAACTTTTTTGGGCATTAAGTTCGCCTATGTACATTTTTGTTTTGTGCAATAAAGAATATTCTATCTATTCTATCTATTTTTCTATGTATAATAAAAAATATCTATCTATGTAATGTATTGAATTAAGTATATCAGTTATATAGTAGACATAACACAAGCTCTGCTTAGCTTGGGGCTAAATAATGTTGTGTGAACTCAGCATTATTTATTTATTTTGTTCTTTCAGTGCTCCAACTGGTATAATGTTTGGAAGTCTCATCATTGAGCATCTCGTCACTGCTATGCACAATCAATTACATTCTACTTTGAAATCTTTCAGGAATAATACCCCCACCGCCGCCCCCACCCCATCCATCTGGCAAAAAGAAGAAAGGCAAAAAAACCAAGGAGGAACCTTTACCACCACCCGAGCCGGAGGAAGAAGTGATGAAGGACAAAAAGAGCATGAAAAGCATGAAGAGTATGAAGAGCCTGAAAAGTATGAAAAGCATGAAAAGCCCAATTAGTATGAAAGGTATTTTCACAAAAATATATGCTAACCAAATGTTATTGTCTGTTCTTGCTTGCATGACAAAGGAAGGGAAGGTATGTATAAAAGTTCCATACCTCAAAGGTTCCTCTGAATCCATTATAGGATTATTGTAGTGTCCATCTGTCGGTTAAGACTTATATTTTCGGGCAACACTTAATGGATTATGTATGCTAGGCCGAGCCGGATCTGGGCTGTGATGCAGACAAGGCACGGATATAAAATTGTACGAACATTTTATGTGAAGTATTCATGCTACACCGTGCGCCGCCTGAGCCTTTGATGAGCCTTCAATCCCCACACCATATCAAAATCCAGTCAATTGCCAAGGGTTGGGGGTCACGTCCACCTAGGATGCACCCTATGTGGCATTGCACTGCACCCGCCGAGACAAAGATGAAAAGTCTAATATGCCTGTAATTTCACCGGGAACCATACCTTTCAAACCGGAACACAGCAATGCGAGCACTACTGCTTTGCGGCAGAAAAAGGTATTGTGGCAGTACTTCCCCGGACGAACTCTTTCACAAAAAAGATCTACTACTACTAAAACTAACTACTAGGATAATTTTGCTTCCTCATAGTGAAATAATTTTTAGATTGAGATTAGGATCACTAGATCCGGAGATTACCCCCTAACATATGTACAAACTTTACCTCCTTATAATATTAGTATAGGAGTACAGACCGTTCACCATAAGAGGTCCCCGGCCTTAGGAACAGTGCATACGGTGACAGGGGACATCTTACGGTGAACGGTCTGTATATATTATATCTAATTTATTCGTTTTTTACTGCTATTGAAGTTGAACCAGCAGGTAAGGATGTTCTGCCTGTTATATTTGTCATTCCCATGAAGTCCATTCGAAGTGTCACTAGTTCTACCACCCTGCGTCAGATGATGACCAACCCATTGGCCATGTATTGGCTATCAAACTGTAAACTGTGATATAGACTTACTTGAGAGCGTACAACGAAAAGCCACGAAGTTTCCACAAGCCCTGCGTCGTATGTCGTACACAGAGAGACTCCGCGCATTACGCCTCACTACCCTAGAGGAAAGACGTCTGCGTGGCGACCTCATTGAGACCTTCAAGATCCTCTCTGGCACTTACAATTTGCCTGAATTTCATGAAATCTACATTTTAAAAGAAAGCTCTATGTCTTTGAGAGGGCATAGTCGAAAAATATCACGTGGACCATCCAACACAAACACTGCACAGCACTTCCTTAGTAACAGAGTGGTCCATAATTGGAATGATTTACCTGAAGATGTTGTTACTGCCACATCAATAAACGCTTTCAAGAACAAATTAGATAACTGGTTGCGAACGAACAAACTGTTAACAATTAAAGACATTAAAGTGTAATCAGTGCAGCAAGTGAAACTAAGACATTTCAACACTCTGAAATAGGCACATCAGCGAAAGCTGCTCGTCTATAATTTTAAATAATAATAATAATAATAAACGCTAAGTTTTACATATTATGGTACAAGGTAGGTATTTAACCTATGCATAGGGCTACATTTTATTTTAATTACAGAACAATCTGATGGCGCACCTGTGAGGGTTATTGCGTAGTAGACTGACGTTTGATGTCGATTACCAGTTTGCTGTTCATTGCGCAGAGTGTTTGAAATATAACTGTTCTTGTAAAAAAGCTAAAACACGCTGCGCAATGAACAGCAAACTGGTAATCGACATCAAACGTCAAGTCTACTATGCAATTCCCCGGCTGATCCTGTCTGTACCTAACAATAAATACCTCACAGGTTACGTCCACATAGGACGCGCCCTATGCGGCCCTAGCGCCGCCACCCTGACATATAAAGATGAAAAGTCTCATGTGCCTGTAATTTCACCGGCACCCAGAAATGCGAGCACTACTTAACCACTACTTAACCCTGGCTTTGCGGCGGAAATAGGTATGGTGGTAGTACTTCCCCGGACACAAAGAAGCTCAACTACTAACACACATGGTGTTGACATTATTTTATCTAAATGTAGTTTTCGTTTCCAAAGCCGAAGAGATAGAGGCAGCCGTAACCGGCGTGACTGGCGGAGAGAGCGAAGATGAGATGAAAGCCTCCATGATTGTTGCAGTTGAAGAGGAGGAACAACCAGAAGTCGCTCAGAATCTGTACTATTTCCCACCACGTAAGTATTCAATTCTAAAGTGAACTCAGTGTTGAAAGCTCTAAGGTTTAGATAGAGAAAGCGATAGCGGTGAACTGTTACATTGCTTATTGAGTTCGTTCGTTGATGCTTGAATTAACGGATGTTGAAGTGAACAAGCTTAATTTAGAAAAAGCGGCAGCCGGCGTTGCTGACGTGGCTGAGAGCCTCCATAGACACTCCGGTTTAAAAGAGGATTCACCAGTAGTAGCTGAGAACCTGTACTATTCCCAATCAAATAATTGAATGCTAAAGTAAACCCTACGTAGAAGGCTATAAGGTTTAGATAGAAGCAGCCGAGACTAGCGTGACCGACGTGTCATCCAGGTTATCCCAGCTACATACATTACTAGCAATAAAAAGCACGAAAGCATTGAAAGCCTCTTTAATGATAGAGGTTACATTACATTGCTAGCTACATTTAAACACGTTGTTTTTGCATTGCGTAGATCTTACCTCGATCTTACCTAGAGAGCGTCTTAGGTTAACTTTATTATAGCAGTACATAACGGATTTGTTATTTCAGCCCCTGAAGATTTAAACCCAGAGGAAGACGGGACTCTGGAATTCTATAACGTTATTGTAAGACATCTTTCAGCACTACTAATTTACATTCACCCACAGCTAAAGTGTTTAAGGTCTATATTCCTCAACTGCAGTGTTTAATGGTGGGACTTTACATCGCTATTCGTGTTCGTACAGCATATTTTAATAATATAATATAATATGTTCTTTATTCCAGGCAAAAAAAAAGATAAGACAAATATTTGTGAATGCGATCAGCAAATTTGCCAAATAGGTACTTGCGAATATGTTTGTTTGTAGGCGCACCTTCGTCTGTCGTGTCGCTGTCGCGCACTCACCTGAGCGCACGATGTGTGAACGGTAAACGAACCTATTTGCCATATTTGAATTACCTTCGAAGACCGTTCTTCGTGCCATTCTATGTGGGAGGTCTACGCCCAGCAGTGGACTTATGTAGGCTGCTGATCATCATCATATGAATCCGTTGATGTGTGACCAAAACCGAAAAGCGGCTTTGCCTTTGCGCCTTGTCCGTGCAAATAAGGCGAATACTGACAAATAAGTGAAAAGAAAAATGTGAAGTGCCACCATGACAGATTTCCATGAAAAACTTTCTTCAAAACTATGCTTGAGTCTCAATTTACGAACTGTCCGCACAGTTCCGGCTTACGAGCCTAAGTTTCATGTAAATCGCTTAATGATTTAGTTTGCTTATTTTGTATCTGTGGATGAATGCACTTTCCCACTGATCTTTAAAATTTGTTGTAGTCACGCATCTGATGCTAGCACTTCACTTGGCATATTTATTTATTTATTTTATTAAAAGGAGAACCAACAGCTTACATATATTAGAACTATTTAGAACACACATTATGATAGCATTAGAGAGCCTATTAAAGCAGTGCCAATTTGCGCAAACATTTAATTTATTTTGTCAAGCTAAGTAGTACCATGTGTTGTTGGACACATGGTTGATTTTGCCTTGGAAAAATAACGCAAACATTTGCGCCAATACACCAAGTGAAGTGCCGCCATTAGAGTTCTCCGCCACACAAAGGGCGATTACACGGCTTTTTTTCAGGTGTTCTCTACATGATCTGTGTGTTTTGAAGACCTGTGTGGCGTGGCAGGCGAGTAGCCGGATGAGATGCGAGAGTTAGATTCCCGCTGCGGGACAAATGTTTGATGATCTGCAAATATTTGTTCCTGGTCTGGGTGTTGTGGTACCATAGTGCTCATAGTTCCTAATACCCACGACACAGGGGATCCTAGTGTGGGAACAGGACTACGTGTATCTATGTGACTGTTATGTTAGGTTTATCGCAACCGCCCATTTTTGTGATCATAAGCCTCATTTCTCCAGATATTTCATAATATAACATAACACCCACAGTTATATACAAAATCCAGAAGCACAATCGAGCTATTTTGAAACGTTCGAACGTAACGTTTTTGGTACTTATTAATAGTTTAATTACTTAGGAGCACCACAGTACTACAAAACCCGAACCCGGTATAAATAAAATAAATAAATAAATAAATAAATAATGCAGGACAGTTCACACAACATTATCTAGCCCCAAGCTAAGCAGAGCTTGTGTTATGGGTACTAGATAACTGATATACTTAATACAATATAATACATAGATAGATATTTTTTATTATACATAGAAAATACCCAGAACACCCTGAACAAATATCTGCGATCGCACAAATATTTGTTCCGAGGCGGGAATCGAACCCGCAACCTCCTGCGTCGCAGGCCAACCTTAGCCCGCCGCGCCACAGAGGTCGTCAAATATTTGCAGATCATGTATTATTCGAGAACCCGCAACTCTCGCGTTTCTGATTTTGCCACGCTGTTTCGCCAGGTTGTTGTATTCAGTCGTATATTTCTTTATTGACCAGGTATCAGTTCCCCGTATCATCCAATATCCAAAACTAATCCCGTTATTCGGTTCATTCACGCCTCAAGTGACCCATCGCAACCGTCGCTACATTTACTTCGTGAGGCAGACTCGGGAAGAGTTGCCATTAGCTGAGACTGACGCTATCACCAGACTTAAGATGGCAGAAAATGTGCTGACGGGAATGACTTCTGGGAAAGTGTTGACGAGTCTTGGTCTCCAGTTAAAAGAGGTTAGTTCATACTGTAACATAGACTCAGGACGAGTTGCCTTTATCTGAGGCTGACGCCATTACCGCGGAAAATATGCTGATGAGAATTACTTCTGGGAAAGTGTTGATGAGCCTTAGTCTCCAATTGGAAGAGGTTAGTACATACTGTGGCGTAGGCTCAGAAAGAGTTGGCTTTTGACGCCATCACCAGACTTAAGATGGCAGAAAATGTGCTGACAGGAATGACTTCTGGGAAAGTGTTGATGAGTCTTGGTGTACAGTTAACAGAGGTTAGTTCATACTGTAGCATAGACTCAGGAAGAGTTGCCTCTATCTGAGACTGACGCCATCACCAGACTAAAGATGGCGGAAAATGTGCTGACGGGAATGACTTCTGGGATTATAGAATGGAAACTATCGTGGTTGGATCGTCGAACGCGGTCGTTCGCGCTGCTCATGATGCAGAGGCTTCTGAATTCAGTCTCGAAACGTCAGAAAGCGACGAAAAACAGTGGTAATTAGCCGTTATTCATTTAAAATGACTTCTGGGATGTTCATCATGCTTGGTCTACTGTTGAAAAGGCTATACATCTTGTAAATATACACTCTAGTATTTGGTATTCATTCCAAGTCGACGATGCCTCCTAACGCTTCCTAAGGTCTTGACGAACAGCCATTCAACAAAGTGATCATATAAAGGCCCCGTTGCATTGTAGTTCGATTTGGCGGATGTCATTAGAAAATATTTCCGGATAAACAGACGGACAACAAAGTAACCATTTAGTGGTTCTGTTGAACCTTTTCAGGTACGCAACTCTAAAAATATCGGTAAAATTAACCCGAACTTTTTGGGGTTTTCAACAAGTATCGTTGGTATAAGATTTGTTTTTTTGTGTTTTTTTGTGGTATATTTTTTCGTTGTTATTAAACACATTCCTAAATAAGCCAGCAGCCAGGATAAATCTTATACCAACGATACTTGTTGAAAACCCCAAAAAGTTCGTTTTTTTTTTTTTTTTTTTTTTTTTTTTTCGGTTCATTAATATGCAAGAAGGGGTTAGCCAGTTTAGTCTTGGAAAAGCAATGGCTGCGATGAGCTCACCATTGGTCACGTCTAAGTCCCAACGTTTATTCGACCCACAGTGATTAAAAACCCATTAGAGCTCTGCCTAAGAGGAAAAAGGGTTGTGTATTTGTGTCTATGTATATTATGTAATGTTTGTCAGGTTTTATAATGAAATGTTTTGTTTACGCTTGCAGGCGTTTATACCTTTGTTCACTAAGCAGTTCCGTGAAGTGGCAGTGAAGAGTGGCGATGGGAACCAATCGTCGCTCTCTCGGCAGACCTCTTACGCGGGCGCGCATCATAAAGTGGGCGAGACAGCGTCACAGGTACCTACACAACTCTCCCTACCGCTTTAGTAAATACTGGCCTTAAGGTGGTTGCTTTCGCTTGAGTCGCGAAATTCAATTTTTTTCGGGTTTTTTGCTCATCACAGGTCGTCAGCACTTCTTCAGAAAGTGAAAACTATGTTGCCAGTAATTATATGACCTAACACACAAATTTTATTCTATAGCATCACATAAATATCGTTAGTTTAGCTACGATTGTGCTTCAATGGTATTTACAGTGTTTTTTGTTTCAAGCACATTCATAGCCAAACTAATGATATTTAAGTGATACTATAAATTAAAACTTATGTGTTAGGTCATATAATTACCGGCAACATAGTTTTCGCTATCGGAAGAAGTGTTGACGAGATGTGACGAGCAAAAAACACGAAAAAAATTGAATTTCGCGCCACAAGCGAAAGCAACCACCTTAAAGAGTCCATATACCTCACATTGCTTAGCATATGATCCTTTGTAGGGATTTTCATACAACAATACTGCAGGATTCATTTTTTTAAATAAATATATCTGGAAGTTAAGAGGACTAATGCTATGCATTAGGTTTGGCGAAAACACGATTCCATAAAAAAGTCTATAAGGAAAAAAAACGAAGTTGCCTCCTAATTTCAAACACGATTTTTTAATTGTTAGGTTATAAATAAAATAAAATGATGAAATGAATGAATAAACAGATTCAATGTTCGATTCCCGCTGCGGGACAAATGTTGGTATGATCTTCAAATATTTGTTCCGGGTCCGGGTGTAATGGTTCCATAGTACTCGTAGTTTCTGATACCCACGACAAAGGGAGTCCTAGTGTGGGGTCAGGACTATGTATGTGACTGTTGGGTGTTATGTTATGTGTTAATGAATACTAACAAAAAAAAAACAGTTTAAAATTTCAGTCTGTTATATTATAGCTAAGAACACACTTGATCAAAGTTTTATTATTTTTCAAGTGTAAACCACACCTTATGGATAACATTAAATTTTAAATGTAACACAAAAATTCCGTTCCAGCGGGACACTTGATCAAGTCACGTTTCCAACAAAATAAAACGTAATCAAAATCGGTTTATCTTTTTGGGAGATACGATGCCACAGGCAGTACAAAGATACACACGTCAAACTTATATGAACCCTCTTTTTGCGTCTTGTCTATAAATACCTAATATCTTGAAACTTTGCATGTTAATTGACCTAGATATTAAAAAGGCTTATATTTCTTGGAGTTTAGTCCTTTCAATCGATTTTAATATAAGGCCCACGGTACGCAAATAAATGGGGAGTAAAACCGTAAAATCGAGCGTTAACAAAAAGCGAAGTCCGTTATGTTTTCCTCTGAGCAACGTATTCGCGCGACTTATACTGAACTGGACTGCAGTAAACTCAAGTCGCGAGTCGGAGTATCAACACACCTATTTTATTGTAAAGTTTAATATTCGCAATAATAAAAAAAAGCGCACGACACCCGCTAGCGCGAGCAAGATGGCAGGCGGTTTTCCGCGTGTGTTGATGAAGGAGCATAAATCGTTGTCCAATAGAATTTTAAGATATTCCCTCTTAAAACTCTATAGGACAATGATTTATGCGTTCCTCTATTTCCTTTCTGTATTTTTGTTTTGTTGTTAAGAATGATCTTGATTGCGTTATTTTCTAGGTGAATTACCTGAGGCCTTCGGACTACCGAAGGATGTCTAATATTGCTAGAGGAGAAAATGCCGAAAGAAGGTAAAATTTGTCCCAATTTACCTAATTCTCTATACAACGTGGAGCCACAATAACGACACGGGTAGAGCTATTTTCAGTAATCAATAAAATACTAATTCGACGTAATAATGAACGACCATAATTTTAATTTAAAAAAAAAATTGTATTCAAAACTTACAAATAAAGAATTCTATAGTAATGTAAGTGAGTGCTTAATACGCGAACGCCCCTTAAATAAGGGGGAAATGTAGAAGACTGTCATCATGCCCAACACTCAAATCCATACAATACGACAGTATTGTATGGATATGAGTGTTGGGCACCAAGACGACTGATGAAAGAAGAGAGCATGCTACGGAGATGCGTATATCAGAGGAAGTTTGAAAGTAGCGCCAGTAACAGAAAAGATGAGTACTATGCTAGCGTGGTATGGGCAAGTTATGTGAATGGAAAACAGCCTTGTTACCAGGAGAGTGATGAATATGAATGTGGATGGATACAAGAGTAGAGGCAGGCCTAAAAGAGAGGGGTGGACTGTGTGAAACATAATAATATAATAATAAATTTTATTGATCACCAATATTTGGAAATCATGAAAAACAAAGGTAATATAAATAGTTTCAATAATACAGGTTGTACGAGGGTGAATCAAATAGGTCTTGGAATTGCCAATAAAACGCCAAAAGATATAACAATAAGTAATAATAAGTAATACGTTATTTTTCTACGTAATGCCCTTCTTTCTAACTCTAAAATTAGTTTTTTTTCTCACTATTCTCTTCTTCCTTTTTTTCTCTCTTTTCTTCTTTCTTTTACTTTCTTTCTCTTTTCTCTCGGCTTTTCTTTCTTTTCATTCAGGTTTTGTTTCACAATCAATAAGTAAAGTTCTAAGTACACTACCTCAAATATAACTGCTGAGTAAACAAGTATTTGCTAAGTTGTTGTTGTTGTTGTGTCTAAGTTGTTGTTGTTGTTGTTGGTGTTTGTTTGTTGTTTGTTAAGTTTTTTAGTAGTTTTGATTGGTAGTGTTTATAATAATAATAAATAATGCTGGACAGTTAACACAACATTATCTAGCCCCAAGCTAAGCAGAGCTTGTATTATGGGTACTAGATAACTGATATACTTAGTACAATACATTACATAGATAGATATTTTTTATTATACATAGAAAATACCCAGAACACCCTGAACAAATATCTGCAGATCGTACAAATATTTGTTCCGAGGCGGGAATCGAATCCGCAACCTCCTGCGTCGCAGGAGAACCTTCGCCTGAGACAGTGATAAAGAGGTGATTAATCTATATCTGTAGATTAATCACCACTTTATCTGCTCAGGAAGTCAAAAGTTAACGAAAGGATTTAACCTCTAAGATAATTAACTCGCTAAGTAGGTAACTAAACCTTTACTTATTGATTGGTGAAAGTAAGCCTTATAGTAACCTATTAGGCTAGTAGCCTAGTAGTAGTTAATGTAACGCTTCTCCAGTTTTCGTATTCCCTCCGAAAAAAAAAAAACATTTCCTCGAGTTTCAAAAAACTCCTCTACAGCGGGTTTTACCTCGTCGTCGTCTAAATTTTGTTCCACGGTACGCAACTCTTAGCAATAATTTAGAATATGAGCAAAATCGGTCAAGATCTTGTCAAGATATAGATTATGCAAGTAGGTATCCGCCAGACTTTGAAATTCTTGTAAAAACAGGTAATAGAATATTATTATACCGATTTGTACAATTGTACGATTGCATATCTCGTGCAATGCATATCGTTGCATATCTATTGAAATGGCAATGGGCTGGACATATATGCCGTTGAACCGACAACCGCTGGGGTAAACGTGTTCTAGAGTGGAGACCACGTCTTGGTAAACGTAGTGTGGGCGCCCCCTGGCGAGGTGGAGCGACGATCTGCGTAAGGCGGCTGGTAGAAAGTGGATGGGAAGAGCTGGAAATCGGTCGAAATGGTGAGCATTGGGAGAGGCCTATGTCCAGCAGTGGACAGATGCAGGCTGATGATGATGATGATGATAATATCTCGTGAGGTTTTTAGAATTAGATAACTTTTTAATTATGTTAAACGCTAATTTTGGATGTAAACTGAAAAAAAAATGGTGCAAAAAAGTTTATCTACTGTTTGCAGAACTACTAGTTTATACAAATCTTAAAACTGTTTTTTTTTATTCTAGGATGATGAACATGAGGTCAGAATCTGAAATATCTATGGATAAGCCGCGACAGAAAAAAACAAAGTCGGCCACGTCGGATGTAAGTTTTATGAAGTATTTCGATTCGGTCGATTCGATTAAAAAAATACAAATGAAACAGTTGTGCTACCTGAAAACCGCTGGTAACGATTTAAAGGTAGCCCAACTGATCCAAATCACTACATGACGGAAGCGTCCCTAATAGTTATAAATAAATATTGTTTTTTTTTCTACCGTCTGGTAGTACCAGACGGAAGCGTCCTTAAGGTGCTGGCTGCATTGCCACGCTGTATGGCAATAATGATATGTTGAGCCAGCTATTGAGTCACGCGTTAATTCGACCAGCTGCCCTGAAAGAATTTGGAAAACGCGAAGGGCCCACTCGACCCCGAAAGGCTGAAATAAGTTTTTTTTTTATTATAGAGTTCATCGTTATTGGACCTTGAATCTATGCAGATGGAAAAGCAGATATCCACAGCAGATGAGGTCACAAAAGACATCAAAGATCTAGTGGGCGTAGTAGACTGGTAAGTGATTGAAATCGTTAATTCGGCGTATTACTGGTTCTCTTTTGGTTGCTTTGAGTTAGGTTCAATCCACACCAAGATGGCAGCGGCTGACAGCGGCCGGCAGCGGCGGCTCATCGCGTGTAGTCGCCAGACTTCTCGAGCGACGCGAGACTTTCGAGCCTCAAGCGATACTATAAAGTTTAAAATGCTAAATATCTGAAACTGCTCGCCTCTGAACTACCGGCCGCTAGCACCTTGCTATGAATTAAGTCTTGGGTCAGTTCAGTTGCCAAGTGAGTTACAATAAATAAAATAATAAGTAATACTGGACAGTAAAAATATTTGTTCCGAGGCGGAAATCGAACCCGCAACCAGCAGGCGAACCTTCTCCCGCCGCGCTACAGAGGTCGTCAATGATGATGATGTACGTACTAAAGTCTAAACTTTCCAGGACTATAGAACACATAGAAGGGGAGATTCACCTCCCCATGCCCAACATACCGATGCTAACCGAGGAACACCACGGCAAGGTAGTTTTTAACGACCCCGAGTTGACGTCACAATTGGAGGAGGCTGTCATGATGTGGCAGTCGCATATCGACAGCACTATAGAAGCTTGCTTGGGGAAAGTAAGTCATCATATCAGCTCATAGTAGTAGTAGTAGAGCTTTTTTAGTAGTAGTAGAGCTTTTTTGTGAAAGAGTTCGTCCGGGGAATTACTACTACCATACCTATTTCTGCCGCAAAGCAGTGGTGCTCGCATTGCTGTGTTACGGTTTGTAGGGTAAGACATAAGGGTGCCGGTGAAATGGGGAAACACACTGCTTATTTATCACGCTAGGTGGCGCATAATCGCTGGTTTTGTTTCTTAGCCAAGCAAAGGTCTATCAATGTTAAAAAAAAAACTGACAAAAGTGGCTAGTATTAATTATGTCAAAAATTTACAATTTTAGTATGAGAAATAGACAAGACCACTAAATGTCAAGCTCCAGCGATGGTGGCGTCATCTGAGATTAGTTTTGCCTGTGGCTCCCCATTGACGTGACCTATGAGGTAATGCACTGTCATTGGCAGAGGCTACCACCCAACATCACTAAACTCCATACTGCAACCGACGTATCGGATTGTGGTTCGCGGTGAACTCAATGTAGTCGTGCTTACGGGACCCTTTCCCTTTGCAGACTCGAGAAGGCCAAGGTCCAGTGGCTGAATACAAATACTGGCGGGAAAGAGACGCAGAGATATCACTGCTAGTGGAGCAACTGAAACAGCCGATGGTTGTCAAGATAATGGGCTTACTGGAGAAGGCTGACTCCACTTATCTTGAGGTAAGTTTATTACTAGAATCGACTAAGTATCAGCTGTAAGCTCTGATGTTCACGCTTTGGCTCGGGCCCTATTCAGGACTAGGGAAAAAGTGGATAAGCGCCTTCCCTGGTCTTACGAGCTTAACATTCATACTACTGATCTGGCAGAGATCGCCCATAGCGATATGACCGCCTATTGAACTTCCTTGATAAGTTTGTATGTTAACATTTTAATAATATACCACTAATTACCAACCAGGTGGGATTCGAACTGGTCGGAGATGCATTAGACCGCCACGCTACTGTCGTTTTTTTAATGTTTAATTAACTTGCAATGTTTTGATGTTAGATTGTTTCTTTAGGTTTCTTGCAAGCTGAATTAAAATCACTTCTTGAAATCCGATTTTGAAATTTTGCATACCTGTGAAGTTTCGATGACAATACAATATTGGTGACGCGCGCTGATCTGATGATGGAGTCAGAAGGTGGACAACGGCACTCCTTCATGAATAATAGACTGGCCGTGTTTGGGCTCATTTTGATCAGCACACCGTTCTGCTTAATACGTTCATCATCTGTCGGATGTACACTTATTAAAAGCTTGTTTTAAATAATCCATTTTTTCAACGATAAACATTGAGGCCCTCGGGCGGCTTGACAAACTCCGACACCAGAGGCCAGCACTACCTCATATGAAACGAACGAACGATAAACATTATTTTTTAAGTTTTTTGATAAAAGTGATTGTTTTATTACAGGGTTTCAAAAACTACAAAGAGAAACTATTGGACCAGTACAATTTAGCTGGCGACAACTTGAAGTTCTTATCTACTTTGATGCGTTTTTTTACGGTGAATCTTCAAAAATATATTATTTTTCAGGAATTTGTACTTTAATGCTCCCGTGATACAAACGAGTTTCCTTTACAGGTGATCGAAGATGACTCACCACTTCAACTAGTGATAGATATGCTTCCAGAGCTGGTTGAAAGTCTCTACATGATGTGGGTGCTGTCGAAGGGGTACCGGACCGATGAGACTATGATCCCGCTTCTATCACGGATCTCGTGGGCTCTGTGCGATAAAGTGGAGCGATTTTTGAATGTTCACAAGCTATTTGAGTGAGTTTCCATCTCATTACCACACGTATCTTTGGCCTCTGGTAGCGTACAGACAGATAACAACGTTTATTGATGTTAGTGCTGTGTAAAGGTAAGTAATAGAAAAGCTCCTAGAGCTAGTTGAAGGTACCTATGTGTGGGTTTTACTTTACATGATGTGGGGTTTGTCGGAGGAATATCAAACCGATATTGAGACGGGACCGCATCAGTCTAGGATCAGCTAGATTCTGCTATAAGCTAAAGCTGATTGGATAATTTTAAGGAGTTGAAAATAACGAAGTAGCTGTGCATTCCGTCTCCTCCCATGGATGTCGTAAAAGCCGACTCACGGATTACCTAGACTTGTTAGTAAGATTCGTTGGTATAAGATTTGTCCTGGCTGCTAGCTGTTATTACTGGAAGAAAGCGTTAGCAGAGTCAGTCGTGGGAAGCAATGGCGGCGTTGAGCTCACCACTTGTCACGTCTATATTCCCACGATGGTGCAATCCACGGTGAAAGGAGGATAGGCAGAGGAAAAAGGAAAAACAGCGTGCGTCTATGTATGTATGTAAGTAGGAATAACGCCTTTCGTCCCGTATTGACCACTTCCCAAAGTGACCACTTCGCTAAATACGTTTTCTCTTTGTATGGCAAAGTGCATCATCATCATCATCATTAGCAGATGTTAGGCGTCGACTGATGGCTTCAGTGATGTCACTGGCTTGACGCAGCCTCCCATAGAATGCAATACTCACCTCATTTGCCATAATCACCACTCTTGGATTGCTATCGCCGTATGTTGAGTTCTTGTGTGGATACTGCTGCCCATCCCTTAGTCGGCTTTTACGACATCCACAGGAGGAGATGCAGGGGTCTATTCTAAGGCCGGACACACCACAGCCACGGTGCGCAATTTAATATCCCCTTGATTATTGATACAGGAAACCAAACGAAGAAATCCTTAGCCTATCGCGCGCTGGTCAAACCATACTAGAGCTCTGGCACACACTGTACAAGCAGACTCGACGCAACATCGAGCTGAGCGGGAAGGGGGATCGCTGGGAGTTCGATCAGCCACTGCTCTTTACAAGGACAGACTACATCGCGACAGTTGCTAAGGATTTGGCTGAAGCAATTCAGGTGAAACAAACCATTATACATATATTTTTAGGGATCGAAGTTGCCCGCGTCTGAAAATACCCTCGCGACCCTTCACGTGATCTCTGGATTGTGCCAAACGGGTAACAATATTTCTGGTGGTAGGCTTTGGCCGGCGCTTGTCACCACCCGAAAAAACCAGTCCGACGATCATCTTTTTCATGTTTCGGATTGATGCTGTGGATGCGACGGGTCTGAGCAGTTCTTGCACTGGATTCAGCATGAGCGTTTTCGAGACCGCAACACAGTGTGCCGGGAGGGTAGGCTTGGAGGGTAGCGGGATCCGAAGCACGGTTCTTCGCTGGCTGACCGCAGGTTGTAGGGGGCCCAACTATTGAGCTAGCCACTGCCAAGGCTGCCCCGCCACAAGTCGCTGGCGGCGAGTACCTGGCTGAGACGCCAGAGATGCGGGTCCGATTCCCGCTGCAGGACAAATGTTATTATATGTTCTATATAAAAACGGCTTTTGCGAACCGCAAGAGGTTTTTTTTTGTATGAAGATTTCTGCCTGTGATTGGCGCAGCCTTAAATGATTACTCTTTTCCCAGGTCTTGATAGACTTCGAACGTATATTCGGGCTTGAGCTCAAGTCCATCATAAGCGATCCGACACAAATAGATGACGTGCGCAAACGAGTCAAAAACCTCGTGTATCCCATTCGAACCATAGATTTCAGCGTCTTTGTGTTTGATAATAAGGAGAACTGGGATGTAATTATGGGAGACTTTTGGAAAGAGGTGCGCTATCTGGAAGAAGAGGCGAAGACTTATATAAACGCTAGTTTTGGAAGTTTAAGGTAACTCATTTCAGATATTTTATGGTTGTTATGTTCTTCCGTGGTGTTTCCGGCCTATAAGAACAGATCCCTTCCTCTCCTCCCGTATATGTTGTGAAAGCTGACTAAGCTGGATTACGCCAGGGGATGGGCATCCGCCTGAGTTCTCAACACCAATCTGCTTGCTTGGCGTGGGTGATTTTGGCAAATCCCGGAGTTTCTCTGAAAGATAAAATCCGAAATGAGGTTATCCGACAGAGAACTAAAATCATTGACATATCCCACCGGATTAGCAAGCTGAAGTGGCAATGGGCTGGTCATATATGTCGAAGAACCGACAACCGTTGGGGTAAGCGAGTTCTTGAGTGGAGACCGTGTCTTGGCAAACGTAGCGTGGGGCACCCTCTGGCTAGGTGGAGTTACCTACGAAAGGCGGCGGGGGCAGAAAGTGGATGAGAAGAGCCGAACACCGGGCCCAGTGGCGCGTATTGGGAGAGGCCTATGTCCCGCAGTGGACTAGTGTGGGCTGATGATGATACATAGAGACATACACACTAATGTTAATGTTAAAGAACTCCATTTTCCGCATTCGAACTCTATGGGCGGTCCATTAAGCGTGGGAGTTGTCCGACTAGGTAGTTACCCAGCCTAACTCCGTCCAGAAGCACATAAGTTTCCTGGGGTCTTCGCAGGCTTGGCGGAGTGACCTCGGGTTGTAGAGGATTTGTTTACGTTGAGCTGCTACTCCCACACATTCCAGGACTACGTGGGCAGCCGATTCTTCTTCAGTCACACATCCTCTGCAGAGCGGGCTGTCTGTGGCTCCGATGTTGAAGAGGTGTTTGTTCAGGAGACAGTGTCCTGTGAGTGTCGCCACGATGGTGCGAAGATCTATTCTTTGAAGGTTGAGCAGGCGACGTGTCAGTTATGGTAAGGCAGCCGGTAGGGCTGCTCTTGACTGTCTGCAGTCCGTAATACGTGCCCAGCGTTCATTGTGTTGGCTATTGGTGCGGAGCCGCATCCATGTGCGTAGCTGAGAGATGGGCTTTCTGTGGTTGTTCCCGACCCTCTTCTAGCAAGCTCATCTGCGGCGTCGTTACCCACATACACACTATGACATCAAACTCAGTCAGGATTTAAAAAGGAATGAATAACGTGACTGTAATTGTGATTGTAGGCTGACGCTGAGATTACATTTGATTTGCAGATCGTCCGAGGAAGCTCTATCGGTGCTGCTCAAGTTCCTCGAGTTCGGCATGCGCGAGTCCATTCGCAAGCAGCTCTCTACCAAGTTCGACCTGGTGATGCGTCAGTTCATCAAAGAGATCACTGGGATTGAGGACAAGTTCACGGTGCGTGCTTTTTACAAGCTTTTAGTAACCCACTTCATAAAAGGAGGAGATTCTCAATTTGTCGGAATCTTTTGTTTTTAGGTTTCCGTAAAAAAACTACGGAACCCTTATAGATTCGTCATGTCTGTCTGTCTGTCTGTCCGTGTATGTCACAACCTTTTTTTTCCGAAACTATAAGAGCTATACTGTTAAAACTTGGTAGGTAGATGTATTCTGTTACACAAAAATTTAAAAAAAATAATTATTTTTGGGATTCCCCATACTTAGAACTGATCCTCGAAATTTTTTTTTTCATCAAACCTATACGTGTGGGGTTTCTATGGATAGGTCTTCAAAAATGATGTTGAGGTTTCTGATATAATTTTTTTCTAAACTGAATAGTTTGCGCGAGAGACACATCCAAAGTGGTAAAAAGTCCCCCTCCCCGTAACTTCTAAAATAAGAGAATGATAAAACTAAAAAAATTATATGATGTACATTACCATGTAAACTTTCACTCAAAATTGGTTTGAACGAGATCTAGTAAGTAGTTTTTTATTTTTGGGGTTCCCCATACTTAGAATTGAAACTCAAAAATTTGTTTTTCATCAAAACCTATACGTGTGGGGTATCTATGGATAGGTCTTCAAAAATGATATTGAGGTTTCTAATATCATTTTTTTCTAAACTGAATAGTTTGCGCGAGAGACGCTTCCAAAGTGGTAAAAAGTGTGTGTCCCCCCCCCCCCCCCCCCCCATAACTTCTAAATTAAGAGAATGATAAAACTAAAAAAAATTATATAATGTACATTACCATGTAAACTTTCACTCAAAATTTGTTTGAACGAGATCTAGTAAGTATTTTTTTTTTTTAATACGTCATTAATCGTAATCCATCCAAGAACTTTTATATTATGTTACTTGCTGCTACGGAACCCTTCATGGGCGAGTCTGACACGCACTTGGCCGCTTTTTTTTATGTATGTTACCCAATGCCTCCCACACTGCTTATTTATCACGCTAGGTGGCGCATAATCGCTGGTGTTGTTTGGTAGCCAAAAAAGGTCTCTCAATGTAAAAAAAAAAAACAAACAATAGTGTCAAATATCAATGGATAATTTTGCATTTCAGTGTAAAAATAAAGGTACACACCGTTTCCCTTTTGATGAGAAAAAGACAAGACCACTAAATGACAAGCACCAGGGATGGTGGCGCGATTACTCGAAGACGTCTGGAGCGATTTCGAAAAATCTTTTTTGTTTTAAAGGGTATATTCCAAGGGAACACGTACGAAAAAACGTTAAAAGGTTCTGCCTCCTTATTCACTATGACCAAACGTGACATGACGCGGGCTCGTTACGACATCTGCGTGGAATCATCGTATATAATACTTATGACGTCACACGTTATTGGCAAGAAATCTCTTATGGTCATAGATAATAAGGGTCCTGGTTCTGTTATAAATAATTCAATAAATCAATAATGCTGGACAGTTCACACAACATTAACTAGCCCCAAGCTAAGCAGAGCTTGTGTTATGGGTACTAGATAACTGATATACTTAATACAATACATTACATAGATATATATTTTTTACTATGCATAGAAAACACCCAGAACACCCTGGACAAATATCTGCAGATCGTGAAAATATTTGTTCTGAGGCGGCAATCGAACCCGCAATCTCCTGCGTCGCAGGCGAACCTTCGCACGCCGCGCCACAGAGGTCGTTGTTATGGTAATAATGTCCAGAATTCGCGTGATAGGGGCCTTCAGATAAACACTGGTAGGTGGTAGGTGATATTCCAAGGTGTCAATTACCTTATTCTGGTGATTCGCTTCGACCGCCCGATCGCCTAATCGCGTTCACTTAACATTTAAATCAATTCAATGAATGAAGTAATCATAGATATACCGCAGTTTGTAAAAAAAATTGACGAGCCATAGTTCGTTACGCTTTGCGGCGGCGCCACGTCCCTGGTGCGCAGGTTGCGGGCCAGCTCCACCACCGTGCTGGCAATGATTGCTGCTAGGGTGGATTGTCCTTATACTAGGCACTGCTGCGAGCGACACCTGCCCAGCAATCCAATTATTTTTTAAGGTTTTTATTGTTTACGTATGTTATGTTACCTTCCTTTATGAGTTTCGCTCGAAATATACTTATTTGATTTGATTTTGATTTGGTAAGTATCCGTATATATTATATTATGTGTTAATGTGCATCATCTATGACAATAAATGAATTCAATTAATTTCAATTCAATTCTTATTTGTTTATTTTTCAGCGTTACCGCAAAAACCCGCCCCTGCTCAGGAACCACCCGCCAACCGCTGGGGCTATCTACTGGGCGAGAGCGCTCTTCAACAAGATGAAAGGTCCTATCATGCGTTTTCAAAAGGTAAACACTAGGGACGAGATAAATTAGATATTTACTTACATACATACATGGGTACAGAAACGTTGGTCGTCCAGCAGCGAGATGGGCAGACGATATCGCATGCGTTGCGGGCCGAACCTCGATGAGACTGGCGCGGGACCGTGAGGAATGGCACAGACAAAGAGAGGCCTATACTCAGCAGTAGGTGAAGTCAGGGTGTGGATGTTGATACATACATACATACATAGACACACGCCTTTTTCCCCGAAAGGGTATGAAGAGCGAGTAGTTCCTGTTTGTCTCCGAAGAGCCTCAAATGGGTCTCTTTTCACCGTGGGAAGAAAGCGTTAGCAGAGTTAGTCGTGGGAAGCAATGGCGGCGATAAGCTCACCACTTGTCACGTCTATATTCTACGATAGTGCAACCCACTGTGAAAAGAGGCCCAAAGAGGCTCTGCCTACCCCTTCGGGAAATGAGGCGTGTGTCTATGTATGTATGTACGCCGCGCTTTACGCGAACTTTTGCATCTGTCTTTGTTCTACGTGGCCTGATCCATCCGACCCTACCGCAGGTGCCAGAACTGAATGACAGCGTGCAGAAAAAGGAAGCTTTCCTCCAATACAAAGCATTTTCCAAAGTCATCAAGGATTACGAAGACAATAAATACAAGGACTGGGTGCAAGAAGCTTCGGAGTTTGTCGATAACATGATGAAGAATAACATACTAAAAGTCGCGTTTATGAAGGAAGATGGTGAGTAGCCATTCAATGGGGAGACACACTGCTTATTTATCACGCTAGGTGGCGCATAATCGCTGGTGTTGTTTCGTAGCAAACAAAGATCTATCAATGTTTAAAAAAAAACTGGCAAAAGTGTCAAATATCAATGGATAATTTTAGTAAATAAACATTAAATAATAGTCTGGTATAAAACATGCCTCTGTGTAGTGCATTTCTGTGTAAAAATAAAGGTACACACCGTTTCCATTCTGATGAGAAAAAGACAAGACCACTAAATAAAAAGCACCAGCGATGGTGGCGCCATCTGAGATTAGTTTTGCCTGTGGCTCTCCATTATTATGTGTGAGAAGCGGTAAAAAAAATAGGCTGAGGAAAGTTACTCCTTGCACGACAGTTTCTTGTTGCATTAGCTTGCCGTCACGCAAAACACCTCAGTACCATCCTTACCTCATCAGTATTTGAACCAGCCTTTGAACTGCTAAGTAATGGAACAAGTTGCAGTCGTCTCTCTTTCCTGATAACTATAATCTGGGTCTCTTCTATAGGCTAGAGTTAATAGGTGCCTTCTAGAACTTCGTCCTCCAACGTCGGTCACCAGGTGAAATCGCAGTCAAACTTAGAACAATGTTAATTTATATAGAAAAAGTATGGCATGTGTTCGTATAATGTTTTTTTTATACTACTTGTAATAGCGGATCAAGCAGATGGCCCACCTGATGTTAAGTGATACCCTCTGCCTATGAACAGTGCATTACCTCATAGGTCACGTCCACCTAGGACGCGCCTATGTGGCATTGCACTGCGCCCTGAGACATAAAGATGAAAAGTCTCATGCGCCTGTTATTTCACCCGCACCCTTACCCTTCAAACTGGAACACAGAAATGCGAGCACTATTGCTTTGCGGCAGAAATATGTATGGTGGTAGTACTTCCCCGGACGGTATAAATTGGTATTTTTGTTGAATATATATACCTTGTTTAGAGCCAGCGCCAACTACCGGTCGCGGAATGCAAGCAACGGCCGCAGGACGAGCTCGCGCCGCCAAGAAGAAAGGCTCCGATATTTCGTTGCGGCCCGCTGATGTCGTGAACAAGGAACTCGCTGAAAAACGAAAAAGGGACAAAGCGAGTAAGTAGTTCATCAGTAATATTAACATAACATAACAATAACATAAAACGTCAGTAAACTGTTGACGACCTCTGTGGTGCGTCGGGCGAGTAGCTGGCTGTGCATGCGAGATGTTGCGGGTTCGATTCCCACTGCAGCATAAATATTTGTATAATAAATAAATAAATCAATAAAGCTGAAAAGTTCACACAACATTATCTAGCCCCAAGCTAAGCAGAGCTTGTGTTATGGGTACTAGACAACTGATATACTTAATACAATACATCACATAAAAGCATCTTAGGAACGCTTCCGTGTGTTAGTGATTTGGATCAGTTGAGCTACCATTAGATCGCTAGCAGCGGTCTTCAGGTAGCACAAATGTTTCATATGTATTTTTTACATACCTTGTATTAGTTGTATAATTCTTTCTGTAAATAAAAAAAAATAAAAAAAAACATTACATAAATAGATATTTTTTATTATACATAATACATTATTATACGTATGATAAATGAAAGGGTTGATAAGCTTGAAGGCGTGTATGTGTGTATGTCTTATATGTATGCATTTTGAACACGCTTCACTTCTAACAAACTAACTAACAAACAATGTAATCTTATCTTGGAATCGATTTTTCGACCACATCCCGATTTACAATTGAACTGTAATTTGACATATCTCTAAGTTCGGATGACAATACAATATGATGGTGACAGCGAGCTGATCTGATGATGGGGACGGAAGGTGGACAACGGAACTCCTCGATGATAAATAGTAGCCAGGCAGTGTTTGCGCTCATTTGAATCAGCTCACAGTTCCGACTACTAGCTTTAGTAAAGCGTGTTTTGAAATTAAAAAAAAAACTATTTCTTTGTTGCGACGTTGCTCCAGAACGGGTGATCTGATTTCAATGCGGACTTTTTCGTATGAAAGATGGTGTTTGCGAGATGGTTCTTAGCTATGTTTAGTGGAAATTGGTGCAGCCGTTTCCAGGATCATCAGCTCCACATCTTTATAAGGGACCTCGGGCATTTTTGCGGCCTTCAGTTTGAGCTCTATATATTAATTTTTGACAATAGAATAGCCGGTTTTCAGTCAGGCTTCAGGGTCTGATGATGACCAGCATAGGATGAACAGGTTCTAGGGTACTACTGAAGACGAATCTTCAAGTTTGACCTTTAACTTAAAATTAAGATGACTTTAAATAAAATGAATTATAAATTGTAATGCAATTTGTTATAAATATTAATTGCCATTTTATAGCAGTTATTGTACCACATCTTTAATCTATATCTAATAGGTACTAACGGCTTTTGTACTATTTTTCTTTTAGTAATGGCTTGTCAATTGTCAGTTATCAATAATATTTTATTCAATGAAATCACAAAGATCAAAACTAATTTTACTCCGGTTCCAACGCGACTAAACCTAGAAGAATCAGGCAACAAACACGGCTTGACTTTCTTTGATGATCCTTCTTACTACTAGGTGGGGAGCGCCTGTGTGCCTCGAGAACAAGGAGAAGCTGATTCAAAAGACAAGTAATTAATTTAAAAAAAACCCCCAACGCTGAACGGCTGAACCGATTTTGATCAAACAAAGCTAAGAACACTCCCGACAAACACACCATTCAAACAAAAAAAAAAAAACATCTGTTCGGGAGCTACGATTGGACAGACAGACATACGCACACACACAGACACGTCAAACTTATAACACACCTTCGTTTTTCATTGGGGGTTAAAAAATAAGGACTAACTTAAAAACCTAGAAAATAGTCAAAAGTAAGATGTAAAGACATGTCATGACATGACATGTCTTCCTCTCGCAGCATCCAGGGTCTGATGATGATCAGCACACGATAAACAGGATCAAAGAGCGCAGCGAGTGCTCCGATTTCAATGCAATGTTATTTGTATAAAACTCTGAAAATTGTGAAAATTAATTTGAATTTGTATAGTATTTACTTGTGTTTTCAGTAATGCTGATGCGGATACCCGGACAACATTATGAAAACGTCAGATCACCTAGCTCTGTGTCTCTGCTGGCCAAAGAGGGATTGGTAAGTTTACAGCAACTAGTTTAATTTGTGACATAGAAGAAATAGCATTTACGACCTCTGTAGCGCGTCGGGCGAGTAGCCGGCTGAGATGTGAAAGGTTGCCGGTTCGATTCCCGCTGCAAGACAAATGTTTTTATGATCTGCAAATATTTGTTCCGGGTCTGGGTGTTATGGTACCATGGTACTCGTAGTTTCTGATACCCACGATACAGGGAATCCTAGTGTGGGATCGGCCCCCCTATTCCCTATCTTGAAAGTCACTCAGTGACCAACGTTTGACAAGTAAAATTACCATCAATTGTCAATTCTTAATAGTATTTTTTTTTTATTGATGATCATTCTTCTTGTCAAACGTTAGTCACCGAGTGACTTTCAGTTAGGGAATAGTAGGGGGGCAGGACTATGTATGTGACTGTTGAGTGTTGTGTGTTATTTATCTATTTCTTATTAGTTTTATTGGATGCTTGAAGCTGATTATGGTGGATCTTATTTTAATTTGACATGTATTCTTGTACTCATTTTAACAATAAATAAATGAGTCTGAACTCTCTCTATCTCTCTCATAATTCTGGTTCCTTAACTCTCTTCCAGACGGATGTGACCTGGCGCGACTTGACCGTACATAAGCTGATGCAGGAGTATTCCTTGGAGTTCCAACCAAATTTCGACAAGAACATCTTCCTCGTCATATATGAGGCTGAGCTAATGGAACAATTAGGTAACTAACCTTTTCGCTGTTAACTGAATTAAAGGTATTCACGGATAGATTATGGTCAGTTTTGTTCAGTGGTAGCGCCCACTTAATCTATATATTAAATTTTGATGTTGTCAGTGTCTTAAAACTTCGTTAAAAACTTCGAAAGAAATATTCATTCAAAAATAAACCACGCGCCGTTCGAAAAAGCGGTTTTTATTGAATATCTCGTGAAATATAGATAATTTTTTAAAACTCCGTGGGTGAACCCTCCGTTTTATTGTATTGATTTTATTAATCCAATTTATTACCCAATAATCTATAAAATATTGACAAACAATCGAATCTAGCCAAAAAGAGGTAACCTTGTGATTTTTTTTATCGAGAAAATTTTGTCCATTAGTTTTTCTGTCTGGGTGATCCCTCTGTATTAATATTTTTAATTTGAATATTGTACTTGTTTTTTTTTTTTTTTTTTTTTTCCTTAACCTTTTGTTCTCATCTGCTGGGCAAAGGTCTCCCCCAAAATTTTCCAGGCATCCCGGCCTTTGTTTAGTCAGTTAAAAATCTAATCTAAGATTGGTAATTTTGCGTTATACCCCACCACCGTCGCCTGCCAATCGTGATTGCAGAAATTCATTGCATTCTGGGCTCGTTGTCCGGCAAGGAACGTACATCTAATGATTAGGTACTTTTCTTATGATTTCAGGTTTTGAGCTTCCCGCTAACATCCGCAACGTGGCAATGCAACGCGCTCGCCTTTACTATGAGCTGGAAGCACTCTCTGGCGTCATAGTGAAATACAACCACAGCACGACATCTCTCAGCCCCTCGGAGACGCATCTCATGAAGAAACATCTGCTGGATATGGAGAGGCACATCCTGCCGGGGCTCACGAGACTGCCGTGGACTGCATTGGGCATTAAGGACTACATCAAGGATATTACTAAAGGTACGCTCAAATACAACCACAGCACGACATCTCTCAGCCCCTCGGAGACACATCTCATGAAGAAGCACCTGCTGGATATGGAGAGGCACATCCTGCCGGGGCTCACGAGACTGCCGTGGACTGCATTGGGCATTAAGGACTACATCAAGGATATTACTAAAGGTACGCTCAAATACAACCACAGCACGACATCTCTCAGCCCCTCGGAGACACATCTCATGAAGAAGCACCTGCTGGATATGGAGAGGCACATCCTGCCGGGGCTCACGAGACTGCCGTGGACTGCATTGGGCATTAAGGACTACATCAAGGATATTACTAAAGGTACGCTTAAAATACAACCACAGCACGACATCTCTCAGCCCCTCGGAGACACATCTCATGAAGAAGCACCTGCTGGATATGGAGAGGCACATCCTGCCGGGGCTCACGAGACTGCCGTGGACTGCATTGGGCATTAAGGACTACATCAAGGATATTACTAAAGGTACGCTTAAAATACAACCACAGCACGACATCTCTCAGCCCCTCGGAGACACATCTCATGAAGAAGCACCTGCTGGATATGGAGAGGCACATCCTGCCGGGGCTCACGAGACTGCCGTGGACTCCATTGGGCATTAAGGACTACATCAAGGATATTACTAAAGGTACGCTTAAAGCTTAAAAGGGTGATCGACGTACGAGGCTTAAAACAACGGTTTTAAGGCCGTCGACGAAAAATTACGATTTCTATAGACATGGTGTTTTCTATGGTGTTTCCGGCCTAAGAATAGACCCCTCCGTCTCCTCCCGTGGATGTCGTAAAAACCGACTAAGGGATTACCCGGCCTGTCAGTAAAATTCATTGGTATAAGATTTTTCTTGGCTGCTAGCTTATTATGGAATGTGTTATTACTGGAAGAAAGCGTTAGCCGAGTCAGTCGTTTGAAGCAATGGCGGCGATGAGCTCACCACTTGTCACGTCTATATTCCACGATGGTGCAACCCACTGTGAAAAGAGGCCCATTGAGGCTCTGCCTACCCCTTCGGGGAAAAACGCGTTTGTCTATGTATGTATGTATAACACAACATAAAGTCGCAAGTCTGACCGACGTACGCGACTGATGTCAGCGACAGGGATTCGGGCCTGAGAATAGTCCCGTCCAATGGACGCCTCGTCCAGCAGTGACTGTCTACCTGCTCTGATAATTATGAACAGGGGCAGCATGAGCACGGGCCAAGTAACATTTAACATATCACACAAGATACCACACTAGGATCCCCTGTGTCGTGGGTATCAGAACGGTACGAGTAGCATTGTACCACAACACCCAGACCCGGAACAAATATGAGCAGATGGTGCAAACATTCGTAATAAATGAGGAGATCCCTAGAAGAACCAAGATAACCGACATAATTCACGGAATTAGCAATTTGAAGTGGCAATGGGCAGGACATATAGCTCGTTGGGGGATAAAAGCTCTCGACTGGCAACCGCGAACCGGACGCCGCGGTATAAGGCGCAAGCCAGATAGAAACGACGCGGGCGTGGCGCGCCAAGAGCGTACCTCTTGATCTGTTTTGCACCAAGTCTCTCTTTCTACATTTTGTATATATGAACGAACATTGGAAAGGCTTCGCGACGGCACGCCACGGTAGCGACGCGGGCGCGCCGCGGGCCAACGATACACACCGTCCCGTCGTGAGCGTGCCACGGGCGCATCCGATACGCGCCGTTTCTATCTGGCTTGCGTCTAAGATGCTCTCGATAGACATATTATAAAGATTGCAGAAAGCCGTTGGATGGAGGCGGCTCGATACGTTTGTCGTGGTATTCTATGGGGGAGTCCTAATGATGATGATAAAATTAAAAGTGATGTTGAATCTTAAAAATAATGTATTGTATGTACTTCATCATTTGTAGGTGAAAACTCCCTCCAAGCCGTATACAAGCAACTCAAAATGGTAGAGAAGGAGATCCAATCTCTCATCGATCAGATAGAAATGTTTGATATGTTCCCGTATATTCGTCCGAAAAACTACGTGGATGCTGAGACCGGGCTGCCGGATGATACCTGGATATACCCTTGCAAGGTGATACTAAGTTGGCGCTCTTAATCAAATCTTAGCAGAGGAAGATTAGAATTGTGCTACCTCGATAGAAGGCTGGAAGTGGCAGGAGGGAGGGGAGGGGTTTTGGGAACACCCCCTCCTAAAAACGCGTGTCTCCGGCAAGAACCGGCGGCACAAGGCTATCCCCTGACATTGACATTTTAAAATGAGGCCAGTAAATGTCTTTTTGCTGATGGTAATGAGTAATCTAAGCAAGATTTTAAATTAATAGTGGTGGGAACCGAGTTATTTAGGTCCACTGCTATATTTATGTTCATGTTTGTGAATTCACATTTGCTACGACTATATTGGTATATTTGCATTTGAAACGGCCAAACAAATCTTCCTAAAGAAGCCATACCACTTTATATCTGTGCGTATTAGACACATAGGTTCGTGTGTTGAACTAAACGCCCTGCATGCTTTCGTTCATCAAATATCTCGGGAAACAAAACATAAAATGTTTTTATTCTTACCTAAAGTTTCCCTAAACATGTATCAAGATTCAAAATGGTCAAGTTTATGTTTCAAATTAGTAAATTTCTTGTTTCATATTGGTAAATGGGGATAAATCTCATTAATTTAATTTCCAATTTCTTTACAAATTAGCCTATTTCTTGTTTTAAATTGGTCCATTTCTTGTTTTACATATCAATTACATGTTTAAAATTAATGAATTTCTTGTTTAATTTTAGTGACTTTGTTTCAGACATATTTTGTAGAAGTGGAAAACGAACGCCTGGAACGCACCGCGCAGGTGTCGCGAATCTATGACCGGATTGGGCCAATTTTGATGAAGCTGGAGTATTTGATTCTTGGAACCAGTACCGGGAAGTCAGTTGTGATGACAACCTACTATAATTATTGGGAGAAGAAGATCTTCAAGTGTATTGTTAAGTAAGCAAACTGTGAAAAGAGAGTTACTGGCTGGATAGATAGATAGATTGTTGACTAGCAACTTTTCGGATGAAAAGCTGTTAACCCCCCCCCCCCCCCCCCCCCCCCTTCCAACTCTCCCCACCCCCCTCAAAATCCCCTCAGCCTCCTACCTCAATATATCCACACACTAAATACCATCAAAATCTAAAGCAGTTCCACACGCCCCCCTTATGTAACTCGCTGATAATTTAGCTTTCAATAGGGGAAAGAATTTTTAAAATCGTAATTTATCTATAGAAACATACAAAGTTTACCTCTTTACGAGTATAATATTAGTGTACAATATATTGATTTTCGGGTTAAACTTACGTTGGTATTGAATCAAGTATATAGGTACACCCGAGGTTTGGAGCAGTTTAGATGCCCTTAGTCAGTGGGTGTTACTCCCTAGCGTGGCACGGAGGGCACTGCTCCTCAGGCCCGGGGCCGGCTCAATCAATATAATCAAAATATATAAAATCGTTGCGTGACTGACTGACTGACTACCCCTACCGTGCACTAAGAAAGGAATTCCAGAAATTCAACCTAAGGGGTTGCAGCGAGGTGTTGAAGTTTGTATGGAAAAGTACACGAGGACGAAGTCGCGGGCGTTCCCCTTACGAAAGTTTTGATTATTAAAAAAACTATTGTTATTTCATGTTTTCAGCTTCACGCTAGAAAACCTTGAGCAATTCCAGCACATGCTTAGCGTTGATACTCCGATGTTCCAAATCGACGCTACCCTGGTCCCGCCTGACATCACTATGCGGCCGACTCCATCTGAAATCTGCAATATCCTAGGATACAATATCAAGCATTTTCTTAACAGGTAACAACATATTAAGGGCCCTAACTCAACGAGATGCCATGGCGGCGTCGCCGGCTACGTATCCAAACAATTCATATTCAAATGTATGGCAGTTAACTCACTTGGCAACAGTTTGTCAACGTCGCCAATTTGGAAGCGTAGCCACAACCAACGGGTCACTTTGTGGAGACTGGATACCTGGCATGCTGGCGACGTAGCCAATATAATGTACACGAGCAAGCTGCACTCACTCACTCTGTGTCCAACCGGTCGCCAAGACAGACGGACAGCGCACACACGCACGTCCATTCTCTATGTCGAGAACTGAAACAACTGATTAGTCACTGGCTACTCCATATGACAACCGAAGGTAGCCAGAGGTAGCCATGGATACGTAGCCGGCGACGTCGCCATGGCATCTCGGTGAGTTAGGGCCCTAAAAGCCATAAACACGAGGCATTTCAAGAACGAAAAACTTTGAAAATTAAGACGTCGTAGAACTAAAGTTATTCGCCATGTAGCGTCCTCTGTAGCGCATCGGGCGAGTAGCCGGCTGAGGTTGCGGGTTCGATTCCCGCTGCGGCAGAAATGTTGTATGATATGCAAATATCTGTTCCAGTGCTGGGTGTTGGTACCATGGTACTTGTAGTTTCTGGTAACCACGGCACTGGGGATCCTAGTTTGGGATCTGCCGGCCTAGCCAGACGGCATTCGCTACGAAGCGATTCCATAATCTACATTTGAAATACAACACAATAGACCACGTGACATTTCAATAGCTAATGCCAATCTCATACATTGTTGGCTTTTCTACTAGCGATGTCATACTGGTGTTTGTCTAAGGCCACGACTATGTACGTGACTGTTGGATGCTATGTTATGTATGTTATTGTCTTGTACCAAATTTCAACATAGTTTATTATTATTCAAGTGTAAACCACACTTTATGGATAACATTAAATTTAAATGTAACCCAAAAATTTCGTTCCAGCAGGAACGAAATTTTTGGAATATTTGGTGGAATTTAAATTCAACATATTTCGGTCGGTAGATTAGGAGAAAATATGTTGTGAAAGACCGACAGACAGACACGAGAGTGTTTAACAGTTCCGCTGGTACCTTTTGAGGTACCCACAAGTTTCTGACGTTATCGAATCGCTAGAGAAACGATAGTCAGTGTCAAATATTGGCCAATGACATCGGGGTGACTAGAAATCTTAATAACTTGATTGGTTAATATTTGACATTGACTATCGTCTCGCTAGCGATTCGATAACGTTATAAACTTGTGGTAAGGGCACGGATGTATAAAAAAACATGTATTTTTTCAAGACTGACCGCTTTCCCTCGTTGGATGAAGCAAACTTGTATCCCATGCCCGCCGCAACGCGACACCGAAGCTACTGGAAATGAGTTCTACGTATTCTCATACTTCGAGGATGTGCTGCGGGTCGTCTCCATCAATGACGTCACGCTCCTGATACAGGACACCATCTACCGGCTCACGCAGGACATCAATGTCTATGTGCAGAAGTGAGTACACTTCTTCTTCTTATCGTGTCGATGCTATATATTTGTATATTTGTGCTATGTATTTCAAATAACTTTGGAGTAATAGGTGGCCACCTTAATCGCATTATCTGTGGCCGCGTTGAGGTCTTCCCTCGTACAGGTGTTTGGGCACGAGGGGCACACCAACAAGTGTGGCATGGACTGTGTTAGAGCACCGCAGTCGCATTGGGTTAGACTCGGCTCCCTGAACCCCCATTTGCACAAGTTGAGTCTGCAGCGGCCAACCTGAGTCCGGAGTCGATTTAGCGACTTCCACACGGGCCACTGCAGATCATGTCCTGGTGGTAGCTGCTCCTTTGGTCACCCCAAAGGAGCAGCTACACACTCAAACTAGTAGAATAGAAAACCTAAATTGACTACCGCTACCGTTCATTTGGTTATTAACTAGCTTTGTAGCTTTGGTTACTAACCTCAGTAGCGTGTTGGGCGAGTAGCCGGCTGAGAAGCGAAAGGTTGCTAGTTCGATTCCCGCTGCGGGACAAATGTTTGTATGACCTGCAAATATTTGTTCCGGGTCTGGGTGTCATGGTACTATGGTACTCGTAGTTTCTGATACCCACTACAGGAATCCTAGTGTGGGATCAGGACTATGTATGTGACTGTTATGTTATGTCATGTTATGTTTTACGCCGTTAGTATACCGACGCATTCGCATGTGGCATTAAACTGCGCACACCAACCTTGTACAAAGATGAAAAAACTTATGTGCCTGTTATTCCACGAGCATGCATTTTTTTTAAATATTACGGTAGATCCTCGATTGACCGCGGTTTCACCTGTTTGTACGTGATGATGTGGTTGAAGTTGGAGCACGAAGGTTTAGAAGGCACCTATTCACTCTTGCCTTAAAGAGACCCACATTATAGTTTTCAGGAAAGGCAGACTTGTTCCATTCCTTAGCAGTTCGTAAACCCTTCAAACTGGACCACAGCAATGCGAGCACTACTTTTTTGTGGCAGAAAGTACTTCCGCGGACGAACTCTATCACCAGGTCACTGAATTAAACTCAGTTTCGGGTTTGCTGTGCCTCATATCAGACCTGCTGAAATGGCCAATGGTAATTGGAGGGGTCATTAAATCAGTGTGGCTTTAAGACAATATGTTAAAATTTTGGAGTCGTTGCGGTACATGCTCACTCAGTAACAGTAAAGTTACAAACTTGATGTTAAATCAGTTTCCGCTATCTGAATAAGTGTTGATGTGCAAAAAACACGAAAAAAATTGAATTTCGCGGCACAAGCGAAAGCAACCACCTTAATACAGTAATTACTTGAGGATGAAAATAAAAAAAACTAAATAAATCATTGACTAGAAACACGATTTGAGAAACCTTTCACGATACCATTTTTTTTTTAAATTGGTCCTCCTAAAACCCGTTTTAGGTCCCTTCTTCGCTTAGAGAAAATATTATTCGTAATTTTGTATACTATTCAGTAGGAGGTTACATTACTTAGATTAATAGAAGATAATTTATTTTTATATTTGCTACTTAAGAAACAAAACGAAGTTTTATCATTTGTCGCTTACGTCAGTTACTTCCGAGCTGAATAAATCTATACCTCATCTCTTGCCGGGTTCAATAACGGCAATGAGCAATAGCGCTGTCACTTTCTTGCAGCTATTGTTGTTGTTTTTTTCTAGACTCCGCCCATTTGGTATTTAACATCCCCTTAATCATTTACACCCTCTATTTGCAGATGGCTAAAATACCAGCACCTCTGGGCATTCGACAAAAACCTCTCGTGCGAGAAATACGTACAGAAGTACGAACAGATCCAAAAGTACGACGAAAAGTTCTTTTTCTTCGAAGACATCATCGCCGAACTGAATGGGCACGTGAAGTTTGTAGACGTTGGCGCTATAAGAGTGAATCTTAGGCCCGTTATAAAGCAAGTGCAGGATCATGCGCAGGAGTGGAAGAATATACTGGGGCACTGTATAGCGACCAAGACGAGGATGAATATGTACGATTTAAAGAACCAGATTGACGTGAGGACACTTTTATTTAATTTGCTTGTATTTTAAGTAATACAGGGCTGTTATTCGCTATGACCATATGAGATTACTTGACAATAACGTGTGATGTCACAATGTATTCTGAACGATGATTCCACGCAGATACCGTAACGAGCCCGCGTTATGTCACGTTTGGTTATAGCGAATAAGGGGGCAGAACGTTTTTGGTTCTTCAATCATTTCCGTATCGCAGTCCCACTCCCGCTCATATACCTACCTCATAATGTGAGCGAGACGCACGCATCCTCCCCGCCGCGGAGAGTCGAACGCGAATCAAAAACCGACATGGCTGCAATTTAATTCGTCTCCGCTGTCGTCGCGATAAAAGCGTTGATGATTGTGTAAAATCTGTAAACTGAATGAATTGAATGGATCGTACTTGCAAATCGTCGCTACACACCAGCATTGTGTTATAAAGGCACTATGCACCTTCTTAATTAGTACTGCCTTACCGAATCCTACGCAGTTCTGTTGTCACCCGTCTTATTTGTATCAATCAAATTTAGTGTTAAAAGCGTAAACAAAAAAAAAAAAAAAAAAAAATTTGCTTGCAATCGGATCTTCCGGGGATCGCGTGCGTATCGGTGATTTATAGAAGAAGTAACAATTAGTTACTCCTGCTGTATATCACCGGTTCTTTGTTCACGTCAGGAGACGAGCTTGAAGTATGCTAAAATAATTGTTACTACTGCTTATTTCACCGGGTTTTCAGTAGTAGAAAAGTAGGGGAAATTTAAATGATCCACACTGTTAATTAAGAGAAGTTCCGATTGCAAGCAACAACAACTTATTTTTGTTTCTTTTTTTTTGTTGTTTACGCAGTTTGAGCTATATTTTGCGAAATGCACAAGAAACTCAATTTGATATAAAGCAAAAGTAACTAAAGCTAGGTTCATATGTTGTATCGGGGTGTGTTGGGGTGCCTTCTGTTGTGTCACGGAGTGTTCATGCTGATGTGTTGTGTTGTGGCGCAATATTGCGCATTTTCAGATGATTCATCGTGTCAAATTCCTGATACCATGATCATTATGTTCTTTACATTTAGTGTCATAGAGTACTCTTTATTGCCGTACTAACTCGATAAGATCATCGGACATTTTTAAAAAGAAGAACGAATTAAAAAAAACGGTATCTAGTTACGGAATGAACTGCATCCCTCGTGGTTACGCGTAGTAATGGCAGATTCATATTGATGTGGCGTGTTGTGACCCGACAGATCCCCCACCACCTCTCTGGCGCGACCGAGCGTCGACCAATTTTACCGCGACAGAACGCGCCACAACACAACACAATTTACTAATGTGAATCTAGTCATAGGTAATAAACGTAACCGATTGCGTTCTGGCGCGCCACGACACACCCGACACAGCAATATGAACCTAGCTTTATTGGCACTTCTGCTTCATATCACCGGTTTTTGTTTTTTTGCCCCCAGTCGCTCCGTGCGACAATGAACATGAACATAAAGGGCCTGGAGGACTTCAAACTGGTGATGGCGACCATAACGCTGGTGCAGGCCATGACCATTACTGCTGAAGTGAGGTACCGCGGCATGCAGGAGCTGTTCAACATGCTGCGGCAGCACGACATCGATGTAAGTATTTCAAACTGGTGATGGCGGCGATAACGCTGGTGCAGGCCATGACTATTACTGCTGAAGTGAGGTACCGCGGCATGCAGGAGCTGTTCAACATGCTGCGGCAGCACGACATCGATGTAAGTACTTCAAACTGGTGATGGCGACGATAACGCTGGTGCAGGCCATGACCATTACTGCTGAAGTGAGGTACCGCGGCATGCAGGAAATGAAATGAAATGAAATGAAATGAAATGAAATCAAATGAAATGAAATGAAATGATTTATTTGCGTGAATACAGGTAGTTTGGTTCATAATCTATTTTTAGTATCACTGTACTCGACTAGATTGTCGTGCAAATATTTAATTTTTAATTTTAGCATTATACATAGGTACCTAATAATTCTTATAATAATAATTTTGTGAAAAATTTCATGCATTTAAATTAAATTTAATATAATACTAAAAAACACGGTAAATACAAGTTATTAAATGTCAATTCAATGAAACAATTTGCGAAGTAGGCACATTATAATAATAACAAGATTTAGAATTTTTATTTAAAATATTCATCAATTGAATAAAAACATTTATCACAGAGCCACCTATACATTTTATTTTTAAATTCATTTTCCCTTAACTCTCGAAATTCATTAGGTAATTTGTTATAAATATTAATAGCCATCTTAAAGCAGTTTTTGTCACACATTTTTAATCTATATCTAGGTACTATTAGCGGCTTTTGTACAATTTTTCTTTTAGTTATAGCGTTTTCATCTTTTTTAAATAGCTTTGGATTGTTCCTAACAAACTTGAACATTTCATATAAATATATGGATGGGAGCGTAAGAAGATTGTGCTTTATAAACAAAGGTCTACATGAATCGGTCCATTTTAGGCCAAATATTGACCGAATACACTTCTTTTGCGCTATAAAAGCTCTCTGAGAATCCGTAGAATTACCCCATATTATAACCCCATATCTTAGAATGGAACACACATGGCTATGGTAAACTGTTAAAGCTGTTTCAATGTTAGTAAGATTTCTAATTTTCCTCAATGCGAATATAAATTTGTTTACTTTCTTACAAACACTATCTGTTTGCATTTTCCAATTGCAAAATTGGTCTATAGTTATACCTAGAAAATTTATATTATTTACAAGTTCAATGTCATGATTATTATACTTTATGTCAATTTTATCATTTATATTTTTGCTATTATATGTCATGTATTTCATAAACTTAGTCTTATCTGTGTTGATTTTTAAATTATTAGATTCTAGCCAATTAATTAAATCATGCAATGCTTTGTTAGCAACATTCAAAACAATTTCAGAAGATTTCTCTTTTATTAAAACAGTAGTGTCGTCCGCAAACAAAACAGTGTACTGATCTGTTGATTTCGGTAACTCGTTGATGTAAATTATGAATAATATTGGGCCAAGAACACTCCCTTGTGGGACGCCGTAACAGTTTTCCAAATATGGCGATCTATAGGTTACCTGCGTTTTGGTTTCGTAGCACATCTTTTTTATTTCTGTACATTGCTGTCGTCCTCTTAGGTAGCTTTCAAACCAACTGAATGCAGGACCTCTAATGCCACAATGCTCTAACTTGTCCAATAAACTGATATGACACACTGTGTCGAAAGCTTTACTCATGTCTAAAAATATAGCAACAGGGATATCTTTTCTATCAATCGCATCCAAAATTTCCTTAACTAGATTAAAGCATGCCAACGTTGTCGATTTTTTTTTGACCATACTTTTGTTCATTTAAGACATTATTTTTTTCCAAAAACTTCATAACTCTCTGACTCATGGTTCTTTCGAATATTTTTGAAAATATAGGTACTAAAGTAATGGGTCTGTAGTTTCCAGTATCTGATTTCGCACCCTTTTTAAAGAGAGGTTTTACCACGGAATATTTTAAGCTTTCTGGAAATACACCATTTTCTAGAGATACATTTATAATGTGTGTTAGTGGTTCAATGAAATGACATAAATTTTGTTTTATTAATTTAGTATTGATTTCGTCATATCCCGCCGAATTAGTGTTACGTAAGCTCATAGTAATTTTAAATATTTCAAGGCAATCCACTGGCTCAAGATAAATCGATTTTGCTAATCTACTAACCTTAGTTTTAGCTTGATTATTTTTTACATCCTTATTGTTTGCAATATCAATGAAAAATGTATTGAAACAGGCCGCTATATCGTCGCCATTTTTAAGTAAATTATCACAATCAACTAATTCTTTTATTTCATTATGTTTGTAGTTATTTTTCAGCGTATCATTTACTACCTTTCAGGTTGCTTTACATTTATTTTCAGCGTTTGTAATAAAACATTTGTTTTTGTGTTTCTGGATATTAGAATAGAATAGTGTTTATTTCATAACTTAAGAATACATTACATAGTGCTTATATAGGTACTTAAGGTTAAAACAACTAGTGATAATTAGGGTAGGCACTATGAGGTTTAGGAACCTACCTCCCGTGCTAGTTTAAAACTGTGTTACGGCGAGGTAGCTCTTAACTCCCCATGCATGCAGTTAAATTAGAGCTAATGAATGCATTAAATTAAGAAAATAATTAAAATAAACATACATAATGAAGGATAATAATAATAGATATTAACTATATTGTAATTAAATACAATAAAGTTTTAAATAAACGTACTACTAAAACCAACCTAACATAGTTAGACTAACATGCAAAATCAAAAACACCAAAAATACAAATAGACGCGAAAAGAAATTATACAGCAAACAATAACAAATTTTTTTTTTATTTTTTTTTTTTATTTTTTATCCAAAACTAAACAATACGACCTACAACTTTACATTATTTAATAATAACTAATAATTTTTCAGTAGTATCATAATCGTATTGTAGTAATAGCCCTTCTATAGTTTTACCACATAAATACCTGCTTACGTCCTTTATTAATTGAATTTTACTGAACCGATTATATAAAAAAGGTCCCAGAAAATACGCAAAACCATGCGCAAATGCAGTTCTGCATGCTGGGACTTTGTACACCTCATGCGCTCTTCTACTAGATACTTTGTCGATTTGGCCCGGATGAGAATGCTGTCTCATTACAATGGTTTTAATAAAGAGCTGGCGCACTGCTAACACTTGACATTCTCTATAGAGATATTAACAACACATTTCTTTAATATCTTACTATAATTTCGGTATATAAGTTTATTGTTGTCAAAGTCAAAGTCAAAGTTAAAAGTATTTTATTCATTGAAATCACAAGGATCATTTTGAATCGTCTTAAAAAATAAATTTACAGTTACTCCTGTTCCAACGCAACCAGACCTAGAAGAATCAGGCAACAAACACGGTCTGTTTTTCTTTTGATGATCCTTCTTACTACTAGGTGGAGAGCGCCTGTGTGGTGCCTCGAGAACAAGTTGAAGCTGATTCAAGGAAAAAAGGAAAACCAAATTAAAAGCCTTACTTAGGTAGGCAGTCAAAAGTAAGATGATAGAGAGAATCAGCAAAAGTTCATAAGGCAGCACACACTACGCTTGATATACACATAAATAACACATCAGTAATAAATTATATGCAGGTACAGACATTGCAAATTGACAAATTAGGTGTCGAGGGGCAGAGCGACATCAGGCCACGCGGCTTTATCATTAACATAGTCATGTAGTGTGTAATACGCTTTCTTAATTAAATTATTCTTTATGTAAGATTTAAATCTTCGAATCGAAAGTTTAGAAGCACTTTCTGGAAGTTTATTATAGAACCGAACAGAATTCCCCATAAAAGACCCACTTACTTTTTTTAATCTAAATTTGGGAATACTCAGTTTATTTTTATTTCTCGTGTTAAAACAATGCACGTCACTTTTTTTCATAAATCTATCTAAGTGTTTATGTGTATATAATAAGGTTTCGTAGATGTATTGCGATATTACGGTGAGAATGTTAATTTCCTTAAAACGCTCCCTCAAGGAGTCACGTGGCTTCATTTTATAAATGGCACGTATTGCCCGTTTTTGTAAAACAAATATTGCTTGGATGTCTGCTGCTTTCCCCCACAGAATGATGCCATATGACATAACACTATGGAAGTAGCCAAAATAAACTAGCCTAGCTGTAGCTTCATCAGTAAGCTGCCTTATCGTACGAACTGCATATGCAGCGGAACTAAGTCTACCCGCAAGTGCCTCAATTTGTGGTCCCCACTGCAAACTTGCATCAATATTAAGTCCTAAGAAAACAGTAGAGTTTACAAGATTGAGTGTCTCGCCATTTACTTTAATATTAGTTGGGTAATGTTTTACATTTGGCAAAGTGAATTTAATGCATTTCGTTTTTTTAGCATTAAGCAACAGATTATTTACTGTGAACCAATCAAGAACTCGCGATAGTGATTTATTTAGATCATCGTAATTAGCTTTTGACCTATCAACTTTGAAAATTAAAGACGTATCGTCAGCAAATAAAACTATATCACATATGTCTTTTACATAAAAAGGGAGATCGTTAATGTATACTAAAAATAGAAATGGGCCTAGTATTGAACCCTGGGGCACTCCCATAACAATAGACGATCCTGAAGACCTTTCACCACCAACGTCAACTTTTTGTACTCTATTGGATAAGTAAGAATTTACAAGGTTAATTGCCTGATTTTGGATGCCATAATGTTTTAAGGATAATCGTCTTGATTACTAAAAGCTCGGTTCACGGTAGATGGCGTGGAAACTTATTGTATTACTTTTTTATTTTTTTGCTAAATTCGGGCGTCTTTCGTGTTTTATTTTATCGTTCGCGGCTAAGTTGTAGTTGTAAGAATTTAATTCAGTATGAATTTCCTTGAAACAGTCATTTGAAAGTTCAAATTACCTAGAAATAAGATCGTTCACTTTTCTGATGTAATTACACGCACGCACACATACATATTCACTGTTTTGGTTTTCACTAGATGGCGTTGTTATTTTCCAAGAGCATTGGCATGGACGTTAGATAGATGGCGTTAAATAAATAGCTTGGTATCTGTTTATAGATCGCGTTGAATAAAATTGTTAGAATGATAGAAGGTATTTCGGGGCAAAACTCTAAAAGTTATTGTTTACAAGGATAAAACTTATTTTTCTAATGTCCAAAATGTACATGAATGTAAGTATCTGATCCTCATCATTACAGTAGGTAGGTACCCATAATTATCATAGTTTGCCCCATGAACCCATGATGTTTTGTCATTATCATCAGCCTACAGAAGTCCACTTCTGGACATGGACCTCCCCATAGAATGTCAGGACAAACGGTCTTGAGCAGCCTCCATCTACCGCCTTCCCGCAACCCCTTCCGTGGCATGTCCGGCAAGATAGGATGTTGCATAAGGATGTTTCGTTTTACATAAATTAACAAAAAAAACACAAACAAATATTATAAATTGTTTTATATTACAACTTCTGCTTACACTAGAAATATTATACAGTAAAAAAACATACTCAATAACTATATACATTTTAGAATTGAAACTATCGTGGTTGGGAATCATATTAAAAGATAAACGGCTAATTACCACTATTATTCGTCACTTTGCTGACGTTTCGAGACTGAGTTCAGAAGCCTCTTCATCATGAGCACCGCCCGCGACCGCGTTCGACGGTGGACCAGCGAATACTGCGTGCAACCGCGCGCTCAGCTCGCTGGGACAGCGGCGGCGGCGGCGGCGGCGGTAGGTTCACTCAGTCTCGAAACGTCAGCAAAGTGACGAATAATAGTGGTAATTAGCCGTTTATCTTTTAATATATACATTTTGCCTTCGTATTTTGTATTCATTATTACCATTGCTCGAAGATTCTGTACCCGTGCCTAAATCCGAAACAAAGAGATCCGTAGGAGAACCGTGATCATATAGCTTTATGCCTAGCCCATTGCCACTTCAACTTGCTAATTTAGAGACCTATCTCAGTGATTCGGTGGACTTGGATCTACAGGCTGATGTTTGTACCACCATCCATTTACAATGCGTAGTACTCTAGATAGGTACCTACTACCTATTCTACGCGCGTACAAAGTAAAGTTCAGCTAGTCTAATATAAAACCACTTTACTGACTTCAAGCCAATGTAGACGGTTGATCATCATCATCATCAGTCTACAGAAGTCCACTGCTGGACAACAGTTTCCACTCTAGAATGCCAAGACGAACTCTCTTGAGCCTGCATCCACCAACTTCCTGCTGATTATAATATATTTGGTGCATCGAAAGAGGGGTCTCCTTTATCTTCATCAGGTTTGTAGGTACCACTCGAGACCCTTTATTCGCAAATGGTTGTCAGTTCTGCGAACTATAAAGCCATTCATCTTTTTTAAACAGTACACCAAGGTTATCTGGAAGAGAATGCTTTTTAGCATAAAAAACTATTTATCTATCATCTATTGCAGGTTATCTGGAAGAGAATGCTTTTTAGCATAAAAAACTATTTATCTATCATCTATTGCAGGTTATCTGGAAGAGAATGCTTTTTAGCATAAAAAACTATTTATCTAAGTATCATCTATTGCAACTTCAACTTGCTGATTCCGGTTGATCTTCATTGGCTAGAAAAAAAAAACTTGATATAGTTTTGTTTGAGACAATATTGTAAAAAGGGATTTTATGGGAAAAATAACCTACATATTATTTCATTCAGGTCCACGCACTTTGCATTTTTTCGAAAACGTCTCAATATAATTTCCGGTAAAACCGCATTTTTAAAAAATGCTACCAACTTTGTCACCATGCTGTTGATGAATTCATCATCACGGGAAACTTCTATGACAGTCACTGGTGTCGAAACTGATGTGAAGCAAACAAAATAACATTTGTGCATTTTGGTAATGCGTAGTTGACCCTGGACCTGAAATAAAAAGTGATTGATTAGAAATGAATAGATCAGTTAGTAAAATAAAATAACTGCAGCAACCATAGACATATCTAATACTAGCGTAAGGACAGGGCGGAAAACGTGACGTGATACGAGTATATATCAGTCAGTTTCGGAGCTAAAATCGGGTTTTCGCTCCGAACGACAGCCTGTCTGTGACTTGATTCGCCCGCGAGCGGTTGTGTTTGGTGCTATGACAAAATGCAAATTTTGTAGATCGACCGCATCTTGATTTTTATATCTATGGCAGCCACATAATTGATTATACTTTACTGACTTGATAATAATATTCATGTTTCTTATTCATAACCAAAACGTCATTCTGCATTTGTAGAGCAAAAGATCTGTTTTCTTTTGCTGCAGTATCGAGGCTTTGTGATTTTCTCACCAATGAAGGGAAGCGCTTGATCTCCACAACAGCGTTTTCTTCTTCTATAATACCTGTAAATGTACATAATGTATTGTATCATCATCATCTGCCCACAGAAGTCCACTGCTGGACATAGGCCTCCTCCCTAGAATGCAATGACAAACGGTTTTGAGCAGCCTCCATCCACCACCTTCCTGCGACATGTATAATGTATCATGTGTAATGTTGCTAAAGTCTACACTAATCAACATCTACACTTCTACACTAATATTATAAAGAGGAAAGATTTGTATTTTTGTATGTTAGTAATGAATAAACTCAAAAAGATTACAGTGCCGCTTTCAAAAATTCTTCCACCATTTGAAAGCTACATTCACCCTGAGTGACATAGGCTACCAGGGGGGCGGGGGTAGGAGGGGTGGGGCTGTTTTTCATCCTGAAACTACCCGTGCGAAGCCGGGACGAGTCGCTAATAATAAATAAATACTTTCCGTCAGGGCTGGCAGCCAAGAATCCGAATTCTTCATCAATATAAAGACCGGAAGGCCTGACAGTTTTATTGCATTGTTGCATAAAAATACTCCTTGCCACAGTCTCATTTTGCTGTCCATATACCATGTCTTTGGTAGTGACGTTCTTTTTATAAAGCACAGCCTTCACATGGTTGTGACATGGTGTGGTATTACGGCGTTTGCAAATCTAAAAGTGTAAATGCATACAAATATTACAATATCAGAATTGCAACGACCTCTGTGGCGCGGCGGGCGAATAGCCGCCTAAGATGCGAGAGGTTGCGGATTCGATTTCCGCTGCGGAACACATTTTTGTATGATCTGCAAATATTTGTGCCGGGTCTGGGTGTTGGTACCATGGTACTTGTAGTTTCTGATACCCAGGACACAGGGAATCCTAGTGTGGGGTCAGGACTATATATGTGACTGTTGGGTGTTAAGTTATGTTATATTGGAAAGAAACAATCAAATACTGTCTCTCTCACCATTCCAAATTGACTCGCAGTCAGACGATCCGATCTGTGAGTAACATACAAATCATTTTCGTGCTGTCCCACAGTAGCCACTTCAATGGAAGCTATATCCTCGGGTGATTTTTGGTATTCCAATAATCTATCTTTGCAAAGGTTTTTTAGCTCCAACACATCAATGTCAACCGGGTCACAAGCTTCAGGGCCATAGTCCTTGTCGGATTTTTCGTTTTTTTTCTTTTTTGCAGTAAAAGTTCGTTTCCTTATCACTAATTGCTGTCGTAATCTGCTCTTCTCCTTACGCTCTAGATACTTTTTGAAATGCAGGCCTGGGCTTTGTCTGTTCTGTTTCTTCCATGCAGGAGCATGCCATTGATATCCAGCTGTATGGGATAATCCTGAAAATATTGGTCAATAAATATACAATATAATATATATAATATAGTATTAAATATTGTGCCAAACAATGGTTTTTTTTTATATGTCCGATGTTGTCCAGACTTGTAACATGTATTTGCATTTTCATCTAAATAGGCTAGTTGTTCTGCGAACAGAAGACCTCAAAATCAAAATCAGCTGGTAAATGGCGCCTCGGCAAAACATTTAAAAATAATAAAAATATCTTATACATACACACATACATCCATACATACATACATACATCCAGACAGATGAAAGACAATTTTGCCACTTGTTGCAGAGACTTCGCTCGCTCGGTCAATAAATAAAGTAAATAAGTAAGTGTGCTGCGGTGTCTCCACCCATTCGTTAAAGCCAACTAAGTGTAACAAAGGTATGGGCAGTAGCATCCACCTGAGTACTTAATACCAATACTACTTGTTTTTACCAGCCACATGCACTCGTCGTTGATAAGAGCCACCTTTTCCAAGACTTAGACGCTTGCCACAGTTGAATTTGTTGATTACACTCATAAAATTTTCAGCAACATTTGTTGTTTCGTTAGTCAATCGTCCAGCTTTCAGAACAATCCTCTCATTGGCTGCATAAATCAGAGCCCAAACCTCTGGCGCACTTTTCTTCAGATTGTCAACCAAATTTTCAGATTTGTCTTCATCGATTGAATTATTTTTGAATTTGCAATAATATTGCTTGCATTTGTCATGGTTTCCAAATACATGTTGTGGACCATTTCTCAAGTCTTCTGCCATCGAACTAGGCTGACCGCTGTTGTACATTATTATTTTTCGTGCAACCAGAGTCAGCTTCGACAATTTCGGCTTCAAAATGTTTCGTCCATAAAGTGGGAGCTTGGTGTTAGCTAAGATCTGAAACATATGTTATGATCTGCATACACGCGATGTAGGGAGTTAACCTAACAACTATCTAACTAGCTTCTAAAAACATTTACTGAGGTAAAATATTCAAAGGACCACACACACAAAAAAACATTAAAATCGGACCAACCGTTTAGGAAGATATAAATATAATAGAAATATAAAGACTGATCTCTTCTGATCTTGACTTCTGATCGCGAAAGTTTAAAAAATACAAATATAAAGACCTTGTAAAGTGCACCAGTATAGTTTTTTACAACATGATTTTTGCATTAATTTTTTTTTATTTGTTGCCCATAGGATACTTTCTCTTTTAATTTTGCAAAAACTGAAGAATCTCCATCTCCAATGAAATTCAAATAGCGGAGTCCATGTAGTTGTTCGCTCCTCTGAAAGCCTTCGACAATAATTTCAGATTCCATCGCTGTAGATGATCCACTAAAATTTTTACAGCATTGATGTGCTTTTACGTTTTTATTTATTTTCTCATAATATTGACATGTGTAACAGTATTTGTTCCGGACACCAAGAAATAAACATTTCTTAGTTTCTTTTCCAATAATGCAGGCCTGAAAATAAAAATTTACATCACAAAAGGCGCAGTAGCAGCATGTTCAGCAGTGGACTGTTACGGTTAGATATCATGATAAAATAATATAGGATAATGAACCTATGTGTTAACAACCTCCGTGGCGTGACCAGGGAATCTTAGTGTTATGTGGCTGTTGGGTGTTATATTATGTTCAAAAGCTGATGATTGCAGCCTGATTTATATTATAATTCAAGTAGAACTCACCATTCCCGATGATGAATCAAAGTTATGACCATATGAACGTTTTAGCCATCCACCATCGACATATACTGTAATATACGGAACACCATCTGGGGTAACATGTCCTCTTTGAATGGCAATAGATTTTTCTTTTTCACCCGCATCCTTTATTATTTCTGTCAAATGACTGTGCCACACATTGCCCAACTTCTTTTCAATTGTACGAAATTTGTTAGATGCCATTGTTGGTATGTCCATAAGACTAGTAATATGACCTGCTTGAGCATAGTAACTGCCAGCAGTCACACTAGCCCACACAAATGCCGTATTTATTTTATCATTTTCTGCAGTACAATGTTTCCATGTCTTGTCACACATGCTGCATTTGAATGTTATAGCACTACGAAATCCATTTCGATTTTCACTCAAGAATTCAATTTGTGATGACTCACATACACTGCTGTGCCTTTCCAATAGAAAAGCCCATTGAATGACCTTCTTCAGGTCTACAATGCGGTACCCAGATATCCCAGATAAACTGTCATTCGAATCTACTTCTACAGTCATTTGAAAGTTTTCCGTTTCTGGATCAGGTTGAGGCCAATTGATCTCAATAGGCAGAGGCTCCATTACAGTTTCAGTTGTGCTGGTACTAGGTGCAGAGAATTCAGATTCCAGTCTAATTCTAGGTCTTTTTGGATCAGGTTGAGGCCAATTGATCTCAATAGGCAGAGGCTCCATTACAGTTTCAGTTGTGCTGGTACTAGGTGCAGAGAATTCAGCTTCCAGTCTAATTATAGGTCTTTTTCGCTCATAAGTTTTAATTTTTGGCGTATCCTTAGACCTAAAAGAAAAAATTCTAATTACGAAACACAATACATTGTGTTATCACGAATAATTTTTCTTCCAAAGCTACAACCACGATAATATTTATAATAGGTGTACATTTATAGCCTACTTTGATCCATCATGGCCATGGCCAACGTTTATATTTAGCGGGCTATTCTTCGTTTCTTCTTTCCGCCATAAAACTGAGCGGCTGCAATAAAATTGATGAAAATAAATAACAATGAAACAAACGAAAGCCTCAACCAAAGGGAAGAAAGGGGGTTAGGGTTCTTTCGATGTAAATATCTGTTTACTTACGAAATTTCCCCGTGAAACTGTTTCAAACCGGCTTGCACTCGTTTCAAAGACTTCCGTGGGCCTGAATATTCGTGGCGTTTATACGCCGCCCGATCTGTCAGCGGTACAGACATGTTTTCTTCCAATCTAATTAGGTATATTTAGAGATATTTGGTTTATATTCCAATCTAATTACTCACATCACCGTTTCTACATGGTATGGAATCACAGCACACGGCAACTCCACTAAGCTACGACGACTAAACGTTCTACACACGGTGTTGCCACCTTAGTTCTCGAAAATGGACAGTTGGTTGGCCAAGCTACAATGTACAAATTTTGCCATCATGAGGTGCTAGAAATAAATCAGCGTGTACAAAATTACTAGATGTGGCCCTCATATTCTACGGAACGACGGGTCATGGCGAGTAGAAATTCCTCTTTCTGCTGTGTGATGTATCTCTACAGTATCTTTCAGTACACTGGATCCATTGTAAAAACTGCCTAAAAGCGTCACTTCCACGATGGCTGCACAGGAAATCTGTACGAAACACGACATTGTCGCTTCACGGACTGGCGCTGGCGTTGTCCAGTGTTCGGTGACAAGCCACGTACAAAGCCTACCACCATAAATGTTTGGCACTACCCAGAGATCACGTGTAGGGTCGTAAGGGTATTTTCCTAAGGAGGCGAGCAACTCCAATCTCCAAATTTCCGAGCGTACTTCAATTTCGCAGTGCTTTAGAGCATCACACTATCATTGATTTTGACCAAGTTTTCACGTATTCTTTTGTTGTTTTATTTTTAACACCTTATACTGTAACTTAAAACTTGGGTAGGCTACCTACATTGAAATAAAATATTTTCTCGCACTATAATGCTAATGCAAAGTTTAAAGAACGTTGTTGTAAAGTAAATTAGGATACATTATTATAAAGTACAGTTGGCAACCCTATCAGAGCTAGCTCGCTATAGTAGAAAGGAGATGTCCAGAAGTGGTATAATATTCCGAGAAAATTCCAGGAGTTATTAAATATATCTAAAAAAAACTTATTTATTGGGCTACTCGATTATATAAATTTTATATTTTATAAAACCTCCGTTTCCGAGAAAATAATAAAAAAATTCTAGAAGGGAAAAAATTATGAAACAAACATGCCCCAACCACACGTGTGTTATAAATAAATAAATAAATAAATAATGGACAAGTTCACACAACATTATCTAGCCCCAAGCTAAGCCAGAGCTTGTGTTATGGGTACTAGGTAACTGATATACATAATACAATACATTACATAGATAGATATTTTTTATTATACATAGAAAACACCCAGAACCCATAGGTAAGAGTTATATATAACATTTTGCCGTTTACACATTGACTCGTCAGATAAACTTAGGTAGGTAGTGGGTTTATGTTTATTTGCCGCAAATTGAAGGTACATACCGCGCGAGCGAACCCGCTGGCGGATATTACAAAAATTTAATACCGTAGGAAAAGCCGCGGGTCAGTACTAGTAAAATATGATCCACGCAAAAAAATGATTTTACCACTGGCTGTACCTTTGTCGGTGACATTTGGTTGTTTACAAAAAATATCTCGAATTCTGAACCAGGGTATAGCAAAGTATTGTGTTGACACTAGTAACGGTTTGGCAACGTCGCTTTTGAACTTTTGCTGACAGAGCGGTGACATATACCTCACTTTTATTATTTAGCGCCATCTCTATCATGTTTACTTACTATCTTACACAAAACTCTGTGTTTGAAGGTCAATTTAGCGCCATCTCTGTCATCTATAATTAAACTGGGTGCTCTGCTGCGTAAAAATATCACGCTCCGATGGTAGATGGCATTGTAAAATGCACTCACACATCAGTAAAATTGGTCGTATTTTAAACTCGTTTTAAAAATTCCTTATTGTATATTTTTATTTGGAAAGACCATTCGCGAGAACGATTATCATTAGGAAGTCTACAAAATAAGTCAATTTATAAAATGACAATCTGTGGTTGGAGTAACGGCCTAAAGTATTTTGTATGGGCAAGGAAACTTGAACATTCACCTTAACTTCAAAATTAGAGTAGCATGACTCACGCAGTCGAATGCTTTGGATAGGTCGCAGAATACTCCGATCGCGTCTTGCGAGTTGCTTGTTCAACATGCTGCGGCAGCACGACATCGATGTAAGTACTTCAAACTGGTGATGGCGACGATAACGCTGGTGCAGGCCGTGACCATTACTGCTGAAGTGAGGTACCGCGGCATGCAGGAGCTGTTCAACATGCTGCGGCAGCACGACATCGATGTAAGTACTTCAAACTGGTGATGGCGACGATAACGCTGGTGCAGGCCGTGACCATTACTGCTGAAGTGAGGTACCGCGGCATGCAGGAGCTGTTCAACATGCTGCGGCAGCACGACATCGATGTAAGTACTTCAAACTAGTGATGGCGACGATAACGCTGGTGCAGGCCGTGACCATTACTGCTGAAGTGAGGTACCGCGGCATGCAGGAGCTGTTCAACATGCTGCGGCAGCACGACATCGATGTAAGTACTTCAAACTGGTGATGGCGACGATAACGCTGGTGCAGGCCGTGACCATTACTGCTGAAGTGAGGTACCGCGGCATGCAGGAGCGGTTCAACATGCTGCGGCAGCACGACATCGATGTAAGTACTTAAAACTGGTGATGGCGACGATAACGCTGGTGCAGGCCGTGACCATTACTGCTGAAGTGAGGTACCGCGGCATGCAGGAGCTGTTCAACATGCTGCGGCAGCACGACATCGATGTAAGTATCAACATCAGCCGGTTGGAGAATGGAATGCGTTATTATTACTTCCTTTCAGTTCTACTAGATGTACATGTATTTGTTTGTATATCCTAACATAGTATTGCACAATGTCGCTTTCCGCGTATGTATATCTGCTAACTCCTAAACCACGCAACGGATTTTGATGCGGTTTTCACCATCAGCTAGATAATTAATCGGAAGGTTTATATATAACTAGCGCGCTTGAGCCCTAGCTTAATGTTATTTTTTTGCCAAATCATAAAAAAAAAAACATAAGTAACTGACATCACACTGGTCTATATAGTGTAGCAGATATTAGTGTACTGATCATGTGTACAAAATTTCATGAAATTTGAAATATAATTTCCAAAATAGGATTAAACAAAAGGGTTTACTCCTAAGAGAGTTTTAAGAGTTTGTGTACAAAAGGGCTCAATAAGCGCCCAAGCGGTAGACTCCTCTTAATATCCCATGATCATCGTGAATCAAAAGACACTTTAAAAAAAACTATTTCTGTGTTGTTTATTAGGATTTTACGCTATGACCATTATAACAAAGTAATTAAACACCTTACCTTATTCATTTTTTGCTGGTAGCTTCGCAACAACTCTTAGGAAGGACAGTTTTGTAATGTTTGCAAGTGGAAAGGTCATAAGGTTAATGTTTTTTCCTAGGTCTCCGACGAAGATCTTGCCTTCGCCAAGAACCTCGAAGCGTCGTGGGGCGGCCTCTACCAAACGTCGTTGTTCCGCGGAAACACGCTCGAAGGGACTAAAGAGAAGTTCTCTAAACTGAACGTGGTGGAGATATCAAACTACTTGCGCGAACTCGACGACTTTGTTGAGAAGTTTGATAATGAGGGACCGGCCACCGTGGGCGAGGATATGGACAGGGGGATGGAGTTAATGGAGGTATAAATTCAAATTCAATATTCAAAATCTTTATTTCAGGCTTATTGAGAACTAGCAGCGCCCCGTGGTTTCACTCGCGTAAGCCTCGATCCTGTTGGAATATCGGGATAAAATGTGCCTATGTGTTATTCCAGGAGTTCAGTTATCTCCATTCCAAATTTCATGCAAATCCGTTTAGCCGTTTCAGCGTCAAGAAGTAACAAACACACACACACACACAAACTTTCGCATTTATAATATTAGTAGGATTGTACTAAACCTAAACAATAAGCCCATAGAAACATAAATACCTTATAAACTAACATATATATAAAAACACTTTATTTATAACTTAATCTAACACACGTTATAAAGGCGCGGCTCCTGTGACTGTTTTTTCGAAGATAAGATAAGATAAAAAGATAAAGATAAGCGTTAGCCGAGTCAGTCGTGGGTAGCAATGGCGGCGATGAGCTCACCACTCGTCACGTCTATATTCCACGATGGTGCAACCCACTGTGAAAAGAGGCCCATTGAGGTTCTGCCTACCCCTTCGGGGAAAAAGGCGTGTGTCTATGTATGTATGAAGATAAGTTTATTTCACTTAGAATAGGTACAACAAAACATAATTAAAGATGTTCGTAAGTATATGAAAATAAGAGAACTTTGCCTTCCGTGCCAGTTAACTGTGTTACGGCAAGGTAACGCTTCTCACCCCATATACGAGAAAACTAGATGAAGTCCACTTAGTTATGTTCTACCTTATTACTAGCTTACCTAGCTTACTAGGGTAGCTTGCTTCGGTAGCCTTACTACTACCTTATTATGAAGTCCCTCCGTAGATCAAGACATGTTCTTACTGATCCCGATGACCCTATCACTGCCGCTAATGCGGTAGTGACGTCATCCAGTCAAGACAGAAATAACACTCCACCTTTGCACCGACCTCGCCGGCGAGGTCGACGAACTTTCTAAGTACCTTCTGGACCATCGCCTAAATTGGTACAAGCATGTTCCGGGGCGTTCTGTCCGATCCTCCCAACCTGGCAACAGCCCAAACCGAAGTCCGTACCTAAGTGGTGCCCTTGTGCTCGTTGCCCGAACCTAACTTTTCAGGTTGAGCTCCATCTGCGCTCACCAAAAGCCCGTTAAAGCAGTCATGTCCCCAGGTGGTAAACTGCAAATAAATTTTCGAAACAATACTAAAACATCGAAACCAAAACGTTTGTTTTCAGACATAAGCTGCCCCCTCAAATGATTTTCGTCAGTATATAACAAAAAAACTAAAAACCTAACCTAATTTAAAAGTAATTGATTACTTTCAGGAATACTCCAAGTACTTCGACGAGTTTGAAGCTCGTAAGAGGATACTGCAAGCCGCGGAGCAGCTATTTGACAACCCGCTGGCAGATTTCTCCAACTTTAACCGAGCTAAGACCGACTTCCAATCTATGGAGCAGATCTATAAGATATACAAAGCTCAGAAAAACGCTAGAGAAATCTGGGCTAGGACGCTGTGGGTGAATCTAAACCCGCAAGCCTTGGTTGATGGGATCGAGCAGTTCTTCAAGGAATACAGGTATGCAGCTTCTAGCCGCTACCATCCACTGAATTTCGAACCGACTTGGATCGGGTCGGTGGTGCAGATAGTTTGAGCACCCTAGGCACGTTAAACTTTTTTTTTTTACTTTGTTAGACCATTCTAATTGCTGTTAGTGAAGCGTGTTTTTAATATGAGTGTCCTCAAGTTGACAAGGTTTATATTATTTAGGATTATAGTATAGTAAAGTATATTAGATTTTAGTATAGTTATGGTTGTTTAATTTGTAATTTATGTTAGTTATTTAAGGGCATTGTGTACCGCAGCAGCCACTATGCGCTCCCATGTGCGGCCACGGAAGACCAGCGCTATGGCACTAACTCTGCCATAGCACATGCTGAGTGGTTGCATTTTTTGTAACCGATTTTAACGCCTAAAATTTTCGAATTTATTGTATGTGGTTACAAAATAAATATATTTTTATGTTTATCTTTGTTTGACTACAATCTTACCTGTTGGTAAGTGACGATGTGGCCGAAGATGGAGCACAAAGGTCTATAAGGCACCTATTCACTCTAGCCTTGAAGAGACCCGGTGTAGTTATCAGGAAAGACAGACGACGGTAGTGTGTCCCATTCCTTAGCAGTTTGCATTATAGAGGTATAACTGAAACGGTTAGTACGAATAGAGGGTTTACCAATGAGTATACCTTGAGGTTCCCATGTGTACCAGTTTGAACTTTTCTGTTTTTTAGGGTTCCGTAACCAAAAATTACGGAACCCTTTTAGATTCGTCATGTCTGTCTGTCTGTCCGTGTATGTCACAGCCACTTTTTTCCGAAACTATAAGAGCTGGGCTGTTGAAACTTGGTAAGTAGATGTATTCTGTGAACTGCATTAAGAATTTCACAAAAAAAATTAAAAAAACAGTAATTTTTTGGGGTTTCCCATACTTAGAACTGAAACTCAAAAAAAAACATCAAACCCATACGGATAGGATATGGATAGGTCTTCAAAAATGATATTGAGGTTTCTAATGTAATTTTTTTCTAAACTGAATAGTTTGTGCGAGAGACATTTCCAAAGTGGTAAAAAGTGTTTTATCTTTCTCTTATTTTAGAAGTTACGCGTAACTTCTAAAATAAGAGAAAGATAAAACTAAAGAATATATATGATGTACATTACCATGTAAACTTCCAACGAAAATTGGTTTGAACGAAATCTAGCAAGTAGTTTTTTTTAAATAGGTACGTCAAATCGTAATCCTTCCAAGAACATTTATATCGTTACTTGCTGCTACGGAACCCTTCTTGAGCGAGTCCGACTCGCACTTGGCCGCTTTTTTTAATAATGAACACAGTTGTTTCATTATGAACGAAAAAAAATGGTAATGTATTTTAGAAGAAGAATCAAAATGGTTCATGTGATTTCAATGAATAAAATACTTTTGACTTTGACATATGTTGGTTATTTTGACAGAAAACTACCCAAGGCAGTACGTCTGGCTAACACAGGTCTCATGCTTGACTTGAAGATGAAACAATTCAAGGGAGTTGTGCCGTTAATGGTGTCTCTCAAAAACGAGGCTATGAGGGAACGTCATTGGAAGGAGCTTATGTTAAAAACTCGTATGTATTTGATGTCTGTTTTGTTCTTAATCAGATCAAAAGATCATTTTGGTTTAATACAGAGTTCCTACTATAGACTAGTAGACTTTTAGTAGTAGTAGAGCTTTTTTGTGAACGAGTTCGTCTGGGGAAGTACTACCTCCATACCTATTTTGCCGCAAAGCAGTAGTGCTCGCATTGCTGTGTTCCGGTTGGAAGGGTGTGGTTGCTGATGAAATTACAGGCACATGAGACTTTTCATCTTTATGTCTAAGGGTGGCGGGCGCAGTAAATTGCGACATAGGGCGCGCCCTAGGTGGACGTGACCTATGAGGTAATGCATTGTTACCGCTCAACATCAGGTGGGCCATATGCTTGTACCGTGATTCTAGTAGGTACTTAAAACAAAAACACAGTTTGCTTAGCGCCCCTCTCCGGGCAAATAAGTCACAGTCGATCACCAATCGTTACAGATCAGGATTTCGACATGTCCCCGGATCGTTTCACACTAGAAAATATGTTTGCTATGGAACTACATAAATACCTAGATGTGGCTGAAGAGATTGTCAATCACGCTATCAAAGTAAGTATTATACTCAATGAATGAATGAATGAATGAATGAAAATACTTTATTGCACACCTTACAAACTAGTTAAAAACAAGACATAACAATTAAACAAAAAAAAACTAAATGTACAATGGGCGGTCTTATCGCTAAAGAGCGATCTCTTCCAGACAACCTTTGGATGGAGAGGAGCTGAACTTATATGGAAGATTGGTTGGGGTGTACCCATAGTTAAATGTAAAAGGAATATTTTCAATAAATAAACTTACACATTATTACAAAATAAAAAATATTACAGAATAATAGATAAGTATGATATACACACAAATAAATATATATATATATATATATATATATACATAACTATACATATGTACTCATAAAGTAGAAAAATAACTAATTTTACAATATATACATAATAATAATAAACCTACCCACTGAGCAAGGTAACGTTGATGCAAAGTTGCGCAACATTGCAGTTGGTGGGTTGCAAGCTACATCTGCAAAGTTGCAACGTTTATGCAACTTTAAAAACTAGTTGCAGCAAGCTTGAAAGTACCGGCATTCTAAGGATATTTTGCAACATTGCCTGTGGAAGTTGTATTAAGTTACAGCAACTTTCAAATTAAGGGTCCATTTCAGGGTCAAACCCAATATTACTTAGCAAAACAAAGTTGCTCGTTAGTTTCAGATACAATATTTATGCAACGTTGTAGAAATGTGCGAGCAAGCTTGAAAGTACCGGTAAACTAAGGTTTTTGAGCAACGTTGCCCATGAAAGTTGTACCAAGTCAATTTTCGGATTTATTATTCAAAACTGTACCCTATTTGGACCTAAGACACGTAACATTGCAGCAGCTTTCAGAAGTAACGCTGAGCCAACAATCTAACAACATTTATGCAAGCTTGAAAGTACCTACTTTGTTATGTTTTTGGTTGGTTTCATCTATAATTTACAGAAAGTTTGAAGTGCAACTTACTACCTACTTATGTTATCTGAGTAAGTTGCTGTAAGTTTCAAATGTAAATTACAATTAAGGTTTCTGTATATCTTGTGGGATGTTGTAAGTGAAATGTGGTCGCAACTTGTAAAATAAACGTAGCCTAAAGTTGCTATTGGAAGTTGTAATATTAATCCCTCTATACCCCACAGCATCTTGTCAGTGAAATGTAGTTGCAGCTTACAAAGGAATCGTAGCTATAAGTTGCTAATTAAGGTTCCTGCAAACCTCACGGTGCATTACAAGTGAAATGTAGTCGCATCTTCTACAAGAAACGTAGCTTAAAAGTTGCTATTGAATGTTGTATTAAAGGTTCCTGTAAATCTTACGGAACTTTGCAAATGAAATGTATTTTTACCTTGCGTAGGAAACGATGCAGTAAGTCGGATGCGTGCCTTGCATACAATTTATTTCAGTTTGTTCAATTTGGAATGTTTCGTATAAAACTTAATACAAACTCACAGTGCACAGTGTGCCTGTTAGTTTTGCACGAATAGCTTTATACTAAACGTAACTGAAACAAGCTGAAATAAATTATATTATTATGCAAGGTACGCATTCGACTTAAAGCTTCGTTACCTTACACAGGGTAAACCTACATTTAATTTACCTACAAGGTTGCGTAACATTTACAACAAGAACCTTCATAACATTAAATAGCTACTTAAGGCTACGTTTTCTAAATTATTAAGTTATGATAACTAAACAATACAACTCTGTAGTGACAAATAGCGATGACATTTTACCTGGAAATTCCATGAATCTAACAAAGTAATTCAAATAAAACTAATTAAGTATCATATTTATGAATTTATTAGTTCGTATTATAATTCTTATCCCTCGTTTACACCATGATATAAAACATGTATTCTACATGTATCAAACTGTTTTCATTTATTGTTTACACCCAGAACAAGTTGTGATAATATATGTATAGTCGTATACAAAACATGTAGAAAACTTACCAAAAATATTTTCAATACTAGTAGATCATGACATGTTTTTGATAAGTCGTTTACAAGCTTTGTTGAAAACTAGTGTCACAACTTGTTTTTGGGTGTAAACTTAGCGTTATAAATGTTCATGGCGAATAGGACACCATTAAACTAAATTACCTCTAATCTAATTTTAATTAAATACTTATCTAAAATTATCAGTTATTATTTTTCAATCAAAGTTTTTTATACATAGAATGAACGACTTTCCAGGTGCATCACACATAATTTTAGAAACCTGAATATTATCATTGTTAGAGAAACCATTAATTACTTTCAGCAGGATGATTTTCAAACGTTAGTTTTTCATTTCGATGTGGTAAGTAACAAACAATTTTATCTAGTAAAACACAGTAATAAACAATTTATCTAGTAAAACACAGTAATAAACAATTTATCTAGTAAAACACATTAATAAACAATTTATCTAGTAAAACACAGTAATAAACAATTTATCTAGTAAAACACAGTAATAAACAATTTATCTAGTAAAACACAGTAATAAACAATTTATCTAGTAAAACACATTAATAAACAATTTATCTAGTAAAACACAGTAATAAACAATTTATCTAGTAAAACACAGTAATAAACAATTTATCTAGTAAAACACATTAATAAACAATTTATCTAGTAAAACACAGTAATAAACAATTTATCTAGTAAAACACAGTAATAAACAATTTATCTAGTAAAACACAGTAATAAACAATTTATCTAGTAAAACACAGTAATAAACAATTTATCTAGTAAAACACAGTAATAAACAATTTATCTAGTAAAACACAGTAATAAACAATTTATCTAGTAAAACACAGTAATAAACAATTTATCTAGTAAAACACAGTAATAAACAATTTATCTAGTAAAACACAGTAATAAACAATTTATCTAGTAAAACACAGTAATAAACAATTTATCTAGTAAAACACAGTAATAAACAATTTATCTAGTAAAACACAGTAATAAACAATTTATCTAGTAAAACACAGTAATTTTTTATTACTGTGTTTTCTAGAGAAAATTGTTTTAGTTAAGTACTTACCACATCGAAATGAAAAACTTAGGAATGCCATTGGAAAGCCTTCCGAACATTTGAATATCACCCTGCAGAAGACATGTGTTCTGTAATCAGTGCAAGGCAAGTCTTTAAAATACTTATTTAGCAGCTCAGTGGAAAATTCTTAATTTTATAACAACATTTTGTAAAATTAGTGCAGGCTAAAGATAAAACCTAAGCTCAGTTCTTGAGACTACGACGTTTAATCCTGGTGCATGCATGCTGAAACCACACCATAACTGCCCTTTCATATTGCTCATCCGTTGTATTTGGAAAGATATCCTTCACAGCAGCTGAAAAAAAGAAAAAGTCACCAGAGGAACGCTTAAATAACTAATATTATTGTTTCAAACGCTTTAGGGTGGCATAATTATACATCAGAAACACCAACAAGCACTACTTTACATAGTGTGCATATAGTTGGCCGCCTAATGGAAATCAATTTGAACATGGAATTAAAATGTTTAAATCGAGCTTGTGGCTCCCTAACACCACTTTTCGATAACTGTCACGGTTTCAGACTTAGCCTAAGAAGCCCTGTAAAAAAAACTCATTCTGTATACATAACATGATGAGAGGTCCCACTGCCCTCGGGAAACTTGAACCAAAACTAATCTTTTGAGTTCACATACAATTGTTACCATCATGATTGGTACGCAGTTTCAATTTTAATTTTTATCTGTTTTGAAAATAAATGGTTATTTAGAATGAATCATATTATAATTATAGAAATATTACCTTTGATGATGTACATTACACTCAAACCGGACAACTTGAAATTATTCTTTCTTCCCGTCCAGGAACAAAATTGGGCGAGATAGTCCGTGAATACTTTTTCCAAACACCTATTGATACAATCTTTGTCGTTTGTTCCTCCAGAATATTGCATGTACTTGTGCTGAAATTATTGCAACCATATTAATAAATGAGGTACCTACCCACATAAAATTGGCTAAAACCGTGGGTTTGTATAAATTGTGGTTATTTAATTTTAAGACAGAGTGTATAGACATACCAACTGCTGCTTCATAGTTTCAGAACTGTTTAACTGTTGCTCGAAGTCTTCCAATGCTTTTAACTCTTTGATTGGCAACAGATCTGTAACCATTTTATCAGTCGGTTTGTGTTCCTTTGATCCAACAGATAGTTTGTTTTCAATTGCTTCTACTCTTTTGACACAGTAGGATACTAAAACCTCTATTAACGATTTAATAATTTGATCTGCAAAAAGAAATGTTTTTTTTATCAGACACAAGTTCTACTCAAACGAAATGTACCGATAATGTAATTTAACAATGCAATAATTTTTAATGGTATTAAAAAATCATTTTTCAGACATATTTTTTTGCAATTAAATAAGAAACAAAAAGAGTTTATTTCAGACCACAGAGATCCGTATTAATATAAATTATATTATAATTGGTAACGTCACTTTGGTTTGTTTAAAGATCTAGTTTTGCAAGTGAGCACAGCATAAGGCCCAGCCATAATCAGAACATGAATAGTTCCTTACCAAAGTCATTTTTAAATGTTGTCATATCGCTACAGTTAGAAATTGTCCGAGTTGGTGATGAAACTGTATCTCTCTGTAAGTCTTGTATCTGTACCTCTGGCTCTGAAACAAACAAAATTAAACACATTTCATTTCATCATAGAACATATTCATTCATCATGTTAGTCATTATCATGATCACCCACCCTGTGGAAGTTCACTGCTGGACATAGGCCTTCCCCATTCAATGCCATGACAAACAGCCTTGAGCCGCTTCTATCCACCGACTCCCGACCACGTAGTATAGAGCATATAAATCTATCGAGTGGAAAAATCAATTGGTGCACGACAGGGCTTGAAGCCCACGACCTAAGATCGAAAGTCCGGGACACTAGCCTAGCCACTGCGCCGCTCGTAGTTTCAGTACTAACTTCGGAACCCCACGTACAGATGGCAGGTATGATAAAAAGTACATTGCCCACTTGGATAAAGCTTATCAATAATTACAATCAATAGTTAAGCTAAATATAAAGGTCATAGAATGTGCAACTGAGCATCTTTACCATAAAGTCCAATAATGCGAAGAACTGATACTTCTGTCCAATCCGATTCAGGTTTCATGTTCAAGTTAATTGCTTTTCTTTCAACCTTTTTGTTACTCGGCCACAAGCATGTTAGTTGTTCTATGTTTATCCAGTTTTTTGGACAGGCACTGATGTATTCTACATCGCCATAAATAAAAGTAATCACTGCATACAACATCTGGAAAATAAGAATACCATTTAAAATAAAGTTTTAGAAAACCATTTGTTTCGGGACATAGGTATATGATCTCCAAATATATGTACCCAGGCACAAGAATAATCAGTAATTTAATTAGATTTTATAATAATTAATACATACATACATAGACACACGCCTTTTTTCCGAAGGGGTAGGCTGAGCCTCAATGGGCCTCTTTTCACAGTGAGTTGCACCATCTTGGAATATAGACGTGGCAAGTGGTGAGCTATCTTTAGCTTTAGCTTATCTGATATAATATAGGGTACCTATAGGCAGTAGCATATAAATAAAATAGTTACAATATGCAATTAATGTCTGGGTCCAGTTGAACATGGAGTGAGTCTTACTCACTCCGTGTTCCGTGTATAAAACATATACCTACTAAGTACATATGAATTAAATAAAAGGAAAAATTGCGTTTAGTTTAGATTATCACCAATCAACAAAACTAATTAGTGAAGTTAGATTTAAAAAAAATACCTATAAATTTATAGGATCACATCAAAACAAGTTTAGTTACAAACATCACAGGAATTATAAAGGCCATAGTAAAACCACTCATCTGATTTTGAGGTCCCATCCATCCGTCACATCCTCATGCATGCCTCCCATAGCCATAAGGCAATTATACACTCCAAAGTTAACATGTTACACAACACGGGTAGGTATTACATTTTAATAATTAGCAGTGCAAAACACCATCACATCGTCATGTTTTCATGCTTACATACATGCTAGCCGCACATCAGCTAAATAAAATTACATATACCTACTCTTACTTTTACCTTGAAGCTGGCTGGATTACTTTTTCCTGAGTTCCCTATCCAGTCTGACATGAAAATAGACTAGTCCTGCCAATCAACGAAGCCAGGCGAGCATCATCATAGCAGGAATCGTTGAAAACCCATTTAGATCGAACAGCGAATACAGCGATTAGTGGTTCAGATTTCTGTATAGAAAGTGTGATGTGTTATCATGTGTGTGATTTGATTTCATTTGTTTTTTCATTTTGGAGATGTTGATACTTTTTAAATCCGTGGCTTGAGATACAAAGCATCGTTTCGTTTGCTGTGTTGGTTTGGAGTCCAAACGTAATGGCGGGCGTCGCGTCGCTGCGTCGCGGTCGGTCGTAGACTCGCTCAAATCAAAGCTTCACACACAGATTTTACGGATAAAAACAGGAAAATAATATGTTATATATAGATACTTACATTATCTTGATCCATTTTTTGAAATAAGAGGCTGTAATAACTATTTTATTCGGTCTCTGCACACAAATTCACGTTTCCACAACAATTAAACCTCAACGAGAAAGAGCGAGAAAATAAATGTTGCCAACTCCAAAAGTTCAAATGTAAGAAGAAAAGAACTGTTGCCAACTCCAAAAGTTCAGGTCACATCGAAATGAATGAAGAGTTGGTTATTTTATAACAACTTTAAGATATATTCTGACATAAATTGAAAAACATTAATCATGAAGACGTTTGAGGGGTGAGGGGGGAAGGTACACGGAATCCACGGGGAACTTTCCAGATATTATGTAATGAGGTATTAGTTTGCTCTCGATAAGCCCCCAGGGGCATCTAAGGAAAACTTTTTTTTTAAACTTTCCCCTTTAATTGGTCCACATTTTCTCGAATTCTTGGTTTTAAATTACTGAGGTATATCATCAAGAGCCTATTTGTGGTTTCAATCATGTCTAAATAATAGGAAACAAATCGTCCAAATAGCAGATCACAATATTGAAAATAGAAAAATAATAGAAATAAGATCGAATACAAGAGATTTAAAATGTGCAATACCAGAACGAAGCATTTTAGGTTGCGTGCTTTTCCTTATTTATTTATGATTTGCCAAAAATATTTTATAAAGATATATTACCCATATTATTCGCGGATGATGTCTCAATATTAGTGAAATGCGAAAAAAACTAAAAAAACGATTTAATACTAGAAAGTTCATTACAGACTAACACATGGCTCAATGACCACAAGCTCGAAATAAACTAAGTACATTAAAACTTAAGTAATGCAGTTAAAACATACAATAGTCCAACCATTCAATTAAAAAAAAATGTGAAATCCTTGACGAATAGGTATTTGGGGGAATAATGTAATGTCCATTTATATAAATCAATTTTTAGTTTATTTATCTTTTAGGTTATAATTCCCAAACATTTTGCTATGTGAACTGGATATTAGTAGTAGTAGAGCTTTTTTGTGAAAGTGTTCGTCCGTGGAAGTACTACCACCATACCTATTTCTGCCGCAAAGCAGTAGTGCTCGCATTGCTGTGTTCAGGTTTGAAGGCTAAGGGTGCCGGTGAAATTACAGGCACATGAGACTTTTCATCTTTATGTCTCAGGGTGGCGGGCGCATTGCAATGCCACATAGGGTGCGTCCTAGGTGAACGTGTCCTATGAGGTAATGCACTGTTCATAGGTAGAGGTTACCGCCTAACATCATTTTGATATGATGAAATTATGTGGAAGAGGGTATAGGTAGGTACTTACTTTGAGCTCTACTGGCATCACATTAGAGTTTCTTGTGGACTTGTTAGTAAGGCTTTAGCTCCTCGATTACCATGAAGGCTAAATCCGGCGTCAGTCTGTAGAGCGAGCGAAAATTGGGATCGTGGAAAGGATTAGAGTCGTCTCTAATTGAACGATGACGTGCAAGAGTTTGACTCCTTTGCAGCGCTCTATCGCGTTGATTTATCTCTCTCATTGCAATGATGTGCTCCATCTACTCAACACAAATTGTATTGTTTAGGTAACTAACTACTAACATACACAACCTAAAAATAAAACGAAAATAAAAGGTTTTTGGAGGCTATAACTTCTTGATTAAAGGCCACTTACGTTTGCTTGTTAAGTTAATTTCAGTAAACAAATAGTATTAAATCAATTATCTTAAGTAAAACACAATATTTGTATGTTTTCCTACTTCACGGAAACGTTCCCGACACCAAATAGCTGTCGGAAAGATATGGGCGAAGGTTCCGAATTCTAATGTCAAAGTTTTCGATATCGAATATTTTAGAATCGCGTCTATCGGAATCTCTGTCGGTAACTTCCGATTCCGCTATCGGAATGCCTAACGAACGTTTTAGAATAGCTCTGCAGGTGGGCCATCTGCTTGTAACGTCATTCAGTAGTATAAAAAAAAAAAAAAAACTGCCTGAGAAGAAAACCCCAAATTCGTAATGATTCCAGCAATGTAACACTTGTTTATAGAAACGTTTTTGTGTTAGAATAACGAAACTTTTGCATCACATCGTTTTATTTTCAAGCTCATTCTAACTTGTAGAAATATTGCATGCAACATATATTATCGGTGGACTCAATCAAACTTGCACATGCAAAGTTATGGCAACATTGCAAGTGTTACTTTTAATGGGGTCCGGTTATTGTACAACCATGGAATGCACGAGCTGGGAATACACGACCATGGAAAGCACAACCCGGGAATTCATGTACAAATGGACACGAAATCCATGGCTGTGCATCATGCATTGAAGGAATTGAATAGGATTGCCCCCCGCCTAAAGGAGAGGGGCAATCCTGTTAATCTGTAGGGAGGTGGGTTGGGGGGAGGGTGGATAAGTTTGAGGCTTAGTTTATATTATTATGTCTGCTATTAGTACACCTACTAATTGTAGGTATTTACCCATGTCTGGTATCATGTTTCTTTGTTGACACGTAGCTTCATTTTTCATTTATTTAATTCAATAACAATTTACAATCGTGTCTGAAATCACATAATAAAATAACATACAATAAGGACTTTATACAATTAAATTTTAAAGATAATTAACTATTGTACCTATTCAAAATGTCATATAAATTCACAAATAGTCAGAATAATAATTAAAGTCAGAATAATAAAAATATAATGTCAGGTGCTATCAATATTTACATTAGTTAGGACAAGATCATCTAAAGAATAATAGCACCCTTCCAACAAAAGCTTTTTTAGTCTATTTTGGAATACACTTGGACTATCAATGGTCTTCATTACAACAGGTAGCGAGTTAAACAATTTAACTGCCTGATACCGACAGCCATGCATTGCAACTCCTAATCTAGGACACAGAGGGGCCTCTAAATCTTTCCTTCTTGTTTTTAATCTAAGTTCTCTTTGTACTGGCGTTTCATACTTAGAAGGATACCGGACAACATCCACAAGAACCACTAAAATGTAGAGGCTGGGAAGAGTTAAAATGCTTAAGCTTCGAAAGTGATCTTTACATGATTCCCACGGAGGTATCCGGACCATAGTGCGGATGGCACGTTTCTGAATTACAAAAGCTCTATTTATATTATAGTCGTAACTGTTCCCCCAAAATTTGACACTATACCTTAGCTTTGACTCCACCAAAGCGTAGTAAACGGTTTTAAGCTGATCAAGATCCACTTCATCTCTTAAGCTTCTAATGGCATAACAAACTGAACTTATCGAATTCTCAATTGATTCTAATTCTGATTTCCAGTTTAAGAACTGATCAATATGGACCCCTAGAAATTTAACGCTATCAGTGAATTCTACCATCACACCGTTACTTATTATGTCAATAGTTTCATGTCTACGGGAAGTCGTTCGAAATAATATAGCGTTAGTTTTATTAATATTTAATTTTAAATTGTTAACGTGGAACCATTCATTAAATGCCAAAAGCGCATCGTTAATTTTAAACTCGAGTTCCTGTAAAAAGTAGCTGGAATGATTGCGTTTGTATCGTCAGCATAAACAATTAATTTAATATCTGGTATAGTATTTGTAATAAAATCTATCATGTCATTCAAAAATATAATAAAGAATATTGGTCCTAAAATTGAGCCCTGTGGAACTCCACGTGTTATATTGATCAACTTAGATTTGGTCACCACTTCTTGTCCGTTTAAAATATTCTTAATTTCGACAAATTGTTTTCTATTGCTTAAATATGATTTTATAAGGCTCAAAACGTTACCCCTTAGTCCGTAAAATTCTAACTTAGCAAGTAGAATCTCGTGATCAATGTGTCAAATGCAGAGGATAAGTCCAAAAATACACCTGCAACTTTCATTTTTCTATTTAGATCGCCTAACACTTCATTTATTAGTAGATCAACAGCATCAACAGTACCAAGACACATTTGATAGCCAAATTGGCGTTCGTTAATAATCTTGTTTAAATTTAAATGTGAAACTATCCTATCTTTTAAGACTTTTTCGTAAATTTTAGATAAAATAGGAAGCAACGATATTGGTCTATAATTCTTCGAATCATTCTTTTTACCTTTTTTGTAGATAGGAATAACTCTTGCAATTTTTAATTGATCAGGAAAGATACCTTCAGTGATACAATTACTAAGAAATTCTGATAGTGGTTCAGCTTCGGCACGAGTGCTCTGCTGAATTCAATGCTATCTTTTTTCTAAGAAAGGTGGTGTTTGTGAGATGAGTCTTAACTATGTTTAGTGGAATTGAACTGGTGCAGCTGTTTCCAGAATAATCCGCTCCCCTGTTTTGAGCTCAAAATGTTCATTTTCAACGAAATCAGGCTACGGGGTCTGATGTTATTCAGCATAAGATTAGGCCCTCAGATACGGGTGCCATGACGGAGGATTGTAGGTACCACTTATTTGGTAGAAAATGTAAAATAAGGGGCAACGGTAACGGCTAAAATATTAGGAACCGGGTAGGTAATAGATAAATAATCAGTCAAGTGCGAGTCAGACTCGCGTGGACAGGGTTACCCAAGTAGGCTTCGAACTAAGTTCCCTATGAACTAACTGTACGATTGGACTTTTCGGCGTAACTCAGCTGATGTCGCAGCTCAGTCAACCAACACTTCGGCCCTCAACGGCCGGCAATACGTAGGTACTCCTAACTACTCTGTGGCGGGGTTCTCAGTGCATTGTCGATGTCACTCACTTAATAAACTTATAGACATGCCGTCAAAATTATGCATGCATTTTATCTAGTTTTTTTAGATTTTATATTTAATATATTTTTCGAATAATCAAGCCTCGTAGTAATTACCAAAGCAAATATAATTAAATTTAGTGAACGCACATCAAACGATGAGCATATGTCATTTTATAATCCTCCCGAACCTATTGGATGCCTATTCCATGGGTGTATATTATTTTGCATGGCCTGGAAATCACAACCCGGGAAAACACAGACATGGAATTGGCGACCATCGATGTACACCAATTCCATGGCTGTGCATTCCAGGGTTGTGCATTCCATGGTTGTGAAATTACTTCCCCCTATAATGCCTACGTTATTATGTGGTAAGTAAATATTGATTCCAGCAACGTTACATTTGAAACTTATAGAAATGTTTTTTTTATTTAATTTTTTTGGGCACCGTTTTTGTGTTAGCTTAACGAAACTTTTGCATCACAACGTTTCATTTTCAAGCTTATTCTAAGTTGCAGAAATATTAAACTTGCCACCAATGGGACTCATAACAACTTTACACATGCAATGTTATGGCAGCACTGCAAATGTAACATTTAGGCCCAAGTTCACGAACAAATAAACGGCTGGTTACTGTAACCAATCGTCAAAGTGACAGATAATGTATGAAAACAACTGTCAAAAAGAGTGGTTTAAGCTAACCAGTCGTTTAAACGTCCGTTAATATGTTGGTGAACAGTGGCCTTAGTACGTTACATGCGGTACATTGTGCTAACATAATCTATTGCAATATTGAGTTTTTGAAGTAAATATTGATTCCAGCAACGTTACATTTGAAACTTATAGAAACGTTTTTGTGTTAGCTTAAAGAAACTTTTGCATCACAACGTTTCAATTGCAAGCTTATTCTAAGTTGCGGAAATATTAAAATTGCCACCTACGGGACTCATACAAACTTTACACATGTAAAGTTATGGCAGCATTGCAAATGTAACATTTAGTACGTTACATGTGGTACATTGTGCTAAATAATCTATTGCAATATTGAGTTTTTGAAGTAAATATTGATTCCAGCAACGTTACATTTGAAACTTATGGAAACGTTTGTGTGTTAGCTTAAAGAAACTTTTGCATCACAACGTTTCAATTTCAAGCTTATTTTAAGTTGCAGAAATATTAAAATTGCCACCTATGGGACACATACAAACTTTACACATGCAAAGTTATGGCAGCATTGCAAATGTAACATTTAGTACGTTACATGTGGTACATTGTGCTAAATAATCTATTGCAACATTGAGTTTTTTAAGTAAATATTGATTCCAGCAACGTTACATTTGAAACTTATAGAAACGTTATTGTGTTAGCATATCGAAACTTTTGCATCACAACGTTTAATTTTCAAGCTTGTTCCAAGTTGCAGAAATGATAAGATTGTAACTGAAGGAACTTGACACATTCAAAGTTATGGAAACATTGCAAATGTAACTTTCAGTACCTTAGCAGTTGTAGGTTGCTTCGATGTCAATTTGAGAACGTTACAAATGTTACATTGATACAAAATTTTATTTTAAACGTCCCAAATTTTAGCTAGTCGTAAATTTCAGAAATGTTTCTTGTGAACAGTTAGGAAACTTTTAAATTTAAGATTTTAGCTTGGGTATTTCAGTTGCAGGGACATCTAAACAAGTTACAGAGTCAAGTTACGGATGTGATCTAGTTTCAAGTTGCTGCAATGAGTCTGTAATGTTCATGTTTAGTGGGTACGAACAAATCAGGTGAACAATTTATGACAACACTTCAGACAAGTAAAAATTGTTGACTCTAGTCTTAAAAACAACTATTGAGGATTATTGTCTTATGGAGACCGGCAACGCGTTCCATAAGCGGACAGCTTGGAAAGGAATGCGTATAAAAACTGGTACTGTGTATTGGAATTTTGAGCAAGAGGTTTTCTGAGGAACGATGATTACGAGGATTGGGACAATAAAGGAAATCGAATCGTTCCTTCAGATAACAGGGAGTGGAAGGATTACGGAGGATATTGTACAAGAGCGAAAGGATGTGAGTATTCCGGCGAGAACGAATAGGCAGCCACTTCAGTTTTACTCGAAATGCCGTCACAATGTTGCCGTGTGAAGCAATGCCGGCGATGAGCTCACCACTTGTCACGTCTGTATTCCCACGATGGTGCAAACCAAGGTGAAAAGGGGCCCCCATTGAGGTTCTGCCTACCCTGCTGAAGAAAAAGGCATGTGTCTATGTATGTATGTATGTATGCAATAATAATTTAAGGTGGATGCGCACGCTTGCGGCGCGAAATTCAATTTTTTTGGTGTTTTTTGCCCATTACAGCTCATCAACACTTCTTCAGATAACGAAAGTTGAGTTCGCGACAACTAGGAGACTTAACACACATGTTTTTATTGATAGTATCTCATAAATATCATCAGTTTAGCTATGATACCCCTAAACACATTTTTACAGTGTTTTTGTTTGTTTAGGGGTATCGTAGCTAAACTGATTATATTTATGAGATACAATCAATTAAAACATGTGTGTTAGGTCTCCTAGTTGTCGCGAACTTAACTTTCGTCATCTGAAGAAGTGTTGATGACATGTAAAGGGCAAAAAACACCAAAAAATTTGAATCTCGCGCCGCAAACGTGAGCATTCACCTTAATGAGCGAGCGAAGCGAGCAGCTATGTGTGCAACAACTGGCAAAATTTGCTTTCATCAGTTCTATAATTTCATAGCTTTTAGCATCAAAACTGCTTTAGCAGATTTTGAAGGTATTTGGTATGTGGATAGATGGGGGGTTGGGAAGGGAGGATATGGGGTAGATTCCCGGGGGAATCCCGACACTACCCGTGCAAGATCGAGGACAGTTGCGAGTTGAAAATAAAGAAGATTCTAATAATTTTCACTAAAAGCGGGTTATTTACCATGTTTTTTAAGTATTGTTGAAATTACAATAATCATGGTAAATATCCCGTTTTTAGTGAAAATTATGTTCAGAATCACGATAGTTTCAAATTGTTTCCAGGAAATGGCTATAGAGCGCGGTATAAAAGACGTGCAAGAGACGTGGGGCGCTATATCCTTCTCCGTGATGCGGCACTTCAGCCGCGGCGAGGATCGAGGGTACACGCTCAACCCGTGCGATGAAATCGTCGTCAAACTGGATGAAGACGGCATGTCTCTGCAGAGCATGGCTGCTTCTCAGTAAGATCCCAACAAAAACATAAATAAAATAAATAAATAATGCTGGACAAGTTCACACAACATTATCTAGCCCCAAGCTAAGCAGAGCTTGTGTTATGGGTACTAGATAAATGATATACTTAATACAATATATTACATAGATAGATATTTTTTATTATACATAGAAAATACCCAGAAAACCCTAAACAAATATCTGCAGATCGCACAAATATTTGTTCCGAGGCGGGAATCGAACCCCAAACCTGCTGCGTCGCAGGCAACAACAAGCTTATATAACAGAAAGCTTTTTGAATGGCTTCTGGCCACGTGGTTCGACTGCATGGTTCGATCAATCTGACTAGGTGAACTTTTTTTCCAGTTGGCTCGATTAATCGAACCATGTGTTCTTGAGACTCCTGATAGTTCGATCAATCGGACTAGGTGAACCTTTTTCCAGTTGTTTCGATTAATTACCACAACACCCAGACTCAAACAAATATTTGCAGATCATACAATCATTTTTCCCGTTGCAAGAATCGAACCCGCAACCACTCGCTTCTCAAGCGGCTTATACGTATACCCACCCTACGTATTGAAGCTCCATTTCTATTATTAATAATTCTTCTCACTCAAACGAAACCTTCCAGGTTTATTGGTCCGTTCTTGAGCTTAGTGCAGACGTGGGAACGGCGTCTTTCCTTGATATCGGAAATAATTGAGGAATGGCTGGCAACACAACGCAAGTGGCTCTACCTAGAGGGAATATTTGTAGGCGGCGATATCAGAGTCCAACTGCCCGAAGAGGCCAATAAGTTTGACGACATTGATAAATCATATAGAAAGGTACTTCTATAAAAAAAGTTTATTATTGAAAAATATCTTTTTAACAAGTAATTAATTTTGTAAAAATTAAAAAAAACCCAACGCAATGAAACGGCTGAACCGATTTTGATCAAACATAGCTAAGAACACTCCCGAAAAATTCACCTTTCAAAAAAAAAAACGGTTCATCCGTTCGGGAGCTACGATGGGACAGACACACAGACACTTCAAACTTCATTCAAACTACACCTCTTCGTTTTTACGTCAGGGGTAAAAAATAAGATAATTGTTGAAAAATATCTTTTTCAAAACAAGATTTTATGAATTAAAAGGAAAGAAAAGTAAGAAGATTTTTTTTTTTTTATTTCCCCCCATTACACAACACACACATAACACAAGAAAACAAAAAACAAAAAAATATATTACTAAGCCCCAAATATTCAAAAATAAAAAATATATAAAGACTGCTAAGTAAGTTGATAAGTAGAAAGGCATCGATGTGTGTTGTGTGGTTTCAAACAGGTCCCTGTCTCAGGATATGCTGCACCAGACCTAGTTTTAGAATTAGTGATCAGAACCATGTGTTGATCAAAACGAACCCAAATACGGCCGTTCTACTGTTATCCATCGAGGAGTTCCGTTGTCCCCCTTCCGTCTCCAACATCAGATCAGCTCGCTGTCACCATCACATTGTATTGTCACCAGAACTAAAGGTGTATGCAAAATTTCAGTAAAGTACGCTAATTGTGTTTTGTTGGTTACAGATAATGTTAGATACCGCAAAGCGATTGAATGTAGTGGACTGCTGCACGCTTGGGGGCAGGCTGGAGGAGTTCGTCAATTTGGGATTGGGACTGCAGAAGTAAGTAAAGCCTCCATAACATATGATTAGCCCCGTTTCGAGTGCAGCGTAATTAGGGATGCGAACCAACAAATCGGTGAACAATGAAAAAAGAGTCCTTCAGGGCAGGCAACGCATTGGCAATGCCTCTGGTGGTGCATATGTCAATAGGCGACGGTAACCGCTTACCATCAGGCGGGCCGTATGCCATTTTGTCGAGCCATTTAAAAAAACAGATTACCCAATTATCACGAGAGTCTCCACTCGGTTATCCTGCGGCTCAATCAGTTATCCGTGCAGCACATTTCATATCGAATTAGGCATAACTAGGCATCGGTGGTAAAAAGCGGCTGGTAGAAAGTGGATGGGAAGAAAAAAAAAACAAAACAAATCGGTCTAAATGGCGAGAATTGGGAGAGGCCTATGTCCAACAGTGGACTGATACAGGCTGATGATGATGATGATGAGGCATCGGTGGACTCACGTATCGGCTTGGCTACATCTCGGCCCGAAATATCACGTTCGTCGATCGATGTCTGATTTGCTGGCCGCTGCAGTAATTAACTATTTCAGGTGTCAAAAATCTCTGAACGACTACTTGGACTCGAAAAGGCGGGTATTTCCGAGGTTCTTTTTCATATCGACTGACGAACTGCTCTCTATACTCGGAGCCAGTGAGTGCAGCTGCGTTCAGGAACATATGATCAAGGTACTTGCGAATACATATAACCTGTATTAAGATTACAAATATACATATAACCTTACAATCCTTGCGAATACATATAACCTGTGTTAAGATTACAAATATACACATACATAGACACACGCCTTTTTTTCCGAAAGGGTAGGCAGAGCCTTAAATGTGCCTCTTTTCACCTCGGGTTTCACCGTCGTGCGAAATAGACGTAACAAGTGGTGAGCTTATCGCCGCCATTGCTTCCCACGGCTGATTCGGCTAACGCTTTCTTCCAGTAATAACACATTCCTTAAATAAGCTAGCAGCCAGGACAAATCATATACCAACGAGTCTTACAAACAAGTCCGGGTAATACCTTAGTCGGCTTTTACGGCATCCACGGGAGGAGATGGAGGGGTCTATTCTTGGGCCGGGCACACCACGGTCAAATATATATATATATATATATATACACATTTAAATTTAATAGCCGTGCTGTGTCCGGTCCAAGAATAGACCCATCCATCTCCTCCCGTGGATGTCGTAAAAGCAGACTAAGGGATTACCCGGACTTGTTTGTAAGATTCGTTGGTATAAGATTGGTCCTGGCTACTAGTTTATTTAAGGAATGTATTATATTACTGGAAGAAAGCGTTAGCTGAGTCAGTCGTGGGAAGCAATGGCGGCGATGAGTTCACCACTTGTCACGTCTATATTCCACGATGGTGCAACCCACTGTGAAAAGAGGCCCATTGTGGTTCTGCCTACCCCTTCGGGGAAAAAGGTTTGTGTCTTGTATGTAAGATTTGTCCTGGCTGCTAGCTTATTGTGGAATGTGTAACGTGTTATATTATGGCATTACACGATGTGTATTGTTACAGATGTACGACAATATTAAATCGCTGGATTTATACGTGGACCACACCAATCGTCCGGTCGCTGCTAAAATGATTTCCGCTGAGGGAGAGGTGCGTACTCACACGAAGAAGAAACGAAACAACTACTAGTTTATTTATTATTTATTTATTTAAAAACTTTCACACAAGACAATAGTGCAAGGAGGACTTAATGCTAATAGCATTATCTGCCAGTCATCCTGGACGTGCAGAAAGATGGTGAGGCGTGCCTTACAAACAAGTACCACAGAAAATAATAATAACAATACAAGTTAAAATATTAAACTAAAAGGATACCTAAATATAATATACTTATAAATACAAATACCCAAAAAAATAAAGTTTCACAAAAAAAAAAAAACATAAATAAATTACCGTGACAATAAAACACATACTTAGTAGGGAAAGTACAAAGGTATATACCTAACACAGGCTGCAGTAACATAGATTGTGAAACACTGACACTGAATTGGAAACTAATAATTTAGCCTCTTATTATACAGTTCACGTACCAGTCTCTTAAACGACTCCCTCGAGTCAGCCCTTTTAATATCTACCGGCAAATCATAGAGCTTTTTTGTGAAAGAGTTCGTCCGGGGAAGTACTACCACCATATCTATTTTTGTCGCATAGCATTAGTGCTCGCATTGCTGTGTTCCGGTTAAAGGGTAAAGGGTGCCGGTGAAATTACAGGCACATGAGACTTTTCATCTTTATGTCTCAGGGTGGCGGGCGCAGTGCAATGCCACATAGAGTGCGTCCTAGGTGGACGTGACCTATGAGGTAATGCACTGTTCATAGGCAGACGTTACCGCTTAACATCAGGTGGGCCATCTGCTTGTTCCGTCATTCACGTACTATAAAAAATAAAAAAAGTTGCGAATAATCGCGTTGGTATTCGTGAGGGAACTGCTCAATGTACGTGTGCGCGACGCGGTGTAAGATACGAGGATCAAGGTGAGTGCTCACGCTTGCGGTGCGAAATTCAAATTTTTTGGTGTTTTTTGCCGATTACTGCTCATCAACACTTCTTCAGATAGCGAAAGTTGAGTTCGCGAGCCATAGGAAACTTAACACACATGTTTTAATTGATGGTATCTCATAAATACCATCAGTTTAGCTATGATACCCCTAAACACATTTTTACAGTGTTTTTTTTTGTTTACTGAGCTAGATAGAGACGGAATTTGGCTTTTGTAATTAAGTGTAATCTACTTACATCGCCTGTTTGCGCGAGGTCTCAGTTCGGGGCGAACCACTAGTAATAGACTAGTCACAGTATCGAATACTAGGTAATTCCTAACTGGTTGCGAACTAACAAACTGTTAACAATTAAAGACATTAAAGTGTAATCCGTGCAGCGAGTGGAACTAAGACATTTCAACACTCTGAAATAGGCACATCAGCGGAAGCTGCTCGTCTATCATTTTAAATAATAATAATAATAATTGAATCATCAGTCTTTAGACCATATTTAATAGAAGCTTTTTTGAAAAATATAATTTTCAACACACTTCCTCATAAAGTGGCTCTAATTTCACCGCAATTAGGCACATCATAACACCTGTAATCAAACTGACTTTTTCATTGCTATTATTCACTAGAGTTATAGAGACAGTTGAACATTTACACAGAGTGTGTATTTCTGTTTTATTATTATTTTCTTCACAAGTGCGTTGAAAACGTCGCATAATACACGTGTTTATTGATGATTACCGTCCTCGGCTCTCTTACGACCCTCACCTAACGGCTCGGGTCTCAATGGCGCCTCAGCGGTAATCACCAACATTACGCACTTGTACCATAATATACTATTTCATCATCAATATCCTCCCATAGAATGTAATGGGGGATTTGCCAAAATCACTACGCTAAGCAGATTAGTGATCGCTTTATTGGTCACAAGTACTCTGAATGCTGAACGCCAATACTCCAGAACTAGTACTAAAGAATTACTCCCCTGGAGTAATTGCATTGGCTTTTACGACATCCACGGTAGGAGTAGGATGAGTTTATTCTTAGGCCGGACAAACCACGGCATACACAGAATACCTAAGTATATTGCAATAATGTTATTTTTTGTAGGTCATGGATTTCCGCCAAGTGGTATACACGGAAGGCAAGGTAGAAGACTGGATGAACCTGGTTCTCAGTGAAATGCGAAACAGTAACAGATTTATCACAAAGAAGGCCATCTTCTATTACGGAAGGAACTGGAGAACTCCAAGGTGCCATTTCATATCACGTTCAGTCATTAAATCCACTTCCATTACTAAAAAAATTATTTACAGAAAGAATAATACAACTAATACAAGGTATGTACATAATACATAATTATGAAACAGTTGTGCTACCTGAAGACCGCTGCTAGCGATCTAAAGGTAGCTCAACTGATCCAAATCACTACCAGACGGAAGCGTCCCTAAGATGCTGGCTGCATTGCCACGCTGAAAGCCAATACTAATGCGTTGAGCCAGATAAGAGCCAGCTCTCGGGTCACGCGTCGCTTCGACCAGATGCCCTGAAAGAATTATGAAAACGCGAGGGGCCACGGTACCCCTCGGACCCAGAGTCTCGACCCCGAAAGGCTCAAATAAGTAAGCTCTGTCGAGACTTGCATATTTGCGTCTTTCATCACTTACATTTTCCATTTCTATCATTTACATACATACATAGATACACGCCTTTTTCGCCGAAAGGTTAGGCAGAGCCTCAAATGGGTATCTTCACTGTGGGTTGCACCATCGTGGGAAATAGACGTGACAAGTGGGAACTCATCGCCGCCATTGCTTCCCACGACTGACTCTGCTAACGTTTTCCAGTAATATCGCATTCCTTCATAAGCTAGCAGCCAGGACAAATCTTATACCAACGAATCTTATCAACAAGTCCGGGTAATCCGATAGTCGGCTTTTACGACATCCACGGGAGGTGACGGAGGGTTCTATTCTTTGGCCAGACACACCATCATGACTATATTTCTGTTTTCTGTTTATACAAGGGTCACACAAAAACAGCTTAAAAACCACAGGTAGTCAAAAATCTTGAAAGTAAAGTCTTTTTATATTACTTTTCACTAGAAACGGGATATTTACCGTGATTATTGAGTTTTGCTTGTTCCCGATATTTCGGCACAGTTGCATGCGCCATGATCACGGGAGAACTAACTAGAGTCTTTGAGAGTAGATGTTATTGGCAGATATATCGTTGTTGTTTTTTATTATTTTTTTTGTTTTTTGTCCTACTGTTTCCTAGTATTCTGTTTGTTTTTTGTTTTTTTTTTGTTTGTGCCAAATAAATGTTTTTCATTTAATTTTTTTTTCATTTCATAACCATGATAGTTTCAAAAGTTATATCTTGTTATATTGTTCGTAGAACGGATTGGATCATCGAATACTTAGGCATGGTGTGTCTGGCGGCCAACGGGGTGTGGTGGACCGCCGAGACGGAGGAGACCTTCATACGGATCAAGAAGGGGAACAAGAGAGCCATGAAGGAACACCTGCAGGAGCAGAATGAGCAGTTGGATCAGCTGGTGGTCAAAGTGAGGCAAGGTGAGTATCTTCATGACCCCGTACTTAGGCATGGTGTGTCTGGCGGCCGACGGCGTGTGGTGGACCGCCGAGACGGAGGAGACCTTCATACGGATCAAGAAGGGGCACAAGAGAGCCATGAAGGAACACCTGCAGGAGCAGAATGAGCAGTTGGATCAGCTGGTGGTTAAAGTGAGGCAAGGTGAGTATCTTCATGGCCCCGTACTTATCGGCTGAATCACGCTTCAAGGTTATTTTTTTTTGTTTTTTTAACCCCAGACTATAAACGGAGTGTTAATATAAGTTTGACGTGTCTGTGTGTGTGTTCTGTGTGTGTGTGTGTGTATGTGTGTGTGTGTGTGTGTCCCATCGTAGCTCCCGAAAGGATGAAACAATTTAGTTTTTTTTTTGGGATTGTTCTTAGCTTGTTTGATCAAAATCGGTTCAGCCGTTTCATTGCGTTGAGGGTTTTTTTAATTTTTACAAAATGAATTACTTGTTTATACTACTTGAATGACGGAACAAGCAGATGGCCCACCTGATGCCTCTGCCTATGAACAGTGCATTACCTCATAGGTCACGTCCACCTAGGACGCACCCTATGTGGCATTGCACTGCGCCCGCCACACTGAGACATAAAGATGAAAAGTCTCATGTGCCTGTAATTTCACCGGCATCGTTACCCTTCAAACCGGAACACAGCAATGCGAGCACTACTGCTTCGCGGCAGAAATAGGTATGGTGGTAGTACTTCCCCGGACGAACTCTTTCACAAAAAAGTTCTACTACTACTTATTAATTTCGTTACCTAATGGAGGCCAACGGGATCTTATTATAACAAATATTTGCACGATCTGCAGATATTTGTTCAGGGTGTTCTGGGTATTTTGTATGTATAATAAAAAATATCTATCTATGTAATGTATTGTATTAAGTATATCAGATATCTACAACCCATAACACAAGCTCTGCTTAGCTTGGAGCTAGATAATGCTGTGTGAAATGTCCAGCAATATTTATATATAATTTATTTTATTACTAAGCCTCCCCTATCCGTCCGTCAGTCTGTTGTTCTGTCAGAGAGTCAAAGTCTAAAGTCAAAAGTAGGTATTTTATTCATTGAAATCACAAAATAATCGTTTTGAATCGCCTTATAAAATAAAAATTAACTCCTGTTCCAACTTATCTTGTTTTTGTTATCATTCATTAGCTTTTTGCATCTCAATATTCTTTTATTTACTATTTCCGTTTACGAACCGTGGTACATTTTACACTAAGATGTCGCCAACGTCCATACCACGTTGAATACACCGGTTCTCGTCCGATCACCGAAGTTAAGCAACGTCGGGCGCGGTCAGTACTTGGATGGGTGACCGCCTGGGAACACCGCGTGACGTTGGCTTTTTGCATCTCAATATTGTTTTATTTACTATTTCTGTTTACGAACCGTGGTAAATTTTACACTAAACTGTCGCCAACGTCCATACCACGTTGAATACACCGGTTCTCGTCCGATCACCGAAGTTAAGCAACGTCGGGCGCGGTCAGTACTTGGATGGGTGACCGCCTGGGAACACCGCGTGACGTTGGCTTTTTGCATCTCAATATTGTTTTATTTACTATTTCTGTTTACGAACCGTGGTAAATTTTACACTAATTTGTCGCCAACGTCCATACCACGTTGAATACACCGGTTCTCGTCCGATCACCGAAGTTAAGCAACGTCGGGCGCGGTCAGTACTTGGATGGGTGACCGCCTGGGAACACCGCGTGACGTTGGCTTTTTGCATCTCAATATTGTTTTATTTACTATTTCCGTTTACGAACCGTGGTACATTTTTAACTAAGCTGTCGCTAACGTCCATACCACGTTGAATACACCGGTTCTCGTCCGATCACCGAAGTAAAGCAACGTCGGTCGCGGTCAGTACTTGGATGGGTGACCGCCTGCGAACACCGCGTGACGTTGGCTTTTTGCAACTCAATATTATGTATATATTCCTTCTCAGTTTTTCTTTTGCAGAATATAAGCAAAGGCAAACTACTTATGCCGCGTCAGAATTTAATGTTAGTTTTTATTTTCAACAGATCTAGGCCCCAACGACCGCACAAAGTTTAGAACTATAGCTACAATAGATATACACGCGCGCGATATCATCGAAGGATTCGTCCGGGACAATGTCACCGAGGCGGCAGAATTTGAATGGGAGAGTCAGCTGCGATTTTACTGGCTGAAGAAGGATGACAACTTGTGGATAAGACAGTGCACGGGTAAGATCACATGTGCATAACAAGAGCCTCAGTGAGGTGCTGAACCCCTTTTATCACAGTGGTTCTTAAATCACCGGTCACAAGGCTCTTTCCAGGGCCATCGTAACTCAACCTGCTCACTGAAGTAATACAGTGTCATAAAGGAGTCCAAAGGTCCTGTACCGGGCAGTTACACATTTGTTATTTTGATAAATTAGATACGAAATACATCCAATCTAAAAAATATCGGAACGAACTGATCTTCGGAACAAGCAGATGGCCTACCTAATGTTAAATGGTCCCTCCATTGCACAAGCAAACGCCTGCTTCGATTCATTGAGCAATCATTTTCACTTCCGATCAAGAGGAGGTTAGAAAGGGCATCAAACCGTTTTATCTATTCATTCATAGTTTTATATGCAAAGAGCGAGATAGCAGATGATAGAGCAGATGGCCCACCTGATGTTAAACGGTAACCTCTGCCTTTAACAACGCATTACCACATAGGTCACGTCCAACTAGGACGCATCCTATGTGGAATTGCACTGCACCCGCCACCCGCCACATAAAGATGAAAAGTCTCATGTGCCTGTAATTTCACCGGCACCCATAACCTTCAAACCGGAACACAGCAATGCGAGCACCACACCTTTGCGGCCGAAATAGGTATGGTGGTAGTACTTCCCCGGACGAACTCTTTCACAAAAAAGCTCTACTACTACTAAGATCTGGATTCCTGGTTGTCGCACCTCGTGGTAACAATGAGCGCCCCGCAGGATGTACTGGTAAAAAATTATATGCTTTGTGCTGCGAGAAACGTGTTGAATGTAATACATTTCATGGGAAAAATCTCCATCTTGGGTTTTGATGCGTCGGTGAAGCAGACAGCCTTTTAGTTGCCGGCGGGGGTTCAAGTCCCAAACCGAGCTTCAGATTGTATGGAAGTTTAGCCAATGAGAAATAAAACTGTTTTGTGCAAAATGCTCTAATAACTCTACGATGGACTTCATACAGTGGTGACTACATACTTCGGCCTAGGTGGATGTGACCTATGAGGTAATGCACTGTTCATAGGCAGAGGTTACCGCTTAACATCAGGTAGGCCATCTGCTTGTTCCGTCATTCAAGTATGTATAAAAATAAATAAAAATAAAACACTATTAACGCCGAAATATGGCACCATTGAAAATTTGAACGATGACAAATGACTTCGATCCCTACACTACCCGTGCGAAGCTGGTGCGAGTTGCTAGTATTTTAAGCTTTTGAATAAACTTTCATTATTTTCAAGCGCGGTGATTATGGTGAGGCCTCGTCCAACAGTGGACGTGCAATGGCTGATGATGAATATGTGATTTCAGGTATATTCCAGTACGGCTACGAGTACATGGGTCTCAATGGGCGGCTGGTGGTCACGCCCCTCACTGACCGCATCTACCTCACCATCACTCAAGCTCTCACGATGCAGCTGGGTGGCGCGCCTGCTGGTAACCTATCATATACACAGAAACACATATACCTTACACGTGCCATTTAAATAAAAATGTATATGTACGTATAGACGTTCTCATTACTGGCATGCTTTTTAAGCATGCCAGTAATGAGCAAGCTTTGCAGTTGTTCACATTTGCTAGCAATAAGCATTCTCATTTTAGGCATACTCCTAAATAAGCATGCTCCTGCTCCTTAGCAAACGTGTTCAGACGTGCTTAGCACGCACCCGCGCCTCAAAAATAATTGCTGATTTTTGAGCATGCTCGAAATAAGCATGCTGATTTCTAGCAATGTCTGGACACACGTGCTTCTAATGAGCACTTGCTCAATAAAAACCATGCTTTCTTGCTAGTAATGAGCACGTCTGTCCGTACCTTTACACCCAACAGTGACACACATAGTCCTGACCCCACACTAGGATTACCTGTGTCGTGGGTATCAGAAACTACGCATACCATGGTACCTGGAAAAATATTTGCAGATCATCATGCATTTGTCCCGCAGCGTAAATCTAACCCGCAACCTTTCGCATATCAGCCGGCTACTCGCCCGACGCGCTACAGAGGTCGTCAAATTTCACCCCATACCCTATCCCAAAGTCGCGTAATAGGCTCTGGAGAGCTATGCTTCTCTACAATCTTAGGACTACGGACGTGGCTAGTGCTGAGCTCATCTTCGTCTTTGCTCTTCCTCGACCACGAGGCTAACGCTTCCTTATAATACCGTACTCCTAAATAATCCAGCAGCCAGGGCAAATCTTTTACCAACGAAAAATGCCCAAGTGATACGTGATAAAAGCCGAAACAATAAAAATCTTAGTATAATGAAGATCGCGGACATAGGTCTCTGAATTAGCAAGTTGAAGTGGCATATGCAAGCGATGTAGCTTGCGGCACTGAGAACCGCTGCTCAATAAATGTTCTAGAATCTAGAGAACCCGAAGTTGCAGTCTAAGGCTGCGTTTCCATTGACGCGGAGCTGGGCGGAGCGGAGCTTAGCGGTGCATGAATTGACCAATCACTATGGCGAGCGAGCAGCCAGCAGAGATTTCGAGCATAGTGATTGGTCAATTCATGCACCGCTAAGCTCCGCTCCGCGTCAATGGAAACGCAGCCTAAGACGGCCTCCGCGCGTTGGACCGATGATTTTGCAAAGGTTGCAGGAAGCCGGTTGTTGGAGGCAGCTGAAGCCGGTTGTTGGAGGCAGCTGAAGCCGGTTGTTGGAGGCAGCTGAAGCCGGTTGTTGGAGGCAGCTCAAGACCGTTTGCTGTAGCTTTCTTTATTAAGAATAACACCCAACATAACTTTCATAGTCCTGATCCCACACTAGGATTCCCTGTCGTGTTAATCAGGAACTACGAGTACCAGGTTACCATAACAACCAGACCCAAGGCATATATTTGCTGATCATGCATTTGTTCCGTAACGAGAATTGTACCAGCGTCTCTCGAATCTCAGCCCGCTGCGCCTTCGTCTTTAGTGGAGGTCAATATCTAGGGTGAATGTCTGCCGAATTGTGATAGTGTGACGAGAATCTTGAACTAGAGGATGGCAATGTCCATTTTCAGGGCCAGCCGGCACGGGGAAGACGGAGACAACAAAGGACCTCGCGAAAGCCCTCGGCCTGCTCTGCGTCGTGACCAACTGCGGCGAGGGGATGGACTTCCGCGCCGTGGGGCAGATCCTGGCGGGGCTGTGCCAGTGCGGCGCGTGGGGCTGCTTCGACGAGTTCAACCGCATCGACATCTCCGTGCTCTCCGTCATCTCCACCCAGCTGCAGTGCATCCGCAGCGCGCTGCTCATGAAGCTCAAGCGGTTCACGGTAAGCCACTTTGAGCTGTCGTTTTTAGGGTTCCGTAGTCAACAAGACAAGGAACCCTTATAGATTCGTCATGTCTGTCTGTCTGTCTGTCTGTCCGTGTATGTCACGGCCACTTTATTCTGAAACTATAAGAGCTATGCTGTTGAAACTTGGTGTGTAGATGTATTCTGTGAACCGCATTAAGATTTTCACACAAAAATAAAAAAAAAACAAAAAAAAATGGGGTTCCCCATACCTACTTAGAACTGAAACTCAAAAATTTTTTTTTTCATCAGACCCGTACTTGTGTGTTATTTATGGATAGGTCTTCAAAAATGATATTGAGGTTTCTAATAAAAAAAAAAACTAAACTGAATAGTTAGCGCGAGACACTTCTAAAGTGTAAAAATGTGTCCCCCCCCCCCATAACTTCTAAAATAAGAGAATGATAAAACTAAAAAAAATATATGATGTACATTACCATATAAACTTTCACTCAAAATTGGTTTGAACGAGATCTAGTAAGTAGTTTTTTATTTTTGGGGTTCCCCATACTTAGAACTGAAACTCAATTTTTTTTTTAATCAAACCAATACGTGTGGTGTATCTTTGGATAGGTCTTCAAAAATGATATTGAAGTTTCTAATATCATTTTTATCATCGATCAAAGTTACAACGAACTACAAGAACTTTTATATTATGTTACTTGCTGCTACGGAACCCTTCATGGGTGAAACCGACTCGCACTTGGCTGCTTTTTATGTTTGTGGAGTCCAACAGCGTTTGTATGGAAAGAATTGCAGCCTTTTTGAACTTTTTTGTTACTGCACCAATTGCTTTCAAAATCGATATTTATCTGACGGTCACTGTGACCAGCGAACACGACTCTTAAGATGGCGGGAGGAAATTCATAAATTCCTAGTTGTTTAGGTAGACATAGCTCACGGTCGTGATGCCTGGCGAAAATGGGCAGATGCCTTTGCCCAGCAGTGGGCACAAAATGCTTGAAATCACACTAATATTATAAAGGCGAAAGTTTGTGTGTGTGTTTTTGTAGTGTGTTTGTTACTTATTCACGCTGAAATGGCTGGACGGATTAGGATGATATTTGGAATGAAGATAACTGGACTCCCGGGATAACACATATGCACATTTTTATCCCGATATTCCCACGGGATCGAGACTTACGCGGGTGAAACCACGGGGCGCTGCTAGTATAATATAATAGCAATCTTGTTTTATACTTCCAGTTCGAAGGTGCAGAGATATCGATGGACAGCAAAGTGGGCATCTTCATCACGATGAACCCCGGGTACGCGGGCCGCACTGAGCTGCCCGAGTCGGTGAAGGCGCTCTTCCGTCCCGTCGTGTGCATTCTGCCGGACCTCGAGATGATCTGCATGATCTCGCTCTTCTCAGACGGCTTCCTAACGGCCAAGGTGACTATGAATGAATGAACCCCGGGTACGCGGGCCGCACTGAGCTGCCCGAGTCAGTGAAGGCGCTCTTCCGGCCCTTCACTCGACCTCGAGTACTCAGGCTGTACGGAGCTCCTCCATCTACCGACTTCCTGCTACCTTCAATATGTTGTCGGTCCATCGAGAGGGGGGCCTTCCTAGTCATAGTGCCAGTCATGGGGGGCCATAGTACCACAAGCTGTTGAAAGAAGGAGGAACTTGATACTACCTAATAGGTCACGTCCATCTTGGACGCACGCTATGTGGCACTGCACTGCACCCGTCACCCTGAGACATAGATGAAAAGTCTCAAGTGCCTGTAATTTCACCGGCACCCATTCTGTTCAACCCAGAACACACCAATGCGAGCATTACTGCTTTGAGGCAATGTTTCCGCCAGTGTAGTACTTTTACGACACCAGGGGATGTGCAGCAGCATTCACCTGAGTACTTAGCACCATTACTGCGTTCACCAATCCGCCTGCCAAGCGTGGAGATTATGGCAAACCCCCTCATAACTTTCGATGGTGGAGGCCTCGTCTACCAGTAGGCATCAGCCGGATGATGATGAATCTAGAGTACTAATTGGATTTAATCATTTTGATGTCCAATTATGAGAATTTTTACAAGCTTCTATTTCACCTGCATGCAGGGGTGTCACCTGTCCCGGTGTAACCAAATCTTACAACATAAATTTGACTCTCATCCCGGTGTTCGATTGAGCTAAAATTTGGCATACCTGTCAAGTTCCGAAGTCAATACAATACTATGGTGACAGCTACCTGACCTGATGGTGGAGACGGAAGGTGCACAACGGAACTCCTCGATGGATAATTATAAGCTAGCCGTGTTTGGGCTCATTTTGATTAGCTTTTCCGATCACATTTTTTTTTTTGGATAACATTAAATTTAAACGTGACCCGAAAATTCCGTTCCAGCGGTAAAGGCATTGCCGTTTACAGGCAAAGATGCGGGTTTGAGTCCCGCTGACACGAAATTTTTGGGTCAAATTTAAATTTTAAAAATATATTTTTGAACAAAATTTACTGTCTTTCTAGGTCTTAGCCAAGAAAATGACAGTTCTGTACAAAGTGGCTCGCGAGCAGCTATCGAAACAGTCCCACTACGACTGGGGGCTTCGCGCGCTGACCGCTGTGCTCCGAATGTGCGGCAAGCTGAGGCGGGAGTCCGTAGGGCTAAGTGAGATCGTGGTGCTCATGAGAGCTCTCAGGTCAGCTATTTTGCAATACTTACTCGCTAAAGCCATTATAGAGCTAGTAAGATACAGTACAAGCAGACAAGCAGGCACCATCCTTACCTCATTAGTATACCCTCTATTCACACTAAAAGTTTTGGTTCCACCTTTATAATGCGAACTGCTAAGGAGTGGAACACACTACCATCCTCTATCTTCCCTGATAACTGTATAATCTCAAGTGACTGAGTAGTTAGACTCAGAGTACCTTCGTGCCTTCTAGGCCTTTGTGCTCCATCGTCGGCCACATCGTCACTTACTAATAAGTGATATCGCGGTCTAAAGAAGGACTACAAATGGCTGCGTGTTTTGCGTGTTTGGCAAACTTTTTGGCGCGGCGGGCGAAGGTTCTCCTGCGACACAGGAGGTTGCGGGTTCGATTCCCGCCTCGGAACAAATATTTGTGCGATCTGCAGATATTTGTTCAGGGTGTTCTGGGTTGGTATATGTATAATAAAAAATATCTATCTATGTTATGTATTGTATTAAGTATATTAGTTATCTAGTACCCATAACACAAGCTCTGCTTAGCTTGGGGCTAGATAATGTTGTGTAAACTGTCCAGCATTATTTCTTTCTTTCTTTCTTTCTTTATTGCCTTCCTTCCAACCTTGCAGTTTCGTTTCGTTTCGTATGAGGTAGTGCTCGCCTCTGGTGTCGGAGTTTGTCAAGCCGCCCGAGGGCCTCTGACATGGCTTATCGACTGCTATTAATCAATAACAGCCGGGACCGACAGCTTAACGTGCCCTCCGAAGCACAGAGCGATGGAAATCCGCACATAACTTAGAAAAGTCATTGGTGCGGAGCCTAGGATCGAACCCGGTATCGTTGCACTATTGAACCGTTAGGCTACCATCGCTCTAAGCAGTGACCTTGCAGTGACTAAGGACTTTGTTTGTAATATTTTATTTTTTTATTTTTAACTTCTCCAGGGATATGAACTACCCTAAATTCGTGTATGAAGACGTGCCGCTGTTCTTGGGGCTGATCAAGGATTTATTCCCCGGCCTGGAGTGCCCACGCGTGGGATACCCCGAGTTCAACGCAGCTGTCCTTGAGGTGCTACAGAGCGATGGCTACATTGTGCTTGACCATCAGGTATACCCAGAACCAGGACCTATCAAGTGTATTATTGGTATCAGGACCTCATTAGTATACCTTCTATTCGTACTAAACGTTTCAGTTCTACCTTTATAATCCAAACTGCTAAGAAGAGGAAATACACTATCGTCGTCGTCAATAAAGAAAATTCTATTCTATCAGCAATAATGCGAAGTGCTAAGGAATGGAACAAGTTGCCGTCGTCAGTCTTTCCTGAAAACTATAATCTGGGTCTCTAGACTGAATAGGTGCCTTCTAGACCTTTGTGCTCCATCGTCGGCCACATCGTCACTCACCAACAGGTGAAATCGTGGTCAAACAAAGGTCTATCATTGTTAAAAAAAAGGTATATTGTATTGTTAAGAGGCAGACAACAGATAGTCAATTAATCATACAAAAGGTACACGTCAAACAAATAATTTTCTCAAAATGAGTCAATAAGTACACATCGTACTTAAAACCAAAATCAAAATCAACAAAACAGATATACAATAAACAAAAAACATGTCACATCTAGGATTACCTAGGTAATTAGATTAGTTTGAGACTAGTGAACTCATCGAACAAGCTAGATTCCGTCATTAGCTAACTTACTAAAGTTCAGGTAAGTTAGAAAATGACTGAATAGCGCTCTCGCAATGAAAAGTGAACGAAAAACATTATTTAAACAAATAGTTGCTGCGTAAGCGTAAATATAAATCTAATATGCCCTCTAAAATAATAATATTTGTTACTCTTATTAATATACTTACGTTGATAGATAAGAGAGATATACACCATTACCTATTTCTGTCGCAAAGCAGTAGTGCTTGCATTGCTGTATTCCGGTTTGAAGGGTACGGTTGCCAGTGAAATGACAGGCACATAAGACTTATCATCTTTATGTCTCAGGGTGGCGGGCGCAGTGCAATGGCACATAGGGCGCGTCCTAGGCGGACGTGATCTATGAGGCAATGCATTGTTAAAGGTAGAGGTTACCGCATGACATCAGGAGGACCATCTGCTTGTTCTGTCAGTCACGAAGTTAAAAATGAAGTCTGTTATGTTTTCTGTCTGCGCGACATATACTGAACTCATTATAATCATCATCATCAACCTGCATCAGTCCACTGCTGGACATAGGCCTCTCCCAATGAGCGCTATTTAGACCGATTTCCAGCTCTTCCCATCCACTTTCTACCAGCCGCCTTACGCAGATCGTCGCTCCACCTAGCCAGGGGGCGCCCCACACTACGTTTACCAAGACGTGGTCTCCACTCTAGAACACGTTTACCCCAGCGGTTGTCGTTTCTGCAGCATATATGCCCAGCCCATTGCCATTTCAGCTTGCTAATTCTCTGAGCTATGTCGATTACCTTTGTTCTCTGTCGGATAACTTCATTGCGGATTTTATCCCTCAAGAGAAACTCCGAGCATAGCTCATATAGCATAGCTTGGCTGTGTGGTATGGCTTAGCTTAGCTATACCACAATGCCTGAAGACGAGAGTCTTCAATCAGTGCGTCCTACCCGTAATGACCTACGGTGCCGAGACGTGGACACACACGGTGCGCCTGGTCCATCAGTTCAAGGTCGCTCAGCGTGCTATGGAACGAGCTATACTGAAATCGAGTAGAGTAGAATCCAATCGCGCGTTGTTAAATAAAGTTTTTAAGTTTTTTGTTTGTTTTAAGTTTTTTATGAAAAGGTTATATTTTCAGGTGGACAAAGTGGTACAGTTGTACGAGACGATGATGACCCGTCACTGCACAATGCTCGTGGGCCCCACGGGCGGCGGCAAGACCGTCATCTTGCAGACCTTGGTCAAGGCGCAAACAGACCTCGGCTTCCCGACCAAACTACAAGTTATCAATCCTAAGGTAAATAACATCAGGTGGGCCATTTGCTTGTTCCGTCATTCTAGTAGTAAAAAAAAGAAGAATCTTACCTAGTTACACGACGCCAACCACTATTAGACAGTTTAAAAAATTATCTGTCTACGGTATAGCCTAAAGGAAGGGTTATATTTTTAGCTGTCTATTCATAAGTGTGTGCTGTGGTGTGTCCTGCCTTAGAATAGACCCCTCCGTCTCCTCCCGTGGATGTCCCGGACTTGTTTGTAAGATTTGTTGGTATAAGATTTGTCCTGACTGCTAGCTTATTATGGAATGTGTTATTACTGGAAGAAAGCGTTAGCCGAGTCAGTCGTGGGAGTTAATGGCGCCGATGAGCTCACTACTTGTCACGTCTGTATCTATATTCCACGACGGTGCAACCCACTGTGAAAAGAGGTTCTGTTCACCCATTGAGGTTCAGCCACCCCTTTCGGGGAAAAAGGCGTGTGTCTATGTATGTATGTAGGTATATATAAGTGTATGTATGTTTAACTTTTGAAACTATCATGGTTATGTACATAATTTTCACAAAAAACGGGATATTTACTATTGATTATTGAGTTTTGTTTGTTCCCGATATTTCGGCATAGTTGCATGCGCCATGATCACGGGAGAACTAACTAAAGTCTTTGCGAGTGGATGTTATTGGCAGATATATCGATCTACCCTCTTTCTCACTCTTAAACAAAAACAACTCAACTATTTCTGTTTCAAAAAAAGGTCTATCAATGTTTAAAAAAAAAGAAAAAAAAAACACGACATGCAAGTGTGCCTAAATATCAAACAAAACTCAATAATCATAGTAAATATCCCGTTTTTAGTGATAAGTATGTATGTTTGTTTGTATTTACATATGTTCCACCGTAGCACCAACAATTCTCATCCTTTTTTGATGAATGAGGTTTCGATCGATTCGTTATTATAGTCCGGTGACAGAAGACCGAGATCTTTCAAAAATAAATTAAAAACATGGTATGGCTTGTGGCGCAGACGATCTATCAATCTCAAGATTTATTTAAAATTAAAGTAAATTAACATTTTATTATTTTTCTGACATTAATTAATTGACATTAGGTACTATTATTATTTTTTAAACAATTTTTTTACGGTTATTAATTGTATAGATATAAATTAAAATTGTTATATTGTATTGTGATGTACATTTTGTGATGTACACATGGACTTACGTTTTTTTTTACTTGTTACCGTTTTTGTTGTCGAAACATTAAATTAAGAAATATTAAAATAAAAGCTTGTAATAATTTATATTTTCAGGCATGCTCCGTTGTTGAGCTGTACGGCATTCTAGACCCTGTCACAAGAGATTGGACTGACGGATTGTATTCCAAGATATTTAGAGAAATGAACAGGTAAACTTCTTGCTATGCTCTTTTTAGGGCTCCGTACCGTAAGGGGGCCGAACGAACCCTACTACTAAGGTCCATAATATCAATAGCTATTTATTTAAATTCAACTGCTTACTGCACTTACAGTTCACACCAACACGAGCAGCAAGCTAAATGAAAATGATTGTAAATGGTTTAAACTGATAGTTATAGATTAAACTGTTATTAATATTACGGGCCTAATTCTAAACTATATCTGTCAATGATTGTAAATGGTTTAAACTGATAGTTATAGATTAAACTGTTATTGATATTACGGGCCTAATTCTAAACTATTTCTGTCAATGATTGTAAATGGTTTAAACTGATAGTTATAGATTAAACTGTTATTGATATTACGGGCCTAATTCTAAACTATATCTGTCAATGATTGTAAATGGTTTAAACTGATAGTTATAGATTAAACTGTTATTGATATTACGGGCCTAATTCTAAACTATATCTGTCAATGATTGTAAATGGTTTAAACTGATAGTTATAGATTAAACTGTTATTGATATTACGGGCCTAATTCTAAACTATTTCTGTCAATGATTTTAAATGGTTTAAACTGATAGTTATAGATTATACTGTTATTTATATTACGGGCCGGAATACACGATGCTAGTCAACTAGGCCAGGATAGTCAAATGCATGGAAAACGGGAAGCTAAGACTGACACTGTAACGGTAAACGGCGGTCTTTGTTTTAGTGGAGAGTCCGTACTAGCTTACTTTTTACTAGCTTCGTGTATTCCTGACTTTAGACTAAGGATTAACAAGGTTCCGGGTCCGAAGCTAGTTTGACAGATGATTACAAAGATTCATGAATGTAGTAGTACATAAATTGAGTGCTAAAATAGCCACTAATTTTGTAGAGTGTTCCTTCTTACTCCTATCCTAGAAGATAGCTTTCTATCCTATGTTAGAGAGAAACACACGACAGCGTTTTTCCTTTCCGTACCACTGAATATTGGTACCATGAATGTACATCTTCCTAGATTGGTACCATGAATGTAGTAGTAATTGGTACCAAGTGTGACATTTGGCCTGGTACAAGTTACACAAATAAGAACAGATAGATATATGCTTGTCTCATTCCAACACATGAATACATTCATATAAAAGAATGAGACTGGTATAATCGAATCCGGTTTGTATAAAGTCTTATTTCCATGTAGTACATCTTCCTAGCAAAGATTACACAGATTTAGGCTGTCAAAGAGTTTATTAGTACAATAGCGTTTTGGACTACTCCAACGTCACACTCGTAATATTTGACGCCTCATTAATTAGTAGCACCGTATACTTTTAGGTATCGCTCGTACATATAGATTGTTAGTAATTCGTGTCGTCTTATTACAGACCTGCAGAGCAAAATGAATTCCGCTACTCTCTGTTCGACGGCGACGTGGACGCGCTCTGGATAGAGAACATGAACTCGGTTATGGACGATAACAGGCTGCTAACCCTCGCGAACGGAGAGCGCATCCGTCTGGCGCCGTACTGTGCGCTGCTCTTCGAAGTGGGAGACCTGAACTATGCCTCTCCGGCGACTGTCAGCCGCGCCGGAATGGTGTACGTTGACCCCAAGAACTTGGGGTACCAGCCCTACTGGGACAGGTCAGTGTGGGACAAATATGATACCAACCTTCTGGGACACGTCAAAAGTCAAAGTCAATGGGGTACCAGGGTATGGACTGGGCATTGTGGGACAATGGGGCACAATTACATCAAAAACCAATAAAAAATAAACTATCGGGAAAAGTTTCACCAATTTCCAGTCTATGATTTATTTAGATAACATCCTCAAGTAATTACTATAATACCATCAAGTTTGTAACCATTACTTTTACTTTTACGACCTCTGTGGCGCGGCGGGCGAAGGTTGGCCTGCGACGCAGGAGGTTGCTTGTTCGATTCCCGCTTCTGAACAAATATTTGTGCGATCGCAGATATTTGTTCAGGGTGTTCTGGGTTTATATGTATAATAAAAAATATCTATCTATGTAATCTATTGTATTAAGTATATCAGTTATCTTGTACCCATAACACAAGCTCTGCTTATCTTGGGGCTAGATAATGTTGTGTGAACTGTCCAGCATTATTTATTTATTTATTTACTGAGTGAGCATGTAACGCAACGACTGCAAAATGTTAACATATCGCCTTAAATCGTCTGCTATATTCCAGATGGGTCCGCGCACGCACCAACGAAGAAGAGCGCGAGAAGCTGGACGGACTGTTCGAGCACTACGTGCCCGGTGCCATCAACTACATCGTGTTCGGCCTGTTCGGGCTGCAGCAGCAGACGCCGCTCAAGACCATCGTGCCGCAGACCCCGCTTAACTTGGTACACTCATCTTTTCTTTTTTTTTCTACGTGATTGGCAGAACAAGCATGTCCACCTTGAACGCACCCTATTTGGCATTGCATTATAGTTACATAAAAAATAAACAATACTGGACAGTTCACCCAACATTATCTAGCCCCAAGCTAAGCAGAGCTTGTGTTATGGGTACTAAATAACCGATATACTTCCTACAATACATTACATAGATAGATATTTTTTATTATATATATAAAATACAAATATCTGCAGATCGTGCAAATATTTGTTCCGAGGCGGGAATCAAACCCGCAACCTCCTGTGACGCAGGCGAAACTTCAACCGCTGCGCCACAGAGGTCGTTATTGCATTGCACCCACCACCTTAAGATATAATGATGAAAAGTCTCATGTGCCAGTAATTTCACCGGCAGTAATTTCAAACCGGAACACAGCAATGCGAGCACTACTGCTTTGCGGCAGAATTAGGTATGGAGGTAGTACTTCCCCGGATAAAATCTTTCTAAATAAAGCAGTACTATTACTAAAAAAACCTGCCATTGTGGTCACCTGTTCTTTAATAGGCTTAAAGCCGCGTGGCCTGATATCGCTCTGCCGCTCCCTCTAATATGGCAATTTGCAATATCTGTTCATACATATTATCAGGTTGTTATTTGTAAGTATATAAAGAGTAGCATGTGCTGTCCTATGAGCTATTGGTTATTCTCTTTACATCTTCCTTTTACACTTTTGTCTAAGTTGGTTCTCTTTTTCCTCTAATTCGAGACGATTCAGTACTTCTTAAACAATTAACCAAGCAACCGATTTTCACGCTTATAGATTAGTATAATAAGATCGTAAATGTGTTGTACAGGTTGTTCAACTCTGCTACATGATCACCGGTCTGATGCCCAACCGAGAGGACACCAACGAAGAGATGGACTGGACTGTTACTGAGAGCGTGTTTATGGTGGTATGTAACCAGCAACTTCATCAGCCTGTAACTCAGTTATGACTGCGCCACCGCCAGGCATAAATCTTCATACAAAAAAAATGTCACGCGCCGCTCTAAAAAGCGGTTTTTATTGAATATCTCGTGAAATATAGATAATTTTAAACGTGGGTGAACCCTCCGTTTTATTGTATTGATATTATTTATCTAATTTTTGACCCAATAATCTGTACCATATTAACAAACAATCGAATCTAGCCAAAAGTTAGAGGTAACTTTGTGTTTTATTTTTAATCGAGAAAATGAGAAATTTAATGAGAAAATATCTTGTTTCTGTCTGGGTGATCCCTCGGTATTATAATGTAGTAACCATGCATATTTTTAATTTGAATATTGTACTTGATTTAGTCAGTTAAAAATCTAAACTAAGATTGGTAATTTTGCGTTATACCCCACCTTAAATGGCGGTATTCCGACGAGGCACAACGTGACTGTGGGTTCACTCCTTTCAACGATGCCTCACTTGCTGTCCTGTCCACTGTGCACCAACACCTGCACCCTAAATGACCTGTTCAAAGCCACTGAAAATGCTGTCGACCTGGCTAAAATTTATTTATTTATTTATAGACCGAGCAGCTTTCGCTGATATGTCTACATCAAAACAGTGTTGAATGTCTATAATTTAGGGTCACTTTTTTAAGTTCTGAATTGTCCTTTCGTAGCCAGTTGTCGAGCTTGTTTTGCGTTCACAGACGTGGCAGAAACAACATCGTCTGGTAGTATGTTCCAATTGTGGACCACTCTGTTACTGAAGAAGTGATGTGCAACGAGTGGGTTGGCAGGATCTCGAGCCAGTTTTAATTGGCGGCCACGAGATTATCTTTCCTTCTTCACAAAGATATCATGTAGGTCTGGCAGGTTGTATTGGTCGGTCAGGATTTTATATGTCCCTATGAGGTCACCGCGAAGGCGTCTTTCTGCAAGAGTAGTTAGGCGTAAGACAAGTAATCTCTCTTCATAAGATTTGCGACATAGAGCCTGCGGTATTTTAGTGGCCCTCCTTTGGACCCTTTCAAGAAGGTGTATGTCTTTTTTGAAGTAGTGGTGCCATATCTGTTTTGGTTTAAAACAATTTAATTATCTACGGGAACCAACGAAACGAAGAAAAAGAAGAAGATCAGCCTGTACTAGTCCACTGCTGGACTAATGGAAAATACCAAAATCGCTATATGTACATTACACCCAACAGTCACATATACACATAGTCACATAGTCCCTAATCCTACACTAAAATTGTGTCGTGGGTATCAGCAACTACGAGTAGGTACTATGGTACCACAATACCCAGACCCGGAACAAATATTTGCAGATCATACAAACATTTGTACCGCAGCTGTCAATCACTAATTTTTTTTTTTTTAACACTCCCTATGTAGCAAACTAGCCCACCTGTTGGTAAGCGGTTACCGTAGCCTTTTGAAGAACCCCATACTGTAGTCGCTCGGGAAAACCTCAGCAGTTCCACGTAACCCTGCGATACAGCAGTGACGAGCTTTAAGCAACGGTTTTTTTTTTTTTTAATTCTCTAAGATCTTTTAGTACCTTCCTATACTTAGTAGACTTTTGTTTTTGTCTTCTTGTTTCATGTGTGTGTTGTAGGTGTGGTAAAATAAATAAATTTATTTATTTCTTTTTGTCTTTCAACGGTGAAAGAACCAGGGTGGTGGAAGGATGACAGAGGTTCCTTCTACGTACTCTCTTGTTTTTGTTTTCAGTCTATGTACAACAGCCTGGGTGCTGCGATCGTGGACCACGGCCGCTTAGACTTTGACAACTACATCAAGAAAGCATGCCCCATGATGCTTGTCGAAGATACTCCAGAGAAGAAGGCAACAACAAGTAAACTAAGGCCGAGATAATTCAACGTTACTTAACATGTACTAATGATAGCACGGTCTCTGTCCCTCTCTAGCACGCGTGATTCGACATTTGTGGGAAAGTGACAGGGATAATGCATTAGTAAGGTCTATTTATCTCGGCCTAACCCACACCAGCCTTTTGACTGCGGCTGCTCACGCGTAGTTAAAAATCAGCCCCCAATTCCACCAGCCACCATCCACACACCGGATACTATCCAAATCAGCTCAACCGATACGGAGTTGAGTGGAGCCATAGACTAACAAAACACAATAGACCGCTAACATAGAACAACATTTTTTCACTCAAAAAATGGTCAAATTCCAGGCTATTCCTAGATGGCGCTGGCAAAAAGCCTGGCAATCGTTCAATCAGCGATTTAAACCAATTAATCTCTTTTAATTCTTTAAAAATAATCATTTAAAGGAGAAGTCAAAAGTGGTATAATATTCCGAGAAAATTCCATCTGTACGAAATATATATAAAAAAAAAGCTTATTTGTTGGGCTACTCGAATGTATTAATTTTATATTTTATAGAACCTCCGTTTCCGAGGAAATAATAAAAAAAAACTTGAAGGGAAAACATAATGAAACAAAGATGCCCCAACCACACGTGTGTAATTGTGTAGTCTATGCAATACTTCCAACATACCTACTTTGAGGTGTTACTCAAACGAAGTAGGTACGGAAAAATCACTCAAATCCTTTACCTACAAACTCAAACAAAAAAAAAAACCATCATCCATGTGTCAGTAACGTTATATTGGGACTCATCCCGCCATTTTCGAAAAGAGAAAAAAAAAAAATGAAAATGAAAATGTTTTTATTACAGCAAAATACACATCCCAACAAACGTTGTCTACTTTTATTTTATTTCTTTTCCTATTGTTTTCTTGAGTTATTTTGTGTTATTTTGGTGGCATTTTAACTAATGTAGCTCATTTAAAAAGCACAAGTGTAGTGAAATGAAATGGAAGTGAATTGCGTGACTTTTTAAATTGGTGGAAATTGTCTACCAAAGTTTTAGTAAAATTGGCCACCGTTTTACTAAAACATGACACGACTGTGACTTTGATAACTTGGAAGGAGTGTAACGTTGCAAAATATATTGAAAATACAATAAAGTGAAAATACAGATACTTACTTGAAAATGGCAAATGCACAAGCCGTGCGGCGCCAATTATAAAGAAAAAAAAAACTTTATATTGTCTTGTAAACTTGTCTAAGAACTGAACTGAACTGAACTTAAAATTATTATTTATACCTTAAATAAAATGTTATTATGTGTTACCTAATTGTTGGTTGGTTCTGTAATTAGGATCCCTAATGCGATTGTTTGCTTCTTCTATCACAAGTTGCACACACTCTTGGCACAACCGATCATTAATAGTAATCTGTAGTAAAAGATAACCATATTCGCACTTAAAATAAAAGTAGACATTATGGGAATAAACCAGGGGGTGGGCAGCAACATCCACTTGAGTAAATCGATCAATAATGTGAGAAAAAAATAACCTACCTCACGACGACACCATTCCTCTATTATTATAACTACGAGTAGTTCAGGTCCTAAGTCCTAGGTATACATCTTATAGGTCTTGTTTGTAAGGCACGCCTCACCATCTTTCTGCACGTCCAGGATGACTGGCAGATAATGCTGTTAGCATTAAGTCCTCCTTGCACTATTGTCTTGTGTGAAAGTTTTTAAATAAATAAATAAATAAATAAATACATGTTGCTGGTGGGAAGGTCGCACGATAATGTGGCAGTTAGCACATACAGCCATGGTTGTCGCGGAAGATTATTACTGTTCCTGTAACCCCAGCAAAAAGCGTGTGAGGAAACACCGGTGTGGTTTTTAGTTGGTTAAAGTCCAACATATCCCCCACAAGCTTGTGAGGGAATCCATGAGGATTTTCCACACCGATATATGGGGGGTAGGATAGCCGTATGAAAAGTTATCTGTGGTCACCTGTCTGCCCATGCCATGAAGTTATAGATTTACCTCTTGACCTATAACTTCATGGCCCATGCTGCCGCCAAATTCAAGCTTCTTGCTGCCGCCTGCATGGACGTAGTATGCCACCTGCATACTACGCCTGGACGTATGAATACTAAGTCCATGGCCACCTGTCTCGCTAGCTAGAGAGTATTAAAATTCAATAGTCTGCCTGCCAAAGAGAATCAAGTTCACCTTTCGGGAGTGTTGCAAGTTCTAAACTTTTTTTTGCAAAACATAACAGTTAAATCAGGTTTAAAAAAAAACGGAGGTACCTTTATTATTTTTCATAAGCTTAAAAATAGCCAAATAATATGCCCTTTCTCCGTAAATAGCTATTATGTTGATAAGAATTTCGAGTTATTTTTATACCGGCCTCCATATATTTTATGGACATCTCCTTTACTTGTCTCTTTATTTGCAGTCGTACTCTATATTATGTAGTTAGCTAACCTATCGTTGCGAATTCATGTAAAAAGCATTTCGATCGTCTTACTAAAGCAGATTCAAAACACTCGGCGACATCTAACGTCATTGTAGGCAATCATTTATCGATGCACGTTTTCTTGTATGGGATTATTACAATAAATAAATAATGCTGGACAATTCACACAACATTATCTAGCCCCAAGCTAAGCAGAGCTTGTGTTATGGGTACTAGACAATTGATATATTTAATACAATATATCACAGAGATAGATATTTTTTTATTATACAGGGAAAATACCCAGAACACCCTGAACAAATATCTGCAGATCGCACAAATATTTGTTCCGAGGCGGTAATCGAACCCGCAACCTCCTGCGTCGCAGGCCAACCTTCGCCCGCCGCGCCACAGAGGTCGTCTAATTATTGGCAGTCTATTGTGGTTTGTTTGAAATGTGGTAAATGTGTATGAAATATGGTAAATGGTACGGAACCCTTAGTGCGCGAGTGCGACTCGCACTTGGCTGGTTCTTGAGTTTTTCAGTTAATAGTATGTGCATAACCATGACAGTTTCAAAAGTTATATGTATATGAGTGTTGATAGTGGTTAAATTAATGAATTAAATTTGCAGAGCACTTTCCAATGGCTTTCCCGAGTCTGTACGAGTACTGCCTCGAGCTGAGCACTAAGTCGTGGGAGGCGTGGGAGTGGCTGGTGCCCACATACGAGCACAACCGAGACACCAAGTTCCCCTCTATACTGGTGCCCACCGTCGACACTCTGCGGCTCACGTGGCTCATCAAGATTATGGAGAGCGTATGTAGTTTTTTTTTTTTTACTGCTTGAATGACGGTACTAGCAGATGGTCCACCTGATGTTAAGCGGTAACTACTGCCAATGAACAGTGCATTCTCACATAGGTCACACCCACCTAGGAAGCGCCCTATGTGACATTGCACTGCGCCGGCCACCTTGAGACATAAAGATGAAAAGTCTCATGTGCCTGTAATTTCACCTGCACCCATACCCTTCAAACCGGAACACAGCACTGCGAGCACTACTGCTTTGCGGCAGAAATAGGTATGGTGGTAGAACTTCCCCGGACGAACTCTTTCACAAAAAAGCTCTACTACTACTAATGTAGGTAGGTACTGCGTAGTAGTACCTACCGTTGCCGTTAACCACGTATGAACGCCGCAGTAATGGGCGCAACGCCCGGAACCACAAAATAAATAATAGTACAACCGGAACTGCGTCCCCCACGCTGGGTAAGCGACGTCGACCACAAACAGGACAACGCTAAGGACGTTCTCTACTCGATGGACCGCCGCGTTGAATTCACCGGTTCTCGTCCGATCACCGAAGTTAAGCAACGTCGGGCGCGGTCAGTACTTGGATGGGTGACCGCCTGGGAACACCGCGTGACGTTGGCTTTTTGCATCTCAATATTGTTTTATTTACTATTTCCGTTTACGAACCGTGGTACATTTTACAATAAGCTGTCGCCAATGTCCATACCACGTTGAATACACCGGTTCTCGTCCGATCACCGAAGTTAAGCAACGTCGGGCGCGGTCAGTACTTGGATGGGTGACCGCCTGGGAACACCGCGTGACGTTGGCTTTTTGCATCTCAATATTGTTTTATTTACTATTTCCGTTTACGAACCGTGGTACATTTTACACTAAGCTGTCGCCAACGTCCATACCACGTTGAATACACCGGTTCTCGTCCGATCACCGAAGTTAAGCAACGTCGGGCGCGGTCAGTACTTGGATGGGTGACCGCCTGGGAACACCGCGTGACGTTGGCTTTTTGCATCTCAATATTGTTTTATTTACTATTTCCGTTTACGAACCGTGGTACATTTTACACTAAGCTGTCGCCAACGTCCATACCACGTTGAATACACCGGTTCTCGTCCGATCACCGAAGTTAAGCAACGTCGGGCGCGGTCAGTACTTGGATGGGTGACCGCCTGGGAACACCGCGTGACGTTGGCTTTTTGCATGTTAACCATTTTTTGTTAAGTACTTGTTTTACAATTTGTCGTTTGTTCAAAACGTACTTGTATTCCTTACTCAACGTCTACCTACTGCCTCATAAATGTTTTTTTTTACATCAGGTCGAGAGGCCAGTGATACTTGTTGGCGACACCGGCACATCGAAGACTGCTATCATTTCGAATTATCTGCGTGAACTGCCGTCGGATAAGTATGTGAGTATAAGCTAACTGGCTGCCTAGTTTGATGGTGGAGTGCTATGTTGATTATAGTTATTATCGACGACCTCTGTAGTGCGTCGGGCGAGTAGCTAGCTGAGATGCGAAAGGTTGCTGGTTCGATTCCCGCTGCGGGACAAATGTTTGTATTATTTATTTATTTTTCAGCCCATATTGTCCCACTGCAGGGCAAAGGCCTCCCTCCCTTTTTTCCAGTTCTCTCTGTCCCTTGCTGTAGTGGGCCAGTCTGGTAGGTGCAATCCAACTCGTCAATCTCCGTGGTGATCTGCCGCGCGGCGTTAGGAACCCAACGCCATGTTTGTATGATCTGCAAATATTTGTTCCGGGTCTGGGTGTTATGGTACAATGGATGGTACTCGTAGTTTGTGATACCCACGACACTGGGAATGCTAGTGTGGGATCAGGACTATGTGTGTGACTGTGGGTGCTATGTTATGTTGGGTGTTTTGTTAATGTTTTTAAAATAATAAATGGAAGTAAACTTTTTAATTCTAAAGTCGAGTTAAAGTTGCATTAATTATCAGTTGCAAATGCCCCTCAAATTCAATTAACTAATATATCCCCCCCGCGACTTCGTCTAAGAGTCATATCCGAAAGTGCCGTACACTTTCACAATTCAATTTCGGTTACATTTCCTTTTCAAATATCTTTACATGCCCGAACTCATCTGTCCTTTCTTGCAAATTACGTATGACATCATCAAATCTATTACTTATAACAATGATTTGGATCAATTTATTTCGATGCGCTATCGCCAACGTCCATACCACGTTGAATACACCGGTTCTCGTCCGATCACCGAAGTTAAGCAACGTCGGGCGCGGTCAGTACTTGGATGGGTGACCGCCTGGGAACACCGCGTGACGTTGGCTTTTTGCTTCGCAATATTGTTTTATTTACTATTTCCGTTCACGAACCGTGGTACATTTTACACTAAACTGTCGTCAACGTCCATACCACGTTGAATACACCGGTTCTCGTCTGATCACCGAAGTTAAGCAACGTCGGGCGCGGTCAGTACTTGGATGGGTGACCGCCTGGGAACACCGCGTGACGTTGGCTTTTTGCATCTCAATATTGTTTTATTTACTATTTCCGTTTACGAACCGTGGTAAATTTTACACTAAGCTGTCGCCAACGTCCATACCACGTTGAATACACCGGTTCTCGTCCGATCACCGAAGTTAAGCAACGTCGGGCGCGGTCAGTACTTGGATGGGTGACCGCCTGGGAACACCGCGTGACGTTGGCTTTTTGCATCTCAAATCATTAATTTTGTATTATTTTTCCCTTTCGCTAAATGTATTTTTAAATGTTTATATAATTATCATGGATTAGAAAAAGACCATTACAACTTCAGCGCTGTTTAAATTTTTTAAATACTACACTGAATCTATAGGTACTATTATCCCGATAAAGTCGTATTATGGTTGTGGTCATGAAATTTAGAAAAGAGCAATCGTTTTAAAGTATTTGATGCCTATATTAGCTTTATAAGTAGGTAATATAAATCCAGAATTATAGATTTAGACTTTATTATGACGACACAGAAAGAAAACTTTAAAAGAATAAACTAATTATGGAAGAGCAATGGTACGGTCTTACTTATCGTTGAGCGATCTTTGCCAGACAACCTTGAAATGGACTGGAATTAATAGGTACGATATAGAAAGCTGGTTATTGATCTGATTAAACAATCTCTTAAAATAAATGTAAGTCAATTTCACCTACTTTTCGATAGGCAATTTCGCGAATGTGACATAACGGGGGCGTAGCTCAGATGGTAGAGCGCTCGCTTAGCATGCGAGAAGTACCGGGATCGATACCCGGCGCCTCCAATTACTTTTTGCATTAGCTTGCATTTTGTTTTCTATATTATTGTATTTTAATTATTTACGCTGTGGTGTGTCTGTCGTACGAATAGACCTCCGTCTCCTCCCGTGGAAGTCTTAAAAGCCGACTAAGTGATTACCCCGACTTGTTTATAAGATTCGTTGGTATAAGATTTGTCCTGGCTGATAGCTTATTATGGAATGTGTTATTACTGGAAGAAAACGTTAGCCGACTCAGTCGTGGGAAGCAATGGCGGCGATGAGCTCACCAAGTCAGGGCTATATTCCACGATGGTGCAACCCACTGTGAAAAGAGGCCCATTGAGGCTCTGCCTACCCCTTCGGGGAAAAGGCATGTCTCTATGTTATCTGGAAGAGAATGCTTTCTAGCATTAAGTTCGCCTTTGTACTTCTTTGTTAAATGTGCAATCAATAATTTTCTATCTCTTATGTATGTATGTTTTTTTAGAAGTAGTAGAGCTTTTTTGTGAAAGAGTTCGTCCGGGGAAGTACTACCACCATACCTATTTCTGCCGCAAAGCAGTAGTGCTCGCATTGCTGTGTTCCGGTTTGAAGGGTAAGGGTGCCGGTGAAATTACAGGCACATGAGACTTTTCATACTGCAATGCCACATAGGGTGCGTCCTAAGTGGACGTGACCTATGAGGTAATGCACTGTTCATAGGCAGAGGGGTATGTATGTATATGTGTAAATAATTACATGTGTATGTATGTAATTATTTACGGTTGATATGTTTCAGATCGTTCAACAAATGAACTTCTCGTCTCGCACCTCGTCGTTGGACGTGCAACGCAACTTGGAGTCGGTCGTCGAGAAACGAACCAAGGACACCTTCGGACCCCCTATAGGGAAGAAAATGCTGGTGTTTGTTGATGACATGAACATGCCTATTGTAAGTACTCGTGCATGCCGCGGTGTGCCTTTAAATGGAGTGCATCGTCTCCTCCTGTGGATGCCGACTGAGGGTATACACCGGGATAAGCAGAGGGCTAGTCTATAAATGTCACCAGGAACTACACGTGTGTGTGTGTGTGTGTGTGTGTGTGTGTGTATGTGTGTGTGTGTATGTGTACTCTACACCGATTTTTGAATGGATAATTTGGTTCTCAAGGTGCCCGCTTTATTTGTTTAACCCCCGACGCCATAACGACGGGGTGTTTGACGTGTCTGTGTGTGTGTGTGTGTTTGTGTCTGTGGCATCGTAGCTCCCGAACGGATGAACAGTTTTTTTTTTGTTGGAAAGGTGAATTTTTAGTGAGCTTTCTTAGCTATGTTCGATCAAAATCGGTTCAGCCGTTTCATTGCGTTGAGGGTTTTTGAATTTTTACAAAATTAATTACTTGTTTTCATATTAAAATCCGTGTAGTGTACACAGAACGCCCGAGTACGTTGGTTGTTAAATTTCCAGACTCTGGGCTCTGAAGCATACCCCAAGCAATGGACAAGCAAGGCCCGAGCAATGGACAGTGACGTATGGTTTAGTGTCTATACAAGATCTGTGTTACGCTACACCATGCGTCCGTGTCAAACTTGGACTCATCCACGACTGACTCACCTTCACACCGCTCTGTCACACTGGTGTGACGGTTAGGAAGAAAAAATCCTCCACGTAGCACTAGTATTCAAGATAGGAAAACGCATTCCTAACCTCAACACCGTTCCTTTTCTATCATACTGGTGTAATGGTGAGGAAGGAAATTTATTCTACGTAACACTACTATTAAAAATAGGAAAAGGTTTTCCTTACCTCAACACCGTACACCACGTCTGACTCACCTTCACACCGCTCTGTCACACTGGTGTGACGGTTAGGAAGAAAAAATCCTCCACGTAGCACTAGTATTCAAGATAGGAAAACGCATTCCTAACCTCAACACCGTTCCTTTTCTATCATACTGGTGTAATGGTGAGGAAGGAAATTTATTCTACGTAACACTACTATTAAAAATAGGAAAAGGTTTTCCTTACCTCAACACCGTACACCACGTCTGACTCACCTTTACACTGCTCTGTCACACTGGTGTCACGGTAAAGCCGTGTCCTCTGCGCCATGTTTTGAACAGAACATTGTTCGAAAACATAAAATAGGGGCGTGGCCTAAATGTTTTGTGGAGCAAATACACTTGAACGTGTTTGCCAGAGTTTGTAGAAAACATCACACGCGTTCGTCTGCGGGAAATTGATAATTTTATGTTAGATTTTGACGCAGGAAGACGTTTTGATTGAACTTTGTTTACTGAACATTGCTTGAGTCGCAGCGGACGGGAAATGTTTTGAACAAACAATGTTCAAGAACAATGTTCTGTTCAAAACATGGCACAGCGGACATGAGTACCTAACCTGGACACTGCGACCACCAAACCGCCTGCCGAGTGTGGTGGTTATGGCAAGTTTTGTTTATACTAAGAATGACGGAACAAGCTTATGGCCCACCTGATGATAAGCGGTACCCTCTGCCTAGAACAGTGCATTATCACATAGGTCACGCCCACCTAGGACGCGCCCTATGTGGCATTGCACCACGCCCGCCACCCTGAAACATAAAGATGAAAAGTCTCATGTGCCTGTAATTTCACCGGCAACCATACCCTTCAAACCAGAACACAGTAATGCGATCACTACTGCTTTGCGGCCGAAAATGTATGGTGGTAGTACTTCCCCGGACGAACACTTTCACAAAAAAGCTCTACTACTACTAAAGTCCTCCCAATGCTTGCTATGGGCAAGCCTCGTCCAGCCGTGGCCGTCTGAAGGCTGCTGACGATGACGTATTTGTATGAATTCAGGTGGACACATACGGCACTCAACAGCCCATAGCCATCCTCAAGCTGCTGTTTGAGAGAAAGGGCTTCTACGACCGAGGCAAGGATCTCACTTGGAAGAACTTGAAGGACATCGGCTTCCTCGCTGCTATGGGCAAGGCCGGCGGTGGTAGGAACGACGTAAGTACCACCATCTGGATATAATAAACATAAAACATTTTGTTAACATTTCTTAGGCGACAGGTAACCCAAAATTAGCAGTTTTGTTAAAGGTGGAAGCTCACGCTAGCGGCGCGAAAGTCAAATTTGTTGGTGAATTTTGCCCATTACAGCTCATCAACACTTCTTCAGATAGCGAAAGTTGAGTTCGCGAGAACTAGGAGACTTAACACACATGTTTTAATTGATAATATTTCATAAATATCATCAGTTTTGCTATGATACACATTTTTACAGTGTTTTCGTTTTGTTTAGGGGTATCGTAGCTAAACTGATGATATTTATGAGATACTATCACCCAAAACATTGTGTTAAGACTCCTCGTTCTCGCGAACTCAGCTTTCACTATCTGAAGAAGTGTCGATGAGCTGTAAAGGGCAAAAACACCAAAAAATTTGAATTTCGCGCCGCAATCGTGAGCATTCACCTTACATTGGTAGACCTTTGTTTCGACGACCAAGAGGCAGACCACCCGCCCGATGGTCGGATGACATCGTTAAAGTAGTTGGACGAGAATGGATAAGAACAGCACAGGACCGGAGAGAGTGGCGTATTAGAGAGGAGGCCTATACCCAGCAGTGGGTGCACACAGGCTAAATAGATAGATAGATAGATAGACCTTTGTTTGACCGCAATCTCCCCTGTTGGTGACGATTTGGCCGAAGTTGGAGCACAAAGGTCTGGAAGGCACCTATTCAGCCTTGAAGAGAGCCAGATTATAGTTTTCAGGAAAGATAGACGACGGTAGTGTATTCCACTCCTTCCAGTTCAATGCTTTTTGAAAGATAGATCGATCTTAACGACGTAGATTTAAAGACCAATTCAGTTCGAACTTCATTATGGCGCTTGCGACGATGGCACAGCGCCTGATTTCAGATTGTTATTGATTTTCAATATATATTTCGCTTCCAAGTAACAAAAATTCAAATTTGCCGCCTTGATTCACTAAGGTGCCAATTTTGACGACCTCTGTGGCGCGGCGAGTGAAGGTTCGCCTGCGACGCAGGAGTTTGCAGGTTCGATTCCTGCCTCGGAACAAATATTTGTATGATCTGCAGATACTTGTAACACCCGTTCTGGGTATTTTCTATGTATAAAAAAAATATCTATAAGTAATGTATTGTATTAAGTATATCAGTTATCTAGTACCCATAACACAAGCTCTGCTTAGCTTGGGGCTAGATTATGTTGTGTGAACAGTCCAGCATTATTTATCTTTATACATTATTGTAAGTAATTTTTCATATCGATAATCGGTATTGACTCACAAAATGGCCCATGTTAATTTTGTTCATCGAGCGAAATAATATGAATACAATCATTAGATAATATCCTGAACATCTATGTTTTTTTTTTAAATTAATCTCTATACATGTATAAAATAAAACTTGTTATTAAAGCAGACGTTTGGTTTACTTAACACCTTAACTATTATAAGCGTAATGGATAAGTGAATCTCTGATCCCTCCAATTAATTCCATATCTGTTACTGTAAGGAGTAGAGCTTTTTAGGGTTCCGTACCCAAAGGGTAAAACGAGACCGTACGTGTTACTCGGTCCATTTTTAGGGTTCGTTTTAGGGTCTCCGCTGTCCGTCCATCTGTCTGTCACGAGGCTATATCTCATGAACCGTGAGATAGTTGAAATTCACAGATGATGTATTTCTGTTGCCGCTATAACAACAAATACAAAAAAACAGAATAAAATAAATATTTAACGGGGCTCCCATACAACAAACATTTTTTTTTATTGATAATGGTACGGAACCCTTCGTGCGCGAGTCCGACTCGGACTTGGCCGGTTTATTGTAAGAATTCGTCCGGTGAAGTTTTACCACCGCCACTATTTCTGACATTGTCTCGTGAATTATCGTCGTAAAATACGGAACAAGATAGGCGTGATAGTGTGGCGTGGCGTGTAACTACTAGCACAGAATATATAATATAATACTTAGCACTACTAGGTAGTATCCGCCCGAGAATTCGCTCGCGTTTTAGCAGGATAAAAGTTACCAGGCAGGTTACAATATATCATTTACTTTACATCGAAATCGGTTCAGCCATGTCGGTGTGATTGAGTAACAAACATAATATTGTTAACTGTGTATTGATAACTGATTCAATGTCATCCTACCATAACAACATAATTGATAATATAGAACCACCCCTTCTTATCTTATCTGAATATACTTGCCTAAATACCTACAACTTACCATTTTGTATTTGAATAAATACATAAATAATGCTGGACAGTTCACACAACATTATCTAGCCTCAAGCTAAGCAGAGCTTGTATTATGGGTACTAGATAACTGATATACTTAATACAATATATTACATAGATAGATATTTTTTTATTATGCATAGCAAATACCCAGAACACCCTGAACAAATATCTGCAATCGCACAAATATTTGTTCTGAGGCGGGAATCGAACCCGCAACTTCCTGCGTCGCAGGCCAAGCTTCGCCCGCCGCGCCACAGAGGTCGTCAATATAAGCTTGTGTGGGTACCTAAGCTTACTGGGTACCTAGTATCTATCTGTAACGAGTTTTAGTTCTCTGTATTGTGGTTGTTCTGCTGTTCCTTCTTTTTTACCCCGACGCAAAAAGGACGGGGTGTTATAAGTTTGACGTGTCTGTATGTGTGTCTGTCTGTGGCATCGTAGCTCCTGAACGGATAAACCGTTCTTTTTGTTTTTTTTTTGTTTTAATGGTGATTTGTCGGGAGTTTTCTTAGCTATGTTTGATCAAAATCGGTTCAGCCGTTTCATTGCGTTGACGGTTTTTTTAATTTTTACAAAATCAATTAGTTGTTTCAATCTTTGTTACATAGTTTCTCTTTTGTTTGGGAACAGCGGATAGCTACCGAGTATCATGGCTGCTGTGACGACAGCAGCATTCTAAGGCGAGGCTGAAAAACAGCGTGGCTGAGCCCTCGACCTTTTCTCTTACTCTAGCCTAAATATTATTTGTATACTTATATCCTTTGTTTGTTAGTAATGATAGTGTGTAAGGAATAAATTCCCTTTTATTTTATATAAACATCCAAACTTTCGCATATATGATATAAGTAGTTAGTGTAGAGTTAGGACTATGTATGTGACTATAGGGTGTTATGTTGTCAACAGGTCGATCCGCGCTTTATATCAATGTTCTCAGTGTACAACCTTCAGTTCCCATCTGAGAACACTCTACGGCACATCTACGTTTCTATACTGAGCGGACACTTCGATATATTCCCTGAAGAAGTCAAGGAGATTGTCGATAAGATCGTGCAGATGACATTGGACCTTTATAAGGTAACTACAAGACTATCCTATGGGACCTCCGATTCACATCAATGTTATCTATGTACAACCTTCCATTCCCACCTGAAAACACTCTACGGCATATCTACGTTTCGGACACTTCGACATATTCCCTGACGAGATCATGGAAACTCTCAAAAAATATCGTGTAGATGAGTTTGAACTTTTATAAGGCACCTACAAGACCATCCTATGGGGCCTCCGATTCGCATCAATGTTACCTGTCTACAATACAACCTTCTATTCCCATCTGAGAACGCTCTACGGCATATATATCTACGTTTCGATCCTGCGCGGAAGTTTCGACATATTTCCTGACGAAGGCCACTGTCGAAAAGATTGTGCAGTTGACTTCGGAACTTTGCAAGACTACCATATTGGGCCTCCGATTCGCATCAATGTTATCTTTTTTTTTTTCTAAAATAGTCTTGCGATTGCTACATCTCACCTGTATTCGCACCCGATGGGAAGCGACGAGGAGGCCTATTTAAGCACGCTCGGCTAGAGGATGCTTATTCACTCTTCGTTTGATACAAGTTGTATGATAAAGGGAATAAAGAACCCGGAAGAGAGTTCCAGGCTCTGTGTACAACCTACTACGTCAGTTTAAAACCCTACGGCACAATTAAATTGCAGATAATAATAGTGGAGCTGCCGCCGACCCCAGCCAAGTTCCACTACATATTCAACTTGCGGGACCTGTCGCGGATAGCGGCGGGCATGTGCCTCACCCACCCCAGCTACTTCAGCGAGAAGCGGACCGTGGTGCGGTGCTGGCGCAACGAGTTCACGCGCGTCATATGCGACCGACTCATCAACATGACGGTGAGCTTCTATTGACACATGATGATTATGATTTAGTAGTAGTAAACCTACTACTAACCTAACGCTTTCCTAACCTCAACACCGCTCCTTCTCTGTCACACTGGTGTGATGGTGAGGAAGGACATTTCTTCTACGTAACATTAGTATTAAAGATAGGAAAATATTTTCCCTAAAACCAAACTTATGTTTCACACAAACTCTACGATGGAATTAAGCACTCCATAAACTATAAACGCCAAAATATGGGACCTAGTAGTAGTTATTAGTTAGCTTTTTTTTTGAAAGAGTTCGTCCGGGGTAGTACTACCACCTTGCCTATTTCTGCCGCAAAGCAGTAATGCTCGCATTGCTGTGTTCCTGCTTGAAGGGTATGGGTGCCGGTGAAATTACAGGCACATGAGACTTTTCATCTTTATGTCTCAGGGTGGCGGGCGCAGTGCAATGCCACATAGGGCGCGTCCTAGGTGGACGTGACCTATGTGAGAATGCACTATTCATAGGCAGAGGTTACCGCTTAACATCAGGTGGGCCATCTGCTTGTTCCGTCATTCAAGTAGTATAAAAAAAAAACATACGGTCAACAATCATCGAATAACAAACGCTAAAAATAATACACTTTCCTTGTCTTGTTCACTACGGAACTCTAAAAAAATCGTAACTAACTAAGAAAAGAAATTATTTTCGCACGTATTCAGTTGATACTCTTATGTGGGTCATTCACGATCAAGTTCACCGTCAAGTTTGCAGCGGACTTGAAGCGGCGTCCAGTAAACTTGACGGTGTATATGGGTATGGGTGTGCATGACAAAAGTATACTTGAAGCGAAAATAGAATTTCGTTCTGCCGGCTTGATCAAGTTTGCAGCGTCATTTAAACTTGAAGATGTGTGTGAGCGTTCTAGTATGCATGATGTTAGTTGGCATCGTGAGCGACGCATGAGATAAACATTTTCGTTTCAATAACCAGTTTTTGCACCGCACTGATCGATCTTTTCTTTCTGTTTTCTTAATTGCGAGTACCTACTAAGCCTAAAACGGCAAAACGCGTCGGCGACCATCACTGGTGACGCCATGGCTTCAACTGGCAGCCATCAAGCAAACTTGCCGGTAAACTTGATCGTGTGTGTTCTATATGGACGAACTGCAAACTGGACGCGGTGTCAAGTCCGTTGCACACTTGCCGGTAAACTTGAACGTGTGTGTTCTATATGGACGAACTTCAAACTGGACGCGGCTTCAAGTCCTTTGCTAACTTGCCGGTAAACTTGATCGTGTGTGTTCTATATGGACGAACTTCAAACTGGACGCGGCTTCAAGTCCTTTGCTAACTTGCCGGTAAACTTGATCGTGTGTGTTCTATATGGACGAACTTCAAACTGGACGCGGCTTCAAGTCCTTTGCTAACTTGCCGGTAAACTTGATCGTGTGTGTTCTATATGGACGAACTTCAAACTGGACGCGGCTTTAAGTCCGTTGCAAACTTGCCGGTAAACTTGATCGTGTGTGTTCTATATGGACGAACTTCAAACTGGACGCGGCTTGAAGTCCGCTGCAAACTTGACGATGAACTTGATCGTGAATTGCTTGCATTAGTAGGTATTCATTAAATGTGCTTATGATGAAGTATTAGTGCCCGGCATTACGCTGCCTCGGGGCTTCATACACCTTGCAGAATATAGGCCTATGCTGTGTTTTAGTAATCGGTGCCCCAACTTCCTTCCGACACATCGGTGCCATGATGGCAGTGACGAACAGTAGGTCTGGGTTGTGCTCAGTCTTGTAACGATTGCTGAGGAATGAGCCCGGATGCGAACCATCATGCAATAGCACTAGATTCTCATCCTCGGCCCAGCTTTTCACCATTTTGCCGTTCCTATTCGTCGTCCGATAGCCCCACTGCGTGCTGTGACTATTGAAGTCGCCAATTATAATCCTAAATTTGCTCTTGTAGTAATTTTCCGTGTATGTGAATACAAATGGCAACTTAGGTGGTTTATAAATGGAGGTTATTGAGAAGTCTCCCGTGTTAATAGTAATTGTCTCTATGGAGTTATCGTTGTTACAGTATTTTGAAACAATTGGTATGGTAGGCTTCGCGAATATAGCGCTTCCATACTTAGGGTGTGGTATATCGAGAACTAGCATTAGGTCGGGTATTTGCGGTTTTGATTGAGAAGGGCTGCGGTGTGTCTCTTGGACGCACATTATATCGCAATTGGTGTCACGATATAGCTGCGAAAGTATTTTTGCTTTATCATCGGAGAACCCTTCTATGTTGATTGAAATAACATTTAATTTTGTCAAGGTCATAATAACCAGGCACTCTCTTTTTGTACTCTGTTGGAATCGAAACGTCTACAGACAATCTGAAAAAAGTGTATTTAAAGGTTTTGTATGCACCGCTAAGCGCATGATTACACATTTGACGAAATTAGTCATTCGTTGGTGGTCACAAGTCTAGACTAGTCTAATCCTTCGAAAAAATCCCTGTATGTGACACCTATCACCACATTTCATAACTAATTGAGCAATTAAATGTGTAGCTAAATAATTTGTTACAATGTAACACAATATACTGACAAAAGATGGCGCTAGTTAAATGGAGGAACTGTACTCAGGGTGTGGTATATCGAGAACTAGCATTAGGTCGGGTATTTGCGGTTTTGATTGAGAAGGGCCGCGGTGTGTCTCTTGGACGCACATTATATCGCAATTGGTGTCACGATATAGCTGTGAAAGTATTTTTGCTTTATCATCGGAGAACCCTTCTATGTTGATTGAAATAATATTTAATTTTGTTAGGGTCATAATAACCGGGCACTCACTTTTTGTACTCTGTTGGATTCGAACCGGCCGCAGACACACTGAAAAAAAATTAATTAAAGGTTTGTATGCACCGCTAAGCGCATGATTACGCATTTGACGAAATTAGGCATTCGTTGGTGCTCACAAGTCTAGACTAGTCTAATCCTTCGAGAAATCCCTGTAGGTGACACCTATCACCACATTTCATAACTAATTGAGCAGAGTGCAAGCAATTAAACGTGTAGCTAATTTGTTACAATGTAACACAATATACTGCCAAAAGATGGCGCTAGTTAAATGGAGGACTGCAAAGCAAAATGCTTTGATTTTGAGCAATTATTTTCACTTCCGGACCATAAAAAGGTGTTACTAAGCGTATGATTACAATAACGAAGCAAAAAAGCCATTCGTGTGTGCTCTAGACATGTCTGGACTAGTCCAACGCTATGAGGAATCCCTGTGGGCTGTGGGTGACACCTATCATCAGATTTAAGAACTACTTTAACAAAGTGCAAGCAAAACCTAACTAATTTATTACAGCGTAACACATACTACCCAAGAGTAAAATGTTTATGGTCACATGGTTAATGACACTTTTAATTTCTTAGACAAAATGCAAGGATAACTAATTTATTACAATGTAACACTTTTCACTACTAAGAGATGGCGATAGTTAAATGGTCGTTAGTGAAAATATGACTGAAAAGCAAACGGTTTCTTCGATTAGTGAGCAATTATTTTCACTTCTAACCAAAATAGAGGTGTAACTGAACGCATGATTATGAAATAATGAAAAATGAAATAATAATTTATTGCATGAAATATGGTACAAGAGGATGAAAAAAATATATATAAGATTATTTAATCTTAGATCTATCTTATTTTATCTTATTGGATCTTATGTAATCCAAATATCCAATCTACCAAAGAAAGGCCATTCCTTTGTGCTCTTGACAAGTCTAGACTGGTCTGTGGGTGACACCTATCATCACATTTAAGAACTTCTTGAACAAAGTGCAAGCATTGAAACATCTAGCTAATTTATTACAACCAAGAGATATCACCAGTTAAATGGTCCCTCCATTGCACAAGCAAAACGCCTGCTTCGATTCATTGAGCAATCATTTTCACTTCCCATCAAGAGGAGGTTAGAAAGGGCATCAAACCGTTTTATCTTTTAATTCAGAGGTTTATATGCAAAGAGCGAGATAGCAGATGATAGAGCAGGTGGCCTACCTGATGTTAAGCGGTAACCTCTGCCTATGACAGTGCATTACCCCAGGTCACATCCACCTAGAACGCGCGCCCTACGTGGCATTGCACTGCGCCCGCCACCCAGAGACTTAACGCAGCAAAGTATCATGTGCCTGTAATTTCGCCCTTCAAACCGATACACAGTAATGCGAGCACTACCAGCTTTAAGGCAGAAATAGGTATAGTGGTAGTACTTCCCCGGACGAATCCCTTAACAAAAAAGCTTTACTACTAATATAAAAGGTCATTCCCTAAAACCCTACCAGCAGCGACCATGGGGTTTGGTATAACACAAGCTTGGGGCTAGATAATGTTGTGTGACCTGTCCAGCATTATTTATTTATTTATTTATTTTATACAAGCAGCGCCCCGCGGTTTCACCCACGTAAGTCTCGATCCCGTGGGAATATCGGGATAAAAATGTGCCTGTATGTGTTATTCTTGGAGTCCAGTTATCTCCATTCCAAATTTCAACCAAATCCGTCCAGCCGTTTCAGCGTGAAGAGGTAACAAACACACTAACACACTCACACACTAACACACAAACTTTCGCATTTATAATATTAGTGTGATTATTCAACTTAAATGTTATATAAAATAAAAAATATGTTCAGTAATATGTTATGTAATATATATGTTGGTCAGGATAACGAGATAATGCAGGTGCACATGCACGAGAACATAGTGAAGTTCTTCCCGGAGGACGAGCCCGTGGTGCTGGAGGAGATAGTGCTGACCGAGGAGGACATGGTGGATGAAGTAGACGGTAACTCTTCACCTCCAGGCTTTCAAGAGTGTTCGTGCCTGAAGTGCAGTGGATGTGCTCCTTTATAACAGTCACTACACGTTAGGTACGGGGGCAGGACTGAGATATTTTTAACCAACTTCAAAAAAAAAAGGAGGTTCTTAAGTCGTGAGTTTTTTTTTCTTGCTAGCTGCACCCTGCGATGTTACCAGCATAAGTCTCGAACCCGTGAGAATATCGGGATAACAAATAGCGTATGTGTTATTCCGGGAGTCCAGTTATCTCCATTCCAGCCGTTTCAGCGTGAAGAAGTAACAAGCATTACTAATACACAAACTTTCGCATTTATAATATTAGTGCGATGTTTGTTACCTCATATCTCCGTCATTTATTGAACTTTTTTTTTAGTTGACACGATTTACTTTCAGGTTTGCATCGTTTTCATCAAAATCTGGATCTGATGATGGGATCCATCAGGAATTGAGGAATTGAGGGAACTCCTCAAATATTATAGGCACACATAACTATAGCGATTTCGGTATTTTCAGCAACAAGTCAAGCATGTGCATTCTGAAAGTGCCATTTGGTGATGTGGATCTGATGAAGAAGACCAGAGATGGCCATTGGAACTACTCAATGATTAGTATTTCACGGATCACGGGTGACTTTCCGATATCCGATTGAGCTGAAATTTGGCATACCTGTCAAGTTCTGATGACAATACAATATGCTGGTGACAGTGAGCTGATCTGATGATAGAGACGGAAGGTGGACAACGGAACTCCTTGATGGATAATAATAGACCGGCTGTGTTTAGGCTCAGTGTGATCACACGGTTCCTATTACTCATATTATAAAATCTTGAATTTAAAAAAAAAAATGCTTGCTTCAAATTCGTTTTTTTCGAAAATAATTTTAAACTGAACAACAACTGTTTTTTTTTTGAAACGGTTCTTTTCTTTGTTTACATTTGTAGAGTTTGGTGACCCGGTAATTAAAGAGGCCGCAGCGCCGACGTCGACCACAGGCGCTGAGCCAACTATTGAAGAGGAAGAAGAAGTTGAAGTCGAACGCATAATCACGGTAAACTCAACCTTATCTTCATTGCATACGATCTATACAGAATTGCAGAGCACGCAGGAAATTTAACCTTATAGAATTATGCAAAAAATACATATTATCAGAAAGTTAGTTGATTGATAGATTTCGATGGCTCTATCGCCAACGTCCATACCACGTTGAAAACACCGGTTCTCGTCCGATCACCGAAGTTAAGCAACGTCGGGCGCGGTCAGTACTTGGATGGGTGACCGCCTGGGAACACCGCGTGACGTTGGCTTTTTGCATCTCAATATTGTTTTATTTACTATTTCCGTTTACGAACCGTGGTACATTTTACACAAAGCTATCGCCAACGTCCATACCACGTTGAATACACCGGTTCTCGTCCGATCACCGAAGTTAAGCAACGTCGGGCGCGGTCAGTACTTGGATGGGTGACCGCCTGGGAACACCGCGTGACGTTGGCTTTTTGCATCTCAATATTATTTTATTTACTATTTCCGTTTACGAACCGTCGTACATTTTACACTAAGCTGCCGCCAACGTCCATACCACGTTGAATACACCGGTTCTCGTCCGATCACCGAAGTTAAGCAACGTCGGGCGCGGTCAGTACTTGGATGGGTGACCGCCTGGGAACACCGCGTGACGTTGGCTTTTTGCATCTCAATATTATTTTATTTACTATTTCCGTTTACGAACCGTCGTACATTTTACACTAAGCTGTCGCCAACGTCCATACCACGTTGAATACACCGGTTCTCGTCCGATCACCGAAGTTAAGCAACGTCGGGCGCGGTCAGTACTTGGATGGGTGACCGCCTGGGAACACCGCGTGACGTTGGCTTTTTGCATCTCAATATTGTTTTATTTACTATTTCCTTTTACGAACCGTGGCACGGGGTCTCATCCCATAGAAAAAAAATATTGTTCTATTGAAATTCAATAGATGGCGTAACAGGTATAGATTGGTTATTGAAGTATGTGAAAAATGAATATTAGGACCTGAAAAAAATATTTTCAAATATCAAAAAATACCCATAACACGGGCAAATTAAATAAATGCCTCTTCAATCAAGTTTAATTATTTTTTAGAAAAAATCTAATGATGTCGTTTTCCTGGTGGTAATCATTTACTAGGTTGAGGTTTGACACAGGTTGTTTGTCAAACCTCAACCTCAACCTCAACCACAGGTAGTAGTAACTTGATAGATGGCGTTATTAAAAAAAACAGATGACCAAAAAAGCCAATTGACGTCATTGATGTCATGCCCGAAATGAAAGAGAAAACTAGTATTTCCGTTATATTCTAAAATTTTCAAATAAAATGTCAGACCTTTATACATATCATTGTAACCAAAGACGAACTAGTTATATATTAAAGGCAATGTCCTGACTGACTGTCTGACCGAGTGACAACGCACAGCCTAAACCGCTGGTCGTTGAGACTTGAAATTTAGATGGTGTGCCTATTCCTTTTAGGGTTTTTAAAGGTCTAATTAGAAAGGAAAATGAAAAAATCGTATGCTTAGGGTTTCAAAATGGGGTGCTCACGTAAAAACAAAAATGCTGTGTATTTCGGAAAGTGTTGGCAGTAGATACCTACTTGAAATTTCTGCTTCGGCCGTCAAGGAAACCGGGGTTTCGTAACTGGTTCGTAGGTAGTTTCCTCAAATAAAATTAACAAACATATGTTTCAGCAATATATGAAAATTGGCACGGGAACGTTGTGTTTGTAAAAAAATACACTTTACGATTTAGCCATATTTCAGCGTAATTTCGACGTTGTAGAATATAGTTTCACGATAGAGGTAGTTGTTGGGATTCAAATATTTTCTGGAATGGACTCCTAAATTGTAAAACTCGAGTGTTCGTTCGTTTAAAAGGTCGTGTCACGGCGTGGTTACTTGTTATCTGCACGCCGGGAAAGTTTTCGGACTAGGCGCGGATGAAGTCGCGAGCGACATCTAGGTGGTTAATGTGGGGTACCGCAAAATTCCTAATCTTAGATTTGATGTTTAAGAAGCTAAATCAAGTACAGTATTTAAATTAAAAATATGCATGGATACTAAATTGTAATTCCGAGGGGTCACTGTACCAGAAACACGATAGGACAATATTTTCTCGATATAAAAAATCCAAAGTTATATCTATTTTTTGCCTAAATTCGATTGTTTATTAAAATGTTACATATTATTGGGTAAAAAATTAGATAGATAAAATCAATTCAACAACGCCGAGGGTTCACTCAAGGAATTTTGAAAAATTATCTAAATTTACAAGATATTCACCGCTTTTTCGAGCGGCGGGCGAGAGGCTTTTTTTTGTGTATGAAGATTTGTGCCTGGGGTTGACGTAGTCTCAATAAAGATGTTGAGTTAAAAAAACCATAATCGTCATAAAGGCTCGTCGCACATGGAGCTACTCAAAAATGGCGGAACTAATCAGTAATTACAATTACAAACCCCTTAGAAACTGTACCTCGCAAACGATGACACGACGCTATATAGATGCTCATGTTGTAAAGTTTCAGTCACTTCTTTACTATCTTCAGCTTCAGCTTATAATCTCAGAGATTATTAGGCAAACTATTTTATTACACCACATGCAGCATTACCGTGGTAATGGAATCATAATGAGGTAAAGCATTGTTAAAGGCAGAGGTTACCGCTTAACATCAGGTGGGCCATTTGATCTCGCTAGTATTTGAGTTTGTAACTAGTTCTTTTTGAGTAGCTCCATGTGCGACGGGCCTAAGTTTTTTAACAAACACCATCTGTTGAGTGTGTACGCGTTTTACGCGGTAATTACAGTTGCAGGTGCTAGGTGGCTCTAGCTATCAATTGCGCTGCTAGCGGCATCTAGCGCCCAGGTAAGGCAACCAAAATAGCCCGCACAATAGCCCGAGTTATGGCGGTCGCGTTTCGTTGTATGGCATGAGGTATCTGTACTAGTATAGTATTATTTTATCTGTGACCGTGGTACATTTTACACTAAATTGTCGCCAACGTCCATACCACATTGAATACACCGGTTCTCGTCCGATCACCGAAGTTAAGCAACGTCGGGCGCGGTCAGTACTTGGATGGGTGACCGCCTGGGAACACCGCGTGACGTTGGCTTTTTGCATCTCAATATTGTTTTATTTACTATATCCATTTACGAACCGTCGTACATTTTACACTAAGCAATCGCCAACGTCCATACCACGTTGAATACACCGGTTCTCGTCCGATCACCGAAGTTAAGCAACGTCGGGCGCGGTCAGTACTTGGATGGGTGACCGCCTGGGAACACCGCGTGACGTTGGCTTTTTGCATCTCAATATTGTTTTATTTACTATTTCCGTTTAAGAACCGTGGTACATTTTACACTTAGCTGTCGCCAACGTCCATACCACGTTGAATACACCGGTTCTCGTCCGATCACCGAAGTTAAGCAACGTCGGGCGCGGTCAGTACTTGGATGGGTGACCGCCTGGGAACACCGCGTGACGTTGGCTTTTTGCATCTCCATTTTTATTGCATAATATTTCCTGGCGGAGATGGAGCGATGTGCTTAACTCCTACTAGAAGGATTGGTCAGGCTTATAATAATATAATTTCCACATCCACATTACATGTATACATAAGTTTTTGTGTTTTATTTTATCACCTATATAGACCGTATTTGGATGTTTTTCAGTTGGAAGAGTACGTACTGCGTGATCCACTGTTGTTCAGCGATTACAGAAACGCACTGGATGAAGAAGAAATCCGATACTATGAAGATCTGCTTGACTATGAAGCCGTTTTTTTCCTTTTCCAAGAGGTGACTACACCATTCAATTAATATAAACACACACCTACTCAAGCCCAAGAGCAACAACACAACGGATGGTTAAATATCGGTCTTGGTACTGTATATACCCTTAAATACGCCTTTACCCTTCTGTATGTAGATACCCTTTAATTAGTGTAATTGATAATTGTTTGTCGTTCTAATTAAAGTAAATATAAATAAATAAATAAATAATAATAAATATATTCTGTGGTCATGGTGGCGATGTTGTATGAAATGTTCGGTTTTCGACAAATTCTTTTTACGACAAATTCGTTTACACATAGTCATTTTACGACAGATTCGTTTTAGGGCAGAAGTACCTAGGTACAGTGAAAGGACAAACTACAAACTCAAAGCCCAAGCTATGTATAATGAAAATAAAATTAGAGTAGGACATAGCATATCTTAACTACATAGGATATCTTCGTTGTATAATCAAAGGTAATTTAATCTCGGAAAAACAATTCTTAGTTTAGAACTAAAATACGTTAGCTTATGCTTTCTTTGTCTTCCATTAAAAAAGTTTTTTTTTAAATCATTCATTTACCTTTGTTTAACCATGATTTCACCTGTTGGTGAGTGACGATGTGGCCGAAGATGGAGCACAAAGGTCTAGAAGGCACCTATTCACTCTAGCCGTGAAGAGACCCAGATTATAGTTTTCAGGAAAGACAGACGACGGTAGTGTATTCCACTTAGTCCCCGCCATATGTTGCCTACCAATAAGCCTGAAAGCTCTGCGTTCAATCGAGTCCAAGGCAGCAAGCTGGCACTTGGCAGAGCCATCCCAAACATGGCAGCAGTACTCCATACCAGCCCGGACTTGTGCTTTATATAAACTGAGAAGCTGTCCTGGTGTGAAGTAACGCTTTACCTCATTCAGGATGCCTAGCTTCATGGCAGCTGTTTTTGCCTTAGACTCGATGTAGGAGCCAAAGTTGAGAGTAGGCGTGAGCGAAACACCTAAGAGCTCAACAAGTCAACAAGTAACCAAAATTAACCGCATTTCACAACTAGTGGAATGTGCCCGACTTCATCCGCGTGGAAACTCCACCGTGAGACTAACTTTTACTTTTTGCAGGAAAATTGCAGACCGCTGAAACATAATAATATGCTTGCTTATTTTCTCCTTGTAAAAGAACATGGGCAACTCCCCATGCATTGTTTGACACAACTCTTTTGACTAACGTAACGTACAGTTGAGATACTTTTGGTTATTGATAATACATGATGAGATAATGAAAAAGCTAATTTAATTTCTTGCGTAGAAGTTGTGGGAAAGTAATGAAGCTTGTTGCGTTTTGTTTCACGAAAATGCAATGAGTTGATTTATCTAATTATTTAGAAATACAACTTTAGATTCCCAACTTCTAAAAATATACAAATTCAGTAGGAAACTTGGACAAAAACCAACATTTAGAACCGTACTAAATACTTCCATGAAGGGGCCCAGCCTCATTTATTTTTTACCTGTGTCAGCGGTTGCCCACCTCCTTTCAAGGTATTACTACCAACGGTTTCCGAAATGCAAAGCGTTTTTGCTTCACGTTAGAACCCCATTTTGAACCGCTTAGATACGAATTTTCAAAATGTATTTCTTAGTACAACCGTTTATCGGGTCACTCCCTCCAAATTTCAAGTGTCTAAGACCAGCGGTTTAGGCTGTGCTTTGTCACTCGGTTGCCTTCTTTATAATTTACTAGCGACTCGCCCCGGCTTCGCACGGGTAGCCCCCGTTGAAAAATAGCCCCCCCCCCACCATTTTTTTTGATTACTTATTCTGCTATACGGAGCGGAGAAGGATCCACCAAAAAAGAGATAACTAACATTGGTCCAGCCGATCTTGAGTTATAAGTAGACTTTGTTTACTACACGACTAACACGACTTTGTTTTATATATATATATATATATATAATTAAGTTGTTTTATTCAGATACTGGACGAGTACAACGAACGTATCGGCAAGCTGTCTATAGTCCTGTTCGAGGACTGCCTGGAACACCTGACGCGCACGCACCGCATCCTGCGCATGGACCGCGGGAACGCCTTGATCATCGGCGTGGGAGGCTCGGGCAAGAAGTCCATATGCAGGCTCGCTGCATTCGCTGCGGGTATCAACTACCTACTACCATAGACTAACTAAACACAATAGAAAGCCTTGATCATCGGCGTGGGAGGCTCGGGCAAGAAGTCCATATGCAGGCTCGCTGCATTCGCTGCGGGTGTCAACTACCTACTACCATAGACTAACTAAACACAATAGAACGCCTTGATCTTCGGCGTGGGAGGCTCGGGCAAGAAGTCCATATGCAGGCTCGCTGCATTCGCTGCGGGTGTCAACTACCTACTACCATAGACTAACTAAACACAATAGAACGCCTTGATCTTCGGCGTGGGAGGCTCGGGCAAGAAGTCCATATGCAGGCTCGCTGCATTCGCTGCGGGTGTCAACTACCTACTACCATAGACTAACTAAACACAATAGAAAGCCTTGATCATCGGCGTGGGAGTCTCGGGCAAGAAGTCCATATTTTATGCAGGCTCGCTGCATTCGCTGCGGGTATCAACTACCTACTACCATAGACTGACTAAACACAATAGACTGCCAATCACATACAAGAAAACGTGACTCAAAAAAGGTCAAATTCCAGGCTAGTTCTAGATGGCGCTGGCAAATTCATTCAATCAGCATTTTAAACCAAATACCTAATCTCTTTAAAAATAAACATTTAAATTTCTAATTTTTTTTAAAATTATGGAACTATGGTCGCAAAACATGTTTTATCGATCTATTCGAAATACATGTAATTACACCCCTTCGTTTTTCGTCGGGGTTTAAAATGATTTCAATCGTTTATAGCAGATTCAAAACAGCGACATCTAGCGTAATTGTAGGCAATCATTCATCGATGCACGTTTTCTTGTATGAGATTAGCAGTCTATTGTGTTTAGTTAGTCTATGCTACTACCCAATAATTTATCTATCTATCTCACCGAACGGTCACATATACAGGGCGTTCCAAGACTATGCGACATGAAGGGAAAGTACCTTAAATATTGTAGATAGGACATTTTGTTGAAAGGAGTCCTTATTTTATTTTTGAAACTTTTACTTGCTTCGTCTGGGAATCGAACTAGCTTAAATGAGAAAAAAAAGCACCTAATCGAGCAAAGTTTGGACGTTTTTTTTAACTATTTGAATGACGGAACAATCAGATGTGCCATCTGATGTTAAGCCTTTAACAACACATTACCACATAGTTCACGTCCACCTAGGACGCGCCCTATGTGGCATTGCACTGCGCCTGCCACCCTGAGACGTAAAGATGAAAAATCTCGTGTGCCTGTAATTTCACCCTCAGATTGGCACCCATATACCGTTCAAACCGGAACACAGCAATGCGAACACTACTGCATTGCGGCAGAAATGGGTATGGAGGTAGTACTTCCCCGCTCGAACTCTTTCATAGAAAAGCTCTACTACTACTAAATTATTTGTTATTAGCATAACAAAACCAGAACCGTTCACGTTATTTAGTACGTCTGGATTGAGGGATCCTTGAACTGAGCTGTAATTTTCTTAAAAATAAATGGTTTAAGGGCTTAAGGGCTTTTTGAGTGTATAAAACAATTTATGTATTAATTTTTAAGATTTAAAAAACGCCTGCCATGCGTGGTGATTATGGCACATCCTCCCTTTGCATTTTATGGGACAGGCCTCGTCCAGCAGTGGACGTAGTGATGATCCAAGATCGAATGGCATCTACTATGTGCAAACATAATCTCATACGGATACGACTTTAATCGTACAAATATTTATTCAAAGGCGGAAATCGAACCCGCAACCTCCTGCGTCGCAGGTGAACCTTCGCCAGCCGCGCCACAGAGGTCGTCATTTACTGGGAAACTGCCAACCACATGTCTAGATATCAGTCTTTAGATTGCGTCTACAAAATGTAATCACCATCTGTCCGTCAACGCGTTCACGATGCTGTTCGGGCTTCCACGGACCCTTCCCCTCATTGACGCACACGTCTTGCGCATGATGCTATGGAAGTCATCAACTCTGCTTTCCGCAAACATGCCAGAGGCGCTGCAGAAACGAGGCCCCACCAGCACCCAAAGCCTCGAGTCTGCAAATATGACAAGCAACTACACAAGCGTGTGGTGTATACTACACGGATTTTAGTATGGTGGAAACGAAGAGTGCCCCTAGTGGGCATCTTGAGAACCTCAAATCCCATACAAAAATCCATGTAGTGTACACCACACGGCCGTGTAATTGCCTCAGGGGCTAGTCTGCAAGTTTGACAAGCAACTGTACACTACACGGATTTTAGTATGGAGAGATCGAGGAGCGCCCCTAGCGGGCACCTTGCGAACTTTAATTTCTATACAAAAATCCGTGAAGTGTATACCACACGGCCGTGTAAGTTGCTTGTTACATTTGCTGACTCGACGCTCTGAACGCGTGGTACAGCCACGTCATCAGAGTGTAATGGCGACGCCATCTCACAGGGTGCGAGATATTCGAGATCACGGTGACGCGCGTCTACAACGAGAACACGTTCAAGGACGACATGAAGCGGATGTACAACCAGCTGGGCGTCGACAACAAGAAGACTGTGTTCCTCTTCACGGCGGCGCAGGTAACACCACCGTCACCGTCCGGCTGGGCATTGTCATCAGCCGGACATCGTCATCTACAGTGGTTTAAAACTACAAAACAAATATCGAGCAGAAGCAGACTGTCAATAACAGGCTACACATTTTTTTTATATTATAAGGTTTCCAACAAGCAGACGGCCCGCCAGATGTAAAGCAGTCACCGCCGCCCATGGACATCTGCAACAACCACGGTATTGCAAACGCGCTTCCTACCATTAAGAGCCCTATTGATATATCTCTTGAATTTACCCATATTGTAGCCCTGTGGGAAGACATACAACGGGAAAAAATAAATTCATTTATTTCAGGCTTTATAGCTCATAAAAATAGACACATTAATACATTTTAATAGAGTAGATACATTCATAATCAAGATAATAATAATAAGATAAATAATCAAAATGTCAAATTACAACACAACAAAACAAATACAACAAATACGCAGACACAAGGGACCCTCAGATACCGGGGCAGCGCCCCTTAAAGAGTGTTGTATGCAGGCTCATCCAGTGCCCCATAATCGGAGAGTCCCACCTATCTGCCAAGGTGTTTAGAATGGTGTTGGGGCTGCCACGCAGGCGTTCCATGAGACGCACAGCGCTAATTTTTTATTTTTTATGAAATAAATAGTCAAACTAGAATACGGCCCACCCGGGGATCGATTTTTGAAAGTCAGCGAGTGACAGAAGTCTGCAAAATGACTATTAGTCACCGATTTCCAAAAGTTCGTATTTTTGGAAATCACCGCTGACTAAAATTGTCATACTATGATTTCAATACGAGTGGCTCTACCCACTCGATTTGAAATCACTCCGTGACTGTTTTGGCACTGACATTTATGAATAGTAGGTATTTACTCAATTTTACTCATTATCTTGTGGCTTTCCTATTCCACCCACACATAATTATTATCCATGTTCCGAACGTAGTACACTGTTTTGTCTGTGGTGAGTGGAACCATTGACTTAGTATAGTGGAACAGACAAACTAATAATGGACAGATACGTCGTATGTCAAAGACAACGAATGTGAAATATTTGCAAGTTGGTAGACAGGGTATGACTTTCAAAAATACGACATAAAAGTGATTTCAAAGTCATATATGACGTTTTGTCATTCGTGACTTCTAGTCACTTAGTGACTTTCAAAAATCGATCCCCTGATGTGAAGTGGTCACCGTCGCTTATAGACACCGGCAACACCCGGGGTACTGTCTGTGATGATCTGTGATGCGCTGCCTACCCTGAAGGAATTTATGTAAATTTATGAGTTTTTTTATGATGATGGCGTGATAAGCTTTTGAGTATGCCTCAAAAGCAGGCAATTTTTTTATACCTTTAGGGCTTTTTCCCTGAAATAGTAGGCAGAGCCTCAATGGGCCCCATTTCATCATGGGTTGCACCATCGTGGACGTGACAAGTGGTGAGCTCATCACCGCCACTGCTTCCCACGAATGACTTGGCTAACGCTTTCTTCCAGTAATAACACACTCTTTATAAGATAGCAGCCAGGACAAATCCTATACCAACGAATCTCACTAACAAGTCCGGGTGATCTCTTAGTCGGCTTTTACGACATCCATGGGAAGAGATGGAGGGTTTTATTCTTGGGCTGGACACACCAGGGCCAGTTTTAGGGTTCCGTACCCAAAGGGTAAACTGGGACCCTATTACTAAGGCTCGGCTGTCCGTCTGTCTGTCACCATGCTGTATATCTCATGAACCGTGATAGTTAGACAGTTGTAATTTTTACAGATGATGTATTTCTGTTGCCGCTATAACAACGAATACTAAAAAACAGCATTAAATAAATATTTAAGGTTGTTCCCATACAACAAACGTGATTTCTCCAAATGTAGGTTAAGCTACAATGGTGGTGGTGTTAATTCCTTCAGGGTAGGCAACGCATCGACAATACCCCCGGTGTTGCCGGTGTCTATAAGCGACGGTTCCCAAGCAGCACACAAGCTGTAAGATCATCAATAAATCAGCATATTTCCAGCCTAATCTCTTATTGAAGATGTAGAAAAGTGTACGTAAATTCTTTGGGCTGTATTAAACGAGAAATAACATACTTTTAAACAGCATAGCTGATTAGCAGTCAACTAATGGAGAAAATATTGCTTTAAGCTTCCTAAGAGCATTATAAAACACCTTAGTACAAATTTCAGCTGTATTATATACTTTTACCTTTTTTATAGAACATAAGCTTCTTAAAGGATGATTAATGGAATTAATTTGACCTCTTGTAATGCTAGATTCTTGACAATAGCATGACACACTGCTATAGGCTGTAAATTGGTAAAAACCTACTCTGCTGTAATGCCAACACATTTGGCTTGATAATGGTGGCTGTTAGCTGTTGTACAGCCTACAGTTGTATAAATGATAATTCCTAGATTATTATAATTCTAACGCCGTTAATGAAAACGATTGTACAGCTTAAGCAAGTGGAATGTTACTTTAATAATGTCAAGCTAGGCCGTGGAGTATTGACTTGCCAACTTGACTTGGGTTCCGAATATTAAAATGTAATAGATACGGAAAATATTGACTACGGACAATTATTGACTTGCAACCAGACTGAATGCTCAAATTTATTAGATACGGAAAATGCTTTATCTCCATCGAATTATGAACAAAGTACAGGTTCGATTACACCTATCTCAAATTCCGTGGTTTCTGTATCAGATAGTTCAGAAAATTATGAAGATGAATGTGACCATACGCAGAATATTTTATTTCGCGAACAAATACGAAAATGGGCGACAGAAAAATATTACTCAAGCGGCACAAATTGGACTTGGCAGAAATTGTAAATAACAGATTTCCGAATCTTTTGCCAAAAGATCCAAGATAATTTTTTGATTACCCAGTGAAATCATCATACTTAACATAGGTATATAAAGCTAAATTACCTATAATTTTCACTAGAAACGGGATATTTACCATGATTTTTGAGTTTTATATGTTCCCGATATTTCTTACCGATTAAATTGTGGAAGAGGTATGTTGATGACATTTTCTGTATTTTGGAAGGAAGGAATGAAGAAATAGAACTACTTTTGGCACATCTTAATGGAGTACATACGAAGATGAGGTTTACGTATGAGATGGAATGTGATCGACGTTTGGCTTTCCTAGACTTATTGGTACAGGTCCGAGAAGATGGTGGGTTAGGCCACTCTGTTTACAGAAAACCTACACACACGGACCGATATCTTCATGCTGATTCGCACCACCACCCTCGGCAGCTCAATTCAGTGGTAACATCTCTCACCAACCGAGCAGTTGACCTGTGTGATGAGAATCACATTGAAAGTGAGCTAGCTCATGTCCAGCATGTGTTGCGTAAGAATGGATATAAGCTTCGGTCATTACCATCCCGACCTAGGCCAAGACCCCACAGATGCAGAGTAGAACGTAGGCCAGCGTTTCTGCCATATGTTAAGGGGGTGACGGACAAAATTGCGAAAGTCCTGCAAAAGTTTTCCGTAAAGACCATCTTCACTCCCTTAAAGAAGATATCGCACTACTTGCGTTCACCAAAAGACAGTTTTCCACTTGAAAAGCCAGGGGTGTATAAAATTGATTGTAGCTGTGGGAGTTCGTACATTGGCCAAACGAAACGTACGATAGCGTGTCGGGTTAAGGAGCACATACGAGCGGTCAAGAACAGGGACATACATAAGTCAGCCATAGCAGAACACCTTTTGGAATCTGGCTCAAATCATTGGATCGAGCTACACAGTCCGCAGGTAATCTCGACAGAGCGACATTACATACCGAGAATGGTACAAGAGGCAATTGAGATTACTAAGTACAAAAACTTCAATTAAGAAGATGGTTTTCAATTATCTGGAGTAAGTATGGAAGCCTGTGGTAAGAATGTGTAAGAATCAAAAAAGTGTGGTACCTGCTACGCGTCCGGACACCGTTAGTGTTGTGTGTCGAGTTGGTGTGAATTGTGACAATGAAACCGATGGTAGTGGTATCGTTCGTAATAAAAGAGTGAGAAAGAGGGTAGATCGATATATCTGCCAATAACATCTACTCGCAAAGACTTTAGTCAGTTCTCCCGTGATCATGGCGCATGCAACTGTGCCGAAATATCGGGAACATATAAAACTCAAAAATCATGGTAAATATCCCGTTTCTTGTGAAAATTATGTACATAACCATGATAGTTTCAAAAGTTAAATTACCTATGTTCAGCGTATTGAAATGAAACTACATCCTCAAGATGTAAAATTAAAGTTAATGTGTATTGAATAAGTATATAAAAAAAGTTTTAAATTTTATACCCCTATTAAATACTGGTACCACAGATAAAATTACACTATACCTACCTGTACATAAGTGTTGAGAAAATAAAAAACATGGATTATTTACTACCTTATTTTTATTACAAACGAATGAATAGTAACATTCTCCTAATTTTTTAAATTATAATAGAAACAATAATTTTCATATGCCTGAGTTACTACTTAGTCTACAGATTTTAATAGGTCATCTGTTTTTTATAGGAAAATTTCATTTTGACTATCAATTTGACAGGTTTCTATAAGTATTTTTCTTTTATGATCCCCTATTTGTAAAATGATAACACTATGGTGAGTGTTATTTTCTTTTTATAAACATAATCAGTCTGCATATTACCGCAGATACACTTAAGATCTTGTATGTAAACAAAGTAGTCTTAGTTCTGGTGTTTTATTTAGTTAATAGCTGTATTTTTTTAATTTACATCCGTGATCTTAATTAATAAGCAGACTGAGTATAGTTCAATGTTACTACTTACTAATTTAAGCCACAAGATTACCTAGGTGAAGATATATTAATTAAAACATTTGATATTTAAATTAATAATGAGTACAAAATAATATGAAAATACTATCAAGGGACTAGAGAATTAGGCTAAACAAATAACGTTTATCCACCGTTTTCATGTATAGAACATCATGTATAGAATCAGCCATCAGTCGGTGTCGCTGTTGCCCAGCATAGAATTTAGCTCATCTTCAGCTGTTTGATACGTCCGGGAAAATGACCGATTTTGACAACTCTTGCTAAGCTTATTTGTATTTGGCTTGTTTTTTAGGGTAACTTAGCTGGCCTTTCTTTTCCCAACATGTGATAACAATAAATAACTGTCGTCTTCCTTTTTTCTATTATTTCCACAATTTTAAAAGGCATGTTGACAGGTACTGAAAAAAAAACATCCATAAATAAATTATATACTTAGAACATAAAGGTACATATAGGTAAGTACATAAAATTGTATTAGTCACGCGCCGCATACAAATTGTAGGTATAGGTTTAAGATTTTATTAAATTCTTGAATAAGAAGGCGTTTTTGTTCAATATTGTTTGATCCCTAAATTGCTGTCTTGTAAACTGTTTTTGAACTTGTAACCAGCTAATGATATATTTAATCGATACTTTACAGCAAGTAACGAGCTTGAGACTGAATAATAGAATTCATTGAAACCGTTATACAGAAAAGAGCATTTTATCAGATTTCAACTAGAATTAAGGCTGCTCACGGAATTGACGCCATTTTAATACATTTATCTTAAAAAAACCCATACAAACAGCATTGTTTTCATCAAATTTGAATACAAAATTATTTGATATTAGATAAAATATTTCTCTATCGTAAATAAGATTTCCACAGAAATGCAATGACTCGACATAATAACTCGCAAACATCACAAAAATATTTATATACTTCTCAATTTCAGTATTTTTAATTAAAAACTTATTCTAATCACAGGCGCGTGAAAATTTTGTTAGAAACCCATACACAATTCCACATTAAAATTACACTTGCACTCCAACAATGACCCATACGAAAACAAAAGCAAGAAAGTTTACTTACCAAATTGTTTTCACTTCAATGCAGCCATTTAGGATTGCACCAACTTTAAAAAGTTATGTGGAAATCTACTATTTTCTGTTTGTTTATTTAATTATTTTCTCAAGATCTTAAAGAACTTCAAACTGAGTAGGTGAATAATAAGAGATGCGTCGTAGAATATAAGCTGTTTAATTTTGCTGAATAAGCTTTTAGCCAGCCTTAAAACAGCTATTTCAATGATTTATACAGCTTTTAACCAGTCACTGTAATACTTAAAGCTGATCTGTACAGCTTTTAACCAGCCACTGTAATACTAAAAGCTGTGTAATTTGGGGCCCATTTAAGAAGTATAATGTCTGTATAAGCGCTTCAACAGCCCTAAGACAAACATGATATCCAGCTTGTAGTATTTTTTTAATCTTTACCTCAGCTTTTACACAGCTCTGTGTGCTACTTGGGTTACCACTTTACATCAGCCCCCCTATTCCCTATCTTGAAAGTCACTCAGTGACCAACGTTTGACAAGTAAAATTACCATCAATTGACAATTCTTAATAGTATTTTTTTTTAATTGATGATCATTCTACTTGTCAAACGTTAGTCACCGAGTGACTTTCAGTTAGGGAATAACGGGCCGGTGAGCCGTAAGCTAGTTTGCCTATTAGTTTCATAAAATAAAAAAAAAACTAGGCTCTGCGGGGTCAGTTTTTGAACAACTTTTTAGAGTTCATTTTTTTTTTTTTTTTACAAACCTGTTTTTCTTGCCGCTTTTTAGTGAATGGTACGGAACCCTTCGTGCGCGAGTCCGACTCGCACTAGGTCGTTTTTTTTATTAATTACATAATACGGTTTTCTGACTCTCAGATATTGGAAGAAGGTTTCCTGGAGTATATCAACAATATCCTGATGATCGGAATGATACCAGCGCTGTTCGGAGACGACGAGAAGGACGCCATCATCAATGCCGTCCGCAATGACTGCAACGACGCTGGATACGGAGTTGCTAAGTGAGTTTTTTTAAATTTATTTTGTATTCTACTTGAATGACGGAAGAAGCAGATGGCCCACCTGATGTTAAGCGGTAACCTCTGCCTATGAACAGTGCATTACCTCATAGGTCACGTCCACCTAGGACGCACCCTATGTGGCATTGCACTGCGCCCGCCACCCTGAGACATAAAGATGAAAAGTCTCATGTGCCTGTAATTTCACCGGCACCCTTACCCTTCAAACCGGAACACAGCAATGCGAGCACGACTGCTTTGCGGCAGAAACAGGTATGGCGGTAGTACTTCCCCGGACGATCTCTTTCACAAAAAAGCTCTACTACTACTAAGAGTATTCTAAAGAGACTGTTCTAAATCAATATATACGACGACCTCTGTGGCGCGGCGGGCGAAGCTTGGCCTGCAACGCATGAGGTTGCGGGTTCGATTCCCGCCTCGGAACAAATATTTGTGCGATCGCAGATATTTGTTCAGGGTGTTCTGGGTATTTTCTATGTATAATAAAAAATATCTATCTATGTTATATATTGTATTAAGTATATCAGTTATTTAGTACCCATAACACAAGCTCTGCTTATCTTGGGGCTAGATAATGTTGTGTGAACTGTCCAACATTATTTATTTATTTATTTATTTATACAGGCTTGGGTAAAGTATTCCTGATGAGAAGTGGAGTTGATTGAGCCCAACCCCTTTTTCTTCTTGTGAGGGGATGGGGACGGGATAGTTGGGCAAGATAGGGAAGGATTGGGGGCTTAGTAAAGCTCGATCCAATTTTTTTTATTTTTTTCGAATGGTTTTTAATTCAGTTTACCTCCTGGGGTCATGACTGCGTTACCGGGCTTTTGGTGAGCGCAGATGGCGCTCACCCTTCAAAGTTAGGATGGGGTAACTAGCACAAGGGCACCACTTAGGTACGGACCTCGGCTTGGGCTGTTGCCGGTTTGGGAGGAACGGGCAAAACGCCCCGGAACATGCTTGTACCGGTTTAGGCGTAAGGTACAGAAGGTACTTAGAAATGAAATGAAATGAAATGAAATCACCAAAATGAATGAATGAATGTAGAAGGTTCGTCGACCTCGCCGGCCAAGTCGGTGCAAAGGTAGAGTGTTGTCACTGTTTTCACTGGATGACGTCACTACCGCAATAGCGGTTGAATTCATCACCTTTATTTGTGTACAAAAAGAAATGAGATCCCATTAAAAACATTTTCAATGTAAAAATTATGCAAAGTCGCGCTACAACCTAACGCACAAAAAGTTCTGAGATCTTAATATGTATTACCAAGTCGGGAATTCTAAATTACCTACCATTTTTAATAATCTTGAATGAATTAAACCAGTACCAACATACAACTAACACCAATGTAGAAACTGGATAAAAAAAAAAAAAATGCCTGGCTGTAAAATCATACTGAAATCATACTGAAATTCGATGTGATATCAAGGAAATAAAAGTTGATCTTAGGGTGTTCTGGGTATTTTCTATGTATAATAAAAAATATCTATCCATGTAATGTATTGTATTAAGTATATCAGTTATCTAGTAAGTACCCATAACACAAGCTCTGCTTAGCTTGGGGCTAGATAATGTTGTGTGAACTGTACAGCATTATTTTTTATTAAGATCTCAGAACTTTTTGTATGGTAGCTAACTACTTTCATATTTTGCCAGATTTTCATAAGGAAATTCCCTTTGTGATAGCATGACAGAGATGGATTTTCATACTGGCATTGCTGGCCTAGACTTGTACTATTATTTATACTGATATAGACCTGCAAGGTCGATTTCTCTCCAAGTAGGTTATCTTAATGTAGATTCAAGAATAGTTTTTATCACTATAATCTGAACACATTGTTCTGAGGGCCTACCACAAGTTTGTAATTTGTTACAACTCGGAATAACGAAAACCGAATTGCCAGTCGAAATGTCGTTTTTGTATGGAGAAAATGATAAGCGCCCCTAGCGGACTTGTTGAGAAACTCATTAAAACCATACATAAAAACAAATGTCGACTCGGAATTCGATAGTCGGGATACCGAATGCAAAACTTAGACAAACCTGTGGTAGGCCCTCTGTTTTAACAATGTTAGTTTAATGCTTATAGAGATGCTGTATGGAACTTTTTCTGCAACCGATGTTCTGATAATCTTCACGTTGTCTTGTCAATGTCTCCGAGCGGTGACACACTGAGGAACAGGTAATTTGGATCTTATTAATAATTGTATAAGAATCATTTCGTTTCCTATGAGTCGTTATGATGACGATGTATGTACTGTCAATACAACGAGCGATAACAGGCGCACCTACCTATATAAGCGTATACCTACACGACGATCTCAGTGAAACTCGGTCAAACGCTAGTCGCGAGTGCTCGCGCTTAGGGTGCCTTCACATTAGGTCGCCAGTAGTGCGGTCGCGCTGCTACTTCTATACTAAAAACAGCAGCGCGACAGCCGCGCGACACGTGATTTTTCATGCTGCCACACTACTGGTGACCTACTGTGAAGTCACCCTTAGACGTTATTATTTAGGTAGGTACCTATATATTTTGAGTCTTGTGACTTAGGTATTGTTGTTGTTTTGTGACTTGTTTTGTGACTGAATTGTGCAATGCATAAACGATCGTACATTAATTTATCTGTTTGATTGTCTAAACACAACACTAAACACGAAAGAATTGTCTTTTTTTAGCCAGCCCTACGGTTGACCGTAGGTAATTTAAAAAAGAACATGCTAATCATTATTTATAATCAGATGCCGAAGTTTTCCTGGGTTGGTGAACAACACAACGATCGACTGGCAGTTTCCGTGGCCGAAGCAAGCGTTGCTAGCCGTCGCGAATGTGTTTTTAGCTGATGTAAGTACTCACACCGGACTTTACTAGGACTTGTTTGTAAGGCAGAGATAAATAGATCTTACTTAGCAGGTACTAATGCTTAGTGTAGGGGCACAGAGTGCTCTATTAGCAATTTATTATATCGCCCGCGTGTGCTTGTAGTCACTTGCCGCCGCTCTTAAAGTTAAAACGTATTTTGTAACCTATAATTAAACCAGTAATCCAGTACCTACTCGTTTTTTTTTAAACTTGATAGGCCTTTGTTTGACCACGATCTCGCCTGTTGGTAAGTGACTATGTGGCCGAAGATGGAGCACAAAGGTCTAGAAGGCACCTATTCACTCTATCCTTGAAGAGACCCAGATTATAGTTTTCAGGAAAAACAGACGACGGTAGTGTTTTCCAATCCTTAGTAGTTCGCATTATAAAGGTCGAACTGAAACGTTTTGTGCGAATAGAAGGTATACTAATGAGGTAAGGATGGTACTGAGCCGTACAACTGCTCGTCCTATGATGTAAAGGAGATGGTGGGATCAGATCGTGCAGTTCCTGGGAGCATTCCCCGAAATGTAACCTATAGAAGATCGAAAGGCATGCAACCTTACGACGGTGCTCGAGACTCTGGATCTTAGTCTCCGCCATATGTTGCTCACCTATAAGCCTGAAAGCTCTACGTTCGATCGAGTCCAAGGCAGCAAGCTGGTGTTTGGCCGAGCCATCCCAAACATGGCAGCAGTACTCCATACCAGCCTGGACTTGTGCTTTATATAAACTGAGAAGCTGTCCTGGTGTGAAGTAACGCTTTACCTTATTCAGGATGCCTAGCTTCATGGCAGCTGTTTTTGCCTATGTTTTTGTTATTTCATCTGAAGTAACCTCATCCTCACCGTTTGAAATCTAGTATATCCATTCTCAACACTTAGCACTATCCCTTTCACACACATGACAAATCACGCGAGCTAGTGAGGGACAGAGACAATGCTAAGCATTGGTACTTGCTAAATAACGTCTATTTATCTCAAGCTAAGATTCGTTGGTATAAGATTTGTCCTGGCTGCTAGCTTATTTAAAGAATGTGTTATTACTGAAAGAAAGACTTAGTAGAGTTAGTCGTGGGAAGCAATGGCGGCGATGAGCTTACCACTTATCACGTCTATATTCCACGATAGTGCAACCCTCGGTGAAAAGAGGCCCGTTGAGGTTCTGCCTACCCTTTCGGGGAAAAAGGCGTGTGTCTATGTATGTATGGGCACAGATAAAAGAATACTATACTAGGTATGGGACAGAAACCTGATAGTGGCGCCCCCCAGTGAACGAATATGGCGCAGCCTGTATCAGATCATAATAAAAGTTGAATTTTGCATCGGTTTCTTCTTATATATTAGCTAAGCTAAGGCCAAACCGACGCGATCAGCCCCCCTATTCCCTAACTGAAAGTCACTCGGTGACTAACGTATGACAAGAAGGATGATCATCAATTAAAAAAAAATACTATTAAGAATTTTCAATTGATGTTAATTTTACTTGTCAAACGTTGGCCACTGAGTGACTTTCAAGATAGGGAATAGGGGGGCAGCTCGCGTCCGCGGTGGCGTGCACGGCGGCGATCAATGGTAAGACGATGGATCGCCACCGTGCACGCCACCGCGGACGCGCGCTGAACGCGTCGGTTTGGCCTTAGCTTTAGGAGTTATTGTTACCTACTTTATCAACGATATAATATATTTACGAAGTACTATAGCACCGATAAGATAATATAATATTATGTGTTCTTTCTTACGTGTTATATTCATGTAAATAACACATGAAGGGAAACTCAAGCACACGCAAGGGAGCTCATCCACACATCATCGACACGTGGGTATGTCGTACATCTCGCTTTACGAGATCTTTTCTCATCCATACGTGCATGTTGTGGAATGGGCTTCCCTCCTGAGGTGTTTCCGCTAAACTGCAACATGAGCCGCTTCAAAAAAAAATAGTCCTTCAGGGCAGGCAACGCATTGGCAATATATCTGGTGTTGCAGATGTCAATAGGCGACGGTAACCGCTTACCATCGGGCGGGCAGCGAGCCAGTTTGTCGAGCCATTAAAAAAAAGCCTTTGCTTCCGGCCGCCATGGTAACTGCAGACCGTTCACCGTAAGATGTCCCCTGCCTTGGTTGAGTACCTACCAAGGCAGGGGACATCTTACGGAGAACGGTACCTATGTATGTAATATCCACTAAGGTACCTAGTTTTTAAATGGGACTATGATTTGGCTAATATTTATTACAATAACTCTGATTACTCGCAGTCTTGCACACGCGAACATTTTCAAGAAGCGACGGGTTTTTTTTTCAAAAATGCTATGTTTTTTAGTATGAATCTCCCGCCCGGGGCAAATGCCCCAGTTTGCCGCCTCCCCCTAGATCCGGGGATGGGGATCAGGACGCTATAATGTACTTTATTGGCCGTGGTCCGTCAGAGAAATACTATGCTGCCGAATTAAAATTGTACCTAAGTAAAGGCATTCCTTTGTGTTTCTATGACTGTTGGTTGTGTTTGTGTTTAGCTAACCTTGTCTGGCGCTTATAGGGATTATTTTTGTTTGTTTTATTTCGTTATTTATTTCGTTAACAAACTTTACAAAACAATAGGTGTATGTACATCAGATTTGGCTCTTAGATAAAAACAATCCTGGGTATCTACCCAGGATTGTTCTTACTACCCAAACTGACGTGAGTGAGTCACTGAAAACGTGACTTAGGTACCCAAACTAGGAAGACCTGTAAGATGGCGTTCCTATACCCTCCACCAGCCATTGAGTTTAAGTATGTTATTTTCAGGTTCAAAAGATTCCCGACGAATTTCGTTCAATTATTGTCGAGCACGTGGTGCATGTGCACATGTCCGTTGCAAGGTGAGATAAAAACATACCTATTTCTTTTTTAACTGTTTGAATGGCGGTACAAGCAGGTCGCCCACCTGATGTTAAATGGTAACCCAATACATTACCTCATAGGTCATACACTACCTATTGCACTGCGCCCGTCACCCTGGGACAGCTGCTGTGACGACAGCAGCATTCTAAGGCGAGGCTGAAAAACAGCGTGGCTGAGCCCTCGACCTTTTCTCTTACACTAGACTAAATATGTTATTTTTATAACTATATCCTTTGTTATTTTTTTTGTATAGTGTGAAGAATAAATGCCCTTTTTTAACATTAAGATGAAAAGTCTCATGTGACTGTAATTTCCCTTTGAACTGGAACACAGCAATGCGAGCACTACTGCTTTAAGGCAGAAATAGGTATGGTGGTCTCCATCATCAGATCAGCTCGCTGTCACCCATAATATTGTATTATCATCGGAACTTGACAGGTATGCCAAATTACAGCTCAATCGAAGACCGGGAAGTGGTTCAAACTTGTAAGATTTGATAACAGATACCAGGGGGAGTACCTGGGTAAAACTAAATGACTTCTCTCTTCTTTGTCGTTTTCTTTACTACGTACTGAAGGTCGTGCCCATCTTGAAATGCTTTGGTAGAGGAATTGACGAGCTGCTGCCATGCCAGCGTGTCTTCGGCTCTTCTTAGGGTTACTAAGCTTAAGGCCTTAGGAAACTAAATAAAAGCTTGTAATAACGTTACCTACGTTACGTTTGTAGTTAGTAAGATTTGAAGAAAAAAAATACGGCCAAGTGCGAGTCGGACTCGTGCACGAGGGGTTCTGTACCGTTATCTATAAAAACGGTAAATAAAACATGTCTGTTGTATGGGTTTTATTCTGTTTTTTAGTATTTCTTATAGCGGCAACAGAATTACATCGTCTGTGAAAATTTAAACTGTCTAACTATCACGGTTCCTGAGACACAGCCTGGTGACAGACGGACGGACGGACAGCGGTGTCTTAGTAATAGGGTCCCGTTTTACCCTTTGGGTACGGAACCCTAAAAATGGGCCCCGCGACTATGTATGTGACTGTTGGGTGTTACGTGTTTGAATCATTCCGATGTTGTCTTTCAGGTATTCGGCGGAGTTCCTGTTACGTCTCCGCCGTAACAACTACGTAACTCCGAAGCACTACATGGACTTCCTCACTAATTACCTGTCTCTGCTGAACGAGAAGGACTCGTTTATCGTCGCTCAGGTAATAAACAAATGTTTTTATTAAGTATGGTAGCCTCGTTTGACCGCTGTCTCACCTGTTGGTAATTGACCAGTGACGATGCGGCCGACGTTGGAACACGCACCTATTCACTCTAGCCTTGAAGAGACCCAGATTATAGTTTTCAGGAAAGACAGACGACGGTAGTGTATTACACTCCTCAGCAGTTCGCATTATAAAGGATTATATCATTACATTCCTGTAGTTGGAATGACAGCGAACAATGTTGAATTGTGTATGTGCTGTGGTGCTGTGGTGTGTCCGGCATAATTACAGACCCCTCGGGTCTACCCGGACTTGTTGATAAGATTCGTTGGTATAAGATTTGTCCTAGCTGGTAGCTTATTATGGAATGTGTTATTACTGAAAGAAAGCGTTAGCTGAGTCAGTCGTGGGAAGCAATGGCGGCGATGAGCTCACCACTTGTCACGTCTATATCTCACGATGGTGCAACCCACTGTGAAAAGAGGCCTATTGTGGCTCTGCCTACCCCTTCGGGGAAAAAGGCGTGTGTCTATGTATGTATGTATGTATTCCTGTTGTTGATGCAGATAGGCCTTCGTCCAGGGGTCCGATTCTTTCAAACAAATGGTACCTATTACAATTGTTAATGAATTGTCTCATACTTGTCACTTTTGACACTTTTGGTATTCTACTAACTTCAATGGTTTTTCAATTGCAATATAATTGTGACCGTTTAGAAACAATCGTAAAATCTTTCTTCGTAAAAATTCGTACGATCATACAATGCCCACCTGTGCCCCAGAAATGGCCAGATAATAGTAGTTTATGCAACTGTCATTAAGAAGGGGTATTAAAACACGAGAGTCTTGTTTATCGCATGAGGCGAAGCCGAATGCGATAATAGGTTGACTCGAGTGTTTTAATACCTAAGTTATATGCAGTTTCATACACTACTTAATCTTCACTCATAGGAAAAGATTAATTTTTAAAAAAAAAATTGACTTTTCTGGCAGACTTTCTTTTAACGCCGATGGATGCCGCGTCTAGAATATCTGGCGGAGTGAAAATCTCGCCATCACTACTCTCTTCTCCAATCATATTTTAATCACTTATAGGATTTTAGTAAACTTTTTTGGAATCCCGAATACAAAAACTTAATTAAGAAATTAAGTTCAAACTACGCATGCGTGCGCCATTTTTTCACAGTTTGAACTGCGCATGCGTGCGCTTTTTTTTCATATTCAGGCTATAACCATATACTAGTTTAATGAATTAATAAAAAAATAAAAGCGGTACTATAATGAGTTTTATGATACAGTTGGCGGTGTTATAATGAGTTTTATTCTTAATTTTATGTATATGCGTCTATAAAGTGCGTCTGTATAGAACCGTCTTTGAATTCGTAATTCGAATTTTTCGATTTGAGTGTACATAAAGTATATTACATGTTTATCTGATAACATACAGATAAGTATATAAAAGAACACTGATCTGGCTTAACTTATGTGATGATCATGAAGTTCCTAGTGAAAAACTAATAGCAATGCTGTCTGTAAACGATAAAATGTATAAAAAACCAGTAGGAAGTTATCATGTTTAATGTCCAATATCTTTGGAACCGGTGCTTTATATGAATTTAAATCTAGATATCATATAAATACTGTTAAAAAGTTATCATATGACATAGAGCTGCAATTTGGGCATTGCATGGCATTGCTGACTTTCAGCTCCATACTAATATGGGCATGGTCCTTTAGCAGACTACCATTTTTAATGACAATTGTAATTGAATTTTAATAGAATAGTAATTGAATGGTTTTTCTTTAAAAAATAGTAGAATTGGACCCCAGTAGTGGCGTAATGTGGGCGGATGATGATGATGGTGAGTGTTGCAGTGCGAGCGCCTGATCGGTGGACTGAGCAAGATTGAAGAGGCGAACGTGCAGCTAGAAGACTTGAACGCGAAGCTGGTGGTGCAGAAGGTGATAGTCGCGGAGCAGACTGCTGAATGTGTGGTCCTGCTGAAAGAGATATCTATTGGTAAGTCTGAGACGAGTAAGACAATTAAGGTTGCGACCACCCCAGACAGTTTTTGATTTTTTTTGTTTTTTATTGAATGGATTTAAATTCAGTTGACCTCCTGGGGTCATAACTACGTTACCGGGCTTTTGGTGAGCGCAGATGCCGCTCAACCTGCAAAGTTAGGATGGGGCAACTAGCACAAGGGCACCACTTAGGTACTCCGATACCAGAGGCCAGCAATACCTCATACGAAACGAAACGAGGTACGGACCTCGGCTTGGGCTGTTGCCGGTTGGGGAGGAAAGGTTAAAACGCCCCGGAACATGCTTGTACCGGTTTAGGCGAAGGTACAGAAGGTACTTATAAGGTTCGTCGACCTCGGCGGCGAGGTCGGTGCAAAGGTGGAGTGTTGTGTCTGTCTTGACTGCATGACGTCACTACCGCATTAGCGGCAGTTATAGGGTCATCGGGATCAGTAAAAACATGTCTTGGTCTACGGAGGGTCCAGCCAGAATTCGTTGCACAAAAAACGTTTCGTGCCGCTCGAAAAAACCATATTAACTTAATATTTCGTAAAATGTACATGTATAATTTTACAAAATCCTTAAGCCCTTGGCTGTTTTTGACGTCCAATGTGGCGCGGCTTTCGAAGGTTCGCCTGCGACACAGGCTGTTGCGGGTTCGATTCCCGCCTCGGAACAAATATTTGTACTATCTGCAGATATTTGTTCAGGGTATTCTGGGTATTTTCTGTGTATAATAAAAAAACATCTATCTATTCGTCGTCGTTTCGTATGAGGTAGTGCTGGCCTCTGATGTCAGAGTTTGTCAAGCCGCCCGAGGGCCTCTGACATGGCTTATGTATTGTATTAAGTATATCAGTTATCTAGTACCCATAACACAAGCTCTGCTTATCTTAGGGTTAGTTAATGTTGTGGGAACTGTCCAGCATTATTGACGATAAAATCAAATGATGCTTAAAATCTGTCTCCTACAGCCACTGAAGCGGCAGTGGGCAAGCAGCAAGTAGCCGCCATCAAGTCCGTGGAGATCACGGAGCAGAGCAAGGTGATAGCAGTCGAGAAGGGGGAAGCAGAGATAGCGCTCTCGGCGGCGATGCCGGCGCTCGAAGCCGCCAGGTTGGCCTTGGCAGACCTGGACAAGGCTGACATCACTGAGATCAGATCGTTCGCCACCCCACCAGAGGCTGTGCAGGTACTCTATTTACACGAACATAAGGTCGATAACAGCAAAGTTCCTTGTTTTTTCAATCATTGTTACATAGTTTCTCTTTTGTTTGGGAACAGCGGATAGCTACCGAGTATCATGGCTGCTGTGACTACAGCAGCATTCTAAGGCGAGGCTGAAAAACAACGTGGTTGAGCCCTCGACCTTTTCTCTTACACTAGACTAAATATGTTATTTTTATACTTATATCCTTTGTTATTTTTTAGTATAGTGTAAATAATAAATGTCCTTTTATTTTATTTATTTATTTAAAGTCGAGGCAGCGTCGATGGGCAGTTGGTCGCGTCGAGGCGCGGGCGAATTGTGAGTGGTCAGTGGGTTCTCGAGTGGCGACCACAAAACGGATAACGCAGTGTTACCCCGCTCTCGATGTAACAAAGACATTTTAGAGATCGCAGGAAGTTGGTGTATGGAGGTGGCTCAAGAGCGTTCGTTGCATTCTATGGGGAGGCCTATCTCCAGCAGTGGACATCATCAGGCTGATGAGGAACACCCAACAGTCACATACATAGTCCTGATCCCACACTAGGCTTCCCTGTGTTGGATATCAGGAACTACAAGTACCAAGCTACCACAACACAGACACAGAACCAATGTGTGCAGATCGTGCGCAAACATTTATCCCGCAGCGGGAATCGAACCCGCACCTCAGCCGGATATTCCGCCGCGCCACAAAGGTGGTAATTTCAGACAAGCTTTGCACGGAACTGGGATTTTCACCTGAGCATTACTCGGGAATTCAGATTACAACTGTTTGAAGTAGCCAGATCTTTTTATAGGCCCAAAAACCCTATCCTGTGAATTTCATAAATATCGTTTCAGTCACTTTCGAGATTTTGTGTACAGACACCAAGATATACGTTGCTCGTTTAGAGAAAAGGGGGATAACAAATGAGTTGCGAAAGCTATCGTGACGCGGGAATGGACGTTGGTGATTGCAGCAATATTTTAATTGTATTAGTTTTATTGTATGATTTGTATGCGATGGATGACGTCACGAAAATCACGTTATTCGACAGTAGGAAAATTAAAAATGTTGCATGTAAACACAATTGTACCACGGTTCTTAAATTAAAATAAAATTTTGAATTGAGATGCAAAAAGCCAACGCCACGCGGTGTTCCCAGGCGGTCACCCATCCAAGTACTGACCGCGCCCGACGTTGCTTAACTTCGGTGATCGGACGAGAACCGGTGTATTCAACGTGGTATGGACGTTGGCGACAGCTTAGTGTAAAATGTACCACAGTTCGTAAACGGAAATAGTAAATAAAACAATATTGAGATGCAAAAAGCCAACGTCACGCGGTGTTCCCAGGCGGTCACCCATCCAAGTACTGACCGCGCCCGACGTTGCTTAACTTCGGTGATCGGACGAGAACCGGTGTATTCAACGTGGTATGGACGTTGGCGACAGTTTAGTGTAAAATGTACCACGGTTCGTAAACGGAAATAGTAAATAAAACAATATTGAGATGCAAAAAGCCAACGTCACGCGGTGTTCCCAGGCGGTCACCCATCCAAGTACTGACCGCGCCCGACGTTGCTTAACTTCGGTGATCGGACGAGAACCGGTGTATTCAACGTGGTATGGACGTTGGCGACAGCTTAGTGTAAAATGTACCACGGTTCGTAAACGGAAATAGTAAATAAAACAATATTGAGATGCAAAAAGCCAACGTCACGCGGTGTTCCCAGGCGGTCACCCATCCAAGTACTGACCGCGCCCGACGTTGCTTAACTTCGGTGATCGGACGAGAACCGGTGTATTCAACGTGGTATGGACGTTGGCGACAGTTTAGTGTAAAATGTACCACGGTTTGTAAGTAAATGACGTCATTTCTTTCAGATTGTATGCGAGTGCGTGGTCATCATCCGCGGTATAAAGGACGTGAGCTGGAAAGGCGCGAAGGGGATGATGGCCGATCCGAACTTCCTTCGAAACCTGCAAGAGATGAACTGCGATCTGATCACGCAAAAACAAGTTAAAGATGTCAAAGTTCACATGAAGCTGAGCAAGAAGTTGGACACTATGCAGAACATCAGTAAAGCTGGGTGAGCCACTAGGGAGAATAATCAGAATTATCAATTTATTTGTAAATAGTAGTTTTAGTTGTAGTAGAGCTTTTTTGTGAAAGAGTGCGTCCGGGGAAGTAGTACTACCATACCTATTTCTGCCACAAAGCAGTAGTTCTCGCATTGCTGTGTTACGGTTTGAAGGGTATGGTTGCCGGTGAAATTACACATGAGACTTTTCATCTTTATGTGTCAGGGTGGCGGGCGCAGTGCAATGCCACATAGGGCGCGTCCTAGGTGGACGTGACCTATGTGATAATGCACTGTTCATAGGCAGAGGGTACCGCTTATCATCAGTTAATTGGGCCATCTGATTGTGCCGTTATTCAAAACAGCATAAAAAAAAGAAAAAAAAATACAGGTCAAATAAAGAACATTTCTTAAGGAAAAATATTTAAAAATAACTAAACATGTAGCCAATAATACAAATTGTAAATATAAACTAATTAATTCTGACTGGACTTGACTATCAATGAATCTCACTAAAATCATAAATGTCAAAGGTACGATGTAAGGATGTTTGTAAGATTGTTATTTTGATGAAATTTGGTACACAGATAGATTATGACCTGGATTGAGCTATAGGCTACTTATATCCTGGTAGGGAGCAAAGCCGCGGGCGGATACTTGTATGCTAGAGTCTGTTCAGAAAGAGAGCCGGCATGACCAAATAGTGAACTAACGTTTACTTTACTTTATTTAACCAAGTATTTCTTTAGTGTATGATCCAAACTGTCGCCATTTGGAATCATAAACTAAATAAATAGTTACAGTTGTAAAAGAATCAACACGAAACAGACGCGCTATTGTATTGCCCGGTAAATAAGCACAGCTGCGCCTTTAAATCCCGCGATGGGTCTCCTTCTGTCCTAACTGTATTAACTGATACTAACTGTATTAAATGTACTAACTGTACTAACTGTACTTACTGGAAGTTGTTATCTCTGAGTTGCATCACGCACTTGAGGCTATTTTATTAGCTTCCGCCCGCGGCTACGCTCGCGTTATGGGTAATTCCACTCAACTCTGTAACGGTTAAGCCTTTTTCTTTTTTACTCTGTGAATGACGGAACAATCAGATGGACCACCTGATGTTAAGCGGTCATCATGATCAACCTACTGCAGTCTACTGCTGGACATAGGTCTCTCCCATCGCACGCCACTGAGCCCGGTTTTCGGCTCTCCTCGTCCAGTTTCTGCCAGCCACCCCGCGCAAGTCGTCGCTCCACCTAGCCAGAGGGTGCCCTACACTACGTTTGCCAAGACGCGGTCTCCACTCAAGAACACGTTTACTCCACCGGTTATCGGTTCTTCTGCAGACATGACCGGCCCACTGCCACTTCAGCTTGCTAATCCTCTGGGCTATGTCTAGAACTTTGGTTCTCTGTCGGATAACCTCGTTTCGGATCTTATCCCTCAGAGAGACTCCAAGCATAGCCCTCTCCATAGCTCGCTGAGCGATTTATGTTTATGGACCCGTCCTACAGTGAGTGTCCACGTTTCAGCTCCGTAAGTCATAACTGGTAGGACGCACTGATTAAAGACTTTTGTCTTTAGGCATTGTAGGATGGACAAGTTTTCCAAAGCGAAAGCGAAGTTAAGCGGTAACCTCTGCCTTTAACAATACATCGCCGCATAGGTCACATCCACCTAGGACGCACCCTATATACGTGGCATTGCACTGCGCCCGCTACCCTGAGACATAAAGATGAAAAGTCTCGTATCCTTGTAATTACACTATAATTTTTTGAATTTTTTAAGTTGATGATAATTGGTGTTGTTGATTGCTTAGTATGCTTGAGAGGCAAGGGGGCTTTTTATCCTGAAACTATGTGTGCAAAGTCGCGGGCAAAAAGCTAGACGTAAAAATAAAATAATAGTACATTATGGTACAAGTGTGTAATGTTGGTGATTACCGCTGAGGCGCCATTGAGATCCGAGCCGTTAGGTGAGGGTCTTAAGAGAGCCGAGGACGGTAATCATCAATACACACGTGTATCTTGCGTCGTTTATCAACACACTTGTGAAGAAAATAATAATAAAACAGAAATACACACTCCTTGTAAATGTTCAACTGTCTCTATAACTCACTATTGAATAACAGCAATGAAAAAGTCACAGTTTGATTACAGGTGTAATTATGTGCCTAATTGTGGTGAAATTAGAGCCACTTTATGAGCAAGTGTGTTGAGAAAATATTAATCATATAATCAACACAGGTACGGTCTGCTAAAATTCGTGACCGCCGTCCTTGGCTACTGCGCCGTCTACAAGGAGGTGAAGCCCAAGAAGGAGAAGGTGGAGAGCTTGGAGAAGGAGTATTCGGACGCAGTCAACTATCTCTCCTCGCTGAACAGAGAGATCGACAGGTTACAGCGGACATTGGACAAGTTGAACAACAGATACGAAACGGCTATGTTGAGGAGGCAGGAGTTGCAGGTTTGTATTTTGTAATTAAACGTTTTCAGTGTGCGAGGCACAGAGGATTCATTTTTAGGGTTCCGTAACTCAAAAGGAAAAACGGAACCATTATAGGATCACTTTGTTGTCCGTCTGTCTGTCTGTCAAGACCCTTTTTCTCAGGAATGCGTGGAGGTATCAAGCTGAAATTTATATCAAATAGTCAGGTCTACTGTCCCATGGAGCTGCAAAAAAAAAAACTTCTAAGCCAACGCAATCAAAAGATACAGCCGTTTATGCTGCAAATTTTTGACACTCGCAATCAAAACCTACAGGGTACTTCCCGTGAACTCAGAATCTTGAAATTTATTGCGAAGCAACGTCTTATAGCACATATAAAGGAAAAATTGCGAAAAGCATAAATTTTTAGTTACATCATATAATACAAATATTTGTAATAATTTTAAACAAATTTAAAAAAACAACAACAACAACAAAACAATTAACAAACAACAATTAACAATTTTTAATAAATGCTATTTCTTTCTTTTCTTTCTTTCTAAACTTACTACCCATTCCTCATGATGATTTCGTTTAGCAATAAAAATACCATAACTTTTACTTAACTACCTACAGGTTATTACGGAACCCTCGGTGTGCGAGTCCGACTCGCACTTGGCTGATTTTAATTTTAATTGTGTAATTGGCCGAGCGAGCGAAGTTTCTCAACTTCAAGTTCAATTTGCTTTCCTCTGTCTTTCTCTCTTTTTTTTGATAAACAAAACAAACGAGGGTTTTTTTTGTAAGATAAACTTGTTATATTTTAGTGGAACACTGGGTTTAAATTTTATACAATAAAATGATTATTAGTAGTAATACGAATATGAATATAACAGGAAGAAACGGACATAATGATGCGTCGACTGGTGGCCGCCGACAAGCTGATGTCGGGGCTGTCGAGCGAGCGCGCGCGCTGGACCATCGACCTTGCGGCGCTGTACGTCGAGCAGTCGCGCCTCATCGGGAACTGTCTGCTCGCTGCCTCCTTCCTCAGCTACGCGGGGCCCTTCTCGTTCTCCTTCCGACAGACCATGATCTATGAGGACTGGTACGGCGACGTCATGGAGCGGGGAATACCGCTGACGCTGCCCTATACTATTGAGAAGAATCTCACTAATGAAGTTGAGATTAGCGGGTAGGTGTTGTTAAAGTAGCAACCTCAGATAAACTTCAGGTGGTTCTTGTGGTCAGTACTTGGATGGGTGACCGCCTGGGAACACCGCGCGACGTTGGCTTTTTGCATCTCAATATTGTTTTATTTACTATTTCCGTTTACGAACCGTGGTACATTTTGCACTAAGTTGTCGCCAACGTCCATACCACGTTGAATACACCGGTTCTCGTCCGATCACCGAAGTTAAGCAACGTCGGGCGCGGTTAGTACTTGGATGGGTGACCGCCTGGGAACACCGCGTGACGTTGGCTTTTTGCATCTCAATATTGTTTTATTTACTATTTCCTTTTACGAACCGTGGTACATTTTGCACTAAGCTGCCGCCAACGTCCATCATACCACGTTGAATACACCGGTTCTCGTCCGATCACCGAAGTTAAGCAACGTCGGGCGCGGTCAGTACTTGGATGGGTGACCGCTTGGGAACACCGCGTGACGTTGGCTTTTTGCATCTCAATATTGTTTTATTTACTATTTCCATTTACGAATCGTGGTACATTTTGCACTAAGCTGTCGCCAACGTCCATACCACGTTGAATACACCGGTTCTCGTCCGATCACCGAAGTTAAGCAACGTCGGGCGCGGTCAGTACTTGGATGGGTGACCGCCTGGGAACACCGCGTGACGTTGGCTTTTTGCATCTCAATATTGTTTTATTTACTATTTCCGTTTACGAACCGTGGTATATTTTACACTAAGCTGTCGCCAACGTCCATACCACGTTGAATACACCGGTTCTCGTCCGATCACCGAAGTTAAGCAACGTCGGGCGCGGTCAGTACTTGGATGGGTGACCGCCTGGGAACACCGCGTGACGTTGGCTTTTTGCATCTCAATATTGTTTTATTTACTATTTCCGTTTACGAATCGTGGTATATTTTACACTAAGCTGTCGCCAACGTCCATACCACGTTGAATACACCGGTTCTCGTCCGATCACCGAAGTTAAGCAACGTCGGGCGCGGTCAGTACTTGGATGGGTGACCGCCTGGGAACACCGCGTGACGTTGGCTTTTTGCATCTCAATATTGTTTTATTTACTATTTCCGTTTACGAACCGTGGTACATTTTACACTAAGCTGTCGCCAACGTCCATACCACGTTGAATACACCGGTTCTCGTCCGATCACCGAAGTTAAGCAACGTCGGGCGCGGTCAGTACTTGGATGGGTGACCGCCTGGGAACACCGCGTGACGTTGGCTTTTTGCATCTCAATATTGTTTTATTTACTATTTCCGTTTACGAACCGTGGTATATTTTACACTAAGCTGTCGCCAACGTCCATACCACGTTGAATACACCGGTTCTCGTCCGATCACCGAAGTTAAGCAACGTCGGGCGCGGTCAGTACTTGGATGGGTGACCGCCTGGGAACACCGCGTGACGTTGGCTTTTTGTTTTTTAACAGACTTAAAAAAATCAGGATGTTCTTATTCTGTTGTATTTTTATATAACTCCGTCATTTATAAAGCGATATTGCAATTTCCTTTTTATTTTATAGGATATACCTACTTCCAGATTGGTCCCATGAGGAATTGAGGGAACTCCTCAAATATAGGCATACTTATACTTATAGCTATTTTGGTATTTTCATCAACAAGTCTAGTATTTGCATTCAGAAAGAACTGATTAAGAAGACCACAGATGCCCACGTAAACTCCTCAATTATAAGTATTTCACGGGTGGCGATATCATATCTTGATAAAGATAGTTAAGAGACTATGACGAGGCAGATTTTAATGAATGGTTCTGATGTAAATGTTACCGTTCAACTGATCTGATGATGAAACTGGTAGGATCCTGAACTCCATCATAAAGCAATATATCCTGGCCGTGTTTGGGCTTATTGGAATTGTCATGAGATGCACTCTGGCTCTATAATTTCTCCCGCCTTTAAATTGTGTGTATTGTTGCAGGGTTTGAAGTCCGATTTGTATGTAAAAAAATGACTTCTTTTGCACTTTTATAACCCCCGACGTAAAACGAAGGGGTGTTATAAGTTTGTCGTGTCTGTGTGTGTGTGTCTGTCTGTCCCATCGTAGCGCCTGGGCCAGGTTGTCCGTACGTTTTACACGTGGGCCACGCTGTCGCAACAAGAATTTGGGACAAGAATTCGTGAGCCAGGCAGTCAACATCCCCTCCCGAACGTATGAACAGATTTAGTTTTTTTTTTTTTTTTGTTTGAAAAAAGTTTGTTTTGTTTGTTTTGCTTTGTTTGATCATAATCGGTTCAGCCGTTTCATTGCGTTGGGGGTTTTTTAATTTTTACAAAATCAATTACTTGTTTTGTGATTTATTCCCCATACCTTTGTCATTTTATATTTAACTAGCTGTGCCCCACGATGTTACTCGCATAAGTATTGAACCCGTGGGAATATCGGGCCAAAAAAAGCCTATGTGTTATTCTAGGAGTCCAGCCGTTTCAGCGTGAAGATGTATCAAACACACAAGCTTTCGCAAACATTTACTAGTGTGACTACAATGTATTTGTTGTGTTATTTTAGTTGGAACTCTGAAGGTCTGCCTCCAGACGAGCTGTCGGTCCAGAACGGCATCCTCACGATCAGAGCCTCTCGCTTCCCGCTCTGCATCGACCCGCAGACTCAGGCGCTCACTTGGATCAAGAAGAAGGAAACCAAGAATAATCTCAAGGTACGATGTTGGAACTCTGAAGGTCTGCCTCCAGACGAGCTGTCGGTCCAGAACGGCATCCTCACGATCAGAGCCTCTCGCTTCCCGCTCTGCATCGACCCGCAGACTCAAGCGCTCACTTGGATCAAGAAGAAGGAAACCAAGAATAATCTCAAGGTACGATGTTGGAACTCTGAAGGTCTGCCTCCAGACGAGCTGTCGGTCCAGAACGGCATCCTCACGATCAGAGCCTCTCGCTTCCCGCTCTGCATCGACCCGCAGACTCAAGCGCTCACTTGGATCAAGAAGAAGGAAACCAAGAATAATCTCAAGGTACGATGTTGGAACTCTGAAGGTCTGCCTCCAGACGAGCTGTCGGTCCAGAACGGCATCCTCACGATCAGAGCCTCTCGCTTCCCGCTCTGCATCGACCCGCAGACTCAGGCGCTCACTTGGATCAAGAAGAAGGAAACCAAGAATAATCTCAAGGTATGATGCAATGCTATTCATTCTGTTCATTTACTCTAGTTTTTATCTGTGCTCTAGGGTTCGAATATTCCCGATTTTTATACTAGTATAGTAGTATTAAAATGTATTTTTTGTAATAAAATTGGGTACTTGCCAATTTGTTATTAGACTTGAATTAACTTAAAATATAACACTTAATGATGAAATTATATTTATTCTATCACCATCATCAAGATAGGTATGTATATATAAATTAGTTGCGAGACTGACTGACTGACTCAGTCACTAACTGACACTAACACAAAGTAATAGTCAAAAATATTTGACTATTTGATTCATTGAAATCACAACGATCATTTTGAATCGTTTTATAGACTAATTTTACTCCTAGAATTGAAACTATCGTGGTTGGGAACGGTATTGGAAAGGAATGGTTATAGTTGGCGTCAGTGTTCTCGAGTGATGATGGCGAGTGAACGTAGAAGACTATCTGTCGTGGAACGGTCTCCGGTCTTCCTGCCTTTCATAAAGGGGGTAACAGACAAGATAGGATACTACTTACGTGGTAGATATAATATCAAACCGGTCTTCCGACCGCCAGGTCAGCTGAGACAATTTCTGCGCTCGCCAAAAGACAGGGATCCTCTGGGTATGCCCGGTGTATACAGTATACCATGTGACTGTGGCAAGAGTTACATAGGTGAAACCCGGCGTAACATATCGGCTAGATTGACGGAACACATCAGGAGTGTTAGAAATCTGGACGTAGAAAAGTCGGCGGTTGCAGAGCATGCAATGATCTCGGAATCGTCCCACTACCTACGGTTTGACAAAATTTCAGTTCTTGCGAAAGAGAAGTTTTTTGTTCCTCGCAAGATACGGGAAGCAATTGAGATTAGCCGACATCCAAATTTCAATCGCGATCGGGGATGGGGTATTTCGCCGGCATGGCAACCTTTACTCCACTCCGCCACTACTGTTTGTAGTACTGTAATCGGTCTGGAGAGTGATACCGTGAGTGCAGTGTGTACGCAGCCTTATACCGACGACGTAGGTAGTGCTAGTGACGTAGATGAACTAATTCTCGACGCGCGCGCAACGAACCTACCGCCGCCGCCGCCGCCGCCGCTGTCCCAGCGAGCTGAGCGCGCGGTTGCACGCAGTATTCGCTAGTCCACCGTCGAACGCGGTCGCGGGCGGTGCTCATGATGAAGAGGCTTCTGAATTCAGTCTCGAAACGTCAGCAAAGTGACGAATAATAGTGGTAATTAGCCGTTTATCTTTTAATATAATTTTACTCCTGTTCCAACGCGACCAAACCTAGAAGAATCAGGCAACAAACACGGCTCGGCTTTATTTGATGATCCTTCTTACTACTAGGTGGGAAGCGCCTGTGTGGAGCTGTGTGGTATCAACGCACATCCTAAACCGTAAGTCCTATAGACCTGAAATTTGGGGGGTATGCCCCTATTGTAGTCTAGGGGTGCAGTAAGAAAGGAATTCCCGATATTAAACCCTAAGAGCAACGGAGTTGCGGAGTGTTGAATTTTGTATGAAAAAAACTCTAAGCGGATGAAGTCGCGGGCATTCCACTAGTTGGTTCTATAAAAGTTTGTATGAATACTTTCAGGTGCTATCATTCAACGACCCGCAATTCCTGAGACAGTTAGAAATGGCCATCAAATACGGAATACCGGTCCTGTTCCAAGATGTAAACGAATACATTGACCCCGTCGTTGATAACGTTTTGGAGAAAAATATACAAGGTAAGCAAATATGGGGGGGGGACGTTGGTGCATATAGCAATATTGTAAGGCAATAATATATTACCAAGTACCTAGGGGCCCTGGATCCCTTAATCCGAGCCTGGGTTTGACCTTAGCTTTCGACATAAAATAAAAAGTCTCATGTGCCTGTAGCTTCACTGACATACAATTCAAACCGGAACACAGCAATGCGAGCAGTAGTGGTCCCCCCAGACAAACTCTTTCACAAAAAAGTCTACTACTACTATAATGCGCGTCATGTAAAAAGAACGCTGGCGGTCAAGCTTCTTCAGGCGTTCCAGCGTTCTTTTTACATGACGCGTACTATACCTACTTATTTAAGAGATGTATACCTATGTATTGAATGAGCGCCTACCTAGTTTACTACAAATAATGTACAATTATAGTACGCGTCATGTAAAAAGAACGCTGGGACGCCTGTAGAAGCTTGACCGCCAGCGTTCTTTTTACATGACGCGCACTATACTACTACTACTACTACTAAAGTCCCCGCTTCGAGAAGCTATACATTTTGTAAACACTGAAATATAACCCAAGTGAAATTGCTCGTTAGTTTCGTATTACATGTATGTTACTTCGAGTTAATTGAATTCGGGATTATTTATTGTATTGAATTGTCGCTACGTAACTTTATTTACAAAATTAATAGCGTCTTGTGGCGAAGACTTTAAATGTGTTGTATTGCAGTGGAGAGTGGGCGATCGTTCGTGATGCTGGGCAGCACGGAGGTCGACTACGACCCGCACTTCCGCATGTACCTGACCACGAAGCTCGCGAACCCGCTGTTCAACCCGGCCGCGTACGCCAAGGCAGTCGTCATCAACTACACCGTCACTGTGCAGGTTAGTCACTTCCGCATGTACCTGACCACGAAGCTCGCGAACCCGCAGCTCAACCCGGCCGCGTACGCCAAGGCAGTCGTCATCAACTACACCGTCACTGTGCAGATTAGTCACATCCGCATGTACCTGACCACGAAGCTCGCGAACCCGCAGCTCAACCCGGCCGCGTACGCCAAGGCAGTCGTCATCAACTACACCGTCACTGTGCAGGTTAGTCACTTCCGCATGTACCTGACCACGAAGCTCGCGAACCCGCAGCTCAACCCGGCCGCGTACGCCAAGGCAGTCGTCATCAACTACACCGTCACTGTGCAGATTAGTCACATCCGCATGTACCTGACCACGAAGCTCGCGAACCCGCAGCTCAACCCGGCCGCGTACGCCAAGGCAGTCGTCATCAACTACACCGTCACTGTGCAGGTTAGTCACTTCCGCATGTACCTGACCACGAAGCTCGCGAACCCGCAGCTCAACCCGGCCGCGTACGCCAAGGCAGTCGTCATCAGCTACACCGTCACTGTGCAGGTTAGTCACTTCCGCATGTACCTGACCACGAAGCTCGCGAACCCGCAGCTCAACCCGGCCGCGTACGCAAAGGCAGTCGTCATCAACTACACCGTCACTGTGCAGGTTAGTCACTTCTTATTAGCTGCACTTGCAACTAACTTGTTATCGAGGCACCACACAGGCTCATTAGTATACCTTCTATTCGTACTAAACGTTTCAGTTCTACCGTTGTAATGCGGACTGCTAAGGAGTGGAATAAACTACCGTCGGTCGTCTTTCCTGAAAACTATAATCTGGTTCTCTTCAAGGCTAGAGTGAATAGGTACCTTCTAGACCTTTGTGCTCCATCTTCGGCCTCATTGTCACTTACCAACAGGTGAGATCGTGGTCAAACAAAGGTCTATCAATGTAAAAAAAAGGCGCTTCCCACCTTATAGTAAGAAGGATCATCAAATATGCTAAGCCGTGTTTGTTGCCTGATTATTCTAGGTTTGGTAGCGTTGAACAGGATTAAATTTAGTTTATAAGACGATTAAAAATGATCCTTGTGGTATACCTGTCAAGTTCCGATGACAATACAATATTATGGTGACACAAGCTGATTAGAGACTCACCTTGGACTCTGAGTTAAACGAACTCAGGTTTAGCCCAGGACAATTTTTTATCCCTAAAATGGCTTAAAGCGTTTTAAGCTCACATTTGTCTGTATTTATTTTAAATGAAGTAATAGAAACATGTTTCTTGCAGGGTCTCGAAGACCAGCTCCTCAGCGTGGTGGTGCGCGCCGAGCGCTCAGACCTGGAGGAGCAGCGCGAGAGTCTCATCATAGAGACCAGCGCCAACAAGAGTCTGCTGTCGGGGCTGGAGGACTCGCTGCTGCGCGAGCTGGCGACCTCCACGGGCAACATGCTGGACAACGTGGAGCTCGTCGACACGCTCGAGAACACCAAGTCCAAAGCAGGCGAGGTAACGCACTCTCAAATAGAACATTCAGCATCTAACTGGAGGACTCGCTGCTGCGTGAGCTGGCGACCTCCACGGGCAACATGCTGGACAACGTGGAGCTCGTCGACACGCTCGAGAACACCAAGTCCAAAGCAGGTGAGGTAACGCACTCTCAAAAAGAACATTCAGCATCTACACCCCAGGCAGAAATCTTCATGCAATAAAACGCCTCGTGCCACGCAGTTTTTATTGAATATATCGTGTAAAATATAGATAATTTCACAAAAACCCTACAGTAAACCCTCGGCTTTGTAGTATTGATTTTATTTATCTAATTGTTTACCCAATAATACGCTCCATTTTAATAAACAATCGAGTCTAGCTAAACAAATAGAGGTAACTTTGGGTTTTTTCCTATCAAGAAAATATTATCCTATCGTGTTTCTAGTCCAGCTGGTATCGTGTTTCTGGTACCTCAGAACTATTTTTTTTTTTCTATCGAGTAAATATTGTCCTTTCGTGTTTCTGGTATAGTGATCCCTCGGAACTATAATGTATCCATGCATATTTATAATTTTTATATTGTATTACTTTGGGTTTTTTTTTCTATCGAGTAAATATTGTCCTTTCGTGTTTCTGGTATAGTGATCCCTCGGAACTATAATGTATCCATGCATATTTATAATTTTTATATTGTATTACTTTGGGATTTTTTTTCTATCGAGTAAATATTGTCCTATCGTGTTTCTGGTACAGTGATCCCTCGGAACTATAATGTAGTATCCATGCATATTTATAATTTTAATATTGTATAACTTTGGGTTTTTTTTCTATCGAGAAAATATTGTCCTATCATGTTTCTGGTACAGTGATCCCTCGGAATTACACAGAATAGAACATAATAAAGAACTCCGCCATTCCAATATAGTTGACTGTTAAATTTAGTATGTAGTATCCATGCATGTTTGTAATTTGAATATTGTACTTGATTTAGTCAGTTAAAAATCAAATCTAAGATTGGTAATTTTGCGTTATACCTCGCCTTAAGTTGTTTAGGAGATACAAGGGAACAGATGTACATACACACCTCGTTTTTCGTAGGTGGGTTTAAAAATGGGCGCGCTTTAGAGAGGAATCTGAAAATCTTGAAATTCCCTTGTGTACCGATTTTATTTTCGGACGAGCGGTACAGATGGGAATGACTCGTGTGCGGCCCACATTACAACACCATCTTCGCCTTTGGTGAGGGTCCCTACGGAAGATCTGAAGACATACTTGAGCCCTGACTTCTGGCCGAAAGGGGTGAAGTTCCGGCGGTTTAAGGGTCGTCTGTCACGTGATCCCCGGGCCACGACGTGTCGGCGATCACATATGTGATAGATTAAGTTATAAATAAAGTGTTTTTATATTTATATGTTACTTTCTAAGGTATTTATGTTGATATGGGCTTATTGTTTAGGTTTAGTACAATTCTCAATAAGCCTAAAATAAAGAATTTGAATTTGAATTTAATGTACCATTTGTACGCCAGGTGATGGAAAAACTAGCGTTGGCTGCATCGACGACCAAAGATATTGAGATACTCCGAGACGGGTACCGGCCGGTGGCCAAGCGCGGCTCCATCCTGTTCTTCGTACTGTCCGACATGGCCGGCGTCAACAGCATGTACCAGTACTCACTGTCTTCCTATCTCGATGTAAGTAATATTGAGATACTCCGAGACGGGTACCGGCCGGTGGCCAAGCGGGGCTCCATCCTGTTCTTCGTACTGTCCGACATGGCCGGCGTCAACAGCATGTACCAGTACTCACTGTCTTCCTATCTCGATGTAAGTAATATTGAGATACTCCGACACGGGTACCGGCCGGTGGCCAAGCGGGGCTCCATCCTGTTCTTCGTACTGTCCGACATGGCCGGTGTCTACAGCATGTACCAGTACTCACTGTCTTCCTATCTCGATGTAAGTAATATTGAGATACTCCGACACGGGTACCGGCCGGTGGCCAAGCGGGGCTCCATCCTGTTCTTCGTACTGTCCGACATGGCCGGCGTCAACAGCATGTACCAGTACTCACTGTCTTCCTATCTCGATGTAAGTAATATTGAGATACTCCGAGACGGGTACCGGCCGGTGGCCAAGCGCGGCTCCATCCTGTTCTTCGTACTGTCCGACATGGCCGGCGTCAACAGCATGTACCAGTACTCACTGTCTTACTATCTCGATGTAAGTAATATTGAGATACTCCGAGACGGGTACCGGCCGGTGGCCAAGCGCGGCTCCATCCTGTTCTTCGTACTGTCCGACATGGCCGAAGTCAACAGCATGTACCAGTACTCACTGTCTTCCTATCTCGATGTAAGTAATATTGAGGTTCCAAGCAAAATTCACGAAATGTTATTTAATTTATTAAGTACATATCTATTTTCATCTTAAAATTAACCTGAAAAGAGATTTGGCAAAAAACTGTTTTTGGCCACCATTTTCCCATTATAAATAATAAATAAATAATGCTGGACAGTTTACACAACATGATCTAGTCCCAAGCTAAGCAGAGCTTGTGTTATGGGTACTAGATAACTGATATACCTACAATACATTACACAGAAAGTTTTTTATTATACATAGAAAATACCCAGAACACCCTGAACAAATATCTGCAGATCCTACAAATATTTGTTCCGAGGCGGGAATCGAACCCGGAACCTCCTGCGTCGCAGGCGAACTTTCGCGCGTCGCGCCACAGAGGTCGTCAAAACCGATACTGAGCCGAGGTGTCCGGCTTAGGCAAGTGACTTTTGTATGTAATGTATGTATACAGATATTTGTCCTGCAGCAGGAATCAAACCTGTATTACATTTATTTTGCAGGTGTTTTCATTCTCATTGCGAAAAGCGATGCCAAATGTAGTCCTGATGAGACGCTTGAAGAATATTATAGACATGCTAACTAAAAACGTCTACGATTATGGTTGTACTGGTAAGTAAATAACGTATTAATTGTATTTCTTATTTTTTGCTCATCACATCTCATCAAACCTTCTTTAGATAGCGAAAACTATGTTGCCGGTAATTTTATGATATTTTAAACTTGTGTAGTTTTAATTTATTGTATCACATAAATATCATTAGTTTTTGTGCTTCAATGGTTTTTACAGTGTTTTTTTGTTTCAAGCACAAACACAGCCAAACTAATGATATTTATGTGGTTCTATAAATTAAAACTTGTGTGTTAGGTCATATAATTACCGGCAACATAGTTTTCGCTATCTGAAGAAGTGTTGATGAGTTGTGATGGGCAAAAAATAGGAAAAGTTTTGAATTTCGCTCCACAATCGAAGCAACCACCTTAATGAACATACAATCTTGTTTGGCAGGTATATTCGAACGTCACAAGCTGCTGTTCTCGTTCCAAATGGACATAAAACTAGAACAAAGTGAGGGACACATCAGTCAGATGCAACTAGACTTCTTTATCAAAGGGAATGTCTCACTTGAGAAGTCAGCGCAAGCTAACCCCGCTCTCTGGATCCCGTCACAGGTAAACAGTTTGTAACCCTGATTAGTAGTAGTAGAGCTTCTTTATCAAAGGGAATGTCTCGCTTGAGAAGTCTGCGCAAGCTTACCCCGCTCTCTGGATTCCGTCACAGGTAAACACTTTGTAACCCTGTTAGTAGTAGTAGAGCTTCTTTATCAAAGGGAATGTCTCGCTTGAGAAGTCTGCGCAAGCTTACCCCGCTCTCTGGATTCCGTCACAGGTAAACACATTGTAACCCTGTTAGTAGTAGTAGAGCTTCTTTATCAAAGGGAATGTCTCGCTTGAGAAGTCTGCGCAAGCTTACCCCGCCCTCTGGATTCCGTCACAGGTAAACACTTTGTAACCCTGTTAGTAGTAGTAGAGCTTCTTTATCAAAGGGAATGTCTCGTTTGAGAAGTCGGCGCAAGCTAACCCCGCTCTCTGGATTCCGTCACAGGTAAACACTATGTAACCCGTATGTATGTAGTAGTAGTTGAGCTTCTTTATCAAAGGGAATGTCTCGCTTGAGAAGTCGGCGCAAGCTAACCCCGCTCTCTGGATTCCGTCACAGGTAAACACTTTGTAACCCTGTTAGTAGTAGTAGAGCTTCTTTATCAAAGGGAATGTCTCGCTTGAGAAGTCAGCGCAAGCTAACCCCGCTCTCTGGATCCCGTCACAGGTAAACAGTTTGTAACCCTGTTAGTAGTAGTAGAGCTTCTTTATCAAAGGGAATGTCTCGCTTGAGAAGTCGGCGCAAGCTAACCCCGCTCTCTGGATTCCGTCACAGGTAAACACTATGCAACCCTGTTTAGTAGTAGTAGAGTTTTTTGTGGAAGAGTTCGTCCGTGGAAGTAATACATGTGGAGGTATTACTTCCACGGACGAACTCAAAATAGGTGTGGACCTATTTCTGCCGCAAAGCAGTAGTGCTCGCATTGCTGTGTTCCGGTTTGAAGGGTATGGGTGCCAGTGAAATTACAGGCACAGGAGACTTTTCATCTTTATGTCTCAGGGTGTCGGGTGCAGTGCAATACCACACAGGGTGCGTCCTAGGTAGACGTGACCTATGTGGTAATGCATTGTTAAAAGCAGAGGTTACCGCTTAACATCAGGTGGGCCATTTGCTTGTTCCGTCATTGACGCAGTAAAAAAAAAAAAAACATTTACCTACTTGGTTGTGGTACGGTAGCCCTGCTATCTGGATTGGGTTAAAACATTATCTTCAGGTCATTGTGTGTACCGAATATATTTCCGCAATATAAAACTCCATACATGTTATCGGTATGGTGGGATGGAGATGAATCTAGTGAGCGCTGGTCGCTGCCCCCAAAAAACTAGCGACTCAGCATTTCTGTAGCACACACACTTCTACGAAACTGATACCAACAAAGTTATTTCTTTATTCTTTACTAGCCACTCGTCCCGGCTTCGCACGTGTAGTTTCAGAATGAAAAACAGCCCCCTCTCTTGGTAGCCTATGTCACTCAGGGTGAATGTAGCTTTCCAATGATGAAATAATTTTTGAAATCGGCACAGCAGTTTTTGAGTTTATTCGTTACAAACATACACACAAAAATACAAATCTTTCCTCTTTATAATATTAGTGTAGATTGCACACAAGAAAACACAAAATAAACAGTATGAGGTAGCGAACATGTACAGAGGCGAGCTTAACCCTAAAAAGAGTTTTCTGCCAGCAAACCTTTGAGGCTAGAGACAGGTGATTATAAAGTTACCTTATCCGCTAGCTGAAAACATGTATTTCCCCATGCTTCTACCGCAACACGCACAACACCATAGTCACATGCATATTCCAGATCCCCACACTAGGAACTTCTGTGTCGTGGGTATCAGTATTTGCAGATCGTTTATACATTTGTACCGCAGCGGCAATCGAACTCGCAACCTCTCGCATCTCAGCCGGCAACTGGCCTACGTGCCACAGAGGTCGTCATGAGAAGTGACAGTCGTAAGTGGATCTGGGATCTCGGATATCGTCATCATCCCACAGCGGTCAACTGCTGGACATACGCCATCTCGGATATCCTGCGATATACCTTTTCGAGTGAAGAATGACTCACGCTAGAGCGTGTCGGGTCCGAGCCGAGTGTCGGCTGTAGCACGATCATCGAGCCGTTTCCGTGCCTGATTACATTACAAAGATGGGCCTGGACCGAGCAATTACCGTTGTGCCGTGATGCAGTATACTCGCTCGATCAAAAATAGTGTTGTAACTAGACTGCAATCATGTCGAGGCGGGCGGGACCGAGTTGTTTCCGAGCGTTGTCCGTTGCTCGGCCGTCGCTCTGTAGCCGCTAGGTATAGTATAGCGTGAGTGTGTCTATACAAAATATAATTTATTTTATATTCATTTTAAAATTTTGGGAAAACTTGCAGCTAAACACAAATAATTAACTAATATGTTCTATTAGTTGACCGTTTTACGGCCGAAACTAGGCTCAGACCCGGCACGGTGTAGCGTGTAAAAACTGCGACATGTTTTCTGAACCTTATCCTAGCGTGGTCCGACACACACTTGGCTTGTATCTATTAATTATTAATTGGTTATTTGCAGGGCTGGCAAGACATTATGAAGCTGAGCTTAGATTTCCCGGAGTCGTTTGGTTTACTTCCCGAACACATAAAGAGAAAACTTGACGTTTGGCAAGCGGTGAGTAACTAGTGCCGTGGCGCGTCTGGACTATACATAGACCCCTGCGTCTGCCCCCGTGAATGTCGTGGCCGTGGGGATGGCCAGCAACTTCCTCCTGAGTAATTAACGAGAAAACTGCGGTCACCAATCCGCCTGTGAAGCGTGGTGATTATGGCATATCTCTCCTCCCTCCGTTGCATTCTATAGTGGAGGTCTGGTCTAGCAGTGGTCGTCTGGACAAATTTTTTATTTTATTTGTTTATAGTACTTGAATAACGGAACAAGCTGATGGCCCACCTGATGTTAAGCGGTAACCACTGCCAATGAACAGTGCATTACCTCACAGGTCACGTCCACCTAGGTCGCGCCCTATGTGGCATTGCACTGCGTCCGCCACCCTGGGACGTAAAGATGAAAAGTCTCATGTGCCAGTAATTTCACCGGCACCCTTACCCTGAAACTTGAAACATATACGAAATTAAAAGGTCTGTGAGATTATATAGTTCGACAAATTTACCTCTTAAATAAATAAATAAATAAATAATGATGGACAGTTTACATAACATTATCTAGCCCCAAGCTAAGCAGAGCTTGTGTTATGGGTACTAGATAACTGATATACTTAATACAATATATAACATAGATAGATATTTTTTATTTTCTATGTATAATTACATAGAAAATACCCAGAACACCCTGAACAAATATCTGCATATCGCACAAATATTTGTTCTGAGGCGGGAATCGAACCCGCAACCTCCGGCGTCGCAGGCGAACGTTCGCCCGCCCCGCCACAGAGGTCGTCGAGGAGGAGGAAATGGCTTGAAGTTTGTAGGAAAAAGTGTCTGAAACTCGAAAATGCAAAACGTACGTGCGTTTTACGTATTCGAAATAATTTACGGGCTTGTTAGTAAGATGCGTTGCTAGGTTATTAAGGAATATGTTAGTACTGAAAAAAAAACGTTAGCCGAGTCAGTCGCAGGACGCAATGGTGGCGATGAGCTCACCCCTTGTCACGTCTATATATTCCCAACTCAAGAGGCTCATTGAGTTGAGACTCTGCCTACCCTTCGGGGGAAAAGGCGCGTGTCTATGTATGTAGGTATGTATCGCTCAGGGCACGAGACTCACTCGCTCTTGTCCGTTTTATTTCAGTGGTTCGACAGTGACACTCCGGAATCGACGGAGATCCCGGACGGGTACCGCGAGAGTGTGGCGCCGTTCGAGCTGCTGATGTTACTGCGCTGCTTCAGGGTGGACCGCATCTACCGCGCGCTCACAGACTTCATCACCGTCACTATGGGCGAGGACTACATCACTCCCCCTGTTATAAGGTACAGCCTATCAAGATAGACACCGCAAGTGCACCTACTTTGCGTGTCACTTTGCCCGTCCGAAAGTTTGCGCAATGCACCTAGTATTAAACATAAAAATCAGTTCGCTCTCGGCTGCCTTCGCGATAGCACGTCGAATGTTAAAATAAATAAATAAATAAATAATGCTGGACAGTTTACACAACATTGTCTAGCCCAAAACTAAGCAGAGTTTTTGTTATGGGTGATACACTTAATATACACACTTATACACACTATTACTTATTATGTATTTTAAGTTGACCTTTGGTTTTGAATGGTTGATTTTTGTATCTAAATTCTCGATTTAATTATTATGTGTTAATTTGAAATGTACCTATTTTTATGTAGATACCCTTTAATTAGTGTAATTGATAATTGTTTGTCGTTCTAATTAAAGTAAATATATATATAATATAACTGATATACTTAATACAATACATTACATAGATAAATATTTTTTATAAAACATAAAAAATACCCAGAATAACCTGAAAAAATATCTGCAGATCGTACAAATATTTGTTCCGAGGCGGTAATTGAACCCGCAATCATCTGCGTCGCAGGCGAACTTTCGCCCGCCGCGCCACAGAGGTTGTCAAAATTATATATCACTTGTGTCCGCCCGCGGATCCACTCGCGTCTTACCATGATAAAAAGTAACCTATACCTCAATCCAGCTCATAATCTATCTGTGTACCAAATTTCATCGAAATCGGTTCAGCTATTTCCGCGTGATTGGACAAACATGGTGTTCTATGGGAGAAGCCTATGTCCAGCAGTTTACCTTTAGGCTGCGTTTCCACCAGGGCTGAGCGAGGGATGTGTTTGTTAAGAACCAATATAATCACTTCATTAACCTAGCCTCGATCAGCGCAGCTCTGGTGGAAACTGCTTAGCAGAGCGAGGTTTTTATACGTACAAAACGTGCGAGGGATGTGTGCAAAGGATGGACGCGAGCGAGAAACTACTCGCTCGCATCTGAAAAGAGCTCGTTACACATCCTCGCACCGCTCATCTGCGAACCGTTTCACAGCCTTGCTACATCCTCGCTCCGCTCATCTACTTTTTTTTTTTGTATCTTTGATATACCTTTGTTTGACCACGATCTCACCTGTTGCAAGTGACGATGTTGCCGAAGATGGAGCACAAAGGTCTAGAAGGCACCTATTCACTCTAGCCTTGAAGTGACCCAGATTATAGTTTTCAGGAAAGACAGACGACGGTAGTGTTTTCCACTCCTTAGCAGTTCGTATTATAAAGGTAGAGCTGAAACGTTTAGTACTAATGAGGTAAGGATGGTACCGAGCCGTGCGCCTGCTCGTCCTCGCACATCGTTGGTAGAAACGCAGCCATACAGGCAGTTGATTTTGAATTGTATGACTGCTTACCTGAGTAAGGCTTTTAAGTTGGTTTTCCTTTTTTCCTTGAATCAGCTTCCACTTGTTCTCGAGGCACCAAACGGGCGCTCCCCACCTAGTAGTAAGAAGGATCATAAAAAAAAACAGACCGTGTTTGTTGCCTGATTCTTCTAGGTCTGGTTGCATTGGAACAGGAGTAAATGTAAATTTATTTTTTAAGACGATTCAAAATGATCCTTTTGATTTCAATGAATAAAATACTTTTTGACTTTGACTTTGATTTGAATTGAATATGTTGTTTTCCAGTCTGGACATGATAGTTGAACAGACGACGCCGTTCACCCCGGTGGTGTTCATCCTGAGCCCCGGGTCAGACCCCACGTCCGACCTGATGAAGCTGGCCGACCGCTGCGGCTTCGGCGGCGGCAAGTTCAAGTACCTGTCGCTGGGACAGGGGCAGGAGGGGGTGAGTGCGTCCCGATACCATCTCAGCACTGGTCACGCACGAGGGCTACCGTACCACAACCATTAAGATTTAATGCACACGCAAACTTTCGCATTTAGTGTGATTATCTATAGCTTACAGACCAAGAATGGAAATTGCTGGCCTATTATTATTGCTAGCATAGTTATTATTATTGAATTCCCTTGGTTTATATTTATAAAGTGTGAAAAAAGAACACACGTTCAAATTGGCGTGAGTGGTTTTTTTTTGGAATAATTTGAGTAGGTATTAGTTCCTCGCAATTCAAGTAATCTTGTTGTTGTTTCGTATGAGGTAGTGCTGGCCTCTGGTGTCAGAGTTTGTCAAGCCGCCCGAGGGCCTCTGACATGGCTTATCGACTGCTATTCATCAATAACAGCCGGGACCGACAGCTTAACGTGCCCTCCGAAGCACAGAGCGATGGAAATCCACACATAACTTAGAAAAGTCATTGGTGCGGAGACTAGGATCGAACCCGGTATAGTTGGATTCTGAGTTGCACTATTGAACCGTTAGGCTACCAAAGTAATGGTAGACAAGCCTCAGCAGAAACAGCAATTAAATAAAAGTTCTATAATAACATGGGAAGTTACTAAGTGTACCACTTAGTAATTACTATTAGTAAATACACTTAGTACTTGAAGTTACTAATTTACTCAGCCGTAAATTGTTTAGTTTGAGACCTTGACAGTATAGTACTTTTATATCGATCAGGCGGCAGTGGCGTTGCTGGAAGGGGCCATCTCCCACGGCCAATGGCTGATCCTACAGAACTGCCATCTCTTGGTCTCCTTCTTGCGGGAACTCGAGAAGCAGTTGGAGCAGATGACTAAACCTCATCCCGAGTACCGCCTCTGGCTCACCACGGACCCCACGCCGACCTTCCCCATTGGAATCTTACAGAGATCCCTTAAAGGTAACTAACCGCATTATGTGCTGTGGTGTTGATCAGTAACCTTTGCCTTTAACAATGCATTACCTCATAAGTCACGTCCTCCTAAGACGCACCCTAAGTGGTATTGCACTGCGCCCGCCACCCGGAGACAAAGATGAAGTCTCATGTGCCTGTAATTTCACCGGCACCCATACGCTTCAAACCAGAACACAGCAGCGCGAGCACTATTGCTTTGCGGCAGAAATAGGTATGGAGGTAATACTTCCCCGGACAAACTCCTTGACAAAAAAGCTCTAATACACTAAAATGCATGGTCATGGCCTACCATGCGTGGTGATTATGGCAAATACCCCTTTGCATTCTATGGGGGGTCATCATCATCGTTCAGCAGTGGACGTCTAATCATCAGCCAGTAGACGTCCACTATTTAACGAGTCCGCCCCATAGAATCCAATAAGGAGATTTGCCATAATCACCACGCATGGCAGGCGGATTGGTGATCGCAGGAATATTGATGTTGGTTGAGTACCCAGGTGGATGATGCTGCCCATCCCCTGGTGTAATCCCTGAGTCGGCTTTCATGACATCCCTGGGACCAGAAGGAGAGATCTATTCTTAGACTGGAAACACTACGGCAGGCATATCATATCTATTTAGTTTTTTCCATAATGATCTTTATTTTGGTCTTTTACCTTCCTGTAATTTTGTACACAGTGGTGACGGAGCCACCGAACGGGCTGAAACTGAACCTTCGCAATACGTACTTGAAGATGCGACCTCACGCACTCGAGGAGTGCCCTCATGCACAGTTCAAGAAACTTATCTACGTGCTGGCCTTCTTCCACGCTGTGGTTCAGGTAATGTAACAAACAAACATACTGTTACTAGCTCGGGATTTGACGACGGAGCAAGCTGATGGCTCACCTGATGTAAGGCGGTAACCTCTGCATAAAACAATGCATTACTTCACAGGTCACGTCCACGTTAGCACAGATGACGCTAGCTATTCTACATTTGTGCTGAGAGGCTCTAAATGAGTTTACCTACGCCAATCGGCCTTGGTATTTTAATCCACTCCGATACTAAAAGTCAATACCAAAAGTATTTTATTTATTGACGACCTCTGTGACGCGGCGGGCGAAGCTTGGCCTGCGACGCAGGAGGTTGCGGGTTCGATTCCCGCCTCGGAACAAATATTTGTGGTATCGCAGATATTTGTTCAGGGTGTTCTGGGTATTTTCTATGTATAATAAAAAATATCTATCTATGTATTATATCGTATTAAGTATATCAGTTATCTAGTACTCATAACACAAGCTCTGCTTAGCTTGGGGCTAGATAATGTTGTGTGAACTGTGTCCAGCATTATTTATTTATTTATTTATTATTTATTTTATTATTAAAATCACAAGGATCATTTTCAATAGAATTTTAGTTATATCTGTTCCAACTCATCATTATCATCAGCCTAGATGTCCACTGCTGTATGACGCCAGTGGGAGAATTTGACATAATCCCCACGCTTGGCAGGCGGATTGGTGATCGAGGTAAATGTACTCAGGTTCTGAAATGCTCTGGTGATGTGGTGTATCTGGCCCCCCGTGGGGTGTATACCCCTCCGTCTCCTCCCTTGGATGTCATAAACACCAATAAAGGGATTACACCAGGGGATGGGCAGCACCGTCCACCTGAGTACTCAACACCAATACTGTGTTCTCCAAACCATATGCCAAGCGCGGTGATCGTGGAAAATCCCACCTTTGCATACATACATACATACATACATACATACATACATACACACATACATACATACATACATACATACATACATACATACATACATACATACATACATACATACATACATACATACATACATACATACATACATACATACATACATACATACATACATACATAGGCTTCATCCAGCAGTGGACTCCTAATCGCTGATGATGATGACTCAGGCGGATTTTGCTGCTATCCCCTGGTGTAATCCCTTAGTCGGCTGTTATGACATCCACGGTGGAGACGGAGAGGTCTTTTCTAAGGACGGACACACCACGACACTCTGTTATATGGGTATAGAACAATATAATGACCAAACGCCATGTGTTTCGAGGGTTAAGCATTACTAGAGACTTAATATGATACAAAATGTTTTACAGGAGCGCCGCAAATACGATAAAATCGGCTGGAACATATCATACGACTTCAGTGAGAGTGACTTTGTGGTGTGCATGCAGATTCTTCAGAACTACCTGGAACGCTGTGATGCTGCTAAGGGACCCATTCCTTGGGCCACGCTTAAGTATTTGTTTGGAGAGGTAAGTTATCGTAAAGCTATCCGTTTAAAGAGTGTCTTCTACTAAAAAGGCTAAAAGGAACCTGTCATATAGGTTTTACTACAAACAGCTTTACAGGCGTACTACGGCTATGTGGTGTCTGTATTACAGTATGGACTTCTTATATGGGTTATTTCGAGAAAAAAGACCCCCTTTAGATTTGGTCTCCGGAACCTTGAGTGTCGTCATTGGCGTCGATAGCCTAGAATAGACCGCGGCGAGCAGTTTTAGGATGGGCCGCATTGTGGCTTCTTTATGCACAACCTTGCAAAGGCAAGAGTTATTAAATACTTATGTTGGTCCGCGGCGTCGCTCGATCTATACCGAAATCAAAGTAGCCTTGCTCCAGGCCACAATTACATTCAAATTGAATGTTTCTGAATATCTGAACATAAAACTTTTGCTTAAGAATGTTAAAGAATAGTGCAATGCCCGTGATTTCGTCCGCGTGGAGTTGTTCCATACAACCCTCAACACCTCGTTCTTATGGGGTGAATTTCTGAAATTCCTTTCTTATTGCACCCCTTGATCTGTGGTTTTTAACTTTTCCATTAAATTTTAAGAATAAAACAACAAATTGAGTTAAGTCATGCACATGAAATTACAGGCATATATGAGACTTTTCATCTTTATGTCTCAGCGTGGCGGGCGCATTGCAATGCCACACAGGGCGCGTCCTAGGCGGACGTGACCTATGTGGTAATGCGTTGTTAAAGGCAGAGGTTTCCGCTTAACATAAGGTAGGCCCTAGATAGATAGAAAGATAGAAGATAGAAAACACTTTATTGCACAACACAGAAAATAAGCTAATTAAGAATTAATATTAAACTAAACACGGAAGTACAATGGGCGGTCTTATCGCTATAAGCGATCTCTGCCAGACAACCTTGGGATGGACTGGAATTATTTGCACGACATAGAACGGTGGCTTAAAATCTGGAATACAATCTCTTAAATTAAAAATAAATAAATATAACAAATTACTACCTAATTTATAAATTTATACTATGATTACACAAATTTATATATACCTACCTAAGTATTTATACAATTTATATTATTAAAATATGCAACTAAAAAAAGGAATATCATAACTTGATAAAATATAATACTTATACATAAATTTATACATACTATACCTACCAAATAAAAATAAATAAATATAAAATAAATATAATCACATATGGAACTAGGACAGAAAGTGACTATGAAGCAGTTTTTTAAAGATAGGAAGGGATTTCGCCCGCCTGACATTCTCAGGTAAAGCATTCCACAGTCGTACAGCTTGAGCAGTGAAAGAATATTCGTAGAATGTAGTAGTCTGCACAGGTATATTTAGCTTCAATGTTTTAGAGGAGCGTAACAAACGTGGATTGGAATCATGAAGAAATTCAAAGCGCTCCTTGAGATAAGTAGGAGTGGAAGGATTGAATAAGATACTATATAAGAGAGAAAGAATGTGAGTACTCCTGCGTAGGCGGATGGGAAGCCCTCTGCTCGTTCCGTCATTCACGAAGTTTTGAAAACCATATAATTTAATAAGACACTGATAAACCACGGCTCTAGATATTCGTGTAATAAGATAATATTCAAAATAGGAGCAAACTTCGTTTGTAGCTTGAACTCTGACTCAAGCTCCTTAGCTATTGTCTGCCTCTTATGTAGTCGACACCGCAGGTGATGTACGGAGGGCGCGTGATAGACGACTACGACCGTCGCGTGGTGCGCACCTACATGGAGGAGTACATGGGAGAGTTCCTCTTCGACAAGTTCCAGCCATTCCACTTCTACAAGGACTCGGTGTTCGACTACGTCATCCCGGCTGAGGGGGAGCGAGAGGACTATATCTGTACGTAGCTCTCGTCCACAGTTTCACGTACCTGCTACACGTTTGACAACGGGCTCTCGACTCAGTCGGGCTCAGTCTGTTTCCACTACAAGGTCGTCAATAAGGCATTCCGTCTGGACGCTCGAGGAGTAAACAAAACTTCGATGCAGGAATCGAACCCGCAACCTCCTGCGTCGCAGGCGAACCTTCGCACGCCGCGCCACAGAGGTCGTCAGAGGTTGTATTTGCGATACCTATCTTGATATAGGTCTGCGACGCAAATGCGTGGCTTTGGCTATATTGTAATCTATTATTTCACTAACTTTCCTTTCCTTTGTAATTCGCTCCGCGATCTTGCGTGCATTCGTTTCCGACGGCGAATGCAATACTTTCCGCCCTGTCTACACGGTTGGCCCCCGAACCAACTCCCTTTATACGCCCTTAGCCCCACTAGAGCAGCTCTTAAAACAACTATTGTTTGAAGGCCACTAAGATATGTTTGCAAACGGTGAATATGGCATTCACCGTCTAAAGCGACCAAGGTCACCTCTGTCGAGATCCCGACACCCCCCCCGGGTGGGTACCTACTTAATTCTCCTAAGGACTCTATGTTTTAATGCAGGTTTTTCTTAATAATATTGATAGACCTTTGACCAAGCACACACCTATTGATAAGTGACGATGAGGACGAAAATGGAGTACAAAGGTCTAGAAGGCACCTATAGCCGTGAAAAGACCCAGATTTTAGTTTTTAGGAAAGACAGACGACGATATTATATTCCATTCCTTAGTAGTTCGCATTATAATGGTAGAACTGAAACGCTTACTATCTAGGAACTTAGAGCCCATACTAGGTGTTTTTGAAGGCCACATCATTGGAAAAGGCCTACGATAAAGTGATGAGGAATGAACTATGGTCGGTACTGTCGATGTATGGGGTAGACAGGAACCTCATTCGAGCTCTGAAATCTCTCTACAAGGATTCCAGTGCTTGCGTAAGAATACACGGGTCATACACTGAATGGTTTAACATCGAAAAGGGTGTTAGACAGGGATGTGTAGCGTCACCGTGGCTGTTTAACCTATTCATGGACAGTTGTTTGCGAGATTTGAAAGATAGTGAATGTGGGTTAAGAATGAATGAGTTACTCGTCAAATGTCTTCTCTACGCCGACGACCAAGTAATACTTGCGCCGTCCGCGGATGAGTTACAAGAGATGGTAACAATTGCGCATAAATGTTTTGAGAGGAAAGGAATGAAAGTAAACGTAAGTAAGACGAAAATAATGGTTTTTGAAAGAGATGAACTAATGACGAAATGTGATGTTTTGATTGGTGGAGAAAGAGTGGAACAAGTAAAAAAGTTTGTATATTTGGGAACTTTGTTCACAAGAGACGGCAAGCATGAAGATGATATTGAAAGGAGAGTAAATGCTGGAAACCAAGTGAATGGGGCACTTCACGCCTTTATGAGCAGTCGGAATGTGTCCAAGAAGGCACGACTGGCCGTGCATAGAGGGGTGTTAGTACCGACACTAATGTATGGAAGCGAAAGTTGGGTATGGCAGAAGAAACATGAAAGTAGAATAAATGCAGTGGAGATGAGAGCTTTGAGAAGTATGTGTGGTGTGACTTTGAGAGATAGAATAAGGAATAGTGTGATAAGAGAGCGTTGTGAAATAAAAGAAGACGTAGTGACTAGGATTGAGAAAAATATGCTTAGATGGTTTGGGCATTTAGAAAGGATGGACGACAGTAGATTGACGAAACGGGTACACAAGACGAGCGTGAATGGGACAGTGGGAAGGGGAAGACCTCGGCGAACGTATTCAGACCAGATCGGACACGTTCTGGAAAAAGGCCAGGTCAAGAGTACCCTTAACCGACGAGCATGTATGAAGAATGTGATGAGAGTGAATGAAGCAAAAGAGGTGTGTCAGGATCGTAGCAAGTGGAAATCCGTGGTCTCTGCCTACCCCTCCGGGAAACAGGCGTGAGTTTATGTATGTATGTATGTACATCAATGAAAATTATTTTTATTTCGTTTTGTTAGTCTAAATTGAGCAGATTTTTTACTTGTTTTGTTGTATTATCAGTGTTCATCGACGGCCTGCCATTGTCCAACTCTCCCGAAGTGTTCGGGTTGCATCCCAACGCGGAGATCGGCTACTTCAGCCAGGCGGTGCGCGAGATGTGGGGCCACCTCATCGAGCTGCAGCCTCAAACGAGTAAGGACATACAGTACATGGTCGGCTACTTCAGCCAGGCGGTGCGCGAGATGTGGGGCCACCTCATCGAGCTGCAGCCTCAAACGAGTAAGGACATACAGTACATGGTCGGCTACTTCAGCCAGGCGGTGCGCGAGATGTGGGGGCACCTCATCGAGCTGCAGCCTCAAACGAGTAAGGACATACAGTACATGGTCGGCTACTTCAGCCAGGCGGTGCGCGAGATGTGGGGCCACCTCATCGAGCTGCAGCCTCAAACGAGTAAGGACATACAGTACATGGTCGGCTACTTCAGCCAGGCGGTGCGCGAGATGTGGGGCCACCTCATCGAGCTGCAGCCTCAAACGAGTAAGGACATACAGTACATGGTCGGCTACTTCAGCCAGGCGGTGCGCGAGATGTGGGGGCACCTCATCGAGCTGCAGCCTCAAACGAGTAAGGACATACAGTACATATCGGCTACTTCAGCCAGGCGGTGCGCGAGATGTGGCGGCACCTCATCGCGCTGCAGCCTTAAACGAGTAAGGACATACAATACATGATCCGCCGCAAATAAACATGGTCTGCTACTGCGTTACTATCACGTGACTAACACCAGATGACGTCACTATCCAGTGGCCACTTTATTAAAACAATAAAATAAAATAATTAAAAGAATTACGGAAAACGACCTCTATAGCGCGTGGGGCGAGTAGCCGGCTGAGGTGCGAGAGTTTGCTGCTTCGATTCCCGCTGCGGGACAAATGTTTGTATAGTCTGCAAATATTTGTTCCTGGTCTAGTGTTATGTTACAATGGTACTCGTAGTTTCTGATACCCACGACACAGGGAATCCTAGTGTGGGATCAGGACTATGTATATGACTGTTGGGTGTTATGTTATGTTAAAACCAATCTGTATTAAAACTGTTGAAAATATACAAAAAAAAACTACTTAGTGCGTTGGTAGTGAGTCTGTCAGTCACGCAACGATTACAAGTTTCTAGGTAAAATAGTTCGTAGAAGGAGGAACACATTGTAATCCATTTGGAGGGGTAACTCGCTGTTAAGGCTAGTAAACAATGGTGTTAGAAAACACTGCCTTGTTTAACAAGACCTTTTTAAAGATATAACTATGAGGTGCGAGGGGTTCTCTATATGAAATCCTTAAAACATTAGTCACACACACACATTCATACATACACACACACATACATACACGCATATTATAAGCTAAGCATAGTGTTAGTGTTTTCTTGCCATGTAATTAAATATCAAAATATTCATATCATTTTGTATTTTCATGCATCATTTAGTAAGGAAAGCCGATTGTAAGTTATTTTTAAAACCTCTTACCTTATTTTTTACCTGCAGTATTATTAGGTACTAGGAAATTACCCGGGCTATTTACGACGATGTATTTTTTTGACGACCTCTTTGGCGCGGCGGGCGAAGCTTGGCCTGCGACGCAGAAGGTTGCGGGTTCGATTCTCGCGTCGAAACAAATATTTGTGCGATCGCAGATATTTGTTCAGGGTGTTCTGGGTATTTTCTATGTATGGTAAAAAATATCTATCTATGTAATATATTGTATTAAGTATATCAGTTATCTAGTACCCATAACACAAGCTCTGCTTAGCTTGGGGCTAGATAATGTTGTGTGAACTGTCCAGCATTTTTTTTTTTATTTAATTTTCGTTGTTATAAGATCTGTCCTGGCCGCTGGAGTGTGCTGGAGTGTAGATTTCTTGCTGAATTTAACCCGAAGTGCTGCGGTCGTGTGTGTCGTGTTTTCCATCGTCGACGATATCGTGTCATGCCGTTATCGTCCAATGTAAAAACGCCCATTCACGTGAGGACACGGAGGGCTTTTTTTTATGCTACTTGGTTTGACGGGTCAAGCAAGAGGCCCACCTGATGTTAAGCGGTAACCTCTGCCTATGAACAGTGCATTACCACATAGGTCACGTCCACGTAGGACGTACCCTATGTGGCACTGCACTGCGCCCGCCACCCTGAGACAAAGATGAAAAGTCTCAAGTGCCTGTAATTTCACCGGCAACCATACCTTTCAAACCGGAACACAGCAATGCGAGCACTACTGCTTTGCGGTAGAAATGGTATGGTGATCTATTCTTAGGCCAGAAACACCACGGCATTCGCAGTAGAATGTAGTACTAACTACTTTACCATTTTAAAATCATGTTTTTTTTTTATGCGGCTAGTAAAAGAAACCGGTAAGTTAATTATCTTCACTTTCACCAACCACTTAAGGAATTTACGAGACACTGAACTAATGTCAAATTTGATATGTTTTACATGCCCTAAAAAAATAAGAACTGTTTGGTGTAAATGAGCGTGTTTTAAGTTCCACTTTTTAGGGTTCCGTAGCCAAATGGCAAAAAACGGAACCCTTATGGATTCGTCATGTCTGTCGTGTCTGTCCGTCCGTAAATAACAGCCACTTTTTTCAGAAACTATAAGAACTATGCTGTTGAAACTTAGTAAGTAGAAGTATTCTGTGACCCGCATTAGATTTTCACACAAAAATAGAAAAAAAACAATAAATTTTGGGAGATCCCCATACCTAGAACTGAAATTAAAAAAAAAACATCAATCTCATACGTGTATTCAACGTGTATGCGTGTATACGTCTTCAAAAATTATATGGAGGTTTCTAATATATTTTTTTTCTAAACAGAATAGTTTGCGCGAGAGACGCTTCCAAAGTGGTAAAATGTGTGTCCCCCCCAGTAACTATTAAAATAAAAGAATGATAAAACTAAAAATATATATGATGTAAACTTCCACCGAAAATTGGTTTGAACGAGATCTAGTTAGTAGTTTTTTTTAATACACTATTATCAAAACATCGATCTAAGTTACAACGAACTTTTATATGTATTATGTTACTTGCTGCTACGGAACCCTTCATGGGCGAGTCCGACTCGCACTTGGCCGCTTTTTCATGACTAAACGGCAAAACCGAACTTGATTTAATTTGACAAAGTTAAATTGTGTGTCATGAGGAAGGACATACAGGACATTTTAAAGGTTTTTTTAATCAATAAATTCTCATAATTATCGGAACGCTGATGAGCGGGTAGTATTGAAATAAATGACGACCTTGGGCTTGGGTTTTTGATTCCCGCTGCAGGACAGATATTTGTATTATCTGTAAATATTTGTTCCATGTCTGGGTGTTGTGGCACCATCGTACTCAATACAATACAAATATATTTATTTTGCCAATGACACAAAAACTTACAACTAAAACATTATCCAATTAATTAAATTAGCAAAAATGGTCGTCACTCGTAGTTCCTGATATACCTGATAAATATTCTGTGTGACTTTTGGGTATAATGTTCTAACAAATCTGTTTATTAATGCCAGGCGAGGGTGGAGGAGTGATGTCCCGCGAAGACTTCATAGATATCATCGCCGTGGACGTGCTCGGCAAACTGCCCGTGTTGTTCGAGATATGGCGCGTGCGCAAGCAGTTCGAGATGAATATCACGCCCACGCTCGTGGTGCTACTGCAGGAGCTTGAAAGGTAACACGCCCGACCATAGTCGATAGTTCAAATACACCAGGAGATGGGCAGCCAGGGTTCGAAATTATCAAGATATGTCTTGATAATTATCCAATAAGTATCCGATAATTATCAAGACTGGGTCAAGTTTTTATGACCTTTTTTCAACCAAAAACCGTGAAGAAGTTACAAACACACTACACACACACACACACACAAAATTTCGTCCTTATAATGATTGATTATTATCCTTCCGAACCCTGTGGGCCGCAGCGTCCACCTTAGTACTCAACACCAATAATGCAATCACAAATCCGCCTGCTAAGCGTGGTGATTATGGCAAATCTTTGCCATTGTGTTTTATTGGGGATGCCTCGTCCAGCAGTGGATATAAAGGCTACCTACTATTGATAGCCTAATTATTAGAATGTTTGAACGAACCATTCTCGAAAATACGCTAGTATAATTTATAACATTATCCCCAGATTTAACCGCCTGATCAGTCGTATGCGTACAACCCTGAGCCTTCTCCGCAAAGCTCTAGCGGGTGAGATCGGAATGGACGCAATACTGGACAACGTATCCTATAGTCTGTTCAACGGGCAGTTACCGCAAGTGTGGCGCAGTCTCGCACCAGCCACCTGCAAGGGACTGGGAGGGTGGATGGACCACTTCATGGCACGCACCAAGCTGTATACAGACTGGGTGAGCATTATACAACGTATCCTATAGTCTGTTCAACGGGCAGTTACCGCAAGTGTGGCGCAGCCTCGCACCAGCCACCTGCAAGGGAAATTACTCTCTCTGGTTTTGAAATAGGTACCATCCGCAGTAAATGTAACAGGGGTAAGTCAACGCACGTAAAATGAGCTCCATCCGACCAGCGGAGGGGAAATGTATGCGCATATACCTAGCGTCACAGCAAAGATGCGCGCGTATTCCCCGCGTCGCGCCTTATCCCTCATAGAGTCTGTAATGCGACTAAACCCCAGACTAAAAAGAGGGGTGTCATAAGAGGTCATAGTGTGTTCATCTGTCTGTCTGTATGTGGCCTCATAGCTCCAGGACAGCTACTCTATTTCACTGAGGTTTTTTTGTATGAAAGCTGATACAGCTTTTTGGTAGCAGGTTCTTATATATGTTTGGTGGAAATTGGTATAGCCGTATCTAGGATCATCAGCTCGCAACAATTTGGCTGAGGAGAACTGAGGCATTTTTGCGACAAGAACCTCCAGTTTGGGCTCAACGTATTCATTTTCGACGACATCAGACTCCAGAGTCAGATGATGAACAGCATAGGATGAACAGAATCTAGGATACTGAATCTGAATCTTGAAGGTTGAGCTCAAACTTTAAATTAAGGTGGATGCTCACGCTTGTGGCGCGAATTTAATTTTTTTTGTTTTTTTTTTGCCGGCTCATGAACACTTTATCAGATAGCGAAACTTGATTTAGCGAGAACTAGGATGGCTATCATTAAGGTGATATAAAATGTCATTCTCCCGTAGAGTCTAGGTTCCGATGATGTTCACACTATGAAAATAGGATCTGGAGTGCAATGGATGCTTCGATTTCAATGCAGTATTATTTGTATCGAATCTGGTGTTGGAACACTGAACAGTTTTATAAAATTAACTTGTTATGTGCGTAGACTTACGTCCACAACAACAAACACTAAGGCCGTTTGTCCACCACCGCCGTCACAGTCACGTCACCGAAAACGAGATGACGGCGCCGAAGTAGCGCTCGGGTGACGGACGTGCGGTGAACACGCGGCTATAGTAAATGTATGTATCGCATGTCGGCGCCGTCATCTCTTTCTCGGTGACGTGACGGCTTTTATGAAAAATACGTGACGGTGACGGCGGTGGTGGACGAACGGCTTAAGGCCGCTTTTTGTCTGTTGCCGGTCACGTCAACGACCGTCCGTGCACCACGTTTTGTCAATGACGGATCAGGCGACGGATTGTTTTTGCGAGCGCGTCAAGTTGGTACATTAAGAAAGCATTGAAGTTAAAAGCTTGATTTGGTATGAATTTCAAGTTGAAAGCCGAAACCTACAGCCGTTCCTGAAACAAGTATAAATAAAAAAACGCGTTTTTTTGTTTGTTTAATTAAATCTGAAATTCAGTATAATCACCTTACACCTAATCGAAAAAGTGTTGGGGCGTTCAACATCAGCTCACGAGCATGAGATGATGACTCCCAGACGCAAACACCTGAGTAAACTATGAAAAATTAACAAAAACACTATACGTGCCATTAATTTTTGAGGTTTTCTCTCGTTCCTCTGAGATTTCGCCATCAGATCCTGACTTGGTGAATACGGGACTACCGCGGGAGTATACACTGTCAAATAAAAAAAAATTACAGAATCTGTGAACATACATAAAAACATGCATATAAAGACGAACATAGAACCTCCTTCTTTTCTGAAAGGTCTTGACAGACAGACAGACGGTCAACAAGGTGATAATATAATGGTTCCGATGCTACCTTTCAAGTAAGGGACCCTAAAAAAACGACTAGTAACATAACTAGTCGTTTACTAATAGTGTGTGTTGGTTCTGTTCAGGCAACCATAGAGGAGCCCATAGTGATCTGGCTGTCGGGCCTGCAGGTCCCGGAGTCGTACCTGATCGCGCACATTCAGATCGCGTGCCGCCTCTACACGTGGCCGCTGGACCGCTCTACGCAGTTCACGCGCGTCACCACCTGGGTCTCCTCCGACGAGGTCGAGGAGAGGCCCGTCACGGTGAGTACTGGTCACACATCACACATAACACATCAAAATCGCGTGACGCCTCTACACGTGGCCGCTGGACCGCTCCACGCAGTTCATGCGCGTCACCACCTGGGTCTCCCCCGACGAGGTCGAGGAGAGGCCCGTCACGGTGAGTACTGGTCACACATCACAAATCCAGATCGTGTGCCGCCTCTACACGTGGCCGCTGGACCGCTCCACGCAGTTCACGCGCGTCACCTCCTGGGTCTCTCCCGACGAGGTCGAGGAGAGGCCTGTCACGGTGAGTACTGGTCACACATAACACATCCAGATCGCGTGTCGCCTCTACACGTGGCCGCTGGACCGCTCCACGAAGTTCACGCGCGTCACCACCTGGGTCTCCCCCGACGAGGTTGAGGAGAGGCCCGTCACGGTGAGTACTGGTCACACATCACACATCCAGATCACGTGCCGCCTCTACACGTGGCCGCTGGACCGCTCCACGCAGTTCACGCGCGTCACCTCCTGGGTCCTCCCTCCACGAGGTCGAGGAGAGGCCCGTCACGGTGAGTACTGAGGGGTGAGTCTGAGTTTTGCAAACACCATCGTAACGGTGAACGTAACACGATCGTACGTGTATACCATAATAACTAGCTATTAATCTGTGCCAAAAACGTCACAGATTAATGGCTAGTTACTACGGAATACACGTACACTCGCCGTTACGATCATCGTTACGATGGTGTGTGTAAACTCGGACTTGCCCCTCTGGTCACACGTTACACATCCAGATCGCGTGCCGCCTCTACACGTGGCCGCTGGACCGCTCCACGCAGTTCACGCGCGTCACCTCCTCAGTCTCCCCCGACGAGGTCGAGGAGAGGCCCGTCACGGTGAGTACTGGTCACACATCACACATCCAGATCGCGTGCCGCCTCTACACGTGGCCGCTGGTATTCTACACATCAGCTCGAATAACTTTAGTTCTAATGAAATAAAAATAAAAATGAATGTTTTAATGAAACAGCCTATATTCTGCTCCAAAGTAAGATCTTTTCACTTGTTATAACTACATAAAAGTCCGATGACGGAAAAGAGGAAGGCCCCCTTTCGATGGACCAAAGGCATTGTAGAGGTTGCAGGAAGGCGGTGGATGGATGCAGTTCGTCGTCGCATTCTATGGGGAAGTGGTGCATTCAGAAAGTATTATTTGGTGAAGTGGAACTGATAAATAAAACCAGATGTGGACATTGGAACTCCTCAATGATAAGTATTTCACGAGTGGCGACGGGATGGGATGACTTTCCGATATCCGATTGAGCTGAAATTTGCCATACCTGTCAAGTTCCCATGGCAATACAAGCTAATCTGATGATGAAGACGGAAGGTGGACAACTGAACTCCTCGATGGATAATTCTAGACTGGCCGTGTTTTGGCTCATTTTCATCAGAACAACGTTCCGATCATTAATATTATAAAATCTTGTAATGGAGATAAATTCCTAGCTTCGAAGTCGGTGTTGTTTTAGTAAATAATTATTTAAGTAAAAAAAATATGGTTTTGTGACGTCATTCCGGTAATATAACGGGTGTCGGACAGTTGATTACACTCTACAGATAATTTGTAATTTGGAACCACTTGGAATAACGAAAACCGAATTGGAAACGTCGTTGTTGTATGCAGAACATGATATGCGTCCCTAGCGGACTTGTTAGGAAACTCATTAAAACCATACACAAATAACTCGCAATTCGATGGTCGGGATACCTAATGATAAACTTAGACAAAACTTGCACTAGAAGCTGTCTTAGCACAGAGACAGGCTGTCTCAATGGGGAGCCACAGGCAAAACTAATCTCAGATGGCGCCACCATCGCTGGTGCTTGTCATTTAGTGGTCTTGTCTATTTATCATCAGAAGGGAAACGGTGTATACCTTTATTTTTACACTGAAATGCACTACAGCAGAGGCATGTTTTATACCAGACTATTATTTAGTGTTTATTTACTAAAATTATCTATTGATATTTAGAATAGAATAGAATAGAAATAATTTATTTTGAACAGCAGCATACACACAGAATAAAAACATATAGCATATTTGACACATTTGCCTTTTTTTTTTAACATTAATAGACCTTTTTTGGCTACGAAACAACACCAGCGATTATGCGCCACCTAGCGTGATAAATAAGCAGTGTGTCTCTCCATTGTCATTGGTGATGACGAGTTATTGCCCACGTGACCATCGTTTCTCGTACACCTGCCTAACTATATTCCTATGCCATGGTTTCTCTGTTGGTTAGATAGACGTTATTTGTTTGCAGGGTTGCTACATCCGAGGTCTGTACCTGGAAGGCGCGCGCTGGGACGCTGAGGACGGCTGTCTGCGCAGGTCTCACCCCAAAGTGCTGGTCACAGAGCTGCCCATCATGTACATCATACCCGTCGAGTTCCACAAACTCAAGTTACAGGTTAGCACGGAGTACAGCTTTTATCTGGCCTAAGAATAGACCCCTCCGTCTCCTACCGTGGATGTCCTAAAATCACATCTGTACATAAATAAATAAATAATGCTGGACAGTCTACACAACATTATCTAGCCCCAAGCTAAGTAGAGCTTCTGTTATGGGTACTAAATAACTGATATACTTAATACAATACATTACATAGATAGATATTTTTGATTATACATAAAAAAAGCAGCCAAGTGCGAGTCGGACTCGCCCATGAAGGGTTCCGTAGCATAAGTGGACTGCACCTAGTTTAAGAACTTTGTACAATGTTCTGGCAAATAAATTATCTTATCTTATCTTATCAAGTAACATAATATAAAAGTTCTTGTAGTTCGTTCTAACTTTGATCGATGTTTTAATAATAGTGTATTAAAAAAACTACTTACTAGATCTCGTTCAAACCAATTTTCAGTGGAAGTTTACATGATAACGTAGGTACATCATATATTTTTTTTAGTTTTATGATTCTCTTATTTTAGAAGTTACGGGGGACAGGACGGGACACATTTTACCACTTTGGAAGTGTCTCTCGCGCAAAATATTCAGTTTAGAAAAAAATTATATTAGAAACCTCAATATCATTTTTGAAGACCTATCCACCTATATTACCCCCAAATGGGGCTTGTAGGTGACCAATTAGCGCTCTAGGGTAATAATGTAGCTAGAAAAGCCCTAGGGCGGTAAGTAATTAAAAAACTGAATGCATGATGTCTATTGCCAGTATGATGGTTAGATGTACGCGAACTTTTTTAAAGAGTGAAGTTTTTTTTTAATTACTTACCGCCCTAGGGCTTTTCTAGATACATTATTACCCTAGAGCGCTAATTGGTCACCTACAAGCCTCATTTGGGGGTAATAAGGACCTACTTGCCTCACAATCGAGATGTAAAGCAGAGTAGTTAGCTCGGGTGTAAGCATCAATGGCACCCTCGAACTATAGGCGCCCTCGCTGCGCTCGTGCGCCTAAATATCTCGGGCTGCAATTGATACCTTACAGATCTTGGCTACTAATCTACTATTAACACCCCTCTTTTTAGTGTTGCGCTAAATATAATATTGTTGTATTGCAGAACACGCTACCGTCCCCCGTGTACACGACATCGACGCGACGCAACGCGATGGGCGTCGGACTAGTGTTCGAGGCTAACCTCTTCACGGCGGAGCACTGCAGCCACTGGATCCTGCAGGGAGTCTGCCTCATTATGAACACTGACTGATATCGCGTGGCTCGCTCAAACCGGCCGGGTTCATGCCGAGCACTGCAGCCACTGGATCCTGCAGGGAGTCTGCCTCATTATGAACACTGACTGATATCGCGTGGCTCGCTCAAACCGGCCGGGTTCATGCCGAGCACTGTAGCCACTGGATCCTGCAGGGAGTCTGCCTCATTATGAACACTGACTGATATCGCGGGGCTCGCTCTAACCGGCCGGGTTCACGGCGGAGCACTGCAGCCACTGGATCCTGCAGGGAGTCTGCCTCATTATGAACACTGATTGATATCGCGTGGCTCGCTCAAACTGGCCGGGTTCATGCCGAGCACTGCAGCCACTGGATCCTGCAGGGAGTCTGCCTCATTATGAACACTGACTGATATCGCGGGGCTCGCTCTAACCGGCCGGGTTCACGGCGGAGCACTGCAGCCACTGGATCCTGCAGGGAGTCTGCCTCATTATGAACACTGACTGATATCGCGTGGCTCGTTCAAACCGGCCGGGTTCATGCCGAGCACTGCAGCCACTGGATCCTGCAGGGAGTCTGCCTCATTATGAACACTGACTGATATCGCGGGGCTCGCTCTAACCGGCCGGGTTCACGGCGGAGCACTGCAGCCACTGGATCCTGCAGGGAGTCTGCCTCATTATGAACACTGACTGATATCGCGGGGCTCGCTCTAACCGGCCGGGTTCACGGCGGAGCACTGCAGCCACTGGATCCTGCAGGGAGTCTGCCTCATTATGAACACTGACTGATATCGCGGGGCTCGCTCTAACCGGCCGGGTTCACGGCGGAGCACTGCAGCCACTGGATCCTGCAGGGAGTCTGCCTCATTATGAACACTGATTGATATCGCGTGGCTCGCTCAAACCGGCCGGGTTCACGGCCGAGCACTGCAGCCACTGGATCCTGCAGGGAGTCTGCCTCATTATGAACACTGACTGATATCGCGGGGCTCGCTCAAACCGGGCGGGGTTCACGGCGGAGCACTGCAGCCACTGGATCCTGCAGGGAGTCTGCCTCATTATGAACACTGACTGATATCGCGGGGCTCGCTCAAACCGGGCGGGGTTCACGGCGGAGCACTGCAGCCACTGGATCCTGCAGGGAGTCTGCCTCATTATGAACACTGACTGATATCGCGGGGCTCGCTCAAACCGGGCGGGGTTCACGGCGGAGCATTGCAGCCACTGGATCCTGCAGGGAGTCTGCCTCATTATGACTAACTGATATCGCGTGGCTCGCTCAAACCGAACGGGCTTCACGGCGGAGCACTGCAGCCACTGGATCCTGCAGCGAGTCTGCCTCATTATGAACACTGACTGATATCGCGCCGGGGTTCATGACACCCATGTTATTTCTCATGTATTTTGTGTGTAATTGAAGATTTATTTATCTGAAACAACTATTGGCTCGCCTTGGCAGTTAAACTGACTCGTATGCCATGACGGCAAACGGCATGACGTCATGCCATTTCTATAATAGATTAACTTTTCACAACTGCCGGGCGTCCCGTGGCGGCAACTTTTTTTTTATAAATGTGTTGCGTTTTAAGATTAAATTAATTATTATGATTTCAAGACTGATGTCGATCTCATTGTGTTCGTTATGTTATTAATAAAGACTGATTACTTTATTTCTAAGTTTTATTCAAAACTGTAGGCATACTAGGTGCCTGTAGGTACTCTGTCCTGAAGGAATCTAAAGCCCTTCTCCCATTACGATACGCACAGGCGATTCAAGTATCTCACATACATTTGAATGCAGGCTCGCACACTAGCCTGCATTCAAATGTATGTGAGATGCTTGGCGGCGACTAGTCTCCGAGACTTGCAGGATACTTGAATCGCCTGTGCGTATAATAATGGGAGAAGGGCTTTAATGGTTTTTAAACCCCTCATAAAATCAATTGAGAAAATCATATAGAAGGTTTGCTCGCCTCCTCCGTAACTATTCTAACTATTAGCTACGCCCCGCGGTGTTACCCGTATAAGTCTCGAACCCGTGGAAATATTGGGTTAACAAATAGCCTACGTGTTATTCCTGGAGTCCAGTTATCTCTATTCCATATTTCATCCAAATCCGTCGAGCCGTTTCAGCGTGAAGAAGTAACAAACACACAAAATTTCGCATTAGTGTGATTAGCAAATGTTATGTCAAACAATCACACTATAAATGCGAAAGTTTGTGTGTTTGTTACTTCTTCACGCTGAAACGGCTGGACGGATTTGGATGAAATTTGAAATAGAGATAGCTGGACTCCTGGAATAACACATAAGTACTTAAGCTTTTTGATTTTTATATCTCGATTTTCCCACTTGTTCTCCGGGTAATACCACTGGGCGCAGCTAGTACATAACAACCTACATATCGTATCTACGTACATACCGTACATATCTTAACGTACCTAATTTTATCTAAGCACGCACGTTTGATAAAACTTGGTAACGAGTTAGAGGTTAAAACATTTGAACCTTCACAGATTGTAGCGTTTTTACTTAGAAAAGAATCACACGTCTGGCTATAAAAGAGACTACCGCATTAAAAGTTTGCACGTTTATGAAATATTTTTTGACAATGAGGGCTGTTGCGGTAAGTTGGCTTGTTTTTCCACATAGTGATCATAAATTACCGACCTACTCTTTGCTTAGAGTCTGTACCCTCACGTTGCTTATAGCACGATCCTTCAGTAAGTGCGTCAACAATATAGGGGAGAAGGAGGCACATTAGGACACTTTTTATATAATAGGGCCTAGATTTTTTTGTATTTAAGTTTTTTGTGCGTTTTATGCAGTAACTGCAGTAACGGCAGTTTGTATTTTACCTTTAGAATACAATAATAAAATAAACATATTTATTGAGTAGAATAGGTAAAATTTTAATTTTAATAAGCCATTGACAATGTCCCAACCTGCCCCTCTTGGGAGGCAGTTTAGGACTTGTGATTTAAATGGCCACAATATAGTAATAAAAACTTTGTTTTTTAAATATGCTTATTATTATTAAAATGTATTTGTTTAAGCATCTGAAAATAAACGAAAACACCTAAAGTGACACATTTTTTTTAAATGGTGCCTTGGGGTTGGTTGGGGCACATCCATAGACAGGATATGTCCTAAAGTGCCCCAAAATATATGCCCTAACCTACCCCAAGGCGCCATTTAAAAAACATTGTGTCATAATACAATTTTTATCTATTTTGAAACTAATACGTTTAGCTCTATCCATGCATAGATACCCACACTTAACAGAAACTATAAAAAAACACTTAATTTATGCTCATAATGAGTAAATAAACACTTCCGTAGTCCAGACGAAAAATTTACACCAGCTACCGAAAATCCCATCCCGCTAATAAGTCAGTTTGACAGCTGAAAGCGTGGCGAATGACATGTGATGGCTTGTATTAGTAGTGTTGACACACTAAAAATACATTTTCTGCCAAAAAAATGTCTACGGTTTTGGAGAAATCTCCAATGTCTAAAGGTGCCCCTGTCCTAAGCTACCTCCTTCTCCCCTATAGCAGCATTCAGTTTGTAATAGGTAAATCTAAGGTCAAATCACTTTGCCTCCAAATTGTAGTACAATACTTGATTGGGCGTCAATTGATCCCCGATATATTTAATCCCCGATAGATTTTTAAAATTAGCTCTCATACGTCTAAATCTAGGTTTTCTGTAAACATAGTTCTGGGATATCATGACATGCTCTGCAGTATTTTCCATGGTATGAGTTTCTTAAGAATTGTTCTCTTAATGACGATGGTAAAATTTTCTACGCGTGTGTATTTTGAAAAAAAACATTTAACCACTTTTAGTGGGTCAAAAAGATCATGTTCCATTTGTTCCAGGGTGTTCCAGGGTTCTGGGACCTCAATAATCCTAGCCAGCTATCCACTGTACTACTACTCTTCACTAATAATAATATACTGTGGTACTCAGAACACCGAGTAGTCATTTTGTCAGAGTCTGGTGTGGGTCAAAAACCCTGGAACACCCCGGAACATGTGGAACATGACCCTGTTTGACCCGTTTGAGTTTGTCTAATTTTTAAAAAAATAATAGTGTCCAGTAGCTTGGCTCATTGACAGGTTGGATAGAGGATAAAATTTCCGAAATTCCAATTCTTTAATTGCAAAGAAAATATTTTCCAAATGATTACCTTGGAACACTTTGTGGAACCCAATCGAAAGAAGCATTGAGACCTCAGAACACATTTTTTGAGTGGTCAGATCAAGACCCTTGAAAGCTCGGTTTAAAGATATTAGCAAAACAGGTTTTGTGATCTCAATTACCCTCCCCCCTTCTCACCCTAGTAGATAATGATATAAAATCTTCTTTTTTTTTAATTCAAACCCTGGCTCGACAGATTCCACTGTAAATAACTTGACAAGTGTAAGTGTGATCTCAAGTCATTAACAATATTATTATTATCCTACTACCTACCTATCTAGTTGGTTGAGGATAAATGAAAAGAGAACAAATTTATTATATCTTTAAAACTTTTAATTGCTTAACAGTCTCCTACAATCTAAACTACTCTAATCTAGTTCTTAACCAATTGTCCTAAATAACTATTTAATTAATGAGAAATAATCAAACATCACTCCCGGAATCAGGAGGTAGCGGTGTCGGTGCTTGCTCCATGATCCGCGAGGATCGTCATGATCCTGCTGTCTTTTTCGGTCGAAGCGATTTGATAAGCAGTTTTATTGGCATAGTTTACTGTATTTATCGCCATTCCATCGTGGTTACACAGCCATTCAACAGATAAGATAAGATCAATTATTTGTCCGAAACACAGGTTTACATAAAGATGTCATAATAGCTATAGTATCACCATGTTTCGCCTTATCAAGGCATACAAATTTTAAAATAAAATAAAAAACACAACAATTAATTTTAACATAGTGAATAGGTCAGGTAGTAACATAGTAATTAATTAAATTCATGCAATATCATTTTAGGATTGTAAATGTTATAAAAGTCAAACAATTATTAAAATACCGTAGAGCGAGAAATACTATACCTACCTACTCTGTCTTAAATACAGTCGTCAAAACAAGGTCATAATTCTTCCAATAAATGGCCATGTGAAGCGCTGTATCGCCGCCACGATGTTCCTTCCCGTTGATATCTCCGCCTATCACGATCAGCTGGTCTATGATATGGGCTGCCCATCCACCAGCTTGATATACCGCAGTAACGTGAATGGGCTGTAACCCATCGTGATCGAAATCTCGCAATGTGTCGGTTGGAGAAATGATTCTACACGGTGAAGAAGCAGCAGGTTCCCCGCATGACAAACTTCATGGAAGTAATTTCCACCGTTGGAATTTCTTTCAGCCATCATTTTTGCGAAAGAATCGGTCATGATTTTATTGAAGATTTATTTGCAAGAAAAAAAAAAAATGTAAGTATGACGTTCTCTGATCACATCTCTGATGGAAGGCAACTGAATCATAGAGGAATTTTTTATATACTGAATACTAGTGGTGTGCACCGGTTGTCAAAAAACCGGATAATCACCGGTTAGGGCGAGTACCGGAGCCTAATCGGTGATTTTTTTCTTAACTACCGGTTATTGGATTGGTAAACATTTCTGAATGAATTTTAAATATTTGACCGTACCCGCTACTTCCGTACCTTCGGAAAGATTATTTTCCACAGCGGGCTACACAGTTAGTAGTCGAAGAACAAAACTAAAGCCTGGAGCAGTGGAGATGCTTTGTTTTTTAAACAAGAATAAAACATTACTTGAGTAATGTTAAACAGTTTTTATACATTACTCAAGTAATGTTTCTTTTGGTAAATTTAAATTTTATTATTTGTTTGTTTATCTAATAGGACTTTAAGAAATTACTTTTTTAATAAAGGCAATTTATAATTCATAATTGATTATTTTTCTCTTATACTATACGGATATAACGTATTTTGACTAACCGGAGAAAAACCGGAGAATCTCCGGTTATTCAATAAAATCTCCGCATTATCTCCGGAGGCTTAAAATTGCCTCCGGTACACACCTCTACTGAATACTGCTGAATTGAATACTAAAAAGCAAGGTTGGTTACTTGGTTATGTTCCCTGTATTGCAATTTGGATATGTCAAAGTCAAATGTGTCAAAGTTTCGGTTTTTGGCTGCCACAGACTATGGATTCTTGAACGTTGGACAACGTTGACCGATGGTGGCGCTGTCAGTCTATTTTAACCATAGATCAGAGATCGAAGATGGAACAAAAAAAAATATGTGCACGTGTTGGTGAAAGTCTATGTGCGAGTTAAAAATAGTGTTGTCCTCGACCAACACTTTTACATTGTCGATAGAATTCATCATCTGTCCGTGATGTGTATGGTAGATAAATACATCTAAATGCAGATTAAGTCTTGGCAGATTTGAAGTCATAAAGAGAATTTCTTATTCCAATTTTGAATACAGTTAATAAATAAACCTTTATTATTTATTGACCCCTAAATATTACAGTTTTATTTATAGGTGGGATCTTAGAGTTTCCCTTTTAAATTTAAACTTAAAATGTTTGCTGCATATACCTAGTGGAGTTCTTATTTGAGTCTATCCCACTCTTCTTATAACCGATAACCATTTTTCTCGTAGCAAAGGATTACTTGGAAATCTGAAAGCACAAAAACATTTTATATCAGCCGTGCTACGCCCATATAATTTTTCACTCTGTTACTTTATCTATAGACAATTTGTTACCCCAAAGTTTATTATTTTTCAAGTGTAAACCACGCTTTACGGATAACATTAAATTTTATATGTTACCCAAAAATTCCGTTCCAGTGGGACTCGAACCCGCACCCTCGCCTGTCATCGGCGATGCCTTAAACAATTTAGCCATAGATCGAGCTATGACGCTGGAGACGAAATTTGTGGGCACTATCAACTCGGCTATAGCGCCAAGTTGATAGTGCTGTATCTACAGGTGTTTCATTGGAAACCTTCTGTTCAAAGTTCTAAAGTAAAGGCATCGCTGATCACAGGCGAGGGTGCAGGTTCGAATCCCGCTGGAACGGAATTTTATTTAAATTAATAATTTTATTTTAATAGAATTTAAATTTAATTTGTTACCTATTATTTTATTAAGCAGAAATAAACAATATTTATTTATAAAAAATAAAAATAAAATATACCCTTTCGGGAAAAAGGCGTGTGTACAACAACGTAAATATTTACTCCAAAATATCTACTACACAAACTGCAATAAAAACACCCGTGGTGCTTTAAAGTTACCTTTTCAATAGTCAATACAAAAACACACACCTCAATGTCCACCTGGTTATTATAGATTTTTAAAAAAACGGTAAAATGTTAACAGAGCACACATATTTACTCCAAACAAAGTAAACCTCCATTCTAGGATGGTCAAAAATTTAATTTATAGGTAGGTATAGTGCGCGTCATGTAAAAAGAACGCTGGTGGTCAAGCTTCTACAGGCGTTCCAGCGTTCTTTTTACATGACGCGTACTATAATTGTACATTATTTGTAGTAAACTAGGTAGGCACTCATTGAATGCATAGGTAGGTATACATCTCTTAAATAAGTAGAAAAGTAAGTAATCTCTTAAAAAGAACGCTGGAACGCCTGAAGAAGCTTGACCGCCAGCGTTCTTATTACATGATGCGCATCATACTACGATATAGACTGCAACAGGACTATCGATATTTCTGACGTCATCACTTGGTCAAGCCCTATCGTAATCAAACATTTTTATATTTTACATAAAATATTGTTTATTTCTAGGTGCAGCAACGAAATATTATTAAAAAATATAAGGGAAAGTCCTAATCTACGAATGAAACTGGTTTTTAGGCCATTTAATAAAGCAGAATTGATAAAATAAGCAATACAATCGAACTACCAATAATCTCTTATTTACCTGTGAAACGTGTATTTTCCCGGATAATTACGTCTTGTATATTCACAGTCACAAACTGAACACGACACCATTGTCATACAAAGTAATATTTGTTATTTAATAGTAAGATTACTAAAAAAATTACGAAATTAGTTAAACTGCACAAGAGACCGTCCGGTATGGGCATGTACTCAAGCAAAACATGTCACATTCAATACATTGTTGCTGTCACTTTTCTTCTTGCAAGGGGTACATTTAAAAATGACTTCTCTCTCCCACGCTTCGTTTGTCTATTTAGCGTATCGAAATAACGAACGTAGATTTCGTGTCACAAAAGAAAGTTTTATAACATTTAAAACCAACTCTGATTATAAAAAACATAAACGTGTCTACGATTTTAAAAAGAAAAAATGTGAAGATGAAAAAAACTCAAGAAAAGGACTTCTGTAATCCAAAATGATGATGTCCTGTATGAAACATGTTTATGAACTCCAAAAATAATTTGTTGACATCTATATTAGTTGAGGATGAAAAAACAACCAGAAATTGAGAAGAATCTGAGTGGAAATGAAATGAATTGAGCGGAATATCCCAAAATCTTAAATCTTTGACACATTACATTACACAAAGTCAAACAAATCAAGACTAGCCGATTAAGTTTGCTGATTTTCTACCACCAAATCCTTAGATAATAGAAGAACCTTTCAAAGGAGATGTCCAAAAAATATATGGAGGCCGGTATAAAAATAACTCGAAATTCTTATCAACATAATAGCTATTTACGGAGAAAGGGCATATTATTTGGCTATTTTTAAGCTTATGAAAAATCATAAAGGTATCTCCGTTTTTTTTCAAACCTGATTTAACCGTTGTGTTGTGCAAGCAAATGTTTAGAACATGCAACACTCCCAAAAGGTGAACTTGATTCTCTTTGGCAGGCAGACTATTGAATTTTAATACTCTCTAGCTAGCGAGACAGGCGGCCATGGACTTACTATTCATCATGAATGTTGCTTTAGTTCTTATTCCGAGGTATTCATACGCCCAGACGTAGTATGCAGGTGGCATACCACGTCTATGCAGGCGGCAGCAAGAAGCTTGAATTTGGCGGCAGACAGAAGACCACAGATAACTTTTCATACGGCTATCCTACCCCCCATATATTACTTTCCTCTATGATCCTACCTTCGTACCGTGTTGTCGCGTTATTATTAAATATCTTCCCGCGCAACATATAATATACCTTCCAACATACCTACTTCGTTTTAGTAAAACCTCAAAGTAGGTATGTTGGAAGTATTGCATAGACTACACAATTACACACGTGTGGTTGGGGCATCTTTGTTTCATTATGTTTTCCCTTCAAGATTTTTTTTATTATTTTCTCGGAAACGGAGGTTCTATAAAATATAAAATTAATACATTCGAGTAGCCCAATAAATAAGCTTTTTTTTGAAATATATTTCGTACTGATGGAATTTTCTCGGAATATTATACCACTTTTGACTTCTCCTTTCATGGAATCCCGACTTATAAAGACAACATAATTTCACCATCAAATTCAAACAAAGAGTTACTAGTAGCCGCATTCCTGCATACACAGTGACGCTATAGTAACTCGGAGCAATACGCTGACTCTGACACAAACTATAACACAACTTATCAAATAACAAGCAAAATGCCCGAATCAATTATGGAATATAGAGAGGCTTTTAATAAATACTTTATTTATACCGGATCCCCGAAGGAAAACTATTAATATACGTACGCCAGCAGCAATTTCGCCTTGAAACATAATAATAATAATAATAATAATAATAATGCTGGACAGTTCACACAACATTATCTAGCCCCAAGCTAAGCAGAGCTTGTGTTATGGGTACTAGATAACTGATATACTTAATACAATATATTACATAGATAGATATTTTTTATTATACATAGAAAATACCCAGAACACCCTGAACAAATATCTGCGATCGCACAAATATTTGTTCCGAGGCGGGAATCGAACCCGCAACCTCCTGCGTCGCAGGCCAACCGTCGCCCGCCGCGCCGCAGAGGTCGTCAAACTATGACAAAAAGTCTAAAGAAAAAAAAAGACAACATAAAGGATAGAAGTGCGTAAACAAAGACAAGGAAGTCAATATTGAAGAGATTGGAAAGAGATCAGGGGCCTTATTCTCGAAATCTTGAGATCGATCAAAACGGCGTGATGACGTCATATCTCGCTTAAAAACTTACTTTACTATTCCCAGCATCTCGCAGACAAACGTGTGGTATTTACCATGTGGGATAGATTTTATCATTCGAGATGCGTCGAGTCAAAATTGAACTTACAATTTATAACAATCTCATTATTTCGATCTCGCATGTTTCTTGCCCATCTCAAATGCAAAAATCTCGCTCATTCGGATAAATCTCGTTACTTGTCGTGAAAGAATGTCAATTGATTACAAAGTTTTTCCATAAGTTCTAACACCACACAAAATCAAAACACAATATTGTCACAATGCTATGTACAAATCCGTCTATATTTTTGTGAAAAGTTTACGGCTCATATTACAAATCTGTGTTATTGTCATTTCACTTCACACCACACGTTAACTTTATTTCGCACACAACCACAGAATAAATAATAGTACAAGTAACACAACACAACACACTAATTTCAGTTGATTGACTGACGGAGTAAGTACGGACTTTGAATGACAGACAGAACTCGCATGATTTTTATATCTCACATGCTAAAGACCACACGTTGTATCTCGTACGAATTTCATTCGAGATATAAAACTGTGAGATGCCGAGAATATGTGTGACGTCATCAAGTTGATTAGGTCGATCTCACGATTTCGAGAATGAGGTGATTAGTGGTTGATTTAGTCAGGAAACTAGCACTTGGTTAAAACTATGAATTTATTTATGCTATTAAACCATATTTTCAAAATAATTATGCCCTATTTTTGAAAAACCTAATTATTAATCGCGAATAGTTTTCTCCCGATTAATCGATGATCGTAGCCATCTTGCTTGAAAAAACGCGTGAATGGAATGAGCGAGATTTTGCACTCGAGATTTCAAAGAATCAAGAGAGATGAAAACTGCGAGACGTTAAACATCTCGCTTGAAACGAGAATTAGGCCCCAGATAAGCAGTTAAAGAAAGCAGAAGTTTCAACTTGAAAGGTGACAAAAGTTAAAAATCAATAAAGAAAACGAAAGAATAAAAGTAGATTGCGCCCGGTGTGATGATATTTTAATAAGCCACACAGAAGAAAATGCAGAAAGGAATACAAGAAGTGATTTCTGCACTAAATAGTATCATTTAAATTTACAAATTTTTTAGGACTCAAACAACAAACCCTACAAGATAAGCCTTTCTAATGCAATGCATGCAATATTGATTCCCAATTAATGAATGCACATTCATTTGTCTTAGTTTTTAGTGATTATATTTTCAATTAGGTTGGTTAAAAAGATTGAATGTAGGTATCTAATTGTTAAAGCTTCATGTTAATGTTAAATAATGGCCATCTTTACAAAAAATATACAATAATGATAACGTCAAATTATTAATGTGATTGTTATGTTTAAAATGCTTATAACTATTCGAAATTAGTGACTGCTACTTATAATTAATATGATTTCATATATAAGATGTAAGAAAAAAAATAAGATGATATTTTGATGATAACCATAAACGTAAAAGACTGTTAAGGTGGTCGCTTTTCCATACAAACGTATTAGCACAAATATGGGCAAACAGAGTATAATTTTACACTGAAATGACTGTTGTTGGCTTTTATATTGGTCATTATTTGCGTCAACACATATTTGGTTGAAGAAAACAGTGGATTAATAGCGAAAATAACATCGAAATTTTAGTTCATTTATGTCAGTGTGTGAGTGTACACTGACAGTGTCACACACATAGCCGCAGATTAGATAACAGTAACATGTCACTTACACGCGACGTTGTCAGCTCGTGACTTACGCCGGCTAAGCGCTGTTGCCGCTTCGATCTGTCATATCATAATTAGCTCGGATAGAAAATATTAGAAAAACAAACATTTAGGATTGGACATGTGTATGCGAATCAGCCAGACAGCCGGAGGCCGCAATGCATTGCAAGGTCTCTACATATGAACTTTGTATAAATAATGGGAGAAAATTAAATTACAAACAACTAGACAGAAATTACAGACAAATATAATATTATCTTAATTACGTAAAAATTAAATTAAATACTACTAGCTGATCATAATTACCTATATATTTACGCACAAGGTTTTTTGAACTGAGACCTCACGAATACACACGGTTTAGGTAGGTTACCTTATTTATTTCGAAAAAATATCTATGTACATCCACATGTGGTTCGAAAAGTTAGACCTTCAACGTCGTTAAAATTCCTAGAAACGGGAGGTCAACAAAGAATGTTATACACTGGTTGTTATTTTATAGAGTAGGTACCTACAAGTTTCAAGATTCATAAATTTTAGACTTTTCCCAGTATTTGTATCATAAAAGCTACAAACGTAAAAAAAACAGCGTTGTAGGATTAGTGGAAGTACCCTAGAGGTTTTGTTTTTTTACATTTTTGATTTACCCTAACATCTCAGAAACTAAAATAGTTTTGAAATGTCGAAGCGAGGAACTTTCATATGACACCACATTTGATCTGATATTCTCACTTTTTTTTACCTCCTCTTGGACCCCAATATCTCAACAACCCCCCGACCGATATAGCTCATAACCTTACCAACAAATTGTACCAATACTATCACCTCCCAATCAAATTTCATGAAGATCGGATTAACGGTTCGGAAGTTATGCTCGGACAAACATACATACATACATACATACAAATGCCAATTCTTCCAAGTTGAATCAGAGAACTCGCTTCGCTCATTCAATATTAAAAAAAAAAAACATAGTATTGCCTTGTTTCAGTCGAAGTCAGTTCTGTGTAGGTAGGTGAAACTACAATCTTCAAACAAATTCGTTGAAATGATTCCTAGGGGTCTTATTCATTATAATTGCCAGTTAGGGTCTTCGGAAGATTCAGATATGCAGGCCCAAGGTGGGTATTGAACATTTTGCCTCCTGCTTAGAAGACAAGAGTTCATCTTACTATGACATGTTATGTCTGTTCGTGTATGTCACAGCCACTTTTTTCCGAAACTATAGGATCTATGCTGTTGAAACTTGGTAAGTAGGTGTATTCTGTGAACCGCATTCAGATTTTCACAAAAAAATAGAAAAAAACAAAAAAAAAATGGGGGTTCAGTTCTAAGTATTAGTACTTAGAACTGAAACTCAATTTTTTTTTCATCAAACCCGTTGGTGTGGGGTATCTATGTATAGGTCTTCAAAAATGATATTGAGGTTTATAATATAACTTTTTTCTAAACTGAATAGTTTGCACGACAGACACTTCCAAAGTGGTAAAAAGTCCCCCCCCCCCAACCCCGTAACTTCTAAAATAAGAGAATGATAAAACTAAAAAAAAAATGTACATTACCATGTAAACTTCCAACGAAAATTGGTTTGAACGAGATCTAGTTAGTAGTTTTTTTTTAATACGTCATAAATCGTAAACCATCCAAGAACTTTGATATTATGTTACTTGCTGCTACGGGACCCTTCATGGGCGACTCCGACTCGCACTTGGCCACTTTTTTTTTTAATTTCCATAATATTATTTGCATGCAATGCATATCAGCCGGCCTAGCCAAAAGACATTCGCTTCGAAGCGATTCCATTCCTTTCTAGGCGCTAGTCCAGATGGTACGTTCCTAAGCACTAATTTATTACTAGTAGGTAATTGTGTTTATACTGTACTAGCCATTTCACCACAGCTTGGCAAACAAACAAACAAACAAAACAACAAAGTTTACATATTTACAGGGAATTAATTTTGTAAAACTTAAAAAAAAACCGAACGAAATAAAACGGCTGAACCGATTTTGATCCAACAAAGCTAAGAACACTCCCGACAAATACACCTATCAAACAAAAACAAAAAACGATTTCGGTTCATCCGTTCGGGAGCCACGTTGGGACATACAGACACACACACACACACACAGACACGTCAAACTTATAACACCCCTTCGTTTTTCGTCGGGGGTTAAAAAATACAAAATAATAGTGAAGATAAATAAAAAAACATAAAAAAGATAAATATTTTATACATAGTGTAATACAAATTAACAATCTTTTTTTTTAAGGAGAATTAGCCTTTTTGAAATGCAATCCTTTCCCTCATTGTCTCGCAAGTCGCAAAGGCCTCGAAATTAAAAATAATATAATTAATTTTTATTGAATGGGTTATCCTCTCTTTTAACCCCCGACGAAAAACGAAGGGGTATTATAAGTTTGACGTGTCTGTGTGTGTGTGTGTCTGTCTGTCCCATCGTAGCTCCCAAACGGATGAACCGAAATCGTTTTTTTTTGTTTGAAAGGTTTATTTTTCGGGAGTGTTCTTAGCTTTGTTTGATCAAAATCGGTTCAGCCGTTCAGCTTTGGGGTTTTTTTTTTAATTTTTACAAAATTAATTACTAACTCAACTATAATCTGGACCTCTTCAAGGCTAGAGTGAATAGGTGCCTTCTAGACCTTTGTGCTCCATCTTCGGCCGCATCGTCACTTACCAACAGGTGAGATCGTGCACAAACAAAGGTCTATCAATGTTAAAAAAAAAAAAAAAAAAAACTTGTTGAAAATAGGGTCAACTGCGGATTTCCTCAATGAAGAATTGTTACTTCGTCGGCTTTATTTCTCAAACTCAAGACATCACAATAATGGAAATGGAGCGCGACGAATTATTCCCATTTGTCACACTGATCTGTCCCCCCTAAGGTGACAGTTAGAACAAAAAAGTTGGATCTGTCCCCCTGTTGCGTGATTGGGTGATGGCTGGTACATTTGCGTGTAATTTTAATTTTAATTTTAGATTATTGTATGGAACCCTTCGTGCTAGAGTCCGACTAGCACTTGGCAGTTTATTTTTTATTTTTTATGATACAAATTGGCAAACTAGCATACGGCCTGATGTGAAGTGGTCACCGTCGCTTATAGACACCGGCAACACTGGGGGTAATTGTCGATGCGCTGCCTACCCTGAAGGAATTTATGACCATTTTTCATGAAATAAAACATGGTTACGTACGACATGTACGACACGGGAAAACCTCAGATGGAAGCTCATTCCATAGTTTATAGGCACAGAATAAATAATAGTACTTTATGGGGAAGAAATGATCTCGAGAAACGAGTCGTTCGAGAAACCCAGGGTTCTATGATGTGCGGATGAGCTTTGTCACGGTGCCGGGAAGAGCGATGGTAAAATCTCGATGCGAGGATGAGATCGGAAAGCTCGTCAGAACATTCCCCGTTGTAGAGGCGGTAGATCACGCAAAGAGATCCGATAGCTCTGCGTTGGCTAAGCGGTTCTAGAGTATCGGAGAGCTTGGGGTCACCGATGATGCTAATGGCTCTTCTCTGTAAGGAGTCAAAACGAAGCAGCTGGTACTTGGGTGCCCCGTGCCATAGATGGGAACAGTTTCTACGTGCGGCCTTACTTGTGCTTTGTAAAGCAATAGCCATTTATGCGGCGTAAAATAAAGTTTCTATGTGCATTATATTATGGGGGAGGCCTATGCCCAGCCGTGGACTTCAGTTGATGATCTATCAATAAAAGCTGAAAGTAAATAAATCTTTAGAAAAAAAAGCGGCCAAGTGCGAGTCGGACTCGCCCATGAAGGGTTCCGTAGCAGCAAGTAACATAACATAAAAGTTCTTGGATGGTTTACAACTTATGATATATTAAAAAAAACTACGTACTAGATCTCTTTCAAAACAATTTTCGTTGGAAGTTTACATGGTAATGTTCACCATTTTTTTTGTTTAGTTTTATCATTCTCTCTCTCGCAAACTATTCAGTTTAGAAAAAAATGATATTAGAAACCTCTATATCATTTTCGAAGACCTATCCATTGATACCCCACACAGGTTTGATGAAAAAAAAATGTGTTTCAGTTTTAAGTATGGGGAACCCCAAAAACTTATTGTTTTTTTCTATTTTTGTGTGAAAATTAGTTTCGGAAAAAAGTGGCTGTGACATACACGGACAGACAGACATACATGACGAATCCATAAGGGTTCCGTATTTTTTTTTTTTCGGAACCCTGAAAAACTACTTCATAGCTAGGAATTTATACCCAATACAACATAAATACATACATAGACACACGCCTTTTTCCCCGAAAGAGTAAGCAGAGCCTCTCATGTGCCTCTTTTCACTGTGGGTTGCACCATCGTGGGAAATACACGTGACAAGTGGTGAGCTCATCGCCGCCATTGCTTCCCACGACTGACTCTGCTAATGCTTTCCTCCAGTATAATACATTCCTGAAATAAGCTAGCAGTCAGGAACTACAAGCTAACTACAAGTCCAGGTATAAGACTTAATAAAATTAGTGTGCTGATGAAAATGAGCCTAAGCACGGCCAGTTTACTATTATCCATCGAGGAGTTCCGCTGTCCACGTTCCGTCTCCATCATCAGATCAGCTCGCTTTCACCATAGTATTGTACTGTCATCGGAACTAGATAGGTACGAGTATGCCAAATTTCAGCTCAATCGGATATCGCAGGAGACACCATTGTTGCCACCCGTGAAATATAGTAGTAGTAGAGCTTTTTTGTGTGAGAGTTCGTCCGGGGAAGTACTACCACCATACCTATTTCTGCCGCAAAGCAGTAGTCCTCGCATTGCTGTGTTCCGGTTTGAAGGGTAAGGGTGCCGGTGAAATTACAGGCACATGAGACGTTTCACCTTTATGTCTCAGGGTGGCGGGCGCAGTGCAATGCCACATAGGGCGCGTCCTAGGTGGACGTGACCTATGAGGTAATGCACTGTTCATAGGCAGAGGTTACCGCTTAACATCAGGTGGGCCATCAGCATGTTCCGTCATTCTAGTAGTATAAAAAACAAAAAACATTCTGAATGCAATGCTTGACTTGTTGCTGAAAATACCGAAATTGATATATGTGTGCCTATAATATTTGAGGAGTTCCCTCAATCTTCATGGATTCCATCATCAGAAAAACATTTTAATGAAAATGGCACCAATCTGGAAGTATATCATGTAATTTTTTTTCCTAATCGTTACGTAAATGGTATGAGGTAACAAACATAATAAAAAACTCTGGAATTGATAACCTTCTCCATTTTTTGAGGTCGGTTAAGAATCGAGTACCTACTTTTTGATTTGAAATAAGGACACACCACAACACTCACTTCACAAACATAATATTGGCTGAAGCAGAATCAGTGTATTTTGTAGATCATTACAAAAACATTTATAAAAAAAAAATAGTCTGGTATCGAACCCAGTACTGTGGGTTTAGTGTCGAGAGATCTAGTCACTGGTTCACAAAAAAAAAGTAAAAAAAAAATACAAAAAATATAGGCAGTATAGAATCGAACGCAGTAACGTGGGTTCAGAAGTTCTGAGTCGACAGTCCAAGCCGCTAGTCCAACTATTTTGAAATTCGCGCGCCGAAATTAGCTTATAGTTCTAATACAATAATATCCTTGACTGTGTGCGTGAGTAGGCTTTCATATTGCTCGGAATTTGCTCGGCACAAGTATGTTAAAACTAGAGACTAAAATAACCTGAAATATAGCTAGGTACATAGCAAATAAACCACCATTTGCGTGAACGTTAGTGTTATGACATAATATGCACATTTTAATTCATAAATACATAAAATACTTCAAAATTTGGCAACAGCGCCATCTATTGACGCTGTCGTGCCTAGCTGACCACGAGGAACAACCTTAAGTAATCAATTCGATTGATAAATTTATGACTTGAAATGTCATTAGTTATTTGAATTAAAGGCTGTGATTACTATATAATTCATTAAATTGCATACACTGATCGAGAAAATATAATAATTATAGTTAAAACCATAGTTGATGATGCAAGACTTGTGATCGTTAACAATTAAAAAAACTGTAATTACTATTTCAACAGTAAAGAAAAAAGAATTAAGAAGAAAAATGTATAAGTAGGTAATAAAAGGATTTAAATTTAAAGACTTAAAAATTATAAGACAGAGAAGTGATATAAGTACCTAAACTTCTACCTAACAGGACATTTCAAATTAAATTATTAAAAAAAACAAAGTCAAACTTTGATTTTGTTTATTTTTATAGTTTTTCTGTTGAGGCCTAAAAACATTTTTACTAAAAAACGAGTTTTTAATGTAACTATAATAGCTTCGTCTTACTTTTTTATCCATTATAAGTACCGGCCGAAAACTAAATACCATGTGGCCGAATACTGAAATTTGTGGCCGAAAACTAGCGTTTTGGTCATTTTAAGGATTAAAATTTATTATAAAAAAAACTAAGATCACTTCGCGTCAAACAGTTTTGAAATCAGAAACTACAATATTTTATCTATCAAAATACATTATCAGTACAGATTATAAACAGTAACATTATTTATTTCTGACCGTTTAAAGTTGCCAAATCCACTAAGAGGCCGTAAACTAGCGAACCGACCCTATTTACGATACTATCCAGTAGGTATCTGATAACCCGAACTCCTGCATTATGCGGCTCGCCTCTACTTCATATATTAAATAAAAAAACGCCGAGAGGACCTTGTTTTTATTTTTGAAAACTAGGTACTTTGTACCTAAAAGGTAAAACGTGATTTTCGCTTACTTTTCGTTTCGCGAGCGCTATTCTGTCACTTACTAACTTAACTGAACTTTTGAGTTAGATAGTGACGAACTCGAGACTTTGCAAAATAATTAAACTAGATTTATAGAAGGCTCATGGACTCAATCCGCCATTTTTGAAAGAAACGTCGTAATTTTGGTGGTATTTTAAGCTGCTTAAGGTGGATGCGCACGCTTGCGGCGCGAAATTCAAATTTTTTGTTGTTTTTTGCCCATTACAGCTCATCAACACTTCTTCAGATAACGAAAGTTGAGTTCGCGACAACTAGGAGACTTAACACACATGTTTTAATTGAATTCTCATAAATATCATCAGTTTAGCTATGATACACCTAAACACATTTTTACAGTGTTTTTGTTTGTTTAGGGGTATCGCAGCTAAACTGATGATATTTATGAGATACAATCAATTAAAACATGTGTGTTAGGTCTCATAGTTGTCGCGAACTCAACTTTCGTCATCTGAAGAAGTGTTGATGACCTGTAAAGGGCAAAAAACACCAAAAATTTTGAATCTCGCGCCGCAAACGTGAGCATTCACCTTAACATTGTGGTAGGTATTACGCGTCTTTTCGGGTAGGTGGATTTTGTCATCCAAAAACTTGTTTTGTTTTTTTTGCTTGACGGAGACTAACGACCGGACTAATTTTATTAGGTAGTTTGGAGAAGAGGAGAAGAAAGTTTCTTAATTTTTTGAAGAAGATTTTAATTTCGTCGTTCCAAAGTAAATTTTTGTGCACGACCTTAGAGAATTAAAAATGTATATATATATACGTAATCAAAGTGCACGACGCACGCTCAAATTTGGTATGTTTGTAGCTTTTATGACACAAATACTGGGAAAAGTCTAAAATTTAAGAATTTCGAAACTTTTACTCTATAAAACAATAACCAGTGTTACATCCATTGTGGCCCTCCCGTCTCTAGGAACTTGAACGATGTTGTAGGTCTAACTTTTCGAAACACACGTACGTATATTTTTTCGAAAGAAATATGGTAACCTACCAAAATCGCGTGTATTCGCGAGGTCTCAGTTCGGGGCGAACCACTAGTATCATAAATGTCAAAGTTACTTAGACTCGATGTTTGTATGTTTGTTAATCATTCACGTCGAAACGGCGGAACCGATTTAGATGAAATTTAGTACAAAGATAGATTGTAGGTACCTGAATTGAGCTTTTACCTCGGTAAAACGCGAGCGAAGCCACGGGTGAATACTAGTTACATACTTATTCATTGTAAAATAATCTTAATTACTATTAGGTATGTTAATTTATTTACCTGCTTAGACTTACTATATTTGATGTTTTAAATAGTGCTTAAGGTGGGTGCTTTTTCATACACACGTATTTGCACAAATATGGGCGAACAGAGTATAATGTTCTATATGTTTATAATGTTTTCTTCAACCAAATAAGATTTGCTGCAAATAATGACCAATATAAAAGCCAACAACATTCATTTCAGTGTAAAATTATACTCTGTTTGCCCATATTTGTGCAAATACGTTTGTATGAAAAAGCAACCACCTTAAACCAAGTGTTTCATTACTTTCAGATTATTTTCTTGGTTGTATTAGCCACGACCTTCGCTAAAGAAAAAGGTAAAGACCAACTTTTTTAAATATATATTTATATATTGGATAGGTACCTACCTCATTATTAACCTACATAGGTAGGTACCTACCTATTTAATGCTAATATACTACCTACAACTTTACGTATATGTAGATAACCTTTCTCATTTAAGTACTGCCAACATACCATTATGTTTTACATGGAATCTGCCTGTGATCTTGAACAATATTTCTTTGTTTATTTCAATCGAGTATTAAAGTTTAATAGCTTATTTATTTAAATTACATGATTTACCTGCTCTACTTTTGGTATGTAAAAATAAAAAAACTAGCACACTTCAAGTTTCCCGATTCCCGGGAATTACCGGAAAACCTATTTTATAAACCCGCTTCCCGGGAACAAAAAAAGGTAGGTACCTAACAATGAAACCCTACCACTATTTGTTAATCAACTTTAGGTACCTAGGTATCTACCCAGTGGCGTAACAATAGGGTGGCAGGGCTGGCAAGGCCGACCCAAGAGGGCCCCGGCACAATAGGCCGCGAGCTCATTTGTTTTTTTTATTGTAACTGTGTATTTAATTTTATTTGAAAAGTATATTTTTCACGGTGCGCAGACATGGTCACTGACCGAGTTCCAGAAGTCTAAACTCAAGATTTGCTAGAGGGCATTGGAACGCAGCATTTTGGGTTACAAGAGAACCGACCATGTTAGAAACACCACGCTGCGTTCCCTGACCGGTATTGCCGACGTAGGTGACAAAACAGCCAGGCATAAATGGGACTGATCAGGGCACGTCAGTCGAATGCTTCCCAACAGGTGGGCCTACATCAGCACACCCTGGTTACCTGAAGGACGGCGACCTCGGGTTCGGCCGAGAAAGCGTTGGCGGGACGATCTTGTAAATTTTGAGAAGTGGGAAGTGGTGGGAGACTGCCAAAGACAGGGACAAATGGAGGAATTTGGGGGAGACCTTTGTCCAGCAGTAGGACAATATAGGTTAGGGAAAAAAAAATAGGTTCTGCTTAACAACCAAAGTGAGACTGGCCCATAACTAAATTTAAAAAAAAAAACGAATTTGCCATGGGCCCCAGATGGTATAGTTACGCCACTCTATCTACCTGTCTCTATAATAATCTAAAATCTTTCTTTTCAGTCAAGGCAGCGGTGAAACCTTCAGGGGCTTCAGGGCAATGTAAGTATTCATGAGTTCGATTACTTTCTTACTTAATTTGAAATGTCTTCAAAAGCTTGTACCTAGTCAAAGTACAAAAAGTAGGTAGGTACTAGTAGTTAGTTGTAAAGTCAAATCTTATTTGTAGTAGGGTAGTTTGTAGTTACCTATTGTATTACAAAGATACCACAGTAGTAGATATTAAACGCCTAGTAGCGCATATATACTTCCCACCCGCGTAATTCCACGACCTCTGTGGTGCGGCGGGCGATGGTTCGCTTGTGACGCAGGAGGTTGCGGGTTCGTTTCCCACCTATTTGTACGATCTGCAGATATTTGTTCAGGGTGCTCTGGGTATTTTCTATGTATAATAAAAAATATCTATCTATGTAATGTATTGTATTAAGTATATCAGTTATCTAGTAAGTACCCATAACACAAGCTCTGATTAGCTTGGGGCTAGATAATGTTGTGAGAAATGTCTAGAATTTTTAATTGAATAATATTAAAAAATCTCTTAAATTTCCTGAAAGTAGGTACCTATAGCAGATTTCTAGGAGGTACCTAAGTAAAACAAGTAGGTGAAAGGTAAGGTAGAGTCCGCGCCACGACCGAAGTCCGACGGCTTTTTGAGGAACTAACAGATAACAGAGGTAGATTTTCGCTTTTGCACTTTTGCGCATAGAAACTAGCGCTCCAGTCACCGGACTTCAGTCGTGGCGCGGACTTTAGCTCTTGAAGAAAAAATAATACAAGATAAAAAAGAAAAGATAACGTACCTAGTGATACGCATTTTTTAACGCTCCATTATTCCGGATAACATGTAGGTACCTACCTACTTACGTTTTCAGCTGAGAGAGGCTTACGAGCCTGTGACCATATTATATACCTACCAACTACTTGTATCCAGCACGAAAACTACCAGTAGGATTTAACTGACATATCTATTTCTGTACTTATCGAAGACTACCGATATTGTGCTACCGAGGTCAAATAATACCTGCATACCTACTTCATTAATATTTTAAATTCATTATACTTTTTTGTCTACAGCTTCCCCTCCCGGTCAAAAACAACCAAGTAAGTCATGATTTGATACCTCTGTCTCCTCCCGTTGATTTCGTGAACCTAAGGGATGGGCAGCAGCATCCACCTGAGCACCCAACACCACTAATCTGCTTTCCTGTCGTTATAATTATGGCAAATCCCTCCCATTGCATTCCATGAGGGGAGCCTCGTCCAGAAGTGGAAGTCTAAAGAGTGCTGATGATGATGATGACTCAATATCAATGATTGCAAGGAAAACGCGTCCTAAAGTTATATCATGAAATTGAGACATTGATTCCCGAAACTATAGGGACTGAGACAATTTTGTATTCGGTATTACTATAAAATGCTACCTAATTATATTACTAATTTTTAAGTAAAAATCATAAAAGTAAAAAAAAAACTAGTCTAAGTCTAGTTATTGGCAATAGTGAAACAGTCCTTCAATTGATATCGCTAAAACAAGTCGTAAGAGCCCTAAAATCCCGAAACCGTGTATAAGTACCTACCTACATTTACCTTATTCATGCTAGGTATTTTGTTTACAGCTCCGGTTCAAAAACAACCAAGTAAGTCATGTTTTTTTAAGTCCTAGGTTAGTACGATACTAAGGAACACAGGCATACCTATATTCACCTTCAGTTTTGCCGTAAGCGAGTCAAAACTGAAGGCGAATTTATGCCTGTGTTCCTTCGTATCGTATCTAACTCCTAAACTTTGTCATAGTTTATGCTTTAGTACTTACCTATTTATGTATCTTTTAAATTAAGTTAGTAAATATTGCGAGTCAAGCGAATGTGAGTAACCATCACAAACCTACCTTGGTTTTACGCGGTTACAACAAAATAATGAACTATGTAATGAACCTTTTTTATTAATAAACGTATCCGGGATATCTCCACGGGATCGAGGATTATACCGGTGAAACCGCGGGGCGCTGCAAGTCCCACTAATATCAGAAAAAGGTAGGGAAATTTCTAAATAGTCAAATTCAAAGTGAAATAAAGTAAAGTATAGTAAAAGTTTATTTTGACTTTAGGTTGTGGTACAAGCAATGCGGTCGTTTGATTACTCTCCGAAATACCACATTCTATGGGAAAGGCCTATGTCCAGCAGTGGACTTCTACAGGCTGATGAAGATGACGATGGTTGTTACTCGTTAGAAACTTGCTAAAGCTATGATTTGCCATAATAATTATGCCATTTTCATTTTCAGATTCCGGCGCTGCTCCCGTGGACCTTGATGCACAGGCCCAATGGAACAATCTATGTAAGTTAAAAAAATATGGATGTTTGCCGTAACGAATTCCATTTGATAGACACTCTCCGTCTCCTCCCGTGGATGTCGTAATAGCCGACTACGGTTTGCCACGGGCAAAAAATATTTCCATTAATACATTTTTTTAAAAAGTAGGTACAGTTCAACCAAAAAATGACATTTGTCAAAAAAAACAAGTTGATCTTAATCGACTCTATTTCCAACCAGGAACATTTTTCCCAAAGTAACATACCAAATCATTTCGTAAGTTTTGGGAATAATAAAAAAAAACCCGTACATTTTCTATGAAAAATTCAATGGTTCTTAATTTAAATTCGTATGTAACTACTTTTTTAAGTTGGTAGGCTAATTTTGAAGGCTTATGTCCCTAACTCCCTACCCATGTTCGCTCTAACGACAATGGTTTATACGTAAAAATGTCTTCAGACCAAATTAAAAAACATACCTACCTAGTTACTTGTTAGTAGCAAAACACACCATTTTATAGGTTAAACAAAAAAAATACTTGTTTGGTAAGTAAATAAATTGCTTTTAAATAAAAATGAAATCAGTAAAAATTGAATTCCTCAGATGTTCAAAGTGTAGACCATTTACTTGACTACACAGACTGGCACGCGTTAACACACTTTGCGTAGCAGCCCTTACCTTCATGTAATGCATATTATGCAATGCACTTAGAATGCCGTCTTTCAGTTCGGCGGGACTTTCGAAATGCCCAGCGCATACCTAATCTTTCAGGTAACCACATAGAAAAAAATCGCAAGGGTCCTTATTAAGCTTAGCCGCTGTTGATTCGTAAGAGACATTTTGGATATAAAATTTAAAAAAAATATTTCCCGACAATTTTTTCTAGCGGTATTGTCATTCAAACAAGTGGTATATCATTCTACCAATAAGGTTTAATAACAAATATCAATAAATAATTTTGCTTTCCGTGTTCGAATGGTACCTATGCATGACCTTGTAGCGGCGAATGGCGCTTCTTAGAAAAATTTATGGGAATTGTTTTTTTTTATTATTGCAAAAACTTACGATTTGATTTGGTAAGTTACTTTGGGGAAAGTGTTCCTGGTTGGAAATATAGTCCATTAAAACAAACTTATTTTTTTGACAAATGTCATATTTTGGGCGAAGCGTACTTTTTTTCAAAAATCTAAAAATGCCAATATTGTTTTCTACAAAATAAAACAGAAAGTTAAGTTTACAAAAGAAAAGGTAGCTAACCTTACGGGGACAAAAATTTGCCCCACCCTGTATACTGCGACTACCAATCCACATGCCAAGCGGGTATTTCCGTGTTGACAATCCGCCTGCCAAGCGGGTATTTCCGTGTTGACAATCCGCCTGCCAAGCGGGTATTTACGATCTCTGTGACGCGGCGGGCGAACGTTCGCCTGCGACGCAGGAGGTTGCGGATTCGATTCCCGCTTCGGAACAAATATTTGTGCGATCTGCAGATATTTGTTCAAGGTGTTGTGTGTTTTTTCTATAGTATAATAAAAAATATCTATCTATGTAATTATATTGTATTAAGTATATCAGTTGTCTAGTACCCATAACACAAGCTCTGCTTAGCTTGGGGCTAGATAATGTTGTGTGAACTGTCCAGCATTATTTATTACACACTTCCCGTAGTCCGTGCTAGGACAATGACATATATTTTTCCCAGAATCTTTATTTTTTTTCAGATAATAGTCCCTACCGTCGAGGTGGCTGGGGCGGCATATGAAAATCCTACACTTCAGAAGCATGAATAAAATATGTAGCCTGCTCTACCCCCTCTCTATATCGCTGACCCTATCTATAACTTCATTCTTTTATTTACATTTGTATTGTAATTTACTAGTTGCATATTCAGAACAAACACTATACCTACTATAAACTCCCTGTAAGAAAAATATACCTACTACATTGAGTAACTACAAGCATTGTTATAATTTGAAATAAAAGTTATTACTTACATTTAAAATTACACATTTACACACCATGGTAAAGACAAATCGATTGACACCTCATTTGCAAAATCGCTTCAGTGTCTGTAGAATTGTGAAGGTTACTTACAAACAATTAAAGACCCTAGACTCATAGGATTAAACTAATTACTTGGGTTAGGTATTGCGATTGTAATCTAATTATGTTCATTATGTTTAAAATAAATATGATTCCTTTATTTCTGGGTTTTATTAAAAACTGAATACTTGGGAGCCTAGGTAACCTTACAGTTTGATTTTACTTGAGGTAGACACAAGTTGTAAAAGGAGGAATTTAGGAAGTCTCGAAGGGGCTGCCATTTCACCCAACCTTTGTTTTGTAGGATCTCCTTTGACTGCTCCTTTCCCACGTAGTGAGGATCCTGAAACAAAGCAGAAAAATACATCTAAGTACATGTATGAAGACGTCTGTGACGCGGCGAGCGAGTAGCCGGCTGAGATACGAGAGGTTGCGGATTCAATTCCCGCTGCAACTAATGTTTGCATGATCTGCATTGTTCCGGGTCTGCGTGTTGTGGTACCATGGTACTTATAGTTCTGATACCCACGATACCAAATTTCACCGGAATCGGTTCAGCCGTTTCGGCGTGATTGAGTAACAAACAAACATCAACACAACAAAGACATCAATCCAAACATCATAACTTTGACATTTACGATATTAGTGGGATCGCTCGATTGCATTTATACCATAGTAGCGACTCGTACCGCACGCACGGGTAGTTACAGGATGAAAAACACCCCCCCCCCCACCTCCATTCCCCCCTCCCATGGTAGTCTATGTCACTCAGGGTGAAAGTAGCTTTCCAATGGTGAAAGAATTTTTGAAATCGGCACAGTAGTTTTTGCGTTTATTCATTACAAATATACACACACACAAAAATACAAATCATTCCTCTTTATAATATTAGTATAGATCGATAGTGCATTTAGCGCGCACAAAAGTCATGTTTATATGAAGGTACTAGGTACTTCAATCAAAAATGTTGTATGCACTGGCCGGGATGTTCTAGTACTAATTTTGATGAGCTGGCCGGGGTGTGCTATTACTAATTTTGATTAGTTCCTGTCTGTCCCCATTCGGGGACAGTTCACCTACAAATTACAGGACACTAACTCAACTTGACAGATGTCCCGTAAATAGGTACTTGGACAAAGTGAGCATAGTTAACAGAAGGTATGAAAATAATAGTCTGATGACGCACTGATTCTTACCACAACCAACAAACTGGGCTCGCTGCCACCGACATCAATGCCCATGATCCCTTTGGACGAGCAGTCTACATCTCCGCCCATCATCACAGGACTGCCAAACTCAACAAAATGAGTCACCAGTGTACCAACAATGGTGGATAACTCATCTCCATTGTTTACATGTAGGATTTTACATGGAATGTCATATAATTTGTCTATAGCAAGACAAACCTGAAAAATAGATTGTTATACCTGTATGATAAATTATAGGGGTCATCCATTTCAAACATTCTCTTCTCATTACTTCTGAATGATCTACCAGAGTCTGTGGCCGCTGCTGAAGTTATGATGTACGCTGATGATGTCGCCGCAGCGCCATCTATCGACCAACTCGAGCAAAATTTGAACACCACGGCTTCCCAACTAGCGGGGTGGTTTAAGGTAAACGGGCTCGTGCTAAACCTAACGAAGACCCACTACATCCACTTTTGCCTATCTGGGCATCAAGTCAGACAACTAGTGGTTTTCGCTGATGGTATTAAAATTGAACAAGCGGATCGGACGACCTTCCTGGGTTTCGAGATAGACCGTGGTCTCACTTGGGAATCTCACATAGATAAACTATGCGGGAAACTGGGCGGAGCGTGCTTCGCTCTGTGGCGGCTGTCTCTCTTCCTTCCCAGGGAGGTGGTGCGGTCCTGCTACTTTGCCACAGTGCAATCACTATTGCAGTATGGTACGGTCCGTACCGTACGGAGCTGTGGGGGCGCGCCGCCGAGTGGGAGCGCGCTTTCCGCATGCAGAAGCGCGCCATACGAGCAATCGTACGAATCCCGAGAGACAATTCCGCTCGACCTCATTTCAGGGAGCTGGGAATCCTCACGTTACCATCCTTGGTGATTTTTCAGGTGGCCGTACACGTGAGAAATAACCAGGATGCGTTTAAAAGAGTTGGTGAGTCACACACGTATGGGACGCGCCGTGCGGGTCAACTGGAAGCAGTCCCGCGTAAGTTGGCGAAATCCAACAAACTGACGCATGTCATGGGTCCGGCAGTTTACAACCGGATCCCTAAAAATGTCACTGAAGCTCCTAGTATCAGCATATTCAAGTCCAGGTTGAAGCGCTGGCTTATTGAGCAGACCTTCTACACTTTCGATGAGTTCACTAGCCTCAAATTAATCTAATTACCTAGGTAATCCTAGATGTGACATGTTTTTTGTTTATTGTATATTTGTTATTTTGATTTTGATTTTTGTTTTAAGTACGATGTGTACTTGTTGACTCATTTTGTGAAAATTATTTGTTTGACGTGTACCTTTTGTATGATTAAATGACTATCTGACTATCTGACTATAGGTATTTATGTAAAGTAACAATTATCTGTTATGAATAAATGAACTATGAACTAACTAACTATGAACAACACTATACAAGATTAACACTATACAATCCCCAAACTGACTAGTCCCTTTTTGGTCCTCACAATACAGGCTCGGCCTAATGTGAGGGCCATCGATAATACTTCACTTTAGAATAAGCAGTTGTCTCGTAGCTCCCGAACGGATGAACCGATTTGGTTTTTGTTTTTGTTTGAAAGGTGTATTTGTCGGGTGTGTTCTTAGCTATGTTTGATCAAAATCGGTTCAGACGTTTCATTGCGTTGAGGGATTTTTTAATTTTTACGAAATTATTTACTTGTTAACAGCTATTGTTAATAAATGTAATAGCTTAGTTAATATGTAACAGATTTTGTTAATGCTGTAAATAAAAATACATTTCTTTCATTGTTTTCTATTTCCTCCAGAATCATAGGACATAGGCCTCCCCCATAGAATTCTACAACAAATGGTCTTGAGCCATCTCCATCCACAAAGTTTCTGTGAACTTCATAATGCCCTTGGTCTATCGAGACAAGGGCCACACTGCCTCGTCCAGTTGGTAGTCCAGCAGTCCAGTTGTGGTTTGTAACAATAGACTGGTAGTATGATAATGTTCAGAAATTACTGCCTACTTTAATATGAAAATATCAGCACTTATAAATCTACTTTTAAAAGCCCAGGCAGGTAAGATATTTGCACTGTGCCTAGTCATGTTTTATTTATTCACCCTTCAAGCGCCAGCTCTTTTCTATAGCAGATATGTGTTCTCGCTCGTAGTACATACACAAAAATAACGTAACTATAATAGGATGTAGTATTTTAGTTGCTAACTAGAGAAATGCCTAGTCAATGGATAATTTTCCCATAAATACTTTAACAACCTGCTTGCACCCCTTAGGGGTGAATTTCGGACCCTTAGACCACAAAAGGAACATACTTCAGGTCTCTTTGACTTATGGTTTAGGCTGTGCGTTGATAGTCAGTTAGTCAGTCGGCCATGCAACAATCAATATATAGGTATACATCTTTGCATGACTGACTGACTGACCCACTCAATTTCTGACTGACTATCAACGCACAGCTTAAACCATAAGTCCAAGAGGTCTGAAGTATGTTCCTTTTGTGGTTTAGAGGTGCAGATCAGAGTGTACATAAGGAGGTGCTGAAGGAAAAGACTTAGAAATATTGTAACTATTTTTTTATTTATTTTTCATCCTATCGTTTAGTGTTTCTTTTAGCCATAAAGCCTTTTTAGCGTTGGGGTGTAGATAAGGGGGCGGAAGTCGGAACGGGAATTTTTTCTTTCTAAGTCTTTTTTCCTCAGCGCCTCCTTATGTACTTACACTCCAACCGAGGTGCACTTAGTAATAAATTCTCGAAATTCAACCCCTAACACGGTGCAGCGGGTGTTGAATGGTCACGCAGTCAGTCAGTCAGTGAGTCAGAGAGTGGTAATCGAGCTTTACATAATATAATTAAATAAATAATAAATAAATAAATTGATGTACCTCAAAGCTGCCAATCCATTGTGTTGATCCAATGAATGATTCTGGTTTGTCTTCTAACTGAACGAGAATTTGCTGGATTTCATTGATAGATGGAACTTTTGAATTACTCTCACAGTTGAAGGTCATCCATGAACATAACGTTTGCAAGGTTCTGTACCCGCAGCCCCATCCCTGGAGGAAAAAACGATAGCATGATCGGCGTTGAAGTTCAGTGTTTTCTTACAGCCTAATGCACTATAGGGTGAAGCTTAGCAAGTACGTTATAATAATTAAATTTACCCTGTCGTCAAATCCATCGCAGAGATAGTGATAATATTCATAATTTCCTGAAACTAGGTATATTTTTTCTTGATTTTCCGGCAATCCAGTGCCTTCGTGGATATTTTTTGTCAACAAACCTGACATGTTTGTTGATGTTTGTTTTTTTGACGTTGACACTGACTTGGCGAACTTGTTTGGAGCACTCTTCAGAAGCCATTAAAAGAAGAGATGACGGGGACACGGGGTTTGAATCTGCCATTTTTGAAAGAAACGTCGTCATTTTTATTTATTACATTTTTATGTGTTTTTTCAAGTTATTTCGTGTAATTTTAGTGGCATTTTAACCGGTGTCACTTGGATAAATGGCACATGTGTGATGTAGTGAGATTTAAGTGTATTACGTATCTTTGGAGATGGTGGATTTTTCCCCGTAAAAACACAGTTTTTCTGCCACTATTTAAACTGGGTTATGACTTGACGGGGACTCTTGACGACTTGACTATAAAAACATTTTTTTTTTTATTTTTATTTTTTATACTTCTGGAATGGCGGAGCAAGCAGATGGCCCACCTGATGTTAAGCGGTAACCTCTGCCTATGAACAGTGCATTACCTCATAGGTCACGTCCACCTAGGACGCGCCCTATGTGGCATTGCACTGCGCCCGCCACCCTGAGACATAAAGATGAAAAGTCTCATGTGCCTGTAATTTCACCGGCACCCTTACCCTTCAAACCGGAACACAGCAATGCGAGCACTACTGCTTTGCGGCAGAAATAGGTACGGTGGTAGTACTTCCCCGGACGAACTCTTTCACAAAAAAGCTCTACTAATACTAAAAAAAATTATATCACATTATTATATCATTATTATTATTATACTTATTTATTCTAAATCTCGTAAAAAAAATTATTATTATTATTATTATTATATCACTTGACATTGGCTAAATTGTCGCAAATAATGCACAGAAGCCATTACCTAAGATAAGAAGAAGAAGAAGAGATGACGAAGATCTAAAGCCACAGAAGACACAACCAAGACTCTGAATTGTTTGAAGTTCCTGATACCCACAGCACAAGAAACCTAGTGGGATCAAGAGCGTCAGGGAGCTGCCAGTGTGGGACACCGATCACGAATTTAATTTTAGAATCATTTTATCACCTGCCGCCCTATTCCCTAACTGAAAGTCACTCGGTGACTAACGTTTGACAGGAAGAATGATCATCAATTAAAAAAAAATACTATTAAGAATTGTCAATTGATGGTAATTTTACTTGTCAAACGTTGGTCACTGAGTGACTTTCAAGATAGGGAATAGGGGGGCAGAACTAGGTTTTATTTGTGATTCTGTGGCGCGGCGGGTGATTGTTCGTCTGCGACGCAAGAGGTTGCGGGTTGGATTCCCGCCTCGGAACAAATATTTTTACGATCTGCAGGTATTTGTTCAGAGTGTTCTGGGTATTTTCTATGTATAATAAGAAATATCTATGTTTGCATTGTAGTATGTAGGCACTTATATCAGTTATCTAGTAGGTACCTAACACAAGCTCTGCTTAGCTTGGGGCTAGATAATGTTGTGTGAACTGTCCAGCATTATTGATTTATTTATTTAAGTAAGTAATTAAAACATCTTGGTCATCGTCTTCCAATATCAATACCCAAATTAGGCAAATACTTACTTAGGTAAGTACCTATTAATAAAACGTTATTCTCTCTAAGGCTATAGGGTTGGGTGTAGCTGTAGGTAGATCGATAGTGTCATACCTACATAACACCTATCTTATCTTTTTTTTTTCTTCTTTTGTCTTCAGAGTGAGAATTCGTTTACGAATAAACCGGTCCGGGGGGGGGGGGACCGGAATTATGTGGGACTCGCCGCCCTGAAAAGGGCAGAATACCCACTAAAAACACACCGGTGTTCCTCTCGCGCCATGTTTGCCGGCGAAACGAAATCCTTCCGCAATCCTGCGCAGTGCATCCCCCTGGAAGGGCAACAGGCTGCACAGGCACGGCGTGGTGACCGCGGCAGCGCAGTTCTTGCACATTCACCGCAACATTCCTCCATCCATCACCTTTCATTCTCACTCACATCTCATGGCTTCATGGCCCTTGGCCCCATCCATAATATTTATTCTGTGCCATGGCCCACATCCGCCGCCGTTCAGGAACACCTAATTTACCTACCGTATGGGGATACGGTAGGTAAATTAGAATATCAAATTAAATTTTTATTTTAAGTCCATCGGTGCCTGGCGTATTGTATTTGTACCTAAATAAGTAGGTACGTGTACCTACTTTTGGTTTAGTAACAGAACGAGATCCTGGTGCTAACCTTTTTATTACGAAAACTCGCAGTCTGTGCAAATGTTTAAGTTTCAGCTCTAAGCATTATGTAATAGCTAGATATAAGTACCTAACTAGATTTTAACAGGAATCCATGAGGAAAATAATATTTGTTCACGCATTCGTTGTTAAAATTACTAAGAACTTATTTGCTCAGGTCGAGTCGGGTTATCGCCGCGCGCGGCGGCGGTATAAAAGACACTACTCTAAAAAGTTTCGGCAATATCGCTCTAGACTTAGCTTGTGCACATTTGTGAAATATTTTTTGACAATGAGGACTGTTGCGGTAAGTTAGCACTTCTTTATTTACCTAACTACTAGTTACTAACCTACCTAGTACCTAGAAATAACATAGAGGTATTGGTACCTATATGTACCTACCTACTAGGTAGGTCCTTACGGTCACATCCTTTTTTTTCTTCACATCCTATGGTGAATTCATGCCTATTTTTACCTGACTACAGCAAAGCCAAATAGAAGAGTTTTTTTAGCCGTCTATGTACCTACCTATGTATTTATGTCTGATGTACAATAGGTACCTTTGTATTTTTACGTACCTACTTAGCTATAGATATGTCACTGTAGCGCCAAAGGTGTCAATCGACTCGGCCGGAATGGCCAAACTGATCAAGGCATCACCGATTATAGACGAAGGGCGATTATAGGGTTTGAGTCCCGCTGGAACGGAATTTTCGGTTCTCCGTATGTTCTCCACAAACTTTGAAAAATAGCAGTGGTGTCATGTCAATCGTTCGAACTAAGTCTCGGACATTGAACAGAAGGTTTCCAAATGAAAGATCTGTAGAAAGATGGTATCCACCGGCGCTCATCTGAGTTGCTAGTGCACACAAATCCGTCCTCATCGTCAGCTCGTTCCATGGCAAAACTGGTCAAGGCAACGCCAATTATAGGCAAAGATGCGGGTTTCAGCCCCACTGGAACATTTAAGTTTAATCTTTGTAAAAAAGTATTTTCAACGGAAATAACTGACCTCGAATTAACTGACCCATCGAATGTATGAAATCTAAGTAGGCTTCCAAACATCTTTTTATTTCTTCTATCATTTTACTAACAAATTAGCCATCCATTTGTTTGCTGAGTAAGTACTAGATAGATACCTAATAAGTAGGTACCTACATACCGACATTATTTGTCCAGCCACATTTATTCACACGCTAAACAAATGTTTGTAAATTGCTCTCCAAACATTTCCGCCGAGTTATTTAAAGATGGAGCAATCATATAATGACACATCCTTGACACCAAAACGGAGATAACATTGTTATTGTAGGTACCTATGTAAAAAGTGCTTATTTTAACTCTACACAAAATAAGCTACGTCTCCTCCTCTCTTTTATAGCACACGAACGAACTTTTCTTCTAATTTTTATCATAAACTCCATAAAATGTGCGTCAGTTTCTTTTTTTTTTTTTTTTTTTATTATTTGGTAACCATATAATTTTCTAAGAAGTTAGCGCACAAGTGTCTAGACGGACTTCGTACGCGTGCAAAAGGGCTTACCAGTACACTCCTCCCTATTATTTTAAGTGTAGTAGGGTAGATAACCTAGATATTTCTAGAGGGTTGCATCAGGCAAAGGCATATCATATCCTTTCCTAAGTGTAGACTATTATTCATTGATTGACTCTATGATTCAGACAAACATACCTACAGCTACCTAGGTACCTTATCTTACTTTATCAACTCTACATAATCTTATCAGAATGGCTTCTTTCATAAAACCTTGCTAAAATCTGAACTCGATAAACCGGTACTGTTCATTAAATGTTTAATATTGCAAGTGAATTATGCTGATGTCGAAATTAATTAAATTGACGTACCTATGTATTGTGTAAATTGAGCTAAAATGAAGTGTGTCATTACTTTACAGATTATTTTATTGGCTGTATTAGCCATGGCTTCCGCTGAAAAAGGTAATGACAAATATATATTTTTTATTTCATGTTAAGGTGGTTGCTTTTCCATACTAATGTATTTTTCTAAATACGGGCAAAGAGAGTATAATTTTACACTGAAATGACTGTTGTTGGCTTTTATAGGTAGTTCTATTTAAGGTGGTCGCTTTTCCATACAAACGTATTAGCACAAATATGGGCAAACAGAGTATAATTTTACACTGAAATGACTGTTGTTGGCTTTTATATTGGTCATTATTTGCGTCAACACATATTTGGTTGAAGAAAACAGTGGATTAATAGCGAAAATAACATCGAAATTTTAGTTCATTTATGTCAGTGTGTGAGTGTACACTGACAGTGTCACACACATAGCCGCAGATTAGATAACAGTAACATGTCACTTACACGCGACGTTGTCAGCTCGTGACTTACGCCAGCTAAGCGCTGTTGCCGCTTCGATCTGTCATATCATAATTAGCTCGGATAGAAAATATTAGAAAAACAAACATTTAGGATTGGACATGTGTATGCGAATCAGCCAGACAGCCGGAGGCCGCAATGCATTGCAAGGTCTCTACATATGAACTTTGTATAAATAATGGGAGAAAATTAAATTACAAACAACTAGACAGAAATTACAGACAAATATAATATTATCTTAATTACGTAAAAATTAAATTAAATACTACTAGCTGATCATAATTACCTATATATTTACGCACAAGGTTTTTTGAACTGAGACCTCACGAATACACACGGTTTAGGTAGGTTACCTTATTTATTTCGAAAAAATATCTATGTACATCCACATGTGGTTCGAAAAGTTAGACCTTCAACGTCGTTAAAATTCCTAGAAACGGGAGGTCAACAAAGAATGTTATACACTGGTTGTTATTTTATAGAGTAGGTACCTACAAGTTTCAAGATTCATAAATTTTAGACTTTTCCCAGTATTTGTATCATAAAAGCTACAAACGTAAAAAAAACAGCGTTGTAGGATTAGTGGAAGTACCCTAGAGGTTTTGTTTTTTTACATTTTTGATTTACCCTAACATCTCAGAAACTAAAATAGTTTTGAAATGTCGAAGCGAGGAACTTTCATATGACACCACATTTGATCTGATATTCTCACTTTTTTTTACCTCCTCTTGGACCCCAATATCTCAACAACCCCCCGACCGATATAGCTCATAACCTTACCAACAAATTGTACCAATACTATCACCTCCCAATCAAATTTCATGAAGATCGGATTAACGGTTCGGAAGTTATGCTCGGACAAACATACATACATACATACATACAAATGCCAATTCTTCCAAGTTGAATCAGAGAACTCGCTTCGCTCATTCAATATTTAAAAAAAAAAAACATAGTATTGCCTTGTTTCAGTCGAAGTCAGTTCTGTGTAGGTAGGTGAAACTACAATCTTCAAACAAATTCGTTGAAATGATTCCTAGGGGTCTTATTCATTATAATTGCGAGTTAGGGTCTTCGGAAGGTTCAGATATGCAGGCCCAGGGTGGGTATTGAACATTTTGCCTCCTGCTTAGAAGACAAGAGTTCATCTTACTATGACATGTTATGTCTGTTCGTGTATGTCACAGCCACTTTTTTCCGAAACTATAGGATCTATGCTGTTGAAACTTGGTAAGTAGGTGTATTCTGTGAACCGCATTCAGATTTTCACAAAAAAATAGAAAAAAACAAAAAAAAAATGGGGGTTCAGTTCTAAGTATTAGTACTTAGAACTGAAACTCAATTTTTTTTTTCATCAAACCCGTTGGTGTGGGGTATCTATGTATAGGTCTTCAAAAATGATATTGAGGTTTATAATATAACTTTTTTCTAAACTGAATAGTTTGCACGACAGACACTTCCAAAGTGGTAAAAAGTCCCCCCCCCCCAACCCCGTAACTTCTAAAATAAGAGAATGATAAAACTAAAAAAAAAATGTACATTACCATGTAAACTTCCAACGAAAATTGGTTTGAACGAGATCTAGTTAGTAGTTTTTTTTTAATACGTCATAAATCGTAAACCATCCAAGAACTTTGATATTATGTTACTTGCTGCTACGGAACCCTTCATGGGCGACTCCGACTCGCACTTGGCCACTTTTTTTTTAATTTCCATAATATTATTTGCATGCAATGCATATCAGCCGGCCTAGCCAAAAGACATTCGCTTCGAAGCGATTCCATTCCTTTCTAGGCGCTAGTCCAGATGGTACGTTCCTAAGCACTAATTTATTACTAGTAGGTAATTGTGTTTATACTGTACTAGCCATTTCACCGCAGCTTGGCAAACAAACAAACAAACAAAACAACAAAGTTTACATATTTACAGGGAATTAATTTTGTAAAACTTAAAAAAAAACCGAACGAAATAAAACGGCTGAACCGATTTTGATCCAACAAAGCTAAGAACACTCCCGACAAATACACCTATCAAACAAAAACAAAAAACGATTTCGGTTCATCCGTTCGGGAGCCACGTTGGGACATACAGACACATACACACACACACAGACACGTCAAACTTATAACACCCCTTCGTTTTTCGTCGGGGGTTAAAAAATACAAAATAATAGTGAAGATAAATAAAAAAGCATAAAAAAGATAAATATTTTATACATAGTGTAATACAAATTAACAATCTTTTTTTTTAAGGAGAATTAGCCTTTTTGAAATGCAATCCTTTCCCTCATTGTCTCGCAAGTCGCAAAGGCCTCGAAATTAAAAATAATATAATTAATTTTTATTGAATGGGTTATCCTCTCTTTTAACCCCCGACGAAAAACGAAGGGGTATTATAAGTTTGACGTGTCTGTGTGTGTGTGTGTCTGTCTGTCCCATCGTAGCTCCCAAACGGATGAACCGAAATCGTTTTTTTTTGTTTGAAAGGTTTATTTTTCGGGAGTGTTCTTAGCTTTGTTTGATCAAAATCGGTTCAGCCGTTCAGCGTTGGGGTTTTTTTTTTAATTTTTACAAAATTAATTACTAACTCAACTATAATCTGGACCTCTTCAAGGCTAGAGTGAATAGGTGCCTTCTAGACCTTTGTGCTCCATCTTCGGCCGCATCGTCACTTACCAACAGGTGAGATCGTGCACAAACAAAGGTCTATCAATGTTAAAAAAAAAAAAAAAAAAACTTGTTGAAAATAGGGTCAACTGCGGATTTCCTCAATGAAGAATTGTTACTTCGTCGGCTTTATTTCTCAAACTCAAGACATCACAATAATGGAAATGGAGCGCGACGAATTATTCCCATTTGTCACACTGATCTGTCCCCCCTAAGGTGACAGTTAGAACAAAAAAGTTGGATCTGTCCCCCTGTTGCGTGATTGGGTGATGGCTGGTACATTTGCGTGTAATTTTAATTTTAATTTTAGATTATTGTATGGAACCCTTCGTGCTAGAGTCCGACTAGCACTTGGCAGTTTATTTTTTATTTTTTATGATACAAATTGGCAAACTAGCATACGGCCTGATGTGAAGTGGTCACCGTCGCTTATAGACACCGGCAACACCGGGGGTAATTGTCGATGCGCTGCCTACCCTGAAGGAATTTATGACCATTTTTCATGAAATAAAACATGGTTACGTACGACATGTACGACACGGGAAAACCTCAGATGGAAGCTCATTCCATAGTTTATAGGCACAGAATAAATAATAGTACTTTATGGGGAAGAAATGATCTCGAGAAACGAGTCGTTCGAGAAACCCAGGGTTCTATGATGTGCGGATGAGCTTTGTCACGGTGCCGGGAAGAGCGATGGTAAAATCTCGATGCGAGGATGAGATCGGAAAGCTCGTCAGAACATTCCCCGTTGTAGAGGCGGTAGATCACGCAAAGAGATCCGATAGCTCTGCGTTGGCTAAGCGGTTCTAGAGTATCGGAGAGCTTGGGGTCACCGATGATGCTAATGGCTCTTCTCTGTAAGGAGTCAAAACGAAGCAGCTGGTACTTGGGTGCCCCGTGCCATAGATGGGAACAGTTTCTACGTGCGGCCTTACTTGTGCTTTGTAAAGCAATAGCCATTTATGCGGCGTAAAATAAAGTTTCTATGTGCATTATATTATGGGGGAGGCCTATGCCCAGCCGTGGACTTCAGTTGATCTAAACTGAATGATCTATCAATAAAAGCTGAAAGTAAATAAATCTTTAGAAAAAAAAGCGGCCAAGTGCGAGTCGGACTCGCCCATGAAGAGTTCCGTAGCAGCAAGTAACATAACATAAAAGTTCTTGGATGGTTTACAACTTATGATATATTAAAAAAAACTACGTACTAGATCTCTTTCAAAACAATTTTCGTTGGAAGTTTACATGGTAATGTTCACCATTTTTTTTTGTTTAGTTTTATCATTCTCTCTCTCGCAAACTATTCAGTTTAGAAAAAAATGATATTAGAAACCTCAATATCATTTTCGAAGACCTATCCATTGATACCCCACACAGGTTTGATGAAAAAAAAATGTGTTTCAGTTTTAAGTATGGGGAACCCCAAAAACTTATTGTTTTTTTCTATTTTTGTGTGAAAATTAGTTTCGGAAAAAAGTGGCTGTGACATACACGGACAGACAGACATACATGACGAATCCATAAGGGTTCCGTATTTTTTTTTTTCGGAACCCTGAAAAACTACTTCATAGCTAGGAATTTATACCCAATAATACAACATAAATACATACATAGACACACGCCTTTTTCCCCGAAAGAGTAAGCAGAGCCTCTCATGTGCCTCTTTTCACTGTGGGTTGCACCATCGTGGGAAATACACGTGACAAGTGGTGAGCTCATCGCCGCCATTGCTTCCCACGACTGACTCTGCTAATGCTTTCTTCCAGTATAATACATTCCTGAAATAAGCTAGCAGTCAGGAACTACAAGCTAACTACAAGTCCAGGTATAAGACTTAATAAAATTAGTGTGCTGATGAAAATGAGCCTAAGCACGGCCAGTTTACTATTATCCATCGAGGAGTTCCGCTGTCCACGTTCCGTCTCCATCATCAGATCAGCTCGCTTTCACCATAGTATTGTACTGTCATCGGAACTAGATAGTTACGAGTATGCCAAATTTCAGCTCAATCGGATATCGCAGGAGACACCATTGTTGCCACCCGTGAAATATAGTAGTAGTAGAGCTTTTTTGTGTAAGAGTTCGTCCGGGGAAGTACTACCACCATACCTATTTCTGCCACAAAGCAGTAGTCCTCGCATTGCTGTGTTCCGGTTTGAAGGGTAAGGGTGCCGGTGAAATTACAGGCACATGAGACGTTTCACCTTTATGTCTCAGGGTGGCGGGCGCAGTGCAATGCCACATAGGGCGCGTCCTAGGTGGACGTGACCTATGAGGTAATGCACTGTTCATAGGCAGAGGTTACCGCTTAAGGTGGTCGCTTTTCCATACAAACGTATTAGCAGAAATATGGGCGAACAGGGTATAATTTTATACTGAAATGACTCTTGTTGGCTTTTATATTGGTCCTTATTTGCGTCAACACATATTTGGTTGAAGAAAACACTGGATTAATAGCGAAAATAACATCGAAATTTTAGTTAATTTATGTCAGTGTGTGAGTGTACACTGACAGTGTGACACACATAGCCGCAGATTAGATAACAGTTACATGTCACTTACACGCGACGTTGTCAGCTCGTGACTTACGCCGGCTAAGCGCTGTTGCCGCTTTGATCTGTCATCTCATAATTAGCTCGAATATAAATTTTTAGAAAACCAAACATTTAGGATTGGTCATGTGTATGCGAATCAGCCAGACAGCCGGAGGCCGCAATGCATTGCAAGGTCTCTACATATGAACTTTGTATAAATAATGGGAGAAAATTAAATTACAAACAACTAGACAGAAATTACAGACAAATATAATATTATCTTAATTACGTAAAAATTAAATTAAATACTACTAGCTGATCATAATTACCTATATATTTACGCACAAGGTTTTTTGAACTGAGACCTCACGAATACACACGGTTTAGGTAGGTTACCTTATTTATTTCGAAAAAATATCTATGTACATCCACATGTGGTTCGAAAAGTTAGACCTTCAACGTCGTTAAAATTCCTAGAAACGGGAGGTCAACAAAGAATGTTATACACTGGTTGTTATTTTATAGAGTAGGTACCTACAAGTTTCAAGATTCATAAATTTTAGACTTTTCCCAGTATTTGTATCATAAAAGCTACAAACGTAAAAAAAACAGCGTTGTAGGATTAGTGGAAGTACCCTAGAGGTTTTGTTTTTTTACATTTTTGATTTACCCTAACATCTCAGAAACTAAAATAGTTTTGAAATGTCGAAGCGAGGAACTTTCATATGACACCACATTTGATCTGATATTCTCACTTTTTTTTACCTCCTCTTGGACCCCAATATCTCAACAACCCCCCGACCGATATAGCTCATAACCTTACCAACAAATTGTACCAATACTATCACCTCCCAATCAAATTTCATGAAGATCGGATTAACGGTTCGGAAGTTATGCTCGGACAAACATACATACATACATACATACAAATGCCAATTCTTCCAAGTTGAATCAGAGAACTCGCTTCGCTCATTCAATATTTAAAAAAAAAAACATAGTATTGCCTTGTTTCAGTCGAAGTCAGTTCTGTGTAGGTAGGTGAAACTACAATCTTCAAACAAATTCGTTGAAATGATTCCTAGGGGTCTTATTCATTATAATTGCGAGTTAGGGTCTTCGGAAGGTTCAGATATGCAGGCCCAGGGTGGGTATTGAACATTTTGCCTCCTGCTTAGAAGACAAGAGTTCATCTTACTATGACATGTTATGTCTGTTCGTGTATGTCACAGCCACTTTTTTCCGAAACTATAGGATCTATGCTGTTGAAACTTGGTAAGTAGGTGTATTCTGTGAACCGCATTCAGATTTTCACAAAAAAATAGAAAAAAACAAAAAAAAAATGGGGGTTCAGTTCTAAGTATTAGTACTTAGAACTGAAACTCAATTTTTTTTTTCATCAAACCCGTTGGTGTGGGGTATCTATGTATAGGTCTTCAAAAATGATATTGAGGTTTATAATATAACTTTTTTCTAAACTGAATAGTTTGCACGACAGACACTTCCAAAGTGGTAAAAAGTCCCCCCCCCCCCAACCCCGTAACTTCTAAAATAAGAGAATGATAAAACTAAAAAAAAAATGTACATTACCATGTAAACTTCCAACGAAAATTGGTTTGAACGAGATCTAGTTAGTAGTTTTTTTTTAATACGTCATAAATCGTAAACCATCCAAGAACTTTGATATTATGTTACTTGCTGCTACGGAACCCTTCATGGGCGACTCCGACTCGCACTTGGCCACTTTTTTTTTTAATTTCCATAATATTATTTGCATGCAATGCATATCAGCCGGCCTAGCCAAAAGACATTCGCTTCGAAGCGATTCCATTCCTTTCTAGGCGCTAGTCCAGATGGTACGTTCCTAAGCACTAATTTATTACTAGTAGGTAATTGTGTTTATACTGTACTAGCCATTTCACCGCAGCTTGGCAAACAAACAAACAAACAAAACAACAAAGTTTACATATTTACAGGGAATTAATTTTGTAAAACTTAAAAAAAAACCGAACGAAATAAAACGGCTGAACCGATTTTGATCCAACAAAGCTAAGAACACTCCCGACAAATACACCTATCAAACAAAAACAAAAAACGATTTCGGTTCATCCGTTCGGGAGCCACGTTGGGACATACAGACACACACACACACACACAGACACGTCAAACTTATAACACCCCTTCGTTTTTCGTCGGGGGTTAAAAAATACAAAATAATAGTGAAGATAAATAAAAAAGCATAAAAAAGATAAATATTTTATACATAGTGTAATACAAATTAACAATCTTTTTTTTTAAGGAGAATTAGCCTTTTTGAAATGCAATCCTTTCCCTCATTGTCTCGCAAGTCGCAAAGGCCTCGAAATTAAAAATAATATAATTAATTTTTATTGAATGGGTTATCCTCTCTTTTAACCCCCGACGAAAAACGAAGGGGTATTATAAGTTTGACGTGTCTGTGTGTGTGTGTGTCTGTCTGTCCCATCGTAGCTCCCAAACGGATGAACCGAAATCGTTTTTTTTTGTTTGAAAGGTTTATTTTTCGGGAGTGTTCTTAGCTTTGTTTGATCAAAATCGGTTCAGCCGTTCAGCGTTGGGGTTTTTTTTTTAATTTTTACAAAATTAATTACTAACTCAACTATAATCTGGACCTCTTCAAGGCTAGAGTGAATAGGTGCCTTCTAGACCTTTGTGCTCCATCTTCGGCCGCATCGTCACTTACCAACAGGTGAGATCGTGCACAAACAAAGGTCTATCAATGTTAAAAAAAAAAAAAAAAAAAACTTGTTGAAAATAGGGTCAACTGCGGATTTCCTCAATGAAGAATTGTTACTTCGTCGGCTTTATTTCTCAAACTCAAGACATCACAATAATGGAAATGGAGCGCGACGAATTATTCCCATTTGTCACACTGATCTGTCCCCCCTAAGGTGACAGTTAGAACAAAAAAGTTGGATCTGTCCCCCTGTTGCGTGATTGGGTGATGGCTGGTACATTTGCGTGTAATTTTAATTTTAATTTTAGATTATTGTATGGAACCCTTCGTGCTAGAGTCCGACTAGCACTTGGCAGTTTATTTTTTATTTTTTATGATACAAATTGGCAAACTAGCATACGGCCTGATGTGAAGTGGTCACCGTCGCTTATAGACACCGGCAACACCGGGGGTAATTGTCGATGCGCTGCCTACCCTGAAGGAATTTATGACCATTTTTCATGAAATAAAACATGGTTACGTACGACATGTACGACACGGGAAAACCTCAGATGGAAGCTCATTCCATAGTTTATAGGCACAGAATAAATAATAGTACTTTATGGGGAAGAAATGATCTCGAGAAACGAGTCGTTCGAGAAACCCAGGGTTCTATGATGTGCGGATGAGCTTTGTCACGGTGCCGGGAAGAGCGATGGTAAAATCTCGATGCGAGGATGAGATCGGAAAGCTCGTCAGAACATTCCCCGTTGTAGAGGCGGTAGATCACGCAAAGAGATCCGATAGCTCTGCGTTGGCTAAGCGGTTCTAGAGTATCGGAGAGCTTGGGGTCACCGATGATGCTAATGGCTCTTCTCTGTAAGGAGTCAAAACGAAGCAGCTGGTACTTGGGTGCCCCGTGCCATAGATGGGAACAGTTTCTACGTGCGGCCTTACTCGTGCTTTGTAAAGCAATAGCCATTTATGCGGCGTAAAATAAAGTTTCTATGTGCATTATATTATGGGGGAGGCCTATGCCCAGCCGTGGACTTCAGTTGATCTAAACTGAATGATCTATCAATAAAAGCTGAAAGTAAATAAATCTTTAGAAAAAAAAGCGGCCAAGTGCGAGTCGGACTCGCCCATGAAGAGTTCCGTAGCAGCAAGTAACATAACATAAAAGTTCTTGGATGGTTTACAACTTATGATATATTAAAAAAAACTACGTACTAGATCTCTTTCAAAACAATTTTCGTTGGAAGTTTACATGGTAATGTTCACCAGTTTTTTTTTGTTTAGTTTTATCATTCTCTCTCTCGCAAACTATTCAGTTTAGAAAAAAATGATATTAGAAACCTCAATATCATTTTCGAAGACCTATCCATTGATACCCCACACAGGTTTGATGAAAAAAAAATGTGTTTCAGTTTTAAGTATGGGGAACCCCAAAAACTTATTGTTTTTTTCTATTTTTGTGTGAAAATTAGTTTCGGAAAAAAGTGGCTGTGACATACACGGACAGACAGACATACATGACGAATCCATAAGGGTTCCGTATTTTTTTTTTTCGGAACCCTGAAAAACTACTTCATAGCTAGGAATTTATACCCAATACAACATAAATACATACATAGACACACGCCTTTTTCCCCGAAAGAGTAAGCAGAGCCTCTCATGTGCCTCTTTTCACTGTGGGTTGCACCATCGTGGGAAATACACGTGACAAGTGGTGAGCTCATCGCCGCCATTGCTTCCCACGACTGACTCTGCTAATGCTTTCTTCCAGTATAATACATTCCTGAAATAAGCTAGCAGTCAGGAACTACAAGCTAACTACAAGTCCAGGTATAAGACTTAATAAAATTAGTGTGCTGATGAAAATGAGCCTAAGCACGGCCAGTTTACTATTATCCATCGAGGAATTCCGCTGTCCACGTTCCGTCTCCATCATCAGATCAGCTCGCTTTCACCATAGTATTGTACTGTCATCGGAACTAGATAGGTACGAGTATGCCAAATTTCAGCTCAATCGGATATCGCAGGAGACACCATTGTTGCCACCCGTGAAATATAGTAGTAGTAGAGCTTTTTTGTGTAAGAGTTCGTCCGGGGAAGTACTACCACCATACCTATTTCTGCCGCAAAGCAGTAGTCCTCGCATTGCTGTGTTCCGGTTTGAAGGGTAAGGGTGCCGGTGAAATTACAGGCACATGAGACGTTTCACCTTTATGTCTCAGGGTGGCGGGCGCAGTGCAATGCCACATAGGGCGCGTCCTAGGTGGACGTGACCTATGAGGTAATGCACTGTTCATAGGCAGAGGTTACCGCTTAACATCAGGTGGGCCATCAGCATGTTCCGTCATTCTAGTAGTATAAAAAACAAAAAACATTCTGAATGCAATGCTTGACTTGTTGCTGAAAATACCGAAATTGATATATGTGTGCCTATAATATTTGAGGAGTTCCCTCAATCTTCATGGATTCCATCATCAGAAAAACATTTTAATGAAAATGGCACCAATCTGGAAGTATATCATGTAATTTTTTTTCCTAATCGTTACGTAAATGGTATGAGGTAACAAACATAATAAAAAACTCTGGAATTGATAACCTCCTCCATTTTTTGAGGTCGGTTAAGAATCGAGTACCTACTTTTTGATTTGAAATAAGGACACACCACAACACTCACTTCACAAACATAATATTGGCTGAAGCAGAATCAGTGTATTTTGTAGATCATTACAAAAACATTTATAAAAAAAAAATAGTCTGGTATCGAACCCAGTACTGTGGGTTTAGTGTCGAGAGATCTAGTCACTGGTTCACAAAAAAAAAGTAAAAAAAAAATACAAAAAATATAGGCAGTATAGAATCGAACGCAGTAACGTGGGTTCAGAAGTTCTGAGTCGACAGTCCAAGCCGCTAGTCCAACTATTTTGAAATTCGCGCGCCGAAATTAGCTTATAGTTCTAATACAATAATATCCTTGACTGTGTGCGTGAGTAGGCTTTCATATTGCTCGGAATTTGCTCGGCACAAGTATGTTAAAACTAGAGACTAAAATAACCTGAAATATAGCTAGGTACATAGCAAATAAACCACCATTTGCGTGAACGTTAGTGTTATGACATAATATGCACATTTTAATTCATAAATACATAAAATACTTCAAAATTTGGCAACAGCGCCATCTATTGACGCTGTCGTGCCTAGCTGACCACGAGGAACAACCTTAACATCAGGTGGGCCATCAGCATGTTCCGTCATTCTAGTAGTATAAAAAACAAAAAACATTCTGAATGCAATGCTTGACTTGTTGCTGAAAATACCGAAATTGATATATGTGTGCCTATAATATTTGAGGAGTTCCCTCAATCTTCATGGATTCCATCATCAGAAAAACATTTTAATGAAAATGGCACCAATCTGGAAGTATATCATGTAATTTTTTTTCTTAATCGTTACGTAAATGGTATGAGGTAACAAACATAATAAAAAACTCTGGAATTGATAACCTCCTCCATTTTTTGAGGTCGGTTAAGAATCGAGTACCTACTTTTTGATTTGAAATAAGGACACACCACAACACTCACTTCACAAACATAATATTGGCTGAAGCAGAATCAGTGTATTTTGTAGATCATTACAAAAACATTTATAAAAAAAAAATAGTCTGGTATCGAACCCAGTACTGTGGGTTTAGTGTCGAGAGATCTAGTCACTGGTTCACAAAAAAAAAGTAAAAAAAAAATACAAAAAATATAGGCAGTATAGAATCGAACGCAGTAACGTGGGTTCAGAAGTTCTGAGTCGACAGTCCAAGCCGCTAGTCCAACTATTTTGAAATTCGCGCGCCGAAATTAGCTTATAGTTCTAATACAATAATATCCTTGACTGTGTGCGTGAGTAGGCTTTCATATTGCTCGGAATTTGCTCGGCACAAGTATGTTAAAACTAGAGACTAAAATAACCTGAAATATAGCTAGGTACATAGCAAATAAACCACCATTTGCGTGAACGTTAGTGTTATGACATAATATGCACATTTTAATTCATAAATACATAAAATACTTCAAAATTTGGCAACAGCGCCATCTATTGACGCTGTCGTGCCTAGCTGACCACGAGGAACAACCTTAATACTTTTGAACATTACGATTAATTATTTTAATACTTCTTTACCTAAAAGAACGTAGAAAAGGTTATCTATGTTATTGTTATTTGATGGAATATCAACAAATGAAGCGATAAGAATTGACATTCATATCACTTTGACTAGTTGAAAACTATTTGGTAATCTTTTTCGGGGTGAATTGAACCTGGGGTGACATGAACCTAACCCTGGAAAAGGAGTGTACCTAACGTTGCAAACATAGAGAACATTTTTACAATGGGAAAGTTGCAAATTATACCTATCGAAAATACAATAATATTAGTTATATTGAAAATACAAAAAACTTGAAAATGGCAAATGGTACAAGCCGTGCGACGCCAAACAAAAGAAAGAAAAAAACTGCATTATTTGTGTTTTTAAGTCAGAAATAGGTGGTAGTAGGTACTTCCCCGAGCGAACTCTTTCCCAGGAGCTCTATCTACTATTAGTATGAACATGATATTTTGATAGAAGGCTACTATTGGATTCAAATAAATAAAAAGTATTCAAGTTTAAGAGCATTCTAGAAACTTTTATGATAGGTATCTACTTACTACGAAAAATATCTACTAACATATGGTCTATTCCCGATGTCCACGTTATTTTGTCCACGTTAACGTGGACAGCGGGAAATCACAAAATCCCTTCCCGCTGTCCACGTAAGCTGTCCACGTTAGCTGTCCCAGTTAACGTGGACAGCGGGAAGTTCCTAATTCCCTTCCCGCTGTCCACGTTATCATACGATAATTATTAATGCTAGACCCAGCATTAATAATTATATGGCGGCAGTCACGTTAACTCATCATCATCATCAGCGGCCTTTAGACGTGTGCTGCTGGACGAGGCCTCCTAGAATGCAAGGGGGGGATTTGCCATAATCACCACTCTTGGCAGGCGGATTGGTGATCACAGTATCGGTGTTGAGTACGTACTCAAGGTGGACGCTGCACCCATCCCCGGTGGTCCTTTAGTCGGCTTTTTTTACATTTATGGGAGGAGATAGAGGGATTTATGCTAACACCACAGCACACTGTCTCTATTATAATCTAAAAATCTTTCTTTCAGTTAAGGTGGTGGAACAAGCTTCAGGGCAATGTATGTTCATTACTTCGATCTTTCGTTTTAACATCATATATTATTATGTATACCTACTTAATGCTTGTAGGTACTTCACTTCTATAAGATTTGCTATAAGATTAAACCTATTGTACTTACCTATTTTTGGTATAATAGTAGATAATATTTTTTCTTTTTGTTACTTACATAGGTATTTTATTTCTTACTCGTAATTTTTATTAATAATTTGTTTTTCTCCTTTTTCAGCACTCAACATTGTTCGTAAGTATATTATCTAGATAAGATAAGTCTCTAAGTTTAGTAATACTTATCTGCTTTACTTCCGAGAAAAAAAATATCAAAATCTCATGAAAGATCTTGTTGACCGAGCGAGCGAAGCGAGCTAGCCTTGCAACAACTCGCAAAATTTGCGTCCGGATGTACCTACTAGGTATGAATGTGGTATTCGCGTAGGTAGGTCGTAATTTTTAACGAAATCTTGACGAAACTTAATACCTATACAGGTTTTAAAATTGCATAGCATTTTTTGTAGTCGGCGATTTTTGGTTGGTGGGGTATTTCTCCCAAAGAGGGGGGAACTGTGCTACGGCGCCATTTGCCAGCTGATTTTGATAACATTTAGCACTATTTAGCAGAAATATTCGGTAGGTACCTAATCAATTCTAATATAAATTTTGAATATGAGCAAAATCGGTCGAGAGGTGGTCTAGATATACCTACAGATTGAGTTTTTTTTAGGGCCACTAATGTCTATAGTGAATTCCTTTTGTGATATCACGACAAATATGGATTTTCATACTAAAATTGATTAATCACGAAGAATGATCTCTAAATACCTACCTGCCTACAATGTTTGAATATCCAAGCGTGTTTGCGAATAAGTAGGTATTTCTTAACTAAGTAGAGGAAGATGTAATAAAATGGAAGGTTGTAAACATGATTTGCACATACCTATACCTACCTATAAGGAAGGCAGAGGTTACCGCTTACCTATCATGGATGCATCCGTATTGATCCCAGGAATTCATCCCACAAGCTAAAAGTACCTACCTACCTACTTAATAATAATATTCAGGATTCTGACCACGTAATTTTTGGAGTCCGCATAGATCAGAGCCATCTGCAAGTTCAGTTTGTAAGATTTCATGCTTGCCTAGGTAACCTATATTTACCTACCTATTTCTCTTTAGTGTTTTTTTCGCCTAGCCCTATTACATGCTATATTTTATATAAGTAGTTTTGCTTAGGCACAGAATAAATAATAAGATAATAGTACAAGTAGTTGACCGTACATAATCTTGAATTTTCTTCTGAATAGTTTTTTTTATTTCAGCTGACTCAGCGTTCTACCGTCCGTCCGCGGGACCTGGGCAAACTGTCATCCAGAACCGTAAGCACAATTTATCGTTAAAACACCCCCAAACACATACATCTTTACACCATTTTTATAGCTAATTTAACTTAGCATAGCTTCATGTACCTACATACTCATACCTACTTGTAATTGTGTATGCTTGTACCTACTTATTAATTAAAATATGTTTTATTTTCAGCTGATCCTTCCTTCTACCAGCCGTCAGCCAGTAAGTACCAGTCCTTCGTTACTGGCTAACGTATGGAAGAGACTCTCCCGAGATCAAATAATACATATCTATCTAAATACCCTACCTACTTCAAACAGTGTTTTTTTGCTTACAGATCATGGTCAACAACAACCAGGTAAGTATTTTTTTGTTGTGGTTCCTTACCATAAGAGTTACCAACAGAACCGTTGTAGGATCAATCTGTCTGTCTGTAAGTATGTCTGTGTTTCAAGAACCTTTTGTCAGGAACGGCTGAAGGTGTAACTTGAAATGCAAAGGTCTGTGAGCTTAAAATGTCGTTAATTTCACGCTTGTAAGTTGTAACACAATGCATTAAAAAGATATGGCAATAAATGACCAATTTAGTATGGAAATCGCGAAAATTAATAACCTCTGGGGTACCTACTTCCAGTAACCACGCAATTCTAAAATTTAGAATGCGACGAGGCTTTGTGACGCAAATAATGGAATAAAACGAAAATTGAGGAATTCTGACTTATTTAGCCCTAAAATACTTAACTGATGTTTGTAGAACAAAACCGGCAAAGTGCGAATCGGACTCGCGCACGAATATTTCCGTAACATTATTATAAAAATGGCAAAAAAAAACACGTTTGTTGTATGGGAAAGTAGATAATAGTTTTATTTTAATTAATTATTTATTTTGAAAGTGAATATATAACTAAATATTCTGTGAATATTTCAAGTTATTTTTTTTCTCGTTTTATGAGCAAAAAAAACAAGTTTGTTGTATGGGAGCCCCATTAAATATTAATTTTATTCTCCGGAACCCTAAAAAAATTCAAATACCTAATAAGAATAAGAACACATTCTTATCACACACCCACTGTTTGTATACATAAATAAACTAAAAAAAAAAAACAATCCCCCCTTAAATAGAGACAGTAAGAAAAGTGTCAATGGTGTGTCCATAGATAAAGTTTATGTTATAAGTACATAGTATTATTTTATCTGTGTTATAGGTAAGTCTAGGACAATCTTCCAGCAATATTTATTTTATTTATTATTCATTTATTTTCAGGTTTCGGCCCTACCTTCGTGAACAATGACAACGTGGGCACTCCGCCGCCCTACCCCTACAAACAACGTGAGTTCAAGAATAAAATAATAAAATAAATAAATAATGCTGGACAGCTTACACAACATTATCTAGCCCCAAGCTAAGCAGAGCTTGTGTTATGGGTACTAGATAACTGATATACTTAATACAATATATAACATAGATAGATAATTTTTATTATACATAGAAAATACCCAGAACACCCTGAACAAATATCTGCATATCGCACAAATATTTGTTCCGAGGCGGGAATCGAACCCGCAACCTCCGGCGTCGCTGGATATTTGTATGTTTTAGTGGCGACTGGTACCACGTGAAATAGGGAGTAGTTCCTGTTTGATCCATTGAGATTGATCTATTGTATTTTGATCGTCCTGTTTGATCCATTAAAATATTTAGGCAATTTTAAAATTCTTGTTGGATCCCTTGTCGTTTTGTACTGCGGTCCCAGTTGCCTCGATACTTTATTTAATGTTTAATCTTCAGACTTGTTAGTAAGATTCGTTGGTATAAGATTTTTGTCCTGGCTGCTAGCTTATTTAGGAATGTAAAGCGTTAGCCGAGTCAGTCGTGGAAAGCAATGGCAGCGATAAGCTCACCACTTGTCACGTCTACATCCCACGATGGTGCAGCTCACGGTGAAAAGGGGCCCATTTGAGGCTCTGCCTACCCTTTCGGGGAAAAAGGCATGTCTATGTTTGTATATATATACAGGATGTGGCAAATTTTTGGCCCCTTAAGTGTAGCTACCTTTTATTTTGTAGTTAGAAGGTTTTGTTCTTAGAAACCTTCTGCTTTATTTTGAAGAAAAAAATAATACCATTTTTTTTTTGTCACCATAATATTATTTTGTCAGCGGAACTTGACAGGCATGCCAAATTTCAGCTCAATCGGATACCGGGAAGTCACCCTTATCGCCACCCGTCAAATTCTTATCATTGAGGAGTTCCGGTGGCCATCTGTGGTCTTTTTCATCAGTTCCACTTCACCAAATGGTAGTTTCTGAATGCACATGCTTGACTTGTTGCTGAAAATCAAAATCGCTATAAGTGTGCCTATAATATTTGAGGAGTTCCCTCAATTCCTCATGGATCCCATCATCAGAACCAGATTTTGATAAAAATAGGACCAATCTGGAAGTTAATCCATTCAAATAAAAAAAAGAAATCCAAATCGGTTCATAGATTACATAGATATAGGTAACAAACATGAAGTAAAAAACAAAAAAAATAGTCGGTTTTTTCGAAGATAATTATTTTTAAGTCGGTATAAAATATGGCTTTACTATTTGTTCGCAAGACGGGAAAACTGAAAAAGTTGACAAAAAGAAGTACCTACCTTGTACTTATATTTATTCTGTGCCTACACACACAAAAAGTACATACTTTCCGTAGGCAGTGGTAGCACAATTGCCATATTTTTATACCAGTTTTTTTTTTCAGGTGATAACCCCTACGCTCGAAACGGCAAATGAAAATCCAACACTCCAGAAGCATGAATAAAATATGTAGCCTGCTCTACCCCCTCTCTATGTTGCTGACCCTATCTATAACTTCATTCTTTTATTCATACATTTGTATTGTAATTTACTAGTTGCATATTCAGAACAAACACTATAGGTACCTACCTAGTTACTATAAACTCTCTGTAAGAAAAATATACCTACTGCATTGAGTAACTACAAGCATTGTTATAATTTGAAATAAAAGTTATTACTTACATTAAAAATTACGCATTTACACACCATGGTAACTACAAATCGATTGACACCTCATTTGAAAAATCGCTTCAGTGTCTGTCGAATTGTGAAGGTTACTTACAAACAATTAAAGACCCTAGGACTCATAGGATTAAACTAATTACTTGGGTTAGGTATTGTGAAAATATCGAGGGGCGGGCGGGGGGGGCTGTTTTTCACCGGGGCGAGTCGCTAGTTGATAATATAGGTATGTTAAGATAATGAAAAAGCTAAGTAGTTTAATTTCTTGCGTAGAAGTTGTGGGTAAGTAATGAAGCTTGTTGCGTTTTGTTACACGCAAATGCCAAAGTTGATTTATCGAATTATTTAGAAATAAAACATTTGCTTTCCAATTTCTAAACATATACAAGTTCTTTAGTAAAATTGGACACAAAAAAACATTTAGAACAGCTAATTACTTCGATGAAACTTCATTTATTTTTGACCTGGGTCAGCGGTTGCCCACCTCCTTTATTTGTTACAATTCAAGTTATTTTTCAAATTTTTTAAAATAAGATGACATGCTTTTATAGATTACAAGCAGAGCCCCCCGGTTTCACCCGCGTAAGTCTCGATCCCGTGGGAATATCGGGATAAAAATGTGCCTATGTGTTATTCCGGGAGCCTAGTTATCTCCATTCCAAATTTCATCCAAATCCATCCAGTAGTTTTTACGTGAAAGAGTAACAAAGATACATCCTTACAAACTTTCGCGTTTATAATATTATTAGGAAGTAGATCTGTATTATGTAGATTAACCATAGACGTTGAATTTTCGATCTCTGAGATTAACCATAGACGTAATATTTTCGATCTCTGAGATTAACCATAGACGTTGAATTTTCGATCTCTGAGATTAACCATAGACGTTAAATTTTTGATCTCTGAGATTAACCATAGACTTAGAATTAACAATATCGTTCTGTAGATTTTTCGATAAAGATCGTGGAGAAAAAAGTTTTTAATGAAAAGTGCATTATCACATAGGTCACGTCCACCTAGGAAGCGCCCTATGTGGCATTGCACTGCGCTCGCCACCCTGAGACACAATGATGAAAAGTCTCATGTGCATGTAATTTCAACGGCAACCATACCCTTCAATCCGGAACACAGCAATTCGAGCACTACTGCTTTGCGGCAGAAATAGTACTTACCCGGACAAACTATTTCACAAAAAAAGCTCTACTACTACTAGAATATACCCCTTTGTCTACTGTGGATGTCGTGAAAGCCGACTACACCAGTGGACGGAGAGCAGCATCCACCGGAGTCCTCAACACCAATCCGCTTGGAAAGCGTGGTGAATATACCAAATCCCCCATTGCATTAGCTACACGTGGGGAGGCCCGGTCCAGCAGTGGACGTCTCGGTTGATGATGATGATGATGAGGTAACGAAATGATAGTTCCAGTCCAGCACAAGTTGCAACTCAATTTATTATTATCACATGAACTTAAACTCTATCTGTTGTCTGTGGTCCGTTGTCTCTGATACCATGGTCTAACGCTCGGTGGAAGGATCAGCTCTTGCCTCCGATGTCCTGGAGAGTCTTTGCATCGGGAGCTTTGGGCGGGTCGGGGAGCTTAGGCGCCTCTGCCTTCGTGGGCTCGGTGGGATTGAGGCCCCCGGGCAGGTCCACTGTGACCACAGCTGAGACCAGCACCAGCATGCATACGAGGACCTGGCGGTGAGACTCATTTTACTGGTGTCGGAACGAAGGTGGTATGTTAATAATAGTAAGTCTGTACCTACCCATTAGTTTTTAAGATGCTATGTTAAAATTTTAAACCTTTTTTTTTTTTTGAAATTTATAAATTTTTGAAATTTTTATTCGTTGCGTTACATGCTCACTCAGTAACAGTAAAGGTATAAGGTAGGTAGTAGGGTTTTCTATGTATAATAAAAATATCTATCTATGTAATATATTGTATTAACTTATTGATATTAATACAGTAATTACTTGAGGATGTAATCTAAATAAATCATAGACTAGTAACACGATAGGTGTAATTTTTCACGATAGCTTTATTTTTGAAATTGGCCCTCCTAAATCCCGATTTAGGTCCCTCCTTCGACTAGAGAAAATATTAAGCGTATTTTTGTATACTATTCAGTAGGTAATCACATTACTTAGATAAATTAAAGATTATTTATTTTTATATTTGCTACTTTAGAAGCAAGACGAAGTTTTATCATTTGTCACTTACGTCAGTTACTTCCTAGCAGCAAAAATCTATAACTCCTCTCTTTCCGAGTTCAAATAAGTAATAGTGCTGTCACTTTCATGCAGCTATTGTTTTCTTGCTAGATTATTTTCGATATTTTAACATATCGTCTTAATGTCATGAGACATTAGTATTGTGGTGGATAGTCCCTAATCAGCGCGAAATACAATTGACGACCTCTGTAGCGCGTCAGACGAGTAGCTGGCTGAGATGCGAAAGCTTGCGGGTTCGATTCCCGCTGCAGGACAAATGTTTGTATAATCTGTAAATATTTGTTCCGGGTCTGGGTGTTATGGTACCATAACATTGTAACTCATAGTTTCTGATATACTGGGAATCCTAGAGTGGGATGCAGGACTATGTAAGTGACTGTTGGGTGTTATAATGGACCTCTGTGGCGCGGCGGGCGAAGCGTGGCCTGCGTCGCATGAGGTTGCGGTTTCGATTCCCGCCTCGGAACAAATATTTGTGCGATCGCAGATATTTGTTCAGGGTGTTCTGGGTATTTTATATGTATAATAAAAATATCTATCTATGTAATATATTGTATTAAGTATATCAGTTATCTAGTACCAAAAACACAAGCTCTGCTTAGCTTGGGGCTAGATAATGTTGTGTGAACTGTCCAGCATTATTTATTATTTATTATTTATAATGTCATGTTATGTACCTAGGTAATTGTGTTTTTTCTCATCACAGCTCATCAACACTTCAAATAAAAAACTGATATTGCGAAAACTTACAGGTAAAATATAGCTAAACGTAATTAATAGGATCACGTGTGTTTGTGAAGGTCATGAATACTGTTCGTGTTCCGGCGGGGGCCTTAATTTATTGACCCTGAGGTGTTCCGTGACTAAAGAAAACTAAAAAGTTATAAGTCAGTGTCGGACGGCCCAGCGTATAATATTATTTATTATTATTATTATTTATTTATTTATTAAGAAACAAGATACACAAATATATTCTGTGGTATTACAAAAAACCTCTTGACGACCTCTGGGGCGCAGGTTAGCCTGCGACGCAGTAGGTTGCGTGTTCGATTCCCGCCTCGGAATCAATATTTGTGCGATCGCGGATATTTGTTCAGGGTGTTCTGGGTATTTTCTATGTATAAGTAATTAGAAATATCTATCTATGTAATATTATCGTATTAAGTATATCAGTTAGCTAGTACCCATAACACAAGCTCTGCTTAGCTTGGGGCTAGATAATGTTGTGTGAACTGTCCAGCATTATTGATTTATTTTTATTTAATAACAAGTAATTAATTTTGTAAAAAAAAAACTCTCAACGCAATGAAACGGCTGAATCAATTTTGATCAAACATAGCTAAGAACAATCCCGACAAATTCACGTTTCCAACAAAAAAAAAAACGAAATCGTTTCATCCGTTCGGGAGCTATGATGCCACAGACAGACACACACACAGACACACACACACACACACAGGCACGTCAAACTTATAACACCCCGTAGTTTTTGCGTCAGGGGTTAAAGATAAAAAACTACGTTCTCATCCGTCATTTATAAATTCTATAAGTCCTCCATCTACTCTGTTCCATTGAGGTATTTCCCACGGCATTACCATAATAACTCAATTCACGCATTATTCATACAAAGACGCAAATATAGTGACTGCATTAGAATCCTGAGCGACGCGAGTGATTCATGGCCTTCGATATAAATCCGTTTTATTCAAGAGTTGCATACTATAGGTACCTAGAACCCGCAACCTTGCCTGTGATCGGCAATGCCTTTACCAGTTCGGCCATAGGACACTATGACGCTGAAGACGAAATTTGTGGGCGCTATCAACTCGGCTATAGCGCCGATGGGAGCCATCTACAGGTGTTTCATTAGAAACCAAGGCAAGGTTGCAGGTTCGAGTCCCGCTGGAACGGAATTTTTGGGTTACATATAAATTTAATGTTATCCATTATTATTGTGGTTTACACTTGAAAAATAATATACTATGATGATATAGCAGTGGTGTCATCTCTTGACAATGTTTCAAACTATTTTCGGACTTTGAACAGAAGGTTTCTAATGAAACACCTGTAGGTGGCTCCCATTGGCGCTATAGCCGAGTTGATAGCGCCCACAAATTTCGTCTTCAGCGTCATAGTGTTCTATGGCCGAACTGGTAAAGGCATTGCCGATCACAGGCAAGGTTGCGGGTTCGAGTCCCGCTGGAACGGAATTTTTGGGTTACATATAAATTTAATGTTATCCATTATGTGTGGGGTTTACAATTGAAAAATAATATACTATATAGGTACCTACTTTATACCATGACTACGAGAAAAAGAAAGATCTAAGCGAAAAAAGCGATCACATCCTTCTGTTTTATGGCATATTGAACCCTGAGCGTAACGAGGGACTCTTAAGCGAGGGAGTTATATAGAGTCCTGAGTGAAGCGAGGGGTTCAAGCTGCCCAAGACGAAGACAGGCTTTATTCCAGAGGAGCATACTCTACTTTTCACACCTTCTGCGAGACAATAAAAAATCACTGCAAAACACAGCACGAAACACCGACTATTATATATTCTGTCGTTCTACTCACTATAACAAACCGTCACATACATTAGACATGATCCCACACTAGGATCCCCTGTGTCGTGGGTATCAGGAACTACGAGTACCATGGTACCACGACACACAGACCAGGTACAAATATTTGCAAATAATACAAATATTTATCCCGCAGAGGGAATCGAATCCGCAACCTCTCGTATCTCAGCCTGCTACTCGCCCGGCACGCCACAGAGGTCTCCAAACAAATAGACAATTAATGGCAATACTAATGCGTTATGCCAGATAAGGGCCAACTCTCGGGTCACGCATCGCTTCGACAAGACGCCCTGAAATAATTTTGAAAACGTGAAGGGCGCCGGGACCTATAATATTAAATTAATTTCAAAAGCATTAACTTTTTGCTCTGACTGTACTTACAATGCACGTTTGTTCCAACAAAATAGAATGGGCCACGTAGTCAACTAAAAACTACTTATTTTGGCTATTAATATCCTGGCCCAGCGTCGTGGGCCACGTAGTCAACGAAAATAATGAAAAATGGGACGCGCCGTCTATGGGCCGCGTGGGCCAGGCTGTCAACACCCCGTCTAGGTCCGCTACAGTTTAGCTACAGTTAGGTTAGCTACAGTTTAATAATTCTGGACTTACCAAGAAACGCGACATCTTGACTTCCCGGAGTGCTTTCCTGACTGACGCATTATCCAGCAAGATAATCTTTTTATACATTCAAGACATAATTAAAAGGCATTGTTCTAATAATCGTCTCACATGTTTCAGAAGACGACAATTGTAATAATTGATATTGTAACAATAAAATGATTAAACTTATTACCTAATTGGATAATCAATAGGATGTCAAGTGATTGAGGGTCTGTTTAATTATAAATAAATAATTAAATAATGCTTACAGTTCACACAACATTATCTAGCCCCAAGAGCTTGTGTTATCGGTACTAGATAACTGATATACTTAATACAATACATTACATAGATAGATATTTTTTATTATACGTAGAAAATACTCAGAACACCCTGAAAAAATATCTGCAGACCGTACAAATATTTGATCCGAGGCTGGCATCGAACCCTCTAGCTCCTGCGTCGCAGGCGAACCTTCGCCCGGCGCGCCAGAGAGGTCGTTGAGAATTATAACAAATAATTATTTTTGTGAAAAATAAAAAACCGTTATAATAACCTAAAAAAAGTACATACGTACCTACCTATGTTTGTATAAATTATAGATTTGCGATAATTATGTTCATCAAAACAGTTTATAGTCTGTTGGTGGAATAGTTACCAAAAACTACAGTCTCACAAACTTATCTGACCCGGTGACGTCGCTGTTGTCGAATTTAGTGTTGCTGCTAAATGAAATAGGACTTTTAGGGCAAGGTAGGGTAGAGTAAAATAATATTGACTAATTTTTATCTTTAAAATTTAAGTCATTACAACATGAAGCAATTGAAACACAATAATATACGTATGTACGACATTTAGTTCCAGTTTTGGCCACCGGGTCAGATAAGTTTGTGGCACTGTACCATATATTACTATCGTTACAGATTATATATTCGATTTGACTAATGTTATCGTAAAATAAGAACTTTATTTGTTAATAATTACGTTTATAATTTTTGATGTAATTTATCATATTTTCTGCAATAAGTATTTCTATGTGTATAGAATAAAGATTAGTGGTTATTATTTTAGTATTGTTAAGGTGGATCCTCACGCTTGCGGCGCGAAATTCTTTTTTTTTGTGTTTTTTGGCCATTAAAGTAAAAAGTAAAGTAAAGTAAAAGTTTATTTTGATAAAAACCATACACGGTACAAACCTCCTAATTCTCGCGAACTCAACTTTCGCTATCTGAAAAATTGTTGATGAGCTGTAATGGGCAAAAAACACCAAAAAAATTTAATTTAGCGCCGCAAGCGTCAGTATTATCTAAATAACGTAGTACCTTTTAAAATCCCTAGTATAATCATATCTAAATTCAATAATGACTATTTGAAGCATAATTTGTTGCAATAATTACCTTTAAAAGTGATAATTACAAAATTATTTGATGTGGTTAATGTTGGTAGCAATGATAGGATTTTTAAGTAGTAGTAGAGCTTTTTTGTGAAAGAGTTCGTCCGGGGAAGTACTACCACCATACCTATTTCTGCCGCAAAGCAGTAGTGCTCGCATTGCTGTGTTCCGGTTTGAAGGGTAAGGGTGCCGGTGAAATTACAGGCACATGAGACTTTTCATCTTTATGTCTCAGGGTGGCGGGCGCAGTGCAATGCCACATAGGTTGCGTCGTAGGTGGACGTGACCTATGAGGTAATGCACTGTTCATAGGCAGAGGTTACCGCTTAACATCAGGTGGGCCTCTTGCTTGATCCGTCATCCAAGTAGTATAAAAAAAAACAAAAAAAAACCTGAATTTGTTGACGACCACGAATAACTAAAACATCGGTCAGTTTCTCTGGGGGCGAGCAACAAATAAACAGGTATGATATTATCTAGTTATTTTTGGTATTTTAGTTAGCTGATTTATCTATGTTATTGCTGTATAAGATATACAATACCTAGTTCATTGAGTGGTTTAATGTGTAAATGATTGTGAAATAAAGTAGGTAATTCAAATCTTCTATTTCGTTTAGTAAAATACTACCTACCTACCCTATCAATTTTAAAAACTGGTATGGCCCATCCCTCGATTTGTGTTTTCTAGCAATTAAATAACCTTGTAGTGCAAGTAGTATTCTGGGGGTTTGCTTTGTTTAATAAGAGGTACTTAGAACATTATTCCGTAAGGTAGAAGGTTTTAGGTAAAGTTAGGTAGGCCAACCTTAGAGACACTGAGTAAGTTTAAGTCCCTTTTCTATCACACGCATCCATAGAAACCAGTTCTTCAATAAAAAGCGGCCAAGTGCGAGTCGGACTCGCCCATGAAGGATTCCGTAGCAGCAAGTAACATAGGTAGTATATAAAAGTTCTTGGATGGTTTAGGATTTATGACGTCTTAAAAAAAAACTACTTACTAGATCTCGATCAAACCAATTTTCGGTGGAATTTTACATGGTAATGTACATCATATAATTTTTTTTAGTTTTATCTTTCTCTTATTTTAGAAGCCCGTAGGTGATGATACATTTTAGCACTTTGGAAGTGTGTCTGTGTGGAAGTGTGTTTGGGCTCATTTTGTGCAGCTAACGGTTCAATAGTGCAACTCAGAATCCAACGATACCGGGTTCGATCCTAGGCTCCGCACCAATGACTTTTCTAAGTTATGTGTGGATTTCCATCGCTCTGTGCTTCGGAGGGCACGTTAAGCTGTCGGTCCCGGCTGTTATTGATTAATAGCAGTCGATAAGCCATGTCAGAGGCCTTCGGGCGGCTTGACAAACTCTGACACCAGAGGTCAGCACTACCTCATACGAAACGACGACGACGATCATGATTATCATCATCAGTAGGATGTAGACTTCCAAATTCCAAGCTTGTTTACAAAAAAATAAGTTTTCAACAAAAGACATGTTTTTACTTATGTCCTTAGATTTATTATATTTTTTTATCTATATTAAGGAAGTACATGGACTGCTGTCAACTTGTTGTCTTGGACCATGTTAGATATACCTAAGTATAAATCTAGTATCCATAGTCTTTGTAACCACCATGGTGATGACTGTGAATGTAGCCATCAAATTGACCTGGGCCAAATCCTCCGTGTCCTCCAGGTCCAAAACCACCTTGACCTCCATGTCCAAATCCACCTTGACCTCCCGATCCAAATCCTCCTTGATTACCGGGGCCAAATCCACCTTGTCCTCCAGATCCAAAATCTCCTTGACCTCCCGGTCCAAAACCACCTTGACTACCAGGGCCAAATCCTCCTTGCCAACCAGGGCCAAATCCACCTTGTCCTCCAGGTCCAAAACCCCCTTGACCTCCCGGTCCAAAACCTCCTTGACTACCAGGGCCAAATCCTCCTTGCCAACCAGGGCCAAATCCACCTTGTCCTCCAGGTCCAAATCCTGGTTGGCTGCCTTGACCGTTGTTACTTCCTAGGCTGTTATCGCTGTAACCTCCCGCACTGTGACCGTGATAGCCGTACGGGTGACCTGAAATACAACAAAATATTATATTTACTTATGTGTTATCTATATGTTGTGAGGCGGGGCTAAAGATCACCGCAAATAAGACTATATAATGATAGGACACGTATCACTTATCATCGTATTTATAAATTCTAAGCAAATAACTTTGTTGTGAAAAAAATATTTTTTTCAATACAAGCTTTTATAATAAAATTAGTGATCGTAACCGTGTGCTGATCAAAATGAGCCTAAACACGGCCAGTCTACTATTATCCATCGAGGAGTTCCGTTGTTCACCTTCCGTCTCCATCATCAGATGCTGTTTAAGTTGCTTGACAACAAACAATTTCATTTTTTTTTGTACTACTTGAATGACGGAACAAGCTGATGGCCCACCTGATGTTAAGTGGTACCCTCTGCCTATGAACAGTGTAATACCACATAGGTCACGTCCACCTAGGACGCGCCCTATGTGGCAGTGCACTGCGCCCGCCACCCTGAGACATAAAGGTGAAAACTCTCATGTGCCTGTAATTTCACCGGCACCCTTACCCTTCAAACCGGAACACAGCAATGCGAGCACTACTGCTTTGCGGCAGAAATTAGGTATGGTGGTAGTACTTCCCCGGACGAACTGTTTCACAAAAAAGCTCTACTACTACTAAATGTAAATGTATTTCACTAAATGTAGGACTAAATAGTTCTATAAGAGTAACCAGCCCCGCTGCTACGAGTTAGGTATATGTTTACATTATAGGGGAAAGAGAAGGTACTTATAACAATAATTTAGTTTAGTGTGGACAAGATAGGTATCCTTAGACGCAATATGCGGAAACATCTCAATGGTCAGTAGTTTAATTTTTAGATAAGTAAATAGTTTTTAAGTACCTACTGTTTGTTTTCCGAAGATAATAAAATAAATAAATATATAAATAAATAATATCTGCCAGTCCTGATTGACCCCTCGACAAAGCACTGTCCTCTCACGTGTTCCACCACAACTAGTGAGAGGACAGTGCCTTGTCGAGGGGTCAATCAGAACTGGCATTTAATAATAACTATCTTGTCAACATATTACTCTCATATTAGGTATATTATTGTCACTTGTTTCTAGTGAAAGAGAGAGAGGACAGCTTTAGTCGTAGCATTCTTTTTGAGTAGGCCTGTCTGTTTTAGGTCTGCCTGGGGTAGTGGATGTATAAGAAATAAAAGTTGGCCTCATGCGAAGACTTTTATGGATGTTATAAAAGTTGGACTACTGAGAATGTTGGACTCTTGTGAACGGAGGATTATTGAGGGATAGCTGCAAACACGTCTCACTTTTCCTGTCACTATGATTGACTGCAATGCTCTAAGCACAGAATTTAATGTTATACTCACCGTAACATGCCACTACGAGTACCATCACCAGGACTAGGCAGAAGATCTGAAAATAAATATAATATATAACTGTTTAGAAAAAAATATTGTGGTTGTAGCTTAACAAACAGAAGCAGATAAAAACAAATCAATAAATAGAAAACGAATGAAACAACCATCCTCAAGAGCCATAGAGCAACACGAAGGCCGTCTTGCTCTAAGTTAAGTAGTAGTAGGTAGAGCTTTTTTGAGAAAAGAGTTCAACCGGGGAAGTACTACCTCCATACTTATTTTTGTCGCAAAGCAGTAGTGCTCGCATTGCTGTGTTCCGGTTTGAAGGGTATGGGTGCCGGTGAAATTACAGGTACATGAGAAATCGAATCTAAGATTAGGATTAGGATTCTGAGGTTAGATTATTACGCAAATTTTGCGTTATACCCCGCTTTGACAAGTTGGTCGAATTGTCATTGCGATCAAACATCGAGCTCCGGTACGAAGGCCTGCAATGCTCTAAGCGATCAAACATCGAGCTCCGGTACGGAGGCCTGCAATGCTCTAAGCGATCACACATCGAGCTCCGATACGGAGGCCTGCAATGCTCTAAGCGATCACACATCGAGCTCCGATACGGAGGCCTGCAATGCTCTAAGCGATCACACATCGAGCTCCGGTACGGAGGCCTGCAATGCTCTAAGCGATCACACATCGAGCTCCGATACGGAGGCCTGCAATGCTCTAAGCGATCAAACATCGAGCTCCGGTACGAAGGCCTGCAATGCTCCAAGCGATCAAACATCGAGCTCCGGTACGGAGGCCTGCAATGCTCTAAGCGATCACACATCGAGCTCCGATACGGAGGCCTGCAATGCTTTAAGCGATCACACATCGAGCTCCGGTACGGAGGCCTGCAATGCTCTAAGCGATCACACATCGAGCTCCGGTACGGAGGCCTGCAATGCTCTAAGCGATCTAACATCGAGCTCCGGTACGAAGGCCTGCAATGCTCTAAGCGATCTAACATCGAGCTCCGGTACGGAGGCCTGCAATGCTCTAAGCGATCAAACATCGAGCTCCGGTACGGAGGCCTGCAATGCTCTAAGCGATCTAACATCGAGCTCCGGTACGGAGGCCTGCAATGCTCTAAGCGATCAAACATCGAGCTCCGGTACGGAGGCCTGCAATGCTCTAAGCGATCTAACATCGAGCTCCGGTACGGAGGCCTGCAATGCTCTAAGCGATCACACATCGAGCTCCGGTACGGAGGCCTGCAATGCTCTAAGCGATCAAACATCGAGCTCCGGTACGGAGGCCTGCAATGCTCCAAGCGATCAAACATCGAGCTCCGGTACGAAGGCCTGCAATGCTCCAAGCGATCAAACATCGAGCTCCGGTACGAAGGCCTGCAATGCTCCAAGCGATCAAACATCGAGCTCCGGTACGGAGGCCTGCAATGCTCTAAGCGATCACACATCGAGCTCCGGTACGGAGGCCTGCAATGCTCTAAGTTAGAGCATTGCAGTCCTCCGTACCGGAGCTCGATCTTAGAGCTTAGAGTCTAAGCGATCAAAGGACAAAACTGTTTAAACTAAGTAAGTACATAATTAAATAGACACTTACATTAAACACCATTTCGATTGCGTTTGTATCCTTATGTCACATTATCGGCCCCAGAACTTTATATATACACAAGGGGTGGGGGTTATCGAAACGTCTGTCCGTCTGACCCTGGCTGTTTTGTACATCATTAATGAGTACATTAGTTATTGTTATTGTAAATTATCTCTCTAAGGCAACGTGAGTAGGTATAAGATACAGGTTCGTAAATAAAAAATGGGGACAATGTCATTAAGAAGAAGATTATATATGAAGGCTAGTGGAATGTTTCAATTCGGTCTATTCTCAGTAGTTCAATTAATTCGAGATACAAGATATGATAATGAGTTGTACGCATTAAGACGCTGACATGACTCAAATAGGGTTCACTTAATGGGAGTACTGACCCCAAATTCTGTCACTATAGGTACTTAAGTAAGAAAGTGAAAGAACAGCGAACACGAAAAAAAAAAGAAAACACGAAAATTCTCATGCAAAAGGAGAAAAAATGGAGTAAATTTTGCATACGCTTCACAGCATGCATTAAACCATACATTTTTGACTGACTTCGGTGATATGCATCTCCCAGGATAGGTTTTCACAGATAGATAGATAGATAGATTAACTCTTTATTGTACACAAATAACACACAGAAATACAAAACATAACTTAATTAACAAAAAATAACAGAAATGCACAATGGGCGGTGTTATCGCTTATAGCTATTTCTTCCAGACAACCTTAGGATGGAGAGGACTATATGGCAGAATGTGACAGTGGTGTTATCACCTTGACAAATACACATATCATTAAATATATATACAAACCTACATTATAATACATAAAATAAATACATAATAATATAAACACAACATAACAACATAAGTACAAGAACAATGAAAACTCAACAGGACGAAGAAGACTGTTGGAGATAAGACAGTTTGACACAAAATAATGCAACGACGTAGGAAGCCGAATCGACAACGGTAATGAATTCCACAGCCGAACAGCTTGCACCGTAAAAGAGTCAGTGTAGAAAGAGCTGTGATGAATGGGGAACTTTAGAGCTAGATTTTCTGATGAACGAAGAGAATGAGGGTTGGAACAATGGAGAAACTCAAAGCGTTCCTTCAGATACGGTGGAGCAGAAGGATTAAACAATATAAATCACATTTCGATATATTCACTTTTCCGTGTTGTATTTGTCAGTTGAGTAGAATTTCCATTTGTGATATTTGATCGAAACATGATCCGAATATATTTTGACTATTTTTTATTACGAGAATTGGGCTCTGGACTATTTGTATGTGACTGTTGGGTGTTGGAGAAGCGAGAGGATAATTATGAATATGAGTGTCAGAGATGATATTTTTTTTTTTATCTTAGAGCAATATACCAACGGAATGTCATTATATTTGACAGAACGGAGATGGTTTTGGTCAAGGAAATAAAAGCCTTACTATTGGTGTTCCCATTTGGGTCTTGATTACCTTTTTCAATTAATATGAAGACCAAATTCTTGTAACCATGACCATATGCGTAAATTCTCAATGAGCAGTTACCACATCGAAATTGTCATCATGACGACCCCTGTGGCGCGGCGGGTGAAGGTTCGCCTGCGACACAAGAGGTTGCGGGTTCGATTACCGCCTCAGAACAAATATTTGTACGATCTCCTGATATTTGTTCAGGATGTTCTAGGTATTTTATATGTATAATAAAAAAAAAACTATGTAGTATATTGTATTAAGTATATCAGTTATCTAGTACCCATAACACAAGCTCTGCTTAGCTTGGGGCTAGATAATGGTGTGTGAACTGTCCAGCATTATTTATCTATTTATTTATTATCAGAGGCTCGAGTCAGCAAATTGAATGAGCAAACACGGGCATGTGGTGTACACTACACGGATGTTAGTACGGAGAAACTGAAGAACAGAGTAGAGTTTAGTAGTAGTAGAGCTTTTTTGTGAAAGAGTTCGTCCGGGGAAGTACTACCACCATACCTATTTCTGCCGCAAAGCAGTAGTGCTCGCATTGCTGTGTTCCAGTTTGAAGGGTAAGGGTGCCGGTGAAATTACAGGCACATGAGACTTTTCATCTATGTCTCAGCGTGGCGGGCGCAGTGCAATGCCACATAGGGTGCGTCCTAGGTGGACGTGACCTATGAGGTAAGGCACTGTTCATAGGCAGAGGTTACCGCTTAACATCAGGTGGGCCTCTTGTTTGTTCCGTCATCCAAGTAGCATAAAAAAAAAAGAAAAAAAAAAGAGCACCCCTAGCGCACCTTGAGAACCTCAATTTCCATTAAAAAATCCGTGAAGTTTACACCACACGCCCGTGTAAGTTGCTTGTCACATTTGCAGAGGAAAGGTATTAGGTAATTGTAGGTCATCTCATCAGCATATAAGTGAGAGGAAGCAAACCGTAAACCGTCATTAAAAGAAGTAAAAAAAAAAAAAAAAACTATGAAGATAGGACACTAGACGACGAGAGAGGACCCTGAATTGCAAATCGCAGGCAAATAAATAAATAAAAACAGCCAAGTTCGAGTCGGACTCGCGCAGGGAGGGTTCCGTACCATTATCTATAAAAACGGCAAAAAAAACACGTTTAATGTATGGGAGCTCCCTTAAATATTTATTTTATTCTGTTTTTTAGTATTTTTTGTTATAGCGGCAACAAAAATACATCATCTGTGAAAATTTCAACTGTCTAACCATCACGGTTTATGAGATACAGCCTGGTGACAGACGGACAGAGCAACAAAATAACGCTTGTTGTTTGTTGTTGTTGTATATGTTTATTTTGTTCTGTTTTTTTAGTATTTGTTGTTATAGCGGCAACATAAATACATCATCTGTGAACATTACACCTGTCTTACTATCACGGTTCATGATATAATATCATGAACCGTGATAGTAAGACAGGTGAAATGTGATAGCCTAGTGACAGATGGACAGGCGTACAGTGTAGTCTTATTAATATAGGGTCCCGTTTTACCCTTTGGGTACGAAACCCTAAAAAGGAAAATAAAACAAAGTTCAGAGGTAGTTTTTTTGTGGGATATGAATAATTTGTGCCTTCTACCAGATGGAAGGGAATTAAACAGAGTAAAGAGATTAGTTATTGATGTGAGAAATAGACGGAAGGAAATGTTTGAGAATAGGGACTATGAGGACGCCTGTCCCACTGCTTTGCTAGTGATACTAAATATAACACGTTTAATTTCTTCTACATGCAGAGAACAGAAAAAAGAAGAAAAAAGAAGAAAAAAAACTGGGCAATTCACACAACATTATCTAGCCCCAAGCTAAGCAGAGCTTGTGTTATGGGTACTAGACAACTGATATACCTAATACAATATATTACATAGATAGATATTTTTTTTATTATACATAGAAAATTCCCAGAACACCCTGAACAAATATCTGCAGATCGCACAAATATTTGATCCGAGGCGGGAATCGAACCCGCAACCTCCTGCGTCGCAGGCGGACGTTCGCCCGCCGCGCCACAGAGGTCGAAAATGGAGCTGAGTTGAGTTGAGTTGAGCTGAGATACCTAATTCTGCTGGTACTTTCTCCCACGACATCACCATTGCAGTGGGTGACTGAAAGGGGTTTATTCAAATTCACCGAGGAAGCAGCAAAGTTTGACATCTACCAAAACCTATATGAGGAGTTTCCACATTTTGTTTGGATTGCGTGCGCAGATTTTATCAAATGAAAACAGTACTTTGGCATTACGAATTTAGGTACGGTTTTTTGATATTGAGAGAGATCCTCCTCACAGTTGGGTCGTTCCTATTTCTACGATAGATGTAGTCACGCCTTGCCATACGTTTCTGTATTTCATCCGTACGCCGAGTGCTGACTGCCGCTTCATACGCGCATGTACCTAGGGTATACGAAGACACATTAGAAATGGATTAATGATAATTTAACTATGTTTGAGTACTTTTATTTTAATTTTAATAATATTGTTTACGGTACAATGTTTCGGTTGTGGCAAGAAATTCAAATTTTATTGTATTTTTTTCTCGCCACAGCTCATCAACACATCTTGATATAGCGAAACCTGATTTTGTGAAAACAATGAGATAGATAGATAGATAGAAGATATATAGAAAACACTTTATTGTACAACACAGAAAATAAACTATTTAAAAATTAAAACATAAACTAAACACGGTAGTACAATGGGCGGTCTTATCGCTATAAGTGATCTCTGCCAGACAACCTTGGACAAATGAGAAATAACACACAGGTTTAGATTGATAGTGGTAACGATTTCAGATTGTAGGTATTCTCTAAAGTTAAAGCTAAAAATAGAACCCCGGTCCCTTGCTTTTTATATATAAAAGAAAAGGATGGCAATACGTTTGATTAGCTTTAGTTTTAGATAATGCAACTTCAAATCGGTACCAGTGTCTCATAAATATCATTAGCTTAGCTGCGAAAGTAATTCAATGATTTTTACTGTGATTTTTTTGTTCATGACATTCGTAGCTAAACTAATGATATTTATGAGACGCTTTCGATCAAAATATGCATCTTAGGTCTCCTAGATTCTGCAAAATTAGGTTTCGCTATCTCTAGATGTGTTGATGAGCTGTGACGAGCAAAAAATACAATATAATTTGAATTTCTTACCACAACCTTAACATTGTACCTTAAACAACATTAGTACCATTTAACATTTAGGTTACATTTAAATTTAATGTAATCCATAAAGTGTGGTTTACACTTGAAAAATAATAAACTACGGTATGATGATATAGCAGTGGTGTCATCTCTTGTCAATGTTTCGAACTAATTTCGGACTTTGAACAGAAGGTTTCTAATGAAACACCTGTAGATGGCTCCCATTGGCGCTATAGCCGAGTTGATAGTGCCTACAAATTTCATCTTCAGCGTCATAATGTTCTATGGCCGAACTGGTAAAGGCATTGCCGATCACAGGCGAGGCTCTAGATGTGTAGATGAGCTGTAATTATCAAAAAAACACTATACAATTTGAATTACGCGCCACTAGAACGTTTGTTTTGTTTCGTGTTTCAGTTTTATGTGCGTACACGACCCTACCTGTATAATCAACACTCTCTAGCCTCAAAGGTTTGCTGCAAGAAAACGGAACGATAAAGGATTAAGCTCGCCTTTATACATGTCATATGATTACCTATGCTATTAGTATAGTATTATTTCATCTAGGTGTGTCCGGCATAAGAATGGACCCCTCCGTCTCCTCCCGTGGATGTCGTAAGAGCCGACTAAGGGATTTTGCCCGGACTTGTTTGTGGTATTCGTTGGTATAAGATTTGTCCTGGCTACTGGTTTATTTAAGGAATGTGTTATTACTGGAAGAAAGCGTTAGCAGAGTCAGTCGTGGGAAGCAATGGCGGCGATGAGCTCACCACTTGTCACGTCTATATTCCACGATGGTGCAACCCACAGTGAAAAGAGGCCCATTTGAGGTTCTGCCTACCCCTTCGGGGAAAAAGGCGTATGTCTATGTATATATGTATGTGCCTATGCCTTTTGTTTATGTTATTCGTGTGTAGGTACAATCCTATCCTATCCTATCCTACTATAAATGCGAATGTTTGTGTGCGTGTGTAAGTTAGTGTGTTTGTTACTTCCTCACGCTGAAACGGCTCAACAGATTTGGATGAAATTTAGAATGGAGATAACCGGACTTCCGGAATAACACATAGGCACATTTTTATCCCGATATTCCCACGGGATCGATACTTACGCGGGTGAAACCGCGGGACGCTGCTAGTAAAGAATAAGGAATGGAAAAGGAAGACGCGTGCCATATTTGTTGATAATTTGTAATCATTAATTGTTACTTGAAACCCAGCAGGTTTCAAGTATTTTTGTATACTACTAGGAATGACGGATTAAGCAGATGGCCCACCTGATATTAAGCGGTACCCTCTGCCTATGAACAATGGGTTATCACAGAGGTCACGTCCACCTATATGACGCATCCTATATGGATATGGCATTGCACTGCGCCCGCCACCCTGAGACATAAAGATGAAAAGTCTCATGTGCCTGTAATTTCACCGGCAACCATACCCTTCAAACCGGAACACAGCAATGCAAGCACTACTGCTTTGCGGCAGAAATTGGTGGTAGTACTTCCCCGGACGAACTCTATCACTAAAAAGCTCTACTACTACTGAAAGTAATCTTCGTACAATACTATCTCGTTTAAAATAATCTCTTAATGGAGGTCATCATCATCATCATCAGCCTACAGTACACTGCTGGACATAGGCAGCTCCCCCGTAGAATACCACGAAGAATGGTCTTGAGCCATCTCCATCCACCGCTTTCAGGAAACCTCTATAATGTCTTTGGTCCATCGAAAGGGGGCATTCTTTTTTTGCGTCGTCCGGTTTGTGGTTATCAGTACTGCGAGCTATATGGCATGCTCATTGCCACTTCAACTTGATAATTCTGAGAGCTAGGTCGGTGATCCTGGTTTTCTAACTGATCTCGTCTTTTCGGATTCTTTCACGTAGTGAAACTCCAAGCTTAGCATAGCATAGCTAGCATAGCTCTCTCCATGACCCGCCGCGCAACTTTGTGCTTTACTTGTAGGTACATCTTACTGAATCTTACCTAAAAGCTACTTTTGAAAAACAAAAACGACTAAAATTAATAGTTTTTAACTATTTTTTTTCTGATTCTTCCTTTTTTATTATTGGGATTTGTGATACTAAATCAAAACCAAAAATTATAATTATATCATATCATTTATTTTGTTAATATCCGTGGATTTTGTAACCGTCTTGTTGTCCGTGTCCACCCTGTCCATATCCACGCTGTCCATGTCCACCCTGTCCGAATCCACCCTGTCCATGTTCACTCTGTCCATGTCCGCCACCCTGTTGTCCACCGAACCCACCCTGTTGTCCACCGAACCCACCCTGTTGTCCATGTCCGCCACCCTGTTGTCCATATCCGCCACCCTGTTGTCCACCGAACCCACCCTGTTGTCCATGTCCGCCACCGTGTTGTCCACCGAACCCACCCTGTTGGTCACCGAATCCACCGTGCCCGCCCTGACCAAACCCTGAGTCGACGCCGCCGTGGCTGCCGTAACCGCCTCCACCGTATCCGGGATGACCTGTAGAAATAAATTATTGTAGTCGTGATATACTACTGTTAGACCATCAGGTTATAGACTGCCAATCTTATACAAGAAAACGTGACTCAAAAATGACAACTTCCAGGCTATTTCTAGATGGCGCTGGCAAAATCATTCAATTCCAATTACCTAATCTCTTTAAAAATAAACATTTAAATTTCTAATTTATTTTTAATTATGAAACTGTGGTCGCAAATTGAAATGATTTTTACATGTATTTCGAATAGGTTGATAAAACATGTTTTGCGACCACAGTTTCATAATTAAAAATAAATTAGAAATTTAAATGTTATGTTTTATGTGTTTATGTAATATAAACATAGCAGATTCAAAACAGCGACATCTAGCGTCATTGTAGTCAATCATTCATCGATGCACGTTTTCTTGTATGAGATTAGCAGCCAAAAGGACACATAAAATCAAAATTTATTATTTTTAAAGTGTAAACCACACTTTTTTACTCTTCCCGCCATTTTCGAAAAGAGACGTTGTCTACTTTTATTTTATTTCTTTTCCTAGTGTTTTCTTGAGTTATTTTGTGTTATTTTGGTGACATTTTAACTAATGTAGCTCTTTTAATAAGCACAAGTGTAGTGAAATGAAATGGAAGTGAATTGCGTGACTTTTGAAATTGGTGGAAATTGTCTACCAAAGTTTTAGTAAAATTGGCCACCGTTTTACTAAAACATGACTTGACTGTGACATTGACGACTTGGAAGGAGTGTAACGTTGCAAAATATATTGAAAATACAGATACTTGAAAATGGCAAAAACACAAGCCGTGCGGCGCCAATTATAAAGAAAAAAAAAAGCACTTTATAACCTAACAGGTTTGACAGTGAGTACCTCAGCCACTGCTGTATGATACATTTTAATAATAAACTAAATTATTTATTCTAGCTGCAATGACATTTATAATATTGACCTATCCTAATTTGTGACATACTTTATTCAATTCAATTTATATTTAATTTTGTCAGTGACTGTTTTGTAAGATTGGGCATATTATGATTTTTTGATTATTTCTTCTTTGTTATCATAATGCTTATAGTGACTAACCTAGGATAAGAAATCAACTAACACAATTATGATCTAATTGTTGATTGAAATAAATGAAGTTGTATTTCTATTATATTAAATTTAAATGTGACCCAAATGCCGAACTGGTTATGGCATCGCCGATTACAGGCGAAGATGTGGGTTCACATTAAAATTCACATATATAATCCTTACTAGAATCCTCTGGTGTTGTGGGTATCAGGAACTACGAGCACCATGGTACTCGCAGTTCACACACAGACCCGGAACAAATATTTGCAGATCATAACTACAAACATGACATGTGTCTACATCTGTCGGCTACTCGCCCGCCGCGCCACATTTAGCCACGGACGACACAAACTATAGAGCTCCTTGTAAGAGTACCTACCTACCTCTGGGGAAGTACTATTTTTTTATTTTATTTTTTATATTCTACTTGGAATGACTGGTCAAGCTGACAGCCCACCTGATGTTAAGTGGTACCCTCTGCCTATGAACAGTGCATTACCTCACAGGTCACGCCCACCTAGGACGCACTCTATGTGGCATTGCACTGCGTCCGCCACCCTGAGACATAAAGATGAAAAGTCTCATATGCCTGTAATTTCACCGGCACCCTTACCCTTCAAACCGGAACACAGCAATGCGAGCACTACTGCTTTGTGTCAAAAATCGGTGGTAGTACTTCCCCGGACGAACTATTTCACAAGAAGCTCTACTACTACTAAAAACATACCTATCGCACCTATTTATGTCAGCCAGGCACTTCTATTTCTTCTGTTGTAATACTTGCATTGCTATGTTACGGTTTGGGTGTTGGTGAAACTACAGAGATATGAGATTGCTTCGACCAAAATAAAAAGTTTATTTTGGTACAAGTGATATCGAGACTTTATTTTATTCTACTGGAGTTTACTCCATAGCAACCTATTTCCATGTAGGCCCACGGTACGCAAATAGATGAGGTAGAGGAGATAAAATCATAAAAGCGAGCGTTATCTAAAAGTTAATTGTTGTTTTTGAAAAAAGAACCAGAGTCGCGCGTCAGAACCATGGAATAAAATAGTAGGTTGAGCGGTTCTGTGGCCTTGGACCTAGGTCCATGGTTGGAGCTGATACACCATTTATTTTATTGAATGATTGCAAATAAAAGTGAGGCCCTGTATTCCGAAGATAAGACAAGGAGATGCTTTTTTTTTTTTTTTTTTTTTAATATTTATTAAAATACGCATATTAAAATTATTGAAAAACTATTAACGGTCATTTGTCATTACGTCACATAAAGCAATCGACATTAATCTTTTTTAATTTACTAATTGTATCTCTATACGTCCGTGATTGGGTCACATAACTCTGCATATTGAACCTACCCAACGTTTTGCATCGAGTAGGTTTAGAGAGAAAGGACTGTGGACAGACAGACACGAGAGTGACGTCTAGTGGTTCTGTTGGTTGGTACCTTTTGAGGCACGAAAGCTAATAGGGTTGTCCCTATTCTAGTCTACTTTTGAACCGAGTTCACATATGTGATTTAAGGGTTTTCATAGGATGTAAAAATCAAAGTATCAGTAACGTACCGTAGCAAGTCGCGGCTACGAACAGCAGCATACACACAACCTGAAAAATAAATACCATTAGAAAATGTTCCTGTTTGTCAGAGAGTTTGTACGTAGTCCAGTCAAATTGTGTTCTTAGGTGGAAATAGTTGCGACGAACCATTCGGGGTTAAGCGCCAATTGAAAATTGGCGTTTTTTGACTGTCTCTGCATAGTGACCAGCGTGCTTGTTTGCCTTCCTTTAGCATACAAAAAACCTTCATGCCATTTTACTATGTTGAAGCAATAAAGACTAGAAATTTGTTCGAACTTTAATTTTATAAAAATACACAATAAGTTAGTCGTTTCCGAGTTTTATGCAAAACTCCGCGAAAATGTATATTTTTGCCGTTTTTTGCATTATTTTTAAAGTTCCGCTAGCTTATTACGTATCTTGCAATAGCAAAGCGATAGCGAGAATTGCGCGATTATCGCATCCAAATTGCAAATTCGTATTACGTATCAGCGATCGTAACACGAATTTGCGATTTGGATGCGATGATCGCGCAATTCTCGCGCAATTCTTGCTATCGCATTGCTATTGCAAGATACGTAATAAGCTAGCCGTCACGTTTTGTTAGCAAGCCTCATTCGCATTAAGCACCCCAAAAAAACAGAATAAAAGAAATCAAAACGTCTAGCTAGAACGGTATTGACCTTTCTATCTAGACGCCTTTTCGAGCACAATTTGACAGGATTACCTACTAGAACATCATGATAACGTTCCTGTATTATTTGAGAATGTTTTTAAATTGAATTGGACAGGCTATGTTACTCGTAGAACCGACAACCGTTGGAGAATATAAATTCTCTGAAATACTTCGACCTAGACTCAATGTAGTAGGTATACCGAGGAGTCATACGTCGTAAGAGGTTGGAATGGATTGTACAAATTGTAATTTGAAATTAAGCAATGCTATTGAATCTACATTTTACCTATCTATTTAACATTAAGGGTTCTAACTCACCGAGATGCCATGGCGACGTCACCGGCTACGTATCCAACAAATTCATTTTGAAAATGGCAGTTAACTTACTTAATAACAGTTTGGCAACTGGCATTTTCAGAATTGTTTGGATACGTAGCAGGCAACACCGCCATGGCATCTCGGTGAGTTAGGGCCCTAAATCACACTGACATTTGCACATAATATGGTGAAATATAATAAGGGACATGGTTGTAATTTGAGACAAATTATTAGAAACAAGTTTATCTATATTCAAGCAAATGAAGATTATTATTCTTGAGAGATCGTTAGTCGTAGAATTATATGGGGGAGGTATATGTCCAGCAGTGGACTTCTACAGCCCGAAGATGGTGATAATGATGATGATATAAAGTTTTGTGATCTAAGTTTTTTCCCCACTTGCACCTTGAATCTCATCTGAGTTGATTTGAATGGCAAGGTTCGACTTGACAGAGATTCAACTTACGGTCAAGTTAATGTCAGTCATGGTACTATAAAATAAACTTACTTTGAATGCCATCTTGATTATGAATAAATGCCTTTAAGTACGTATGAGGAAGGCGTACTAACACTGACTGTAACTAATACGTTTAAGATTCGTCTTATATACCGAACTTTATCTAATTATCGGAAATTCTACTATCGATGACCTCTTCAAACTTTGTACAATAATATTGTTTGTTTATTAATTCAAGCATATGTAGGTATCAGCATTTAGATATGCTGTTTAGAAATATTTCCACCGAACATTCGATAATACTAAGAAACTTTTGCATGAGGCTTCGCACGCGTCAGAAGCCATTATAAGAAGAGAAGAAGAAGTAGAATAACATACATTTATTTACAGAAATAATAATACAACAAGTAGGCTACTGTGGCTACCCACAGTAGCCACAACCAAAAAAAGAAGAGCATGTAGGCATGTAGGCATTTACAAAATAAAATAAAATACATATGACACAGTTGTGCTACCTGTAGACCGCTGCTAATGATCTAAAGGTAGCTCAACTAATCAAAATCACTACAAGACGAAAGCATACCTAACATGCTGGCTGCATTGCCACGCTGAATGGCAGTACTAATGCGTTGAACCAGATTAGAGCAAGCTCTGGGGTAACGCGTCGCTTCGACTAAAATAATTTATAATAATAAAACGCGAAGGGACCCAGAGTCTCGTCCCCGAAAGGCTCGTATAAGTAAGGTCTGTCGAGACTTGCATATTTGCGTCTTTTGAGGTCCTTAGCAGATCTGATGTCCCGGACAGATGAGGTGGTGCTAGGGTATCAACGCATGTAGCATCCCACACATAAGGAAGACCCTTCTCCCACCGTACCGCACTGGCAGTGATGAGGGGCACGGCACCCTGCACCCAAGCGTAAAGAAGTTGCAATACGGAAAGAAACTGGGTCCATTAAAGTACCAGTGTTATGTGATGGAAGTGCTTGCAAATCCAGGTTGTTTTTGAGGTAAAGATGACTACGGTCCAAGCTCGTACGGCGCGGCGGGCGAGTAGCCAGCTGAGATGCGAGAGGTTGTGGGTTCGAGCCCTGCTTCCCGCGAAATTGTATGTATGATCTGCAAACATTTGTTGCTGGTCTGGATATTGGGCTACGTACCATGGTATTTATAGGTAGTACCCATGACACAACTTGTTATCTTGGAATCCTAGTGTTGGATCAGGACTATGTTATGACTGGTGATCAATAAATGAGATGTAATAATTTTTATCACCAATGTTTGCAAGTTCTGAGAACTATAACTACAAACATTCTGTTTATCTCAACTTCATATCTATATTCTAAGAATAACTTTATTTTAACAACAACATCGTACATAATTTTTAACGAGTACATACATAAACAAAATTAATTACTTATTTAATAGGTATCGATACAGCTGGGGGGAATATGGAAGGATAGGTGAATCGCCAATAGGACCAAAATTAGATTCATCCGGAACCTAGTCTTTTCTTTAAACCTGTACGATGCAGAAACCTGGACTCTCACAAAGAGAAGGATCGCAGACGTGTGGACGCTTTCGAGATGTGGTGTTGGAGACGGATGCTGAAAATCCCCCGGACAGTAGGACGAACGTGTAATACTCAAGGAACTCAAGGCTAGGCTAACTACTAGGCTTTGCTCCATCTGCCTCCAGCGAGTTCTTGAGTATTTTGGTCATATAGCACAGAAAGGCAGTGACAACTTAGAGAAGCTGATTGTCACTGGCAAAACCGAGGGAAAGAGGCTACGAGGCCGTAGCCCGTTACGTTGGTCAGACCAGACCACTCTCGATTCAAAACTTCACGAAGCCGTGCAGCTCGCTGGTAACATATCTCATTGTAATAAAGTATACATTTATTTACAGAAAGAATAATACCAACTAATACCAGTAGGTATTTGTTTTATTTTGTACATACCTTGCATTAGTCGTATTATTCTTTCTGTAAAAAAATGTTTTAACAAACTAACACAAGTAGGTGTACCTTTGAACAAAATTAAAAAAAATCATATGAAACAGTTGTGCTACCTGAAGACCGCTGCTAACGATCTAAAGGTAGCTCAACTGATCCAAATCACTACCAGACGGAAGCGTCTGGTTAATGCTGGCTGCATTGAACTTGTTACCTAGTATGTAGTAATATTTTTTTTTAAATAATCTTTTTTTTAATAGAAGCTTTTGTAAATTAGTGATCGGAACCGTGTGCTGATCAAAATGAGCCTAAACACGGCTAATCTACTATTAGGCGTTCCGTTTTCCACCTTCCGTCTCCATCCTCAAATCAGATTTCTGTCACCTATTTTCTATCTGTACCTGTATAGTACAGGTAGGTACAGACCTCACGACTCACAAGACACAACTCACCCAAAAAACAAAATTATTATTTACTGAATCTTGCCAAAATTTGCAATGCGATTTTTTATAGTGTGGTTATTTGTTTCTAAAGTGTTTACGCACACTTAAGGAGACTGTCGCGGGTTTGAATTCCACATTATTAGGATATTTTTCAAAAAATATATTTTGTTTTATTTTCTTTAGAAAACAAGCAGTAAGAATAATAACTAATAACTATTTTAAATGATAGCAGCTATGGATACTTAAATGGCACCAACAAGGCCAGCAGAAATAAACATGTATGAAATCAAACAATACCTGCATTAAAATATGTTATTTCTGCCTTGTTGAATTACAATAAAAAAAAAACCTATTATACCTATTAGGATTTCTGCAACTGATTTTCAGATTTTTTGTAATGTTACCTATTACTTAAGTACTTATGCTTCTCCGGCATAAGTGTAATTATTACGTACCTATGTATCACAGCTCGTTCACCGTAAGATGGCACCTGTAAATACTCCATGGCAGGTGCCAACTTACGGTGAACGGTCCGGCTCGTTCACCGTAAGATGGCACCTGTAAATACTCCATGGCAGATGCCAAATTACGGTGAACGGTCCGGCTCGTTCACTGTAAGATGGTACCTGTAAATACTCCATGGTAGGTGCCAACTTACGGTGAACGGTCTGGCTCGTTCACTGTAAGATGGCACCTGTAAATACTACATGGCAGGTGCCAACTTACGGTGAACGGTCCGTAGTTCCATCTAACCGATGTCAAATTCCGATGACAATACAATATTATTCTTCCGGCGTCTGTACAATAGGTATTCTCTACGTTATATATATAGCTTAGGTATTGTCAATGAGTATATAAGCATCTTGTGGGCGAGCGTGCATAAATAGGCCTCACCATCGCTTCCCATATAACCATACTGAAAAAAAAAAACAGTTCGAGTAACCCGAAAACCGATAAAAGTTACCGTTCTGCGAGGTTAAAATGGAGCCAACACATTAAACACGTTAGCATAACTGAAAAAAAATTGTTAAAGTAAAACAGTTCATTTTACTGTCTTATCCGGACTGATGTTTAACCGTTGAAATTTAAATTACTGCCAGGATACGTTGTTATTATTGACCAAAAAGTTCCTGTAACTGTTTATACATATTTATTTACTGTTTGCTTCCTAACTGTTTTTTTGCAGTTGCCCCAACGGTGTAAATTAATTAGATCTCAATGAAAAATATGTTGTAGCAACTGTGTAAATTTTAACCGTGCACTTTTTGCACACAGTTAGATATATTTTTTTTCAGTGATATTCTATCCAATATAACATGCTTCAGACCAAGAAACTCTTAGATGGATTGGTTTAAATTTTATCATAATGTTAATTCCGTTTTTCGGCACGCCTATTCTTTCCCGTACATCTATTTAGTTTATATGTATGTACTTACTTATTTAGCCTCCGTGTTGAAGTACCTAGCAGACTCAATGAGAGTTCCTTTTGTACACTTTCTCTGATGTGTGTCTTTGTCGGTGTATGTACCTATCGCGCAAAGATAATACCGCTATATCTCAACAGTAACGAGTAGGTACAATGTGATAAGGGAATTACGGGTCGAATACTTCGACCAAAATCGAAGGTCGAACACTATGGAAAACAGAAGCGGTAAATTTTGTTTACACTGAAATAATAAAGTTGTTATTGTTGTTTGTACAAAAATCAAAATACCGACTATAATAACCATGAGCAATGTATATTAAAGGTAAGCGTCCACGGGCCCGCATCGCACGTATCGGACGCATCGCATTAAACGGATTAATTAGACTGCGTCCACTGTACGCAACGCGAGTATCAGCAATCGGATTGCCGATGCCACCTTCAATCGGTTTTTTGTAGTGATCGTACGTGTGGAAAGTGTTCGTGAGAAAGGAGGAAAGCGATGAAGAAGTCGTTATTGCTTGTTTATTAGCATAAGAGGAAAAACAAGAAAAAAAATGCAAATGCAAATGGCCGACGATCCGGAGCGAGCGCGCGGGGCGCGTCCACTGATCGGCATTCCGTATGACGTCATCGGTACGCATCACATGTAGGCATTGCCGATGAGCGGTCCGTACGGTGCGGATCAGTGGACGCTGTTATATGAGTTTTTATGCAAGGCAAACTAAAATCCGCTACGTGCGATGCGTCCGATACGTGCGATGCGGGCCTGTGGACGCTTACCTTAATAGAAACTAGGTAGGCATTTATTGAAAAATAATAGTCATTATTGCTCCCCACATAGTAGTAAGAAGGAACATCAAAAAAACAACAGACCGTGTTTGTTGCCTGATTCTTCAGGTCTGGTCGCGTTGGAACTCGAGTTTTTTTTTAAACGATTCAAAGTGATCCTTGTGATTTCAATGAATAAAATACTTTTGACTTTGACTTTAAATGAACACAGATACTAATAACTGTGGGCCCCGAACCGAGACCTCGCGAATACACGCGATGTAGTAGATTATCGCGCATTTGTTGCGACCTGTGCTGTGAGGTAATGCTTTGCATTGTTATAAGGAAAGGAAGAATAAAATTATGTAGATTAGGTACCTACATGATGACCAAAATGCTCACAAAGGTAGCTGGGACTTGGGACTTACTATTTGTGCCATTTTCTTTTCAATTAGATCTAACTTTTTCATTTTCGGCAAAATTAATGTGGAGAAGGTTTTATTGTCGTAGCACCTAACGCTTATGTTGGCGTAGCTCATCTATCGTAGCCCCTATCGTAGCCGCTACGATGTACCATGTTGCGTAGACAATGCAATTACTGGCTCCTGCATTACCTACGTAATAATCAGCTATATTATTTGAATTATTCGACCAATAACTATTTTTAGGTAGGTACAGTTCTGCGCAGAAAAGCGCAGACTGATATCCGACAGTAGCCGTTAGTGTAGTATAGCTCTGTCCCGCTCACATCTAAGAGTGGACCAGCCGCGATTTTGCCGTGAAATCGATTAACCAATAACAGCGCAAGATTTTAACACGCGATTGCTATTGGTAGAAAGAAGGTTCCCGCGCTATAGAAATTGGTCTACGGCTGCTACGGCGCAGGTACAACGGGGCGAGTAGGCTTAGTAGCAATTTCTCCCAGACAACCTTTGGATGGATAGGACTGCACAAAACGAACACCTAACATTGTATACAGGATGTAACATAATATCCCTATAAGCCCGGGGAGGTATACGTACAAGAAAACAGAGCCAGTTGTGACTTTTGTCGCTGACTGTAACTATTTAATAAGTAATTAAAAAATAATTCAATCCACATATTACATTTTTAATTAAAAACAACCTGTACACACAAAAATACAAATCTTTCCTCTTTATAATATTAGTGTAGATGTAGATAATCACTACAGAAAAAAATACAGGTTTAACAAAGTTGTAGATTAGTAGCTTACTTTTTGAAATTGAATTAGTAATGGGATACGTGGCCTGGTTGTCCTAACAAAACGAAACTTAATAGTATTGAGAATTGAATTGAGAAACGAGTATTGAGTGTCCCATCAGTCATCCATGTGTACTATAGTCTGTTTTTTGTCATAAGAAACCTTTAAATCATTGGAAGCAATATTTTTTTGGGTCACCTCCTTCTCCGTCTCTATCTCCTTTTTTAAACTATTTACTTTACTGACCAGTTTCCAGTAACCTCCACATACAGTAAAAAGACAACAGCAAGTAATAAAGACGACGCAGCCGATGCACACCCAAAAGTACAACCAAAAGTGGTCGACAATGTCGATAGCGGCAGAAAGGACCGGTATCAGATCTGTTTCCGTTCCAGGGTCTGTGCCTCTACTTTCTATGGTCCTCCCTTCATATTCAGCTTGATAGCGGCGTTCGGCATCTCCCGTAGCAATGTTCGCGTATCCGCTGATCCCGGTGTTGCTGGTACTGGATAAGGTACTGTTCCCTCCAGCGCTGATGCTGCCATCTTTGTTCAGGCCTGCCTCTCCATGTGCACCTCCTTGAACTTTTCCTCCAATTTTCCCATTTAATCCTCCATTCGCGCCAATGATCTTGCCTCCTGACTCATGGAAGACGCCACCTTTGGCGAACGAGTCCAATTCACCTTTAGCTGACCCCGTCACATCACCAGAAATTTTACCATTTCCCACCGTTACTTTGGCTCCTGTTGAGACCTCAGTCTCAGCTTTCCCTCCGATTTTAATTCCTATTCCGTATAGTTCAGGGGCACCTTGAAAAAAAAACTAAGTAGATTATCCTTTACGTGCTGGTTCCTTAGATCAACGGGCACTATTTTATTCAGGGTCTGGCACATCAGCCAAGTTGACCAAGAAAAAACCAGTGTCATGAGAGGATAAGCAAGTTTATGAGATTCTTTCAGCACAAGTGCAAAAACCATGATTTGAATTTCGAGGCGAGATGTAGAAGGCACACACATTAGAAGTAGTAGAGCTTTTTTGTGAAAGAGTTCGTCCGGGGAAGTACTACCACCATACCTTTGTCTGCCGCAAAGCAGTAGTGCTCGCATTGCTGTGTTCCGGTTTGAAGGGTAAGGGTGCCGGTGAAATTACGGCCACATGGGACTTTTCATCTTTATGTCTCAGGCGCAGTGGAATGCCACATAGGGCGCGTCCTAGTGAGGTAATGCACTGGTCATAGGCAGAGGTTAGCGGTTAAAAAAAACTAAAAAAAACTTAGATACGAGTATGACAGTTTCACATAGTTTTCACGTAGATACATTTTACAATTTAAAATTATAAATATAACAATACTCGTATAATGCAATACAAATCTCATAAAACACTGAGGATAGGTGCATGTCAATAGAATTCAAAATACATTTATTTACAGAAAGAATAATACAAGGTATGTACAAAATACATATGAAACAGTTGTGCTACCTGAAGACCGCTGCAAGCGATCTAAAGGTAGCTCAACTGATCCAAATCACTACCATACGGAAGCGTCCCTAAGATGCTGGCTGCATTGCCACGCTGAATGGCAATACTAATGCGTTGAGCCAGATAAGAACCAGCTCTCGGGTCACGCATCGCTTCGACCAAATAGATAATATTATTAGATTTAGCTAAACGGCTTGTCATATTGTAAAAATAAATGCACATCAGCCAAGTTAACCAAAAAAGAACCAGTGTCATGAGAGGATAAGCAAGTTTATGAGATTCCTTCAGTACAAGTGCAAAAGCCATGATTTTAATTTCGAAGCGATGAAGTAGAATGCACCACATACTGCCATTCCAGGAAAGAAGGACACAAAGAAAGAACAGACAGAACAAGGAACAGAAGAACAGAAGAAGGACAGGAAGAAGGAGGATGTACTATGCATTGTTATATGCGTAAACCGGTTAATGGTAATTAGTTTTTATAATTTTGATTTACTAGATTAGATACTGTTTGTTTTCCAAATAAAATAAAATAAATAAACAAGAAAGTGATGTTGATACTACTACTTCATGTCATCGGTTCTTTCTTGGTCACCCTGCGCTAGGTCAGTGACCAGCTTAGTTGATACTTAAGGTTAGATACTCACCGAAAGATCTTACTACCAGCGAGAATAAAATAAGGACATGGGCCTGAAAATAAAGAATGCTGATTAATAATTTAATACCAACACATAACATGGTTGAAAATTGAAATCATACAGAAGCTAGGATAGTAAAGAAGTAACAATTATATTATAATCGAAATACTTGATATTTTTATGCGTGTGCAAGCTCTCAGCACAATTTAAAACGACATTCAATTGGGATTTATTGAAACATTATAACAAACAACATACATATATTAAAAATAAAAAAACGGCCAAGTGCGTGTTGGACTCGCGCACGAAGGGTTCCCTACCATTATCTATAAAAACGGCAAAAAATTACGTTTGTTGTATGGGAGGCCCCTTAAATATTTATTTTATTCTGTTTTTTAGTATTTGTTGTTATAGTGGCAACAGAAATACATCATCTGTGAAAATTACAACTGTCTAACTATCACGGTTCATGAGATACAGCCTGGTGACAGACGGACAGATGGCCAGCGGAGTCTTAGTAATAGGGTCCCGGTTTACCCTTTGGGTACGGAACCCTAAAAACAAACGAAAAGAACACCAAGCCGTCGCCCTACAGCAGCGTGCCCAGAATGCTGGCTGCTTATTCGTTGACCAAAATAAAACCAGCATTCCGGTCACTGACCGTATCTTCTAATAGGTACATAAAACAAGTAATTAACTTTATAAAAATTAAAAAAAACCCTCAACCCAATGAAACAGCTGAACCGATTTTGATCAAACATAGCTAGGAACACTCCCGAAAAATTCACAATTAAAACATTTTTTTTTACAAAAAACGGTTCATCCGTTCGGTAGCTACGAGGCGACAGACAGACACAGACACACACACACACACACACAGACACGTTAAACTTATAACACCCCGTCGTTTTTGCGTCGGGGTTTAAAAACACACTTACATGAATCTTAAGTTATCTCTTTAGTTTGGCTGCCATTCTGAAATGTGGCGGTGCGTAGTAGCAGGATACTAATGTACCTATATCCTTATTTTCAACACAAATATAGGTTTAACACAATCCAATGACGGGCGAGAAGTGCCTGAGCTAATACCTACCCGATTCAAAGGTATAAGAACCTAAACCACAATAGCCATGATGACAGTTTTAAAAAAGCGAACAAGCGCGTGTCAGGCTACCAACAATTATTTATTTATTATTTATATATAGGTACAGCAAGTTACATTAACTATTAGGTACATGATTAAAATACAAATAAATAAAAAACACAGTTACACATATTACTATTAGCCCATACTGTCCCATTGTTGGGCAAAGGCCTCCCCCCGTTTCCGCCAGTCACTATGGTTTTGTGCAACCGTTTCCCATTCCCTCTCATAAGTCCAGTTTATTCCGCCACCTTATGCGATTATGTATACAAAAATAAAACAAAAAACACTTGTCAAAGTCGAAATGAGTAACAAACAAATAGGTAGCGAAATGTCAAAAAATAATATGTCAAAACCAAAAAATCATTGTTGGGTTCCGTAGTTGCCCGCCACAATATGCGGAGTAGGCTTTCATCCAAGTCATTTTCAATGTAATTTTTACGAAATTTTCCTTTTTACATCTCCAAGAACCTTATTTTATTCAAGATTTGTCACTTTGTCCTGGTGAACAATTTTCCCATGCCAAATTACAAAGAGTCTCGGAGCCAAGCTGCTGACAGACAGGCAGACGGAAGAAAAGACAGATTTAAAAATTAAAACTTTATTTTATTTTATTTCCTAGTGTTTTTTGATTTATTTTGTGTATAATTGGTGGCATTTTTACCAATGTGTCTATAGAGCACAAGTGTAGTGAAATGAAATGGAAGTGTATTGCGTGACTTTTAAAAATTGGTGGAAATTGTCTACCAAAGTTGTTGTAATAGGGCCACGGTTTTATTAAAACATGACTTGACTGTGACTTTGACGACTAGGACGAATTGTAACGTTGCAAATTATATTGAAAATACAATCATTATACTTGAAAATGGGAAATTCACAAGCCGTGCGACGCCAATTATAAAGATAAATAAAAAAGTAAAAATAAATCCAAAATATTTCTTAGATTATTATGATTTTTATTACATTATTATACAAAATACGGCTATCCGCCATGTTACGCGAAACGCCAATCAGAGTTCATTACGTCACAATTAAAAGACCATTTTAAGTTAAAATGGTATTTTAATTGTCGGCCAAAAATTTTAACCGACTTCAAAAAAGGAGGAGGTTCTGAATTCGTCTGAATCTTTTTTTATTATTTTGATGTGTGTTCCCCGATTACTTGAAGAAGCCTGGACCGATTTGGAAAATAATTTTTTAGTTTGAAAGGGTCTACTTCCCACGTCCCATGGTCATCAGGTCAAGATCTGATGATGGGATGAGATGCGACATATCTTCGCTTCTTATCCTTGGCGGCAAACCTGCTTTTCTTCTTGTGACCCGACGGTCTGTACTGATGCCGTTTCGGAGGTGATCAAAAAAGCAATGGAGTATTTTATTCCATTCTCCGATGCTTCACCTTCAGGCAATGCTCGCCCATGGTTCAGTCCCGCGTGTGCTAGTGCAGAAGCGCTAAAACATGTGGCTTACCTAGCCTGGGTCGACGCAAGAAGCGGTAAAACATACTGCCAGTTCAATTCTGCTCCTGGCTCGCAGACTTTCTGAGGGAAAGATCCATTCGAGTAGTTATTGACGGCTGCTCGTCGGATCAATTGGCTATTAACGCCGGGGTACCTCAGGGGTCAGTGCTATCTGCCACACTGTTTCTGCTGCACATTAACGATCTGCTAATGCCCGGTATCATTGGGTATGCAGACGACAGCACAGTTGTGGAGAGATATGTTTCCACTGCGCGAGCTAGGCAGAATGAAATTCAGGAGTTAAGAGATGAGATGCTGCAGCGTCTGAATTTGACTCTCAAGGCTGTATCCGACTGGGGTGATGCCAATCTAGTTGTTCTGAAACGTAGGCTTGTCTCTTCTCGGCGAAAAAAAGTCCGTTTCTCCAAGTTCCTGTATTCCATGATGTACCTGTAGCTATAGGAGATCACCTTGAGCTCTTAGGTGTTTCGCTCACGCCTACTCTCAACTTTGGCTCTTACATCGAGTCTAAGGCAAAAACAGCTGCCATGAAGCTAGGCATCCTGAATAAGGTAAAGCGTTACTTCACGCCAGGACAGCTTCTCAGTTTATATAAAGCACAAGTCCGGGCTGGTATGGAGTACTGCTGCCATGTTTGGGATGGTTCGGCCAAATACCAGCTTGCTGCCTTGGACTCGATCGAACGTAGAGCTTTCAGGCTTATAGGTGAGCTACATATGGCGGAGACTAAGATCCAGAGTCTCGAGCACCGCCGTAAGGTTGCATGCCTCTCGATCTTCTATAGGTTACATTTCGGGGAATGCTCCCAGGAACTGCACGATCTTATCCCACCATCTCCTCTTCATCACAGGACGAGCAGGCGTACGGCTCAGTACCATCCTTACCTCATTGGTATACCTTCTATTCGCACAAAACGTTTTGGTTCTACCTTTATAATGCGAACTGCTAAGGAGTGGAATATACTACCGCCGTCTGTCTTTCCTGAAAACTATAATCTGGGTCTCTTCAAGTCTAGAGTGAATAGGTGCCTTCTAGACCTTTGTGCCACATCTTCGGCCACATCGTCACTTACCAACAGGTGAGATCGTGGTCAAACAAAGGTCTATCAAAGTAAAAAAAAAAAAAAAAAAAATGGGATCCTGGAGAAATCAAGGGAACTCTAGGAATACTTGAAGCGATTTGTTATTGGAAGTTTTGAAGTCAGCTGTTTTTTTTGTAAAATATATGTGCAGTGCACTTCTCTCCCGAGTGCATATCTGTAATCTCTGCATTGAGTATAAATATTTATATGTGCAGTGCACTTCTCTCCCGAGCGCATATCTGTAATCTCTGCATTGATTATAAATATTTATATGTGCAGTGCACTTCTCTCCCGAGCGCATATCTGTAATCTCTGCATTGATTATAAATATTTATATGTGCAGTGCACTTCTCTCCCGAGCGCATATCTGTAATCTCTGCATTGATTATAAATATTTATATGTGCAGTGCACTTCTCTCCCGAGCGCATATCTGTAATCTCTGCATTGATTATAAATATTTATATGTGCAGTGCACTTCTCTCCCGAGCGCATATCTGTAATCTCTGCATTGATTATAAATATTTATATGTGCAGTGCACTTCTCTCCCGAGCGCATATCTGTAATCTCTGCATTGATTATAAATATTTATATGTGCAGTGCACTTCTCTCCCGAGCGCATATCTGTAATCTCTGCATTGATTATAAATATTTATATGTGCAGTGCACTTCTCTCCCGAGCGCATATCTGTAATCTCTGCATTGATTATAAATATTTATATGTGCAGTGCACTTCTCTCCCGAGCGCATATCTGTAATCTCTGCATTGATTATAAATATTTATATGTGCAGTGCACTTCTCTCCCGAGCGCATATCTGTAATCTCTGCATTGATTATAAATATTTATATGTGCAGTGCACTTCTCTCCCGAGCGCATATCTGTAATCTCTGCATTGATTATAAATATTTATATGTGCAGTGCACTTCTCTCCCGAGCGCATATCTGTAATCTCTGCATTGATTATAAATATTTATATGTGCAGTGCACTTCTCTCCCGAGCGCATATCTGTAATCTCTGCATTGATTATAAATATTTATATGTGCAGTGCACTTCTCTCCCGAGCGCATATCTGTAATCTCTGCATTGAGTATAAATATTTATATGTGCAGTGCACTTCTCTCCCGAGCGCATATCTGTAATCTCTGCATTGATTATAAATATTTATATGTGCAGTGCACTTCTCTCCCGAGCGCATATCTGTAATCTCAGCATTGATTATAAATATATGTGCAGTGCACTTCTCTCCCGAGCGCATATCTGTAATCTCTGCATTGATTATAAATATTTATTTTGTGTATTTCAAAGTATTACATTGTTCAGTTTCTTGGATATATGTGAAATGTCGTGGATATATATAAAAAGTTTTTTTTCACCACAAATTTATCGAAAAAATACTACAATGTAAGAAATAAAATTGCAAAGTATAAAATTGTTTTCGTAGTTACAATATTTTTTCTCCTAAACTATTATCCTAAGCCTTCAGGCTTCAGTAAAATAACACAACGCCGAGAGGACCTTGTTTTTATTTTTGAAAATTACGTTCCTATTGATTTTTAAATTAAAAAATAACTTGGTTTTCGCTCAATTTTTGTTTCGTGAGCGCTATTCTGTCAGTTACTAACTCACCTGAACTTTAATGACTGAGATAATGACATAATTTGACGTCCATCGACCCCGATGGAACAAGAATTCATCGTATAAATTGCATAGACTTGATTTGTTTGTTGCAAGATACTCTCCTAGATAAGAGATCAACTGAGTAGAACTTAGACATGTTATAAAAATATTTCCATGTATTTCCATGTTTCTACCTGTTTAGGTATAGCCGACGAATCCATCTCGGATGGGCATCGTTCGGGAAACTACGGAATCGGAGACAAACAAATAAAGCATACATTAAACCGTTGCCTTTGGTCGGATCAGTCTACCTAGGTCGTTTTTCAGCTGTTATCATTATTACAACCATATTTATTTGTTCATAAATTCCTTCAGGGTAGGCAGCGCATCGACAATACCCTGGGTACTGCTGGTGTCTATAAGCAACGGTGACCACTTCACATCAGGTGGGCCGTATGCTAGTTTGCCTATTTATTTCAGAAAAAAAAAAAACTTCAGGTTTGTCTAAGTTTTGCATTCGGTATACCTACCGACTATCGAATTGCGAGTCGATATTTATTTTTATGCACGGTTTTAATGAGTTTCTCAAAAAGTCCGCTAGGGGCTATGCGCTAAGTCTCGCAAGTCATTTTCTGGATACAAAAATTGGTTTTCGTTATTCCGTGTGGCACTGGTGACCTGTAATACAGGTTTTTTTCTAAAACCTATCTCAGGCACCAGGCTCTCGCAAAACAGGTTTTCTTGGTTCATCACGCTTACCTACAATGTAATATTATACCTACACAAGTTATATTACTTGATGACAATGAAACCTTTTGTAAAGAGCTAAATAAACTTTATATTGGGTGGATTTTTCCTCACTGCGGGATTACCGGCCACTACCAAAATGAGGAAAAATAAATGGGTATTTCAAAATATAAAATCAAAATGAGTATGAACTCACGACTTTTAATATTAGGCTACATATTCATGCTAGATATTCATGCTACATGTCCACCTAGGACGCACCCTATACGGCATTTCACTGCGCCCGCCACTCTGAGACATAAAGATGACGAGTCTATAGGTATATAGACCATGATAGTATTTGCTGTATTTGCTGTGACCTAAGCTAGGTCCAACTGTAACCAAATGTTATTTCTAAATCGATATTTACTAACCACGGCAAATAACTAAAATAAATGGATCAGAATTAAAAATAATAGTTAATGTTTTAAATAATAATTAGGCAGAATTTTATTGCGTTCTTGAAATACATTAGATATAACCACAGATAAAATAATACTATACATACAACTAAGTTATAGTTTTCATTGAGTTCCAAAGCATTTGACAGATGTTTTCATACACTGACATCATGAACGTTGCGGATTGCAGTGAGGCGACCCTTGAAGGGTCCGTTTTATGATTAGAGCTCGCCTAAGGCTTTGCGAGCCGGTAAGTTAAAACACTCTTAAAAATAATCTATAAAACCATAGCATAAACTTAATTGCACAAGCAAAGCTTAAAATTACACAGATAAACACAATTAAAAATGATATAAAACTACTCTGTGTTTCGTATTTGTAAACAGAACTGTGATTGAATGAATACAGTACATATTTAGACATTTTGTGATATTTTTCGACACAGAAACTCAGTTTGAGTATCCTAGAAAACAAGTCAAAAACTTAATTACCACTTAATTTACTAAGAACTTTTCAGTAAGCGTGTTTAATTTCAAGTCTCGCTCAAGTTCACTCCTTAGACGATGTCTCACTTGCTGCCCTGTCCACCAACACCTGCACTCTAAATGACATATGCGAAGCCACTGAAAATGCTGTCAACGTGGCAAAATTTTGGTCTAAAACAATTTAATTATCTATGGGGACCAACGACACGAAGATGAAGAAGATTTTAAGTGAGTTTAGACTTTTATCAATGCATCCATTGCACTGCCACGTCTGTACAAGTAGGACATGAGATAGGGCGTCTTCGTCGGTGTATGCTCAGCTGCTAGCACCTCCGCCGAACTCGCCAGCCACAGTCTTAGGGTTGGTGCCACTTAGTACATCATTGCCGTCCTTGTCGACATCCTCTTCTAAGTTAGATTTAAGTAAACCGCCTGTGTTGCCGTGTAGTTTCCCAGGCTGCGACAATATTATCGTTGTAGACACGAAGCCGCCGCGCCTTCGTGAAGTTCCCCCTTCCCGCTAGCGCTGACTAGTGCTGCTGGATTAGAATATGATCATTGGTGTTGGCTCGTCCTGAGAGTCCGCCCGTCCAAACTGTTACATCAGAACAGCCTAAATCGAATCCTGCCCGTGTTTAGCCCCGGCTAAGCCAAACAACCACCTAGAACAAAATAAATATTTAACTCAAGTGCATACGTACTTTGCACAGCTACAGGGTAATACCGAACGGTTATCTAAAGAAAAAAACGTACTTATTGAATTGAAACTATCGTGGTTAGGAATCATTTTAAATGAACGAAAATAAAATCAGTGGTAACAAGTCTTTTATTCCTATAAAAAGAACGTAAGTATCTACTTAGTTTCGTAAGCCTAACTTTTTATGAATTCCGATGACTTATGAAGTTTTATGAAAGACAAGCAGCACCCCGCGGTTTCACCCGCGTAAGTCTCGATCCCGTGGGAATATCGGGATAAAAATATGCTTATGTGTTATTCCGGGAGTCCAGTTATCTCCATTGCAAATTTCATCCAAATCCATCTAGTAGTTTTTACGTGAAAGAGTAACAAACATCCATCCATCCATCCATGCTTACAAACTTTCGCGTTTATAATATTAGTAGGAGTAGGATAGGATAGGAAGGATGGTTCGCCATTATTTGTCTCTTCCAATGCATTACAAAGAAATGATCTGCATACGAGTATCTCGATAGGCCAATAACTTTTAAAGGTCACTCGAAGTCAGTGGATGAAGGCGGCTCAAGACCGATCGTTGTCAAAGCCTATCTGTTTTACTTACTTATTTGTGTTGTGTGTAGTTTTTTGTCAAAATAAAAGTTTTACTCACTTACTTACTTTTTGTGGCATAGTGATGGTCTACATATTAATAACAAGACAAGCAATCAGGAGCCTAATTCTCGTTTCAAGCGATATGTTTAACGTCTCGTGGTTTTCATCTCTCTTGATTCTTGGAAATCTCGAGTGCAAAATCTCGCTCATTCCATTTACGCGTTTTTTCAAGCAAGATGGCTACGATCATCGATTAATTGGGAGAAAACTATTCGCAATTATTAATTAGTTTTTTCAAAAATAGGGCATAATTATTTTGAAAATAAGGTTTAATAGCATAAATAAATTCATAGTTTTAATCATGTGCTAGTTTCCTGACTAAATCAACCACTAATCACCTCATTCTCGAGATCGACCTTATCAACTTGATGACGTCACACATATTCTCAGCATCTCACAGTTTGATACCTCGAATGAAATTCGTACGAGATACAACGTGTGGTCTTTAGCATGTGAGATCTAAATATCATGCGAGTTTTTTCTGTCATTCAAAGTCCGTACTTACCTACTCGGTCAGTCAATCAACTGAAATTAGTGTATTGTTTTGTGTTACTTGTACTATTATTTATTCTGTGTTTGTGTGCGAAATAAAGTTAACGTGTGGTGTGAAGTGAAATGACAATAACACAGATTTGTGATATGAACAGTAAACTTTTCACAAAAAAATAGACAGATATGTAGATAGCATTGTGACAATATTGTGTTTTGATTTTGTGTGGTGGTAGAACTTATGTAAAAACGATGTAATCAATTGACATTCTTTCACGACAAGTAACGAGATTTATCCGAAAGAGCGAGATTTTTGCATTTGAGATGGGCAAGAAACATGCGAGATCGAAATTATGAGATTGTTATAAATTGTAATTGATTGGTTTAGTCCTAATTTTATTTTGTTACATACACCAAATCGAAAGAAGCAATTTTGACTCGACGCATCTCGAATGATAAAACCTATCCCACATGGTAAATCTAAATACCACACGTTTGTCTGCGAGATGCTGGGAATAGCAAAGTAAGTTTTTTAAGCGAGATATGACGTCATCACGCCTTTTTCATCGATCTCACGATTTCGAGAATAAGGCCCCAGGTCATCCAATTGAGAGCTGGAACGTACGTAATTCTGCAATTTTACTGTACTCGCTCTGCAATATTTGAATGGAGACTTTTAAAGAATAAGTTTTTTGTGAAAAATATATTTTTCAATATACATACATACATACATACATACATACATAGACACACGCCTCTTTCCCCGAAGGGGTAGGCAGAGCCTCAATTGGCCTCTTTTTACTGTGGGTTGCACCATCGTGGGAAATAGACGTGACAAGTGGTGAGCTCATCTCCGCCATTGCTTCCCACGACTGACTCACCTAACACTTTCTTCCAGTAATAACACATTCTACAATTATCCAGCAACCAGGACATATCTTATACCAACGAATCTTATCAACAAGTCCGGGTAATCCCTTAGTCGGCTTTTACGACATCCACGGAAGGAGACGGAGGGGTCTATTCTTAGGCCGGACACACCACGGCACTTAGGCCGGACACACCACGGCACAATATAAGCTTTTATAAAATTATTGATCGTAACCGTGTGCTGATCAAAATGAGCCAACACGGCCAGTCTACTATTATATCCTTCGAGGAGTTCTATTGTCCACCATAATCAGATCAGCTCGCTGTCACCATCATATTGTATTAATTGTCATCGGAACTTTACAGGTATGCCAAATTTCTCAATCGGTTGAGAGGATTTTAACTGCTTTAAAATTCAGTTGCAAGATTCCACCCTGATCCCAACCAGACAAACATAGATACTTTTAGTACATTGCAAGTTAATAAAAGCTAGTAAAAAGCGCTAGTTGTTGTTATGTTGGAAAGTGAGGTTTAGCTTAATTCCTAGGTAAGTACATGTAGGTAATTAACGTATAAAAAAAAAATTAAAATGTTTTCAAAACTCACATTGTGATCCAGCATTGCTAAAGTTTATAAAAGTGCTCACAGATTACGAACATAAAATAAGCAATTGGGAAGAACAAATAATCTCATAAATAAAACAAATTGTAAGCGACTGTCCCAGTCACTCTTTAGCACACCTATGTTTTGACCCTGAGGTTATAATAGCTGCCGCAAACGTATTTTAATTTCCTTCCTCCATTGGCAGTTGACTGAGCGAAGCGATCTCTCAGTCTTTGCAGGATGCGGCGTTTGTTCCTATGTATGTATGGATGATTGCAAGTATGAATAGAATAGAATAGAATAGAAAATACTTTATTGTACACCTTAATAGCTAATAAAACGAACAAAAATAAACAAAACTTAACTATATAATTAAAAGTACAATGGGCGGTCTTATCGCTTAGCAGCGATTTCTTCCAGACAACCTTTGGATGGAGATAAATTTATATGTTAGGAAGAATGGCCGGGGGTGTATGTATATTATATTAGGTACAAAAGAAGTGAAAAAAATAATTAAAGACAAATACCTATCTACTAACTAAGAACATAAACTTGTAAAAACTACTTATGTATGTATGTATGTATGTGTAATATTGTAATATTTACAATATTACACATACATACCATAAATACTTACACTACAGTTAAATAATACATACATACATAAATAAATATGTATATATATATACATATATACATTTTGTATGTGTGTTTGTCCGACGATAACTGCAGAACTGTTGATCCGATCTTGTTGAACTTGGTATATAGGTAGGTTATGTGAATATAATTTTTAAGTTCAAACATGAGCTTGTTCGGTGCACTCCCCCAAAGTAGATGTTATGACTAGGTCATGTCATATATTATTTGAAAGGGAAAAAAATCAAGAATGTAAATACATATAAGTCACGTTCGGGCAGAACTACAAAATTTTCTTTATGCAGAACTACTACAATCTGTCATTGTCAAAGCTACTTGCAAACTGCATCTATAGCGCTGCTGGCTAGCCAATTAGAAAACAATTACCACCAATCAAATACAGCAAGTTTACTCCTGAACGTCCGATCGATCGCTATTCGGCAAGTTATTTATTTTTTATATCAGGTATTGTGAAAGTTAAATAATACTATAAAATAAAATCAAAACAGCCGAGCACTTTTCGCTATAACAGTCCAAGAAAAGGATGCCAGGCCAGTCGGGCTTTTCCGTTAGGTATTTTTTTAATTAATCCGAGCCGAGCGAGTCGGACCATGCTGAGCCGGGCCGTGGCCAGTGTAATAAGTGTCTATGCGTACTCTTGAAAACATGGCTCCAAATTAATTAAATATTGTGCGGATATTCTGAACACAATTCATAGCCAATTCCAAAAACCAGCTAACTTCATAGCAGTTACTGATACAATTCTTATCTAATCCAAGCGCAATTCCAAATTCAATGCAATGTGAACAGCATTGTTTTCAAGAGTACGGGAGTTGTCAACATTGTGCTAATATTGGATTGAATTCGCCATTTTTTTTAAATAAATAAATAAATAATGCTGGACACAGTTCACACAACATTATCTAGCCCCAGGCTAAGCAGAGCTTGTGTTATGGGTACTAGATAACTGATATAATTAATACAATACATTAAATAGATAGATATTTTTTATTATACATACCCAAATATAGAAAATACCCAGAACACCCTGAACAAATATCTGCGATCTGTTATAGGACAAGGTCCTGGAACCTTTTTAAAAAAGATTTAAAGTTCGAAATCTATTTATTTGGATATGACAAAATAGATTCACGAAAATAATTAATTAAATGACCCGCGGACAACCGGTCACTTCGAATGATCTAACCAGACTAAAGGTGCTCGTAGAGCAACTCTATTACTGTATCTAGATATGTCTAAACAGCTAGATGTAAGCATATTCGTGAACATTGCAAGGGTATAACATCTCCCCCTTAAGAGGATACTTTGGGGTTGATTCTTACCAAAGTTCCAAGTTACTAGATCTGAGTTCTTACTGAAGCAACCTGACACAACTCTATGTCTGGCTCTTGTGTATCTGTCTTTTTCACACTACTGTGAGCTCTAAGTAAAGGTACTTTAAAAACTCGGTTGTCGCCAGGTTTACAAAAACATTTAAAAGCTAAATAAAAGAAATACAAAAAGATTAAAATTAAAATAGAAATAATCAATCCCGAATAATGTGCTCCGTATCTCACAATGTGTGGGCTTGTATTAATTTTATCTAGATTATCCAATAATGAATTTAGTGCAATTTTATTTGATTTAAATTCGTCCAAATCAATATTCTGTAAATTAACAGGAGACACATTATCAATAAGACTATTAAATCTTACAATGTTACAGCAAGAATCATTTATCAAATTAAAGTTAGGTATGTTGTTTACAGGAGAAGTTACATTTAGGATGTACTTAGGTATTAAAGTAGTGCTTTTACAGCGACCAATACAATTATTGGGCAAAGTAAGTATTCCCGTGGCTAAAATATTAGTTTCATACAATTTAGAATTTAAACAATCAATTGAGACCTTGTTTGGTTCGGATTGTACAAAAATCCACTTATTGTTCGCTAAAGGTTTCCAAATGTCTAATTTACCATAAACAAATTTAACGTCACATTGTTTGGGCACTTCCCTAATCACTTTAGATAACAGTTCACTCTCACAGCTTGGCATAGCGTCAGTCGTATAAACATTTGTGACGTCACAGATAAAGTTCCCGGGACTAACGACCTTGCACTCCTTCATGTCGTCAAAAGTACAGTGTTGTAATTTGTCTTTGGTAATTGCAATGTATTTATTACCAAGTACAATCAAAGTAAATTTATAGGGTTCGTTACAATCATATGGTGTGGGCAGAGCTATATTATGAAACAATGTATACTCTTTAATACCAACCAATGGGACTTGCAAAACAAACATAAGCTTAAAATTAATATAATAACAAACTAGCTCAGATATACTTACTAAGTAATGAGTATTATTCATATCTAAAGCTATGGGTAATTGTAGGTCTCTAGAAAGATGTCTGTAGTTATTGGCAAGCTCTCGGTACAGTTGCGATGATGTCATTATCGCAGGATGCAGGATGTTTTGACTACTGAACAAGATAGCGTTAGTTACGTCCTCTAATTGAAATGATAATGTAAGAATTGATGTTTCTAAATTATTAAAAATCTGATTTACCTTGAAGAGGATATGTAAACCATTTGTTTGTTCTGAAATATTTTTTAAGTTTAACGAGAGGTTGTCAATAGCTTCACTTAGATTAATTTCATTATCCTTAATTTTACTCAGAGTTTGGTTGTAAGACGTTATTGTTGAAGATGTAACCAAGATATTTTCCTTCATCAGAGAAACGAGGTGTTTTTCGTTTTCTTGTACATACTCAATCGCATCGTTGTATTTTAAGGCATCATTTTCATCTAATGTACCGAAGATCTGTTTAAGGACAGATCCTACACCCCCGATCCAGGCACGCTTGAAACGGTTTTCAATTAAATGTGAAATCGAATCGAATTCAGTTGTTAAATCTTGGTAGCGAACTGATAGTGGTTGAAACCTATTTTGACAAATTGAATCAATTTCTATAATTCGTGTTTGATTGCACAAGTACTTAGTGGTGTCTAATGCAGTTCCTATATTTTGTATGTGCGGTCCGAAATGTGAAATATTTAGTGGTATCAAGATCTTAAGATAACCTTTGTTGATTTTAACACTACCTAAATAATCAAAATAAATGCCTGTGCTGGAAGTTATCGGTTGAAGGTATTCCTGATATGTTTGGCCACGTACCGAAGCCCTGGAAATAAAATTTAGAAATAAAACCAAATAATTAAGTTTAGGTAAAATTCTATTCTCTCTGAAATCACGAGTCTCTTAAGAGTCAAGGATACAGAAGAGATCCGTGCCTAAGGATTCTTCGTTTAGTAAGTGTGTAAAAACAATGTGAGTACCTTACCCTAATTTTAAAATGTATACGAATAAAGTGTAGAGAAAAATGTAAAAATAAAAATATTAATATATACCTACAACTAATTATTCTAATAAATTTTGTTTTATGTTACAGGTTCCCGACTTCGGCAGGTTTTATCTGATCATAATGGTGAGTCACGTGTCGTCGGTTAATCAGTAAGGTAAGTGAGTTATTTCCATTTATTTTAACGACCTTGTAGGGTCCCTTCCAAATGGGAGAGAGAGCCTTGCGTAATCTTAAATGATTTTTAAGATATACATAATCGCCAACCTTATACGTAACTCGACGAGTGTGCGTGTCATAATGGTTTTTCGAGGATTCTTTAGATTTTCTTATAAATTCGATTGCTTTTTCCCGCGAATATTTCATTCGGTTTTGTAGCATTTGGACATAATCAGGATAGGTCGTTCCGAGGGATTCTTCGTAGATGGAATTCGGTATGAATGGTTTGTTACCAAACATTAATTCATACGGCGCGAAGTGTGTGGTCGAATGGATAGATGTATTATATGCTAACATGGCTGTATATACATAGCGAGGCCAGTTGGTTTGTTCTTCGTTGATATAGGTTTTAAGATACTCTTTAAGAGTGGAGTGGCTTCTCTCCAGGGCTCCCTGGGTTTGTGGATGGTATGGAGAAGACCACAGATTTTTGATTTTAAGGAAAGCACACGTTTTCTTAAATAAATCAGACGTGAAATTGGATCCTTGATCCGTAAGGATCATTTTAGGAATTCCGAAGATGGACATGTAATGAAGTAAACATTCACTAGTTTCTTCCGCAGTGGTGCTACAGATCGGATAGGCCGTGGAAAATTTAGTTAAATCATCTTGGAATGTCAAGATGTACTTCAACTTTGCAGTACCAGACTCGGGAAGCGGACCAACTACATCAATAGAAATGCGCTGACCCGGTTCGGATGACGTACTGGTAATTTGCATGGGTGCTCTATTAATTTTTCTAAGTGCCTTATTTTCTTGACAGGATTTACATTGTTTTACATAGGATTCTATATCGCCTCGCATTCCTTTCCAGTAATACGTTTGTTTGAGACGATTGTACATGCGGACGGATCCTAGATGACCAGCTATAGGGATATCATGGTTATCATGCAAGATCTTTTTAATTTCGGATGGGACAGGATATATTATGTTGTTGTGATAAACATTGACCTTTATTCGAGTGTCATGGAAAAGGTAAGTTAGTATATTATAGATTTTTATGAACGAGTGTTTTTCGAAAGGATTTTTCAGGTCAGGTAAGCCGATTTCGTTTATACCTCCTGTTTCTACTAACTCTTTTCTTACATTTTTCAGGGACTCGAAAATTTCGGGATAGGCCGCATGATCAAAATGGTGTACCTTGAAGTACAACAGGTAATAATCTTTTTTATTTAGATTAAGTTTCTCGAATAAAAATAGTTCCTTTTCCGAGTCACATAGCTGAGCATGTACTTCTGGATCACTAAGGATTTCTGGGATGTATGGATTGGAGTCGTCTAAGTCGATTGAGGTAGGTATTAAAATTACCTTGGCAGGACATTTCATTAAACTTTCATTATGCTCAACAATTTCTGTGTTAAATGTTTCAACTTTTTCGGACATTGTTTTCAGGAACGTGGGATAGTCGTCAACAGGTGCGTTTGGGCTGGCAGCACTCGTGGATGGCATTGGATCAAGGTGAGGCTGAGGATCAGGTAAGGATGGTTGTTCCTGAACATATTCAGGTTGATTGACCTCATGCTCAATTTGATCCCTAAGGACATCCGGAATGTTATCCGGTGAGTTGATATCAGGTAAAGGAAGTATATCCTCATAAGGATCTAATTCATCTGGATTTTGAAAGATATTTTCATCAGGATCAAATGAAGTTGGAGAGATAAGGAGGTCCATGAGATCTCCGTCTAATACTCGATTGGGCTCCGCTTCAGGGATAGGGTTGGATATCGCTGATTCCTCAGGTTGGACGGGATTAACCGGGAACCGGGATTGAGCGTCGGCATTTGTGTTAATTTTGCCCTTCTTGTGTAGGATGTTACATTCAAATTCTTCTAGTTTCAAGCGCCATCTTATAAGTCTTGATCCAGGATCTTTGCAATTGAAGAGCCATTGCAGTGGCCTGTGATCGAATAGGATGATGATCTTGTGCCCGTAAAGGTATGGTCTAAAGACTTTAGTTCCGAAGACAATGGCGAGACATTCTTTTTCCGTCACACTATAATTGCACTCGGCTTTATTTAGTGTGCGGGACGCGTAAGCGATAGGACGATCTTGACCTACTGGGCCTTGGGATAAAATGGCGGATATAGCGTAGTTCGATGCGTCACACGTAAGATTGAACTGTTGGGAAAAATCTGGATAGGCAAGAACAGGTGCGGATACAAGTTTTTCTTTTAAGATCTCGAATGCGAGTTGCTGTTCATTTTGCCAGACAAAAGGGACATCTTTCTTTAGAAGGGATGTTAATGGTTTAGCAAATTTTGCGAAATCAGGTATAAAACGCCTGTAATAGGATACTAGACCCAAAAAGGATTTTATGTCTTTTGGGGATTTTGGAACAGGATATTCGGTCACAGCTTTTGTCTTATCAGGGTTAGTTTTTACACCATTTTCGCTAATGATGTGCCCTAAATAGGCAACTTCTCTTCTGAGAAATTCACACTTTTCAGGTTGTAACTTGAGATGGAATCTTCGCAGTCTGTCAAAGACAGCTGTCAAGTTGGACATGTGTGAGGATAGGTCAAACGAGTAAATGACTATATCGTCTAGATATACGAAACACCTGGTGCCCTGAAGACCTGTAAGACATGAATTCATCAGCCTCTGGAAAGTAGAAGGAGCGTTCTTAAGCCCAAAAGGCATCCTTCTGAACTGGAAATGTCCTTGAGGAACCGAAAAGGCGGTCTTAGGGGCATCCTGAGGTGATACAAGGATTTGATGGAAGCCAGAAGCAAGATCTAGTGTGGTAAAGTACTTACTTTTGCCTAACTGATCTAGGATTTCTGATATCTGGGGAATAGGATACGTTTCTCCGATAGTGATGTCATTCAGTTTCCGATAGTCGATGACTATCCGCCATTTTCGATTACCTTGAGAATCAGGTTTTTTGGGGACTATCCATATGGGACTACTCCAAGGAGAGGACGATGGTGTGATGATGTTATCATCAATCATTTTGTTGATTTGTTTTTCGACTTCCTTTTTATGAAATTCTGGGAATCGATAGGACTTCGTATGTATAGGGATATCGCTGTTCGTTTTAATTTCATGGTTAAGGACATCAGTGTAGGATAATTGATCACTGGGTAAGTAGAATATATCTTAGTATTGAGTACAGAGTTCTAGTAAGACATCTGACTCTTCTTGATTAAGATGATCAGTTCTTAAGGATTTTATGACCTCGATAGTACGGTCAGATGTGTTGCGTAAATCAGTGTTAAGTTGGATAGCACGCAAATTTAACGGTTCTAGTTTAAGGTTTAAATTGGAGTTGAAATTGACGGGTTTTTCGGACGTGTTAACAATTGTTAGATTTACCCGCTTATTGTTTTTCACATTCACTATGCAATTGGATACCAAAAGGCTGTCGGATATATGTTGGTTAGTGATGACACCTTCGTTAATATGAGGATTTACTACTGAGCATTCAACAACGGCTTCAGTGCGAGGTGGAATTTCGTAGAACGGATTGAAAAAGTGTAGCTTAATGTTAAGTTTACCAATTTTTAGGACGTCAGTTGTGTAGTCGATTTTACAGCTAAAAGCAGTAAGGAAATCTGATCCGATTATACCATCATACGGTAAATTTATGTTCTTAATGACATGGAATTTATGGGACGCTACTTTATTCTTAGCTAGTTTAAGCTTAAGTTGGAAAAATCCTTCGGTTGGAGTAGGCTCATCACCAGGGTCGATGCCTTTGAGTTTAATTGGGTCTCTAACCAGTTTCTGATTAGTCAGAATACAGGATTGTTTAACAAGACATATAGCAGAACCAGAGTCTAGTAATAGTGTTAGAGGGATGTCGGATATTTGGGATTCAAGTAAAGCATGTGGTAACATCCTTTTGGATGTATCCAGGTTCACTTCGTAGACCTTAGTTAAAGCCTCTTTTGGACTGTCGGTTTGGGGCTGGTTACCCTGCTGGTTAGTCCGGATATTAGGTGGATATAGACTGTCAGTTTGGGGCTGGATACCCTGTCGGTTAGCCTGGATGTTGGAAATTCGGCTGTCAGTTTGGGGCTGGATACCCTGTCGGTTAGCCTGGATATTGGATATTCGGCTGTCAGTTTGGGGCTGGATACCCTGTCGGTTAGCCTGGATATTGGATATTCGGCTGTCAGTTTGGGGCTGGATACCCTGTCGGTTAGCCTGGATGTTGGATATTCGGCTGTCAGTTTGGGGCTGGATACCCTGTTGGTTAGCCTGGATATTGGATGTGGCGCCATTTCCTACTGATCGTCTCGGGCGGCACCGTCGCGAGACGTTATTGCGTTTAAATCGTTGTCATCATCAATCGAGTCAAAGGCCTCTTCGTTGGGTGTTTCCTGGATATGATTAACCCTACGAGGGCCGTTGTTGGACGTTTGCTGAGAATTTTGTTTACTTGGATATTTACTGTTATAAAATTCTCGCTTCCTGCAGTCCTTGATGTCATGACCGGTAGTTTTGCAATAGCGACAGAAAGGACTATGGCTTCCGGTCTTAGATTGGCTCGTGTTGGAAGAACCGGATGTAGACGGTACATTCTTAAAGGGACCCGACTGAGGTTTGGGTTTCGCAACGAATTTATTGTCCGTTGGCGGACGCTTGTAAAGGCTTTGTTGTATGCGCTCTTCTGAAATCGCCATGTTTATGGCTTCATTTAAGGTTTTTGGCGACCTACATCTCACAATGTTTGATATCCTGGGTTGAAGACCCATAAGAAAATGGTGGAGAGCTAGATCTTCCATAGCCGCACAACGGCCTGGTAGCTCTTTTACCTTAGTATTGGATAGGGTTATTTCCGTCAACAATTGTGAGAGGCAGGATTCCACGCGTAGTGAAAATTGACTGACATTGTCCTGCGGGCCTTGCTTGCTCTCCTGTAAATCGGTCAGGAGGTGAGCGTAATGTTTACGCTCACTGAATTGAGTTTTAAGAAACTCTTTGAGTTGCTCCCAGGATGTAAAGTCCTTAATAGAGCAAGCAAGTTCCGCCTTGCCGGATAGTTGGCTAAGGATATATTTGAACAAAATAGGTTTCTGCTCTTCAGCGGCTAGGTCATATGCATTGTTGCAGTTAATAATAAAAGAATTAACTGTTTCACGACTGCCGTCGTAGGATTTTATGAATTTGAAAAGGGTGTTGAGTCCTAATTCGGACATTTTAGAACTCGTTGACCTCGTGATTCGCGGAGAAGGCTGAGGTGATTTATATTTTAAATCGGATAATTCTTGTGCAAACTCTCGGATATCTAAGGCTAATTTACTTGGTTTACTATCTTCAACCTTATTGTCTTTTTGCATAATAAGATACCGGAAAATAGATTCACGAAAATAATTAATTAAATGACCCGCGGACAACCGGTCACTTCGAATGATCTAACCAGACTAAAGGTGCTCGTAGAGCAACTCTATTACTGTATCTAGATATGTCTAAACAGCTAGATGTAAGCATATTCGTGAACATTGCAAGGGTATAACAGATCGCACAAATATTTGTTCCGAGGCGGGAATCGAACCCGCAACCTCCTGCGTCGCAGGCCAACCTTCGCCCGCCGCGCCACAGAGGTCGTCGGACATTGGACAATAATTAGTATTTGATTCAAGGGAAACGCTGCAGACGGTTCATTGGCTATGCGAGCGTTGGCTCAAAATACAACAAATTGTGGCATCATGGCGTCTAGCTTTTAGGAATATTCAAGATAATAAGTTTTATGTTGATATGTATTTTTCAAAACAAGCTTTTAAGAAGTGTACATCTGTACAGTGTCATCTGACTGATGATGATGATGATGAAATTATTAAGCAGAACCGTGGACTGATAAAAATGTGCCTAAACACGTCTAGTCTACTATTATCCATCGAGGAGTTCCGTTGGGTACCTTCCGGGTCCATCATCAGTTCAGCTCGCTGTCACCATAATATTGTATTATCATCAGATCTTGACAGGTATGCAAAATTTCAGCTCAATCGCATTTCAAGAAGTGTTTATATTTCAGCTTGCAAAATTTGACCCGAACATACATACATTGCAAGTTAAATAAAAGCTTGTAGGTATATAAGTAAATTTTGTAAAAAATAACACAAAGCAATGAAACGGCTGGACTTATTTTAATACGACTTGTATAGGAACCATTGCTAGAAAAGCTGCTTTCAAATAAAAACACCGCATTCAAATCGGTTCACCTCGGTGCCACAGACAGACACACATAACAGTCAAACTTATAACACCCCTCTTTTTGCGCCAGTGGTTCGACTTCGACCAAAATAAAGTTAAAAGGTAGGTACTCACGTGCGCAAACATGTCGGTTCTAGTGAAGCTCTATTACTGTATAAAGCATTGCATTATTGCATCGGCCTTTCATACATAAGAATAATAAAGATAAACGGGTTCAATCAGCTGCAAGGGAAAACCATATACCTAACCTTTGTATGCAATTAATTATAAAAAAGGTTCAGATTACTTTTGGTAACAAAATAATGTAGTCAATGTAGGTATTACATTTATATATATATATGTCATTTATAAGTACTTCTATACTAATATTATAAAGAGATAAAGATTGTTTACGAGTTTGTATGTTGGGAGTAATCTCCGGAACTACTGATTCTACTCTATCCTTGAGTGCTTATAGGCTACGTTTTATAACTTTCGCCCGCAGCTACGCTCGCTCCTTCTAAGTGTTACATTATACCTTCTCCCTAACAGTTGAGATAATTTTGATGGTGTTAAGTTTGTGGATGGATGCGGGTTGCTGCTTTTTATCCTGACACCACGGACAAAATGCTAGCATAATTTAATTACATTTATTAACAGAAACAATAATACAACTAATTACGAGGAATGTAAAAAATACATATGAAACAGTTGTGCTACGTGAAGATCGCTGCTAACGATCTAAAGGTAGCTCAACTGATCCAAATCACTACCAGACGGAAGCATCCCTAAGATGCTGGCTGCATTAGCACGCTGAATGGCAATACTAATGCAATAATAATTAAACCTTATCCTAATAATAGATATCATTAATTTCCTTGATCTTATTCCCACTAATAATTAGGTATGGTTGGCATGTGCTTTCTTCATCCATTCCTTTCTATCAGTCATCATCTCGTTACTCACTCCTTTTTACCCTTGTACACCCATCTTTTTGTTAGTCTTCCACTAATCCTTTATCCACATCATATTATTATTTAACACTCTTGTCATCACATGACATATTCTTACTTCCGCATAACATGTCCATACCACGCCACCCTTTAATTCCTCAACTTTTCCGTTACTTTTAAACTTCCTCTGATGTAGGTACCTACTGACTTATTATTATTATTATTATTATTTAGCCTTTATTTCCGTAACTTTTCTTACATTCACTATAAAAAAAACATTCTCTATTAAACTTTATTAAAGTCAGGCCCCATTTCGGGTACAGGCCTCCTCCAACTGTCTCCATTTTCCTCTGTCTTCTGCTTTCTCCATCCAGTTTCCACCAGCTCTTTCTCGTATTTCGTCAGTCCAGCGTTCTCTGGGTCTTCCTCTAGCTCTTTTACCCCCTGGACCCATCCACTGAGTAACTCGCTTAGTCCATCTATCGTCCGGAATTCGGGCTAGATGCCCCGCCCATTTCCACTTCAGGCGCTGTGAATGTTGTAGAGCATCTATTATTTTAGTTTTTCCTCTTATATCTTTGCTTTTCTGTCTGTCTTTAAGCTTAATACCCAAGATGCTCCTCTCCATAGCACGCTGGCATGATTGTATTTTTGTTTTTGTGTTGTTGTTGAAGATCCAGGTTTGGGCTCCATATGACAGGCAGGGCAAGAGGCATGAATTCATCACTTTTTTCTTTAATTTCAATGGCAGCTTAGATTTTAATATCTCTTTAAAACTCCAGTACTTTTTCCAGGTCATATTTATTCGCCTTTCCAGTTCATCTCTATGTCTAGTGTTTTTGAATGAAATTTGCTTTCCGAGGTAAATATAACTCTCTACATACTCGATAGGTACTCCGTTTACTATTATGGGATATCTTATGCTATTTGTTGATACTTTTGTCTTAGAGGTATTTAGTTTTAAACCAATATTCTCGCTGGCTGTGCATAGTTCTTTCATCATGTCTTCTAACTGTTTTGATGTTCTTGAAAAAAGGATGATATCGTCTGCAAATCTGAGATTGCTAAGATATTTTTGATCTATTTTTATACCTTTTTTCTCCCAGGGTAGGTCCCTTATAATATTTTGCAGTACTGATATGAAAATTTTTGGTGATATTGGGTCTCCTTGTTTCACACCTCTACGAATATTGATTTTTGGGCCAAGTCTGTCCAGTTTCACACGGCTCATACTTTTGCTATATATATCTTTAAGTATGTTAATGTATACATTTAAAATTCCCTGATGTTCCAGTGCTTGCCACATACTCTCGTGTGATATTGAGTCAAATGCCTTTGCGTAGTCGATATAGGCGAGGTATAGAGGTTCTTGAAACTCTTGGTATTTTTCTACTATTTGGTCTAAGGTGTGTATGTGATCAATAGTACTGAAACCTTGTCGGAAACCCGCCTGTTCCACTGGTTGACTCTTCTCTATATTTGACTCTATTCTTTTTTCTAAACATGAAGCAAACAACTTGTATATCGTTGGCAGTAAACTAATAGGGCGGTAATTATTAATATCTGTAGAGTCTCCTTTTTTATATAAGAGAGTTATTCTTGATTCTGCCCAGTTTTCAGGGATTTCTTGTTTTTCTAGTATTTTGTTGAACAAAATAGTAAGAGGGCAGATCAATAGAGTTTTTCCAATTATGAGAGCTTCATTCGGGATATTATCAGGTCCTGGACTCTTTTCTTTTTTCAGTTTTTCCAGTTTTTTCAAGATTTCCTTGCCAACAAAAGGTTCAGCTGCTGTTGAATCTGTTTCACAAGTTAGAATATTTTTTTCATATTTTTGTTGCTGCATGGTAGAGGACTTGTCCTCGTAGAGATTCTTGTAAAATTCAGTAGCAACATCTACTATGTCCTTTCGTGTTTGTAATTTGCTTGACACTTTTCCTGATTTCAATTTTGGTATCCATGATTTCTCCGTATTTAACTGTTTATAGGCTCTTTTTTGACTTCCGAAATTAAGTAGGTTTTTTTCAATTATGTTTATTCTGTAGGATTCATAGTCTCGTTTCAGTAATTTGTTTGTGGTTTTGTAGAGAGTTGACAACTCTTTTTTATCGTCATTATTTTTTGCTGGTCTGTGTTGTAGTTCTGTTCGTGCCTTTATTAACTGCTTAGTTTCATCTGATATTATATCTTTTTTAGCTTCCCTGGACGTAAGAATGTTCAAACTTTGCTGTATGGTTGACTCTATCTTGCTGTAGTAGGATTCTATGTTGTCGTTTACTTCCCACCATATATTTTCTGCTTTTTCTCTCAATGCATCAAAATATAATTTTTGGTTTTGTTCGGTGGATAGTAAGGTTTGGGTTTTTCGGAAAGTTGCTCTACATTTCTTTTGTATGCCCAATTTTATTTTCCCTCTTACTAGCCTGTGATCACTTGGAAATGTTTTATTATTAAGGACTTCTATGTTGCTGAAAAGTTTTGGATAATTACTCAAAATGAAATCAATTTGATTCCGATTCTTCTTATCGGGCGTAATCCATGTCCAAAGGTTTTTTGTGTTTTTCTTAAACATTGTGTTGATTATTGTGAGTTTGTTTTCTAATGCGAACTGCAGTAATCTGTCACCTCTATGGTTTCTTTTTCCGTAACAGTATGGGCCCATTGATATGTTTTCTTCGGGTTTTCTTTGTCCAATTTTTGCATTTAGGTCGCCCATCACTATTAACCTTTCGTTTGCTAGTTTTTGTGCTCTTTCTATTTGGTCATAGAAAGTATTGATTTCTTCTTCTGGTGCATCTAGAGTAGGCGCGTATACTTGTATTAGTGATAATTTCACTGTTCCAAATTGGAGATTTAATAAACAAACTCTTTCGGATATTCCTACGTATGTTTCTATATTCTTTTTGTATTCTTTTTTAATCAAAAATCCAACTCCGTGGTTTCCTTTGGTTGCTCCCGTGTGGCAAAATATGTGATCTTCATCTTCTGAAATTTGACTTCCATTTCTTCTGACTTCTGACAGTCCTATGATGTCGTATTTGACTTTTGTTAAAGCGTATTTCAGTAATATCATTCGTTGTGGTGACAGTAGCGATTTAACATTGTATGTACATACGTAGAGTTGCTGACATATTGGAGGGTTGTAGTCTTTATCTCCCGCAGTGACAAGCCGTATTGGGAGATCGAGAGGGGCTGGCATTTGTAATTGCTATTCTGTGTCTTGACGAGAGCCGTGTGCTTGAGAACTACTATTCTCAGGGTATATGAAAGATGGTTTTTTTACAACAAAGTTTTTCATGCTATTGGTCTTGTTTATTTTCATTGGTTGTTTTTTGTTTTGTTGGTACTTATTGGTTGAGTTTTCTGTTATTTCAGGTGATTCTGATAGATTTCTCTTCTGGTTGTTGGTTTGTTTTTGTTCCACCCTTGGGCTTCTGTTGTTTAGTACTATGAGTTTGTCATATTTAATGATAGCCATTCTTCCTTGTTCTCTTTCTTTCTCCAGTTGAACTTGGAGTTCTTTGCGTTTATTTAGTACTTCCAGGGGAAAGTCTTCTTTTATGTAATAAGGAGTATTTTCAAAGTTTTTCTTATTTTTCTGGATTTGAATTTTCAATCCCATTGTGAGTAATGTTATAACGATGGGTCTCACTTTCTCACCCTTTTTCCCTAATCTCCTTACGGATTCAATGCTGTTATACTCACATCTGATGTTTAGTATATTTTTTATAATATCTAGTACCATTTTTTCTAGGTCGTGATAGTTTTTTTCACGTTCTTCTACTCCAAATATCAATAAATTCTTCCGTCTCATAAATCTCTCGAAATGATCTATAGCTTTTTTTTGTATTTCCAGTTTTTCCTCAAGAAAGTCATTCTTTGATTCTAGGTATTTAAATTTCTCGTTGATATTATTGTTGATGGTATTTTTTTATATCTTCTTTCATTTCTCGCATATCCTCCTTTTGCTGCCGCATTTCTTCTTGCATATTTCTTAGCAAATTTTTAATTTCATCCATTTCGTTGAGCAGCGCCCTCTGTTGGTTTGTTACAAAAGGTAGTCGTTGATTGTATGCAGTTGCTCCTCCAAGAAACTTCGAGTGAGCGGCTGTTCGATTAGAGCACTATGGCTACCCACTTAGTTTTATAGAGAACCGCTAGGTGACGTAAGTAGTATGATGGATTACAAAAAGTGTCGAATAATAAATAATGAATGATTTGCACTTTGAGGTTATATTATCAATTTTTAGCCTTGGTTGTTGATCCTCGTTTTTCTTTTATGAACGGAGTTTACACAGTCAAATTGCACACTTTACACTTGTATTTTATAGTTTCAATGTCTTTATCACTTTCAAAAAGTTCACTAATTCACAGTTGTCCTGACAGTATTTGTTTCAAAAAATATCGTGCTTTCGCTATGTATTCACTGAGTTCTATACAATGATCTTGTAAAACACGGATTTATCTTTACTATCGCGCACTTTTGGACTGTTACTTTGTCGTTTTTATATTTATGTTTACACTTTATATACGGACTCGATGTGAACAGTGGCTCTGTGGCGCCCTCTCCTACTGACTTACTCCTTACTTTTTCCATTCTTGTTACTTCACACATCCATCTCAACATTCGCATCTCTGCTGAATTAATGTTTCATCCTAATATCAAATATCGTTGTTTAATCCTAATATAAGCTGGGTTTATCTATTCACCGAAATTTGCAGCAAAACCCACAAAGCAATAACATCCGAAAGACAATTACAGCGAGGATACAAATGATACCCAAGGCTAGGTATAACCAAAACTTTCTTATTCCTGAAAAAAGTTCTTTGGTGCCACCAGCAATTGTTTTTTTCACAGCCCCTATTGCTTCAACTGCGGCACTAGATACTGTATTTAAACCATCAATTACGGCTCCTTTAGCACCAGAAATTGCAATGTCCCCAACTGTTTGTAATGTTCCTACAGCATCAGAGATTGTATTTTCCCCAGCCACTTTTACTGCTTCTGCAGCACCAGAGATTGTAATTACACCACCATTTACTGCTCTTTTAGCATCAGAGATTGTATTTTTCCCAACCACTTTTACTGCTTCTGCAGCACCAGAGATTGTAATTACACCACCATTTACTGCTCTTTTAGCATCAAAGATTGTATTTTCCCCAACCGCTTTTACTGCTTCTGCAGCACCAGAGATTGTAATTACACCACCATTTACTGCTCTTTTAGCATCAGAGATTGTTTTTTTCCCAACCACTTTTACTGCTTCTGCAGCATTCGAGATTGTATGTCCTCCATCTTCTAGAAGTGTACCTGCGCGATCAATTGTATTTTTTCCAGCATTCAATATTACTCCAGGAGCATTAGAGATCTTATTTTTCCCAGAATTCCAAATATCTTCTACTTCCCCCCAAAAGTTACCGGGGGCGCCTGAAAAATTAAGCCAGTAGATTAATTCCAACTTTAACATTAATTATTATCAGATTGAATTCATAGAAAACTAATAGATTCATAGAAATTTTAAATATATTTTGATTCCTTAATATATTATTAAAAACATCTGGAATGAGACATCATTTAGAATTTAAAAAAAAAACAATAAAAAAACTGTTATTGCTTTGTATAAAAACGATGTCAATGGTTTTGCGAGCAATTTTGGATTATCAAAATAGACTAGAAGATTTAATAGTTGAGCATGTGTGAATAAAAACAGATTGAATTAGTTTATACATAGTTTTTTTGGAATTGTTTTCTATGGAAATCAAAACAATTAAAATAACGAAAAACAAACTGACGCAAAACAAATTACTATGTATGTTTCATATTATGTATTTTGTACATACCTTGTACTCGTATTACTTGTATTATTCTTTATGTAAATAAAATTATTACTAAATAAAATAAAATAAATACTATTTAATTTATTTTGAATTAGTTGGTTTTTATTCTAAATAATGTTTTTTTAGCAAGGAAACAATTTTTCATATAACTTTTAATAGTACTTCATACATACATACATACATAGACACACGCCTTTTTCCCCGAAGGGGTAGGCAGAGCCTCAATGGGCCTCTTTTCACAGTGGGTTGCACCATCGTGGAATATAGACGTGACAAGTGGTGAGCTCATCGCCGCCATTGCTTCCCACGACTGACTCGGCTAACGCCTTCTTCCAGCAATAACACATTCCATAATAAGCTAGCAGCCAGGACAAATCTTATACCAACAAATCTTATCAACAAGTCCGGGTTATCCCTTAGTCGGCTTTTACGACATCCACGGGAGGAGACGGAGGGGTCTATTCTTAGGCCGGACACACCACAGCTTCGTACTTCAACGTATACAAAATATGTTTTCAAACTTTGGCGACCTCTGTAGCACGTCGGGCGAAAAGCCGGCTGAGATGCGAAAGGTTGCGGGTTCGATTCCCGCAGCGGGACAAATGTTTATATGACCTGCAAATATTTGTTCCGGGTCTGGGTGTTATGGTACCATGGAACTCGTAGTTTCTGATACCGACGAGAGAGGAAATCCTAGTGTGGGATCAGGACTATGTATGTGACTGTTGGGTGCTATATTATGTTATGTTAAACAGACCGCAAACTTTTTTTGATATGTGTGGTCAAACAAACAAACATCTTTTGTATGCAGTAAGAAGGTACGATAACTTACCGGAATTTCCTGTTGCCAGCGCGCAAAGGATGACGAATTTGGCCTGAAAATAAATAATAAAATCATGACGTACCTATAAATAACACCCAACAATTACTGAGCTGACTCCACTTTATAATCCCCTGTGTCGTGGGGATATCAATGTAGGGGGTCGTAGTTCCTTATAACAAGCTTATAACTGATACATACACAGACTCGGAACTATTATTTACTGTTCTGCAAACAATACTCCCTGTCAATCTGCCATGGAAAGAAGTATGATTGGTAAAAGAAAATTGGATAAAGTAAAAAACCAAACACTAAAAAGATGCACCAAAATAGAAGATGTTACAGTCAAAGTAAAAAAAACTAAAATGGAGATGGACAGGACACACAATAACAGGAAAGGATAAATTGAGCAGAATGCTAATGAGCTGGTTCCCGAAATACAACAAACGAAAGAGAGGGGGATAGTTTAAAAGGTGGGAGGATGAGCTAAAGGATCATGCAGGAAAAACATGGACATGGATAGCAAGAGATCGATAAGAGTGGAAGAGGTTGGAGGAGGCCTTTGCCTAAAAAAAGGCAAACAGATAACGGTGTCGATGTCGCAGTGTCAATTAATGATTGTATAAATATGTAATATTATCTGAAATAAAGGCTTAATAATAATAAAACAATACTCCCGCAGTGGGAATTGAACTCACACTCGTATCTCAGCCGCTCGGCCGGATAGTCGCCCACTGCACCACGAAGGTATCAAGTGCACTTTTTTTTTTACTATTATAGACCCTCGTTTGACCGCGATCTCACCTGTTCGTAAGTGACGATGCGGCCGACGTTGGAGCACGAAGCTCTAGAAGGCACCTATTCACTCTTGCCATATTATATAGTTTTCAGGAAAGACTTTCAACTTTTTCCATTCCTTAGCTGTTACAATTAAAAATCAAAACATATAAGACATATGGAATAGTATGTCAAGGACTCAGGTAAAATAATAATTATTATGAGCCTGTGGTGCACTGCAAGGCAAAGGTCTTCCTTCCTTCCTTCCATTCGTCTCTATTGTTGTCTACCAGTACTTGTTCTACTAGCTATTTCAAATTGGCAATTCCCGTACCATAAAACCGGTCCTTGACTTAACCACGATAGAGACCACAAACAGCAAGAAACGAGTATTCGATATTTTAAGCAAAAGTCACTTAGTAAAATTATTATGGATGACCTACTTAATGTAAATTATACAACTAGCGACTCTCCCTGGCTAGAATGAAAATTAATTTCCTATAAATATAGGTAAAACTAAAAAAAAAAACGTGAAAAATCCTCAAAATCATCAAAATCCTTTACGTAGTTTAGAAAAACTAAGCGGATAAGCAGATTGATTGCCTCTACCCTTATCGTGTTTAGTAACAATGTCCGTCTTCAGCTTTGTCATTTGATGTTTTTACATTTTAACTTATTTTAATTCGTTCGCTCCGCCGAGGAATAGCAATCTAATTTTCACTAGAAACGGGATATTTATCATGATTTTTGAGTTTTAAATGTTCCCGATATTTCGGCACAGTTGCATGCGTTTCTAGTGAAAATTATGTACATAACCATGATAGTCACAAAAGTTTATAGCAATCTAGTCAATATTTCGTGACTGACACAGGTTAGACAATAGGGTATCGTGAAAATAAAAGTTTTTTTTGTTAAAATACTATTTTTCCGTGAGATGAGATCTATTTTTCGCCCCTTAAACCCCCATACAGAGCAAACTTCATTGAAATCGTTAGAGCCGTTTTCGAGAACGTGATTACAATATTGTATTAGGATATAGTTAGTTTGAATAATCTGTTTTGTTAATTATTTCCTTTTATCTAAACTTTACTTTTCGTATATTACTAAGTTGTGGTTACACAGTAGACAAAAATACAGGCACAGTAGACCAGCAGGGGCGGGCACAGTGCGTAGCACTACGTAGGGCGCGTCCTGTGAGACTATAACGTTATGTTAGCAGAAGGTGGGTTATCTGCTTTTAATCGAACGAATTTACAACATGAAAAGAAACAAGTAGGTAGGTACTTACATGCATATTGTCGTATACTCGGAACAAGAAATGTCGTAAACAAAGTGTGCCGTCACTGAAGAGGACCCGTTCAAATGACACACGATTTATTTAATGAACATTTTGGAGTTAATATAAACACAATAGATTTTACTGAATAATTATGTTGGCATTCTAAGGTGGCTTCAGGCGGTATGTATGGTTTTTATCGCACATGGTATACGAGGACACAGATAAAAGAATACTATACGAGGATAAACAGACGAACAAATATATTTTAGTAAGACCATTTACAGTAACATTTTAATAAGACCATTTGGAGTCAATAATTATGAGTTTAATTGAAGACTGTTTTGGATAATTCGACAAATAGTTTTTAATGTGAAAATTTGTGTTTGTTTATTCAATCACGCACTCCACAGCGGCTAAACCGATTCCGATGAAGGTAGAGATAGAGATAGGTGTTTAAAGAACGTGTTTAAAACACAATGTTTCCTTAGGCGCGCGTAACAGTTTTCCTATTTCAAGATGTGTTTGCTGCGCCAAACTTCTTTTGCAACAGTAAAGTAAAGTCGGATCTGCGTTTGTTGTGGCATTTTCACCTAAACTCAAATATTAAGAGTGAGATTTTTCCTGTATATTAATTGACTTTAATACATTAATAATTTGCCTAATCATCTCGATTTAAGATTCCTACATAGTTGAATTTCGGCTATTACATGGTTAAAAACTGCGACGGTCAGTTTTTAACCTTGGGCAGGTTTCGTCAAAAAAGTTGTCTCGCGGATCGAGCAGTGAAGGAAGGCAGACCTAATGGACCATAGGACTACCCACCAGCAACCTTTAAAATGGTCTTCAAGTGGACTTTAAAGTGGACTTCTTAGTTTAATGATGATCATTTAAATACAAATAAGGAAAAAACTATAGCTACTGTTTACTAGCTAAGTTGCACCAAAACTTGGATCTCGAATTATTGTTCAATTTCGGTATTTCTCGTGGTTTCTCTATTCGATTTGGCGCGAGTCCACTTTACGAGTATCTATTTTTTTTTTCTTTATTTTGTGCGTCGCGTGGCTTGTGCATCAATCCATTGTGTGCCATTTCCATGTTGTTTCATTTGTTTGCGTTCCATTTTAAAGTTTTTTGTGTTTTCAATATATAAATAGTTTTATTGTATTTGCACCGTTAAACTCCTTCCATGTCGTCAAAGTCACAGTCATGTCATGTTTTAGTAAAACGGTGGCCGTTTTACTAAATCGGCATAAGGACTTTGTATGTGACTGAAGGATGTTTTTTTTTTTTTTTTACTTAAATTAGGCTTGCGTTTGGCTACATCTCACCTGATAGGAAGTGATGATGAGGCCTATTTAAGCACGCTCGCCTAGAAGGTGCCTATTAACTCTTCGTTTGAAGACGCCCAATAAAGGGAACAAAGTGTGATATTATGTTATGATAAGATAGATAGATAGTTAGATAGATAGATTAACACTTTATTGCACACCAAATATAAAAAATAAAATAGATAAAATAACCAAAACAATAAGAGTAATGTACAATGGGCGGTCTTATCGCTAAAAGCGATCTCTTCCAGACAACCTGATAAGTTATGTTATTCTTTATCCTTTATTCTTTACAAGCAGCGCCCCGCGGTTTCACCCGCGTAAGTCACGATCCCGTGGGAATATCGGGATAAAAATATGCCTATGTGTTATTCCTGGAGTCCAGTTATCTCCATTCCAAATTTCATCCAAATCCATACTGTAGTTTTTACGTGAAAGAGTAACAAAGATACATCCAAACAAACTTTCGCGTTTATAATATTAATAGGATTGTTATGTAATCGACATATATCCAGCTATTCTGGCCGCGTTGCGCAACGACACACCCCAGCGTGCTACCTGGAATAAGCAGACCGCGCGATCGCTGTAATTTTGAAAATTGTCTGTGTCACTTTAGTACCTAACATCGGACTATCGTCACGCTTCCTTAGTTTAATTATTTTATAAGTTTTGTTTAATTAAATATTGCACACAACTCGGTCGTTTTGTATCCTCCCTTGCAACCATACGTAATTGGATAAGATTGTACACAAAATACACAAATACAAAAGGCAGAATGAAAATACATGTACAAAGGCGAGCTTAACCCTAAAAGAGTTTTCTTCCAGCAAACCTCTAAGTATAAAAAAACCTCTTGGTATATATACTTACTATCATATATAAAAACATAATACTAACAAATCCTCTGTGCTTCTGAGGGCACGTTAAGCTGTCGGTCCCGGCTGTTATTGATCAATAGCAGTCGATAAGCCATGTCAGAGGCCCTCGGGCGGCTTGACAAACTCTGACACCAAAGGCCAGCACTACCTCATACGAAACGACGACGACGACGACTAACAAATTAAAGATTTACAGTGAAAGATAGTGCCCTTTTAGTTTGCTCAAAGATGTTAACAGAAGGACTGTCACGAATAACCCGGGGAAAGGGCAATCCAAAGCCTTAATGCAAATACGGTAAAGGAGCCACCGTAGCGACTGGAAGAGCGAGGGGGAGTTTGTAGCAAAGGGATACGCACGTCCTACAAGGCGTATCACGAGGGACAAGAAATGAAAAGCGTTCACGGAGGTAAGGAGAGAGTGGACTATGAAGAGTTTTGAAAAGAAGTGTCAGAACATGAAGATCACGACGATGACGAATAGGGAGCCACTTTAGTTGAGCTCTAAGCTCGGATACGTGATCAAACCTGCGCAATCTGATTATAAAACGAATACACAAGTTTTGAAGTCGTTCCAGTTTGTTTAGAAGTTCCTCCGTGGCATCAAGAAAGCAGACATCGGCATAACCAAGAAGAGGTAACATCAAGGTTTGGGCTAGGGTAATTTTGGTTTCGAAAGGAAGAAATTTCTGGAGGCGCTATGTTATGTTATGTTAGGTTAGACAAATGCGAGAGGGGCACCGGTACGTTCCGTATGGAGATCCCGGAGCCCCTTCACATGCATCGAAGCCGGCCACCGGGGGGTGTCTTTAGTAAGTCCACGAGTCCGTGAACCTCACCTAACCCTACCACACCCTCAACGTAGTAGGGTATCTGGTAGCAGATTTTCAGCTTGTCACGAAAAAAAAAATGTTACTATACGTTGGGCGGGTCTGTGTTTATCCATTCATAGTTGCTGCGGGCTAGCTCCGGTTTTGGATATATGCAGGACTTCCTTCCCGCGCAAGAGTAAGTTGGCAAGGAGGCGAATGATCTCCTTCACGTGGTTGCTGCCTGTTTTTGGTCTATTTTTTCTGAAATAGACGTAACTGAAACCATCAGGCGCCTTCACGGTCCACTAGGGACCGTGTTGGTGTAGGTGCCCACTGAACTGTTGATAAGGTGTCGTCTCGCTCAGTTCCCGAGAGCCGGGTGTATGGATCAGTTTTCTTGCGGGATCCTGGCCGGGGCGACGCCTCGTCGGTGGTTTGATGGGTAGGTAGGTAGGTAGGTACCCCTGTTCGCGACTGGCAGTGAACTCATCCCTCGTGAGTTTGCTTCCACTTGCAAACGGGGAGGCGTTTCCTTCGTATCCTCTGGGTGTACTCGAGTTATATCTGGAGGTTACGACGGAGGGAAGGCCTCACTCCAAATCGCTGCATGGCAGATCTCTGCAGTGATAGGGAAAGAGACCGCCAACGGGTGGAGTGTTGGGGTTGGGGTGGTGGTGGGTTGGCTCTCTAACTTGCGAGGAGATGGAGAGCGGGCCGACCATCGCCCTGACCCTAACTATAGTAAGGCGTTCCCCCCATTTCATTTTGGGGCGGGAAGGCAGCTGGTCCTCCGCGTGTCCCTCTGATTAGCAGAGGGCTGAGAGGGCCGGTCAGAGGTGCCCGATGGGCGAAATGGAGTACCTACCCTTGTTTGAGACTGGCGGCACATTCAAACCCTCGAGCGTGACGCCACTCGCAACGGGGAGGAGCTGCCCGCTCATCACCCAGGCAGAGTGGCTCCCTTCTATGCCTGGATGATGAGCCGCGAGTTCAAGAGGCGACGCCAAATTATGTCGGCATCAGTGCCGCGAGTGCGTGGTTCCAAATAGTTATATTGTTATATTTCACCTGCGTTATGTTCTAGATAGCTCATCAAAACTTATTCAGATAGCGAAAACTGATTTTCCGATAATTATATGATCTAACACACAAGTTTTAATTTATAGTATCACTAGTTACATATACATAGTTACATAGGTATCATAGTTAGTATCATTAGTTTAGCTATGATTGTGCTTCATTGGTTTTTACAGTGTTTTTTTGTTTCAGGCACATTCATAGCCAAACTAAAGAGATTTAGGTGATACTATAAATTAAAACTTGTCTTAGGTCATATACCGGCAAATTAGTTTCCGCTATCTGAAGAAGTGTTGATGAGCTGTGATTAGCAAAAACACAAAAAAAAAAAGAATTTCGCGCCACAAGCGAGGGCAACCACCTTAAAGTAAAACCTCTTGGAAGAAAACTTCCACGAGGTTCTACTAGTACATCCAACAGTAGAACCTCTTGGAACAGAGGTGGTTCTGTGTCGTCGTGACCGCCGTGAACGCCTTTAATAGTAGGTATAAAAAAATAAGGCTACACATACAATTAGCCAAGCAGAACTTTATTAAGTAGGTACCCAGGAACTTAGGATGATTACTACCAATTCTGACATTTGTACGACATTACATCCATAGAAATAGATACCTTAATAATAATAATTAGGACTTAAGTTAGGTCCTGGTCGCTTGCCTTTCGATCTTCTATAGGTTACATTTCGGGGAATGCTCCCAGGAACTTCATGATCTGATCCCACCATCTCCTTTTCATCATAGAACGAGCAGGCGCACGGCTCGGTTCCACCCTTACCTACCTCATTTGTATACCCTCTATTCTTACTAACCGTTTGAGTTCTACCTTTATAATGCGAACTGCTAAGGAGTGGAATACGCTACCGTCGTCTGTCTTTCCTGAAGACTATAATCTGGGTCTCTTCAAGGCTAGAGTGAATAGGTGCCTTCTAGACCTTTGTGCTCCATCTTCGGCCAAATAGTCACTTACCAACAGGTGATATAGTGGTCAAACAAAGGTCTATCAATGTAAAAAAAAAAACAGTATACCTACTACTTTTTAGTATTCATTTGAAATTAGGTACAGGCATACGAGACTTTTCATATTTGTCTCAGGGTGGCGGGCGCAGTACAATGCATTTTTAAAGGCAGAGGTTGGACCATCTGCTTGCTCCGTCATTCACGTTTATTATTTTATCTGTGGTGCAAGCAAAATAACCGGAAAGGAAAGTCTAGCTTTTCTAAACACTCCTAATAAATAATAACGCTGGGAAGATGACTTAAAAAAGATAGCTGGTCCAGAATGGACACGCACTGCAAAAGACAGGACAAAATGGAAAGCTTTAGAGGAGGCATTTGTCGAAGGACAAGCTGTAAAAGGAAGAACGATTGCCGATACAATAAGTTAAAGTTAAAACTGTTAAATAAAAAAATAAGTATTATGATGTTATACTTACTAACCATGTTATTAAGTTAAGTTACAGCAATAAAGGCTTATTATTATTATTATAATAAATAATAAATACAATACAATATCTTTATTCACTACGCCAAATTATAAGTCAGGAAGTAGAATATGGAATTCAAAGGATAACTATATTATAAATCATTTAAAATATAAAAATAAATAACTATTAATTTCATCATTTATATTATACATTAAAAACAGAACTAATATAAATATGCAAGTGATACTTGTACATAACTCAAATACCTGTACATTATAAAAAAACTTAACAGGTAGGTAAGTAGTGCCTACATAGTACAAGAAATTTTATTTGGGTGTCTTATAGAACTTATTAATTGTTATCATTGTCATCCGTCATACCATTAAGGACCTCATCGGCTGTGCGTTTTTTGTATTCATTATATTTCTCCGGAGCAGCGTCATCGCCTGTATTTATGCCAGCATTTCCTGCACTGCTGAGTTCGGAATTCGAACGCCAGTTAGTGTTACCGCTGGCTACTCCTTTTCCATTTTGTTTGATGCCGAGTTTGCCTTTGGCGCTAGGATTGACATAACCACCTGCGCTTGCGTCATAACCTGTGTTAGCTTCCAGTTTTTTATCACCTAGTTGCACGTACACGCTGGCGTCGAGTTGAGTGCTACCAGCAGCTCCAAGTTTCGCGGAACCAGTGCCGTTAACTAAACGGCCGTTCAAGTTAGCGTTTACGTCAGCACCGCCTCTGACGTATGTCTGTGCAGCAGCGCCGTGGGAGATACGAATTTCATATTTTTCCGGAGACGGAGCACCTGTTAAAAATCAAAATTCAAATCAAATCAAAATTCATTTATTTGTATGCAAAACACTGAAACTAAATACTTAATTATGTAAAGGTTTCCTATACAATATGTTCATTTAAACAACGTAAGTACATGTTTATACATAAGTAAGTATGTTATTTACTAACCCCCACACTAGGATTCCCTGTGTTGAGGGTGGTTAGTCTCTTCCAGGAGTCTAGAATGTGAATTGATACTAAATTAGGTAGGTATATAGGACAAATAAACATAGAGTTAACAGGTGAGTTCCCAGAGCGATTAGTATAGAAAATAAATAACATGTAACATATTCACATCTCATAGGTGTAGATTATTGGCAGTGCATCAGAAGGAAAAGGCCTGCGATGTAATAATCGCTCTTATTTTTAACCCCCGACGCAAAAACGACGGGGTGTTATAAGTTTGACGTGTGTGTGTGTGTGTGTGTGTGTATGTGTCTGTCTGTGGCATCGTAGCTCCCGAACGGATGAACCGATTTTGTTTTGTTTTTTTTGTTTGAATGGTGAATTAGTCAGGAGTGTTCTTAGCTATGTTTGATCAAAATCTGTTCAGCCGTTTCATTGGGTTGAGGGTTTTTTTAATTTTTACAAAATAATTACTTGTTATTATATTTATGCAAGGAAACATCACCACAACCGTCATATAATTTTCAGGGTATTATAAAAAAAAAATATGTTATGTATTGTATTAAGTTTAGCAGTTATCTAGTACCCATAACACAAGCTCTGCTTAGCTTGGGGCTAGATAATGTGTGAACTGTCCAGCATTATTTATTTATCATTGACAATGGCTTTGAAATGTAGGTGGAACTAGGACTGCTCGAATTGCATCATCAGGTATACATACGACATTCAAAAAAAAAATCAATTATTTTTTACTTTGGTCGAAGCCTACTACATTGTATTAGTATGGTTCCACACTAAAACTCCTTTAGGTATACTAAAATCTTGAGTGTATCAGAAACTTTTTCGTTCTATACCTAATTACCGTGGCACCACAATACACGGTATCATTTTTGCTTTGCGTAAATGACGGAACTGGGTTCAGATACACAACCTGCTAACTACAGCAACGCTCTAGGTCACATCCATCTAGGAAATGCCCTATACGAGCTATTGCACTGCGCCAGCCATACTAAAGTCTTATGCCGATTATTAAACCGGAACCGAAACCCTACAAACCAGAACACAGCAATACAAACATGGCAGAAATAAATATTACGGTAATGCTTCCCCAGACGAACACTTTATTTAGCATTGGTCCCGCAACTGGAAACGAGTCCGCACCCGTCTCCTATCAGCCGGCTAACACGGACCTTCCGCCTACTTGCTTGCCTCACCACGAAGGTCAATATATTGACGGTAAAACTATAGCCAAAGCTACTTACATAGCAATTCAACAACCAACATCAGGAAGAGAACAAAGCAATTGACCTGCAAACATAATTTTCAGTTAAGAGATATCAAATCTAATTCAAATCCTTTGAATATAGAATAAACCAGAAGGTGCGTACGATGCTATTAGTACCTACGGGGTGCTGTGTCTCCAAAACGCAATTCTTCCCCCCGCGCCTTTCATACTTCCCTCACGCGTAATTCAGTATGTAGATTAGTAAATGTATGAAATGTGATTCCATCCTTTTTGATTTTATTCCCAGCAGAATTTGTACATATGGGAACGATACAAGACGGCAAAATCTTTCGAAAATCTTTCGAAAGATTTTGCGTAATCTTTCGAAAATCTTTCGAAAGATTTTGCGACATTTTTAGACAGACTGGGTAAAACTATTCTCATTGAGACTAGTTTGCTTGATGACAGATTTTACGCGTGACATAGGTTCTGATTTATTCTATATTTTAAGTTCGTCCAAGTAAAGTTGCGTTTGGGGATTATTTTAATAAATGTTACGGAACTGGGACATGTCCAGTAGAATACAACAGTCTCATACGTACAACTGTAATATTAATGATCTCTCAAAAGCCGAGTGGATGTGCTAAGAGCTTACAGAGATTACATCAGGGGATGGGCAGCACTATGCACCTGAATACCTACGACCAATATTGCGATCACCAACCCGCCTGCCAAGCGTGGTGAATACGGTAAATCCCCCAATCACATATAATGGGGGGGCCTTGTCCAACAGTGGACGTCTAACGGCTGAAGATGATGATGATGTTGATGATCGATACCTAATTTAACATTTATTATTTTTGTGTAGTTAGTATTGTATATCTGTAATGTTACTATTTCCTCCAAACCGGCACAGTAACGAATGACTAGGTAGGTAATGCTTGTGGCAGAAATAGAGCGATGGTACTTGGACGGGATGGTGTATTCTATGCTAAGGTATGGTCTTATATTCTGGGGCAATTCACCAAACGGAGAATTTGTATTTAGACCACAAACAACATAAGAATTCCAACCAGTTCTACAATAAATTATTAAATCTAAAAAAATTACTTTACCGTGCATTATATTTTTTAAGTTGCCGTCGTTAAAAAAAGGTATAAAACGTTTTTTTACCCTCGACGCAAAAAGAGGAGTGTTATACGTTTGATCGCTATGTGTGTCTGTCTGTGGCACTCTAGCTCTTAAACGGCGTAAACATATGAGATTTTTTCTTAGATGCTTTATCAAAATTTTATTTTCTTGTTCCGTGATCGCTGAGAAATAAAAATAAAACTAGTGCGCTTGGCCACAGAATAAATAATGACGCAAAGATTCTCATAAAGTGTTTGTGGAATGGCGGCCAAAATCTCTAATAATAGGTAAGTTACCATATTGAATACTGAGCCTCTATTCTATTTAACGAAAGCTAATTCTTTTTTTTTATTCCTTTTTTCACTGTTTATTAACATTTTATTGGGTAGAGAAAGCTGGAGACAGAATAACTTGGAAAAAATTGTAGGAGACCTATACCCGAAAGGGGCCTTAGCTATATTCAAAAAATGTCTACTAATTGTAATATAAACATTTATGTAAATAGTTAGTTAAGGAAATAAAAAGGCTATATTATTATTATTATTTTTTTAATTGTTTTTTTTTGCCGACAAATCGTAGGTACTGTACCAATTAATGAAAATTAAAATGTCAAATTAACGGTTGAAGGCCTAGTAACACTGACTGTAACTTGACTCTAATTGAATCTCTTCTAAGTTGATTTGAATGTCAAGGTTCGACTTAACCGAGATTTAACTTATGCTCAAGTTGGGCTACAATAAAATAAACTTACTTTGAATGCCATCTTGATTATATTGAATAAAAATGCCTTTAAGTACGTATGAGGAAAGCCTAGTAACACTGACTGTAAACTCTGTCTGACTGACTGTCTTATATACCGAACTTTATCTAGTTATTGAGAATCCTACTATCGATGACCTCTTCAAACTTTGCACAATAATATTGTTTGATTATTAATTCAAGCATATGTAGGTTGTTTGGATTTTCCAGGTTCAGTGAAACTCCTACGTTATTGATTATAATAATATGATTATTGACCCGCTCGCAACTTCGTCCGCGCGTTGATAGGGTAGTACCTACCTACTCGTACTATACATTCTAAATGTATGGTGGTACAAACATCAGCCTGTAGTTTCAAGTCCACTGCTGCACATAGGCTTCTTTGCATTAGGCCAAGTTAGATCAAAAACTCCTTGTGAGACTCCTCAAAAACTATACAAATCTTAAAAAACCCTCACAAACGCATACAGCCCCATTTTATACTTTTATAGAACGAAGGACTTTGCGATTTTTCTTTTCTCCAGCTGTAGGACCAAGTTAGATAGTTTTTACGGCCTTTAATCTCCCTATCCTATCCTATCCTATTTCGTCAAAATAGCAAGAGCAATTTTCGAGATATTTTGTAGAGACAGGCAGACAAAGAATCAAATTAATTATATACCTACGAGCATCATTCGTAGAAATAACATACCTAATGGCCATCTAGAAATTGGCGTAAAAAAACTGTCTATTACGACAAAGTAGCATTTGACAGGCGCAAAAACCTGAAGAAACGTTTTAAACATGTAAATTCTAGTTTCGATAAATAATATGCGCGTTGTAGTAAGATTCAGTTTAAATCTATATCGGCTTCGAAATTCTAATCTAATTGTAAAATATACAATAACGCGTTGTGGTAAGACATAATTAGGTTCATAAAAAAAATCATACAAGCATTAAATATTTGATCCCACACTAGGATCCCCTATGTACTGGGTGTCAGGAACTACGAGTACCATGGCATCACAACAACCAGACCTGGAACAAATATTTGCAGATTATACAAACAAGACGACATCTGTGGCGCGGCGGGAAAGGTTGGCCTGCGACGCAGGAGGTTGCGGGTTCGATTCCTGCCTCGGAACAAATATTTGTGCGATCGCAGATATTTGTTCAGGGTGTTCTGGGTATTTTCTATGCATAATAAAAAATATCTATGTAATATATTGTATTAAGTATATTAGTTATCTAGTACCCATAACACAAGCTCTGCTTAGCTTGGGGCTAGATAATGTTGTGTGAACTTGTCCAGCATTATTTATTATTATTATTTATTTATTTGTCCCGCGGGGGATCTCTGAGGATCACTGCGGTAGGCTTAGAGCATTGCAGGCCTCTTCCGAGTTGCTCGATGGTGGTAGGCATCATTAATTTGAAGATTCACTGTTTTACTGGAGCAGTCCACGTAGAAACTTCTAATGACCGTGATTCACCGTCTTTATTGGCAGAGTGAGCCAATGAGCCACGAAAATGAAAGGAAGGGAATGAAGAACAAGGCAGCAGGAACAAGCAAGTAGGCAGAGCCTCAGATGAGCCTCTTTTCACCGTGGGATATAGACGTGACAAGTGGTGAGTACATCGCCACCATTGCTACCCACGACTGACCCTGCCAACGCTTTCTTCCAGTAATAATACATGCCTTAAGTAAGCTAGCAGTCAGGACAGCCGGTGTTGCCGGTTTCTATAAGCAACGGTGACAACTTTACATCAGGTAGGCCGTAAGCTAATTTGCCTATTAGTTTCATAAAAATTAATTAAAAAAAACGTATACCATCGAACAAACAAGTCCGGGCAATCAACAAGCCTACGACATAGATTAAGGGATCCTTAGATGGTAGGCTTTTCGTAGGCATCCGATCCTTATGTCGTATGCTTTTACGACATCCATGGGAGGAGCTGGAGGGGTCTATTCTTCTAACACAATCAATATTTCTGCCGCAAAGCAGTAGTGCTCGCATTGCTGTGTTCCGGTTTGAAGGGTAAGGGTGCCGGTGAAATTACAGGCATTATTAAGAAATTCGCATCCAGCAAAAGGAAGTGCTCAAAACGCTACGTAGTCTCGACGTGAATAAAGCTAGCGGTCCGGATGGTATCTCGGTCGTAGTGTTAATAACCTGTGCTCCTGAGTTGTCTCCAATATTAACGCGACTTTTCCGCCTCTCTTTGAAAACTGGTGAAGTCCTCAAGTCTTGGAAGCTCGCTAACGTGCAACCTGTGCCCAAGAAAGGCAGTCGTGCTGACCCTTCGAACTACCGCCCTATCTCGGTCACCTCCCTGCTATGTAAATGTATGGAGTGTGTGCTGAATAGAAAACTCCTTGCATACCTCGAAGGTAACGACCTCCTCAGTGATCGCCAATACGGATTTCGCCAAAATCGGTCTACTGGGGACCTTCTTGTGTATGCCACGCACATTTGGAGTGAGGCCATCGAGAAGCATGGTGAAGCACTGGCTGTTTCACTTGACGTCTCGAAGGCCTTTGACAGAAATTGGCACGCTAGCCTTATTGGCAAGCTTCCTGCTTACGGACTGCCAGTTCAATTCTGCTCCTGGCTCGCAGACTCTCTGAGGGAAAGATCCATTCGAGTAGTTGTTGACGGCTGCTCGTCGGATCAAATGGCTATAAATGCCGGGGTACCTCAGGGGTCAGTGCTATCTGCCACACTGTTTCTGCTGCATATTAATGATCTGCTAATGCCCAGTATCATTGGGTATGCAGACGTCAGCACAGTTGTGGAGAGATACGTTTCCACTGCGCATGCTAGGCAGAATGAAATTCTGGAGTTAAGAGATGAGATGCTGCAGCGTCTGAATTTGACTCTCAAGGCTGTATCCGATTGGGGCGATGCCAATCTAGTCAAGTTCAACGCCTCTAAAACGCAGGCTCTTCTCGGCGAAAAAAAGTCAGTTTCTCCAAGTTCCTGTCTTCCGAGATGTACCTGTAGCTATAGGAGATCACCTCGAGCTCTTAGGCGTTTCACTCACGCCTGCTCTCATCTTTGGCTCCTACATCGAGTCTAAGGCAAAAACTGCTTCCATGAAGTTGGGTATCCTGAATAAGGTAAAGCGTTACTTCACACCAGGGCAGCTTCTAAGTCTGTACAAAGCACAAGTCCGGGCTGGTATGGAGTATTGCTGCCAAGTTTGGGATGGCTCGGCCAAGCACCAGCTTGCTGCCTTGGACTCGATCGAACGCAGAGCTTTTAGGCTTATAGGTGAGCAACATATGGCGGAGACTAAGATCCAGAGTCTCGAGCACCGCCGTAAGGTCGCGTGCCTTTCGATCTGCTATAGGTTACATTTCGGGGAATGCTCCCAGGAACTTCATGATCTGATCCCACCATCTCCTTTTCATCATAGGACGAGCAGGCGCACGGCTCGGTACCAACCTTACCTCATTAGTATACCCTCTATTCGTACTAAACTTTTCAGTTCCACCTTTATAATGCGAACTGCTAAGGAGTGGAATACACTACCTTCGACTGTCTTTCCTGAAAACTATAATCTGGGTCTCTTCAAGGCTAGAGTGAATAGGTGCCTTCTAGACCTTTGTGCTCCATCTTCGGCCACATCGTCACTTACCAACAGGTGAGATCGTGGTCAAACAAAAAAAGGCACATGAGATTTTTATCTTTATGTCTCAGGGTGGCGGGCGCAGTGCAATGCCACATAGGGCGCGTCCTAGGTGGACGTGACCTATGAGGTAATGCACTGTTCATGTTCATAGGCAGAGGTTACTGCTTAACATCAGGTGGGCCATCATCTTGTCACGTCAATCAAGAAGTATAAAAAAAAAAAAAAAAAAACAGTAATTTTGTCAATGACTGTAATTAAATCTAAACTACAAATGCCTGGATTTATTACGGTAGGTTATATTAATAAAAAGTATTTCAGAACCCTCCAAGGTAGTGGATTTCGGTTTTGCATCGGGCTACTGTATAGGATTTCTATGGACGGGTTCATGCCACAATAACACAGTCCATAATCAGTGAAAACTTCAATTGGCGTTAGCCAATCTACGATTATATTTATTATGATATTTTATTACAATTTATTTTTTAGAATCTTACGGTTACCGAGATAAGACGCCTGTGATACAAGTAATTAATTTTGTTAAAATAAAAAATAAAACAACGCAATGAAACGGCTAAACCGATTTTGATCAAACAAAGCTAAGAACATACCCGACAAATTCACCTTTCAAACAAAAAAAAACAAAAAAAAAAACATACGTCCGGCAGCTACGATGGGACAGACAGACACACACACACACACACACACACACACACACAGACACGTCAAACTTATAACACCCCTTCGTTTTTCGTCGGGGGTTAAAAATACAGACATACAGACTGACAGAATAGGCTTAATAACAGCGTCCCGCCCGATAACAATGTTTAAATAAAACATATTATTATTAACGTCATCTATTATACCCTGGTTCAGAATTCGAGATATTTTTTGTAAACAAACAAATGTCACTGTTAAAGAGACAAGCCAGTGGTAAAAACATTTTGTTGCGTGGATCATGTTTTACTAGTAGTGACCCGCGGCTTCTCCTACGTCTTAGCAATTGTATAATAAAATTAGTTCAATAGATTGTAATATCCGCCAGCGGGTTCGCTCGCGCGGCATGTATGTACCTTTAATTTGCGGCAAATAAACACAAACCCACTAGGACTGGAGGACTACTAGAACTACCCGGAAACTAGGAAATGTTTATTTTAATTTTGTTTCAACAAAACGGTAAGTTTTTATAAAATAGTTGCTTATAAAGAAACCAATAAGAAATTTCAAGAGGATTCTTGTAGTGGTATTAGTTTTATTATCCGTCCATTCTAATGAATGCCACAATTAACGATTTAGTGATGAGTCTGCCCATCCATCATTATTACCGTGATCTGCTCGCCACTCAAGGGATAGTATACAAGCAAAATCGCGCAACTCGACCTATTAATAACCGAAATAACTAAAAATATATACGAAAAAATATTGATTACTTTATAGTTTATCAGATCTGAGTTAGAATAACATGCCTAGCCTGTTTATTGGCCTAATTTAATAAACTACCATAGAGCACCTATTTCTTTGCTATGGTATCCCCTTTGTTTACAAAAAATATCTCGAATTCTGAACCAGGGTATAGGCGTTTAACATGCTTCAGGCCAAGAAACTCTTAGATGGATTGGTTTATTTGTTAAGTAAAATTTTATCATAATGTTAGTTCCGTTTTTCGGCACGCCTATATTCTTTCCCGTACACCTATTTAGTTTATATGTATGTACCTGCGTATTTAGCCTCCGTGTTGAAGTACCTAGCAGACTCAATGTTCTGGTTTATTTATATATTTATATTTTACTTTAATTAGAACGACAAAGTTATCAATTACACTAATTAGGTAAAGGGTATCTACGTAAATGTAGGTACATTTCAAATTAACACATAATAATAGGGTGCTTCAAAATTAGTTACAAAAATCAAGCAATAAAAACCAAAGGTCAACTTAAAAATACAAAATTCTAACCTTTGGTAGGTAGTCAATAGATAGTTACACGCTACGCGAGACGGTGCATACACAGTCAATTTATAATAAAGTGAAAAAATAATAATGTCAATGTTTATGATTAATGTCAAAACCACAGATAAAATAATACAATAGTAGTAGTCAAAACTAAAATTAAAACAAAGCAAGCATCATACAAAACAACAAGCATAGGACATGACATGAGTTCATGAGAGTTCCTTTTGTACACGTCTGTGTAGGTACCTACCGCGCAAAGATATACCGTTATATCTCAACAGAAAGGAGTAGGTAGTGATAAGGGTTTTTTTTATGATACTGAAATAATAAGAAACCCTTATTTATTTAAGGAGATAAAGTTGTTATTATTTAATGTACTTAATCAAAATACCGACCAAGATAACGATGAGCTGAGTGCATGTATATTAATAGGAACTAATTAATTGAATTAAAAAATAATAGTCATATTATTGAATGACCACTCATACCTACTAATAACTAGTGGTCCGGCCCGAACTTGACCTCGCGAATACATGCGATATTATAGTAGATTATCGCGCTTTAGTTGTGACCATCGCATGCATTATTATAAGGAAAGGTTATCGCTTAACACCAAGAATAAAATGATATACTTACATGATGTCCAAAATGCTCACAAAGGTAGCTGGGACTTACTACTTTTTCATCGTGCCATTTTCTTTTCAATTAGATCTAATTCTTAATTTTCGGCAAAAGCAACGGGGAAAAGGTTTTATAGGCCTATCGCTATCACCTATCGCTTATGTTGGCGTAGCTCATCTATCGTAGCCCCTATCGTAGCCGCTACGATGTAGCATGTTGCGTAGACAATGTCATTACTTGCGCCTGCATTACATAATTCAGCTATATTATTTGAATAATTCGATGAATAATAATTTTTTACTTCAATTTTATTTTGAAATTTTATTTAATTCTAAATTTTAATTTTATATCACAATCTGTTGGTGATAGATACATTTAAAACATAGGTCAGTTAATATATACCTAGTCTGCCTGATCACTAGTTCGGACAAATTTTAAAGGGCGGTGGTTTCTGAGACAGGTTTATTCCTACTTCAGATGTCAGATGTTTCCCCCTCATAGTCCGTTTCTTAGAAAAATTTTGCATGTTCCCTTCCCTAACCTATCTGTAAACTTTAACTTCACCTGAGGCTCACGGCCATTTGAGGATTCAACGGTATAGAAAATATTCTTTTGAGGATAGGAACTAGCACGACTTCACGATTTTTTATATGGCCAATGCATTTTTGATAGGTTGCCGGAAGATCGCCGAGGGATCGAAAATACTGCAATATTAGCCGGCCCAGTTCTATTGTTGTTTCAGGCGCTCTCAGGGTGACAAATCAACATCGAGCTATGCTGCGCTGTACTATGTTTGGTCAACTCGCTCGTCTAATATTTTAATGAGGATACAAACAAACCATGCTGTGCTGCGCTGTGTGAGGCTACGCTCTGTTTAATAGTAAGTAATTAGTACAGCGCAGCATAGCTCGATGTTGATTTGTCACCCTCACTGTTGTGGCATGGTGCATCATTTTCTACACGACATGAAGGTTGGTGGAAACAGTCGACCCGCGCCGCCGCAAACATCCCCGATGCGCTGCAGTAGCGGGCAGCCCCAACACCGCCCTGAATGCGTTTTTGTACTGGATGCGGATGGCGCTGTACGTCGCGAGCGTATACTTCGCCCACAAGCTGCACGTATATAGAAAGGTACAGTATGCTCGAAACAATGTTAGTTTCACCCCCTCTGAGCTACGCGCAAACCTCCGGGCAACCATATTCGCTCGCACCGACAACGCCCTCCGCTCCTGTTCGATGTCGTCATTGTCTTTGAGGTTGGTAGTGATTACGTGACCCAAGTACCAAAATTAGTACACACTCTCCAAGTCCACACCGTTCGGACGAACAGGAGGGATGTTTACCAGTCGTATTTCTTTCGAAAAAAATTCTATGTACTTGAGTTATAAAACATGAATATGACATAAATGTAATAAATAATAGATTAATTTGATAGAACCTATTGACATAATTATATTGTTTTCATTTTTAAATTTGTATACCTACTAAATATTTGCACGCTAGCAGTGACTAGTAAAAATATGTGAAACTAAATAACTATAAAGAACATTGTAATTACCATATTTCTAAGCGAATAAATGAATAACTAACTGAGTATATTCACATAAAATCAACGTACTTTTGGGTTCGAAAAGTTAGGCCTACAATGTCGTTCAAATTCCTAGAAACGGGAGGTTAACAATGGATGTTATGAGTACAAGTTTCGATATTCTTAAATTTTAGACATTTCCCAGTATTTGTGTCATAAAAGGTACAAACATACCAAATTTCAGCGTTGTAGGATTAGTGGAAGTACCCTAGAGGTTTTGGTTTTTTACGTGTTCGATTTATCGTAATAACTCAAAACTAAATAAGTTAGAAAATTCTAAAAAAGAAACTGAATATGACACCCCATTTGATCTGACATATTCACTTTTTTTTTACCCCTTCAAGGACCCCTATATCTCAACAACCCCCCGGCTCATTACTTACTACCCCAATAAAATTTCATGAAAATCGGATTAACGGTTCGGAAATTATGCTTGGACAAATATACATATACAACACCGATTCTTCCAAGTTGACTCAGAAAACTCGCTTCGCTCGTTCAAATAATACGTGTTGATATATACGAGAGCAAGCAGTTGTTTGTCCTGCGGCCACAGTTCTACTTCCCCTTGAAGTAGAACCAACAGTAGAACCTCTTGGAACAGAGGTACGAGTGACCTACGAGTGTAGCCATGGCCGCCGTGATCGCCTTTAATAGTAGGTATACAAAAATAAGGCTACACATACAATTGCAAGCAGAACTTTATTAAGTAGGTACCTTAGGAACTTAGGATGGTTACTACCAATTCGTACACTTGTAGGAAATAGATCCATAGAAATAGATACATTCATTATAAGACTAAGTATACTACTTTTTACTATTAATTTGGAATTACAGGCATACTTTTTTATTATGGTCGAAGCAGGCATATGAGACTTTCATCTTTATGTCTCAGGGTGGCGGGCGCAGTACAATGCATTGGTTGGTCTGTCTGCTAGCTCCGTTATTCACGTAGTTAATAAATAATTAATAAATAATGAGTGCAAGCAAAATAATCAAAAAGGAAAATCAAGCTTTTTTAAACGGCCTATAAACACTGAATACACTTAATATGCAAGTGCTACAAATTATAAAAAACGTTACAAAGGTAGGTAAGTAGGGCCTAAACCACATGGTACAAGAACAATTGTTTGGGTGTCTTATATAACTTATTATTTATCCAATTCATCCAAATCAGCAAGGATGTCAACGGCATTGCGATTTTTGTATTTATTAACATTCTCCAGAGCGTCTTCGTCTGTTAGAATGCCAGCATTTCCTGTACCGCTGTGTTCGGAATTCGTACGCCAGTTTGTGTTACCGCTGGCTATTGCTTTTCCGTTTCGGTCGATGCCGAGTTTGCCTCTGGAGAGAGGACTGACATAACCACCTGCGCTGCCATGATAACCGGCGCTAGCTTCTGTTATCTTATTATTGATTTGCACGTAGACGCTGCCGTCGAGTTGTCCGCTGCCAGAAGCTCCAAGCTTCGCGGAAGCAGTGCCGTTAGCTAACTTGCCGTCCAAGTTAGCATTCACGTTGGCACCGCCTCTGACGTTTGTCTGTCCAGAAGCGCCGTGAGAGAAACCAATTATATATTTTTCCGGAGCCGGAGCACCTGTTACAAATAAACGGAACGTTAAGATTGCGCCAACCCCAGGCAGAAATCTTCATACACAAAAAAAGAACACGCGCCGCTCTAAAAAGCGGTTTTATTGAATATCTCGTGAAATATAGATAATTAAAAAAAAAACTAGGTGATCCCTCCGTTTTATTGTATTGATCTTATTTACCCAATTTTTGACCCAATAATCTGTACCATATTGACAAACAATCGAATCTAGCCAAAAGTTAGGGGTAACTTTGTGATTATTTTTATCGAGAAAATTTTGTCCTTTCTTGTTTCTGTCTGGGTGATCCCTTGGTATTATAATGTAGTATCCATGCATATTTTTTATTTTAATATTGTACTTGATTTAGTCAGTTATTTTTTTTATCTAAGATTGGTAATTTTGCTTTATACCTTTCCTTAACAGGTGAGTTCCCAGAGCGATTAGTATATAAAATAAATAAAATGTTGTATATTCACATCTCATAGGTGTAGATTATTTGATTGAGATTGGGTTTTGAAATGTATCCGTTGGAATTTCATCATTAGTATACCTACTACATTTATTAGCTCTGATCCCACACTAAAATTCCGTTAAACTAAAATCTTGTGTGTATCAGGAACTTTTAGCTCGATCTATACCTACTTACCATGGTACCACAACACCCGACCCGTGTCATTTCTAATTTGCGTAAATGACCGACCTTCCGGCTACATGCTTGCCTCACCACGAAGGTCAATATATTGACAGTATTAATGGCTAAAACTATAAACCATTCACCGTATGTTGGCACCTGCCATGGAGTATTTACAGGTGTCATCTTACGGTTAACGAGATGTATAGCCAAAGTTACTTACATTGCAATTCAGCCACCAACATCAGGAAGAGAACAGCGCAATTGATCTGCAAATATAATTTTCAGTTAAGAGATATCAAATCTAATTCGCATCCAAGTAAAGTTGCGTCTGGTGATCATTTGAATAAATGTGACGGAACTGGGACATGTCCAGTTAGAAACATCAGTCTAATACAATCTCTCAAAAGCCGAGTGGATGTGCTAAGAGCTGACTAAGAGATTACAGCACTATGCACCTGAATACCTACCACCAATACGGCTATCATCAACCCGCCAGCCAATCTTGGTGAATACGGTAAATCCCCCAATCGCATATAATAGAGGAAGCCTTGTCCAACAGTGGACGTCTAACGGCTGAAGATGATGATGATGATCCATAATTTAACATATTATGGTTGTGTAGTTAGTACCAATGACTAGGTAGGTACTGCTTGTAAAAGAAATAGAGCTATGGTACTTGGACGTCATGGTGTATTCTATACTAAGATATGGTCTTATATTCTGGGGCTAATCACCAGACAGAAAATTTGTTTTAAGAACATAAGAATTCCAGTAAGTTGTAAAACACATTTCCAAAATCTAAAAATGTTGGCTTTACCTTTTTTTTAAGTTGCTGTCTTTAAAAAAATCAATAAAACATTATTTTTACTTCCGATGCAAAAACACCCCCGGGGTGTTATAAGTTTGACCGCTATGTGTGTCTGTCTGTGGCACCGTAGCTCTTAAACGGGTGAACCGATTCGAATGCAGTATTTTTTATTTGAAAGCAGTTTTTCTAGTGATGGTTCTTAGATGCTTTATCACAATTGGTTCAGCTGTTTCATTACGTTGGGGGTTTTTATGAAAAAGTGTTTATGGGATGGCGGCCAAAATCTATAATTATAGGTAAGTTACCACACTGGATACTGAGGCCGTATTCTGTTTTAGAAGAAAGCTATTTGTTTTTAAACCAACTTCAAAAAAAAGGAGGAGGTTCAAAAGTCGTGTGTTTTTTTTTTCTTATTTTTTCATGTATGTTTCCTCATATCTCCGTCATTTTTATGAACCTATTTGTTTTTTTTAGTTGACTCGATATGCTTCCACGTTGGTCCCATGTTCATCAAAATCTGGTTCTGATGATGTTCATGAGGAATTTAGGAAACTCTTCAAATATTATAGGCACATATATAGCGATTTCAGTATTTTCAGCAAAAAGTCGAGCATGTGCATTCAGAAAGTTCCAATTGGTGAAGTGGAACTGATGAAGAAGACCAAAGATGGCCATTGGAACTACTCAATGATAAGTGTTTCACGGGTGGTGATAAGGGTGACTTTCCGATATCCGATTGAGCTTAAATTTGGCATATCTGTCTAGTTCCAATGACAATACAATATGATGGTGACAGCGAGCTGCTCCGATGATAGAGACGGAAGGTGGACAACGGAACTCCTCGATGGATAATAGTGGCCGTGTTTAGGCTCATTGTGATCAGCACACGGTTCCATTCACTAATATTATAAAATCTTGTATTGGGGAAAAAATCTTAGCTTCGAATATGTTTTTTTTCGAAACGAATTATTTATCTGACAAGTTTGTACTACAATGAATGAAAATTAAAATGTCAAAATAACGGTGATTTATTAAGATTTATAAAGTTATGAAACATTGAAAAAAGAGTTTTAAAAAAAATTATACCATAAGGTCAAACACTGTGGACGTTTGTACATGAACTACTGATAGCATATTGTATAATAACTTACTGTTAGTTAAAACATCTATACCTGTGTTTTACAAAAAAAACATTTGATTTTATTTCGACCATCCTCTTTTTTAGGGTTCCGTAGCCGAACGAACAAAAAACGGACCCTTATGGATTCGTCATGTCTGTCTGTCTGTCTGTCCGTCCGTATGTCACAGCCACTTTTTTCCGAAACTATAAGAACTGAAGAAGAAGAAACATGGTAAGTAGATGTATTCTGTGAACCGCATTAAGATTTTCACACAAAAATAGAAAAAAATCTATAAATTTTGGGGTTTCCCAATACATAGAAAAGAAACTCATTTTTTTTTCATCAAACCCATACTTATGTTATGTCTATGGATAGGCCTTCAAAAATAATATTGAGGTTTCTAATATCACTTTTTTCTAAACTGAATAGTTTGCGCGATAGACACTTCCAAAGTGGTAAAACGTGGTAACTTCTAAAATAAGAGAATGATAAAACTACAAAAAAATATGATGTACATTACCATGTAAACTTCCACCGAAAATTGGACGAGATCAGTAAGTATTTTTTTTTTTTTAATACACTATTAAAACATTGATCAAAGTTACAATGAACCGCTTTTTTTGTGTTAGCTTAGGTGTGCCTACCTTGTCGACCTATTGTGCCCCGTGTTTTTTTGAAAATAAATATTTGTATCTTTATCTTGTGGGAACCGTACCTTTGAGAGGACAGAAATTCGAAGTAGTACTCACTTGCGCAAACATGATGATCCACGTAGAGCTCTCTGAACCAGTTGATCCAAGTGTAGGCTCTGCGATGAATTGTGACCGTGACAACTGTCACTGGCCATTTATACTACTAATAAGGAAAGAAAAATAATGAAATCATCCCGGAAAAACCGAATAATAGGGATTGATTTTAATTAAATATAGACATGGATGATTTCATTATTATTCCCCACGTAAGCATAGCAGATAAGTACCTACCACTTTACTGGTCTCTGGTAATAGTTATTTTAATACTTGGATGACGGAACAAGCAGATGTCCCACCTGATGTGAAGCGGTAACCTCTGCCTATGAACAGTGCATGATCACATAGGCCACGTCCACCAAGTAAGCGCCCTATGTGGCACTGCACTGCGCCCGTCACCCTGATACATAAAGATGGAAAGTCTCACGTGCCTGAAATTTCACCGGCACCCTTACCCTTCAAACCGGAACACAGTAATGCGAACACTACTGCTTTGCGGCAGAAATAGGTATGGTGGTAGCACTTCCCCGGATGAACTCTTTCACAAAAAAGCTCTACTACTAACAAAAGATATGCTAACCATTTGCTACGATCCTGACACACCTCTTTTGCTTCATTCACATTCTTCATACATGCTCGTCGGTTAAGGGTACTCTTGACCTGGCCTTTTTCGAGAACGTCTCCAGTCTGTCTCAATACGTTCGCTGAGGTCTTCCCCTTCCCACTGTCCCATTCACGCTCGTCTTTACGTAGCCAAAAGGGCTCTCCGTCATACAATCTTTTTTAGGGTTAAGCTTTGTTAGGGTTCCGTACCCAAAGGGTAAAACGGGACCCTATTACTAAGACTCCGCTTTCTTCGTATTTCTGTTGCCGCAGAATAAAATATTTATTAAAGGGGGCTCCCATACAACAAGCGGGTTTTTTTTACTCGTTTTTGTTCGATGTTGATAACGGAAACAGGTAGACGCTTGAAATATTCACAGAATAAATGAATAAATAAATAATGCTGGACAGTACACACAACATTATCTAGCCACAAGGTAAGCAGAGCTTGTGTTATGGGTACTAGATAACTGATATACTTAATACAATACATTACATAGATAGATATTTTTTATTATACATATAAAATACCCAGAACACCCTGAACAAATATCTGCAGATCGCATAAATATTTGTTACGAGGCGGGAATCGAACCCGCAACCTCCTGCGTCGCAGGTGAACCTACGCACGCCGCGCCACTGAGGTCGTCACATCTAATATATAAAACATACTTTGGTCGAAGATATAAAAGGCTTTGTCCTGACTGACCGAGGTCCAACGCACAGCCTAAACCGCTGGTCGTAGAGACTTGAAATTTGGAGGGTGTGTTTGCCTCGATGCGTAGGGTTGTACTAAGAAAGGAATTTTGAAAATTCGCATGCTAAGGGGTTCAAAATGGGGTTCCAACGTAAAACAAAAATGCTCTGTATTTCGGAAACCGTTAGTAGTAGAACCATTAAATTTTACATGAAGATTCCACAAATAAAATGAACAAATACGTATTTCAAAGATTCCTGAAATTTTCCTGCAAAATGGCAGGGGAACGTTTTCTTTGTAAAAAAAATAAAAAACTTTAGGTTTTACAACGCACAGCCTAAATATATAAGGCTTATTATAAGGAAATCGAATTATAAATTCGCCGCTTCGCAGGCAGATCGGCGATCGCAGTGGGTATAAATGCTGCTGCCAAGAATAGACTAAGCTCCCTTCACAATCTCGTGAAATTCAAAATCAAAAGTATTTAGTTCATTGAAATCACAGGGATTATTTTGAATCGGCTTTTACCGTTTGACATCAAACAATATACTTATGACAAAATTATTCAGAAACCCGGACTTGTTTGTAAGATTCGTTGGTATAAGATTTGTTCTAGCTGCTAGCTTAGTAAGGAATGTGTTATTACTGGAAGAAAGAATTAGCCGATTCATTCGTGGGAAGCAATGGCAGCGATGAGCTCACCACTTGTCACGTCTATATTCCCACGATAGTGCAACCCACAGTGAAAAGACCCTTTCGGAGAAAAGTCGTGTGTCAATACATACATACATACAGCATGTTCAGAAAATAAGGTAATATCCCTTTTTAACCCCTGACGAAAAACGAATTTATTATAAGTTTGACGTGTCTGTGTGTGTGTGTGTTTGTCCCATCATAGCTCCCGAACGGAAGAACTATCTTTTTTTTTTTTTTTGTTTCACCGTAGCGAAAGTAGTAGTAGAGCTTTTTTGTTAAAGAGTCCGTCTGGGGAAGTACTACCACCATACCTAAATCAGCCGCATTGGCTGTGTTCCGGTTTGACGTATGGTTGCCGGTGAAATTATAGGCACATGAGACTTTTCATCTTATGTCTCAGGGTGGCGGGCGCGGTGCAATGCCACATAGGGTGCGTCCTAGGTGTGCGTGACCTATGTGATAATGCACTATCCATAGGCTGAGGGTACCGCTTAACATCAGGTGGGCGTGCGTGACCCGTCATCCCAAGTTGCATAAAAAAAAGAAGCTTGGGTTTTTAGCTTCGGGGATTTTATTCATCAATTCCCTTCGGATTACAATGAAAATTAACCCATTTAAAATAATTGTTAATTAACCTCCTGAAAATACATTATAAGCACCTAATTTTCGTTAAGTTCTTTTGAACGTTGAAAGTTTAAGTCACAAATTCACCAACAACCAAAGCATTTGAGAGATGTTTCCATACAGTACAACATACGTCTGGAAGAGATCGCTTTATAGCGATAAGACCTATTATTTTGTAGCTTTTTTTCAATAGTACGGAGGCCTGCAATGCTCTAAGGTCAATAGTGACGCACATCAACAAAATAGATATTGATATAGTTTGAAAGAATAGGCGAAAATGTTTGGAACACTCCTCAGAAGCCATTATAAGAAGAAAAGAAGAGAGAGAGTGAGAGAGACAGATAAGACAGATTTGTATTTTATTCATTGAAATCACAAGGATCATTTTGAATCGTCTTAAAAATAAATTTACATTTACTCCTGTTCCAACGCAACCAGACCTAGAAGAATCAGGCAACAAACACGGTCTGTTTTTCTTTTGATGATCCTTCTTACTACTAGGTGGGGAGCGCCTGTGTGGTGCCTCGAGAACAAGTGGAAGCTGATTCAAAGAAAAAAGGAAAAAGGAAAGGAAGAAGGAAGAAGGAAGAAGAAAGATGATAAAAATATATTTTAAAACAATGAATCAGTGACAGATTACCTAGAGTAATTAAATAAACAAGTCAATGTATGTATTATATTTATTTTATTATAATTAATACTTAGCTGTAAGTAATAATAGTAGGTACAATGTGATACGGGGCCGTAAATAGATAGTTACAAACGAGGTGACATTTATAAGAACGTGCCGAAAGCGTGGGTTCACTTTCGTAGTAACATTAGCGCCCATGTATCTTTTTCATTACATTTGTGAGAAATCCGGTACCTAAATAAAATACACTACATAATAAAATCATATTTAGCACGAATCGTGCCTCATATACGAGTATCTAGATTATCGGGCGGCGTTCATTCCACATATATAAACTATTTATTTAATCACTTGAACTAACAATAGTTAAGTTTTTAAGACAAAACTTAGAATAAATTGCAAAATTTAACGAAATTATCACATTTTTAATTTTAAGAACAGCCTTTACTATTTTTAACCCTCGACGCAAAAACGACGGGGTGATTTAAGTTTGACGTGTGTGTGTGTCTATGTGTGTATCGGTGTGTGTGTCGGTGTGTGTCTGTCTGTGGCATCGTAGCTCCCGAGCGGATGAACCTTTTTTTTTTTCAAATGTGATTTTTTCGGGATTGTTCTTTGCTATGTTTGGTCAAAATCGGTTCAGCCGTTTCATTGCGTTGAGGGTCTTATAAATTTTTACAAAATTAATTATACTTGTTTTAAATAAATCTAAAAAAACTTTTTCGACTAAAAACAACAATAGTTTCAACCAATTTGGTGAGAAATTGGTAAAAAAAAAAAAAAATTTGGTCCATTTATTCATACTGTGACATATTCATGCTTCAAATAAAGTCGACATCGTGTTTTTATTATTTTTTAATGTAAAAATAGTGCGCTTATATTAACTTTCAAGATAGTGTTTACTGGCCTTATAACTTGGTTCACTTTTCGAAAAACTGGATACCTACTGAATCCTACTAATATTATAAACGCGAAAGTGTGTATGGATGGATGTATCTTTGTTACTCTTTCACGTAAAAACTAATGGATGGATTTGGATGAAATTTAGAATGGAGATAACTGGACTCCCGGAATAACACATAGGCACATTTTTGTCCCGATATTTTCACGGGATCGCGACTTACGCGGGTTAAATCGCGGGGCGCTGCTTGTATTATATATTTTTGGTTAAATCTGATAAAAATTTCTTATCAGAAGACGACCTCTGTGCCGCGGCGGGCGATGGTTCGCCTGCGACGCAGGAGGTTGCGGGTTCGATTCCCGCCTCGGAACAAATATTTGTGCAGGATGTTCTGGGTGTTTTCTATATGTATAATAAAAAATATCTATGTAATGTATTGTATTAAGTATATCAGTTAACTAGTACCCATAACACAAGCTCTGGCTTAGCTTGGGGCTAGATAATGTTGTGCGAACTGTCTAGCATTATTTATTTATTTATTTCCGTTTCACTTTGTTACAAACGGTACTGTTTTTGAGTTGTTTCGTTGTTGTGCCCCAAGTTCGATTTCTATCTGTTCCGGTATTTTTTTTATTTCTCTAATCAGTTTGCAGTAACACCAGCAAACAGCTAATATACCACAAATAATCAAAGTTACTATACAACTGACACCCAAGGCTACGTATAGCCAAAAGTTTTCCGGCAGCAATGAAGACAGTGCGTAGATTGTGCCTGTAGCTATTTTTTTCACCCCATCCCTAATTGCTGTTCTTGCAATATCAGTAATTGAATTTACACTTCCCATTACTGCTCTCTTAGAAACAGAGATGGAGTTGTCCTCAACTGCTGTAGCTGCCTCTGCAGCATTCGAGAGAGTATGTCCTCCAGCTTGTAGAAGTGCTTATATAGAAGTACTTTTTCCAGCATTCAAGACTTCATTTGTCGAAGCCTCAAAAAGTTCGCCTGGCCTCCAAGAATCGGCAGGGGCAACTGAAAAAAACCTGTTTTTTTTATATTGCATCGTCAGCCTTTGACGACCTCTGGGTTCGATTCCCGCCTCAGAACAAATCTTTGTACGATTTGCAGATATTTGTTCAGTGTGTACTGGGTATTTTCTATGTATAACAAACAATATCTATTTATGTTATGTGTTGTATTAAGTATATCAGTTATCTAGTACCCATAACACAAGCTCGCTTAGCTTGGGGCTAGATAATGTTGTGTGAACTTTCCAGCATTATTTATTATTTATTTATTATTATAGCCTTTAGAAGTTCACTGCTGGACATAGGCCTCTCTCATAGATTGCCACAATGAATGGTCTTGAGCCGCATCCATCCACTGTCTTCCTGCGACCTTTATAATGTCCTTGGTCCATCGAGATAGGCCTTCGTCTACTGTATCACCTGTTTGTATACAGATGCCATTCGAGAGCCTCTATATCCCAAAGATTGACAGTTCTGCGTGCTATATGGCCAGCCCATTGCCATTTCAACTGGCTAGTTCAGGGTTATGTACGTCAGTGATCTTGGTTTCTTCCACGGATTTTTTCATTGCCAGTGTGATTATATCATGTAGAGATATATTTGTAGATATGTATGTATAGTGTGATTGTATCACTCCGAGCATACCTCTCTCCATAGCCCAATATACATATAGACTTCGACCAAAGTAAAATAAATGGACTGGCCTTACCCATACAAAACGTCCGTGAAAAATAAGACAATTCGGATTTAGGGTACGGTCAACAAATAAACTATCTATCTATCTATCTATCTATCCAGCTACTGCTGAGTAAAGGCCTCTTCTCTATAGCGCCACTCCTGGCGGTCTTGTAAATAAACTAGGTGAAATTAAATTATTGAACTTCTTAAAAACTCTATTTTTTTTAATACTTAATACTTTAACAGATGCAATGTGTTTTCTAAAGTTATTTCAGTAGGTTTATAGTACAAAAAATCGCCGAAAAAAATGCAATTATTGAATGAAACTTTTACAAAAATACATGGTTCCCTTCTGTTTTATGTAGTTACGTATCTATTTTTCAGCTCTCAAACATACACAATATATATCAATAGTCCACCTAAGGTCTTCAACTCAATCAATTTGTGAAAAATATATTTTTCATCACTCAATAAACTAAGAAAATATCATAAAAATCGTACGGAAACATAAATGTATAAAAAATCCAGTATTTAAGAAACTGCAGATTGCAGTTGTAAGACTTTTGCACAATGAGTTTTTTTATACTACTTGGAATGACAGATCAAGAAGATGGCCCACCTGATGTTATGTGGTACCCTCTGCCTATGAACAGTGCATTACCTCGGGTCACGTCCACCTAGGACGCGCCCTATGTGGCATTCCACTGCGCCCGCCACCCTGAAACATAAAGATGAAAAGTCCCATGTGGCCGTAATTTCATCGGCACCCTTACCCTTCAAACTGGAACACAGCAATGCGAGCACTACTGCTTTGCGGCAGAAACAGGTATGGTGGTAGTACTTCCCCGGACGAACTCTTTCACAAAAAAGCTCTACTACTACTAACCGTTTTTTGGCGTATAAAATTCATTGTGTAGAAAATTTTCAGAGCAAATACGGGAAAATGTATTCCACTTCCAAAATACGTCTGTTCTTGCTCGTCTTATGACTTCTATCCATTTTTGTTTACCTTAGATTTCTTTTGGAAAGCTATAAGGTTAATTAACATGCCATTACATATTATATGCAATTACCTAAAGCGACGTGCTTAGCAATGTTTTGACGTAAATAATGCAAATTACAATTCTAAATAAATACGATACCCCCTTAGGCATCAGATTTTTTTGCAGTCTGTACCGGACCATCCGTCATGCGTGAAGTCTTGTCAAATATTTCGTCGCTGTAGTTGGAAAACTAAACAACTAATAACAACAACAAAACCAAAATCGCGAGAAAAACGCGATTTACTGTTTTATTGCGTCAAAAATGGCAATAACTTTTTTTATCGTAACTAATTTTGCTGTCCGTGTTTTAATATGTTATAGATTGGTACTGTATCTATTTTTGAATTTAATGATAATAAATTTTAGTTTTTTGATTAAGAGAAAAAAATAAAAAAACGACTATGTATTTTTCCCTCGCCAAAGTTTTGAATAATTGATGCAGTTATTTATTTTTGCATGTCAATTGTTTAGTTTTCCTTCGTCAATGATCTCCACTGAGGTTCAAAAAGCTAATGATAAGTGCCATTATTTAATTTTCCCATAATAGTGAAATCATGAAATGATCTATTATTGACTTATTTGAATATGACAATCCTATCCATGGGTATATATTTAAATAATATTAAAATACATTTTAAAATAAAACCAACTTATAATAAATAAATAAATATTTCTGGACAGTTCACACAACATTATCTAGCCCCAAGCTAAGCAGAGCTTGTGTTATGGGTACTAGACAACTGATACACTTAATACAATATTAACATAGATAGATATTTTTTATTATACATAGAAAATACCCAGAACACCCTGAACAAATATCTGCGGATCGCACAAGTATTTGTTCCAAGGCGGGAATCGAACCCGCAACCTCCTGCGTCGCAGGCGAACGTTCGCCCGCCGCGCCACGGAGGTCGTCTTCATAATCATTTCTTTTTATCAAGACTGAATATTAGAAAACTACTGAAACACCTACATTATTTTAGCAGACTTATAAATTCAAAGTAAGTGACATAACAAACTTATCATACGACTAATGCTTATAAAATCAACAAAATGAAATCAATTTGTGGAACACAATAATAATAAGTATCAAAAAGAAAAAGGTATGTCGACTAAAATCAAAACTATCTACGAGTATAAACTTGTGTCTGTTAACTTTCATTCAGAGTTGTTGTTGAATGTTCCCCACATTGAGATAATGTCCTGGGGCTTCCTCCTTGTCGCTCGTCCTCTAGAGCAAGACGTGTCCATCGACATGTATGGGCCATCATAACCATGCAATAAAGTCGATTTCGCAAAATGTGTTACTTATGTAGTTTTCCTACTACACGACGATTTATAAGTTTTTTATCAATTGATGAAAATTATATGACAAAACCTTTACTTACGAATGAAATGCGATGCCTGAAGCTTTATTTGTATTTCTTGTGTTGTTTGCACTTGCAGAAAAGCACAGGAAGGCATTGTATCACCAAGGTATCTAATTTTGGTATTTTTCAGCATAGCTGTCACTCGTTGCCGTGACAAAGACTGACTGAAGCGAAGTGTACTAGCTAGGTCTGTTTAGAAGCTTCAAAACTATCGTTCCCTAAGGCCCGTCCATTCATTTTATTTACGCCGATGCATATAGACATATAAACTTTCGTGTGCAGTAAAAAAGTTGAATAACTTACCGATATATCCTGCTGCCAGCGCGCAAAGGAACGGGAATGTTGCCTGAAAAATAAATAGTTTATTATAATGCGCATCATGTAAAAAGAACGCTGGCGGTCATACTTCTTCATACGTTCCAGCGTTCTTTTTACATGACGCGAACTATTACACCCTTAGAGAGGCGCAGTGAAAGAAAATAAATAAACTAAAATTTAGTAGTAGTAGAGCTTTTTTGTGAAAGAGTTCGTCCGAGGAAGTTCTACCAGCATACCTATTTCTGCCGCAAAGCAGTAGTGCTCGCATTACTGTGTTCCGGTTTGAAGGGTATGGGTGCCGGTGAAATTACAGGCACATGTGACTTTTCATCTTTATGTCTCAGGGTGGCGGGCGCAGTGCAATGCCACATAGGGTGCGTCCTAGGTGGACGTGACCTATGAGATAATGCACTGTTCATAAGCAGAGGGTACCACTTAACATCAGGTGGACCGACTGCTTGAACCGTCATTACACGTTGTATAAAAAAAACTTACATTTACTTACTCAAATTAAAAATATACACAGTAAAGGAACAAGTAGGTACTTACATGCATATTTTTGTATGTCACAGGCCAGTCTGCTCGGAACCAGAAATACAGCCAGGCTGTCACTCAAGTGTGCCTGTAGAGTACACTTATTTATGTTGGTACATTTAGGCGTTTAGGCACAATGGATTTTACTCAATAATCATTTAGACGTTATAGAGATGGCTTCATACTGTAGGTATGGTTTTTATAGCTCTGAAGTTTAATTGTAACATGTCATTTTATAAATAGCTAACATTATCCTATACCATAAACGAGCAATATTTGTATAATATATAATATACAAGCTGAATACCGTGCTTTGCTACGCATCACGTTACAAAAAAACTAAAACGTAGTCACCCCTTTTTACCTCTTTTTAAGGGTTATTTTGAAAAATCCTGAAAGACGTGTTCAATTATTCTGTATTTTAAGTACCTATACCAAGTATCAAGCAAAAGGCACCACGCGGTATACAAACATATACAAACTTTAACACCCCATTGCACCCGCTTTTGGGGGTAGCCAGGGGTAGTTAGTGGAGAAAAAATTTGACACCTTTATGATTTTTATTGAAGCTATGCAAATGAATGCTAAAAAAAACTTGTATTGTAGTTATGCAAAGTTCCACTTTGTAAGTTCAAGAAATAAGGTTTTTCATACAATGGTTTTTACCCATTTTCACACCCTTAGGGGTTAAATTTACAAAAATCTCTTCTTAGTGGGTGGTTTTGCTATAAAAGGAACCTACGCTCCAAGTTTCAGCTTTCGAGATTAAGTCGAATTAGACATATGTCGAAAAAAGATGGCGAATGTCGAATAAAATCTTAATTTGCTATTCTCGTGATGTCACAAATAGACATAAGTCGACCAAAATCATTCAAATCGAATACGATTTGATGGTTATTGTGACATTTTCGTGACATTTTTTGTAGACATTCATGCTTCGACATTATCTCTAATTTAGATATAATCTCTACAATCCGAGAATTGCCCTCCTGCTGGTTTCGGCTCGGCGATGATGAATCAATAAGTCAGTCAGTCAGTTTAAGCTCTTATATATTAAGTTATAGATGTATTTGTGATCACGTTCTCGAAAACGTCTCTGACGGTTTCAATTAAATTTGCTATATTTTTTAGAGACGAAAATCGAATGTGTAGAGGCGTCTTTACGAGTAAACTGCGTTTTTTTTTCAAGTTTAGGTTAAGCAATTATCTACGGGGTCAGTTTTGGATGGGTGACCACTCTTTGCGTATTAGTTTTTTTTACGATTTCGGAAAACGGCTGGTGTTCTTGGATCAGTTAGATATTTATTATTAATCAATTTATTTCACATAAGAACCCACAGACAGTAAAAGACGATAAATAACATTGGAGGAACTTTTGTTTTGTTTTTACTACCATTTAAAACTAGTAATTGAAATCTACATCCACACTATCTACATCTACACTAATATTATAAAGAGGAAAGATTTGTATTTTTGTATGTTTGTAATGAATAAATTCAAAAACTACTGTGCCGACTTCAAAAATTATTTCACCATTTGAAGCTACGTTCACCCTGAGTGACATAGCTACCAGGGGGGGGAATAGGGGGCGGGGGGGGGGGGGGGGGGGGGGCTGATTTTCATCCGAAAACTACACGTGCGAAGCCGGGATGAGTAATTAATATTATACATGTGAAAGTTTATGTATTTGTTTGGTGCTCAATCACCAACTAACAATAGCTTATTTCGATTAAATTTGGTAGAGATAGATTATGACCTGGATCTAGGCTACTTTTTATGCCGTTTGTCCACGAAAGAAGCCATGGCCTTTTTTAAAACATTGATAGACCTTTGTTTGACCAAGATCTCACGTGTTGGTAAGTGACGATGTGGCCGAAGATGGAGCACAAAGGTCTAGGAGGCACCTATTCACTCTAGCCTTGAAGAGACCCAGATTATAGTTTTCAGGAAAGACAGACGACGGTTGTGTAATCCACTCCTCAGCAGTTTGCATTATAAAGGTAGAACTGAAACGTTTAGTACGAATAGAGGGTATACTAATGAGGTAAGGATGGTACCGAGCCGTGTGCCTGCTTGTCCTATGATAAAAAGGAGATGGTGGGATCAGATAGTGAAGTTCCTGAGAGCTTTTCCTGAAATATAACCAATAGAAGATCGAAAGGCATGCAACTTTACGGCGGTGCTCGGGACTCTGGATCCTAGTCACCGCTATATGTTGCTCACATGGGTGGATGCTAACATGAAAAATATGGGCACACAGTTCCGCATGGCTTACCAATCAATAGATACATTATTCGGGTGGTAGTTATTCTACCAAAAAAAAGCGGTAAATTATTGTTTTTTCATTAAAATTTCTTGGTGTGAAGAAACCTTAACTAACTATTTTTATATTAACTTTAATAAACAAAAGACCAGGTGAACAATGTGATATTATTAAATGTATTTATTGTTGTACTGTATCAACGTTAATAGGTACTAAAAATAGTTTTCCCCACTCCCATTTATTACCACATTATCACCACCTTATGTTTATTTTGTATTACGTATATAAAAGGCCAACTCAGCTTGCTATTTTACAGCAGCGGTTAATTATCTACGCGCAATAATTAATATTAGTTCAGCCATTTTTGAACCAACATGGTTGCGAAAGTGTCTGTCGAATGTAATGGTCCTCAAGGCATCAATGTCTCGGTTTCGGCCCAAATTATCATGGATGTCTCGAAGCTTAAAGCTGTGATTCCAGGTAAGGATTTTACTTTATTATTATATATTTATTTTATTGTACTTGTAGTTCTGAAAATGAACTTTGTCCGTGGAATGTATCGCATCAAAAAAGATGCTATATTTTAGAATGGAGCTTGAGTTATTCAAATCTCAATTTCTTCCTATCTTATGATAGGAAGAAATTGAGATTTGATCAGCTCACTAGTCCACTGTTGGACATAATACGCGCCACTGAGCCCGGTGTTCGGCTCTTCTCACCCACTTTCTACCGCCTTCTTTCATAAGTCATCACCCCACCTAGCCAGAGGGCGCCCCACGCTAAGTTTGCCAAGACGCGGTCTCCACTCAAGAACTCGCTAACCTCAACGGTTGTCGGACGTATTGTAATTTTACTTAAGTCTACCAAAAATAGCTTGGTCGAGTATTTGCTACGAAAGACCGTTACAAACCTTTACCTATACAAAACATATAAATTAACAATCCGTTTTACTTTAGGTGCCCCCTCGAAGATAGGCGGAGGATTCAAAGTCGGTGGTTCTGTCAAAACAAAGTTGAAAGGAGAAGCCTCAGCAGAGGCCAGCGTGAAGGACAAGCTTGTCCATGGTGGCACGTCAGGACTGCTAGGCGCCAGTGGGAAGGGATCACTTCACGGCGGGGGCTTCGCGATCTACGGTGACAAGGTAGTCGGAGCTGATGGAGAAGTCCTCGGCAACGCCGGAGTTCTATGTAAAACTGCCTTGGAAGGCGACCTCGGTATTGGTAAAGATGGCAAATGCGTCCTCCATGGAAACAAAAGTGTAAGTGGGGCTGGCAAGTACAGCGGAGGAGCCTCCGTCAGTGTAGCCACCGACGAAGACGCCCTAGCTTATGTTGAAGCATACGGAAGTGGCAATACTCAGGATCACCAAAAAGTTATAAACGAAACAAAGTAAAACACATCTTTCAGTCATTATATTTCCCAGTTGTTTCTTTGTAGTCGGTTACAATAATAAAAATAAAAACTCAATGTTCGTTTTGATTATGTACCTATCACAAAGAACATGGGCAACTCCCCATGCATTGTCTGACCCAACTTTTTTGACTAACGTAATCATCGTATCGTAACGGCAGTTGAGATACTTTTGGTTTTGATAATATATGTTAAGATAATGAAAAAGCTAATTTAATTTCTTCCGTAGAAGTTGTGGGAAAGTAATGAAGCCTGTTACGTTTTTTTTCACGCAAATGCAATGAGTTGATTTATCTAATTATTTAGAAATACAAATACTTTTGCTTCCCAACTTCTAAAAATATACAAGTTCTTTAGAAAAATTGGACAAAAAACAACATTTAGAACCGTACTAATTACTGCCATGAAGGGTTCATTTATTTTTGACCTGGGTCTGCGGTTGCCTACCTCCTTTATATTGAATTTCAGGTCTCTAGGACTTACGGTTTAGGCTGTGCGTTAATAGTCAGTCACTTACGCAATGATTTTATATATATTGATAACTTAAATTCTTTCCTTATTTCTCTATCTACTGAATGAACAGAATAACTCCTAAACAGAATAATGGTCCTATTTACGCATCTCTCACGTTAATACATACGTATTGTTGCACTTGAAGACAGATCTCGTCTAAGAGCCTGGCTACCAAGACGTCTTGTCTGAGTGGCTCTTGGTCACGAAAACATCGTTGTTTTTTTTTAAATATTATAATGTGACAAACAAGCAGACGGCCCACCTGATGTTAAGCAGTCACCGCCGCCTATGGACATCTGCAACACCCACGGTATTGCAAACGCGCTGCCTACCATTAAGAGCCCTATTCGAATTTACCCATATTGTAGCCCTTTGGGAAGACCTCCAACGGGAGCTAATTCCACGCCCTGAAGGTACGCGGGAGAAACGAGCGCGTGAAACGCACTGTGCGAGACCTCCACGCAGAACTTTATACCTCAGGAGGGCGTTGTAAGTGTCTGTGAAATAATTTGGCCACCTCTGTAACACGGCGGGGGAGTAGCTGTCTGAGATGGGTCTGGTTGGGGAGGTTTCGGGTTCGATTCCCACTGCAAATATTTGTAATAAATGTTTGAATCAAAAATGGCGAGAGATGCGTCGGGCGAAGGTTCGCCTGCGACGCAGGAGGTTGCGGGTTCAATTCTCGCCTCGGAACAAATATTTGTGCGATCTGCAGATATTTGTTCAGTGTGTCCTGGGTATTTTCTATGTATAATAAAAAATATCTATCTATTTAATGTATTGTATTAAGTATATCAGTTACCTAGTACCCATAACACAAGCTCTGCTTAGCTTGGGACTAGATAATGTCGTGTGGAATGTCCAGCATTATTTATTTATTTATTCTCATAAACTCCTCCTCCTCCTCCTCCTCCTTCGCCCAATGTTAATTATTATGTCAAAACCTGCATAATATAAATCCCAAGAGAGCATATCCTTTCACTTTTTGTTTACAAAACAAATTAAAATAGTATTTTCATCCCCCATCTCGGAAAGAGTATTTTTTGCTCTTGGATATCTGAGTGTAAAAGCCGTTTTTATCAGCTAGAGGGTACAGTAAAATTGAATTTAGAACATAGTGTGCACTAAGTTTGTGAATTCTAAACATCATTAAACCTCTACCTACCTCCATGGTGCCGATATTTATCATACAAACTTTTATTTTATTTTTTATACCACTTGGATGACGGATCAAGCAAGAGGCCCACCTGATGTTAAGCGGTAACCTCTGCCTATGAACAGTGCATTACCTCATAGATCACGTCCACCTACGACGCAACCTATGTGGCATTGCACTGCGCCCGCCACCCTGAGACATAAAGATGAAAAGTCTCATGCGCCTGTAATTTCACCGGCACCCTTACCCTTCAAACCGGAACACAGCAATGCGAGCACTACTGCTTTGCGGCAGAAATAGGTATGGTGGTAGTACTTCCCCGGACGAACTCTTTCACAAAAAAGCTCTACTACTACCTTTTTAATTTGTTAAAAACTCAGACTCGGAATCTTCTTGGTGTATTACTTTTTTTGCATTTAGTAATTTCCTCGCTGAGGTGGGATGAAAAGTTACGTGTTGCACTCGAGTGCAAAGATTTTTCACCTCGTGCTCTTTTAATACCTTGCTAGCGCACAGGATTCTAATTTTTGAATCACTCGTCAAAATTGAGCATGCGGTTAAAAAGCAGCTTTGCACTCATATAATTATTATAACAAATAACTATTCTAAAAACCAGGAAAAATGGGACCATCCTAGACATTTGTCACAATACATCTAAAATAACTTGAATGTCATCCATCTTACAGACCAAGGTAGTACATGGGATGTTCATTTTCCTGATTTATCAAATGAAATGTTATTTTACAGGTATTTTTATGTAATATTTTCGTTTTATTATTGAGCTGTTTTTTTTATTATATTTCTTGAAATGTGTGATTATTATGTAAGTAGTACCTATTTCTACACTGCCAATGTTATAGGTATGTAACGAAATGTTGTAGGTATAAATTAATATCTGAATATCTAAGTATATAGGTATTTTTTCTATGAGAATTTTATAGTTTACTTAAATCTAGAAAGTAAACAACCATTAAATTGATTGCTAACGTTTTATTAATAAGGCAGACTTTAACTGTGATTTATATATTATTTATAACTGTATACATGTCTATGCCCGGTCCAAGATCTGCCGCTAACCACTTCTATACAAGGAGGCGAAATGGATGATAGAGAGAGATCTGATCGACTAACTCAATGGAACTTATCACTGGGTGGGTTCGCCTCATGCTCTAGTCTAGTGAAGGTCCTTGCCGCCGTGATCGCCATGGCTGTATCCACCATGACCGCCAAGGTTGTATCCGCCGTGATCGCCAAGGCTGTATCCGCCGTGGCCGCCGCCATAGCCGCCACCCAGGCCCCAGCCTCCTCCGCCCAGCAGCAAACCGCCGTCATGCGCGGTGCGCGCGACCGCGTCTGCGATCTCCTGCGCCCGTGCGGCGGTGATGGCAACGGCGGCGGCCTGAGCGCGCGCGGCGTTGGCGATGCGAGCTGCCTCCACGGCGCGCGTGTTCGCGATGGCTACGGCCTGCACGCGCGCTGCGTTAGCGAGGCGCTCGGCCTCCGCTGCGCGCGCCACCTCAGACGCGCTGGCGTATGCGGCGCGCCTGGCGTTATCGGCAGAGCGCGCGTTCTCCCAGGCGGCGGCTTGCGCGCGTTGCACGTTTGCAATGCGCGCCGCGTCCAGCGCCTGCGCGTTATTGATGGCATGGAGCTGTCCAGCGCGTGCTGCTGCCTCGGTGTTGCGCGCGCCCTGGATGGCGGCGGCGGCGGAGTTGGCGATCTGTGCGGCCTGCGCCGCCTGCGCGTTCTGGATGGCGCTGAGATGCGACGCACCGACGGCGCCCGCGTTGTTGAGGGCGGCTCCGCTGCCAATGGCGGGGCCGGCGATCACAGCGCCTAAGCCGTGGCCACCGATGCCACTGAGCCCGTGTCCACCGAGACCGTGTCCACCAAGGCCGTGTCCACCGAGGCCATGTCCACCCAGACCTTGGCCGCCGAGGCCGTGTCCACCGAGGCCATGTCCACCGAGGCCGTGGCCGCCGAGGCTGTATCCACCAAGACCGTAGCCGCCAAGAGCGATGCCCGATGCGGCATCTTTGGAGTCCTTGGGGGCGCCTGGAGTTTAGAGAATGTATTGAGATGAATATATTGCCTTGAACCGGTCCCTACTTAGGTTTACTCGATTGTTAGAGGCTTACCATCTCCGAGTACTTCATACGCGACCGCAATGAAGAAGAAAATCTGAAAGAAATACAATGATTCATTAGTTTTGTAAATGCCAAGGTAGGAGTTAGCTTCAAGAGGTCGTGTCACCTCTCATACCGTGAGTCGGAACATGGCTAGATTGTTTGTTTGCTGCACCACCGAATCGGACTGTTGATTGTATGATCACATGTAGAAAATTGCACGCACTTTTATACTGCACCAAAAATTAATAATCGATGCATTAACAATGCTAATATACGGCCAATCGAAGACGGTCTATTTGAATATGATTAAGTATGTTGGTAACCGGTGCCGTGCGAGCAGCACCAGCCCGTGTCGCCACCGGTGCGACCACATCCTCGGACCTCTCTGTGAAACCTTAGGAAACTGATTAGCATGCAATTGAACCAACTCGTGGTTTGAAGCCTTAGATTTAGAGCATTGCAGGCCTCTGTACGATTTTTGAAGCAAATCAATTGATAACAGAATCAAAACAATTCATAAAATCGTTGCGTGACTGACTTGACTTACCTTCACACCGCTCTGTCACACTGGTGTGACGGTTAGGAAGAATATTTCCTCTACGTAACACTAGTATTAAAGATAGGAAAACGCTTTCCTAACCTCAACACCGTACGCTTCTCTGTCACACTGGTGTGATGGTGATGAAGGAACTGACTCACTTACTGACTATCAACGCAGAGCTCTTTTTAAGGGTCTCAGGGGGTGTTTCAGGTCTCTATGACATAGAGACCTGAAATTTTGAGGGTAAATTCCTTTTGTGGCTTAGGGATGCACTAAGAAAGGAATATCCGAAATTCTTCATCGCAGTGGTGAATTGTATGGAAAACACCACGCAGACGAAATCACGAGAGCGTTCCCCTATATAGTATACAAAATTTCCACAGGCCATGCTCAAGGTCACACAGCGGGCTATGGAGAGGTCTATGCTTGGATTTTCACTACGTGTAAAAACCCGAAGCGAGGAGATGCGTAGAAGAACCAAGATCGCCAACATAGCTCTCAGAATCAGCAAGATGAAGTGGCAATGGGCAGGCCATGTAGCTCGCAGAACTGACCAAACGACGATGAGAAATAAAGGTTCCCGAATGGCGACCACGAACTAGATTACTCAGTGTATAGGAAGGCCCCCGTCGCGATGCACCGACGTCTTTTGAAGGTCGCAGAGTGTCGGTGTCGATGAAGGTGGCTCAAGTTTATTCATTTATATAATAAGAAACATTTTTTTCTTTCCTTGGTGCGGTTAACCGTATCACAGAAAAAAGAAATTTTCCACAGTCCGGCTGGCCGGACTACACAACCGGACCACGGTTAAGAAGGGGAAACAAGTACAACAGCACAACAGAAAACCCAAAGCGATGTTGTATGCACATAATATAAAAATAAAAAACAATCAAGTTTATAATAAGTAGGTAATAACTACTGAGGATAGACCTACAATATCATACCTACTATCACTACCTACTTACATTCAATATTCTCTAAACAAGCTGTGCTATCTCCATGAGTTTCGGTAGCTGAGTTTGGGCCCTAACAGTGGCAAATGCCGCCGTGGCTTCGGAAGAATGCGCAAGTGTACCCGAAATCATAGCACTAACGGCGTTAAGAAGGAACATAGTGGTGGTTTTAGCCGGTAGGAGTCCGGCATAACCCTATTTTCACCCCTGAGACAGTAGAGTATCCATGATGGATTTCCCCACTGAAAAAAAAAAAAAAAAAAAAAGTTATGACAAAAAATGACAACGTTGTTCTCTAAGAGAACATTAACTAAATGGATGGCGTGACATATTGGGGCAAGTTAGCTCTATATGTTGGCTGGCATGACATTCTTTGCCTTCATACTAGGCTCCATCATACTTATATTATTAGATAATTATGGCATAGCAACTAGTGATGAGTAGGTCCATGCAATAACAATTCAATAACTTGCATGCTTGTACGACTGGGTTTATTAAACATGTTCGAACTGGGTAGGTAAGCTTGCGTAGCGGTTCTAGCATCTTGTTTGTTGGTCATGTCAAACTGCTATACTCGTACTGCTACCGTGTCTGTTGTTACGACTTCACACACTGATTGTCAATAATCCAGCAAAATAGCCGCTCACTACTCTGCACTGAAGGTTATAACTTACATCCAGATACAGTAGAGGTACCATAAAAATGTGAAGTGACGATAAGTGTTCAAATTCATTTATTGCGATATATTATGTGTTAGTAGTAGAGCTTTTTTGTGAGAGTTCGTCCGGGGAAGTACTACCACCATACTTATTTCTGCCGCAAAGCAGTAGCGCTCGGATTACTGTGTTCCGGTTTGAAGGGTATGGGTGCAGGTGAAATTAAAGGCACATGAGACTTTCCATCTTTATGTCTAAAGCCGGCTGTACACATTGGGCCAACGAGTTGGGCCAATGTGTAGAGAGCTACTTGGCGGTATGCTTAGCTAATTGGTCTAGTTGGCGCCAACATTGGCAGGCCAACCGAACAGTTTCGGATTTTGTGCACACATCAAAGGATCTTGGCGCGCTCCGCAAACAGCGTTCACACGTTGGCGTCTTGTTCAGTTCGTTTTTACTCGTCAGCGGAGACAGTACTGTTGCGCGTGAGTGAAATTTACATTCCCTAGCGATGGCGGTTCCCGGCGTTGACAAGCAATGAGGTTTTACAATTATTTTTCGTTCTATTCCGATGAATAGTCACCATCCACCACCTTCTTTTGCGCCATTTCTTTTTAGTCACTCTTCTTTGGTGCACATGTACGTAATAATTAAACGCACTGTAAATAATAGCCGCGGCTACAAGAACTTCTACGTCCATCTTTCATCGAAGCGCCAATGCAGAATGATCAGTAAGCCAATGTGTAAACAGCAACCTTGGCGATGCATCATTTTGGCCCAACATGTTGGCCCGACACCTTGGCTCAATGTGTACAGCGGGCTTAGTGCAATGCCACATAGGGCGCGTACTTGGTGGACGTGACCTATGAGAGAATGCACTGTTCATAGGCAGAGGGTACCGCTTAACATCAGGTGGGCCATCTGCTTGTTCCGCATGTATTTTCCTATACTTTGCGTATTCATAAATAAACTAAAAACTAAAAACATAATTATTTTCCGTTATTTTTTAAATACTTAACTCCTTCTTAATTTAGACCAAAGCCACCTAGATTTCTCTAATTAATAAAAAAATGTATACTTTATGTGTTGGTTGGTAGTTAAATCTTCGTGTTTGTAGATCACTGCTTGTAGTTTAATCTCTAAACTACGTGTTTTTAGTATGTAGTTAAAACTTTAAGCTACGTGTTTGTAGGTTAAGGTTTAGACTACATTTTTGTAGTTCAATACTTAAATTACGTGTTTATAGTTCAATTTTCAAACTGCGTTTTTGTAGTTTAATTTAGTGGCACTTTAAACACGCGGTACGTAACCAATTCGCTGCTGTCTGTTACTACAAAAAACTGTTAAATCGGCTAGCCGGTGCGTTGCGTGTCATTTGTATTCAGCTTAGCCAATATGTTTTTGCGAATTGACTAATCACTGATTAATTGATGATTACCTACAGTACTGGCAATTGTTAGGTAATTATTGTTCTCACCCAAACTTGTATGCAAATTGAATTTCGATTTCTAGATAACACGGTTCTGTAAACAAATACAAGCAAATGCATATATTCATACAAACAACATTATGATAGCACTATTCGTTACTTTGTCTGTGTTTGGGAGCCTTTTCATAAATGAGATGTAGGTATTTGTCGCAAATCCGACAATCTTTGGGGAGTAAAAGTTATTCTCTTGTTCCCCTCTCTATGAACCAAGAACCAACCTTCTGAAGGGATTTTGAAGGGAAAATCAGGCCTGGATGCGTCGCGTCATAGCATTTTATGTGGAAGGTCTATGTCCATCAGTAGACTTCTTTCAGGAACCGCGGAAGTACTCCATGACGGCGGGGAAGGGAGGGGGGGGGGGGGGGGGGGGGGGGGGGGTTCAGTTATCTCCCCCCACTTTTTGATTTACAATATAAGTAAGTAATCCCTGGTTCCCTCGTAAGCGGCTCATGGCTGATCCTCACTGTTATTACCACGTCTACAGAGCACTGCCGGGATAACTCTTTGCTCCAACTATTATTTATTCTGTGGCTCCACAGACTATCGTCTCTCTTCTCACACCGTCACCCGGAAACAGGCAGTTGACGGCTTTAGCCAGGCTCACATTGATGCACTAATATGAAGGATACCAGGTAGTAAAATTGGAGCCCCTCCCCCCCTCCCCCGTTTGATGTTAAGGGGGGAATTTGGCCCTCTCTGCCCGTTTCCACGGTCCCTGACTTCTTTGGATGATGATTTTGTTAAAACATTGTTCTATTTATGTGTCTTTAGGGAAAAAAACAAATATAACAAAGGGTCGGTATTTATAGATATTTATTGTTTATTTTTGTGCTTATTCGATGTCCATTTATTTGTCCACATAGTTGATAACTGCCACGGGTTGAACTCTTTGAAACATCCGCCGTCCGACTGACGCTGATAATCTGAAAGGAAACATTTAACTCTGAAAAGATAACACAAAGTGAGCCCAAACACTGCCAGGCTACTATTGATTAAATAAATAAATAATGCTGGACAGTTCACACAACATTATCTAGCCCCAAGCTAAGCAGAGCTTGTGTTATGGGTACTAGATAACTGATATACTTATTACAATACATAAACAGATATTTTTTATTATACATAGAAAATACCCAGAACATACATACATACATAAACTCACGCCTGTTTCCCGGAGGGGTAGGCAGAGACCACGGATTTCCACTTGCTACGATCCTGACACACCTCTTTTGCTTCATTCACTCTCATCACATTTTTCATACATGCTCGTCAGTTAAGGGTACTCTTGACCTGGCCTTTTTCCAGAACGTCTCCGATCTGGTCTGAATACGTTCGCCGAGGTCTTCCCCTTCCCACTGTCCCATTCACGCTCGTCTTGTGACCCAGAACACCCAGAACACTCTGAACAAATATCTGCAATCGCACAAATATTTGTTCCGAGACGGGAATCGAACCCGCAACCTCCTGCGTCGCAGGCCAACTTTCGCCCGCCGCGCCACAGAGTTCGATTGAATGATCATTGAGGAGTTCCGTTGTCTCCATCAGATCAGCTCGCTGTCGCCATAATATTGTTTTGTCAGAACTTGACAGATATGCCAAATATCAGTTCAATCGGATATCGGGAAGATAGTCAAATTTAAGTTGTAAAATTTGACTACACCGGGACAGGTGAAACTAACTAAAGCTTGTAAAAATTATCGAATACAACAACATTTCGTCTGTCTTTGGAGGATACCATCATGCAGCCCTTGCAATATTACGTATTTTGACATTTCAACCATTTCTAACTAGTGTCTGCCTGGGGCTTCGCTCGCGTTTTACCAGGATAAAAAGTAGCCTATCTCAATCCAAACACCTAATTTTCATCGAAATCAGTTCAACCGTTTCGGCGTGATTGAGTTATAAACTTCGACCAAATTTTACTTCGGGCGAAGGTCAACATCCAAACATCGTCTTTGACATGATAAATAATAAATAATAATAAATAATGCTGGACAGTTCACACAACATTATCTAGCCCCAAGCTAAGCAGAGCTTGTGTTATGGGTACTTGATAACTGATATACATAATACAATACATTACAGTTTTTATTATACATATAAAATACCCAGAACAGCCTATATTAACATCATGTTATTAGTGGGATTTGCCTAACTTGTATTTGCTATTGCAGGAACGAGAATTTAATTTATATAACATATTGATTTATCAATCATAGTTTTTTAACCCATAGGTTTTAAAATTGTTATTCCTATTTGTCTGCTGATCAAATTAAATTCATGATCAATGTCTCCAAATAGCTTATGCATAGAAATCAAACTTACCTATATACGTGATAAATGATGTATGAATTGATGATATGAATGAGAAGGGAGTGAATGATGAGGTGACGGCTGAATCGGGAGAGTGGAAGAAAAAGAATTACACCCGTTTTCACTAAACCTAGGCGACGCCTAAATCGGATGCCTAAATATTAAGGTGTTGCCTAGAGCAAACAAACGATTCACCAACCTTTAGGTGATAACTACGACTTAAGGCGCTGCCTAAAGTTGTGACCTCGATTATGCGTGGCGTAATGTTAGGCAACTCACCAAAACTGACAGATTGTCACCCGTTTTCACTAAACCTAGGCGACGCCTAAATCGCTAAAAACAAACAAAACCATAGACAATTGACAAAAATTTAGGCAACTCCTATTGTAGGATTCAACTAGTGAAAATCAATTGGTGAAAGGTTTTTTTTTGTTAGGGAATTGCCTAGACTAGGCGTTACTTAGTTAGGCGACCCCTTGATTGTCGTTAGTGAAAACGGGTGGTAGAGTCTGCGCCACGACTGAAGTCCGGTGACTGGAGCGCTAGTTTCTATGCGCAAAAGTGAAAAAGCAAAAATCTATCTCTTTTCTCCGTTAGTTCCTCAAAAGGCCGTCGGACTTCAGTCGTGGCGCGGACTCTTACTGCGCTGATCATTGGGAAAAGGGCAAGACAATGATGATGACTTTGACGATGTTAATAATTATCGACTATTCGATTCAAATTCAAATTGCAGATTCTGAATAAAATCTAATTTTTATCCCCATAAATATTCATATTAGTTTTTTTTAACGACCTCTGTGGTGCGGCGGGCGAAGGTTGGCCTGCGACGCAGGAGGTTGCGGGTTCGATTCCCGCCTCGGAACAAATATTTGTGCGATCGCAGATATTTGTTCAGGGTGTTCTGGGTATTTTCTATGCATAATAAAAAATATATATCTATGTAATATATTGTATTAAGTATATCAATTATCTAGTACCCATAACACAAGCTCTGCTTAGCTTGGGGCTAGATAATGTTGTGTGAACTTGTCCAGTATTTTTTTTTTTTTATTTTTTTTATTTATCTATTAGATATGGGTAAGTTATGCATACCGGGAGTTGTGTTTACCGTGAGGATAACTTGGTACTTTTTAAAGTTATTTTTAATTGTTTAAAGAAAGGAGCACCTTATCTCCACTTATAACTGATTCAGGTACTTACTCAACACTTGGCAAAACCAAAGGCTTGTGATCCACTTCAATATCAATGCTTGGCAAAACCAGAGGCTTGTGATCCACTTCAATATTAATGCTTGGCAAAACCGGAGGCTTGTGACCAACTTCAATATCAATACTTGGCAAAACCGGAGGCTTGTGACCCACTTCAATATCAATGCTTGGCAAAACCAAAGGCTTGTTCTCAAAATCAATAGTGATCACAGGCTTTTGTGTTGGTGTGTGCGTAGTTGTGGGTTTCTCTGTCGTGGTGTGAGGCAAGATGACCACGACGCGGTTTGGTCGGAAGAGGGCGCTGATGGCTTTCGTCTTGGCGGCAATGATGCTCGACACCGCCCCCCATAGCCGGGAGAGAAGGTTGTTAGACGTGTAGGTAACGATATGGGCCTGAAAAGAAACGAAGGCGCTAAAGGTTTAACCAGTTTAAACGATCATTTTTGTATGAGGCGAAAAGGCGAGCGCGCTCTGATACAAAAAAAAATGCCCTTTAGAGTTTTGTTAAATTTTGTCGATGACTTCACTAACTCAAATAATAATTAATAAGTTACCAAATATTACAAAAATTAAAACTTGTAAGAAGTAAGTCTAAAACGGTAGGTATTTCAATTTTAAAAAGGGGTACCATAATATTTTTTCTTCTTGAAAACTGTAAGACCTCTTATCAAAAACTTGAAAATTCTAGAGCTCATTATGTTGTGAAACTATTGCGCCATGATACGTTTTGTTTGAAATAACAAAACATAATACCAACCGTAGTGACTGGCGGATATGGGGAGAGGCCTTAGCCCAACAATGGGACAGTATGGGCTAGTAGTAACGAGTAATAATGAGTAAACACCCAACAGTTGCATACATAGTCCTGACCCCACACTAGGATGCCCTGTGTCGCGGGTATCAGAAACTACGAGTACCATGGTACTATAACACCCGGAACAAATATTTGAACATCACACAAACATTTGTCCCGCAGCGGGAATCGAAACCGCAATCTTTCACATCTCAGCCGGCTACTCACCCGACGCGCTACAGAGGTCGTCAATAAGAAGTAAATAATAACAAATCTTATTTACAGAAATAATAACAACTAAGACGATATTTAAAAAATACAAATGAAACAGTTGAGCTATCTAAAGACCGTTGCAAACGATCTAAAAATACCTCAACTGATCCAAATCACTTCCAGACGGAAGCGCCCCTAAGATTCAGACTGCATTGCCACGCTGAACGGCAATACTTGAGCCAGATATGAGCCAACTCTCAGATCACGCGTCGCTTCGACCAGACGCTCTGAAAGAGTTTTGAAAACGCGAAGGGCCCCGGTGCCTCACGGACCCAGAGTGTGACCAGAGCCTCGACCTCGATCGACTTGGTCGTGGGTTCAAATCCCGGGAGTGCACCAACGGAAGCTTTCACTCTAAACAATATTGCGTGCTCTCAAACGATAAAGGATAACTTCGTATATCTATAGCACCCAACATTTGTCAGTAGTAGAGCTTTTTTGTGAAAGAGTTCGTCCGGGGAAGTACTACCACCATACCTATTTCTGCCGCAAAGCAGTAGTGCTCGCATTGCTGCGTTCCTGTTTGAAGGGTATGGGTGCCGGTGAAATTACAGGCACATGAGACTTTTCATCTTTATGTCTCAGGGCGGCGGGCGCAGTGCAATGCCACATAGGGTGCGTCCTAGGTGAACGTGACCAAGGTGGTAATGCACTGTTCATAGGCAGAGGGTACCGCTAAACATCAGGTGGGCCATCAGCTTGATCCGACATACCAAGCTGAATAGAAAAATAACAAATAAAATTAAAAAAAAACATCCGAACACTTGTGATTGGTAACTACCTCTGCGCTCTGAATCCTGATAGCCAAGGACACAAGGCCCTTTACTAGGCCATACCTAGTACCTCAAGCTGGTTCCGCCCACACGCTGGCTGATCAAGGACCGGTGCCACGAAGTAGTATGTAGGTAGATGAGTGAGGCCTCTGATTTGCGGTGCCTACGAATTATCGCACAGCAAACGGGCCGAGGAAACCACGCATCAATGCTAACATAGGTATTAACGGAGACGTCATCACCCGCCTGTAGATCTGCATAGGCCTCCCGCATAGAATTCCATGACGAACGGTCGTGAGCCACCTCCATCCACCGACTTCCTGCGACCTTCCTTCCACTTCGTTCCTACTGACTTGAAGTGCTGGCTTCCTTTATAATGTGTTTGGTCCATCGAGGTTTGGTTTGGTTTTCAGGTGCCACTCGAGAACCTTTATCCCCAACAGTTGTAAGTTCTACAAGTGAGACATATGGCCTGCCTATTGCCACTTCAACTTGTTAATTCTAAGAGCCGGTGATCTTGGTTACCTGTTGGATACCGCAGAGCCTAAAGACAAAAGTCAGTATAATCAGTATAATCAGTGCGTCTTACGGCACTGAGACGTGGCGTCTAACAAAGCCTGAAGTGGAAATGGGCGGGACATTTAGCACGTCTACAAGACAAAAGGTGGACACGGAGTAACGACGTGGACGGGGCCGACAAGAAAGAGAGCCAGAGGACGCCCACAACGTTGGGTTGACGAAATAAAGAAGGCCGACGGCAAAATCTGAATACCTACCTAGATAGAGTGCAAGATAGGGATGTATGGGAAAAAAATATATACTCAAAAGGGGGCCTTAACTAAGGGATAGATAATAGGGAAAAAACTACTTGAACTAATTGTATATAAGCTATAGAAAAGCTTAAAGTTGCACAGCGGGCTTTGGAGAGAGCTATGCTTGGAGTTTCACTACGTGATAGAGTCCAAAGTTAGGAAATCCGTGGAAGAACCAAGGAAGGAAATTGTCTCGGATCATTTTAACAGGGGCAACGCACAATATAAATGCTCGATTTTGTGCAAATCTTGGCTATGTAAGAATTATAATTAGGTATACCACATTTACCGAGGCATAGCATAAATACGGGCTAGTTATGAAATCCCCTTTAAATATCCCGGGGATGTCTGGAGTAGCCCTTACTTTGGCATCTAGAACTCGAGGCAAGATAAGTACTGAGACAGGACTCAAATTGGAAGGGGTTCCTTCATCATATCGATCATACATACATACATAGACGCACGCTGCATGCTAAATGGGCTGCTTTTCACAGTTAGGTTGCACCATCGTGGAATATAGATATGACAAGTGGTGAGCTTATCGACGCCATTGCTTCCCACGATTGACTCGGCTAACGCTTTGTTCCAGCAATTACACATTCCATAATAAGCTAGCAGCCAGGACAAATCTTATACCAACGAATCTTACTAACAAGTCCGGGTAATCCCTTAGTCGGTTTTTACGACATCCACGGGAGGAGACGGAGGGGTCTATTCTTAGGCCGGACAGACCAGATGATATAAACTCACATTATGTACAAACACCGGGTCCTGGACGATGACTTGGTTTGCAGGCACCAGCTCGGCCACGGAGCCAGGCTGAGATTGGATGATCAGAGTCTCGCTGCCCCCTGAAGTCTTCAGTGCTGCAAAAATAAGTTGTATAATATCTCTAATGTATACTTATCTAATACACCAGGCGAGCAGCAGGCTACAGGAGTAAGTAGACAGTTTTGTTCTTCGACCAAAGTAAAGGTTTTGTTAGGCGTGCGTTAGACGCTATAACGACTCAACTAATAGACAAAATTTGGTAGATAACCTCAGACATAGCTTTATATAGGTACAAGCAGCGCCCCGCGGTTTCACCCGCGTAAGTCTCGATCCCGTGGGAATATCGGGATAAAAATGTGCCTATGTGTTATTACGGGAGTCCAGTTATCTCCATTCCAAATTTCATCCAAATCCATTACTGTCCATCCAAAGGTTGCCTGGAAGAAATCGCTTGCCGCGATAAGGCCGCCCATTTTACTATAATTTGATTTAGGTAATCCTTTTATTATTGTGTTTTTTTATTATTATTTTTTGGTGTACAATAAGGATCTGTCCATCCAGTAGTTTTTACGTGAAAGAGTAACAAACATCCATCCTTCCGTCCATCCATCGATCCATACTTACAAACTTTCGCGTTTATAATAGTAAGAGTAGGAGAGAGTAATATAGTAGGAGTAGGATATGTCTGAGTAGATAGGTAAGTTAGGTAGGTACAGATAAGTCTTATATGGGGATGGACCATAGATTATCTTTCCGTTATTCCCATGTTGTACCTACAATATCAACATGCTTAAACAAGTTTATTTTTGCCTATAGCTGTCGCCCGCGGGTATTTTAGATAATGACCACATTGACCACATAGCTCATACCGTACCTACAACCTAATAGGAAATCCCAAAATCATACAAATAACCTGAAATTTATATTATTATAATTAATAATTTTACATTATATTTTTTTATTTACAAACAATAGAATTAATAGGTAAATACTGTATTTATTACCTAAATACCTATATTGTACCGGCTGTTGTTACCTACATGTTGGTAAATAGGTAAGAGGTGTAGTTTAAGTACTTACCTATTTATTAATCTTTTAAATTAAGTTCAAATTGGTTTCAGAATAGCGTATAGTGTATAGCTTATAACTAACAGTGAATCCTAGATTAATAAAATAAAATAAAATAAATAAATAAAATAAGTTACTAGTTAATAGTGCGAGTCAAGTGTTTTTTTTTATACTACTTGAATGACGCGGAACAAGCAGATGGCCCACCTGATGTTAAGCGGTAACCTCTGCCTATGGTCCTATGATCAGTGCATTACCTCATAGGTCACGTCCACGTAGGACGCGCCCTATGTGGCTTTGCACTGCGCCCGCCACCCTGAGGCATAAAGATGAAAAGTCTCATGTGCCTGTAATTTCACCGGCACCCTTACCCTTCAAACCGGAACACAGCAATGCGAGCACTACTGCTTTGCGGTAGAAATAGGTATGGTGGTAGTACTTCCCCGGGCGAACTCTTTCACAAAAAAGCTCTACTACTAACAAAAATAATATATGGTCTAATATATGGTCTCAAGATCGAAAGTAGATAATACTGTTATTATGTTGTTACAGAATACCAATATTTCAGTCAATTCACAATACAATCTCGATTCGGTCAACTTGCAGTGTGCCTTTAAAATAAATAAGAGAATTGGGCTTTAGGTGGGCCATCAGCATGTTCCGTCATCCAAGTAAAAAAAAAAAAAACTTAACTTTATGATATTAGTGTATTTCTCTAAATTCGTTGCATTAATAGGTCCAGTATTCGAACCGCACGGAAATATCAACGTACATTTTCAATATATACACAACAATATTTACACAAAGTAGACTAATATAACTGTCGCAAAAATAGCTACAGTAACTCATATATATTTTTCCTTTTTTATCTGCATTAGGTTGATGTGGTTTGGGTGTGATTCCAATGAATAACACCATTTATTTCGAAGAACTGGGTAAGTTCTCTGGTCTAAGCACAGAATAAATAATCTTTCAGGAACCGCGGAAGTACTCCATGACGGCGGGGAAGGGGGGGGGGGGGGGGGGTACAGTTATCTCCCCCCACTTTTTGATTTACAATATAAGTAAGTAATCCCTGGTTCCCTCGTAAGCGGATCATGGCTGATCCTCACTGTTATTACCACGTCTACAGAGCACTGCCGGGATAACTCTTTGCTCCAACTATTGTTTATTCTGTGGCTCCACAGACTATCGTCTCTCTTCTCACACCGTCACCCGGAAACAGGCAGTTGACGGCTTTAGCCAGGCTCACATTGATGCACTAATTTGAAGGATACCAGGTAGTAAAATTGGAGCCCCTCCCCCCTCCCCAGTTTGATTTTAAGGGGGGAATTTGGCCCTCTCTGCCCGTTTCCACGGTCCCTGACTTCTTTGAATGATGATTTTGTTAAAACATTGTTCTATTTATGTGTCTTTAGGGAAAAAAACAAATATAACAAAGGGTAGGTATTTATGGATATTTATTGTTTATTTTTCTGCTTATTCGATGTCCATTTATTTGTCCACATAGTTGATAACTGCCACGGGTTGAACTCTTTGAAACATCCGCCGTCCGACTGACGCTGATAATCTGAAAGGAAACATTTAACTCTGAAAAGATAACACAAAGTGAGCCCAAACACTGCCAGGCTACTATTGATTAAATAAATAAATAATGCTGGACAGTTCACACAACATTATCTAGCCCCAAGCTAAGCAGAGCTTGTGTTATGGGTACTAGATAACTGATATACTTATTACAATACATAAACAGATATTTTTTATTATACATAGAAAATACCCAGAACATACATACATACATAAACTCACGCCTGTTTCCCGGAGGGGTAGGCAGAGACCACGGATTTCCACTTGCTACGATCCTGACACACCTCTTTTGCTTCATTCACTCTCATCACATTCTTCATACATGCTCGTCGGTTAAGGGTACTCTTGACCTGGCCTTTTTCCAGAACGTCTCCGATCTGGTCTGAATACGTTCGCCGAGGTCTTCCCCTTCCCACTGTCCCATTCACGCTCGTCTTGTGACCCAGAACACCCAGAACACTCTGAACAAATATCTGCAATCGCACAAATATTTGTTCCGAGACGGGAATCGAACCCGCAACCTCCTGCGTCGCAGGCCAACTTTCGCCCGCCGCGCCACAGAGTTCGATTGAATGATCATTGAGGAGTTCCGTTGTCTCCATCAGATCAGCTCGCTGTCGCCATAATATTGTTTTGTCAGAACTTGACAGATATGCCAAATATCAGTTCAATCGGATATCGGGAAGATAGTCAAATTTAAGTTGTAAAATTTGACTACACCGGGACAGGTGAAACTAACTAAAGCTTGTAAAAATTATCGAATACAACAACATTTCGTCTGTCTTTGGAGGATACCATCATGCAGCCCTTGCAATATTACGTATTTTGACATTTCAACCATTTCTAACTAGTGTCTGCCTGGGGCTTCGCTCGCGTTTTACCTGGATAAAAAGTAGCCTATCTCAATCCAAACACCTAATTTTCATCGAAATCAGTTCAACCGTTTCGGCGTGATTGAGTTATAAACTTCGACCAAATTTTACTTCGGGCGAAGGTCAACATCCAAACATCGTCTTTGACATGATAAATAATAAATAATAATAAATAATGCTGGACAGTTCACACAACATTATCTAGCCCCAAGCTAAGCAGAGCTTGTGTTATAGGTACTAGATAACTGATATACATATACAATACATTACAGTTTTTTTTATTATACATATAAAATACCCAGAACACCCTATATTAACACCATGATATTAGTGGGATTTGCCTAATTTGTATTAGCTATTGAAGGAACGAGAATTTTATTTGATAACTTATTGATTTATCGATCATATTTTTTTAACCCATGTTTTAATTGTTATTCCTATTTGTCTGCTGATCAAATTAAATTCATGACCAATGTACCCAAATAGCTTATGCATAGAAATCAAACTTACCTATAAGTGATAAATGATATATAAATTGATGATATGAATGAGAAGGGAGTGAATGATGAGGTGACGTCTGAGTGGAAGAAAAAGACGTACATCCGTTTTCACTAAACCTAGACGACGCCTAAATCGGATGCCTAAATATTAAGGAGTTGCCTAGAGCAAACAAACGATTCACCAACCTTTAGGTGATGACTACGACTTAAGGCGCTGCCTAAAGTTATGACCTCGATTATGCGTGGCGTAATGTTAGGCAACTCACCAAAACTGACAGATTGTCACCCGTTTTCAGTAAACCTAGGCGACGCCTAAATCACTAAAAACAAATTTAACCATAGACAATTGACAAAAATTTAGGCAACTCCTATTGTAGGATTCAACTAGTGAAAATCAATTGGTGAAATGTTTTTTTTTGTTAGGGAATTGCCTAGACTAGGCGTTACTTAGTTAGGCGACTTTTTTGTTAGGGAATTGCCTAGACTAGGCGTTACTTAGTTAGGCGACTCCTTGATTGTCGTTAGTGAAAACGGGTGGTAGAGTCTGCGCCACGACTGAAGTCCGGTGACTGGAGCGCTAGTTTCTATGCGCAAAAGTGAAAAAGCTAAAATCTACCTCTGTTATCAGTTAGTTCCTCAAAAGGCCGTCGGACTTCAGTCGTGGCGCGGACTCTTACTGCGCTGATCATTGGGAAAAGGGCAAGACAATGATGATGACTTTGACGATGTTAATAATTATCGACTATTCGATTCAAATTCAAATTGCAGATTCTGTTTAAAATCGAATTATTATCCCCATAAATATTCATATTAGTTTTTTTTAACGACCTCTGTGGTGCGGCGGGCGAAGGTTGGCCTGCGACGCAGGAGGTTGCGGGTTCGATTCCCGCCTCGGAACAAATATTTGTGCGATCGCAGATATTTGTTCAGGGTGTTCTGGGTATTTTCTATGCATAATAAAAAAAATATATCTATGTAATATATTGTATTAAGTATATCAATTATCTAGTACCCATAACACAAGCTCTGCTTAGCTTGGGGCTAGATAATGTTGTGTGAACTTGTCCAGTATTATTTTATTTTATTTTTTTATTTATTTATCTATTAGATATGGGTAAGTTATGCATACCGGGAGTTGTGTTTACCGTGAGGATAACTTGGTACTTTTTAAAGTTATTTTTAATTGTTTAAAGAAAGGAGCACCTTATCCCCACTTATAACTGATTCAGGTACTTACTCAACACTTGGCAAAACCAAAGGCTTGTGATCCACTTCAATATCAATGCTTGGCAAAACCAGAGGCTTGTGATCCACTTCAATATTAATGCTTGGCAAAACCGGAGGCTTGTGACCAACTTCAATATCAATACTTGGCAAAACCGGAGGCTTGTGACCCACTTCAATATCAATACTTGGCAAAACCGGAGGCTTGTGACCCACTTCAATATCAATGCTTGGCAAAACCAAAGGCTTGTTCTCAAAATCAATAGTGATCACAGGCTTTTGAGTTGGTTTGTGCGTAGTTGTGGGTTTCTCTGTCGTGGTGTGAGGCAAGATGACCACGACGCGGTTTGGTCGGAAGAGGGCGCTGATGGCTTTCGTCTTGGCGGCAATGATGCTCGACACCGCCCCCCATAGCCGGGAGAGAAGGTTGCTAGACGTGTAGGTAACGATATGGGCCTGAAAAGAAACGAAGGCGCTAAAGGTTTAACCAGTTTAAACGATCATTTTTGTATGAGGCGAAAAGGCGAGCGCGCTCTGATACAAAAAAAAATGCCCTTTAGAGTTTTGTTAAATTTTGTCAATGACTTCACTAACTCAAATAATAATTAATAAGTTACCAAATATTACAAAAATTAAAACTTGTAAGAAGTAAGTCTAAAGCGGTAGGTATTTCAATTTTAAAAAGGGGTACCATAATATTTTTTCTTCTTGAAAACTGTAAGACCTCTTATCAAAAACTTGAAAATTCTAGAGCTCATTATGTTGTGAAACTATTGCGCCATGATACGTTTTGTTTGAAATAACATAACATAATACCAACCGTAGTGACTGGCGGATATGGGGAGAGGCCTTAGCCCAACAATGGGACAGTATGGGCTAGTAGTAACAAGTAATAATGAGTAAACACCCAACAGTTGCATACATAGTCCTGACCCCACACTAGGATGCCCTGTGTCGCGGGTATCAGAAACTACGAGTACCATGGTACTATAACACCCGGAACAAATATTTGAACATCACACAAACATTTGTCCCGCAGCGGGAATCGAACACGCAATCTTTCACATCTCAGCCGGCTACTCACCCGACGCGCTACAGAGGTCGTCAATAAGAAGTAAATAATAACAAATCTTATTTACAGAAATAATAACAACTAAGACGATATTTAAAAAATACAAATGAAACAGTTGAGCTATCTAAAGACCGTTGCAAACGATCTAAAAATACCTCAACTGATCCAAATCACTTCCAGACGGAAGCGCCCCTAAGATTCAGACTGCATTGCCACGCTGAACGGCAATACTTGAGCCAGATATGAGCCAACTCTCAGATCACGCGTCGCTTCGACCAGACGCTCTGAAAGAGTTTTGAAAACGCGAAGGGCCCCGGTGCCTCACGGACCCAGAGTGTGACCAGAGCCTCGACCTCGATCGACTTGGTCGTGGATTCAAATCCCGGGAGTGCACCAACGGAAGCTTTCACTCTAAACAATATTGCGTGCTCTCAAACGATAAAGGATAACTTCGTATATCTATAGCACCCAACATTTGTCAGTAGTAGAGCTTTTTTGTGAAAGAGTTCGTGCGGGGAAGTACTACCACCATACCTATTTCTGCCGCAAAGCAGTAGTGCTCGCATTGCTGCGTTCCTGTTTGAAGGGTATGGGTGCCGGTGAAATTACAGGCACATGAGACTTTTCATCTTTATGTCTCAGGGCGGCGGGCGCAGTGCAATGCCACATAGGGTGCGTCCTAGTTGAACGTGACCAAGGTGGTAATGCACTGTTCATAGGTACCGCTAAACATCAGGTGGGCCATCAGCTTGATCCGACATACCAAGCTGAATAGAAAAATAACAAATAAAATTAAAAAAAAACATCCGAACACTTGTGATTGGTAACTACCTCTGCGCTCTGAATCCTGATAGCCAAGGACACAAGGCCCTTTACTAGGCCACCATACCTCAAGCTGGTTCCGCCACACGCTGGCTGATCAAGGACCGGTGCCACGAAGTTGTATGTAGGTAGATGAGTGAGGCCTCTGATTTGCGGTGCCTACGAATTATCGCACAGCAAACGGGCCGAGGAAACCACGCATCAATGCTAACATAGGTATTAACGGAGACGTCATCACCCGCCTGTAGATCTGCATAGGCCTCCCGCATAGAATTCCACGACGAACGGTCGTGAGCCACCTCCATCCACCGACTTCCTGCGACCTTCCTTCCACTTCGTTCCTACTGACTTGAAGTGCTGACTTCCTTTATAATGTGTTTGGTCCATCGAGGTTTGGTTTGGTTTTCAGGTGCCACTCGAGAACCTTTATCCCCAACAGTTGTAAGTTCTACAAGTGAGACATATGGCCTGCCTATTGCCACTTCAACTTGTTAATTCTAAGAGCCGGTGATCTTGGTTACCGGTTGGATACCGCAGAGCCTAAAGACAAAAGTCTATAATCAGTGCGTCTTACGGCACTGAGACGTGGCGTCTAACAAAGCCTGAAGTGGAAATGGGCGGGACATTTAGCACGTCCACAAGACAAAAGGTGGACACGGAGTAACGACGTGGACGGGGCCGACAAGAAAGAGAGCCAGAGGACGCCCACAACGTTGGGTTGACGAAATAAAGAAGGCTGACGGCAAAATCTGAATACCTACCTAGATAGAGTGCAAGATAGGGATGTATGGGAAAAAAATATATACTCAAAAGGGGGCCTTAACTAAGGGATAGATAATAGGGAAAAAACTACTAGAACTAATTGTATATAAGCTATAGAAAAGCTTAAAGTTGCACAGCGGGCTTTGGAGAGAGCTATGCTTGGAGTTTCACTACGTGATAGAGTCCAAAGTTAGGAAATCCGTGGAAGAACCAAGGAAGGAAATTGTCTCGGATCATTTTAACAGGGGCAACGCACAATATAAATGCTCGATTTTGTGCAAATCTTGGCTATGTAAGAATTATAATTAGGTATACCACATTTACCGAGGCATAGCATAAATACGGGCTAGTTATGAAATCCCCTTTAAATATCCCGGGGATGTCTGGAGTAGCCCTTACTTTGGCATCTAGAACTCGAGGCTAGAGAAGTACTGAGACAGGACTCAAATTGGAAGGGGTTCCTTCATCATATCGATCATACATACATACATAGACGCACGCTGCATGCTAAATGGGCTGCTTTTCACAGTTAGGTTGCACCATCGTGGAATATAGATATGACAAGTGGTGAGCTTATCGACGCCATTGCTTCCCACGATTGACTCGGCTAACGCTTTGTTCCAGCAATAACACATTCCATAATAAGCTAGCAGCCAGGACAAATCTTATACCAACGAATCTTACTAACAAGTCCGGGTAATCCCTTAGTCGGTTTTTACGACATCCACGGGAGGAGACGGAGGGGTCTATTCTTAGGCCGGACAGACCAGATGATATAAACTCACATTATGTACAAACACCGGGTCCTGGACGATGACTTGGTTTGCAGGCACCAGCTCGGCCACGGAGCCAGGCTGAGATTGGATGATCAGAGTCTCGCTGCCCCCTGAAGTCTTCAGTGCTGCAAAAATAAGTTGTATAATATCTCTAATGTATACTTATCTAATACACCAGGCGAGCAGCAGGCTACAGGAGTAAGTAGACAGTTTTGTTCTTCGACCAAAGTAAAGGTTTTGTTAGGCGTGCGTTAGACGCTATAACGACTCAACTAATAGACAAAATTTGGTAGATAACCTCAGACATAGCTTTATATAGGTACAAGCAGCGCCCCGCGGTTTCACCCGCGTAAGTCTCGATCCCGTGGGAATATCGGGATAAAAATGTGCCTATGTGTTATTACGGGAGTCCAGTTATCTCCATTCCAAATTTCATCCAAATCCATTACTGTCCATCCAAAGGTTGCCTGGAAGAAATCGCTAGCCGCGATAAGGCCGCCCATTTGACTATAATTTGATTTAGGTAATCCTTTTATTATTGTGTTTTTTTATTATTATTTTTTGGTGTACAATAAGGATCTATCCATCCAGTAGTTTTTACGTGAAAGAGTAACAAACATCCATCCATCCATCCATCCATCGATCCATACTTACAAACTTTCGCGTTTATAATAGTAAGAGTAGGAGAGAGTAATATAGTAGGAGTAGGATATGTCTGAGTAGATAGGTAAGTTAGGTAGGTACAGATAAGTCTTATATGGGGATGGAACATAGATTATCTTTGAATATTCCCATGTTGTACCTACAATATCAACATGTTGTACCTGCAATATCAACATGCCTACACAAGTTTGTTTTTGTCTATAGCTGTCGCCTGCGGGTATTTTAGATAATGACCACATTGACCACATAGCTCATACCGTACCTACAGCCTGATAGGAAATCCCAAAGTCATACCAATAACCTCTTTAAATTAATATAATTAATAATTTTACATTATATTTTTTTATTTACAAACAATAGTATTAATAGGTAAATACTGTATTTATTACCTAAATACCTATATTTTACCGGCTGTTGTTACCTACATGTTGGTAAATAGGTAAGAGGTGTAGTTTAAGTACTTACCTATTTATTAATATTTTAAATTAAGTTCAAATTGGTTTCAGAATAGCGTATAGTGTATAGCTTATAACTAACTATAAGATAACAGTGAATCCTAGATTAATAAAATAAAATAAAATAAATAAATAAAATAAGTTACTAGTTAATAGTGCGAGTCAAGTGTTTTTTTTTATACTACTTGAATGACGCGGAACAAGCAGATGGCCCACCTGATGTTAAGGCGCTATAGGGCCAACGAAAATTTTTATGTCAGGGTGTGAAGCACGCGGGGTCGCCCCGCCCACTGAGCGGGACGCAGGATGCGCCGAGTTCAATGACCCGAATTCTATCGGCGGGTAAGAGCGTTTTCACACTTTCCGATCCGATATCCTTATCGGAACACGTTTCCATACATTTTGTCGGTATCTGATATTGGAGACCGATAAAATGTATGAAAATTACGGCCGATAACGGTATCGCATCGGATAGTGTGGAAACTCTCTAAGGCGCCTTGCTATTATTTTCGCACATACGGTCATAAAGTAGTACAATATGCGCACAAAAAATAATAAGTTTTAGTGCTAGTAATAAATAAATAATAAAGAATTTTTACGTAAGTTTTTTTATTATTTCTGTTGGATATTTGGATAATCACATTACCTATAAAAATGGATCGTAAGGAAGGTATCTAATTGTGGCAGAAAATCAGATGTTCCATAAACAAAATAAGTACCTCATGATTCGATCCTAAGAAATTACCTCTCCATCTCCTCCAGTGGATGTGTGCAGTGGTCTGTCCGACCTAAGACTAGGCCCTCCGACTCTTTCTGAGGAAGAGTGCAGAGGTGTGTGTCCGGCCTAAGAAATTACCTCTCCGTCTACTCCAGTGGATGTGTGCAGTGGTCTGTCCGACCTAAGAGTAGGCCCTCCGTCTCTTTCTGAGGAAGAGTGCAGAGGTGTGTGTCCGGCCTAAGAAATTACCTCTACGTCTACTCCAGTGGATGTGTGCAGTGGTCTGTCCGACCTAAGAGTAGGCCCTCCGTCTCTTTCTGAGGAAGAGTGCAGAGGTGTGTGTCCAGCCTAAGAAATTACCTCTCAGTCTCCTCCAGTGGATGTGTGCAGTGGTCTGTCCGACCTAACAGTATACCCTCCGTCTCTTCCCGTGGAAGAGTGTCGTGGTGTGTGTCTAGCTTAAAAAATTACCTCTCCGTCTCCTCCAGTGGATGTTTACAGTGGTCTGTCCGAACAAAGAGTAGCCCCTCCGTCTCTTCCCGTGGAAGAGTGTCGTGGTGTGTCTGGCCTAAAAAATTACCTCTCCGTCTCCTCCAGTGGATGTTTACAGTGGTCTGTCCGACCTAACAGTATACCCTCTATCTCTTCCCGTGGAAGAGTGTCGTGGTGTCTGGCCTAAAAAATTACCTCTCCGTCTCCTCCAGTGGATGTTTACAGTGGTCTGTCCGAACAAAGAGTAGCACCTACGTCTCTTCCTGTGAAAGAATGCCGTGATGTGTTTCCGGCCTCAGAAAATACTTCTCCGTCTCCTCACGTGGATGTGTGAAGTGGTATGTCCGGCCTAAGAGTTACCCTCCGGTTTTTCCTATGGAAGAGTGCTGTGGTGTTTGTCGGGCCTAAGAAGATACCTGTGCGTCACCTCACGTGGATGTGTGCAATGGTCTGTCTGGCCTAAGAGTAGACCCTCCATTAGTTCCCGTGGAAGAGTGCCGTGATGTGTGTCCGCCCTAAGAAAATACCTGTCCGTCTCCTCAAGTGGATGTGTGAAGTGGTATGTCCGGCCTAAGAGTAACCCTCCGTTTTTTCCTATGGAAGAGTGCTGTGGTGTTTGTCCGGCCTAAGAAAATACCTGTGCGTCACCTCACGTGGATGTGTGCAGTGGTCTGTCTGGCCTAAGGGAAGACTCTCCGTGTCTTTCCATGAAAGTGTGCCGAGGTGTGTGTCCGGCCTAAGAAAATACCTGTCCGTCACCTCACGTGGATGTGTACAGTGGTCTGTCTGGCCTAAGGGAAGACCCTTCGTGTCTTCCCGTGGAAGAGTGTCGTGGTGTGTGTCCGACCTAAGAAAATACCTGTGCGTCACCTCACGTGGATGTGTGCAGTGGTCTGTCTTGCCTAAGAGTAGACCCTCCGTCTGTTCCCGTGGAATAGTGCCGTGATGTGTGTCCGGCCTAAGAAAATACCTGTCCGTCTCCTTCCGTGGATGCATTGAGCATCACATCAATCTACAAATTCTACCTATATCATTCTACAATTTTCAATGTAATAACTACTCATTTTGATTTCTAGCACAGATAATGTATGGTAGTAAATGTGTTACTACCATACATAACATACATACCATACCACCATCCAAAGGGCGTCGACGATTTTGGCATAGTCGTCAGCCGCCATTTACTTTTATTTTTAAGTTAGAGGCGCACTTTAAAAAAATTACATTTTCTAGAGGGTACGGGTCATTCGCAAAACATCCACTTCTTATAATGTACACCGCACTTTTCAAACTATTTTTTTTTTCAAAAAAGCTGGATATGGGTTACTGGCTCACTGACTCATTGACATCGTTATTCTCCTAGAAGGAGTCATTTTAGTGATGGGTCATGTTCTAGGAAAGTGTTTAGTCCGTCTGTAAAATCTGTCATTTCAAAAATCCAAGCTGACCAAAACCTTTCTTCGAAATGGTGACCGATCGGATCCGTTCAAACGACGCATCCTACTGTTTTTTGGGAAAGATAGAAGAAAAAAAAAAAAAAAAAAAAAATAGATTACAGCTCTAAAATGGGTTTTTCAAACAGACTTGTCCGACTAGACTTTGGTGAATTAAAGTTTTTTACTAAAGTTAACACTCGAAAATTTGGTTTATATTGAAATGTTGTAAGCATCTTGGTGTATATAGGGTGCAAAATCACAACTTTTTTAAAAACCATGATGGCGCATGGCGGATTGTTTGGTGGTCATTTTGTAGAATCGTAAAGTTTTCAATTTTCAAATTGAAAAAAGAGACTGCGGGCAACACCGGAGCTTGATGACTAGTAAAGGGCTATCGTGTGGGAGAACAAGTGGTGTTGCCTGGTGGAAATTGCAACTTTTTTACTTTTCGTTACATTTTACTTGTATTTATATTTTACTTTTAAAACCAAGAAGTAAAAATGTAATCATATGAAAAAAGTAAAAAGTCTAAAATAAAAAAACTCAAAAAAAATTAAATTGAAGTCATTTTATGAAAAGTCCAGTGTACATATTGCGAATAAAGGAGATGTCCAGAAGTGGTACAATATTCTGAGAAAATTTCAGAAGTTATGAAATATATCTAAAAAAAGCTTATTTATTGGGCTACTCGATTATATAAATTTTATATATTATAAAACCTCCGTTTCCGAGAAAATAATAAAATTGTTCTTGAAGGGAAAACATAATGAAACAAACATGCCAAAACCACACGTGTGTAATAAATAAATAAATAAATAATGCTGGACAGTTCACATAACACATTTCACATTTTTTATCTAGCCCCAAGCTAAGCAGAGCTTGTGTTATGTGTACTAGATAACTGATATACTTAATACAATATATTACATAGATAGATATTTTTTATTATACATAAAAATACCCAGAACACCCTAAACAAATATCTGCGATCGCACATAAAATAAATATGCTATTTCGTCTTCTTCTGCCTGTGCCCAAAGATATGATGACCAAAATATTCTTCTTGAATGGAATACGTGCTAACACAAAATTTACAATAAATTTATCTGTGCCCTGAGCTACCTGAAAAATACATATGTTTATAAGGAGGCGAGGAATGTAGGTACCTATGCATATTGCTAAAGGTACTATTATCATTACAGGCAGCTCCTATCTATTAGTGAACTCTACAACAGTGTAGGTAGGTATCTACTTAGAATGTATCCTGAACCTACACAGAACAGATAAACTAATAAGTGAAGTATTAGTAATAACGCGACAACATGGAACGAAGGTAGGATAGTCGTATGAAAAGTTCTTTGTGGTTGTCTGTCTGCGGCCTGTCTCGCTAGCTAGAGAGTATCAAAATTCCTTAGTCTGCCTGCCAAAGAGCGTCAAGTTCACCTTTTGGGAGTGTTACAAGTTCTAACTTTATTTTGAAAAAAAAACAACATTTGAATCAAGTTTAAAAAAACTGAGGTACATTTATTATTTTTCATTAGCTGCAAAATAGCCAAATAATTAATGCCCTTTCTCCGTAAATAACTATTATGTTGCTTAGAATTTCTAGTTATTTTTATACCGGCCTTCATATATATTTTTTGGACATCTCCTTTAGTCTATTTGAGCAAAAAAATTGAGTGTATATTTTGCGAAGTGGAGGTTATGCGAAGTGGTCATATTGAGAATAAGTGCGATGTACATTACAAGAAGTGGACGTTTTGCGAATGAGTTGTATCCTCTAGCCATAGCACAATAACTAGTGGGTCGGTGGTGCGTGAGGTGCTGCAGCTGGCGTACAGTTTTCCTTTGCCGCTTACTCGCGTGTATGCACAAACCTCTACAAACCCCTGCAAACCCTACCAACACTACAAACCCCTACAAAATCCTACAAACCCTACAAACTCCTTCCAACGCCTACGAACCTCTATAAATCTACTTTGATTTTGACCCTTAACCTTGACCTTGACCTGTACCTGTACCTGTACCTGTAATTATACCTGTACCTGTACATGCTCCTGCACTAATTAATACGAATGTCGCCTCTTCGTTTATCTCACTCACTCGACCATCGTTCCACTCAGTGGAATCGTTCCACTTCGTGTCACGCTGGTCTCGTTAGCTCGATAAGCTACAGCAAAGTTAATTTGAAGAGAGAAAACTAACGTTATATTCGTAATCAGCACCCACAAATTACTTGAAAACGACACCCATATTAGTTTTTTCTGATCTTACCATTTTATAGGGTTACCAGCTTACCTACTAACTTACCCACGTAACCAAAAAATTTCAGTAATATACGTAATCAGCAACTACAAATTACTCAAAAACGACACCCATATTAGTTTTTTCTTATATTACCTTTACGCAGGGTTGCCAGGTTACCTTCCTACTCACTTACATACGTACCTGACTGCAAATTTGATGATTTATTCGCAATCGAACGTTACTATCGTTTTTTTCAGTCTCTCGATTATACAAGCACCGTTTCCTCCCAGGGTTACCAACAATATACAAATTTATATAGTCAAAGGTTATTTTTAAGGGCTTCCTTCATAATACCACATACATTTTATTATCAAAAACTTAATTATTTATATATATTTGGATAAAATCTAAGAAATTGCCCTAAAAACGGGGAAAATATTTCCACCTGGTAACACCACTTGTCCTCCCACACAACAGCCCTATACAAGTCATCAAGCTAAGTGTTGCACACAGTCTCTTTTTTTCAATTTGTAAATTTTATATTCCACCATTTAACAAAATGGCCGCCACACCATCTGCCATCTTGGTTTTGAAAAAAGTTAGGATTTTCGTATATTCACCGAGATGCTGGCAACATTTCTGCATAAACAAAATTTTCGAGTGTTAACTTTGGTAAAAGACTTTAATTAACCAAAGTCTAGTCGGACAAGTCTGTTTAAAAAAGCCATTATAGAGCAGCCTTCTATTTTTTTTTGTTTGTAACGTTTTTCTTTAATCTTTCCCATAAAACAGTTGGACGCGTCGTTTGAACGGATCCGATCGGTCACCGTTTCAAAGAACTGTTTTGGTCAGGACCAAAAGTGCGGTGTACATTATGAAAAGTGGACGTTTTGCGAATAAGCCGTATCCTCTAGCCATTTATGTACAGTTTTCAAAGTGCGCCACTAACTTGAAAATAAAACTAAATGGTGGCTGACGACTATGCCAAAATCGTCGACGCCCTTTGGATGGTGGTAGCCGGTAACACATTTACTACCATACATTTTCTGTCCTAGTAATCAAAATGTAGTTAACATTGAAAATCGTATCCTAATGCAATAGGTGGAATTAGTACATTGATGTGATGCTCATTGCATCCACGGGAGGAGACGTAGAGGTTTTTTTTTGGCTGGACACACACCACAGCCCTCTTCCATGGGAAAAAACGGAGGGTTAATCTTAGGCTGGACATACCACTTCACACATCCACTTGAGGAGACGGAGAGGTTATTTCTTAGGCCAGACAAACACCACAACACTCTTCCATAGGAAAAAACGGAGGGTTACTCTTAGGCCGGACATACCACTTCACACATCCACTTGAGGAGACGGAGAGGTATTTTCTTAGGCCGGACACACATCACGGCACTCTTCCACGGGAACAGACGGAGGGTCTACTCCTAGGCCAGATAGACCACTGCATACATCCACGTGAGGTGACGCACAGGTATTTTCTTAGGCTGGACAAACAACACAGCACTCTTCCATAGGAAAAAACGGAGGGTTACTCTTAGGCCGGACATACCACGTTACATATCCACGTGAGGTGACGGACAGGTATTTTCTTAGGCCGGACACACATCACGGCACTCTTCCACGGGAACAGACGGAGGGTCTACTCCTAGGCCAGAAAGACCATTGCACACATCCACGTGAGGTGACGCACAGGTATTTTCTTAGGCTGGACAAACAACACAGCACTCTTCCATAGGAAAAAACGGAGGGTTACTCTTAGGCCGGACATACCACTTCACACATCCACTTGAGGAGACGGAGAGGTATTTTCTTAGGCCAGACAAACACCACAATACTCTTCCATAGGAAAAAACGGAGGGTTACTCTTAGTCCGGACATACCACTTCACACATCCACTTGAGGAGACGGAGAGGTATTTTCTTTGGCCAGACAAACACCACAGCACTCTTCCATAGGAAAAAACGGAGGGTTACTCTTAGGCCGGACATACCACTTCACACATCCACTTGAGGAGACGGAGAGGTACACTTCACACATCCACTTGAGGAGACAGAGAGGTATTTTCTTAGGCCAGACAAACACCACAACACTCTTCCATAGGAACAGACGGAGGGTCTACTCCTAGGCCAGATAGACCATTGCACACATCCACGTGAGGTGACGCACAGGTATTTTCTTAGGTTGGACAAACAACACAGCACTCTTCCATAGGAAAAAACGGAGGGTTACTCTTAGGCCGGACATACCACTTCACACATCCACTTGAGGAGACGGAGAGGTATTTTCTTAGGCCAGACAAACACCACAATACTCTTCCATAGGAAAAAACGGAGGGTTACTCTTAGTCCGGACATACCACTTCACACATCCACTTGAGGAGACGGAGAGGTATTTCCTTTGGCCAGACAAACACCACAGCACTCTTCCATAGGAAAAAACGGAGGGTTACTCTTAGGCCGGACATACCACTTCACACATCCACTTGAGGAGACGGAGAGGTATTTTCTTTGGCCAGACAAACACCACAGCACTCTTCCATAGAAAAAAACGGAGGGTTACTCTTAGGCCAGACATACCACTTCACACATCCACTTGAGGAGACGGAGAGGTATTTTCTTTGGCCAGACAAACACCACAGCACTCTTCCATAGGAAAAAACGGAGGGTTACTCTTAGGCCAGACATACCACTTCACACATCCACTTGAGGAGACGGAGAGGTATTTTCTTAGGCCAGACAAACACCACAACACTCTTCCATAGGAAAAAACGGAGGGTTACTCTTAGGCCAGACATACCACTTCACACATCCACTTGAGGAGACGGAGAGGTATTTTCTTAGGCCGGACACACATCACGGCACTCTTCCACGGGAACAGACGGAGGGTCTACTCCTAGGCCAGATAGACCACTTCACACATCCACGTGAGGTGACGCACAGGTATTTTCTTAGGCTGGACAAACAACACAGCACTCTTCCATAGGAAAAAACGGAGGGTTACTCTTAGGCCGGACATACCACGTTACATATCCACGTGAGGTGACGGACAGGTATTTTCTTAGGCCGGACAAACACCACAATACTCTTCCATAGGAAAAAACGGAGGGTTACTCTTAGGCCGGACATACCACTTCACACATCCACTTGAGGAGACGGAGAGGTATTTTCTTTGGCCAGACAAACACCACAGCACTCTTCCATAGGAAAAAACGGAGGGTTACTCTTAGGCCAGACATACCACTTTACACATCCACTTGAGGAGACGGAGAGGTATTTTCTTAGGCCAGACAAACACCACAACACTCTTCCATAGGAAAAAACGGAGGGTTACTCTTAGGCCAGACATACCACTTCACACATCCACTTGAGGAGACGGAGAAGTATTTTCTTAGGCCGGACACACATCACGGCACTCTTCCACGGGAACAGACGGAGGGTCTACTCCTAGGCCAGATAGACCACTTCACACATCCATGTGAGGTGACGCACAGGTATTTTCTTAGGCTGGACAAACAACACAGCACTCTTCCATAGGAAAAAACGGAGGGTTACTCTTAGGCCGGACATACCACGTTACATATCCACGTGAGGTGACGGACAGGTATTTTCTTAGGCCGGACAAACACCACAATACTCTTCCATAGGAAAAAACGGAGGGTTACTCTTAGGCCGGACATACCACTTCACACATCCACTTGAGGAGACGGAGAGGTATTTTCTTAGGCCAGAAAAACACCACAACACTCTTCCATTGGAAAAAACGGAGGGTTACTCTTAGGCCAGACATACCACTTCACACATCCACTTGAGGAGACGGAGAGGTATTTTCTTAGGCCAGACAAACACCACAGCTCTCTTCCACGGGAAGAAACGGAGGGTCAACTCTTTGGTCAGACAGACCACAGCACATCCCACATCCACTAGAGGGGACGGAGAGGTAATTTCTTTGGCCAGATCTCTACTCCTACTAGGTATGTAGCTATCTAAAGTAACAGTATGAAGTCAGAGTTTATTTGCAAAACAAATCGGATAATGTATTTGTTTACCTAGGTTTACTTTTACTTACCTTTGTCACAGAATAAATAATAGTACAAGTACCTATGTTGGCTCTTTTCATAATTATGATTTGCGAGTAGCCTGACTTGATAGTTTCCATTTCATCCGTAGTCACGTGACCGATGGCGGGAAAATTGACACAGATCCTGCCTCGATGCGGTCTGCGACCGGTCTGAGCAAGCCGAGCGCACGCTCTGGTACTTATATTTGTGTTTAAAAAATTATATAAAAAAATCCCTTTTAGTTTTGCTAAATTTTGTTATTGACTTCACTAATTTAAATAAAAATGAACATGACACCAAGTGTTTCATAAGTTAAAACGTGAAAGAAGTAAGTCAAAAACATGATTTCAATTTTAAAAAGGTGGTATCTTTGTGTTTTTTTTTATTGAGTGAAGTAATTCAAATAGTGTATTGAATTAATGATTTCACTAGATAAAATGATCAAGAATATCATATATTTTTTTCTTCATAGAAAACTATAAGAATTCTTATCAAAAACTTTAAAATTCTAGACACATTTGAGAACCTATGGCGTCTTAAGCGGTAACCTCTGCCTATGATCAGTGCATTACCTCATAGGTCACGTCCACGTAGGACGCGCACTATGTGGCTTTGCACTGCGCCCGCCACCCTGAGACATAAAGATGAAAAGTCTCATGTGCCTGTAATTTCACCGGCACCCTTCAAACCGGAACACAGCAATGCGAGCACTACTGCTTTGCGGCAGAAATAGGTATGGTGGTAGTACTTCCCCGGACGAACTCATTCACAAAAAAGCTCTACTACTACTGTGAATGTGAGTAACCATCACAAACCTACCTTGGTTTACGCGGTTACAACATGAAATATGTAATGAACCTTTTAAACCCCCGACGCAAAAACGACGGGGTTTTATAAGTTTGACGTGTCTGTGTGTGTGTGTGTGTGTGTGTGTGTGTGTCTGTCTGTGGCATCGTAGCTCCCGAACGGATGAACCGATTTTAATTTTGTTTTTTGTTTGAAAGGTGGATTAGTCGGGTGTGTTATTAGCTATGTTTGATCAAAATCGGTTCAGCCGTTTCATTCCGTTGAGGGTTTATATTTTTTTTCAAAATTAATTGCTTGTTATTGAACGTATCTATCTGTCTAAACGTATCGGTCACTGGCGTCACGTAAAACCAGCGCTGCACAGCGTTTGCGCTGTCGCGGCATACGCTGAGTGACGACCATTTTTTGCTAATTTAATTAATTGGATAATGTTTAGTTGTAATTTTTTGTGTGATTGGCTAAATAAATATATCTGTATTAGTATTTGTATATACCTTTTTTGTATACTACTTGGATGACGGAACAAGCAAGAGGCCCACCTGATGTTAAGCGGTAACCTCTGCATATGAACAGTGCATTACCTCACAGGTCACGTCCACCTATATGTCTCAGGGTGGCGGGCGCAGTGCAATCCCACATAGGGTGCGTCCTAGGTGGACGTGACCTATGATGTAATGCACTGTTCATAAGCAGAGGTTACCGCTTAACATCAGGTGGGCCTCTTGCTTGTTACGTCACCAAAGTAGAATACAAAAAAAAAAACTAGGACGCACCCTACGTGGCATTGCACTGCGCCCGCCATCCTGAGACATAGATGAAAAGTCTCATGTGCCTGTAATTTCACCGGCACCCTTACCCTTCAAACCGGAACACAGCAATGCGAGCACTACTGCTTTGCGGCAGAAATAGGTATGGTGGTAGTACTTCCCCGGACGAACTCTTTCACAAAAAAGCTCTACTACTACTACTATATACCTATTATATACTAGTGACCGCAGGATACCAGGATGTTTGTACCAGGATACAAAGCAGCCTATATATACCTAGCTCAATCTATCTGTGTATACAATTTCATAGAAATCGACTGAAACGACTGATTGTGTTGTTGTTTTAGTAGTAGTAGTAGAGCTTTTTTGTGAAAGAGTTCGTCCGGGGAAGTACTACCAACATACCTATTTCTGCCGCAAAGCAGTAGTGCTCGCATTGCTGTGTTCCGGTTTGAAGGGTAAGGGTGCCGGTGAAATGACAGGCACAAGGACTTTTCATCTTTATGTCTCAGGGTGGCGGGCGCAGTGCAATGCCGCACATAGGGCGCGTCCTAGGTGGACGTGATCTATGAGGTAATGGACTGTTCATAGGCAGAGGTTACCGCTTAACATCAGAAGCCCAATTCTCGTAATAAAAAATAGTCAAATTAAAGTTCGGTTCATATTACGATCTAGTGTCGATATCACAAACGTCAACAATGGTATTCTGCTCACCTGACAATACAACGTGTGATGTGATTATATCGAAATGTGACTGTAGCTTGAATGTTTCAAAGTTCTGAGAATTCTCTCTTTCACCCTTTACAATTATTATATAGCACTATCCTACTCTAATATATGGTCTCAAGATCGAAAGTAGATAATACTATTCTTATGTTGTTACAGAATACCAATATTTCAGTCAATTCACAATACAATCTCGATTCGGTCAACTTGCAGTGTGCCTTTAAAATAAATAAGAGAATTGGGCTTTAGGTGGGCCAACCGCATGTTCCGTCATCCAAGTAGTAAAAAAAAAACATTGTAACTTTAATTTAATATATTAGTGTAATTCTCTAAATTCGTTGCAATTCGGTCCTGTATTCGAAACGCAAGTAATTATCAACGTACATTTTCAATAAATACACAACAATATTTTCACAAAAAGTAGACTAATAGAACTGTCGCAAAAATATCTACAGGAATTCATATATATTTTTCCTTTTATATCTGCATTAGGTTGATGTGGTTTGGGTGTGATTCTAATGAAAAACACCATTTAATTCGAAGAACTGGTTAGGTTCTCTGGTCTAAGCACAGAATAAATAATAGTACAAGTCTAGGTCAAGTATCTTATCTCTATATAATAGGCGTTCAACATTTTCTTGTGTTTTTTTTTTTTGTTTTTTATGCTGGACTGTTCACACAACATTATCTAGCCCCAAGCTAAGCAGAGCTTGTGTTATGGGTACTAGATAACTGATATACTTAATACAATATATTACATAGATAGATATTTTTATTATACATAGAAAATACCCAGAACACCCTGAACAAATATCTGCGATCGCACAAATATTTGTTCCGAGGCGGGAATCGAACCCGCAACCTCATGCGTCGCAGGCCAAGCTTCGCCCGCCGCGCCACAGAGGTCGTCAACAAGGTTTAACAGGTTCTTAGCAAGTTCGTTTGAGTGGTTTTCAAGTCATTCCTTGTATTTTATGCAGTACTTGCTAACTTGAAGTCATACTTAGGTAAAAATTATGCAATGGATGTTTAGACCGGTGTACATTTATTACCTATAAATAGACTGACTTGCTAATAGCATTATGCTAACCTGTTGCCTTTATTGCATGGCGCCTAGCAACAACTCCGAGGCCGATACTCGGATTGTAGATTGTAATTGTTATTAATCCGGTATTCTATACATACATACATAGGCACACGCCTTTTTTTTTTGCTTTGTTTTTTTTTAAATGGCTTGTTATATTATATTTTGAGTTGTGACTCCGTGACGCAACCACATGGATCCGGCGGAAGACCAGCGTTGTGTAACTAGTGTACACAACATCATGCTGAGTCGGACTCCAATTTGTGACGTTGCTGCGTGGATGGCACTGAGAGACACTTTATTAATTGTAGAAGTACTTAGTTTTTGCCTTTTGTATGTATTTTTTTTTTTTTATTTTATATGTCGAGTGTTTTTTGTCCTATCCATGTGTGCCGTTACAAATAAAGATTTTTTCTTTCTTTCTTTCTTTCTTTCTTTTCTTTTTTTCCCGAAGGGGTAGGCAGAGCCTCAATGACCCTCTTTTCGCAGTGGGTTGCACCATCGTGGGATATAGACGTGACGAGTGGTGAGCTCATCGCCGCCATTGCTTCCCACGACTGACTCAGCTAACGCTTTCTTCCAGTATTATCACATTCCATAAATAAGCTAGCAGCCAGGACAAATCTTATACCAACGAATCCTACAAACAAGTCCGGGTAATCCCTAAGTCGGCTGTTACGACATCCACGGGAGGAGATGGAGGGGTCTATTCTTGGGCCGGACACACCACGGTTTATAGATAACAATAAACCATGAGAGTTAATTATTATAGGTAGGAATTATATTTTCGGCATCCCTATAGCCTCAAATTGTTTAGAGTGATAATGTTTTTATTAGACAGTTGAAATTTTCACAGATGATGTTTTTCTGTTGCCGCTATAACAACAAATACTAAAAAATATAATAAAATAAATATTTAATGGGGCTCCCATACAACAAACCTGGTTTTTTTGTCGTTTTTATAGTTAATGGTACGGCACCCTACGTGCGCGAGTCCGACTCGCACTTGGCCGGTTTTTATAGTTAATGGTACGGAACCCTACGTGCGTGAGTCCGACTCGCACTTGGCCGGTTTTTATAGATAATGGTACGGAACCCTTCATCCGCGAGTCCGACTTGCACTTGGCCGGTTTTTTTTCTTTGTTATTGTTTGTGTTGTAGGAAAGTTTGTTTGTTTTTTTGTGTATTGTTGCTTGTGATTTGTGATGTGATGTGAATCGTATTTGATCAAAAGGGTTAGTTTCCATCATTAGTCACTAGGCACTTACATTTTGTAACTTGCAGCCATGGTGTGTCCGGCCTAAGAATAGACCCCTTTGTCTCCACCCGTGGATGTCGTAAAAGCGAACTTAATGATTACACCAGGGGATGGGCAGCAGCATCTATCTGAGTACTCAACACTAATAATGCGATCACTAATCCCCCTGAAAAGCGTGGTAATTCCCCCCATTGCATTCTATGGGGGTCACGTCTATCCAATGGTGTACAACATTTTATAAGATTTTCCCTGGCTTATTATTTATTTTATTTTTATTTTATTTTTTGCCTTAATGCAGGTGTTAGTAAAAAAAATTGTGAAGCGACGTTCAAGTTTGTATAGAAAAACTCCACGCACACGAAGTCGGGCGCATTTGACTAGCGGTTTCATACGAGTTGTGATGTCATCTCGTGGACGAGATAGCTCCGAACATACGGGTTTCTAGTTGGTTCTTCCACAGATTTCCTCATGTCGCATTCTATCACGTAGTGAAACTCCAAGCACAGCTCTCTACATAGCCCGCTGCGTGACGATGAGCTTGTTTATAACAACATAATATAACACCCAACAGTCACACATCTTGATCCCACACTAGGTCGTTTAAGGCCACTAGTTAGGGAACACGCCTTAGTGCCATAAGTCATCACTGGCAATAGAAACTAGCTAAACGTGAACTAATGAACAAATGTTACAAACAGACAGACAGAATTACTTATTTTTTTTATTTTAACTGCTTGAATAAGGGAACAAGCAGATGGCCCTAATACATTAATTACCTCATAGGTCACATCCACCTAGGACGCGCCCTATGCGGCATTGCACTACGCCCGCCAACCCTGAGACATAAAGATGAAGTCTCATGTGCTTGTAATATCACCGGCACCCTTCAAACCGGAATACAGCAATGCAAGCATTATTGCTTTGTGACAGAAATAGGTATGGTGGGAGTACTGCCCCTGACGAACTTTTTCACAAAAAAGCTCTACTTCTACTACTACCTACTATTTATAATATTAGTATGGAAATATAGATTTAATTTGCAAACAACCGGTAAGTTCCATACATTATAAAGTAACATAAAAAATGTAAACAAAACTTAACAAAACAAATTATTGCTCCGTTTGCAAAATCTCCATACAAAAGACATGGACGCGCTCTGCGAGTGTGCTTTTTAACCCCTGACGCAAAAAGAGGGGTGTTATAAGTTTGTCCGCTATGTGTGTCTGTCTGTCTGTGGTACCGTAGCTTTTAAACGGGTGAACCAATTTGATTGCGGTTGTTTTTTATTTGAAAGCAGCTTTTCTATGATGGTTCTAAATATCAAAATCGGAGCAGGCGTTTCATTGCGTTGGGGTTTTTTTGATTTCTTCTTATTAGTGTCAGTTTTCGATGTGTTGGTTTATAAAGAATGTAGGTTATTCGTGGCGCACTTCACACTAATAGGTATGAGCTACAAGTACCCGGCGGGCTCGACTTGTCGAGTCATTTCAGTGAGTCAGACAAGGTAAGAGTTACGTGATAGAAAGAGAGGTAACTACTAGGTGAATTTTGCTGTAGGTAATTAGCGCTGTGAAACCTGAATTGCACTTTATTGTGTTGGGGCAAGAGTCACTATTTAATTTAAATGATTTTTCAGATCTTCTCCACCAGTGCTATTATGTATTCTGTGCCCAAGCATCAATCCACAGACCAAATACCATCAAAACCGTTACGGAGTTGAGTGGAACTACTCATAACGCGAGTGTATATATCCACTGACGGAAGCTAATTGACCATAATCACTCACTCAGCGATTAATGCAGCTTTCTAAAGGTGAAAGAGTTTTTTAAATCAGTCAGGTATATTTTGAGTATATCCATTACTAACAAACAAAGTTTACCTCTTCATAATATTAGTATAGATAGATTACCTGCAAGTCCAGCTCCGAAAATGGCACCCTTCACAGCGGCTGCTGCAGCAAAGAGGCTGGTGCCTGATGCTGGTGCCATGAAGATAGACAGGCACGCAGCCTGGGAACGAAAACAGATGGTGCTTAGAAGCAAAAAAAAAGAAAAAAAAACTTTTAAATTGTAGACCTTAAGTTAACGAAATAAACTTCTTTTTTTTTAATGGTAATATCTATAATTCAATAAATAAATAATGCTAGACATAGTTGCCACAACATTATCTAGCCCCAGTCTAGGCAGAGCTTGTGTTAAGAGAGATAACTGATATACTTAATACAATACATTACATAGATAGATATATTTTTTGTACATAGAAAATACCCAGAACACCCTGAACAAATATCTGCAGATCTTACAAATATTTGTTCCGAGGCAGGAATCGAACCCGCACCTCACGCATTGTCGTCGTCAACTATAATAACAACATACTAGAATTAATATATACATACATAGACACACGCTTTTTTCCCGAAGGTGTAGGCAAAGCCTCAATGGGTAGCTTTTCACAGTGGGTTGCACCCTTAGAACATTGCAGGCCTCCGTAGCTCGATGGTTGCACCATCGTGGAATATAGAGTGACAAGTGGTGAGCTTATCGCCACCATTGCTTCCCACGACTGACTCGCCTAACTCTTTCTTCCAGTAATAATACATTCCATAATAAGCTAGCAGCCAGAACAAATCTTACTAACAAGTCCGGGTAATCCCTTAGTCGGCTTTTACGACATCCATGGGAGGAGACGGAGGGGTCTATTCTTAGGCCGGACACCCTAGAATTAATAAAACTACAAATAAATCTTACCGAAACAAAGACCAACCGTAGGTCCATTTTGCCGAATTATAAATTGCACTAAACTGCCATTTCCAAGGTGAAGGGCAATTTATATGCATTGTCTAAAAGTATTGCACAACCAACAGGTTATCCGTAAATTCTTAGACAAGTTCAAGTTAAACCATACCAGGTATTTTAATTACTTTAATCACTCTCGTAGTAACCTATGTATCAACATCATCATCAGACTGTAAAGGCCACTGCTAGAATCAGAGGGGCGAGTCCGAGTTTACACACACCATCGTAACGATGAACGTAACGACGATCGCCCGTGTATGACATAATAACTCGCTATTAATCTGTGCCAAAAACGTCACAGATTAATGGCTAGTTACTACGCAATACACGTACACTCGTCGTTACGATCATCGTTACGATGGTGTGTGTAAACTCGGACTCGCCCCTCTGGCCTCGCCCATAAAATGCCACGATGGCGGCCTCCGTCCACCTACTTCCTGTGACCTTAAGACTGAACCAACCCCAGGCAGAAATCTTCATTCAAAAAACGCCTCGCGCCTCTCGAAAAAGCTGTTTTTATTGAATATATCTCGTAAATTATCGATAATTTAACAAAAAAATTACAGTTAACCTTCGGCTTTGTTGTATTGATTTTATTTATCAAATTTTTAAGCCAATAATAAACACCATTTTAATAAACAATCGAATCTACGCAAGAAATAGATGTAACAACGACACCAATTCACTCTAGCCTTTAATATACCCAGATTATAGTTTTCAGGAAAGGCAGACGACGGTAGTGTATTCCACTCCTTAGCAGTTTGCATTATAAAGGTAGAACTAAACTTCTGAGATGATGATGATAATTACGATGTGTTAATCCTCTTTCTCTTTTATTTTTATTTATTCTTTCTATTATAAATAAATAAATGATTCTAAAAAGCTTGATACTAAGATTCTGAGCCCGATGAAAGCCTTAGCTCTGACGCATTGTTGATAAATCCACTCGTAGTCACTAAGTGAAGTGTGTTAGTGACACACTGAGCGCATTGCACAGACATGTTAATTGATCCGTGACACACTGGTATAACACTAAAAGAAAGGAGATTTTCATAATATTATCTTGCAAAGATCAACCCACAATAATTTCCAAAAAAATACAATATTTTAACAATTTTTCCATAAAATTAGTAACCGGAACCGTGAGCTGATCAAACTGAGCCCAAACACTGCCAGGTTACTCTTACTCATCGAGGAGTTCCTTTTTCCGCCATCAGATCAGCTCGCTGTCACCATAATATTATATTGTCATCGGAACTTGACAGGTATACCAAATTTAAATTCAATCGGATATGGAAGTGGTCGAAAATTCGATTCCAATTAGATTACATTAGTAATCACCAGCAGTTACCAAGAGGTGAGATCGTGGTCAAGAATCTGTCCAAACAAGAATCTGTTCAATACGAAATCCGTCCAACAAGGAATCTGGCGACAAAGGCCTTAACCAAACAAAGGACTATCAATGTTAAAAAAAGAAGTTTTTTTTTTTTTTTTTTGTACTACTGGATGACGGATCAAGCAAGAGGCCCACCTGATGCTAAGCGGTAACCTCTGCCTATGAACAGTGCATTACCTCATAGATCACGTCCACCTACGACGCAACCTATGTGACATTGCACTGCGCCCGCCACCCTGAGACATAAAGATGAAAAGTCTCATGTGCCTGTAATTTCACCGGCACCCTTACCCTTCAAACCGGAACACAGCAATGCGAGCACTACTGCTTTGCGGCAGAAATAGGTATGGTGGTAGTACTTCCCCGGACGAACTCTTTTACAAAAAAGCTCTACTACTACTAATTCCTAGGTACATATGCATACCTACATTAAAAAAACATAACCAACATTGTTCGTTAGTTAGTTACAAGTGAAGATAGTAAAAGCGTGTTACAACACATATATTTTACCGGAAATCATAGTTTTACTCAGCATAGGTAATAAAGTCCTAACCACAAAAATTTTAATAATCTTGTTTTTCGTTAATTGTATTATTATTTTTCAAGTTTATACTAACCAATTTAAAAAGCAATAACACTTATCCACAAAAACTATGGCAGATATTTTTTTCCTTATAGGATTGTGCGATCTTCATAGGCTAACCTAGTCTACATACATACAACATAGACACACGCCTTTCTCCCCGAAAGGATAGGCAAAGCCTTAAATGGGCCACTTTTCACTGTGGGTTGCATCATCGTGGGATATAGACGTGACGAGTAGTGAGCTCATCGCCGCCAATGTCAAGTAATATAATTATGTTTTTGATAGTCAAGTTGTCAAGATTCTCCGTCAAGTCATAACCCAGTTTCAATGGTGGCAGAAAAACGTTACGGTGTAACTTTAACACCGTTTTACCGTGTAAAGTTACACCAGTTAAAATGCCACCAAAATTAAATAAATAATAATAAATAAATAAATAATGCTGGACAAGTTCACACAACATTATCTAGCCCCAAGCTAAGCCAGAGCTTGTGTTATGGGTACTAGATAACTGATATACTTAATATAATACATTACATAGATAGATGTTTTTATTATACATAGAAAACACCCAGAACACCCTGAACAAATATCTGCAGAACGCACAAATATTTGTTCCGAGGCGGGAATAGAACCCGCAACCTCCTGCGTCGCAGGCGAACGTTCGCCAGCCGCGCCACAGAGGTCGTCAAATTAAATTATAAAAAAAAATACACGAAATTACTAAAATACATTAAAATGTAGTTAAATAAAAATGATGACGTTTCTTTCAAAAACGGCAGATTGATCTTCCGACTCTACAGTTTTTTGTTCTACGAACCACCTTTGAAAGTATAGCGTAGTTCACACACTGAAATTTGAAGTATAAATAGAAAAGTCAAGTTCAGGGTACTTTCACTCATTGTGCGTCGAGACTGAAATACGGACCTACGCATTAATAAAAATAGTCCACCTAATTTATTTAATAAATTAAGTAGCTAACTATATCATTATAAGTATTGTTACATAGTTGTTGATTGACCTATTCAAGGATAATAAACAAACAAAATGGATAACGTGAGATTGTTTCTACTAAAGGTGAGTCAAATACGAAATAAGCTTTGTTTTTTCCTGTTTTGTGTTGTTTTTAAGCCTAATTTAATTATGTCGTAATTTGAATAAGTCTTTAATTAAAATAATTCCCTTGCGTCGATTCTATAAGTATTTGAATGACGTAGGATAGGAATTCTAAGCTAATTACCTCTGGGGCGCGGCGGGCGAACGTTCGCCTGTGACGCAGGAGGTTGCGGGTTCGATTCCCGGCTCGGAACAAATATTTGTGCGATCTGCAGATATTTGTTCAGGGTGTTCTGGGTATTTTATATATATAGTAAAAAAGTATCTATTTATGTAATATATTGTATTAAGTATATCAGTTATCTAGTACCCATAACACAAGCTCTGCTTAGGTTGGGGCTAGATAATGTTGCGTGAACTGTCCAGCAATATTTATTTCTTTAATTACCACCTAATTATATCTGGTGTGGTGTGTCCGGCCTAAGAATAGACCCCTCCATCTCCTCCCGTGGATGTCGTAAAAGCCTACTAAGGGATTACCCAGACTTGTTTGTAAGATTCGTTGGTAAAAGATTTGTCCTGGCTGCTAGCTTATTTAGGGATGTGTTATTACTGGAAGAAAGCGTTAGCCGAGTCAGTCGTGGGAAGCAATGGCAGCGAAAAGCTCACCACTTGTCACGTCTTTTTCCCACGATGAGAAAACACAGTGAATAGAAGCCCATTTTTAGCACTGCCTACCCTTTCGGGGAAAAAGGCGTGTGTCTATTGTATGTATGTATGTATATATGTATGTTATAATTTGTGTATTTTTATTAAAATCGTTTTATACACGTTACGTCTAAAGATAATTTTGAATCGCATATTGTTTATTTATAACTAGCGACTCGCCCCGGCTTCGCACGGGTAGCCCCCGGTGAAAAACAGCCCCCCCGTTATTTTATTAGTTATTCTGCTATTCGGAGCGGAGAAGAATCCACCAAAAAAGAGATAATTAACATTGGTCCAGCCGATCTTGAGTTATAAGTGGTGTAACTAACGCGACTTTGTTTTATATAGGTTGTTTGTTTGTACATAGGTGCGGGTATGACACGCGAGTTGCTCTACTTCTGATGGTGACTGGCAGAAGCAGGAGTGTGCTGGTATATTAAAATTTGTAGAAATGCCACTAACATTTTCTTTAATTCCAGCTCATACTAATCGCAATCCTGATGAGTGCAATTGACGTCGCGACCGCCCACACTTACCCTACAACAGATGCGTTTAGAAACCATGCTAAAAGAAGCACTTATTCGAACGGTTGGGAAAAATCATTCAATAATGTACAGTCGTCGAACAACTTCGGCAATGTACCCCCTTATCTAGTCTTCAACAGGAAAGTAGGAGCATATTACCCATATTACAAGAATCCGTTTTCATCCGGGAACACTATCAGAAGAAACTGGAACGCACGTGGGCAGCGCAGCTGAATGATCTCTAGGCCACTTTGATTTGAAATGTAGAGCTTACTTTATGTACTGTGAATAGTTATGATGTAAATTTCATTTTCATTTCATTTATTCACAAACAATTAAAAATCGTGTCGGAAATTAGGAACAATTTAAATAAATAAAAAAATTACACAAGATCATTAAAACGCGTTTACAAAAATTCATAATGTCAGAAGAAATAAAATAATATAATAAACCCTAAATAATTAAGACCTAAATTGTTGTTTTTTTTTAAACCCACTTGCTTATATTATTATAATTATTATCTCACTTATTTATTCTAAATCTCGTACAAAATATATATTTTTCACTATAAAGGAATACTATCTACAAAATATAAATAGTATAAAAAACATTATAGTAAAAAATATAAATCGAAACGGGGAACCACCGACCACGGAGCGAGTTATTATTATTATTATTTATTTATTTATCATACGAACTGATCTAAATATATTTTGGTTAGTAGTATCTTAAAACCTATGTTAGGTTTGTCTAAATACTAGGTTCTCTTACAATACAACACACGAGCTATAACAAATGACATGGAATATTTTACAACTACTACGGCGAGCAAGCGCCCGATATTAAGTACAAAATTGACGGTAGTGTGTCAGAATAACTAGGTAGTAGGTACAAGACGAAACGACAATGACACAGTGCAGTCAACACAAAAAAAAAAAAAAAAATGTTCTCGTACAATGTTCTTGTAATTTTTTCGATTATCGTCCACTGCTGGACACAACATAACACCCATACAAATACAAATTCAAATGTTTTTATTTAGTAATAAAAGATACTTAATTTTAAACTATAGTTGAAAACACCTTATAAGTATATAGGAATACTTGTGATAGGCGTTTTTGCTCTTCCGCATCTCTAATTATACAATTTTAGGCTTATATTCTACAGTTATGCTGCAGTTCATTGCTGTGTTCCGGTTTGAAGGGTAAGGGTGCCGGTGAAATTACAGGCACATGAGACTTTTCATCTTTATGTCTCAGGGTGGCGGGCGCAGGGCAATGCAACATAGGGTGCGTCCTAGGTGGACGTGACCTATGAGGTAATGCACTGTTCATAGGCAGAGGTTACCGCTTAACATCAGGTGGGCCTTCTGATTGTTCCGTCATTCAATAGTATTAAAAAAAAAAACTTGATAACATTCTGACATAAACTTATTGTAAATTACTTCTTTTTTTTATTGTAATTTTTAGATTTAATTTATAATCAGGGCATCTGGTCAAAGCGACGCGTGACCCGAGAGGTGGCTCTTATCTGGCTCAACGCATTAGTATTGCCATTCAGCGTGGCAATGCAGCCAGCATCTTAGGGACGCCTCAGCGTTTTAGATCGCTTGCAGCGGTCTTCAGGTGGCACAACTGTTTCATATGTATTTTGTACATACCTTGTATTATTCTTCCTGTAAATAAATGTATTAGAACCCATTTTTTTTTAATAAAAATGCAATTTTAATTTTGAAATTTCTAATGTCTGATTATTGAATATTATTATTATTATTTTTTTTTTTTTTTTTTTTTTTAATATTATTTACTCATTGTTAATTTATATTGTCCTTCAGTCACAGATAAAAAAATACTATACTAGTAGGTACTGCTGTATAGTAAATGTGTACGTGTTACTCTTACCAAATAAATGATTATTGATTATTATTATTATTAACATCTAAATACAAAAACATTGAGACCCCCTAACACACACAGTCACACACATAGTCCTGACCCCACTCCAGAATTCCCTGTATCGTGGGTATCAGAAACTACGAGTACCATGGTACCATAACACCTAGACCCGGAACAAATATTTGCCGATCATAGAAACATTTGTCCCGCAGCGGGAAAAAAAACCCGCAACCTTAAGCATCTCAGCCAGCTACTCGCCTGACGCGCTACAGAGGTTGTCTAAAGGCCATAGGCCTGCCCCATAGAATGCCACGAGGAACGGTATTGAGCCGCCTCCATCCACAGCCGTCCTGTGACCGCTATTATGTATTTGGTCCATCGAAAGGGGGCATTCCTCTTAAGCGTCGTCCGGTTTGTAGTCGTCACTCGAGAACCTTAGAAAACATAAAATAGGAAACCTACTCATAAATAATTTACAGTTAATTTAGTCGAATAAGGTGATTGACTTATAAAGACTGATAGATCAACGACCAGTCTCGAGCACTGGTCGAAAATAAATAAGGAAGTTTGCAAAAGAACTAAGGCTATTTTATTTTCCACAACTAAATGTGACCAATTTTTGTATGTGATAGAAAATTAGTCCATTCTTCTAATAGGGAGACCAGAGGCCCAATTTAAAACGTAGAGTTCTTGATTTTGTATTGATAACTCTACATTGATCACCACACAGAACTGTGTGTCTTTTTTGTGGTTTTTAGGTGCTATTCGATAGCAAACATTATGTAAAATCATTTTACGTAGTAGAATGAATAACAAAAATATGAAAAACTACATTAATAATAAACTTAGGGCAATACAATAGGCGGCCTTATCGCTGACATCATCATCAGCCCACTGCTGCATATAGGCATCCCCATAAATGCCACAGCGAGGTCTTGAGCCACCTTCATCCACAGACTTTCTGAGACCTTTAACCTTTCTCGTCATAGCTTTTAGCTCATTTATGGTGAGGGTCCCTACGGAGAGTGTGAAGACCTACTTGAGCCCTGACTTCTGGCCGAAAGGGGTGAAGTTCCAACGGTTCAAGGGCCGTCTGTCACGTGATCCCCGGGCCGCCTCGGCGATCACACGTGTGTTAGATTAAGTTTCCGTAGCAGGGTAGACGCTTTGGACTTGAGTGATGAGCTGTGTCGATTCTTTTTCATTCATTCATAGATACACGCCTTTTTCCCCGAAAGGGTAGGCAGAGCCTCAAATGGGCCTCTTTTCACCGTGGGTCACACCATCGTGGGATATAGACGTGACAAGTGGTGAACTCATCGCTGCCATTGCTTCCCACGACTGACTCAGCTAACGCTTTCTTCCAGTAATATAATACATTCCTTAAATAAACTAGTAGCCAGGGCCAATCTTATACCAACGAATCTTACAAACAAGTCCGGGTAATCCCTTAGTCTGCTTTTACGACATCCACGGGAGGAGATGGAGGGGTCTATTCTTGGGCCGGACACACCAAGGCAACGTGTCGATTCTTTGTCCCGAATAATTATTGTGCAGCTCGGAAGCATAGGTTGTTCGCTGTACCGTTTTGTCTTACGGTGGCTCGAGCTTTGTCACCCGTACCGCGTGCCCTCGCTGCGCTCAATGCTCTCCTGGACGCTAGTCCTGAGTGTGATTTGTTTGCGGATGGCTGAACGAGGATTTTGTCGGAATGTTTGAGGTTCTGTGAGCGTGATGTATACCTGTGTGTTTGATTTATTAAATATTATTTAATTGTTATTTTATTATCTTTGATTAATGTAATTGGTGTGTCCGTCTTAATTAAATAAATAAATTAAATTAATCGAAAATGGGAGCCTTCGTACTGCGTCTTGAGAACTTTTACTCCCAATGGTTGTCGGTTCTGCGAGCTGTGACCGCCCAATGCCTCCACTACTCATTCTGAGAGTGATACTCGTGATCTTGGTTCTTTTATCACGTGCCTAGTGATACCCCGAGCATAGCTCTCACCATAGCCTGCTGCTCGACTTTCAGCTTGGAGTCAGTGACCACGTCTCCGTGCCGATAAGCACTGGTAGCACGCACTGATTATAGAATAAATGAATGAATGAATGCATGAATGAATGAATGAATGAATGAATGAATGAATGAATGAATGAAAATACTTTATTGCAACCTTACAAACTAGTTGAAATAAACACACAACAATTAAACAAAAAACTAAATGTACAATGGGCGGTCTTATCGCTAAGAAGCGATCTCTTCCACACAACCTTTGGATGGATAGGATCTGAACTTATAAGGAAGCTTGACTACCGTTTTGAGGCTGTAGTGTCCAGTAGCAGAGCCTCAAAACGGTAGTCAACGGTAGTCGGTATACTGGTATACATTACGGTATTGGTATACCGTATGTATACCAGTATACCTACGGTATACCAAACACTAATTACATAACCAAAATACCTACCAAAATAAAAGATTCCAGTTTTCTAACCGTTTTTGCAAAAGTCACCTCTCCGCGGACTTGTCCTCTTTATTATACTTATTTATCTATTAAGTTAGTTTTTTTACAAATTTGCATACCCGTCTTATTCAGGACTACGTGTCGCCAGCGAAATTGTATACAAGTAAGAACTTTTAGAAATAATCCTACTAATATTATAAACGCGAAAGTTTGTTTGGATGGATGTATCTTTGTTACTCTTTCACTTAAAAACTACTAGATGGATTTGAATGAAATTTGGAATGAAGATAACTGGACTCCCGGAATAACATATAAGCACATTTTTATCCCGATATTCTCACGGGATCGAGACTTATGCGGGTGAAACCGCGGGGCGCTGCTTGTCTCAGATAAAATGATTCACTAAATTATAGGTAGTTTGTAGCTATGGCGTGTCCGAGTGACGTGGTGTGATAGACCCTGTCGTCGCCTCCCGTGGATGTCGTAAAAGTCGACTAAGAGTTGCACCAAGCGATGGGTAACAGCATCCACTTGGGTTACCGATCACCAATCCGCGCCTTCCAAGCGTGGAGATTATAGCAATTCCCCCCATTGCATTCTATTGGGGAGACCTCATGCAGTTGACGACCTCGGTGGCGTGGCGGGCGCAGGTTCGCCTGCAACGCAGGAGGTTGCGGGTTCGATTCCCGCCTCGGTACAAATATTTGTGCGATCTGCAGATATTTGTTTACCGTATACTAGTGTTTGTATACTAGTACAATACATAACACAGTTAGATATTTTTTATTATACATAAAAAATACTCACCCGTTCTGAGTATTTATTTAAAAATACTCACCCGTTCTGAGTATTTTTTATGTATAGTAAAAAATATCCAACTATGTTATGTATTGTACTAGTATATGAGTCATCTAGTACCTATAACACAAGCTCTGCTTAGCTTGGGGCTAGATAATGTTGTGTGAACTGTCCAGCATTATATATTATTATTTATTTATTATTTTAAAGGTAAACACAAAAGAAAAAGGGGTACGGTCTAAAGGATCCAAAACATAACATAGGTAGGTACATAACATAAGACCGACGCGACACTGCGAGTGAGGTCGCACTAGGTAACATAGAAACACGTTTCCAGTTCCTAAGATCAACAGTATAAAAGCAGAGGACTCGACTTCTAAACATAGTCCGTTGTTAATAATCAAAGGAAAATGTCGAAATACATGGTGAGTGTAAAATAATTGGTTGATAAAGACTCAGATGAAACAGATAAAGCTGGCTAAGATAAAGATTTTTAATATAGTTAAGTTTTTTTTTTGTGTTGTTTATATGTATCCGCTATCAGTTGGTGGACTATAGGCGGATGAGTGGATGGTTTCTTGTCGTTTGGGATCCGGACTCATCAGACCTTCCCTCATTATAGTATATGTCCAGAATATGGCTTCTCTTCAACCTCTTTGTGTCGCTTGGGTTTTCAACTAACGCTCTTGCCAGCGGATTAGAGTGTGTTTTTAGGCGGTCCAAATAACTGTTTCCTCGGATTTTAATTTCCTGGTCAACTGAGGGGACTTCTAGGTACTCGTGGATCTCATTGTTGGTTGTGAACCATGGTGCACTTACTAGGGCACGTAAGATTTTTTTTTGAGCACGTTGGATAATTGCGCGGTTGGATTTGCTGGTTGTGCTTCATATGTCCACACTGGTTTGAGGATGCTGCTATAAACTAGCCTCTTGTTAAATAGGGAGAGCCGGGACTGTGGTCCAAGTAACCAGGATAATATAGAAAAGTAAAAATATTGTTGTAGCTGGAGTTTATTCCTTAAGACTAAGCCAACCCCAGGCTGAAATCTTGATACAAAAAAACGCCTCGCGCCGCTCGAAAAAGCGGGTTTATTGAATATTCCGTAAAATATAATCAATTTTCCAAAACAGTATTCGGCTTTGTGTATTGATTTTATTTATCTAATTGTTTTCCCAATAATATGCACCGTTTTTTTAAACAATCAAATCTTGGCAAAAAATAGACGTAACCTTTTTTTTTTTTTTTCTATCCAGGAAATATTTTTCTATCTTGTTTCTGGTACCTACAGTGATCCCTCGGAATTATAATATAGTATTCATACATATTTATAATTCGAATATTGTACTTGATTATTTAGTTAAAAATCAAATCTAAGATTGGTAATTTTGCGTTATATCCCCCACAAAAAGTGAAGTCGTTATGTTTTCCTCTGCACAGTATATTCGCGCACATTATACGAAACTGGACTGGAGTAAGCGCTCGGAGCGGACACGCACCATTTTTAACCGACTTCTAAATTAAGTAGGAGGCTCTTTATTCATGTTTTTTTTTATAGTTTCAGCATTATAAAAATAATACTTTACTTTTCATATAGATTCTTATTTAAGTATTTTGAATTTGATAGGTATATAATATATTTTTATAGGCTAAGGTGTCTCTTTTAATCGACCTTAAAATGAGAGGTTATCAGAATATATTGTCGACTATAACGTACGTTATTCCGTGATGTAAAGTAAATAAATAGAGAAAAAAAAACTGGAAATTATAGTGTTTTCTGAAAAGGAATTTTTTTTTTTTCAAATCTGTGTTTTTTTTTTGGTATAAACTCCATTACAAGCAACGAAAGGGTGACTGCTTCGAAAGTTAGCTACATTTAGCACAACAAAAAATCTGCCAGTTGCTAAATTCTGTTTTGTTGTCGGTATTCTAAAAGCTTTTTTTAACTTGTCCTGTTAGTGTGGAACAAATCGTGAAACTGAATTTTGAACCAGTTAACTTCGACATTTTACATACCTGTCAAGTTCCAATGACAATACAATATTATGTTGACATGTTGACAGCGAACAGATCTGATGATGGAGACGGAGCAACGGAATAGTAGACTGGCCGTGTTTGGGCTCAGTTTGATCAGCACACGGTTCCGATCACTAGTTTTATAAAAGCTTGTACCTACTGAAAAAAATATTTTTAGACATTAGTCATGCAGTTACCAGACTCAGTGATCAGTGCCCCGTCAGTGAATTCTTTCAAAAATAGACTTGCCAAACATTTAAAGTGCACTGACAAGGACTACACGCATCAGTTCCGAGAGCTGCCTGTGTATTATAAATAAATAAATATATGCTAACCGAGTTCAAAATATTATTATTATTTACTATTGAATTGTTTATTTTACAGATCATCGCTCTCGTTCTTGTGGCTACGGTGGCAGCTAACCCAGGTAACTATTTGTAATTTAATTTAAATGTAGGTTAGTTCGTTTATTACGCTTTATATTTGAAGGTATCTAACTCCTCGTTTTTAAGTATTTATGTATATATTTATAATATCTGCACATGTATCCACCACTATATTCAGTTCATCAAAGGTTAGAAGGTGGAAGAAAACTATTAAACTGTTTAAGCTCGCCTTTTTAGGTACATGTCCTTTATGTAAGTTGTTTTTCTTCTCTATTTATTTATTATTTATTTATTATTTATTTATTTATATTTACTTTAATTAGAGCGACAAACAGTTATCAATTACACTAATTAAAGGGTATCTACATCAAAATATGTACATTTCAAATTAACACATAATAATTAAATCGAGAATTTAGATACAAAAATCAACCATTAAAAAACAAAGGTCAACTTAAAAATACATAATTCAACAAACCAATGTTGTTGTTGTTTCCACCTATGTTTGTGTGCACAATAAATAATAAAAATAAAGAGTAATAAGAACAGAGAGAATACTTTACATTTAAATTACAATATAGTAGATACATAACTGCCGCGGCCTGAAGTCAGGCGATGCTGGTCGAACGCTCAGGGGCGAGGCTGGTCTCTTGGCCGACGGTACGCCCACAGCCCTGGTATCACTGTTCTCTTTACAAATTAAACAGCACTTGCTATGACATACATATATACATATAAGTATATATACATGGGCCTCTCTGTGGGTTGCACCATCGTGGGAAATAGACGTGACAAGTTGTGAGCTCATCCCCGCCATTGCGTCTCACAACAGACTCTGCTAACGCTTTCTTCCAGTAATAACACATTCCTTAAATAAGCTAACAGTCAGGACAAATGTTATACCAACGAAGCTTACAAACCAGTCCGGGTACAATTCAAATATTCAGAAGCAGGCACCGGTCTAAAACACAGCGAAACTCAAATTTTCCCCGCGGAAACGAAAGCTTTTGAATTTGGCTAAAAAAGGTATTTTTAAAAGCAGTGAAATCTCAAAAACCTGAGGCTTAGTAAACTAACAAAAATATAACTTTTGACACTATCATGGTTATGTACATACTTTTCACTAGAAACGGGATATTTACCAGAATTATTGAGTTTTTATTGTTCTCGATATTTCAAAACTCAAAAATCATGGTAAATATCCCGTTTCTAGTGAAAAGTACCTATACTAACAAAAATATTTGATATTTTCAAGAGTTTCTTATAACCAATGTCGGAACTAAAAACATAAATAAATATATTTCGGTGCCTACAAAAACGCGACACCTAAATAAATCGCATTCAAAATATCCGATAACATTTTAAACTTCCAACTGCGCAAGAGGTTATACTATTGTACTTATCTAATAAAATATTATTTTGTACGATTCTTTTTATGATATTCGCTCGCTCTTCCTTCCATGAGAGTTATTCTGTCACTTTCTTACTTAGGTACCTGAAATTTAATTGTGTTATTTTGTAACTTTTTATTGCCATTATTGTAAATAAACAACACAAGTGAGATAGTGACTTTTGGCGTCAGATATATCCTATCTGTCCGATCGAACGCACGTTCGGATAGTGACTTTTGGCGTCAGATATATCCTATCTGTCCGATCGAACGCACGTTCGGATAGTGACTTTTGGCGTCAGATATATCCTATCTGTCCGATCGAACGCACGTTCGGATAGTGACTTTTGGCGTCAGATATATCCTATCTGTCCGATCGAACGCACGTTCGGATAGTGACTTTTGGCGTCAGATATATCCTATCTGTCCGATCGAACGCACGTTCGGATAGTGACTTTTGGCGTCAGATATATCCTATCTGTCCGATCGAACGCACGTTCGGATAGTGACTTTTGGCGTCAGATATATTCTATCTGTCCGATCGAACGCACGTTCGGACAGGCCAAACAGGATAACCAACAAAAAAAATACATTCTTCTCTACTAAAAAAGTTATTTGTCATTTAGGTTACGGCCAGGGAAACAGTGGTAGCTTGGGCGGCCAAGGAAACGTGAACGGCGGAAACGGGCAGCACGGATACGGGCAGGGAGGACATGGCCACGACCAATACCCAAACCAAGGGTACGGAGAACATGGCTCCAACCAATACCAAAACCATAACCACGGGCACGGAGGACATGGCCAACAAAACTACGAGCACGGACATGGCCAACAAAACTACGAGCACGGACATGGCCACCACCACCAAAGCCACGGACACCACTAACAAAACTACGGCCACCACCACCAAAGCCACGGCCACGACTAACAAAACTACGGCCACCACGACAAAAGCCACGGCCAACACTAACAAAACTACGGCCACCACCACCAAAGCCACGGCAATGGATGCGATGGGACGATTAGTCACTTTTTTAGCTTGACTACTTTTCTCTAAGTAATTTAGAAGCAAAAAAAATAAGATCCTAATGATATCCAAAAAAATACCAACCTGGTGGAATTCATGGCGACGGTCGCGGGTTCGAATCCCGCCTGGTTGGTAATTTTGTAGATATTATTAAAATAGTAGTATTTTCCCATAAGTTGGGTCAACACTTAAAACACGATCTTCGTTGCCTATGTGACATTGAACAGTGAATTAATATGTGCAGCGAATAAAATCTATGCTGTTTCATTTGTTTGTTTATTTTGTTCCACCAAAACTTGCTCTATCTTATCTAAAATGTGTTATGTAGATCGAGGTGACCTTTATATTTTACACTAGCGACTCCTCCCGGCTTTGCACGGGTAGTTTCAGAATGAAAAACAGCCCCCCCTCCCCTATCTCCCCCCCACCCTTGTAGCCTATGTCACTCAGGGTGAATGTAGCTTTCCAACGGTGAAATAATTTTTGAAATCGGCACAGTAGTTTTTGAATTCATTCATTACAAACATACACACAAATATACAAATCTTTCCTCTTTATAATATTAGTGTAGATTTAGACTAGCCGTTTTTCTGTGGCTTCCCTCGCGTGGTGTTGGGATCACGCCAAATGACTGAGGTGAGTGGGAGTACACATACCGTGAGACAAGCCGCGGGCGGAAGATAATAAAACATAGCCTATAATGTAACTTCCTATTAGGGAAAGAATTTTCGAAATTGGATTAGTAGTTCCAGAGATCACTACATACAAACTCACAAACACACTTTGTTTAGTAGTTCCAGAGATCACTACACACAAACTCACAAACACACTTTGTTTAGTAGTTCCAGAGATCACTACACACAAACTCACAAACACACTTTATTTAGTAGTTCCAGAGATCACTACACACAAACTCACAAACACACTTTATTTAGTAGTTCCAGAGATCACTACATACAAACTCACAAACACACTTTGTTTAGTAGTTCCAGAGATCACTACACACAAACTCACAAACACACTTTATTTAGTAGTTCCAGAGATCACTACATACAAACTCACAAACACACTTTATTTAGTAGTTCCAGAGATCACTACATACAAACTCACAAACACACTTTATTTAGTAGTTCCAGAGATCACTACATACAAACTCACAAACACACTTTGTTTAGTAGTTCCAGAGATCACTACATACAAACTCACAAACACACTTTGTTTAGTAGTTCCAGAGATCACTACACACAAACTCACAAACACACTTTGTTTAGTAGTTCCAGAGATCACTACACACAAACTCACAAACACACTTTATTTAGTAGTTCCAGAGATCACTACATACAAACTCACAAACACAATTTATTTAGTAGTTCCAGAGATCACTACACACAAACTCACAAACACACTTTATTTAGTAGTTCCAGAGATCACTACATACAAACTTACAAACACACTTTGTTTAGTAGTTCCAGAGATCACTACACACAAACTCACAAACACACTTTATTTAGTAGTTCCAGAGATCACTACACACAAACTCACAAACACACTTTATTTAGTAGTTCCAGAGATCACTACATACAAACTCACAAACACACTTTATTTAGTAGTTCCAGAGATCACTACATACAAACTCACAAACACACTTTGTTTAGTAGTTCCAGAGATCACTACACACAAACTCACAAACACACTTTATTTAGTAGTTCCAGAGATCACTACATACAAACTCACAAGCACACTTTATTTAGTAGTTCCAGAGATCACTACATACAAACTCACAAACACACTTTATTTAGTAGTTCCAGAGATCACTACATACAAACTCACAAACACACTTTATTAGTAGTTCCAGAGATCACTACATACAAACTCACAAACACACTTTATTTCTCTCCAAGATAAAGATTTATTATAATTATCGAAATAAAATTTGTTATTTATTACCACAAAACTGGTACCAAATTTCATGTGATTTACATAAATTGGACAAATTAGCATATCACGTTGATATACTAATAATGATTAGATATAATATTGATGAATTAAAAGTGCTGATCCTGTATATTGTTTGTTGAAAAATATATATTTCAAAACCAGCTTTTATGAAATAATTGATAGCAACTGAGAGCTGATCAAAATTAACCCAAAAGACCTATGTGGCGCGGCGGGCGATGGTTCGCCTGCAACGCAGGAGGTTCCAGTCGTGGGAAGCAAGGCGGCGATGAGCTCACCATTTGTCACATCTATATTCCTGCGATGGTGCAACCCACGGTGAAAGGAGGCCTATTGATGCTCTGCCTACCCTTTCGGGGAAAAAGGTGTGAGTCTACGTATGTAGGTATGTAAGTTTATTAAAAAATATCTATCTATGTAACGTATGTATGTGTGTATTAAGTATATCAGTTATCTAGTACCCATAATACAAGCTTTGCTAACCTTGGGGCCAGATAATGTAGAACAGGTCAGTTTTTTTTTTAACTTTGCCAGTCTTATTATCTGGGAGGTGGACAGTGGGTAAGAACCGAATTAGTCGAGGCGTTCCGTTGTCCACCGTCCCTCTCCATCATCAGATCAGCTGCTTATCACCATAATGTCACCGGAACTTGAGTTATTGCAAAATTGTAGCTCAATCAGTTGGCTGGAACTGGCTTAAAAATCGGTTTCAATATTTGATTACATTCTAACAGGTGAAAAGAAAAGCTTGTAATAACTAACGTCACTATTCTTGAGTGGCAGTTTGGACGATTACGATACGTAATCATCCACTTCAGTAGTCTTTGAATGGTAAAAGTAAATCGGGCCGGGAATAATCAGTCTCCGTGCGAATAGTTTCCCACAGAATACATTTTATTCAGCTCAAATCAAAAATATGATTTTTGTGAAAAATATTTTTCAATACAAGCTTTTATAAAACTAGTGGTCGTAACCGTGTGGTGATCAAAATGAGCCTAAACCCGGCCACTATTATCCATAAGGAGTTCCGTTGTCCACCTTCCGTCTCCATTATCAGATCAACTCGCTGTACCATAATATTGTATTGTCATCGAAACTTGACAGGTATGCCAAATTTCAGCTCAATCGGTTGAGGATAACTGCTTTAAAATTCAGTTGCAAGATTCACCCTGACAAACATATTCCACCCGGACATACATTGCAAGTTAATTAAAGCTTGTAACAATAACCTCGACTTAATGTAAATATTTTTATGTTATTTAATTGCCAAGGTTTCTTGCTATTAGTTTTATAGCTTTGTGGCCAAAACGAGTCCTCGCAAGTTGTATTTTATTCAGACCAAGTTTTTTTAAGTAGGAAACGTCTTGTGTCAGGACCCCTCTACACTTAGGCCCAGATAAATAGAACATACTTACAAGATAGTCTAAGTACGACTTCACCACAGGACTTCACGAAGTTCTACTTTTACTTGAGTTTAAATATTCTCTTAAACAAGCTCCGCTATCTCCATGAGTTTCGGCAGGTTATGACAAAAAAATACAAGTGTTCTCTGAGAGAACATTAACTAAACGGATGGCGTGTGACATTGAGGCAAATTTGAGCAAGTTAGTTCTAGATGTTGGCTGACTGAGCATAGGGGGCCGCAGCGCCGCCAGCACCTCCTCGTGATGCACGAGCCCGCGCAACACTCGCACCACGTACTTGACCAGCGCCACATCCCTCCTCACCGACAGTCGACAGTACCCGACCATACCCAATACGAACAAACTCCGGTACATCAGAGGGTAGTAATACCCCGTACTCCTTCAGGTACAAAAAGCGTGCAAACTTATTTTGAATCTTCTCAATCATTAGCCTGTACTTGGCTTCCTGCGGGGATTCCATATTAAGGCATTCGTTTCTAAATGGCTCCGCACCAATGCATTCAAAACAAACGTTACTAATGGACTTTACTTAGCCAAGCTTACTGTTACTGTTAGTAGTAGAGCTTTTTTGTGAAAGAGTTCATCCGGGGAAGTACTACCACCATACCTATTTCTGCCGCAAAGCAGTAGTGCTCGCATTGCTGTGTTCCGGTTTGAAGGGTATGGGTGCCGGTGAAATTACAGGCACATGAGACTTTCCATCGTTATGTCTCAGGGTGGCGGGCGCAGGGCAATGCAACATAGGGTGCGTCCTAGGTGGACGTGACCTATGAGGTATTGCACTGTTCATATGCAGAGGTTACCGCTTAACACCAGGTGGGCCATATGCTTGTGCCGTCATTCAGTACTATAAAAAAAAAAAAAAAAAAAAAAAAAACTTAGCCAAGCACGACCTTTGCTAAGACGTAATAGTATACCTGTGAATTGACGTTTTATTCGTCCAAGGAAAAGATAGAGTAAAACTATGAATCAAGACCAAAGATGATTTATTATAAAAAACGACCATACCTATTTCTGCCGCAAAGCAGTAGTGCTCGCATTGCTGTGTTCCGGTTTGAAGGGTAAGGGTGCCGGTGAAATTACAGGCACATGAGACTTTTCATCTATGTCTCAGGGTGGCGGGCGCAGTGCATAGGGTGCGTCCTAGGTGGACGTGACCTATGAGGTAATGCACTGTTCATAGGCAGAGGTTACCGCTTAACATCAGGTGGCCCTCTTGCTTGTTCGGTCATCCAAGTAGTATAAAAAAAAAATAAAAAAAAAAACCGTGAAGTCAATCTTGCTCATTTTTCTGCTTATTGTACTTGATTTAATCTTTTAAAAATCGAATCTAAGTTTAGGATATTTGCGGCATACCCCACCTTAATTAAACCACAGATTCATAAAACAATACTCTTTATTTCAATACATCTCTATTTGCAATAGTCATTGACTTCACAATATAACTAAAGGCAACTCAAACGAAGCACAACGTTCCATACAAACCAACCGTTTATGACAAAATCTACCTCAGTACCCTTAGTACGAGAATTTGTCAGTATTCGAAACTATATGAAGTTTCGTTTCCATCAATACATTTTGTGACAGTGTCCTTAGATTTCTACTCGTTTTCGCTAGGGGCGCTGCTAGTAAATGTATGGAAGGAAACGAAACTTCATGTAGTTTCGAATACTGTCAAATTCTCGTACTAACCCCCCAGGTATAGAAAAATACACGTCCTCAGTGCTTTAATAATGTTTACTCACTAAACTATTTATTTCAATGTATTACATTGTAGGTACATATGTTCAAACGTGTCTCCTATCAAATGCATTCATATATAATGCATATTGTGATGTGTTATTTATATGACTTAAGATTTTCAATCGTTATAATCTATAATAAATAGAAAACGTCTAAATAAATATATTTACCATCTAATATTTACAAATAACTAACATTTATATACACAGATCAATATTATATAAATAATGTTGAAGCTTCTCTATATAACGACTATCTTAAAGCATCAAAGAAGGCGATCAAATGAACACTATTAATTACAATATTTATAAGAATTTAGTGAATTTTGCTTAAATTATATTGTATTTTTGATTACCCTGTGTTAAGCATTAAAATTAAAACAATTAGAAAATAACCTCAAACATTTATCATCACAAAATGACTCGTTTACAGTTTTTTTTTACAAAATATAACAAGCTATGTATTAAACAGTGTTTAGAATTTATAATTTAAATATAAACAAAAACTTAAATATTTTTAATTATGATGTAATAATACAGTTTCTTTTTACGGGTCATTATAAACCGAAGAAGCCCCCCCCCCCTTATTAAACTAGCAAGAAATTGACAAACATTTAGGAGAGTTTAAGAATTATCCAGGAAACATCATGTTGAATTAGGGCCCTAACTCACCGAGATGCCATGGCGATGCGGCCGGCTACGTATCCATGGCTACCTCTGGCTACCTAGGGTTTCCAAATGGAGTAGCCAGTGGCTAATCAGTTGTCTCAGTTCTCGTATAGAGAATGGACGTGCGTGTGTGGCTGTGCGTCTGACTTGGCGACCGGTTGGACACAGAGCGAGTAAGACGCAGCTTGCTCGTGTACATTATATTGGCTACGTCGCCAGCGTGTCAGGTATCCAATCTCCACAAAGTGACCCGTTGGTTGAGGCTACGCTTCCAAATTGGCGACGTTGCCCAACTGTTGCCAAGTGTGTTAACTGCCATACATTTGAATATGAATTGTTTGAATACGTAGCCGGCGACGTCGCCATGGCATCTCGGTGAGTTCGGGCCCTAATGTAAAAATGTGATTGATTTAATAAATTTAGCAATATGGCTCATAAATCATTGGAGGCCTAATTTCGTAAATAGCATAATCTGCTTTACTAAATTTTAATTAATATATAATTTTAAATAGTTTTAGCAAACAGTTTGTGCTAAATAATAAATAATTATCAGGTAGCGATAGTTACGAATCAATAATAGCTAATATGACTATAAATACGAATTTTAAGGCAAAGTAGAAACCATTTTTACATGTATAGAAAATACTTTAACTACACTTTGAAACCTACATTTTTTATTTTTAGACCCCATTAATTTAATGGATCATGAAGGTCATCACGTTGAAGTGCAATGGGAAAGCCATGTAGCTCGAAAACCGACAACCGTTGAGGAATAAAGAGCACGAACCGGACGACGCAGTGTAGGTACTCTTGATGCACCCACGATTAAAAACCGCAGGAAGTCGGCGAATGGAGGCGGCTCAAGGATATTTATCGTGGCATTCAATGGTGAAGGCCTATGGGTTGGCCTTCAGCAGTAGATTACAACCGGCTGAAATTATATGATGATGATAATGAAATACATTAGGTAACATTTTGTAAAGCTATTAAGTATAAAGTTAATATTTGGCATCCCGTTAACAATCTGTTATAATATTACTCTTGTCAATTTATGGAACGATAGAGAGCAGCAAACAGTTGTACAGACGAAGAAGGCAAGCAAAGCGAGCCGCAAAAAAAATAGCTGAACAGATAATGCCGCAAATTTTTGCCGGTGTGGGCCGCGCAAAAATAGTGTATTTGACGCTAAGTGAGGAGGAAATAGCTGAACAGACGATGCCGGTGAGCGGAGTGAGCCACGTCAAAAATGGTGTATTGGACGCTAAGTGAGCAGGACATAGCTGAACAGACAATGCCGGCTAGCGAACTGGTCCGCGCAAAAATTGGGTATTTGACGCTAAGGGAGCAGGAAATAGCAGAACAGACAATGCCAGCTAGCAAAGTGAGCCAACGCCAAAAATGGTGTATCGGACGCTAAGTGAGCAGGAAATAGCTGAACAGAAGATGCCGGTGAGCGGAGTGAGCCACGTCAAATACGCTGTATAGGACGCTAAGTGAGCAGGAAATAGCTGAACAGACAATGCCAGCTAGCAAAGTGAGCCAACGCCAAAAATAGTGTATTTGACGCTAAGTGAGCAGGAAAGAGCTGTAAAGAAGATGCCGGTGAGCGGAGTGAGCCACAACAAAAATGGTGTATCGGACGCTAAGTGAGCAGGAAATAGCTGAACAGAAGATGCCGGTGAGCGGAGTGAGCCACGACAAAAATGGTGTATCGGACGCTAAGTGAGCAGGAAATAGCTGAACAGAAGATGCCGGTGAGCGGAGTGAGCCACAACAAAAATGGTGTAACGGACGCTAAGTGAGCAGAAAATAGCTGAACAGACAATGCCGGCCAGCGGAGTGGGCCGGGCAAAAATAGCGTATTTGACGCTAAGTGAGCAGGAAATAGCTGAACAGACAATGCCAGCTAGCAAAGTGAGCCAACGCCAAAAATGGTGTATCGGACGCTAAGTGAGCAGGAAATAGCTGAACAGAAGATGCCGGTGAGCGGAGTGAGCCACGTCAAATACGCTGTATAGGACGCTAAGTGAGCAGGAAATAGCTGAACAGACAATGCCAGCTAGCGAAGTGGTCCGCGCAAAAATTGGGTATTAGACGCTAAGTGAGCAGGAAATAGCTGAACAAAAGATGCCGGTGAGCGGAGTGAGCCACGTCGAAAATGGTGTATTGGACGCTAAGTGAGCAGGAAATAGCTGAACAGACAATGCCAGCTAGCAAAGTGAGCCAACGCCAAAAATGGTGTATCGGACGCTAAGTGAGCAGGAAATAGCTGAACAGTAGATTCCGGTGAGCGGAGTGAGCCACGACAAAAATGGTGTATCGGACGCTAAGTGACCAGGAAATAGATGAACAGAAGATTCCGGTGAGCGGAGTGAGCCACAACAAAAATAGTGTATTTGACGCTATGTGAGCAGGAAATAGCTGAATGCCGGCTAGCGGAGTGAGCCACGACAAAAATGGTGTATGTATGGTAATGTAACAGAGCAAGAAATCGCTGTAGCTGTATAGTGGATGCCGGTCAGCAACGACGAAATAGTGTATTAGGCGCTAAGAGAACAGCAAGACCCATGTGACCCACCTAGACCCGTATCCTATACCACTGTAACGACACAACAGTTGTATCTTGACCGCCGGAAAGTGACAACATATATTTACTTGGAACATCTATCGTAATTTTTATTTGGCAGAACCTTCGATCTAAACTGATGACCCACTTATTTGGGTAGACCTTATCGTCAATAACTATTTTTTTTATCACGATCATAGTTTATTTTACCAAATGCTTATTAATTATTAATATTTTTTGCCTTTATAATAGGAATCTATTCGATATCTGTTATACAAAACACTAATATTTAAAGCTTAGTTGCTTCTTTTCAAGAAAACTAAGCTCAATCCAATAATTTAATCTACCAGACCGTGATTACGAGAGCGATCCTTACTCACAAACATTCCAAACGATTCTGAATGACTCTCAAGCCGAGGTAAATAGATCTTACTTAGCACTATCCCTGTCACTTACACACACATGTCAAATCACTCGTGCTAGAGAGGGACAGAGACAACGCTAAGCAGTACGTGCTAAGTTACGTCTATTTATCTCAGCATATGTCTTTGTGACTCCGAGCGTTTGTAACTAAAAAAATGATTTAAGCAGAGGTTACACTGTACGAGCATGCTCGGACGATGTCTGCTCGGGACTAATCAGACGCTACTCGTATTATGTAAACACGTGGATGAGTGCAATCGCCGGCATCCGATTAGAGGACTCGGTGTTATATTTTCACGAGCTGAAACGCATCACCAATCGGCCTGCCTAGCGTGGTGATTACGGCAAATCCTCCATTGCATTCTGTATGGGAGGCCTCGACAACTAACAGTGGACGCCTAAAGGCTGCCGACTGAATCGAACCGTAATTGTATAATTTGTAACGGTGTTGCGCAGCACCCTTCGTTTCAGACTGAGGTTAGGGCATCAGCCCAAGGTTTGACAGTGACAGCTGTGGGGATAACTATCAGTGTCAAGCTTATGTCAGTCCGCACGCTACAGCTCGTTCACCTTAAGTTGGTACGGTGAACGAGCTGTTCAGACCGTTCACCATAAGTTGGCACCTGCCATGGAGTATTTACAGGAGCCATCTTACGATGAACGAGCCGGACCGGTTACCATAAGTTGGTACCTGCCATGGAGTATTTACAGGTGCCACCTTACGATGAACGAGCTGTAGGTCGCGTCTGACAGGCAACCTTGGACATAGAGTCCGCGCCACGTCCGAAGTCCGACGGCCTTTTGAGGAACTAACTGATAACAGAGGTAGATTTTCGCTTTTGCTCTTTTGCGCATAGAAACTAGCGCCCCAGTCACCGGACTTCAAACGTGGCGCACACTCTAGATATTTTCTCTGCGACAAATCCAACAAACTAGTCGATTTATTTGAAATACAAGTTTTTTCCTTGAAATGTTATTACAGGGCCATCAAGAGATTACAAGGCGAGTCAGCTCATAAAAATAGAACACAGTCCTAGTCCACTCTGTAAACTGGATCCATGTAAACACGTGATCCGAGTGGACTCGGATCACGTGTTTACATATTACGAGTAGCATCCGAGCCACGCCTAGAACTCGGCACAGCCTTGCATGAACCATCCTTAAGGCCGGTTCAGTTGAGGCCATCAAACAATGTATGCGCCACTATTCCAAATATACCATAACAAAACCTGGATAATCAGTATTCGGTAAAGATTCAATCTAAGCAAAAAACTAACCATGTAACAATTTCCAGGAATATCTATAAAAAATGGGCACAATTGGTCAAAACTATTAAATAGCGCATGCGTTCTACCAAGTTATTATTACACCGCTCTGACACACGATTGTCAGAGCGGTGCGTAACTCAAGCACGAGTATTATGTCCAAAAACATATTCGGATTTTGTCAAGAAATTGGTAGTAGTAGAGCTTTTTTGTGAAAGAGTTCGTCCGGGGAAGTAATACCACCATACCTATTTCTGCCGCAAAGCAATAGTGCCCGCATTGCTGTGTTCCGGTTTGAAGGGTAAGGGTGCCGGTGAAATTACAGGCACATGAGACTTTTCATCTTTATGTCTCAGGGTGGCGGGCGCAGTGCAATGCCACATAGGGCGCGTCCTAGGTGGACGTGACCTATGAGTTAATGCACTGTTCATAGGCAGAGGTTACCGCTTAACATCAGGTGGGCCATATGCTTGTTCCGTCATTCAAGTAGAATAAAAAAAAAAAAACGTTGATAACTTTTTTAATTCCATTCGGATAAAAAACAAAAATTACACAGATTGAATTTGTACCGAATAATTTATGGAAATAATACTCTTACTTGAGTTCTCTCTGACAATCGTGTGTCAGAGCGGTGTATTAATAACTGGGTGGTAATCTATGGCGCATGCACTATTAAATAGTTTTGGCCAATTGTTCCCATTTTTTATGGATATTCCTGGAAATTGTTATTTGATTACTTTTTGCGTTGATTAAATCTTTATCGAATACTAATTACCCAGGTTATTTAATGGTATATTTGGAATTGTGGTGTATAATATCATAGAGTAACATTTGTTAGTGTATGATAATATCCATTGATACCTTTAACTAAATATAAGTAGGACAGTGATCCAGGCTGGTGCCGCACGCGTCGCACACTCTCGCCTCGCGCTGGTTGACGAGCGTGCACGCCGGACACTCTCGCCCGCCGGACGTGAGCGGCTGAATCTCGGGCCCGCGCTGGGACTTGCCGCACATCTCGCACGCGGCTACAGCCTCCTTGAATGAATTAATCAATGAATAGTAGTTTATGCAACTGTCATATAAGAAGGGGTATTAAAACACGAGAGTCTGCGATAATAGGTTGACTCGAGTGTTTTAATACCTAAGTTATATGCAGTTTCATACACTACTTTATCTTCACTCATAGGAAAAATTGAAATTAAACAAAGTAGGTAGGTTACAAGGAAGTAATTTATTTGGTATAGTAATATAGGAAGCGCGGGAAATTAAGATCAAACTACGCATGCGTGCGCCATTTTTTCACAGTTCGAACTGCGCATGCGTGCGCCTTTTTTTCATATTCAGGCTACAACCATAGACTAGTTTAATGAATTAATAAAAAAAAAGATAGCGGTACTATAATGAGTTTTATTCTTAATTTTATGTATATGCGTCTATAAAGTGCGTCTGTATAGAACCGTCTTTGAATTCGTAATTCGAATTTTTCGATTTGAGTGTAGATAAAATACTTTATGGCACACCTTACAAACTATAGGCCTAGCGCTTAACTCAGTAGCCTCGTGAGGCATGGGAGCGGCACGGGAGGGGTGACATGTGACGTAAAGAACTGTCGGACACACGTGATGAAAATTAGTGAAGATAGATCTTACGATATTTACAAATAAGTACCTAAGTCATTGCGAAAGAGAATAAAATACTTGTTCAAATAATTATTACATTTAATACTAATATCAATATTTTCAACTGAACTTTCAATTTATTAGTTTATGTCCATATCGCTACTCGAATCACTGTCAGTATGACTGGAATCACTTTCGTTATCTGAGTCGTTTATATCGTTTTCATGCTCGGCAGAATTTGGATCAGATTTCCTAAACTTGTAAAAATTATATACATTATAAACAACATCTTTAGTTTGAGCTCTAATCCGAGGACCCATCTTCGGTTGCTAATCTCGTGTGCATCGATATATTATACCAGTACTAGATGTCAGGTCAGCGCAAAAAAAACGTCTCGGTGAATAAAAGCTCACTTGAAAATTGAGTTCTTATTTTATTTAGTTCGCTTGCAGCCCAGCCAATGTAAACACGTGTCAAAATGACGCAATGTGTATTCTAAAGTTGCAAAAATAATGCCCAAAAAACAATTTAACGGCCGGAGTGTCTTACTTTCGGTAAGTATATGTAGAATAAGTTATATTTTAAGCTTTACACTAATAAATAATATCAAATTTTGATCAAAATTATCGATTTTAAACCACCGCTACAAATGTTTGGTCAAAGTTGGCTCAAAACTTTGTGTAACAGAACAGTTAGATGCATGGAGTAGATTTGTATTGTAATAATTTATTTGTTACCAGAACTTTAAAATTGGTCAAAATTACTTTTGTGTCTGTTTGTTGGACTCTCATAAGATACTTAGCTTTCCTTTTTTTATTTTAGCTTTCCGAGCAATCCGTTTACGTGTGCAGAATGGATCTCGATTGTCGCCAGAGATGACTTTTATAAGCCAGCTAAGAATTATAAGACAGTTCTTAGTGGACAGGAGTAATTTATTGCTTTGCTAGTTTTTGTGACGAATGATCGTAAGTATAAGATAATATTTTGAAGATTTGCTACTTTATTGCTAGGTGGTAATTAGGTTGAATTTAGAACTGTTTTAAAGCTTTTGTCTCGGTTCGTTAGAAAACAAATGTAGCTGTCTACGTATATATATCCTTGTACTATTATTTATTCTGTGACGCGGACAGATTTTAGCTTTGATTTTGTATGTGACAACTAATCTAGTGCTAGTATAATATATCGATGCTCGTGTGCGTCTTGTCTAAACATTTGACATAAGAAAATCACCACCCTCCCGTGCCGCTCCCATACCTCAGGAGGCTACTAAGTTAAACGCTATATCTGTAGTTAAAATCAACACATAACAATTAAACAAAGAACTAAATGTACAATGGGCGGTCTCATCGCTAAAAAGCAACCTCCTCCAGACAACCTTTGGATGGAGAGGAGCTGAACTTATATTATGGAAGATTAGTTGGGGTGTACCCATATTTAAATTTAAAACAAATATTTTCAATAAATAAACTAACACATTATTACAAAAAATATTACACAATAATAGATAAGTATAATATACACACAAATATATATATATATATAACTATACATTATGTACTCTTAAAGTAGACGAATAACTAATTTAACAATAAATAAAATAAAATAAATAATGCTGGACAGTTCACACAATATTATCTAGCCCCAGTCTAAGCAGAGCTTGTGTTATGGGTACTAGATAACTCATATACTTAATACAATATATTACATAGATAGATATTTTTTATTATACATAGAAAATAACCAGAACACCCTGAACAAATATCTGCGATCGCACAAATATTTGTTCCGAGGCGGGAATCGAACCCGCAACCTCCTGCGTCGCAGGCCAAGCTTCGCCCGCCGCGCCACAGAGGTCGTCGATATATACATAATAATAATAAACCTACGAACAAATCAGGCGAACAATTTATGACAACACTTCAGACAAGTAAAAAAGAGTTACGTGTTACCTTGTTCAGGTAGGTGCAGGTCCCGCAAGTCCACCGGCCCCCGGCGCCCTGCAGGTCGCGGCTCGGGCGGCCGGCGCTGGCGGGCCGCTCGCCGTTAGGGAGGGGGCGGGGGGGAGACCTCCGTGAGTCCGTCTCGTCGAGCGACACGATCAGTTGCGCTTTTAGGTCGTAGTTCGGTTTTGCGTTCGATACTATGGAACAAATCGTGATAAGTTAAAACTGAAAGGCACAAATCAAGGAATATTTTTTTTCTTTATTATTGGCATCGCTCGGCTTGTGCATTTGCCATTTTCAAGTATATTTAAGACTGCGCCAACACCAGGCAAAAAACTTCAAACAAAAAAAAACGCCTCGCGCCGTATGAAAAAAATTCACTTCCATTTCATTTCACTACACTTGTGCTCTATAGACAAGCTAGATTGGTTACAAGTAATTAATTTAAAAAAAATTAAATAACCCTCAACGCAATGAAACGGCTGAACCGATTTTGATCAAACATACCTAAGAACACTCCCGACAAATTCACATTTCAAACAAAAAAAAAACAAAACGGTTCATCCGTTCGGGAGCTACGAGGCGACAGACAGGCACACACACACACACACACACACACACACACACACACACACACAGACACACACACACACACACAGACAGACACACACACACACACAGACACGTCAAACTTATAACACCCCGTCGTTTTTGCGTCGGGGGTTAAAAATGCCACCAAAATAACTCAAAATAATTTGACTAATGGTGAAAAGATTCAGATACACAGAGGATTCTTTCAGTTGGTGAAGTAATTCAAATTCATCATCATCATCTTGTCGTAGACGTCTACTACTGGACGAGGCCTCCCTCAAAAAAAGCAATGATCATAATCACCGTTTTGGAGATCACAGTTTTGGTGTTGAGTACTCAGGTTGCTGCTGCCCATCCCCTGATGTACCCTTCATTGACTTTTACGACATCCACGGGAGGAGACGGAGGGACATATTCTAAGCGGAACGATAACTTACCATTATTTTTAGAGCTGTGTGCGCTTGTACCGTTCTCCATCGGCCTGTGTTTCTCCGCATCAGACGCAACCAGCCTCGTCGGCTTCCGGACCTTCTTAACTTCCGCTGCATTCGACACACTGCCGTTCACAGAGCTCTGCTGCTTAATAACATCTTTCCTATCCCTTATATCCTTCTTAGTCAGTAATTTCACCTTATCCGGGGCGATCTTAGGCGTTATTAGAGCGTCTGATTTAGGATTGGCTACCGTTTCAATCTGTCTTTTAGGCCGAGGTTTCTCTTCGACTGATATCTTTTTCGTTACTTGCTTGGTTTTTTTTAGGTCTTTTTTGAGTTCTTCTACTCTGTGGTCTAAGGTTAGAGCTTGTAGTCCATCTTCTAAGTCGAGGGTTGTAGGTTGGAATCTGCTTCTGTGCGGTTTGTCGAGTCGATCGAGGGTTCGCGAATCGCGATCCAGCGACGGGGAATACCCGCTCCGCCCTCCGTCTTTACTCGATAAGTTTCTGAAGACGTAATCCCAGCTTTCGTAAGTGCCCATACCGTCCTCTCTCGCTTTGCTTAGCGTGGGTTGGGTATCCGATCTAGGTAGACTAGGTAGTGTGACGTCACTGAAGGCTGATTTCGATGTGCTGTTCCGTCGTGAGCTTTCTGGCCGTTTCTTATGTCTTATATCTTCGTTTTCATAGACCGAAACTGCATCGAGCTCGATCAACTGTCCGGTGGGTACTGCAGGATACCTGTATTGCGGTGGGTAGCCGTTCACCGCGACTGTTGCAGCATGTTTGATGGACGGGTACACAGGTGTGGGTATCATGTATGGAGCTTGCACGGGGTAGTAGTAAGGTACGTATGACGTCATCATGGGCACGTTCGAACACTGGGGCATGTCCGGGTGCAACGGGTACATGTATTGCGGGACTAGGTTCGGTGGGACCATGTACGGATGGATTATGGATGGTTCTTCGATTGGGGAGTCGTCGGGACAGTGCTGGCATTGGTTTTGGTTGTAGCGGTCTATTCGGTTGTTTTCCGTGACCGTTGTTGGTATGTTCGAGTATATTTCTGAACCTGGAACAGAAAGTTTTCATGTTTTAGCACTATAATGATCTTCGTGGCGTGGCGGGCTTTTATCCAGCTGAGACGCGAGAGATGCCCGTTTGATTTCCGTTGCGGGACATATGCAAATATTTGTTCCAGGTTTCGGTGTTGTGGTACCTTGGTACTCGTAGTTCCTGATACCCACGACACAGGGGATCCTAGTGTGGGATCAGGACTATGTATGTGACTGTTGGGGATTTATTTATTAGTATATGCTTAGATGTTTTGGGCATTTAGAAAGGATGGCCGATAGTAGATTGACGAAACGGGTACATAAGAAGAGCGTGAATGGGACAGTGGGAAGGGGAAGACCTCGGCGAACATATTCAGACCAGATCGGAGACGTTCTGGAAAAAGGTCAGGTCAAGAGTACCCTTAACCGACGAGCATGTATGAAGAATGTGATGAGAGTGAATGAAGCAAAAGAGGTGTGTCAGGATCGTAGAAAGTGGAAATCCGTGGTCTCTGCCTACCCCTCCGGGAAACAGGCGTGAGTTTATGTATGTATATATGTATTTATTTATTAGTCTCACGCTCATAAGTTGCTATCAGCAGAGGCGACGCGTTCAATGTGGTACTGACCGTTGTCGATATAAGGCAGCTCGTGGTTCCTCGCCAGTAAGGCGGCGGCCGTGGCGCCGGGCCGCGCGGGCCGCGTGGCGCGCTCTCGCAGTATGTCGGCCCACGTGATGTGGGACACATTCTATATTATAGTCGCTATCAGCAGAGGCGACGCGTTCAATGTGGTACTGACCATTGTCGATATAAGGCAGCTCGTGGCTCCTCGCTAGTAAGGCGGCGGCCGTGGCGCCGGGCCGCGCGGGCCGCGTGGCGCGCTCTCGCAGTATGTCGGCCCACGTGATGTGGGACACGTTCGCCCCGCTGTTCCATAACGCCTCCCACACTTGCAGCATTATCTGAAATTCACCGCAGCATACATTCAAATTCAAAAGTATTTTATTCATTGAAATCACAAGGTTAATTTTCAATCGTGTTATAAACTAAATTTGATAATAATTAAAAAATAAAAAAATTTAGTTAATCCTTGTATTATGGTGTTTTTTATTATTATTTTTTGGTGTACAATAAAGTGTTAATCTATCTATCTATCTATCTATTTACTCCTAAATATTTAATAATATCCTGTAAATTACCGACCAGACGGGATTCAAACTCGTGACCGTTTCCTGGACACGGAGATGCGTTAGACCACTACTCCACTGGTCGACTCGTCGACTGGACGAATTTCTGGTATTTATGGCATCGGCAAAGCACTGTAGCCCATGGCCTGCAGGAGGGTTTACTGACCTGACACTCGCAGTGCGCCACCAGTGCGTCACGTGACACGGCTGCCAAGGTGTCCGGGCACACGGGCGCCAGCAGCGCCAGCCAGCCCGCGCCCGCCGCCGTATAGCCCATGGCGTGCAGGAGGGTTTACTGACCTGACACTCGCAGTGCGCCACCAGTGCGTCACGTGACACAGCCGCCACGGTGTCCGGGCACACGGGCGCCAGCAGCGCCAGTCGGCCCGCGCCCGCCGCCGTATAGCCCATGGCGTGGAGGAGGGTTTCCGCGCCCACGATGTTAGCCTCCACCTCGTGCTTGTAAAAACCGCTGTACAGCTGAAAATGTTAATGTTCATTGAATTACTCCATAGCCATAGCTTGTAGAGAGCGCTGACAAAAACGCGGCATAACCATGCTTCATTTTGTGATACGAGCTCGGGCAGAAATACGTTGCGTAGTAGTAGAGCTTTTTTGTGAAAGAGTTCGTCCGGAGTAGTACTACCACCATACCTATTTCTGCCGCAAAGCAGTAGTGCTTGCATTGTTGTGTTCCGGTTTGAAGGGCATTATGGTTGCTGGTGAAATTACAAGCACATGAGACTTTCCATCTTTGTGTCTCAGGGAGGCGTGCGCAGTGCAATGCCACATAGGTTGAGTCCTAGGTGGACGTGACCTATGTGGTAATGCACTTTTAATGGCAGAGGGTTTTATTAGATAACGTTTTAAATGTCTACAATTTCCAAGCTAAAGTTGTTGATGCAACGGATGCAAGGATATGAAGTTGGAAATGACGAACAATCTACAGTTTAGACACACTCACTGAGCCCATTTCTTTCTTAACCTTGATTGTACCACAGAGCTCTCTAGTCCGGAATCATAGGCACGGTGACTAGCATTTTCGTGACTTGTATGTTTGTAGTTGAAATGTAACTCTATGTTACGTACCCGTAAAAGTCTATACTCCTTGCGCCAGGGCTAGTTGAGGAGATGCGCCGCGTAGCGCACCACGGCGGCCAAGCCGAGCCCCGCGCGGTGCGCGTTGAACTCCGGCAGCTCGTCAGTGCGGTTGAACACCTTGTTACGTACCCGTAAGAGTCTATACTCCTTGCGCCAGGGCTAGTTGAGGAGATGCGCCGCGTAGCGCACCACGGCGGCCCAGCCGAGCCCCGCGCGGTGCGCGTTGAACTCCGACAGCTCGTCAGTGCGGTTGAACACCTTGTTACGTACCCGTAAGAGTCTATACTCCTTGCGCCAGGGCTAGTTGAGGAGATGCGCCGCGTAGCGCACCACGGCAGCCCAGCCGAGCCCCGCGCGGTGCGCGTTGAACTCCGGCAGCTCGTCAGTGCGGTTGAACACCTTGTTACGTACCCGTAAGAGTCTATACTCCTTGCGCCAGGGCTAGTTGAAGAGATGCGCCGCGTAGCGCACCACGGCGGCCCAGCCGAGCCCCGCTCGGTGCGCGTTGAACTCCGGCAGCTCGTCAGTGCGGTTGAACACCTTGTTACGTACCCCTAAGACTCTATACTCCTTGCGCCAGGGCTAGTTGAGGAGATGCGCCGCGTAGCGCACCACGGCGGCCCAGCCGAGCCCCGCGCGGTGCGCGTTGAACTCCGGCAGCTCGTCAGTGCGGTTGAACACCTTGTTACGTACCCGTAAGAGTCTATACTCCTTGCGCCAGGGCTGGTTGAGGAGATGCGCCGCGTAGCGCGCCACGGCGGCCCAGCCGAGCCCGGCGCGGTGCGCGTTGAACTCCGGCAGCTCGTGCACAGTGCGGTTGAACACCTTACTGGTCTCCGTGAGACGGAACTTGCACTGGTGCGGTGCCCGGCACAAATACTCCATTATGTAATCTGCGGAATCATGTGAAGGGACCGAAGTAAGAACTCTGCGAGTTAGGCCAGAAACATACATATTTTTTTCGAACAACTTATTCGTTTTGGTTACAAATTTGTAGTTGTTGCGTTACATGCTCTCTCAGTAACAGTAAAAGTTACAAACTTAATATTAATACAGTAATTACTTGAGGATGTAATCTTAATAAATCATAGACTAGAAACACGATTGGGGAAACATTTCTCGACAACTTTATTTTTTGAAATTGGTCTTCCTAAAACTCGTTTAGGTCTCTCCTTCGATGAGAGAAAATAAAAATAAAAAATATTTAAGCGTAATCTTTTATACTATTCAGTAGGTAATCACATTACTTAGATTAATAGTAGATCATTTATTTTTTATATTTGCTACTTTACTTTTGTCGCTTACGTGAGTTACTTCCGAGCGGCAGAAATCTATACCTCATCTCTTCCCGTGTGAGTAATAGCGCTGTCACGTCCTTGCAGCTATTGTTTTCTTACTAGACTCCGCCCATTCGATATTTAAACATATCGTCTTAAACGTTACCTTCCAGCTTCTTCTTCTGGTGCAGCTTCTCGGGGCTGTCGTCGGTCTCGAGGTAGCTGTAGTGCGCGTCCTCGATGCGGCGCCACAGCCGCGGCAGCCACTCGCGCAGCGCCGCGTCGCCCGTGCCGCAAGCCATGCTCTGCATTACCATCACACTGCAACAACAGTAGCTCCACACTTATTGCAATAGTACATTGTTGCTGCAAGTGAGGCGGTGATGGTCGAATGTCGCGCCTCGGCCCACATATATGTGAGTAGGTACATCTACTTAGGGTGTTTTCAATATCGTGAGGATTTCATCACGCACGCGGGATTGCCCCGTATGCGTGACACCCGGAAGGGTCTTTTCTATATAAGTAATTATTGTAATGCGTAGACTACGGACGCGGGATGGGATGCACCGCGCGGGGACCCCGCATGCGTGTGCACATCAGTGGCGGTCCCAGGGGGGGGTCACGGGGGTCATGACCCCCCAAAACCCAAAAACATACCTACTCGTAAACTTGTAAAATCTCCTAAAACGTTCTGCCTTTTAAAGTCTTAGTCAAAAATATTCAAAAGAACGTACTATAAAGTAGGTACTTAATTTTGAAAAATGCGCTGAATGACACCCGGTGCAAATAAAAATAAAAAAAGTCCGCTTAATCGGGCGGTCGCCGTCGACAGACTACTTAGCTAAGGCAAAGCAAAGCTATGCCTCGTTTCAGTGAGGAAGGGTAATGAGATTAGCGCCTATTTATGTTTCTATGGATGAACCATCAGAACTCTTCTTCTTCTTCTTCTCTTCTTGGAATACTCCGCGCAATTTCGCCAATGTCAAGTAATATTATTACTTTTTCTTTATGAAAAAAACCTACTTCAAAGCTAGGAGCTTATCCCCAATACAATATGTTATATGTTCTGATAATGGATATCTTTCTTGCTGCACTCTCATCGAGCTAAAAACCAGAATTTATCGCGGCTCGCTCCGCTCGCCGTTATATACTCTGATAATGGTTGTATTTATTAGTGCACTCTCTTTGAGCTAAATTTACAGTTTTTTTTTTTTTTGTTATGTGCTAATAACTCCTATCTTTATTACTGCACTCTCCTCGAGCTAAAAAACACAATTTTTCACGGCTCGCTCCGCTCGCTGTTATATATTCCAATGATAGATATATTTAGTAATGCCACATAATAAATAAATGCACTCTCCTCGAGCTAAAAATAATGAGTTTTTAGATCGCAATCGAACAAGGTCGCTTTTGAACAGGAGTAAATTAAGTTTATAAGACGATTCAAAATCATTCCTTGGATTTCAATGAATAAAGTATGTTTGACTTTTGTACTAGAGCCAAGGTGACCCCCCCAAATCTTGAGCTACGACCGCGCCTGGTGCACATCTATCAAATCCAGTGTGCAACGTGTGCATTTTGTTGTACTGTCATGCGTGTCTCACGCTGCGTGAAATTTTCCGTATGCGGGGCAATCCCGCGTGCGTGATGAAATCCGCACGATATTAAAAACACCCTTATACTTGAGTAATGCTTTTCTTTTCATTTATTATGGACAACAAACAATTACCTACACTCATGTAGTACTAAATATAGGACTAAACATAACAGGTTCTATAAGAGGAACCAGCACCGTTGCCCAGGAGTTTATTAGGTTTATGTTACCCTTTTGATCGAGTAACCTTAAACGCGAGAAGCCAATGAGGGCATTATACCTAAACATGAGATTTGAAACAATTGTTAATCAGCGAAAGATCTCCACACTACAATTTTATTAATTGATAGACTACAACCAGCAAACGTCATGACTACAGACGGATATGCAAATCTTAATTTAATAAAAACAACATTTAATAGTTAAATAGGTATTGACAACACTTGAAATAAACTCTACATTTCAAACAAAATTGGTTTAGAGTAATCATTCAGGTGCGCTGTCCACGCGTGCTTTGGTTTCTTCTGATAGTGTTCCCAGCCGAAAAAGGATTCTTGTTATATGGGAAATACGCCCCTACTTTCCTGTTAAAGACCAGATAGGGGGGTACTTTGCGGTAGTTGTTGGACGACTGTACATTATTGAATGATTTTTCCCAACCGTCTGTTGTAGGGTGAGTGTGGGAGGTTGCGAAGTCAATTGCACTCATCAAGATTGCGGTTAGTATGAGCTGGAATTAATTAAAAACATGTTAGTGACATTTTTACACACTTCAAATATGCCACATTTTTTGGCCGCGAAATTGATAGGGACTCTCAATAAATGTACTTATTCAAATTACGGCATAAATTAAAATATACTAAAGACACCACCCCAAAGAAAATTTAAGCTATTATTTCGTACTAAACTTACCTTTAAAAGAAACAATCGCAATATCTCCATCTTCCTTTTGTTTATTATTCTTGAATATCAGTTTGTTTATTATTATTTATTTATTTTTAAAATATTTGTTTATTAATCAACAAAAATATCCAATAGTTATGTGATATACTTAGCTGATTATAAGTTTATAAATTAGGTATGATTATTATGTATTTTTGACGCAAAACGCAACAAGATCCGTGTTCAGTCTCGACTCTCGACGCACAATAAGTGAAAAATCCCTTCTCTGTTTATGCTTCAAAATTCAATATGGGAACGAACTACGCTATGCCTACAATGGTGTTTCGTAGAACAAAAAATACCATTATGTTCACGTACCTACATTACGTTTTACATGTACGTAAGTATGTTTTATACACATAAGTATTATTCTGACCTATAATTACACTAGATAACGCAAGTGCACCTACTTTGCGTGTCACTTAGCCTGTACAAATTAGGTGCAATGCAATGCACCTACCTATTACCTATTTGACGACCTCTGTGGTGCGGCGGGCGAAGGTTCGCCTGCGACGCAGGAGGTTCCCGCCTCGGAACAAATATTTGTGCGATCTGGAGATATTTGTTCAGGGTGTTCTGGGTATTTTCTATGTATAATAAATAATATCTATCTATGTAATGTATTGTATTAAGTATATTAGTTATCTAGTACCCATAACACAAGCTCTGCGTGGCTTGGGGCTAGATAATGTTGCGTGGAATTTCAGCATTATATATTTTTATCAGCAAACCTCAATTTAGTTCGCTCTCGCTCGGCCGTCTTCGCGATAGCACGTCGGATGTTAATATGTAGAAAAACGCCTAATTGCACAATAGTGAACTGTAAGAAAACGGCTAGCTGTGCGAATGGATATATATATGTATAAAGAAATAAAAAATAAAAAAATAAATAAAAAATAAACATTTATTCGTGTCAACAAACAATATTCCACACAAAATGACACTCACACCCACACACACACACACACTCACACACACAAACACAAAAACAAAGAAAGATCTTAGTACCAGCACAGATAAAATAATACTAGGTACCAGTCACGCATCACTGACACAAATTGGCGTCCATAACATAAACATTAACCTCACGCCTGTTTCGCGGAGGGGTAAGCAGAGACCTGACATGACTCTTTCGCTTCATAGTAGCATAATAGCTTAGTAGGTACAAAATAAACGGCACGCTTGGTTTCATACAAATTTACGTGTTTGCGGTGTCTATCTTGATATATGTTCTGTGGTCTGATTCATGTAGTCGGGGCAAGCTACTTTCCAAGCTTCTTGAGCTTATATAAAACCAGTAAGTAATTTCTAAATGTGGTGTACTTTTTGAAAGTATTTTACAAATAAGATCTTGACAGCCAAAAACTGAAGACAAAAAAGCCGGAATGGATACACTGGTAATTTTGCGGACGCCGGATGGGAAGTGAAACCTGGCGCCAAGCGCGGTCATCTAGAGGGGTAGGTATTAAAGATGAGGGGTCGCGTCTCGCATGATGATGATGATGATCCAACATGTGCGTAAGGGTAGGGGGCTAGGGATCAATAATAAATTAAACAACAAGTAATTAATTATGTAATAATTTAAAAAAAAACAACGCAATGAAACGGCTGAACCGATTTTGATCAAACATAGTTAAGAACACTCCTGACAAATTCAACTTTCAAACAAAAAAAATGGTTTATCCGTTCGGGAGCTACGATGCCACAGACAGACACACACACGGACACACACAGACACACACAGACACGTCAAACTTATAACACCCTGTCGTTTTTGCACCGGGGGTTAAAAATACTACATTTTAACTACAAATTTTTACTTCATTTTGTCTACATGACCCAATATTTATTAGTCAGTCTATCTAGGGTTTAGGTTGGAATTAATATGAATGGAAACTATACATACTAGAATGGTATTCTATTGGTACATACAATGTTATAACAAAATGCTTCATAAACTATGGAGTAAACAATTAAAATGAGGACCATAATAGCAGAATATCGTAGTTATCAAACAAAGAACTCAAATAGTGAGTATTTACAAACATCAAGTGGTTTTGAGCTTATCAACCATTTGAGTGCAAAATGCACAATCAGGCGAGTTAGGCTATAGATTTGAAGCCATTCAATGAATTGTGTTTAAATGCTAGTTCATTTTTACCCATAACACAAGCTCTGCATAGCTTGGGGCTAGATAATGTTGTGTGAACTGTCCAGCAATATTGATTTATTTATTTATTTCAAAGGGGCAACTAGTACCTACTTCATCATCAGCCCGTTGAAGTCTACTCCTTGATCGCTGGCTTATCGACAACACCTTTTATAGACGACTAGCTACTCGTCCCGGCTTCGCACGGGTAGTTTCAGGGTGAAAAACACCCCCCCCCCCCCCCCTGGTAGCCAATGTCACTAAGGGTGAATGTAGCTTTCCAATGGTGAAAGAATTTTCGAAATAGGCACAGTAGTTGTTAAGTTTATTCATTATTAAACATACACAAAAAAATACAAATCTTTTCTCTTTATAATATTAGTGAAGATGAAGAAGTGTAGATGACTTCATACAGTCATAAAAAATATTTCAATTAGTGTTTAGTATGTGTATTTGCTGTATGTATTTACGTACCTACTTACCTACAAATGTTTTTTCTACTAGGTATTGTATTGTTTTATATCATTTTGTATGTTTTTTATTATTTTTGTTGACATATAATGATTGTTTATGAATAAATGACTATAAATGACATAGGCATAGTTTTTTGCCATGCACGACAAACGGTCTTTAGTTCACTACCGGCAACCTGCCTTACTGCCTACTTACTGAATGAAAATCAATCTGATTTTCATAGTAGGTAAGTTTAAATATAAATGAACTAACATTTCAACGTGATATCTAACAATTAATTGAAGAATGTATTCAAATCAGAGTATCAATTAACAGAATGAAAATCGTCCATGGTCCTGATTCTCATTCGGTTTTCATTTGGATTTTCATAAAGTATGACTTTAGCAGAGAGTCATACTTTATAGTGTCTGTAGTGTGTGTTTGCGTGTGTGTTTGTATGTGTGTTTGTGTGTATGTGTGTTTTTGTGTGCGTGTGTGTGTGTGTGTGTTGTTGTTGTTTATTTATTCATCTCAAAAATTTAGTACAAATTGACACTTATTTAAATACCATAAAACCCTGCAAGGTTTGTCTTGGTACTTGATTCACTAATGGTGTGTGTGTGTGTGTGTGTGTGTGTGTGTGTGTGTGTGTGTGTGTGTGTGTGTGTGTGTGTGTGTGATTAAAATAGCTACAATATTATTATTATTATTTAAAATTCTAGACGAGCCGCTTTCGCTGATGTGCCTATTTGAGAGTGTTGAAATGTCTTAGTTTCACTCGCTGCACTGATTACACTTTTAATGTCTTTTAATATATAGACTAAGAACGTTCTGTAAATGCGCCAGCAATGGTTCATGTCATATATACTTACTCAGTAGGAATACAACAGTACTTGGAGTGACCAGTAAGGCTGCCAACACTCTGTGTTTGAGCGGTGCATCTCTGGGCTCCGGGTTAAATTTGTATATCTCCGGGATAGAGAGGACATGAGCGCAGGCAATGAACATGGCCATAAATGTTGCTTTGTCATATACCTACTTGCACAGTAGGAATACAACAGTATTTGGAGTGACCAGTAAGGCTGCCAACACTCTGTGTTTGAGCGGTGCATCTCTGGGCTCTGGGTTGAATTTGTATATCTCCGGGATAGAGAGGACATGAGCGCAGGCAATGAACATGGCCATAAATGTTGCTTTATCATACACCTACTTGCTCAGTAGGAATACTACAGTATTTGGAGTGACCAGTAAGGCTGCCAACACTCTGTGTTTGAGCGGTGTATCTCTGGGCTCCGGGTTGAATTTGTATATCTCCGGGATAGAGAGGACATGAGCTCAGGCAATGAACATGGCCATAAATGTTGCTTCATCTTGGTGCAATAAATATTTATGATCTTTTCCAATAATTTGTAACATTACATTTTGTATTTGTAATGAGCATTGTGTATAATTTTTAATGAAATCACAATGACATTTGCCCACTAAATATTTATGAACTTTTCCAATAATTTGTAACATGACATTTTGTATTTGTAATGAGCATAGTGTATAATTTTTAATGAAATCACAATGACATTTGCCCACCATCTAGCTAGATGGTAGAATATTATTATTATTACATAATTGTATTGTAACACTTCTTACAAATAAGTTACCTGTATTCGAGCAAATAAAATATTCTTATTCTTATTCTTAGGGTAATTTTAGCCACTGACATGAAAGAAGAAGTTGGGGTAGACGCCCAACCAAATAACCGATTCTGGGGTCGGTCAGTGCATGACTCACAGATTGAATCCAGAATCAGATTTTCAACATATTTATCAGTTCATTTACTACGGGTTCAGTAAGTCACAAAGTCACTAATTCAATGGAAATGACAAAAAATCTTATAAAAATAAATCGCAGTTCTTGCAGATATGGCAAAAAAAAACAAAAGCAAACAATTTTACAAATATAAAAACAAAAGTAACATGTGAGTCATGTTATTTATTATCTCGTAGTATATTGATAACAACATTGTATTGGAATCTACCACATGGCCATATCATGTATTATAATGTTAGATATAAATGAGTCACAGCATATCCAGTACAGGTAGATCAGCCATCATTATCAATTGGTTTGGTTTTTGAAAAAATATTTATTTTCTTTAAAAATATGTGCTCTAAACTTTGAAGTTGTTGGCGAGTTCTAGAGGATAACAAAAAATTTGAACAATGTTTTTTTATATTTTTTTTGAGGCAGTCTAGCTTTAAGCCCACCGGAGCAATGTTAACTGCTTACAGGCAACTGGAAACACCAGAGGCATTATGATGCTTATGCATGTAGCCCAGAACTATTTTTTTTTAAAGCAGCCTCTTTCTTGTGTTTTTTTTTTTCCCCATATTCAAATAGAGTTCAATTTGTAAAGTCGTATTGCTAATGCAAATTACTCTTGATTTGTTAATACTATAATTAATATTTATATATATTTATTTAAAATAGTACTAGATCTATAATTGCGTTTTTCAATATATTATCACTACATTTTGAGTGAGCTTATTTCAAAGTAATCCTTCTTTTTACCAGTTTTTGTATACATACAGAAGTGTAAGCAACGTAGGCCTGAGAGATGTGGACTCATTAGTAACAACGCGATTACAATGTGAGTAATTTATTAAAGAAAGCTAAGGAAAAAATATGCTAATGGCTTCAACACCCACACAGATATCTGCAGCGCGGTTTGTAACCGTGCCTACTATCTTAGTTGAGACGTAATAAAACAATCGGCAAAATAATTAGGCAGCTGTACTCACCATGCAGGAAGAACATTCTTTTCCTGGACGTCAAAATTGTTTCAATGCACCAAATGTAGAGCGGACAAAAATAGTACAACCAAAATACCACAGGTTCCACATGTAAGTCACATACGATATCTATAAATTAATTTTCACGATTGCGGGAAGTCCGTCCACGATATAAAATATTGCAACAAAATCACGAAACCATTCAAGAAACAGGACTAAAATTGTAAAAATATTATAAACATTATTTTCTTTCACTGTTTTGACTTTTACTTCCAGGTTCGACTGACTGACAATGACATACGTGACAGACATCTTCGTTTATTTTTTTTAAATCTTCTTCTTATCATATTTAATTTTAGACTTGTCTGTATGATTCAATCTGCCATTTTAAAAAGAAATGTAATTTTTATTTAGGTATTTTATTAATATTTTTTCAAGTTATTTAGTTTAATTTTTGTGGCATTTTAACCGTGTAACTTGGATAAATAGCACATGTGTGATGTAGTACAATTCTAAATGGTGGTTTTTTTCCTAGAAAAACTCGGTTTTTCTGCCACTAAACTGGGTAGCTGACTTATCGGAAACTGTCAACGACTTTTTGCTGCACGTTCATTCGTAGTTTTTTTTTATTATTTCCTCTTTGCCACACGTCTTGTGCAGAGTTGCCCATGAACTTGTATACAAAATTTTCTGAGCGCTGGCCATGGACTTGTATGCGGATATCTCATTTCGAATTGATTTGCTTGAAAAATAACAGCTACAATTTAGAAAATAATTGTAGATTATTATTATTATTATTTAGCCTTTATTTCCGTAACTTTTCTTACATTCACTATAAAAAAAACATTCTCTATTAAACTTTATTAAAGTCAGGCCCCATTTCGGGTACAGGCCTCCTCCAACTGTCTCCATTTTCCTCTGTCTTCTGCTTTCTCCATCCAGTTTCCACCAGCTCTTTCTCGTATTTCGTCAGTCCAGCGTTCTCTGGGTCTTCCTCTAGCTCTTTTACCCCCTGGACCCATCCACTGAGTAACTCGCTTAGTCCATCTATCGTCCGGAATTCGGGCTAGATGCCCCGCCCATTTCCACTTCAGGCGCTGTGAATGTTGTAGAGCATCTATTATTTTAGTTTTTCCTCTTATATCTTTGCTTTTCTGTCTGTCTTTAAGCTTAATACCCAAGATGCTCCTCTCCATAGCACGCTGGCATGATTGTATTTTTGTTTTTGTGTTGTTGTTGAAGATCCAGGTTTGGGCTCCATATGACAGGCAGGGCAAGAGGCATGAATCCATCACTTTTTTCTTTAATTTCAATGGCAGCTTAGATTTTAATATCTCTTTAAAACTCCAGTACTTTTTCCAGGTCATATTTATTCGCCTTTCCAGTTCATCTCTATGTCTAGTGTTTTTGAATGAAATTTGCTTTCCGAGGTAAATATAACTCTCTACATACTCGATAGGTACTCCGTTTACTATTATGGGATATCTTATGCTATTTGTTGATACTTTTGTCTTAGAGGTATTTAGTTTTAAACCAATATTCTCGCTGGCTGTGCATAGTTCTTTCATCATGTCTTCTAACTGTTTTGATGTTCTTGAAAAAAGGATGATATCGTCTGCAAATCTGAGATTGCTAAGATATTTTTGATCTATTTTTATACCTTTTTTCTCCCAGGGTAGGTCCCTTATAATATTTTGCAGTACTGATATGAAAATTTTTGGTGATATTGGGTCTCCTTGTTTCACACCTCTACGAATATTGATTTTTGGGCCAAGTCTGTCCAGTTTCACACGGCTCATACTTTTGCTATATATATCTTTAAGTATGTTAATGTATACATTTAAAATTCCCTGATGTTCCAGTGCTTGCCACATACTCTCGTGTGATATTGAGTCAAATGCCTTTGCGTAGTCGATATAGGCGAGGTATAGAGGTTCTTGAAACTCTTGGTATTTTTCTACTATTTGGTCTAAGGTGTGTATGTGATCAATAGTACTGAAACCTTGTCGGAAACCCGCCTGTTCCACTGGTTGACTCTTCTCTATATTTGACTCTATTCTTTTTTCTAAACATGAAGCAAACAACTTGTATATCGTTGGCAGTAAACTAATAGGGCGGTAATTATTAATATCTGTAGAGTCTCCTTTTTTATATAAGAGAGTTATTCTTGATTCTGCCCAGTTTTCAGGGATTTCTTGTTTTTCTAGTATTTTGTTGAACAAAATAGTAAGAGGGCAGATCAATAGAGTTTTTCCAATTATGAGAGCTTCATTCGGGATATTATCAGGTCCTGGACTCTTTTATTTTTTCAGTTTTTCCAGTTTTTTCAAGATTTCCTTGCCAACAAAAGGTTCAGCTGCTGTTGAATCTGTTTCACAAGTTAGAATATTTTTTTCATATTTTTGTTGCTGCATGGTAGAGGACTTGTCCTCGTAGAGATTCTTGTAAAATTCAGTAGCAACATCTACTATGTCCTTTCGTGTTTGTAATTTGCTTGACACTTTTCCTGATTTCAATTTTGGTATCCATGATTTCTCCGTATTTAACTGTTTATAGGCTCTTTTTTGACTTCCGAAATTAAGTAGGTTTTTTTCAATTATGTTTATTCTGTAGGATTCATAGTCTCGTTTCAGTAATTTGTTTGTGGTTTTGTAGAGAGTTGACAACTCTTTTTTATCGTCATTATTTTTTGCTGGTCTGTGTTGTAGTTCTGTTCGTGCCTTTATTAACTGCTTAGTTTCATCTGATATTATATCTTTTTTAGCTTCCCTGGACGTAAGAATGTTCAAACTTTGCTGTATGGTTGACTCTATCTTGCTGTAGTAGGATTCTATGTTGTCGTTTACTTCCCACCGTATATTTTCTGCTTTTTCTCTCAATGCATCAAAATATAATTTTTGGTTTTGTTCGGTGGATAGTAAGGTTTGGGTTTTTCGGAAAGTTGCTCTACATTTCTTTTGTATGCCCAATTTTATTTTCCCTCTTACTAGCCTGTGATCACTTGGAAATGTTTTATTATTAAGGACTTCTATGTTGGTGAAAAGTTTTGGATAATTACTCAAAATGAAATCAATTTGATTCCGATTCTTCTTATCGGGCGTAATCCATGTCCAAAGGTTTTTTGTGTTTTTCTTAAACATTGTGTTGATTATTGTGAGTTTGTTTTCTAATGCGAACTGCAGTAATCTGTCACCTCTATGGTTTCTTTTTCCGTAACAGTATGGGCCCATTGATATGTTTTCTTCGGGTTTTCTTTGTCCAATTTTTGCATTTAGGTCGCCCATCACTATTAACCTTTCGTTTGCTAGTTTTTGTGCTCTTTCTATTTGGTCATAGAAAGTATTGATTTCTTCTTCTGGTGCATCTAGAGTAGGCGCGTATACTTGTATTAGTGATAATTTCACTGTTCCAAATTGGAGATTTAATAAACAAACTCTTTCGGATATTCCTACGTATGTTTCTATATTCTTTTTGTATTCTTTTTTAATCAAAAATCCAACTCCGTGGTTTCCTTTGGTTGCTCCCGTGTGGCAAAATATGTGATCTTCATCTTCTGAAATTTGACTTCCATTTCTTCTGACTTCTGACAGTCCTATGATGTCGTATTTGACTTTTGTTAAAGCGTATTTCAGTAATATCATTCGTTGTGGTGACAGTAGCGATTTAACATTGTATGTACATACGTAGAGTTGCTGACATATTGGAGGGTTGTAGTCTTTATCTCCCGCGGTGACAAGCCGTATTGGGAGATCGAGAGGGGCTGGCATTTGTAATTGCTATTCTGTGTCTTGACGAGAGCCGTGTGCTTGAGAACTACTATTCTCAGGGTATATGAAAGATGGTTTTTTTACAACAAAGTTTTTCATGCTATTGGTCTTGTTTATTTTCATTGGTTGTTTTTTGTTTTGTTGGTACTTATTGGTAGAGTTTTCTGTTATTTCAGGTGATTCTGATAGATTTCTCTTCTGGTTGTTGGTTTGTTTTTGTTCCACCCTTGGGCTTCTGTTGTTTAGTACTATGAGTTTGTCATATTTAATGATAGCCATTCTTCCTTGTTCTCTTTCTTTCTCCAGTTGAACTTGGAGTTCTTTGCGTTTATTTAGTACTTCCAGGGGAAAGTCTTCGTTTATGTAATAAGGAGTATTTTCAAAGTTTTTCTTATTTTTCTGGATTTGAATTTTCAATCCCATTGTGAGTAATGTTATAACGATGGGTCTCACTTTCTCACCCTTTTTCCCTAATCTCCTTACGGATTCAATGCTGTTATACTCACATCTGATGTTTATTATATTTTTTATAATATCTAGTACCATTTTTTCTAGGTCGTGATAGTTTTTTTCACGTTCTTCTACTCCAAATATCAATAAATTCTTCCGTCTCATAAATCTCTCGAAATGATCTATAGCTTTTTTTTGTATTTCCAGTTTTTCCTCAAGAAAGTCATTCTTTGATTCTAGGTATTTAAATTTCTCGTTGATATTATTGTTGATGGTATTTTTTATATCTTCTTTCATTTCTCGCATATCCTCCTTTTGCTGCCGCATTTCTTCTTGCATATTTCTTAGCAAATTTTTAATTTCATCCATTTCGTTGAGCAGCGCCCTCTGTTGGTTTGTTACAAAAGGTAGTCGTTGATTGTATGCAGTTGCTCCTCCAAGAAACTTCGAGTGAGCGGCTGTTCGATTAGAGCACTATGGCTACCCACTTAGTTTTATAGAGAACCGCTAGGTGACGTAAGTAGTATGATGGATTACAAAAAGTGTCGAATAATAAATAATGAATGATTTGCACTTTGAGGTTATATTATCAATTTTTAGCCTTGGTTGTTGATCCTCGTTTTTCTTTTATGAACGGAGTTTACACAGTCAAATTGCACACTTTACACTTGTATTTTATAGTTTCAATGTCTTTATCACTTTCAAAAAGTTCACTAATTCACAGTTGTCCTGACAGTATTTGTTTCAAAAAATATCGTGCTTTCGCTATGTATTCACTGAGTTCTATACAATGATCTTGTAAAACACGGATTTATCTTTACTATCGCGCACTTTTGGACTGTTACTTTGTCGTTTTTATATTTATGTTTACACTTTATATACGGACTCGATGTGAACAGTGGCTCTGTGGCGCCCTCTAATTGTAGATACCTACATGGAATTAAACCTTTTTTGTTCCATTTTCAAAATTATAAAGAAGAAAGAAAACAACGCAATAAACAAAGGGTAGAGCGAAAGTTTATGGATTTTAACAAGGACTTAGTATACAAAAGGACTGAGGAAGATATGAACTAGAGAGTTAGTGTGTCTAGGTACTTCTAACCACTCAGGCGATCTGGGCGCAAATCGCGTCCGACGGACTGCTCTGAATTACGATTCGGGTGCCTATTGCAGCCCGCAGCTGTTCTAGCGACTAGTGACGTTAAAATGACTATTAATAACATTTTGTCTATTTTACTCGAATAAAATTGACTAAATTTGTTGAAAGTTGAACAGCACTATTGAATGAATGGAAAATAAAAGTGCACATAGAAGAAAAAAAAATTAAAATTGACCGTTGAAATTCTAGATGTGGGAAGTGGTGTGCTTCGAAGTTTATCGATGAATATAAAATGAAGTGAGTATTTTTTATTTTAATTTGCTAGTTATTTAATAAGAAAAACTTCGTTTTGGTTTAGTGTAATACTTTGTTTGAATGAATTCATATCGAATATGCTAAAAAATATTTTTATAAAAGACAGAAAAGAATTGATGTATTGTAAAATGGTCGGTAAGTGTATTTTTGTTGGATAAAATAGTGTTTCCTAGCAAAAACTATGTGTCAACAAATTTTTGGTATTAAGAAAAATTAACTTTATCATTCAATAATTGCGTTTTCATACAGAATAAAACGTTATTTCGATTTTTTGGTAAGTTAATATCTATATCGCGCTAGGCACACATCGGAGCCCCGACGCAGCCATAAATATAAAGGTGTGTATACTGGTAATCCAGATGTCAAGGAAGTATACTGATATTCAAAGCCCGTGTAAGTAATAGATACTAACTGTGGTGTTTATTTATTTATTTATTTAATTCTTTATTGCACAAAAAACACAAGGAAATTGTACAAACGGAGGACTTAATGCTAAGCAGCATTTTCTGCCAGTCATCCAGGTGTTGTTGATATGGTTTCGTTGAACCAGTTGATTTGGGCATGGCATGGGTTGTTTGCATAACAAAATGTTAGCATTCCTAATTTAATCTCTATTACCGAGGGGTTAAGGCTTATTTTCCAGCACATACAGCTCGTTTATTTTTTTAATAAGTTTGAGTTGCGATTAGTTTTGTATGAATGTTTTTTACCTTTGAATGTTTTTTAGGATTCCGTACCAACGGACTCATAAAATTTTGGTTTTGTTTCTTTGGGCAACAAACGCGGTATCCGTTGAAGGAGGTTTCTACTGAAGTTTAGTCATGTTTTAGGATTCCGTACCTCAAAAGGTATACTGATTAACCTGTATTCATACCACGCCTCCCCCTTAATATCTGAGATATATAGTGTACACCCATTCACCGGTGGGGGAAGCGTCTACAGAATATCAAAGATGTAAAAAAAAATGTCGCATGAAAATATTCGAGTGCGTCAGATATTGATAGTGTATAATATGTCCCACGTGTCTCTGATATCGCGATTGGGTAAACTCTTACGGGGCGTATCCTACATATGATACTACGTGATCCTACGTTTTTTCAACAAATGTAAGAAAATGAAGACAAACTCATACAATGAAAACTTCATTTCATGCGAAGAGTCTAATTTCAATTTTACAGAATTAAACAGCAAAAAAAAAAAAATGAATAGGTGGTAAAAATTATGGACGTTAATCGTATATAAACACATTTTCCCGCGTTTAGAGTCCAGCCGTTATTTGTACATGAGCCTTAATTAAAAGATAGCAAAATCAGGCAAAACAGCCTAAATATTTAATTATAAATTATAATGATTCTGTTACAGCCCAAATTCGTCTCAAATTATTATAATTATTATTAATCATTTATTTCAGGTTATTTACACCCATAAAATTAAATCTATATAAACCCATTAAAACACAAAGACTTAAAACTAATACAATAAAATATAAATCAAAGATATTATTATAAAGTTATATAAAATTAATGTCACAAAATATCACAAATTCAAATAAAATTACACAAAATGGACAACACGAAATTAAAATATGAATTGAATTGCAAATGCCAGCGTCGTGTGTGGGTGGATGTTTCTTCGAAGCCCGTACCGTGGAGAGTACGAACTTCCAGTAGGTGGGTTTATTTCATAATTATTTTGTAAGGGGGACTTATTTGAACGCTAGCGATACGGAGTGGACGAAGGAGCCTCAAACCGTTCGCCGAGGCATTCTATGTGGGAAGCTTATATCCAGCGGAAGACTTCTGTGGGCTGATGCTGATGATGAAAACCGGATATAATTGTTATGTTTTGTTTTGTTATGTTGGGTGATAATTGCTTATGAGATATAAACAATATTATGCTTGTACAGTGGTGGCAGCATGGCGAGCGTCCTGGAAGTAGAGTCAGTGTCGCCATACTACTGGAAGAAGGGTATTGAATATTCCATTGATATTCAAAATGATGAATAAAATATTGAAGCCGTCGTACCTGAAAGCCTCAAAGTCATCGTACGTGAAAGCCCGGGGGTATCACCTATAAAAATAAGTAAGTATTCTAAAAAGTATGCTGAGTCTTGGCTAAGCAAACACTGGTATTCTTTAATACGTTTTTCTTCACTTTCAGATAAATATTACCTGTCCAGTTACAATAAGACAGTACAATATAACAGTTATAATAAGGCGAAAGAAACAGAAGGACAGTGGAGGACCGAAGCAAAAAAAAACATATAATTTCCAGTTAGTATTGTATAATACTTATTGGCACAGTAAACTTCTGTTCAAACTAGAAAAATAAACACCTAAAATATGTTTTCTTAAGAACTCATAGCACCCGCTGTGACACCCGCAGCATCACTCACTGTAGAAGGGTTGATAGATCCTTCGAAATCAACACCAAGTTAGTTTTTATTATTTTATCCACATAGTAAACTACAGCGTCTAGAACTAATTAACCATGGTTGTGTCATTACAGCGCTTATCTACTGCTGCTACTCATTATGAATGTTATGATACAGGTTTTTTACGCAATACTACAATTAAATTAATTTATTAAAAAATATTTTTGATAAAATACTTGTATTATTTTATATTTCATATACCACCACTACTACATGTCAATTTACCAGGCCTACGTCACCCATCGTTTTTGTGGTTCCTGGTACCACAACAGACACAGTCACAGGTTGGTGCCCTCACTTATTTCTATTAAAACCTTAACCAATGTACGTTAAGGGAAAAATATTGCTGGACACCAAAGTTAAAAATGATAATACCAACTCGTATACACTTGACACATTCCCGATATAGACCTTTTATTTTTCATTCATTATAGATTCTGAAGAAGAAGATAAAGAAGAAGATGGAGAAGGAATGATGGTTTCTGATGACTCCAAAGCTGAAGAACTGGATATGGCGTCTCAGGCCTCTGCAGTTTTGCCTGATAATTTGGGAGGAGCCCAATCTCGAAATATCCATTTGGCTGCATTAAGTTCGCCTTTGTACTTCTTTGTTTTATGTGCAATAAAGAATTTTCTATCTATCTATCTATCTGATGTTCGGGACGACAGGTCCCTGCATTTTAGGTTTTTATGTATAATATTTTTTCAGTTTTTGTATTATTTTATTTGTACGGTGTTGGAACAAATTCAGTCCCAAGTATGATTATCATCTGGATAACCTGAGATTTTATAGTAGGTTTTCGTTACGTTACGTTAAGTTTACGTTTAATTAGGTTTTTAAATTTGTTAATCGACAATTTTTTTGGCTTGGGTCTTTGTTATAGAAGCTCACAGATTGCCCTGTAAATGATTTACTAATTTTATGGAGCCTAATAGTGGGAATAGCGAGTTTATCTTTGTGTCTATTATTCACATTATGACTGTCGCATTTTTATTAAATAAGTTTATATTTTTGCGAACATACATCAGGTTTTCATAAATATACTGACATGGAAATTTCATGATGTTTATTTCTTTAAACTTCATTCGAAATGATTATCTGGGGTCCATAATATAAATTGCACGAACAGCCCTCACCTGCAGCACAAATATGGTGTTTACATCTGCAGCACATCTCAACAACAATATGCTGTGAAAGTAGCAGAAGTAAATCAGTCTAGCTGTATCAACGTTTGTAAGGAAACGGATCTTTTTAACTGCATCTGCCGCAGAACTAAGTCTTTTTGTGAATTTATCTGTGTATGGGCCCCTTTGAAGCTTATTATTATTATCTAAGGTCATGCCTAATTCAGTAGATTTGAATACTAGCTTTCACCTGTGTAACATAAGGTAGTATAAATCTAATGCACTTTGTTATCTTTTCGTTAAGCAATAAGTGGTTTACATTGAACCATTTCGTAACTTTAGAGATTGCATTGTTTACATAGTCAAAAACAGCCTGTCGTCGCTTCAATTTGAATAAAAGTGACGTGTCATCTGCAAACAATATAATCTCGTGATCATCCCTTACAAGATGGGGTAGATCATTAGTGTAAATTAAAAATAGGAATGGTCCAAGGATAGATCCTTGTGTTACACCGACTGAACCACTGACCCCGGAGAACACTTCCTTAACTCTTTGTATTCTGCCACTTAAGTAAGAAGCGAGCATATCTAGAGCAACACCCGTAATACCATAGTGATGTAGTTTCCTGATTAATGATTCATGATGAGGTACGTACACAGTCAAACGCCTTAGATAAATCACTAAACACCTAAGCATCGAAAATATGTGATATCTTGTAATATGTAGTAACTTAACACCTGCATCAGTAGTAGAGCGATCCCTTGTAAATCAGAATTGTTTGTCATTAAGCAAGTTAAAAGCAAACATTAAAATTTCTTTCAAATGAAACCAATAAAAAATTGAGATTTATGACCCACTCAAAAAGGGTCTTAGGTTTAGATTAAATAACATACCGAGAACACGTTTCGAGTGCTTTGCATAAATTTGTGTTTTGAAATTGGGTACGGGCACTCGTCGCTTATAATGTGAAATTATCTGAAGTTAATCAGTCTAGCTGTATCCAATTCTGTAAAATAAAGTTATATTTATTTGATTAAACTTAATGTGATAATTTATTTTATTTTTATTTTGGTTGTTTACACGCACAAAACACATTACAACCTAATATAAAAATAAGAACTTAAAGATTACAGTTTTGATTGAAGTCTTTGATGGTTTTTATCAATTCCGATAGGACCAAGTACCAGGTAGGAATAGGTAGGTACACAATTTTTGTGGTCTGGTCTGTTGTAATTATTCGTCCATATCTTTGTTAGCACAAGCGACCTCCGGCCTTTTGAACCCAGAAATATAAAATATCACAAAAAAAATAAAATTGAGTCAGCGACTTCAATTGCGAGGTGAGTACATTCATGTCTTTTGAACCGAAAAGATACAGCCCGGCAAGGCAGAACCCAGGTATCATAGAACAATTGAGAAAACTATTCTTTATTTTATCTGATTCGAACAGACTCTGGTAGTGCAACTGTCACCTCAGAGTTCAACTTCAGGGCACACAGAGGAGGATTACTTTTATTTATCTCCTCCTCTGCTATTAATATGTGCATTTTGCACCTTTAAGCTCTGTCTGAACTGCTGCCAGTATTCCAGTATTGCAACATTGAATCAACCCTGAATTTAATTAATAAAATAGATAAATAATGCTGGACAGTTCACACAACATTATCTAGCCCCAAGCTAAGCAGAGCTTGTGTTATGGGTACTAGATAACAAATATACTTAATACAATACATTACATAGATAGATATTTTTACTATACATAGAAAATACCCAGAACACCCTGAACATATATCTGCAAATCGCACAAATATTTGTTCTGAGGTGGCAATCGAACCCGCAACCTCCTGCGACGCAGGCGAACTTGCACCCGACGCTGGACACAGAGTTTGTCATGGCAATTATGAGATGCATGATGCATTTTAGGACTTCATTATGCTGAAACCAAGAAGTTCGCTAATAAACCTGTCTGATCATGTTCGCCCCAGCATGATGGCCCTAGATCAGGGGTTCCCAAAGTGGGCGATAAGGCCTCTTGTGGGCGCTGCAGGCCTAAAGGGGGGTGGTAAAAGACCCAGAAAAAAACCCGGGGCGTCAAATCAGACACACTTTTGCATTTTAATAGTTATTAGTATACTTAAATAGGTAATTTTCGTAGACAATCATCCGCAGCAATCATGTTTTAACAAGTTTTTGATAAATAACCCGATTTGTGCATGTTCAATCTCCGCTAATATAGCTCACAATAATTAATTTTATAGTGGTTTTTAAGTAGGTGAAAAAATGGGGGTGCTAAAAAATAATTATGGGGGCGCTAAAAATAATTTATTCTCAAAGTGGGTACTTAGTAGACAAAAACCTCTGCCCTAGATCATTGTTGTTGTTGTGTAAAAGTAGACACAAGTTAAATTTATGATTTAGGAAATGCCTTAAATAAGTAGGTAAGTTTAAATTATTTTATACCTTCTCTTGCATGCAAATCAATACAATGTCTGTTCGCTTAGATCTTTTAAACTACTAAACGGATATAATGCAGTTTCAGTAATAAATAGAGTGATTAAAGAGCAAGGTTTATATGTATACTAGAGACTCGCCCCGACTTTGTACGGGCAGTAACGTCACATTTTTTTCCGTACAAATTCGGGGGGCGGGTTGCTAGTTTCAAAACACAAAAGAATGTCAAAATTAAAAAGAAAATTGGCTGTACTTATATTTTATCTTTCACCAGTAGTAAGCCTTGGGCGGAATCAAGTTGTTAGCACATACGTAACCTTCTTAAAAATCCAGTACCGCGGGTGGAATCTGGTTGAAAAATAATCACTTATGCAACATCCTTATAAATCCAGTAACACGCGAGCGAGTAGTTGTTAGACTAGCACATTATGATATCTAGGTACTTATAAATTTGTATTTTTGCCATCTAGGATAAAACAAAAAAAAACATTCCATGATACAGAACCCTCTATGCGAAGGTCAGATTTGCACGGGGCTCTATTCAAAACGTACCTACCTACCTAGTACTTGCATACATTTTTCCTTCTACCAACTAGGAAAAATAGTTAATGTATTATTTTTCGAAGGTACGGAACCATTTGTGTGAGAACCCACAACTCGTCCCGACGGTCGGCCACAGTCGGGCGCGAATCTGTGCCTACCTCGCCATGGAGTGTTCCGTTCGTTTCATTCATTCCGTGTCATCACCACCCACCGTGAAACAGACCTTAGCCTAATGCAGACAAAGCGAGTTGGGCGCGGATTAGCGCACCGGGCGATCGCGTTTTGACTACTTTGCAAGTCAAATTAAATATAGTTTCTTTCATTTTTGCTAGTAGTGTACTAATTCAACATGTTTGAAAATTTATGCAGTTTCCTATGTGATAATAATCTTTCTGCGATAGTGTTTAAAAAGCTACAAAACATCAAAACTGTGAATGGTGTATTTTGCGCTGTTTGCAATGGAGGTTACAGTATTCAACGATTTATAGCCAGGTATTTACTGAATATTATTTATTAAAAAAAAATGCAGCTCATAAAGGTAAAGTGTGTTCACGTTTTTCATAAACAGTTCCATAAAATAGTACATAGTTTTTACGCAATATTTTTGTTTGTTTAAGTTTCATGCGGCGATGTCCAAACAAAAAAACGTAACCTGATAGCGGAAGTTTATGATATTATTTCTTTGTTTTATTGTATGAGAAGGCAAGTTTGTTAATTATTCGTTGATTACATAGAATATTTACGGTCTGAAATCATACAGAAGAAACATACTTTTCAGTTCTATTCTGAAACAATAAATAAATTATACCCAAGTGAACAAAAAAATTACAAATCAAGTTTCTTTACGTGATTTACTTACATTTACTATATGTTATTCGTACAACAATTTATGTTTTTTTAAATCCTTATATGTATTCATTTAGTGACCAGTTTTAAAATTTTATTACACCTGCTTAATTTCAAATAAAAACTATAAACCCGCATAACCATAACGCGCTATTTGCGGTTGGTAATTTATGCACACGCGCATCGCTTTAGGGGAAGGACCGCGGCCAGCGGCAGCGCCTGAGTGGCTAATACGGTGACCATAAAATAAACTCATGTCCAGGAGACTTATGAACGTGGAGTGGAACAAACATTACCATTTAAATCAAATTATCTAGCACAGTTATTTATGCAGCCAGTTTAATACTGGAGGCTTGTTATGTGATCAGTATCACGAACCAACAACACATTTTGTTAATTTTATAAAATAAAATATAATAAAATACTCGGGACTGGGCTTGCGTTTGTTGGAAACACGTTTTTTTTCTTCTTCTAATAACACAAAAAGTGTTACGAACCTTGTTACTGATTACTAGACATCGGATTATATGCATTTGCATGTTTGCATATGCAAATGCATATAATGCTATTTTTATAGCGTTATTGCATATTTTGGTACTTTTTCATTGATAGTGCTTATTTCAGTAGTTATGCGAGTAAGTTGGCAGAGTAAGGCATGTTGTAGGTATTACGCCGTCAACACATCCGACTCGCGCACACTCGGCAAATTAAGTGCAGTTATGCATAAAAATCCCGGTCTTGAAGGAATAACAACGGCACCGGACAAACTCTGCCTGATGAGGTCTCTGCAGAAATGGCGCCAAATTTTAAGTTCTGTCCTGTAACGTCAGTTGACGTCGAAAGGTCATTTTCAGCCTATCAATAAATATTAAGTGACAAAACGTCACAAGTTTGCTGCAGGAAACCTAGAAAAATATGTTATTGTTTACTGTCACAAGAATTATAATACTTAAATAAATAAGTTATTTATTATTAAATAACTTATTATATGAGTATTATATAATAATATTATTGCAAGCAAGTTATTATTGTGATAGATAATATAATAAACGTAAGTTCTTATTATAATTGTATTGTTGATAGTGCATATTTTATGCATATTTCGCCCTTTTTTAGTGCATATTTGCATGCATATTTTGGCATATTGATAGTGCATATAATCCGATGTCTACTGATTACTTACCGAATGTTCAGTGTCGGCAAACGGCGTGACGCAGCCATGCCGTGATGTTTCTCGTCAGCCGGGCGTCCCGCGACGGCCAACTTTTAGATTTGTAGTATCGATGACCTCTTAGTATTTAGTATTTACCCATAAAATGGTCATGGTCACCCTTGCTATCATTTCAAGTGTTAGAAAGGGACAAACTAACTCTATTCTACCTGTCTCTCTTGGCTCGTTTTTCCTCTATCTATGACGGTAATCTAAATTGAGTCTTAACTTAATGGAATAAGGTCTTGTTTCGGTATTATAATTTTTTAGAGCGCTCAGTCCTTTTGTGTACTAAGTCCATGCAGTTGCCCCTTTCAAGTACCTAGGTATAACTATTATTGTATTTTCAATATAATTTGCAACGTTACAATCTTTCCAAGTCGTCAAAGTTAGTCACAGTCAAGTCATGTTTTAGTAAAATGGTGGCCGTTTTACAAAAAACTTTGGTAGAAAATTTCCACCAATTTGAAAAGTCACGCAATGCACTTCCATTTTATTTCACTACACTAGTGCTCTAAATAGATGAGCTACATTGGTTAAAATGCCACCAAAATTACACAAAATAACTCTAACTAGGAAACGAAATAAAATAAAAGTTGACGACGTCTCTTTTCGAAAATGGCGGGAAGAGTATTAGAAAAGTTATGTTTGGAGTACCTACTGTGGAGTTTATTATAAATAAATAAATAAATAATAAATAATGCTGGACAGTTCACACAACATTATCTAGCCCCAAGCTAAGCAGAGCTTGTGTTATGGGTACCTACTAGATAACTGATATTACTTAATACAGTACCTATATATATTAACACCTACCAGTACCTACAGTACCTATTTATAGCGTGCATAGCAGTTCCTGCGGCAGCTGGTTTTTTTTAACTGGTTTTTTTCTTGACTTAAGTGTGTGTATTTTAATTTGTCTCTAATTTAAGTTTATGTGTGAATATTTATAGCGTGCATAGCAGTCACTGCGGTAGCTGGATTTTTTTACTGTTTTTTCTTGACTATGTCTCTTATATTTTGTACGATACCGTCAAATGACCTTTGAAACGACACCATACTTAATTAGTTCTCCCGTGATCATGGCGCATGCAACTGTGCCGAAATATCGGGAACATTAAAAACTCAAAAATCATGGTAAATATCCCGTTTCTAGTGAAAAGTACCATACTTAAGTTTTTCAATTTAGATTTTTACAAACGTAAAATGTATGCGACACCTTCAAATGACCTTTGAAACAACACCATACTCAAGTTTTTCAATTAAGGGTTCGCATTTTAATCTTGAGGTCTTGAAAATGTTTTGATCTCAACAACGATACCTTCAAACGACCTTAGACATTACACTATTCTTATTTTTTTAAATTAAGGGGTCCCATTTTAACCTTGAGGTCCAGGAATATTTTAATCTCAACAACGACACCGTGACACGACCTTTGAAACGACACCATACTCAAGGTTTTCAATTTAGGGGTCCCATTTTAACCTTGAGGTCCGTAAAATATATCTCAACAACGACTCCGTCAAACGACATTTGAAACGACACCATACTTATGTTTTTCAATTTAGGGGTCACATTATAACGTTGAGGTTCTGAAAATATTTTAATCTCAACAACAACACGTGACACGACCTTTGAAACGACACCATAGTCAAGTTTTTTCAATTTGGGTGTCCCATTTTAATCTTAAGGTCCTGATAATGTTTTAATCTCAACAACGACACCGTGACACGCCCTTTGAAACGACACCATACTCAAGTTTTTCAATTTAGGGGTCCCATTTTAACCTTGAGATCCTGAAAATATGTAATCTCAACAACGACACCGTCAAACGACCTTCTAAACGACACCATACTCAAATTTTTCAATTTAGGGGTCCTATTTTAACCTTTAGGTCCTGAAAATATTTTGATCTTAATGACTTCACCGTGAAACAAACTTTGAAATTGCCAAAATACGCTGAAATCTCGCTAAAACCTAAAGTGTATTTATTTACAAAGAAAATGTTCCCATGCTTTATTTCAGCAAAATGTCAGGTACTGCTGAAACTTATGTTGGCTATTTTTATTAAAGGAATTACTTTGTGAATTTTCTTGTTTCTACTACCAACGGTTTCCGAAATACGAAGCATTTTAGTTTTATATTAAAAGCCATTTTGGACCCCCTACAGGGTGAATTTTAAAAAATCCTTTCTTAGTACACCCCTACACCCAAAAAGGAATATACATCCTTCAAATTTCATGTGTCTAGGTCCAGCGGTTTAGACTGTGCGTTGCAAAACGCAAAGTGTATACGTTAAAAGCCCTTTTTGAACCCCTAAGAGGGTGAATTTTCCAAATTCCTTTTTAAGTACACCTTTACACCCTAAAAGGAATACACTGTCCAAATTTCAAGTCTCTACGATCAGCGGTTTAGGCTGTGCGTTGTAAAAACTAAAGTTTTTTTATTTTTTTACATAGAAAACGATCCCCTTCCATTTTTCAGGAAAATTTCAGGAATCGCTGAAACACGTGTTTATTTATTTTATTTGAGGAATCTCCATGTAAAATTTCAAGGTTCTACTGCTAACGGTTTCTGAAATACAGAGCTTTTTTGTTGTATATTAAAAGCCCATTTTGGACCCCTTAGAGCGGGAGTATCGCAAATTCCTTTCTTAGTGCACCCCTAGACCACATAAGAAATGTACCCTCCAAATTTCAGGTCTCTAGGACTTACGGTTTAGGCTGTGCGTTGATTGTCAGTCAGTCAGTCAGTCAGTGAGTCAGTCAGTCACGCAACGATTTTATATATTTTGATAGTTATCACCTGCGTCATCTCCTTTTTTTTACCTACAGTTATGATGTATCTTTAGAGACTACCAAATTTCATCAAAATTGGTCCTGTCGATCCAGTGTTTTTCTGGAAAAAAGGAACATATAGCTCAATCTAGGCCATAGTCTATCCGTGTACCTAGGTACTGAATTTTATCGAAATCGGTTCGGTCGTTTCAGCGTGATATGACTTGACGGAGACTCTTGGCGGGTAAACATTTGGAATCGTTTGGCAGGAGTTTGAAGAAGGGGAGGGGTATCCCTTCGCCCCTTGTACTATTCCCTTCTAAAGGTAATGCATAGTTTTCGAGACAAAAAAATAAAGAAAATTTTAAGGTTAAGTAGGTATGAAAGGTAGGTATTTTAAAATTGAAAGTGTCGGATGTTACGGGAGTCGTCGTCGCCCACTTGCAGGGAGGGTGCAGGAAATTCCACTATCGCCTGCTTATCCAGGAAACTCATAGTTTTAAAGAAATAAAATAAATAAAATTTTGCAAATGTCGGAGTCCAGTATCTACCTACTCTCGCGAGTTCGCCCCTGAGTATCGCTTCACCCACTCGACCTTTGCTACGCTCGGCTTACTCCACTCAAGATCTCCCACGCGAGCTACTGGCTCCGCGTTTTTGTATAGGTACCTACACTCTAGGGGCGTTACGCACAATACCACGTGGAGTCGGGGTGCTCCGTCTCGGGTCTGCCACTCTTTTCGGACTTCACCTACTTCTGTCGGGGTGCTCTATGTCGAGTCCGCCAGTCAGTCAACAATAAAAAACTTAGGTACCTACCTACATTAATTTCTAATTTATTAAGGTAAGAAAATATTTATACGAAAATTTACCATTCACTAAACCCCCATATCACCGTAACCATTTAGCCTAAAAGTTTGGGCCTTACTCATAGTTTACAGGAACGACTAAGGTACAAGCAGCCAATACTGCTGCCGGGGACCAGTGGACGGACTAGCAACATATAGTACGCGTCATGTAAAAAGAACGCTGGAACGTATGAAGAAGTATGACCGCCAGCGTTCTTTTTACATGACGCGCATTATACCTGCAATGCCTGAGAGAACTCTTGCCGGACGCTTCAATAAGGCCGCTTGCAAACTTTTCGTCCGCTGAAATACCTGTATTTTTCAACAAAACTAATATTAATTTCATGATTTTCTTAAATAAAACGACAAATACCTTTTCTAGTTTATTTTATGATTTAGATTGTAAAGTAAAACGAAGATTCGAATTCGGGTAGTCTCGCCATTATTATTTTAAATTCGTTCAATCCAATACTTCCGCTGTTGTCCAGCTTGATTTCTTCCAGTATCTGAAAATCAAAGCCTAATAAGATCCTTGCACATGGCAGAGTCTAATCAAACCACTTTATTCCCTAGGGAGTTTCATTCAACTTTATATCCCTAGGGAGATAATCCTTTACTTTACGTTGAGACATTTTCGAGCAGGTGAGGCATTCCATTTTGAGCACCGATTTGAAAATCACCTATCTTATTCCAGGTGGTGTGAAAATAATTTTCTATCTATCTACCTATCTATGCTCGGACGAAAATTTTACTCTAGGTTTTTCATCAAAATAAATTCATCAAAGTTTTTATTGACAAATACTTATATAGAAATATATTTCAATATTGATTTTACGCCGACTGTACTACACTAACAAAATCGTTAAGGCATATAATAGTAATTTGAAAGCGGCCTAAAAACTAGTAAGATCAAAGTCCACAGGACCATAGCCAAGGCACAGATAAAATAATACCTACTATACTAGGCCAAGGGATATACTCAACTATTTCAAGAGCCCTACTAACTACCACACAATAATGGGTATAAGTAGATACCTACTAGGTACTTACAACATCAGCTATTTTCATTTTTGATTCTTTATCGAGTTGATTCTCAACCCCTAGTGGATGCCACGTCAGCCGGTCCAGGATTTCAATGATGTCTCGCGAAGAGATCTGGTTGTCTTCGTCCAAGTCTGAAAATTTAGGCGTAGCCTAGATAAGTACCGAGGCACTTCCATAAATAACTTAATAAATGGGTAGGTATTTTTCAGAACTATGTGGGTATCTATCTAGGATGTGTTTTCTGGTAGTAGTAGTATGTGGGTATCTAATCTACATACCGTAAACTTTGAAAGCCCAAGCAGCCTTGACATCCGGCGGGCATTCCGCGTTCATGGTAGGTATCTAATCTACATACCTTACACTTTGAAAGCCCAAGCAGCCTTGACATCCGGCGGGCATTCCGCGCTCATGGTAGGTATCTAATCTACATACCGTAAACTTTGAAAGCCCAAGCAGCCTTGACTCCGGCGGGCATTCCGCGTTCAAGGTAGGTATCTAATCTACATACCGTACACTTTGAAAGCCCAAGCAGCCTTGACATCCGGCGGGCATTCCGCGCTCATGGTAGGTATCTAATCTACATACCGTACACTTTGAAAGCCCAAGTAGTCTTGACATCCGGCGGGCATTCCGCGCTCATGGTAGGTATCTAATCTACATACCGTACACTTTGAAAGCCCAAGCAGCCTTGACATCCGGCGGGCATTCCGCGCTCATGGTAGGTATCTAATCTACATACCGTACACTTTGAAAGCCCAAGTAGCCTTGACATCCGGCGGGCACTCCGCGCTCATGGTAGGTATCTAATCTACATACCGTAAACTTTGAAAGCCCAAGCAGCCTTGACATCCGGCGGACATTCCGCGCTCATTGTAGGTATCTAATCTACATACCGTAAACTTTGAAAGCCCAAGCAGCCTTGACATCCGGCGGGCATTCCGCGCTCATGGTAGGTATCTAATCTACATACCGTACACTTTGAAACCCCAAGCAGCCTTGACATCCGGCGGGCATTCCGCGCTCATGGTAGGTATCTAATCTACATACCGTACACTTTGAAAGCCCAAGCAGCCTTGACATCCGGCGGGCATTCCGCGCTCATGGTAGGTATCTAATCTACATACCGTACACTTTGAAAGCCCAAGCAGCCTTGACATCCGGCGGGCATTCCGCGCTCATGGTAGGTATCTAATCTACATACCGTACACTTTGAAAGCCCAAGCAGCCTTGACATCCGGCGGGCATTAATCCGCGCTCATGGGAGGTATCTAATCTACATACCGTACACTTTGAAAGCCCTAGCAGCCTTGACATCCGGCGGGCATTAATCCGCGCTCATGGGAGGTATCTAATCTACATACCGTACACTTTGAAAGCCCAAGCAGCCTTGACATCCGGCGGGCATTAATCCGTGCTCATGGGAGGTATCTAATCTACATACCGTACACTTTGAAAGCCCAAGCAGCCTTGATATCCGGCGGGCATTCCGCGCTCGTGGTAGGTATTTAATCTACATACCGTACACTTTGAAAGCCCATAAGCAGCCTTGACATCCGGCGGGCATACCGCGCTCATGGTAGGTATCTAATCTACATACCGTACACTTTGAAAGCCCAAGCAGCCTTGACATCCGGCGGGCATTCCGCGCTCATGGTAGGTATCTAATCTACATACCGTACACTTTGAAAGCCCAAGCAGCCTTGACATCAGGCGGGCATTCCGCACTCATGGCCGAGCACATGTCCAGCAGATCCTCGAATGAGAAGCAATCATCTTTCTTTGAAGAAAATACGCGAAACAAACGATCTTGAAACGGGTTGTTCTGTAAAAAAAAAATACTTAATACTTTCATGGCTTATACAGATGGCAGATGATGCATACTATGTATAGAGGTATTCTTAGAGCATTGCAGGCCTCCGTACCGGAGATATAAAATTTCTCATTTTGGTTCATGAGTCGTGTTTTGGTTACGGAGGTTACTGTGGGGTTATTGTCTAATACAATAACGTCACGTCTTACTATATTAAAACAATCTACATACAAAAACTGTGGTCTTGCTTCCTGTACCTAAACTTATTGAATACCATAAAAATTATCAGAAAGTGGTTGAAAACGCTATCGTACGATTCTACAGAAGGAATTACCTCTATCATTATGTAGATTCACCCTGCGTTTTTCACCCCGATACGCCCTTACCCTCATGCACTTCACACACTCACAATCGCATACACTTGCACTACACTCACACACAACACATACACTCACCCATTACTCACCCTACTTATATTCTTATTTAATGTATATACCGGCACAAAATTTTAGTATTAGTTATTATTTTAATGTTTATCCTTTTTGTTTACTGTACCAACTCGGTTCCAGGATAACAAAACCCCTTGGGCCACCAAGATACAGGCTTCGCCTAGTTTGGGACCCGATGGAATTTCATTAGATAGATGTTATTAAACATTAGTTATTGTAAACAGTACTTAGATTTAGGACATGGCTACTCATTGTTATATTTTAACTATGTTTACTGATGTCTTTTATAACCGTGTTTAGTTAAATAATAAATTTATCTTATCTTATCTTATCTTGGGTTTTAGAAGTTTAGTTCGAATGTTCCGTTGAGTTCACTCAACGGAACATTCGAACTAAACTTCTAAAACCCAGTCTGGCTGGACACAATAGCGGCCGAGATCCTATACCGAAATGTTTTAACTTGACCATTTGGTTGGTTGATCCCGAGGCATGCAATGCTCTAAGACTTGACCACTGGATTGAATGACAAAAACCAGTTGCCATATTGTCTAATCGTTGTCCATTGCGCTGCGTGTTTTAGTTTTATTTTTTCAAGAGTATAAATATTTAAAACACGCAGCGCAATGAATATCAAACTGGACATCGAAATCGAACTTTAGTCTGCTACGCTAGTTAGACCCCAGCTTTCAGTCAGATTATCCATCGAGTTCCGTTGTCCACCTTATCGTCTTCATTAGATCTGCCCGCCGTCACACAAAACCACGTGACGAACTATGTACATTTCAAATAAACACTAACAGTTAAATCCAGGAATATTATAATTTAATCACAAAAATCATCTGGAGGGCAATTCTCGTGCTTTAGAGATTAAGTCGAATTCGACATATGTCGAAAAAAGATGGCGAATGTCGAATAAAATCTTAATTTGCTACTCTCGTGATGTCACAAATAGACATAAGTCGATCAAAATCATTCAAATCGAATACGATTTGATGGTTATTGTGACATTTTCGTGACATTTTTTGTAGACATTCATGCTTCGACAATATCTCTAATTTAGAAATAATCTCTACAATCCGAGAATTGGCCTCCTGGACCCGTGTCCAGTAGTGAACTTCTATATGCTGACGATGATGATGATTTGACACAGTAAATGGAAATGGAGTCCTTTGCCCAGCTGTGGGATCCAGTTTGCTCTTTAGACTAGATTAAGATTTGACGCAATATGCTTAAAAACTGATGACCCAAAAATACTGCTAGCGGTTTTTTTGAGAATGATCCAATTTAGACTCATAATCCAAATTCAGGGACAGACAGGAATTTTTTAATCCTGTTTGTCCCCGAATGGGGACAGATGAACTACTCATAATCCCCACTACCATGTCACTGACCGCGCAGGTTTTTTTTTTAATTTCACGTTGTCAATGCTTTCACTACTAGTAAAGATAGGTCCAACCAAGATACAAGAATATTTAATGACGCCTTACCTTCAAAACATCAAACTTCTTCACTATTTCTTCTTTCGTAAATCTATGTTGGTGGTCTGCAACTAGTTTCTCGGGACAAATCGAGTGAAACTTCTTCATCAAGCTAAAAATAAAATAACATTACTCATACAAACATCAAATTATGTATGCACAAGTGTATGAAAACCTGAAGAGGATTATAAACTCTTCCAACATTGATAAAAGAGCGCATTTTGCTGAGCATAAGACGTATTCGTAGTGAGTACTTACTACAAAACTTCTCCTTTATTTAGGTAGGTCAAAGTCGTATAGTCTTCCATAACATCTTCCGTCAAACCTGGATACGATTGGGAGCTCCCCATTTTATTCAAACACAAATCACTCTTACAATTCGCGCTAAGTAGTAAACAAAGCGACTAACGGTTATCTTATCAAAACATTACTGCCATTATAGATCGATTATACAGATTAAAAATCCTGTGTACGTTTAATGATGAGTAAATAAAATATAAATAACTTTTCAGAAAATAATTTATTAGGTACTTATATCTAAACATCTGAGATCATACTCAGCAATAGTAACACATTACTCATATACAGTTCACACATTAAAACACACAGAACAAAGAATAATATACAAAACTATACTATAGGGTGTCCCAGACGTTGGGGGCAGAACGGTATAGGTCCGCGTAAAATGAGCGCTAGTCGACACTCGAGGGGATGACTTCGAATATTCGTTTACTTTGCAAGCTATCCACCTATGGAATGATCTTACTCTGGTTATCCGCCAAATCTCTTCCTATCTTCAAAAAGCTATTGCTCAATCACTTTTTATCCTACTCGCAAAGCTATTAATTCTAGTAATATGTTCAGATGTTTTATTTATTTATTTATTATATTTTGTGTAGTTATATTATTATGTATTTATGTATTATAAGTTAGATTGTATGTATACGTGTACATTTATTTATTTGATCTATAGCAACGTCCTTTATTGTTTTCGTCAATTCCTGTCCATCCCATGGTTGTCTGGAAGAGATTGCTTTCAGCAATAAGACCGCCCATTGTACTTCCGTACTTTTTTTTTTTTTATTTTAGTTTTAATTTTGATGTGTGCAATGTGTATCTATCTATATGTCTACGCATGAGTTTATGCACCGATAGCGCGACGGCACAGACATTTGTCGAACAAATAAGAAAAATGGCCGAAATAAAAAAACATGCAGCGCTTTATCCCCGTCGCCACCAGTAAATAAATCGCCTACTGAGCAGGACATCGCTAGCGCTCTTTTTACGTGATTCAAGCTTTAAATTATTTCATTCTAGCACCCTAAAATAGGGGGGATAAAAGGAATAGGCGAGATATGTTATTTATGCATATGAAAATTATTATGAAAAGTACAAAGGAGAGAAAAAGTACGATAACAAAGTTGAACCACAAATTGTTAGAATGACTAATGATATATGTTTTCTCATGCACATAGGATCCCCGTTACGTTAACATTTCTAAGACACCGTGTATAATACAGTATATGGTCATTAAGAGCTACTATTTGCTAAGAAAATTCGTGCATAATAACAAAATAAAATAAGAAAAAATAACAGTCAGCGAAGGAAGCTCTAGAAAATATAACAGATGTTATATTGATCAACATACTTCCAAAAATATTGTCAAATAAGTCAAAAAAATTAAATGTTCTAATAAGCACTTATAATATAATTGACGTTTTCCTTCCACCCTATGGTGGAAGAATGGAAAGTTATTCCGTTCTTCCCCCAGGGTGGACTGGGTAGGGGGATAAAATAAATTATTTACAATCTTAATATCATTCTACCACCAAGAAAAACATATCATTGTTTATCTAAAAAAATATCCAAGTGCGATTGGCACTCGCCAATATTGAGGGTTCCGTAAGGAATAAGCATTGAATTAAACAAATATAGATACAAATCTCTTACATAACGCGTCAAAAAAGAGGAGGCACCTTTTTGCGTGGCAATGAGCTTTTGGAAGTACATCTCTTCTTCTCTTTCTGATAGAGACAGCGATGTTATTTGTAGTAACAACGTCTGTGTTGCCTACCTTAAGTGTTTTTTCCAAAACTTGATGTATTTTAATGACATCATTTGAAAATCTGAACGCGGTTTTCCAGACAGCATTATCATTGTAAAACAATATGGTATTTATTTTTCAAAATTATTTTATATACAAAAAAAATCGTAAACAATATCATTAATTTTATTTTAACGGAAAGTTTTCAAGTACCGTTTTATAATCGACTAGCAGCGCCCGGCGGTTTCACCCGCATAAGTCTCGATCCCGTAGGAATATCGGGATAAAAATATGCCTATGTGTTATTCCGGGAGTCCAGTTACCTCCATTCCAAATTTCATCCAAACCCGTTGAGCCGTTTCAGCGTGAAGAAGTAACAAACACACGCACACACTCACAAACTTTCGCATCACTCTAATATTATAAATGCGTAAGTTTATAAGTATGTGAGTGTGTTTGTTACTTCTACACGCTGAAACGCCTGGACGGATTTGAATGAAATTTGGAATGGAGATAACTGGACTCCCGGAGTAACACATAGGCATATTTTTATCTCGATATTCCCACGGGATCAAGACCTATGCGGGTAAAACCGCGGGGCGCTGCTAGTTTATAATATTAGTGCGAGCAAGCATCGGACAGGTACGAGGTTTAGGAGACGAAACCTATCGGTGCTTACACCAATTATAACGATACTACTTTTACTATTATTTATTCTGTGACGGTACGTAAAAACTTCCCATTTAAAATAAATGATATTTTATATACGCCTGTGACAGTCGAGACAGACAGACGGATAGCACAGGTTCAGTAATAGGGCCCATCCGGATTGGGTACGGATCTCTAAAAAATATATGTCAAAAATACACAATTGTGATAATAGTCACACAGAGGACCCATACTTGGATTGTAGACATAAATGTCGAATTCTACATTTTCATACAGTTCTGTGCGAGTTCGTTCGACTTATCGATACGTATGCATACAAAAGGCGTAACCGACATTTGGACGAAAATTAAAATGAAACCACACTTTGTTGAATTTCGTCTCCAGCGTCATAACTCGTTCTATGGCCGAACTGGTTATAAGATGCGGGTTTCGAGTCCCGCTGGAACGGAATTTTTGGGTCACATTAAAATTCAGATATATATCACAAGTAAACCATTTACATTTTCGATTTTTGCATCTCAAACAGCCAATTGAGAGTTACGCCCTTTGTACGTCGAGATACGTCTACAATCGAAGTATAGGCCCGAAGACTAGTGCGAGGTGAAAATCGATTTCTAATGAGACGGACAAATTACAACACTCAGTTTAATCTATAACTACAAGATACTGATATTACACCGATTACAGTTTAGTTCATTGTTTGATGCAACTGTGCCGAAATATCGGGAACAATTAAAACTCAAAAATCATCATAAATATCCCGTTTCTAGTGAAGAGTACTATTTCAGTTCATTTGTCAATGCAACTAAATTGTCTACGAGCGAATCCAAACGGCTATATCACTCGCATATAGAGATCGCTCGCCGACGCGTCGCATCCTCCTGATGTACCTAATGATGATGTGGCTGTGCCTAACGCAATTAGGAATGAACTTAATGCTAATTAGCATTAAGTTTGCCTATGTACTGGTTTTTTGTTCTGTGAAATAAAGAATTTTCTATCTATCTATCTAACGCAAAATGGCAATCGTAAAGAACATGGGCAACTCCCCATAGATTGTTTGACCCAACTTTTATGACTAACGTAACTTACAGTTGAGATACTTTAGGTTAGTAATAATACATGTTAAGATAATTAAAAAGCTAATTCAATTTCTTGCGTAGAATTTGTGGGAAAGTAATGAAGCTTGTTTCGTTTTGTTTCACGCAAATGCAATGAGTTGATTTATCTAATTATTTAGAAATACAACTATAGCTTTCCAACTTCTAAAAATATAAAAGTTCATTAGAAAAATTGGACAAAAAACAACATTTAGAACCATACTAACTACTTCCATGAAGGGGCCCTGGTTCATTTATTTTTGACCTGGGTCAGCGGTTGCCCACCTCCTTTGATTCTACCCTAAGTAATATTCAGATTAAAAATATGCATGGATATATAATAGATATATAAAATATGCATTATAATTCCTAATTATCACTCTACCTAAAACGATAGGACAATATTTAGTCTGTAGAAAAAAAACACTATGTCACCTCTTGGCTAGATTCAAGTGTCTCAATATGGTGCAGATTATTGATATAATTAGATAAATAAAATCATTAAACAATAAAATGATGACTTACGAGTTTTGTAAAATTATCTATACTTTAAGAGATATCCATTAAAATACCGTTTCCGAGCGACGCGGGCGTTTTTTACAAACTTTTAGTAACCTTGCAATGTTTCTATATTCGGGTCACATCTTGCAACTGAATTTTAAAGCAGTTATCCTCGACCGATCGAGATTATTTTTTTCACACCTGTCAAATTCCGATGACAATACAATATTATGGTGACAGTGAGCTGATCTGATGATGGAGACGTCCACCTTGAATGGAACTCCTCGATGGATAATAGTATTTAGGCTCATTTCGATCAGCACACGGTTCCGATCACTAATTTTATAAAAACTTGTATTGAAAAATACTTCTTTTTTTAAAACTTATTATGTTTGAAGATTTATGTTTAAGGTAGGCCCAGCCGTAAGATACACCTAAAGGATACGAAGGAAGCGTCTCACTGTCAAAGTGGGTGCAAACCCAATTGTTAGCGGCCTAGTTATAATGGTGTAACTATGAACTAAGAACTTACCGTGCTATAATCAACGCGGATTATAGGTACTTGAATAGTTACATAGTGTTTTGTCTTTTACATTAACATGCAGTTTCAAATTCAATCGAAAGAGACAAAATACGGTGTAACGATTCCAAGGATACTTTTCACTGGAAACGGGATATTTACCCCGTATTGTTCCCTATATTTCGGCACTGTTGCATGCGTGATGATCACGGGAGAACTAACTAAAGTCTTTGTGAGTAGATGTTAATGGCAGATATATCGATCTAACCTCTGAAACCGATGTGCCAATGAAACTGATGGTAGTGGTATCGTTCGTAATAAAAGAGTGAGAAAGAGGGTAGATCGATATGTCTGCCAATAACATCTACTCGCTAAGACTAATCTACTTTAGTTAGTTCTCCCGTGATCGTGGCGCATGCAACTGTGCCGAAATATCGGGAACAATCAAAAATCATGATTTCTAGTGAAAAGTATGTACATATCCATGATTCCATGGATATTACGCGTTTATAGCACGGACAGTTAATATATTAATCTTTACTATTCGACTGGAATAACGCTACGTCATTTCACCTTTTAGGGAAGTCAACATTATCAAAACTAATTTGCCGTCGCGCTCTCATCTTAGCCGCCTCCTCGAACGACGGCATCGAATTCGACTTGAAGATACCAAGACTGCCTTTATCAATCATGCTGATCCCACTACTGTTCGAGTTGGAATCTATATTCAGTAATTTATCTTGTAGAACATTTTTTGTCGCGCTTTTTGGTTCCTGTTTGAGCGAGATGCACGAGTTTTCTTTTATTTGTGGGTTGAGGGTAGTCGCGTTTTGTCGTGATTTCATCAGTTGGTACGCGTTGGCGGATATGTAGCCGGTGACTTTGTTATTAGCCTCGTTGGTCAGTTTTGTGTGTTCTTCTTCGAAGCAGTCCTCTACAGTGCGTCCTTGGATGATTCCGAACACGTACTTACGAGCCAATCTGTAAAAGATGTCGAAGTTGTAATTGTTAAAGTTATTCATTGACACAAGGATCTTTTTGAATCGTCATATAAAAAATCCTCGCGTCGCGACCAAAACTATAAGAATCGGGAAGTAAACACGGCCTGCCATGCAGTAACTCAGGGATTGAGGGGCAGACGAATAGGTTATCAAACAATTGAAAAACTATTGTCATATTTTTCTGTTCTTTCAATGTCAAGAGTCCGTTCTCTTGTAACTAAAAATAAACTACTTATGTTAAGACTTGGTCTGTCTGTCCGCAGAGTTTTTCAGCGATGACCTATTGATTTGATTGGCACAATAGTACAACACAACAATTTGGAAAATATTTTCGATTCGGACGGTAATGAATGACCCTTTCGCAAAATGTCATGTGTAAAAATTGAGATTTTCGTAAGCGATGCTAATTAGTTACTCAGCAGTGGGCGTAGTGAAAGTGGGTGGTAGAGGTACGAGCCTATACCGCGGTTTTAAAGAACATCGGTTTTACTCGCGGCTCGTTGTTGCTGATCGACTAGCGAGTGAAACAGTCGTATCGTAGTAGAATTGAGCTTAACATGTCTTGCTCGGAGTCTGAAGCTTTGTGTTATCTTTGGTATTATAGCATACCACGAAATTAAGAAAAAAAAGCGAAAACACCCGAGAGTTTGGGTTAAAAGTTGGATTGTCATAAGGCAAGCTTCATCACATACACATTTAATTCGAGAATTGTCAGCAGAATCACTCGGTTACCGAAATTATCTGAGAATGACTGAAGAAAATTGTACAAAGAATTATTGTCTTTAGTAACTTTAGTAACACTAGATAACGGGCGACTTGGCTCGCCGGCCGTGATCGACACGCGGTTTTGAACGACGAGCCGAGTAAAAAATAAAGCAAACATGACGAGGCACGAGCCAGGCTCGTCAACTCACGAAACCGTGGTATTGCAATGATACACCGGCGAGCTTTACCGACGAGCCTGACCGCTGAAAACCGCGGTTTTACTCGCTCGTCGATCAGGGCCTTAACGTTATCGGGACGTTAGCGAGATTGTCAATGTCAAATATTGGCCCCTAACATCGGGATGGCTTTGTAATATTTGTAATTTGATTGGGCAATATCTCTCGCATATACAACGATCGCAGTACTGAAACACACGCGCGTGTATAAACAAACATCATCAGTTTATATGACGTAGTACTTACTTGAGCATAGTATCAGAAGTAGAGTGGTTTGGCGTGGCCACCCTGGCGGCGTAGGGCGGCAGCGTCAGCAGGCGTCGCGTCAGTCGCGCGAGATGAGACGCCTTCTCGCGGAACTTATTTGAGCATAGTATCAGAAGTAGAGAGGTTTGGCGTGGCCACCCTGGCGGCGTAGGGCGGCAGCGTCAGCAGGCGTTGCGTCAGCCGCGCGACATGAGACGCCTTCTCGCGGGACTTACTTGTGCATAGTATCAGAAGTAGAGAGGTTTGGCGTGGCCACCCTGGCGGCATAGGGCGGCAGCGTCAGCAGGCGTCGCGTCAGTCGCGCGAGATGAGACGCCTTCTCGCGGGACTTGAGCATAGTATCAGAAGTAGAGAGGTTTTGCGTGGCCACCCTGGCGGCGTAGGGCGGCAGCGTCAGCAGGCGTCACGTCAGCCGCGCGAGATGGGACGCCTTCTCGCGGGACTTACTTGAGCATAGTATCAGAAGTAGAGAGGTTTGGCGTGGCCACCCTGGCGGCGTAGGGCGGCAGCGTCAGCAGGCGTCGCATCAGTCGCGCGAGATGAGACGCCTTCTCGCGGGACTTACTTGAGCATAGTATCAGAAGTAGAGAGGTTTGGCGTGGCCACCCTGGCGGCGTAGGGCGGCAGCGTCAGCAGGCGTCGCGTCAGCCGCGCGAGATGAGACGCCTTCTCGCGGAACTTACTTGAGCATAGTATCAGAAGTAGAGAGGTTTGGTGTGGCCACCCTGGCGGCGTAGGGCGGCAACGTCAGCAGGCGTCGCGTCAGCCGCGCGAGATGAGACGCCTTCTCGCGGAACTTACTTGAGCATAGTATCAGAAGAAGAGAGGTTTGGTGTGGCCACCCTGGCGGCGTAGGGCGGCAGCCTCAGCAGGCGTCGCGTCAGCCGCGCGAGATGAGACGCCTTCTCGCGGAACTTACTTGAGCATAGTATCAGAAGTAGAGAGGTTTGGTGTGGCCACCCTGGCGGCGTAGGGCGGCAACGTCAGCAGGCGTCGCGTCAGCCGCGCGAGATGAGACGCCTTCTCGCGGAACTTACTTGAGCATAGTATCAGAAGTAGAGAGGTTTGGTGTGGCCACCCTGGCGGCGTAGGGCGGCAACGTCAGCAGGCGTCGCGTCAGCCGCGCGAGATGAGACGCCTTCTCGCGGAACTTACTTGAGCATAGTATCAGAAGTAGAGAGGTTTGGTGTGGCCACCCTGGCGGCGTAGGGCGGCAGCGTCAGCAGGCGTCGCGTCAGCCGCGCGAGATGAGACGCCTTCTCGCGGAACCCGGGCGACGACATGCGCCAGCCGTGTACTCGTAGCGCTTCCGTAACCGCCCACAGCAGTTTCTGAAACATTTGAAACAAATGTTTTTTTTTAGCTGTTGAATGACGGAACAAGAAGATGGCCCACCAGATGTGGTGAAGAAGAAGGTGGTTGCTTTTTTGTGGTGGATTAATAGCGAAAATAACCATCGAAATTCTAGTCCATACAAGTAATTTCGATGTAATTTTCGCTATTGGTCCACTGTTTTCTTCAACCAAATATGAATTGCCGCAAATAATGACTAATATAAAAGCCAACAACAGTCATATCAGTGTAAAATTATATTCTGTTCGCCCATATTTGTGAAAATACGTTTGTATGAAAAAGCCTCTGCCTAGAGTCTGTTCAAAGAACCGTTGTGGCAAAATTGTGAACTAACGTTTTCTTAGTTTTTATAACTATTTATTTAGTTTAAGATTGAAACTGTCAGCGTTTTGAATCATAAACTAAATAAATAGTTACAGTTGTAAAAGGATCAAAACGGAACAGACGCGCTATGTATTGCCCGCTAAACAAAAAAGGTTATTAAAGCACAGCTGCGCCCTCAAATCCCACGACGATTCTCTTGTTCAATAGGCTCTATAACAATGTATTATTACCTCATAGGCACTGCGCCCGCCACCCTGAGACATAAAGATGAAAGTCTCATGTGCCTGTAATTTCACCGGCAACCATACCCTTCAACCCGGTACACAGCAATGCGAGCACTACAGCTTTGCAGCAGGTATGGTAGTTTCCTAGCACGTACTGGTTTTTTTTTGGTAATAACGTTCACAATTAGCGCTATTGGGGCCCAGGGGGCTTAGTATGAGAATTTGATAATATTCGAAACTATATGAAGTTTCGTTTCCTTCCATACATTACTGACAGAGTCCTTAGTCTTCTTCTCGTTTCCGCTAGGGCCGCTGTAAGTAAATGTATGGAAATAAACGAAACTTCATATAGTTTCGAAAACTATCAAAACTCGTATAATCCCACTGAACTCCAATGAAACGTCGAGGCTTGTATGAGTACATCATACATACATATATTTTGTTATACTGCTTGAATGACGGAACGAGCAGATGGCCCACCTGATGTTAAGCGGTAACCTCTGCCTATGAACAGTGCATTACCTCAAAGGTCACGTCCACCTAGGACGCGCCCTATGTGGCATTGCACTGCGCCCGCCACCCTGAGACATAAAGATGAAAAGTCTAATGTTGCCTGTAATTTCACCGGCACCCTTACCCTTCAAACCGGAACACAGCAATGCGAGCACTACTGCTTTGCGGCAGAAATAGGTATAGTGGTAGTACTTCCCCGGACGAACTCTTTCACAAAATATACATACTACTACATATACATACATATACTACTACTACATACATAGACACACGCCTTTTATTTACTTTTAATTGTATAACATTATATTACCTGCTTATGATTATCGTTCAAGTCGGTAGATCTTTTCGTAAACACTTCAGACGCTCGCCGATTGAACGAAATTGGCTCCGAAGGTCCCATCGTGCCCCCTCCAAATGACAAGCTTTTAGCTATCTTACTCTTGCTGGTCCCTGGTATATCGTCCAATGAGTCGCGTTTCCGTTTCAGGAACTGATCACTGTCTAAGCTCTTTGTATCAGCTCTGACTGGTGAGCCGAACAGGGCTCGTTTGGTTTTCATTGCATGTAGTGGGACCGAGGTGCTGGGAACAACCGGAATGGATTTTCTGTCCTCTGGACTTAGGAATAAAGCTCGTTTTAGCGTTTCTCGTGAGGGTTGTGATCGCGTCATGCTTTCCGAGTCCATTAGTAGCCTCCTCATAGCCTTCTTCTTACTAGAGCCCCCGCTGCGTGTCTTTGGTGTTTTGGCTGGTGTTTTTCGCCCCGGTGTCCTGCGGTTTGGTGTTTTTTTGCCCGGAGTGCGCCGTAGTCGTGGACTTTTTCGTTCCGATGAGTTCACCAGCTTTCTGTGTGGGAAGAAACTTCAAACATTGTTGGTATGAGATTAGTGTGTAAAACATTGTTGGTATGAGATTAGCGTGTAAAGTTTTTTTTTTGTTGAAAATATACAAAACTAGCTATTATGAAATTAGTCATCTGGATGATGATGAAACTATTGATCGAATCCGCGAGCTGATCAAAATGAGCCCAAACACTGCCAGTCTACTATTATCCATTGAGGAGTTCCATTGTCTGCCTAGACTCCATATCACCACATCAGCTTGCTGTCACCATACGATTGCATTGTCATCGGTGTGCAACACATCAGCTCAATCAAATAATGAGAAGTATACAATACTGTGATTACCTGTCAAGGGCCCCAATTCAATGGGGGGGGGGGGATTCTGAAGTTTTTTATTCATCGAAATCACAAGGTTTATTTTGAATCATCTTGTAAACTAAAGTTACTCCTGTTCCAACAAGACCATAGATGAATCTTGGTTGATGATCCTTCTTACTACTGGGTAGGTAGCGCCTGTATGGTGCGTGAGAGCAAAAAGCTGATTCAAAGGAGAACTAACCTTATATATTAAAAAATACTAGATATAGGTACTTAAAAACAACAATATAATAACAATATGCAATTACAGATATTAAAAATTGACATGTTTGCTGTTGAGGGGCAGAGTGATAGTGATAGAATAACAGATATAATTTAATCATTTGATTACTAACTAGTGGAATGCCCGCGACTACGTTCGCGTGTACTTTTCCATACAAACTTCAATACCCCGCTGCACCCCCTGAAGGGTTGAATTTCTGGAATTCCTTTCTTAGTGCACCCCTAGACCACAAAAAGAATGTACCTTCCAAATTTCAGGTCTCTAGGACTTATGGTTTAGGCTGTGTGTTGATAGTCAGTCAGTCAGTCAGTCAGTCAGTCAGTCAGTCAGTCAGTCAGTCAATCAATTAATCAATCAGTCAGTCAATCAGTCAGTCAGTCAGTCAGTCAGTCAGTCAGTCAGTCAGTCAGTCAGTCACGCAACGATTTTACATATATTGATGATATGAAGTATTTAAAAGTATTTTTTGTAATCAAACTCGGTAATTGTCATTTTGCCATCAGTTTTAAAAAATAAAACACTAGTAATGAAATTATAAATTCTATCACCGACATTGGTTCCTCAAAGATTGTATGGGAAACGGTAATGGACATTGCTTTTTCATACTAACGTATTTTACCAAATGTGGGCGAACAGAGTATAATTTGACACTGAAATGACTGTTGTTGGCTTTTATATTTGTCATTATTTGCGGCAAATCTTATTTGGTTGAAGGAAACACTTGATTAATAGTGAATACCTATAACATCAAAATGACTTGTATGGACTAAAATTTCGATGTTATTTTAATTAATCTTTAAGTAGGGCTTCTAGTCCAACAAGAGATCTAGAGGCTGATGACTATGATGAGTGTATAGGTACTTACTAGACAAACAAAAATACCAGGCAAATTAAATTAATATTAGAAACTTACTTCTTATCAATGAGGACCATTTTAGAATGTGATGCCTGCGCCTTCTCGTTGATGGTGGCGGCACTGCAGAACGTTTTTCGACGACGAGCCAAGTGCGACAGCCGTCGTCCCGGAGATTAATATTAGAAACTTACTTCTTATCGATGAGGACCATTTTAGAATGTGATGCCTGCGCCTTCTCGTTGATGGTGGCGGCACTGCAGAACGCTTGCCGACGACGAGCCAAGTGCGACAGCCGTCGTCCCGGAGATTAATATTATAAACTTACTTCTTATCGATGAGGACCATTTTAGAATGTGATGCCTGCGCCTTCTCGTTGATGGTGGCGGCACTGCAGAACGTTTTTCGACGACGAGCCAAGTGCGACAGCCGTCGTCCCGGAGATTAATATTATAAACTTACTTCTTATCGATGAGGACCATTTTAGAATGTGATGCCTGCGCCTTCTCGTTGATGGTGGCGGCACTGCAGAACGTTTTTCGACGACGAGCCAAGTGCGACAGCCGTCGTCCCGGAGATTAATATTATAAACTTACTTCTTATCGATGAGGACCATTTTAGAATGTGATGCCTGCGCCTTCTCGTTGATGGTGGCGGCACTGCAGAACGCTTGCCGACGACGAGCCAAGTGCGACAGCCGTCGTCCCGGAGATTAATATTAGAAACTTACTTCTTATCGATGAGGACCATTTTAGAATGTGATGCCTGCGCCTTCTCGTTGATGGTGGCGGCACTGCAGAACGTTTTTCGACGACGAGCCAAGTGCGACAGCCGTCGCCCCGGAGATTAATATTATAAACTTACTTCTTATCGATGAGGACCATTTTAGAATGTGATGCCTGCGCCTTCTCGTTGATGGTGGCGGCACTGCAGAACGCTTGCCGACGACGAGCCAAGTGCGACAGCCGTCGTCCCGGAGATTAATATTATAAACTTACTTCTTATCGATGAGGACCATTTTAGAATGTGATGCCTGCGCCTTCTCGTTGATGGTGGCGGCACTGCAGAACGTTTTTCGACGACGAGCCAAGTGCGACAGCCGTCGTCCCGGAGATTAATATTAGAAACTTACTTCTTATCGATGAGGACCATTTTAGAATGTGATGCCTGCGCCTTCTCGTTGATGGTGGCGGCACTGCAGAACGCTTGCCGACGACGAGCCAAGTGCGACAGCCGTCGTCCCGGAGATTAATATTAGAAACTTACTTCTTATCGATGAGGACCATTTTAGAATGTGATGCCTGCGCCTTCTCGTTGATGGTGGCGGCACTGCAGAACGTTTTTCGACGACGAGCCAAGTGCGACAGCCGTCGCCCCGGAGATTAATATTATAAACTTACTTCTTATCGATGAGGACCATTTTAGAATGTGATGCCTGCGCCTTCTCGTTGATAGTGGCGGCACTGCAGAACGCTTGCCGACGACGAGCCAAGTGCGACAGCCGTCGCCCCGGAGATTTGGCTTGAGCGAGCCTAAAACCAATAAGCTTTTTGTGTTTTTTTTTTTTTCAATACAAGCATTTATAAAATTAGTGATCGTAACCATGTGCTGATCAAAATGAGCTTAAACATGGCCAGTCTACTATTATCCTTCGAGAATGTCCGTTCTTCACCTTCCGTCTCCATCATCAGATCAGCTCGCTGTTACCATCATATTGTATTGTCTTGGGAATTGACAGGTATGCCAAATTTCAGCTCAATCGGTTGAGGATAACTGCTTTAAAATTCAGTTGCATGATTCCACCTGGACAAGCATATTCCACCCGGACATACATTGCAAGTTAATATAAAGCTTGTAAAAGTAGTAGTAGAGCTTTTTTGTTCGTCTGGGGAAGTACTACCGCCATACCTGTTTCTGCCGCAAAGCAGTAGTGCTCGCATTGCTGTGTTCCGGTTTGAAGGGAAAGGGTGCCGGTGAAATTACGGGCACACGAGACTTTTAATCTTTATGTCTCATGGTGGCGGGCGCAGTGCAATGGCACATAGGGTGCGTTCTAGGGGGACGTGATCTATGACGTAATGCACTGTTCATAGGCAGAGGGTACCACTTACCATCAGGTCGGCCATCTGCTTGACCCGTCATTCCAAGTTGTATAAAAAAAATAAAAAAAACCTAGGACATTTAGAAATGAATTACTTGAGACGAAGTGCCTTCCGCTTGTTAGCGCTGCTTGGCGACTGGAATCCGCCCGAGTAGATGCTGACGCTGGTATCAGTCTCCGCACCGACATATCTCTCTCCGTACTTGAGCGCAAGCAGCTCAAACTTCTCGGAGAACTTGCTCACATTATAGCTGGAAAAAGAACAATAGTACATTATATTATGGTACTAGTGTGTAATGTTGGTGATTACCGCTGAGGCGCCATTGAGTCCCGAGCCGTTAGGTAAGTGTCTTAAGAGAGCCGAGGACGGTAATCATCAATACACACGTGTATCATACGACGTTTTTCAACACACTTGTGAAGAAAATAATAATAAAACAGAAATACACACTGCGTAAATGTTCAACTATCTGTATAACTCACTTGAAAATAATAGCAATGAAAAAGTCACAGTTTGATTACAGGTATCATTATGTGCCTGATTGCGGTAAAATTAGAGCCACTTTATGAGCAAGTGTGTTGAAAAACGATTTTATAAAACATGCTTCGATATTCATAAACTTTATCGAGAACCTTTTCTATACTAATTATAAAGAGGAAAGATTTGATTGTTTGTTTGTTTGCATAGAATATGTATATGCTACGAACATACTAAACCGATTTGAAAAATTCTTTCACTATTGGGAAGCTAAACTATCCCCGGGTGACATAGGCTATATTATATTTCCAAAAAAATTAGGAATCCTTGTACAATGTAACCCAAGGTGTAAAAAAAATACCTAAAATATTCTTTACATTGCGTGTGGATAGATGGGGGGTTGGGTAGGGGGAGGGTTTAGGGGAGATCACGAAACTACCCGTGCGAAGCCAGGGCGAGTGTCTAGTTTTATATAAATCGATCTTGCCGGTCTATATGGGCAATGTTAGTTATGTTTTTACTATTATTTATTCTGTGGTTATGTAATGGTGTCCCTCTGGTTATCAGAACCGCCAAATCTCTTTCTATCTTCAAAGAGCTATTGCTCAATCACTTTTTGTCCGTCTCGCAAAGCTGCCGCGTTAATTATAATATTATGTTCAGATGTTTATTTATTTATCCTATACTCTTAAACAAGACTCCGTCTCCTCCCGTGGATGTCGTAAAAGCCGACTAAGGGATTACCCGGACTTGTTGATAAGTTTCGTTGATATAAGATTTGTCCTGGCTGCTAGGTTTATGGAATGTGTTATTACTGGAAGAAAACGTTAGCACAGTCAGTCGTGGGAAGCAATGGCAGCGATGAGCTCACCACTTGTCACGTCTATATATTCCACGAAGATGCAACCCAAAAATCTCCTCTCAAAAATATTCCAGTTGTAATAGGTAGAGGTTACCGCTTAACACCAGATGGGCTACCTGCTAGCTCCGTCGCTTGAAATAGTGGATAAGTGGAGGAGATACAGACAAGATTTAGAAAAATCAATTTTCATTGACACAAGAAATAATCCTAAGACTGCGCCAACCACAGGCAGAAATCTTCATACAAAAAAAAAGATTCACGCCGCTCAAAAAGCGTTTTTTATTGAATATCCCGTAAAATATAGATAATTTTACAAAAGCCCTACAATAAACCCTAGGATTTGTTTAATTGAATTTATTGATCAAATTTTTTACCCAATAATATGCACCATTTTAATGAGCAATCGAATGTAGGCAAAAAATAGACGTAACTTTGGTTTTCTTTTCGAGTTTTTTTTTCCTATCGTGTTTCTGGTACAGTGATCCCTCGGAATTATAATGTAGTATCCATGCCTAATTTAATTCAAATATAGTACTTCAAAATCAAATTGAAGATTAGGAACTTTGCGGCTTACCCCACCTTAATATAACGTAATAACACCCAAGAGTCACATCCCTGTCTACAAGTTTCATGGTACCACGACACCCAGACCCAGAACACATATTTGCAGATCATACAAACATTTGTCTCGCAGCGGGATTCGATCCCGCAACTTCTCGCATTTCAGCCGCTTAGCCAACGCAGAGCCATCGGATCTCTTTGCGTGTTCGACCGCCTCTACAACGGGGAATGTTCCGACGAGCTTTTCGATCTCTTCCCGGCATCGAGATTTTACCATCGCTCTTCCCGGCACCGTGACAAGGCTCATCCGCACATCATAGATCCCTGGGATTCTCGAACGACTCGTTTCTCGAGATCATTTCTTCCCCATACTTACAAACTATGGAATCGTTTCGTTTCGTTTCGTATGAGGTAGTGCTGGCCTCTGGTGTCGGAGTTTGTCAAGCCGCCCGAGGGCCTCTGACATGGGTGAATGGAATGAAATGGAATGAGCTTCCATCTGAGGTTTTCCCGCTTGGTTACGACATGTGTCGCTTCAAGAAAAATGTTCATAAATTCCTTCAGGGTAGGCAGCGTATCCACAATACCCTGGGTGTTGCCGGTGTCTATAAGCGACGGTGACCACTTCACATAAGGTGGGCCCGTATGCTAGTTTGCCTATCTATTTCACAAAAAAAAAAAAAACTACTCGCCCGCCATGCCACAGACATCGCTAGAAAGTTAACTAAAGTTGGCTGTGGTCTCACAAGCAAGTGTTATCAAATAGTAAAGATATTTTATACACTTAGAGACAAACTGATAACACAAAATGCACTGTTATCTTAAGAACTGCATGACATACTTTCCATACAAACGCTCGTGCTCAGCTTGTACGTGATTATGAAGTTGTAACAATTTCTTCTTTAGATTTTTTGAACAAATATGTATCTTGAAGAATACAGCTAGGTTAATGGGGAAACAAAATTGTAATATTGTTACCACTAAATTCAGTGTATACCTTCAAAAATCAGCTTATTCGCACAATTTTTACCTGAATATAATGTATTAAACAGTAAAAGTAAAAAAAAAGGCTTCCGGGAGACCTTGCCCATATTATGCAACAACGGGATCTGGCACTGGCTCTTATTTTTAACAGTGCCTCTTTTTCAAACATTGGGTTTGATGAAACATCAAGCTTCTAGACCACGCCTGCGATGTACTTCGGTGCGTCACGCAGCGCCACCTTAAGAGTCTGTTGTCTCACTCTTCAGCGCAAACGGTAGCCAGCGTGCCATCTCGCTCGCGCCAGCGTGCCATCTCGCTCGCGCCAGCGAGCGTGGTGCACAAAAATGAAGTTTCTTATTTCTTACAACAAAAATAAAGACTTATAAAAATTAAGAATTCTATTTATCTAGTTCAACTATTATGCAAAGTCTCAAAATCTTTAAAGTATTCATTGATTACTAGAAAAAAATGTGTCACCTAGTTTTTTATCAGTACCTTTTATTTAAGGCGCGATAGGTTCTCAAATGTCTCTAGCATTTTAAAGTTTTTGATAAGAATTTTCATAGTTTACTATAAAGAAAAAAATATATGATATTCTTGAGCTGTTTGTCTAGTGAAATCAATAATTCAATACAATATTTGAATTACTTCACTCAATAAAAAATAATAATAAAGATACCTCCTTTTTAAAATGTAAATGCTATTTTTCACTCACTTCTCTCACGTTTTAATTTTTGAAACATTTGGTTACATGTTAGTTATTATTTGAGTTAGTGAATTCATCAACAAAATTAAACAAAACTTTGAACGACATTTTTATATAATTTTTTTATACATAAAAACACGGTATCAGAGCGTGCGCTCGCCTTCTTCGCCTCATACAAAAATCTTCGTTGAACCTATAGCGCCTTAAGAACTCTCAGCCTAAAGCTATTTTACTTAGAGCTATGTTATATGTAGCTTCACCTTAAGTATTTGTGAGTGTCTTTTCACAGTTTAGTTAGAAATACGGGAAGTTAAATATATGCTTGAAAAACTCAGGGCAATTGAAGAAGACTTGGCAAATACAACACACATCAAACAAACTACTATAACTATTGAAAATAGTGATAATACTATAAAAGTGAAATTACAGGCACATGAGACTTTTCATCTTTATGTCTCAGGGTGGCGGGCGCAGTGCAATGCCACATAGGGTGCGTCCTAGGTGGACGTGACCTATGAGGTAATGCACTGTTCATAGGCAGAGGTTACTGCTTAACATCAGGTGGGCCATCTGCTTGCTCCGCCATTTCAGTAGTATAAAAAAATAAAAAATAAAAAAAATAACTACCAGTTGCTTAGTACCTACTACATTGTTGTTTTTGTTTTCATGTTTAATGTGTGTGTTTATTTTATTTTATTTATTTTGGTAAACCAACAGCGATTTATACAATATTATTGATGTTTAACATTATCAAAATTATGGCCAAAAAAGGTCTACACAGCTTAAAATTAACAAAAGATTCTACTTAGTACGATATATCAAACAAAACTTACTAGTTGCTACAAACAGATTGATCACGATGATAAAAGGGTGCGGGTGCATGAGTATGTATGTGTATGTGTTGTAACATTACAAAATTATTTAAAAACTTCTAGAACATTCCATACTCACACAAGTAGGTTATTGACAAAAACTAACGGACAATCATTAGTCACACATGCACACAGCCATGTTGGTTACATCTCACGTACACATAGAAAGTTATTGACGACTAGGCTCACCTATAAAAAGGTAGGCGCCCTTACGCCAAGCACATTCCAAACTCAGACGGAGCAATCAATAACACATCTATATTCCTACACTGCGCCCAATTTTGGTGAGTTTATTTAAATATACTACACTCTAACTAGCACTGTTTAATCTACTGTTTAATCTACTGTTTAATCTACTGTTTAATCTATTGTTTAATCTGATGTACTTCTTATCTTTCTTAATGTTGTAAAATCTAGCATCATCGTTCATTTAGGGACGTCTGCGTTCGTCTTAACTGCACTCTAAGACACCTATGTCTGTCCTTCTGACTAACTAGTTCTTAATCTCTGTTGTAAACCCTACGGTGTAATAAGGTTGAAAGCCACGTACTGCCTACCCCTGCGAGCCACGTCTGCGGCACCTAGAGGCGACTTTCAACCAAGTTACACCAGGGGGAAGAATCAAGCCTGTCACTACAACTACGTGATCTTTACAGGGTCCAACTTTACGGTGACCACTACCACCATCTCATCTCGCAAGCTGCCAGCTGTCCACTACCACGGCAACCTACCTGCTGCTGCCTGCCACGATCTACCTCGCAGACAAGGGGCGCACTTATCATCCCGGCGTCCAGACCACGTGGCTCCGATCTGCAGCTCACAGGACAGTACCGTGGAGAGTCCACACCTGTTCTTGGGTTCCGTACTACGCGTGTGTCCAAGTGTTCTTTTCTACAAGCGTGACCTTTTGAGACCTATTCTACTGCTGAGATTGAGACCCTTGATCATACCCCGGCCCATAGCCGTCTGGCCTTCTGCCTGCTACTCTGGCCCTCTGCCTGCACTTCTGCCTGCTACTCTGGCCCTCTGCCTGCACTTCTGCCTTCAGCATAACACTAAAGACTCTAAGTTTAACAATCTATTCAGTGATCTTATTGTTAGCATTTTAAGTTTAATATATGTATAAAAATGTCCTAATCGTTTTTCTACCTACCCTAGCTCTTCTATCAGGTAGGATAGGAACCTAAAACCTAGACTACCTACCTGTCCACGGCTGCACCGTGACAGTGGCGCCCAACTCTCTTTTAAACTATCTTTCCAACTCTCTTTACAATTCTCTCTTTACTACCATAAGAGATATATTCACTATACCTATTCCGGCCCATATCAACATGATAATGGTGCCCTATTCATTCTCAATCTCAGTCTCAAACTATTGTCTCATACCTATTTTTGTCATTTACAAACGCTTGGTAAAAACTCGGAACAACATACCTACAAGAACAGAGGTGTAAGCTCGCCTTTATTGCATCGTGGCGGTATCATAATAATAGCTACTAGAAATTATTATTGTACCAAAGCTAATAATCTATTGTCTAATCGTGTATACTACTATCTATTGTCTAATTGTGTATAATTCTTTACAGCTATATCTATCTGTGTATACCTATCTGTGTGTTACTGTGTAATTCTAACCATTTCTGTGTACCTGCATTATTGCGTAAACAGTGCTAGTTCGTCGTAACAATGGAAACTAAATATCTAAAATGTCAAATCTCACTCAAACGTTCATCTATCGTCTACAAACTAGTAGATATGAACGGAAATCCTATATGTACCATACACCTAAACTATCATAAAGGATATTAAACTCATTCACTATAAAGAATAATATTTGCCTACTTATCTACCTAACTAACAATCTATATATCTATGTATCTATCATGCAATTTCATTGATTCACTAAGCTTGACTTACAACTGACCTTGACACTAGAATGTTGGAAATAGTAAACAACACTAGAACAATCTACCTACTTATAGAATACTAATACTATCAACGCGTGTGCGTGTGTGTGTGTGTGAGAAACACTGACCTTAAATACTTCTTTTACATACTTATAATAAACATGATAACTTAAAATCTAAATCGTACCTACTTACGAGTTCCCTAAAAACTAAACTAAACTAAACGTAAACTTAAAGGTTAACTTAAAATCTATAATATTCCTTTTACTAAAACTAAACTTGAAACTAGAAACGTAAAATCTACATCGTAGCTACCTACGCATACACTAAAATCTTAAAATCATAACTAAACTAAACGTAACTTTAATCTACACTAATCGTAATTCGTAATCTATACAAATACTTTTACCTAAACTAGCTATAAAACTGTAAACTACTTTGAACGTACCTACCAACGAATCATCTAGAAACTAATCCTACGTGTGAGTGTGGGTCGACTAAAGACTTATTACCTATAACCTAGTTAACTTTGAACTAGAAAATAACTTTACCTACATTCTAAAGACTAAACTATAACAAAATAAAACTATACTACCTACTTAATAAATGCTTATTCAATCTATGTGCGAGGCGGTCTTGAGTATGTTATTCATAAAAACTTTCCAACGCAACAGAGGTCAACAAACCTAAAATGTTGCGAAATATACTTTCTTGCCGAGACCCTACATCTCTGGCGGGATATCTGCATTTTTCTCCCAAGGGACTAAACCTTCGGTGGAACAAACGGAGCGGGTCGTGACTCCGATATAAAAAAAGCCATCACTAAATGCTAGCTTACTATTACCTATATTAATCTATTTTATAACATACTCATTTCAAACCTCACGCAGGAATTAAATCTAAGAAAAACAACTAACTAGATAACTAACTATGTATCTATATCTATATTAAGTATGTATGAGTATCTATATCTAAAATCTATAATTCTGAAAGCTCATTAAAAACCAGCAAACTATGTTACTACTATATAAATACTAATAATCTATAAACCTACAAAACTGCTATAAAACTAGCTACTAGAAAAACAAAATACAATATGTTGATGGCTACAACATCACATTACATCACAGGCATCGTCACTGTTGACCGGTAGAATCTTCCAGAAAACTACCTACTATAAACTGTTTGTCAAAACAACACGCTGTCTACATACCTACCTACCAACATTCCTTGGCTAAAACTCTCTGAAATGAATTTCTTATCTAACCTAAACGATCAAATGACCAATGAACCTACCTACTTACATTTGCAAAAGAAGCTATTCGCTAAATTATGAATGATTTAGTCTGATAATCATTTACTATTGCCTAATTCTAAAACCTAAGCGAATAGAAATAATATGTTAGAAAAACTCACTAAAGAATAAAGCCTTACCTACACTAAACTTTTACTAAGTACAACACTTTAATCTACGTATTTTATGTACCTAATCAATTATGTATAATACCTTTTATCTAACTTATGTAAAACAAATAAGGACACCTAGTCCCCTAAAAATTGCAAGGGAGGTCATAAAATGTAATTAAATACTATCCTAAAAAAAAAACATTATCAGAGTTTGGTTAAGCCATAATTCTTAACATCTTACTATTCATTACAAACACATTCAAATAGGTACTTGAGCGAACATGCCTGACCTACTTACCTTATTTTCTGTCAGGAATGCATAGTTCGTAAACAACTCACGCGTGTCTTATTTAACAGAAACAAAATTGTTAGAATACTAATAAAAATATTTATGAGAAATCTAACTTAAACAAATTAATTAATGCTATTTATTTAAATATTTAATCATTACTTAAAATCACAAATTATCATCTACCTATTCATCTACATTCAAACCCTATTAGTACTAATACAAACAGATAACTAAAATATTCCTGCCTACCCCTATGATATCTTGTTGCAGTGATCTACAGCTACTAAAAGTGACTATTCGATACTATTACTGCCATCTATGATTTCCAACAGGAAACTAAAGACATTAATACTAAACCTTCCCAACAGATGGCGGTTAAACAATATTGCTATGGCCCTCTATATTAGTAATAATGAACTAGAGATAACTTAGAAACTTTCTCAACAGATGTCACCATAAGTTCAGTACAAAAAAAAATAACTTTGTAAAAATATTTTTTTAATCCCATTGATAAAAATAATAAACATAAACAATTAGGATAAATTCAATAAATAATATGAAGACAAGTAAACACAAAATAAAATAAACTTGACTTAATAATAGAAAACACTTACCTATTTAAGAACTTGCATTTACTTAATACTTTTATTTTTTTTGGATGACTTTAAACTTCCTTAATTTTTTTTTTCTCGATTAGCCTTTAAACTGAAACTCCAACACATAGAGCGACATACAGTATCATAAACAACAGTCACTATTACAAAAACTCACTCACTTACTCAATCACAAAAAAATTTTTATAGAGCTTACACTACATTTTTTTTTATAGAGCAAACACTTATAATTTATAGTAACATAGATCTTACACTTATTTTTTTTTTTTACATAGAGCAGACACTATAAAAAATTTTTTTTCCTTTTCACTTCTCATAGAGACATAGAGTCAACACTTACAAAAAAAAAAAAATTTTTTTTGCTACTTCATCTACAAATAGAAACATAGAATCAACTCTTAATTTATCTTATACTCATACAACTTTAACTACAAATAGAACTATAGAGTTAACACTAAATATTTTCTTATCATAACTGTTATATTTAATAATTAACTTTAACTAATAATTACTTAAACTAAACCTATTGGAACACTCTAAGAAGAAATATGAGCGGTGAAAACTCATTTAAAAATAAGCCTCTAACAACAGAGCGGATTGCTTCAAAACTCTTTAAACAAGCCAATTCTGACTAGGATGCGGATTATGGCAAACATCTAAAATAAGCCTAAAATGCCAGCTTCTCTAAATTAATACTAATCTACACTTAACAACTTAAACTTAAACAACTCTACAATGATAGAGACACTTAGAATTTATATTAGAACATTAACTTACATACAGACTAGTACTAAATAACACTTGCCCTTCTAAATGATAAAGCCTCTACTACACTAACAACTAAAACTCTTGTTGATATGAGTATATTTACACATCAAAGTAAATATATTCTAGTTGTAGCTTCTTAAGCCTTCTATGACTTGAGGCTAATGCGGGATGAATAAAAGATTGAAGTATGAAAGACAGTATGAATGTAGAGTCATCAAGAGATAGGTTGCAGTTCTAGCGGGTTTTATCAGGAAAAACCCTTTCTCTGGGAGGGGCGATACTGTAACATTACAAAATTATTTAAAAACTTCTAGAACATTCCATACTCACACAAGTAGGTTATTGACAAAAACTAACGGACAATCATTAGTCACACATGCACACAGCCATGTTGGTTACATCTCACGTACACATAGAAAGTTATTGACGACTAGGCTCACCTATAAAAAGGTAGGCGCCCTTACGCCAAGCACATTCCAAACTCAGACGGAGCAATCAATAACACATCTATATTCCTACACTGCGCCCAATTTTGGTGAGTTTATTTAAATATACTACACTCTAACTAGCACTGTTTAATCTACTGTTTAATCTACTGTTTAATCTATTGTTTAATCTGATGTACTTCTTATCTTTCTTAATGTTGTAAAATCTAGCATCATCGTTCATTTAGGGACGTCTGCGTTCGTCTTAACTGCACTCTAAGACACCTATGTCTGTCCTTCTGACTAACTAGTTCTTAATCTCTGTTGTAAACCCTACGGTGTAATAAGGTTGAAAGCCACGTACTGCCTACCCCTGCGAGCCACGTCTGCGGCACCTAGAGGCGACTTTCAACCAAGTTACACCAGGGGGAAGAATCAAGCCTGTCACTACAACTACGTGATCTTTACAGGGTCCAACTTTACGGTGACCACTACCACCATCTCATCTCGCAAGCTGCCAGCTGTCCACTACCACGGCAACCTACCTGCTGCTGCCTGCCACGATCTACCTCGCAGACAAGGGGCGCACTTATCATCCCGGCGTCCAGACCACGTGGCTCCGATCTGCAGCTCACAGGACAGTACCGTGGAGAGTCCACACCTGTTCTTGGGTTCCGTACTACGCGTGTGTCCAAGTGTTCTTTTCTACAAGCGTGACCTTTTGAGACCTATTCTACTGCTGAGATTGAGACCCTTGATCATACCCCGGCCCATAGCCGTCTGGCCTTCTGCCTGCTACTCTGGCCCTCTGCCTGCACTTCTGCCTGCTACTCTGGCCCTCTGCCTGCACTTCTGCCTTCAGCATAACACTAAAGACTCTAAGTTTAACAATCTATTCAGTGATCTTATTGTTAGCATTTTAAGTTTAATATATGTATAAAAATGTCCTAATCGTTTTTCTACCTACCCTAGCTCTTCTATCAGGTAGGATAGGAACCTAAAACCTAGACTACCTACCTGTCCACGGCTGCACCGTGACAGTGTGTATGAATCTATGTGTATGTTCGTGGGTGTGTGGATGTATGTGTGGGTGTGGGTGCAGTGTGGAGTGTTTTAAATGTAGGTATGTGTAAGTATAGTAGAGTATAGTTTTAGGTCTTGTTATTAGACATTTATGTTTTATTGTTGTGTCATGGGGTAAATAAATAATTAAATAAATAAATAATTGAAATATTTTTGCTTAGCATTATGATTAGGACGCTATAAGGTAAAGATGAAGAAATTCAATTAGGTACTCACTAAACATCATGATGCCTGCACTTCAGTGAATTTGGCCACGATGTTTCCACCGCTTCAATTTCAGTGCACATAATCTTATCAGTGACACTTGTGTCTACGTCTGAACTATTCAACTTAGCAAGATTTAAATCAATTCTTGATTTTGTATCACTTAAACCAGTTTTTGATGCAACATCTTCTGCATTTCTTGATGTTTCTTGTAGTTGTGGTATTTCTATGAAGGATACTCTTTTTGTTGGGGTAGTGGAGTTGGCTTCCTCAGACACATTCAGTTTAGCCGTGCCATTGAAGAGTGGTAGAAAGTTGTAGTATTTCTTCAGCATTTCAGTTACATCTGTTTTGACGATTGTCACCGAGGGAGGTGGCAGGATTCCTTGTAGGTTTTCCTATGAATAACAAAACAGATTCGTTTAAGACATATAATCATGGTTAATAAATAACACCCGATATGTGATATTAGTATGAAATTTGAGGACTTATTAAATGTACTAACAAACTGACCAGGCCTATGTACAGCTGCTAAAGTGATATTCTAAATGCCTGACCTTATAATTTGGCAAAGCCTCTATACAGCTGCATTTTTCATGTGCACCAAACAGTTTTTTTTTTTTTTTTTTTTTTTTTTTTGTACTACTTGGATGACGGAACAAGCAAGAGGCCCACCTGATGTTAAGCGGTAACCTCTGCCTATGAACAGTGCATTACCTCATAGGTCACGTCCACCAAGGACGCACCCTATGTGGCATTGCACTGCACCCGCCACCCTGAGACATAAAGATGAAAAGTCTCATGTGCCTGTAATTTCACCGGCACCCTTACCCTTCAAACCGGAACACAGCAATGCGAGCACTACTGCTTTGCGGCAGAAATAGGTATGGTGGTAGTACTTCCCCGGACGAACTCTTTCACAAAAAAGCTCTACTACTACTCTAATTGAATGCTTTAATGAAAATTGACGTGACTAAGTATGAATATGAATATATGACCTAACAGTTATATACTTACACATAGTCCTGGCTCCACACAATAGTGTGAACCAGAACCACGTATCTGTTGTCTTGCAGCAGGATCAACCCCACGCCTCCAGTACTTATCAAAAATAAATGATTGATGAGTAGAAGAACTATTCTTACCTCAAGTTTCCTGACTTTTTTTTTATCAGAAGCTTCGTAATCTTTTAGAAAGTTCCAAAATGGCTCTGGCTCCTCGACAGGCTCACCATCATTTTCATCATCATCAGAAAACACATTAGGAGACCTCACTCCACTATCAAAGGAGGTTTCAAATGATGAGTGACTGTGTTCCAGATTCCATTTGGTAGAGCTTTCATCGTCATTTACTAGAAACTCTTTTTTGAGGTTACTCTCCTCATACTGAGGGTCTCCTGGACTCTCGGATGTCTTCTCTAAAGTCTCAACATCTAGACTCTTTTCGTCAGATGCATCACTTGATTTCTGGTCAGAGCTGTTATAAGCATTTGACTCAATATTGAGATTGCTTTTGTGTTCTAAGAATAGGTCCTCAGATTTTCCTTCCAAGTTTACAAGGTTTTGTGAGCTGAGAGCAGTCACAGGGTCCACAATAGGTGTCAGTTTCTGCACATGTTTGATTGTGCCGTTGAAAGTCAACTCAATGTTGGGCAGTTTGAAGACCGTCTCGGCGTGTCTCACGTCACGGAACATCGGCACACTGTCCACAGCATTATTACTATTTTCCATAGTTGAGGTTAGGAATAAAGGTTTGAAACACTCTCGTTTTGTCTCCTCTGACGAAACGAGCAAAAAGCCAGTTTGATTAGACCTTTCCGTCAAATGGCTATTCTCCGCAGTGGTGGACGAGTTATCAAGGAGTGATTCGGCAGCGGGGGAGTTACTTTGATAATATGCCTCTGCCCTATTAAACTCTGAATCTGACAATTTGTCCGCAATATTATCACAGGTGTTGTTATTTAGTAAATTACACTCAGATTCAGTTATATCGCGATGTTTATTTATAACATTACTTTGAGCGGTGGACAAGTCGATGTTACCTCGGCTGTCGGAACTATCACAGTAAGAGTTGCTAGGGGACACTGGCTCAGTTGCATCACTTGCTTCACGAATATCTTTTTTTTCAACTCTACTGTCTACAATGTTAAAACTTCTCATGTAGCGCTCATACAAAGAAAAGCTGTCGTTCATGGATTGACCAAGACCATTCGAGTGCTCAAGGGGTTCCATCACCATTACATATTTGCTATATGAAGTTATACTGATTTTTGTAGTGCCACATTAAAAGCGCACCAACCAATGTTACTTTCAAATGTAAAAATTACCTATATTTAATTTAGTAAACCTACAACAACGCGCCATTCGTTTCACTTCACATTTATACACAGACCGCCATTTTTCTTTTCTTTTCATCAATCTATCTACTGATCTACCATCAACTTTTTTTTAACTCTACTTTTTACTTTTTTCAAGAAAACTACACTCATTCAATTCAATCAAATCAAGCAAAGCTTCTGTGTTGCAAGTACAAATAACTGCCTTCGCTTCATCAGAATCAGAATCAGAATAATATAAAAATTACAATTTGAAAGTACCTACTTACATGGCAGCACGAAACTATAGGTACAGTAGGTACAGAACAACAAACAAATAAAATAGAAAAAAAAAACATTCATGATACACCTATTTAGATCATCGAGCAAAAGATTTAGATCATCAGCAAGGGCTTCGTATAGAGTTTATTATGATTTTTCCACTAGTAGTTTTCTAACTTTTATGCTAAAATCTGCTTGATCTGTGTTCCGCAGATCTTGTGTTAGCTTATTTATAAAGCTTAACGCCTATGGGTACATGAAAAAACTATTTCCAACTTTGGCCTGTCTGTGTTTTGGACTTGTCTTGTTTTTTATTAAATATTATTTTGATCAGTCAACCAATCGGACAAATGGACCAAATGGCAAGCCCCAGATACCTCGTGAACTGCGATGAAGCAGTATTATCCCCATAGAATAATAACAGACTACTTAGGTCGGGTGCTTACAGTATATTCCTAGCGGACTGATGATGAATGGTAACAATGAGAGCTTTTAATTTTCGAATAAAAAAAGTAGTTCTATTTGGCTCGATTGATGGCGCTGACTAAAGTATGCTTGTCAAAATTAACAAATGCATTGTCTGTGCTTTTGTGTGATGGTAACAAAATACCATTCACTACGTTCTTGACTTTGACATTTCACTTTATTTTGAAAGCTAGATTCAAAGCAGCGCCATCTATTGAAACGTCATGATTTGAAACGTCTGTGAAAACCAATTAAAGAAACCAAATTCTTTAGTCATTGGTGAAAACCCCTCATTTACTTTGTCGTCAGTCATTATTAGACATCGGATTATATGCATTTGCATGTTTGCATATGCAAATGCATATAATGCTATTTTTATAGCGTTATTGCATATTTTGGTACTTTTTCATTGATAGTGCTTATTTCAGTAGTTATGCGAGTACGTTGGCAGAGTAAGGCATGTTGTATTACGCCGTCAACACATCCGACTCGCGCACAGTGCACACTCGGCGAGCGCACTGAATCCGACCGAATTTTGTCTCGCTGTGTTTGTTTATTTTTGTTGAAATTATGCCGCCAGTGAAAAAAATACCCAAATTTTAATGGAATGAATGTATGAATGAAAATACTTTATTGCACACCTTACAAACTAGTTAAAAACAAGACATAACAATTAAACAAAAAAAAAACTAAATTTACAATGGGCGGTCTTATCGCTAAAGAGCGATCTCTTCCAGACAACCTTTGGATGGAGAGGAGCTGAAATTATATGGAAGATTGGTTGGGGTGTACCCATATTTAAATGTCAAAGAAATATTTTCATTAAATAAACTTAGGTACACATTATTATGGAATCCTGGATAAAAAAATACCCAGGTCAATTTACGACTGATGGCACTGTGATTTTTTGCAAAGTTTCTGAAAAGCGAATACTTCTTATTAAAATTGTATTTTTGATTGTGCATATTTTATGCATATTTCGCCCTTTTTTAGTGCATATTTGCATGCATATTTTGGGATTTTGATAGTGCATATAATCCGATGTCTAGTCATTATCATCAGACAACACATCAAGCAAGTTATGCCATTTCATATTCAAACTTCACTTCAAACGCTTCAAACATTATATTTGATCTGTAAAAAACTGTTTGTCTGTGGTAAAAACGAAAGAAACACTTCATTCATTAAGATTGTTTTGTTGATTTTCTGGTTGCCGACAGCCGTAAACTTGCTTGTTCCCGGTAAAGTTTTATTTTCTATCATCTCAATAATTTCGCCGTAAGTAAAGCAAGTACGTTGTAATAACTACGTAGCTTCAGCGCATACTGCTAAGGTAAATATAACTGACCTGAGTAAGTAAATTCACAAAACCTAGCTAAAAAGTTCGCTTTGATGTTATTATGAAATTGCGACTTTGCCAGTGCAGTGATTAGAAAACTTTCTTTCAGACATAGGCTTTGCTGAACCACTAGACACAGGGAAAATAGGTAATAAGGAATTTATTTTACTTCGCTTATTCTCCATATTTTTTAAGAATGTGGGTAGGTACATACTTATTTCATTTTTTGTTGAAGTTCATGAACAATTTCTTGGATATTTGTACGACCTTTGATTGTAGATTTTGAACCTAATTGATTGATATTTTATAGGTACATACCTGATTATGAGCTAGTTTTCCGGCATAATAACCGGTTTGCATAAAATAACATAAATTACATACCTACGTAAAGTCACACCTGTTTCCCGGAGGGGTAGGCATAGGACCACGGTTTTCCACTTGCTTGATCCTCACATTCCTCTTGTTCTTCAATTACTCGCATCAAATTCTTCATAAGTGCTTGTGGGTTAAGGGTACTTTTTTGACCTGGGCTTTTACAAGTATGTGTCCGATCGGGACTATAAGTTTGTTGAGGTCTCTCCCTTCCCACTGTGAAATTCACGCTTGTCTTATGTAACATAAATGATCACTATTAAACAGGACATTACCATGATTTCTAGTTTGTTTTGTCACACAATATTTTGGGTTAGTTTAAGATAATATGAAACCGGAGATACCATTCATAACTATGATGGTTTAAAAATCTTCAAACACAAGTATTTATATAAAAAACACTGGCCGCGAATGACCAGAAAATTCCTCATTTAAGTTTGGGGCCAAAACTAATATTTGTCATTATACTAACTTATTTTTTATTAAAACGGCCATTTTCCTAAAACTTTGGTAGACAACTTCCATAAATTTGAAAAGTCACACAATTCACTTCCATTTCATTTCACTACACTTGTGCTCTTTAAACAGCTATAATATGCCACCAAAATAACTCAAAAAACACTAGAAAAATAAATAAATAAAATTAAAGTAAACAACGTCTCTTTTCGAAAATGGCGGAAAGAACTCACTCGCTTGTTTCGTTGAATGGGTGATTGTGTTTTAAGGACTTCAATGGGGTACGCATAATTAACGAGACGCTAGCTAGAGTATAGTTATATCAAATATTGGCCAATGACATCAGGGTTGCTAGAAATCTTAATAATTTGATTGGTTAATATTTGACATTGGCTACCGTGTTGTTAGCATCGCGCTAACGTTAATTATTCGTGCCTGGACCACTGAGCATGTAATCACTACGTTTGCTTGAACTTCAGGACTTGGGGTGCTTGTTCATCATGCATTTCGTTGACCTCTGCTTTATTGCTGGAAATATCATGAAATAGTACAGCATTATTAAACTGAAACTCTTCATTTATTAATTAAAGAAAGAAAGAAAGAAACATTTATTTATGACTATACAAACAAAGACACAAAAAAAAAGCAAACAAGATAGGAACTAAATAAAAACTAAAACAAAAACAAATTACACAGAAAAAAAAAATAAGACAATTTGTGTGTGTGTGCCTGACGCAAGCCACAAAAGGGTCCTCAACTCAGCGTTTGCTAGGCCGCGTTGGCAACCCAGCGCTGAATTACGGTGTTAGATTAAGTAATAGGTATTCCAAATATTACCAACCAGGCGGGATTCGATTTCACAACATTCCTATCATTCTCCATGTTTGGTTGACCAAGTTGTGTCACATCATTATCAGCCTTAGAAGTATATTATATTGTTGTTGTGGCGGAGGCTCATAGGCTCCCCACAGAATGCCATGATAAACGTTATTGAGTTGCCTCCATCCACTGACTTCTTAACTTTGATCCATCGAGAGGGAGGCCTTCCTGCACTGCATCATCTAATTCATGGTCGCCACTCGAGAATCTTTATTTATAATAATACTAGAGGGCCCGCGAGCGACTTCGTCCGCGCGTACTCAGAAAACTGCCCCGGCGTTCAGACAACAACTTTAACATCAACAACCACGCCGTGAAACGACCTTTGAAATGACACCGCACTCAAGTTTTTCAATTCGGGAGTTACATTATAACCTTGAGGTCCTGAAAATATTTTAATCTCTACAACAACACCTAGGCCAAACCAGTTTATCCTATGCGTGTCAGGATAAACTAGTTTGGCCTGAAATTGGGTTTGGCCCATAACATAGTATAATAAGTCTCTTCACCGTGGGTTGCACTTGCACCATCGTGGGAATATACACGTGGCAAGTAGTGAGCTCATCGCCGCCATTGCTTCCCATGACTGACTCGGCTAACACTTTCTTCCAGGCCAGGTCAAATCTTACTATACCAACGAATCTTACTAACAAGTCCGGGTAACATTCCATAATATTACTAAAGTATGATTGACGACCAGCGTAGCGCGGCGGGCGAGTAGCCGCGACTGGGACGTGAGAGGTGCGGTTCGATTCCCGTGCAAGACAAATCTTTGCATGATATGCACATATTTGTTCCTGGTCTGGGTATTGTGGTACCATGCTACTCATAGTTCCTGATAGCCACAACAGGGAGTCCTAGTGTGGGATCAGGATTATGTGAAGTGACTGTTTTTAACCGACTTCTAAAAAAGGAGGAAGTTCACAAGTCGCGTGGTTTTTTTTAGTTGACGCGATACACCTATTTCCAGATTGGTCCCATTTTCATCAAAATCTGGTTCTGATGATGGGATCCATGAGGAATTGAGGGACCTCCTCAAATATTTTAGGCACACATATAGTGATTTCGGTATTTTCAGCAACAAGTCAAGCATGTGCATTCATAAAGTGCCATTTGGTGAAGTGGAACTGATGAAGAAGACCAGAGATGGCTATTGGAACTACTCAATGATAAGTATTTCATGGCGATAAGAGTGACTTTCCGGTATCCGATTGAGCTGAAACTTGGCATAGGTAGGTACCTGTCAAGTTCCGATGACAATACAATACGATGATGACAGCGAGCTGATCTGATGATAGAGACGGAAGGTGGACAACGGAACTCCTCGATGGATAATAGTAGATTGACCGTGTTTAGGCTCATTATGCACACGGTTCCGATCACTATTATAAAATCTAGTATTGGGGAAAAATTCCTAGCTTCGAAGACGGTTTTTTTTTCGAAAAAATATATGTTATTAAATATTTTCATAGGGATTACAGTAATAATAACACCTATATAGTAGTAGACCTTTTTTTTGAAAGAGTTCGTCCGGGGATGTACTACCACCGTACCTATTTCTGCCGCAAAGCAGTAGTGCTCGCATTGCTGTGTTCCGGTTTGAAGGGTAAGGGTGACGGTGAAATTACAGGCACATGAGACTTTTCATCTTTATGTCTCAGGGTGGCGGGCGCAGTGCAATGCCACATAGGGCGGTGGACGTGACCTATGAGGTAATGCACAGTTCATAGGCAGAGGTTACCGCTTAACATCAGGTGGGCCCTCTGCTTGCTCCGCCATTCCAGTAGTATAAAAAAAAAAAATGTTTACTAAATCTTTCACCCAGCTCCAAGCAAATGCATAATATAATTATGTAGTAATATTATGTACTTATTGGATATTTGTCTCAGTGCCCAGTGGCCTCAGTATCTCCAGTGATTGCAGTAACCTCTGCTCTCGTTGCTACTATACTATCTGTAAGGTATAAAGAAGTCAAACTGATGTACTTAGGTAGTTACCGGCCGGCGGCCCGCTGCATTCATTCGCTTCTGTGACATTTAAAAGATAACACTGTGCCTCTATGCTATTCAATTTGGGAATATTATTACGTGTTTTGGGACAGTCTCTTCTTTAATTGTGACGGTAATCCATAATTAATACATCCGCTACATTTATATTCAGATCAAACGATTAAGACATTGCTCAAAAAAATACGTTATCACTAACCTTGCTACTAAACGCAGAATATTCATTGAATAGTTACACACTGTTTTGTCTCTTCGATCGATTTTGTAACTGCTTGTCAATGCAAAAGATAAAACACCGCGTAACTATTACAAGGTTAATCAGAGTTATATTGTAATACGGTAAGAATAATCAGTTTTCAATTTGTTCAATCATGTTTCTTTCTAGTTTTTTGTTTAAATTTTTTGACACTAGTATCCGCGCGCGTTTTACCAGGATAAAAAGTAGCGTATAGCTCAATCCAGGTTCATCTATCTGGTATACATAAATTTCACCGAAATCGGTAAACCGTTTCGGCGTGATTGAGTAACAAACACATTATGATTACCTAGTATTAGGTATATTGGGGCGGCCTATGTCCAGCAGTGGACTTCTACAAACTGATAATGTTAATGTTATTTTTTACTATTTTTGAAATATACCTGGTTGTACCTAGGCTACGCATTTTTGTTGTAAACACTCCGAAATATCTTCGTTTCATTCTCATTTATTGGCAGACATTCAGAGGTATGTAAATATTTATTGACAGCCAATTAATTGTTATGATGCTCCAAACATTAAAACATTCACAAGTAGAACAGCCACTAATTGGGGATCAAATTCTTAATCAACTCAATAGATAACAGTTTGACCATGCATGGGTAGGTGGGCGCTGCATGTGATTTATCGGAGCAGTGGACATTGCCCGTCTAAGGCATGAACTCGTTTCTAGATCCCGGTCGTTTATCTTGTTATTTACACCTTCTTTAATAACACACTTCGCATAAATAACTTGTATTAATAATTTAAGTAGAGTTCATAAAAAAAACTTTGTGATTTGGGAAGTGAAGGTGAGTCAAAAAGCGCCAAAATACGAAACTTCTGTAAAAAAATAAAGTTTTGATGTTTACTTTGCACTAGAAACGGGATATTTACCATGATTTTTTAATCAAAACTCAAAAATCCATGGTAAATTTACCGTTTCTAGTGAAAAGTATGTTTCAAAGGTTATTTTTTTGTTTCTCTTTTCCATTACAACATCAGGTCAAAGTGGGATATTAAGTTGGATAGACACTTCTGCCAAATCACTTTATCTGATTACATAAGGAAAGCCGAGTGTCAATCAGATCTTCACAAATTACGTCAACCTTTCATCTCTATTAGACCTACCTAACCTATTTCGTCACACAGCTGGCCAAAGGTCTTCCAGCCCTCCTCAAAAGTATCATATCCCACCAACGCTTTCTTGGTCGACCTCAGTTCGAGGTCCGTCGATATCCAGCTACGACAAAACGTGACATAACGCGGGCTCGTTTCGATATCTGCGTGGAATCATCGTTTAGCATACAATATTATGAAGTCACACGTTATTTGCAAGGAATCTTCTATGGTTATAGCAAATAAGGGCCAAGAGAGTTATGTTTGCCCACCTATCAAAAAATCTGCTAGTTCCGTCACTCAGTAGTATAAAAAAAAAAAAAACTGGAATAGACATTTGTTGTTTGTTCTGTCAGGTAGGTGTTCTTATTGAGCCTTTTTTCCCCAGATATGGAACTCGTGTCCCTTGGGAAGGATGTGCTACAGGACATAGTGGAACACGCGGCTAGCTACAGCATCGGGCAGTCAGTGTTACGACAGATAGATCGAGCGCTATGGGTCGTCGAAAAATGCGCGCGGTGGGCCGTGCCACCTCCATGTACGTACCTTTCGCCTTTTTGTTTCTTCTGTGTAAAGTGTTCGAGCTCGTAGTCGTATCCCTTTGAAAGTACGTACAACAGAGCACAGCGGAAAACGCGGCTATATAGCTACCGGACTGGGAAGTCTGTATTATACAGCAGTTAGATCGAGCGCTATGGCACAGAATAAATATTAGTACAAGGCTATGGGCCGTCGAGAAATGCGCGAAATAAGAAACTTTCGGCTTTTTGTTTCCTCTGTCCGAAGGGTTCGAGCTCGTAGTCGTACCTATCGCTTGGTGTGCTACAAAACACAGCGGAAAACGCGGCTATATATAGCTACCGGATTCGGAAGTCAGTATTATACGGTGGTTCGAGCGCTATGGGTCGTCGAGAAATACGCGAAATAAGAACCTTTCAGCTTTTTGTTTCTTCTGTGTGAAGTGTTGGAGCTTGTGTTTCTTGGGAAGGACGTGCTACAGAACACACGGCTAGTTTCTGATTGATAGTGTTAAAGCAGGTAGATCGAGCGCGGTGGGCCGTAGGTATAAATCAATAAATAAATAATGCTGGACAGTTCACACAACATTATCTAGCCCCAAGCTAAGCAGAACTTGTGTTATGGGTACTAGATAACTGATATACTTAATACAATATATGACATAGATAGATATTTTTTATTATACATAAAAAATACCCAGAACACCCTGAAAAAATATCTGCGATCGCACAAATATTTGTTCCGAGGCGGGAATCGAAGCCGCAACCTCCTGCGTCGCAGGCCAAGTTTCGTCCGCCGCGCCACAGAAGTCGTCAAACCTCTTTGTATCTCTTTATCAGCAATTTTTTTTATTTGTATCTTGTTTTATGTGCAATAAAGAATTTTCTATCTGTCTATCTATCTATCAGCTCTAACTACTCGAAATTAAAACAACTGGCCTTGAGCGTATCGGACCACGCTTGACTGCCTCACGACTGACGAGATAAACTCCTGTGGCAGAATACAGACAGACACACGGATGGCGCGACGTAGGCTTAGTAATAGGGTCCCGTTAGGAGCCTTTGGGTACAGAACCCTAAAAATAGTGAATGGACAAAACAATTAATTTAACAAGACCCAAATGAACAAGTTTCCCTTCAAAATTAATAAAACTAACATGGGTAAGATTTCCATACAAATCTTTAAGTAATTTTATTGGAAACCATATAATAATAAATTAGTATTAGTCACACTTATATGTTTAGTAGTAGTAGAGCTTTTTTGTGAAAGAGTTCATCCGGGGAAGACCTCCATACCTATTTCTGCCGCAAAGCAGTATACAGCAATGCGAGCACTATATTGCTCGCATTGCTGTATTCCGGATAAGGGTTATTACAGGCTGCCGGTGATATTACAGGTACATGAGATTTCTCATCTTTATGTCTCAGGGTAGCGGGCGCATGCAATGCCACATAGGATGCGACCTAGGTGGACGTGACCTATGTGGTAATGCTTTGTTAAAGGCAGAGGTTACCGCTTAACATCAGGTGGGCCTATGCTTGTTCCGTCATTATCGTAGTTAAAAAATTTTTTTTTTCCCATTGGTATTATTTTGGGGGGCAGACTCACCGTCACCACGTCACACCATTTTGTCACATGTTTTGTGCTAGTTCTTCTTCGCTCTCACACAATTTTAGCTTTATTAAGGAAAGTGAAAGTTTATTCAAATTGTTAACAAAAATATGCAACAAGTGTTTTACCAATATGTATTGTTATTATCAACAAGCGGACCCTACTCCGGATGCCCAAACAATGGCATTTGATAAACATTGTTGTTTCATACCAAAATTTTGGACTATGTAGGATTTTATCCCGGAGGCGTTCCGGGTTTGGCATACCCACGATATTATGATTTTATCTTCCAGTGGACCAGGACGAGAGGCCACAGCCGGAGCTCATCCGTCCTCTCCCGTGGATGTTCTTCATGATGATGCTCATCGCGCTGCGGGTGACGAGGGAATCTATTTCGCTCGTCAACCTTGTTATGGGAAAACCGCCATTGAGGTCTGCTGATGTAGTAAGTTTTATATGCATACATTCTCTGATATGTTTAACCCACCATTTTAAGGCGTTTAAATATCGAATGGGCGGAGTCTATCAATAAAACAATAGCTGCAAGAAAGTGGCAGCGTTTTTACTCACTTGAACCCGGGAAGAGATGAGTTATAGATTTCTGCCGCTTGGAAGTAACTGCCGTAAGCGACAAATGATAAAACTTCGTTTTGCTACTTTAGAAAAAAAATGTAAAAATAAATTATCTTTTATTAATTACTCTTAGTAATGTGATTACCTACTGAATAGTATAAAAATATACGTTTAATATTTTCTCTAGTCGAAGGAGGAAACGGGTTTTAGGAGCGCCAATTAAAAAAAATAAAGCTATCAAGAAAAGTTTCACCAATCGTGTTTCTAGTCTATGATTTATTTAGATTACATCCTCAAGTAATTACTGTATTGACATCAAGTTTGTAACCTTTACTGTTACTGAGTGAGCACACTGAAAAAAAATACAGTTCGAGTAACCCGAAAACCGATAAAAGTTACCGTTCTGCGAGGTTAAAATGGAGCCAACACATTAAACACGTTAGCATAACTGAAAAAAAAAACAGTTAAAGTAAAACAGTTCATTTTACTGTCTTATCCGGACTGATGTTTAACCGTTGAAATTTAAATTACTGCCAGGATACGTTGTTATTATTGACCAAAAAGTTCCTGTAACTGTTTATACATATTTATTTACTGTTTGCTTCCTAACTGTTTTTTTGCAGTTGCCCCAACGGTGTAAATTAATTAGATCTCAATAAAAAATATGTTGTAGCAACTGTGTAAATTTTAACTGTGCACTTTTTGCACACAGTTTTTTTTTTTTTTTTCAGTGCATGTAACGTAACAACTCCAAAATTTTAACATATCTTCTTAGCCTTCACACTAATATGACAATTATCATGCCTTAGTATATAAAAAAACACGCGACATGCATGCACGTATATAGGTAACCACGCTACATCTGTCGTGATTTATGCCCTGTAATAATGATAGCAGGTATAGTCTCTTTTATAACTACTTTATTTAGACGAATACATCATCAGTAAACTACGCTTTGTGGATCCAAGCTACACTGCCGAAACATTTGAAAGACCATGTAAATTAGGGGGGCTTAATAGTAGTTACGATAGTAGTAATAGTAGATGAAAGAACTATGCACAGCCAGCGAGAATATTGGTTTAAAACTAAATACCTCTAAGACAAAAGTATCAACAAATAGCATAAGATATCCCATAATAGTAAACGGAGTACCTATCGAGTATGTAGAGAGTTATATTTACCTCGGAAAGCAAATTTCATTCAAAAACACTAGACATAGAGATGAACTGGAAAGGCGAATAAATATGACCTGGAAAAAGTACTGGAGTTTTAAGGAGATATTAAAATGTAAGCTGCCATTGAAATTAAAGAAAAAAGTGATGGATTCATGCCTCTTGCCCTGCCTGTCATATGGAGCCCAAACCTGGATCTTCAACAACAACACAAAAACAAAAATACAATCATGCCAGCGTGCTATGGAGAGGAGCATCTTGGGTATTAAGCTTAAAGACAGACAGAAAAGCAAAGATATAAGAGGAAAAACTAAAATAATAGATGCTCTACAACATTCACAGCGCCTGAAGTGGAAATGGGCGGGGCATCTAGCCCGAATTCCGGACGATAGATGGACTAAGCGAGTTACTCAGTGGATGGGTCCAGGGGGTAAAAGAGCTAGAGGAAGACCCAGAGAACGCTGGACTGACGAAATACGAGAAAGAGCTGGTGGAAACTGGATGGAGAAAGCAGAAGACAGAGGAAAATGGAGACAGTTGGAGGAGGCCTCTACCCGAAATGGGGCCTGACTTTAATAAATTTTAATAGAGAATGTTTTTTTATAGTGAATGTAAGAAAAGTTACGGAAATAAAGGCTAAATAATAATAATAATAATAATAGTAGTTACGGAAATACGTTTTGAATCTATGGGTTTCAGGTTGAATTTGAAACCAGTAAAACACGATTGATGAAATGTGATGTTATCGAAATGAATATCAGAAAGTGACAAAACAGCTCTCGCACAACGTTTTTTTATTTTATTTTATTTTATTATACTACTAGAATGACGGAACAAGCAAATGGCCCACTTGATGTTAAGCGGTAACCTCTGCCTATGAACAGTGCATTACCTCATAGGTCACGTCCACCTAGGACGCGCCCTATGTGGCATTGCACTGCACCCGCTACCCTGAGACATAAAGGTGAAAAGTCTCATGTGCCTGTAATTTCACCGGCACCCTTACCCTTCAAACCGGAACACAGCAATGGGAGCACTACCTGCTTTACGGCAGTAATAGTAGTTTGGTGGTAGTACTTCCCCGGACGAACTCTCTCACAAAAAAGGTCTACTACTACTAAACTAAAACTAAACGTAAACTAAAATCACGAAAAACAAATACTCGCTGCGTAATCGAAGATACAAAACTACTATTCGTTCTAAAATGGTCTATTCCCGATGTCCACGTTATCTTTTCCACGTTAACGTGGACAGCGGCAAGTCACAAAATCCCTTCCCGATTGTCCACGCTAGCTGTCCAACGTAGACAGGCGGGAAGTTACTAAATCCCTTCCCGTTGTCCACGTTATGTAAAGCGCTGTCTCCAGGCTTCAACTACACAAAATTTAAATGAGACATACCTACACAACATACAAATCTAAATAATATTATTAATTTTATTAATGTATGTTGATAGGTAGTAGCGATATTTACGTTACATTAAGCGCATTGTAGAGGGTAGTTCACGATTTTTTTAATCGACAACCTATTTGACTCTTGACAGCCTCTTATGTGTCTCGGAAACGTTAAGTTACTTTTACATCTCTCATATTCGGTAAGTAGGTCCTTATTACTCCCAAATGGGGCTTGTAGGTGACCAATTAGCGCTCTAGGGTAATAATGTAGCTAGAAAAGCCCTAGGGCGGTAAGTAATTAAAAAACTGAATGCATGATGTCTATTGCTAGTGTGATGGTTAGATGTACGCGAACTTTTTTAAAGAGTGAAGTTTTTTTTAAAATTGTTTACCGCCCTAGGGCTTTTCTAGCTACATTATTACCCTAGAGCGCTAATTGGTCACCTACAAGCCCCATTTGGGGGTAATAAGGACCTACTTACCTCACAATCGAGATGTAAAGCAGAGTAGTTAGCTCGGGTGTAAGCATCAATGGCACCCTCGAACTATAGGCGCACGAGCGCAGCGAGGAAATATCTCGGGCTGCAATTGATGCCTTACAGCCCTTGGCTACTAATCTACTATTATTTAACAGGTAATTTTCATCCAAAGCAAGCGCCGCTATCTCCGAACCCTCAAGTACCAAGGGAACCGCATGATGCGCGCCAGGAGCACCGCAGCGCCGCCTGCAGACTCGTGGTACAACTCTCTGTGCAAGCTGCTTGAACTGACCTTGTGCTTTCGGCGCAAGTCGACCCCCTACGCCAACAATAACACGACACAAGTCAGCAACAACGACGAAGTCATGGTAAGCTGTTTTTTTTTAATCTATTTTTTTTGTTAAAAATTTACCTTTCAATTCAAGTTTTTATAAAAGTAATTAATTTTGTAAAAATTAAAAAAAAACCCACCGCAATAAAAAGGCTGAACCGATTTTAATCAAACATAGCTAAGATCACTGCCGACAAATTCACCTTTCAAACAAAAACAAAAAAAACGAAATCGGTTCATCCGTTCGGGAGCTACGTTGGGACAGACAGACACACACACAAACACAGACACGTCAAACTTATTACTCCCCTTCGTTTTTGCGTCGGGGGTTAAAAATCAGTGATCGTAACCGTGTGCTGATCAAAATGAGCCTGAACACGGCCAGTCTACTATCCATCGAGGAGTTCCGTTGTCCACCTTCCGTCTCCATCATCAGATCAGCTCGCTGTCACCATCATATTGTATTGTCATCGGAACTTGACAGGTATGCCAAATTTCAGCTCAATCGGTTGAGGATAACTGCTTTAAAATTCAGTTGTAAGATTCCACCCGGACATACATACATACATTGCAAGTTAAATAAAAGCTTGTAAAATAGGCTTGAGTTTGTCTACATCTCACCTGGTGGGAAGCGACGATGAGACCTATTTAAGCATGCTCGCCTAGAAGATGCTTATTCACTCTTCGTTTGAAGATGCCCAAGTTGTATGATAAAGGGAATAAAGAAGCTGGATGAGAGTTCCAAGCCTTTGCTGTCCGCATGATGAAAGAGCGCGAGAAACCGTTTGTACGCGACGGTGGTATGTCGACAGCAAAAGGGTGAAACGACTCTCCACGGCTGGTCGTCAGGTCGCGGAATGCAGACGATGGACCCCTAGGATCGAGCACAGATAAAATAATACTAGGGTAGTAGTAAGGTTTCGCTTCGTAGTCGGTAGGACGACGAATGTCGTGTATTTATATTATCTGTGGTGATAGAATAGTATTGTATACAGCAACACTGGATAGAGAGGGCATCCCTAAGCATGGCCCACTGCATTAGGCTCAAGATGGCTAATTTTTTTTTTTTAAAAAATCTCTACAATGTTATAGTGCTACAACCCAGAATAAATGATGAACGGTCAAAGAAGTTAATTTATATACACTCAAATCGAAAAATTCGAATTACGAATTCAAAGACGGTTCTATACAGACGCACTTTATAGACGCATATACATAAAATTAAGAATAAAACTCATTATAGTACCGACCGCCAACTGTATCATAAAACTCATTATAGTACCGCTATCTTTTTTTTAATTAATTCATTAAACTAGTCTATGGTTATAGCCTGAATATGAAAAAAAGGCGCACGAATGCGCAGTTCGAACTGTGAAAAAATGGCGTACGCATGCGTAGTTTGAACTTAATTTCCCGCGCTTCCCATACATTTTTTTGTCAATTTTTCCTATGAGTGAAGATAAAGTAGTGTATGAAACTGCATATAACTTAGGTATTAAAACACTCGAGTCAACCTATTATCGCATTCGGCTTCGCCTAATGCGATAAACAGACTCTCGTGTTTTAATACCCCTTCTTATATGACAGTTGCATAAACTACTATTATAACCTTGTCCACCCAATCCAGGACAACGAAGGCTTTCTCTTTCGGATAATTATTTCACTATCAGACTTTATCCCCGAGCGCTATGGGCTATATTTTACTAGCTTCCGCCCGCGGCTACGCTCGCGTTATATAGCGTGTAGTTCCATTCAACTCCGTAGCGGATCTTGATGATATTTATTTATTAAGAAACAAGTACAACACCATAACAGAAATCCAAAATCCAATAAATTAAAAATAAAAAGCAACCAAGCATAGAATAAGTAGGTAATACCTACCGAGGATAGACCTACAATAATTACTAACACTATCTACTTGCATTAAATATTCTCTAAAACAAGCTGCGCTGTTTCCATGAATTTCGGCAAATTATGACAAAAAATGTCAACATGGTTCTCTGAGAGAACATAAACTAAACGGATGGCGTGTGACATTGGGGCAAATTTGAGCAAATTAATTAGTTTGGATGGATGCAAGGCCCAAGCGGTGGGAGGCTAGGGCTGCATAGATAGGAACCTCCTGCGTGCCGAGTCCAGGAGTACGGCCTTCTGAATCTGACCCCTGATCCAACCATTCAGCGAGTCTCTTCAGGTATTGGTCGAGGCTCTTCGCTATCAGTCCATTCACTGAAACTATTATTATTATTGTATGAATGTCACTGCATTTACTGATTAGGGAAGTTATTTCTGATACGGGGTAACAGTGAGAATTATTATTACTTAAGTTATCTTTGATACTTTTGTCATTATTATCCATGTGTAAGTTTTTTTTTTTTTTTTTTTTTTTTTTTTTATATTACTGGAATGGCGGAGCAAGCAGATGGCCCACCTGATGTTAAGCGGTAACCTCTGCCTATGAACAGTGCATTACCTCATAGGTCACGTCCACCTAGGACGCGCCCTATGTGGCATTGCACTGCGCCCGCCACCCTGAGACATAAAGATGAAAAGTCTCATGTGCCTGTAATTTCACCGGCACCCTTACCCTTCAAACCGGAACACAGCAATGCGAGCACTACTGTTTCCTAAACATGCTTGTAAACATTCCTTTCACCTTTTACCTAATTATCCTTAGTACTCGATTTTTGTTTCTTTGTTTTCTTGTGTTATGTGTGTGTTGTGTCCTCTTGGGGATAAATACACAAATTTTCTTTCTTTTTCTTTCTTTTTAACCCCCGACGAAAAACGAAGGGGTGTTATAAGTTTGACGTGTGTGTGTGTGTGTGTGTGTGCGCCTCTGTCTGTCACATCGTAGCTCCCGAACGGATGAACCGATTTTTTTTGTTTTGTTTGAAAGGTGTATTTGTCGGGAGTGTTCTTAGCTTTGTTTGATCAAAATCGGTTCAGCCGTTCAGCGTTGGGGGTTTTTTATTTTTTACCAAATTACTACAGTAGGTTCTCAATAATAATATTACTAGTAGTTATGCGAATAGTAGACCTCGCAAGCACTAACTTGTATAAAACTAAACATCATGTCGAACCATAATGATCAAACGAGGAACCCAAAAAGGGACTTTTTTATAAAACTTATTTTTTCGGCAATACTAAAAATAAATTTCAAATGAATTTATTATTTTTAAAATCGTGTGTGTGTTTGTTACTTCTTGACGCTGAAACGTTTAGACGGACTTGGATGAAATTTGGAATAGAGATAGCTGGACTCCTGGAATAACACATAGGATAATTTTTATCTTGATATTCCCACAAGTTCAAGACTTATGCGGGTAACACCGCGAGGCGCAGCTACATAATATATAAACAGCGTATCGTCGTCTGGATACTCGATTTTTTTAATTTCTCCGTAGGAACTCTACCCCAAACTATTATACTTCTGTCCCAACTATTATTTATTCTGTGTCTGCCCTAAGACTTAGTTGGACCATATGCTTACACATGTTGAAAGTCCTATCAAAATCGCTTCTGTTGTGTTCGCAAGATGTCAGATCAGACAAACAAGAGTTCTAAATATATACGGTGAATTCCTGTTTTTTAATCTGAGCACACTTGGTTGGTTTTTCGGAAAATATTTCCATTGTAAACTATACTTTTGTCCCAACTATTATTTATTCTGTGTCTGCCCTAAGACGTAATTGGACCATATGCTTACACATGTTGAAAGTCCTATCAAAATCGCTTCTGTTGTGTTCGCAAGATGTCAGAACAGACAGACAAGAGTTCTAAATATATACGGTGAATTCCTGTTTTTTAATCTGACCACTCTTGGTTGGTTTTTCGGAAAATATTTCCATTGTAAACATTTTGACCTTTCCAATTTTATAGTCTAGATTCAGCTTTATTTTATAGTCTAGATTGATTTGGTTTTCCTTTTCCATTTTCAAGGTTATTGGTGTGCAGTGGCGATACCATCTGACGTCAATAGATTCACCAATTATCTCCATAATAACTCTTAATTGTATCTACCTCCTATCTTTTAATAATATTTATTTCTGCGTTGGTACTCGAAGTTTAGGTAATATTAAGTATTTCGAGTACCCGAAAATTCTTAGAAATGAGAAATCAACAATGGATGTTACTTATAAATTTTATAAGGTACAAGTTTTTAGTCTTACCATAATTAGCATTTGTTTGTAGTAGAGCTTTTTGGTGAAAGAGTTCGTCCGGGAAAGTACCATCATACCTATTTCTGCCACAAAGCAGTAGTAGTGCTCGCATTGCTGTGTTCCGGTTTGAAGGGTATGGGTGCCGGTGAAATTACAGGCACATGAGACTTTCATCTTTATGTCTCAGGGTGGCGGGCGCAGTGCAATGCCACATAGGCTGCGTCCTAGGTGGACGTGACCTATGTGGTAATGCACTGTTCATAGGCAGAGGGATGGATGTCATCACTGTGAGGGATGGTCAACAATTGCGTAAGCATTGTTTGTACCTATTTGTACGGTTCATACCGCTATTGAAAGTGCCCCCGGCGTTTCGGGGTTTGGTGGTTACCCGAAGCCGGTTGGTCTTTGAAATCGCCTCTTTAGGCGTATTCGTGACGGCGCGTAAGCGTTCGTAGTTAATGGCTCCGGCCGAGAAGTTAGACCCTTTGTGGTCACAGTGCAACGAGGAATTTTGGTAACAGTGGCCAGTATCACGATGATGGATACGCTTAACGTCAGGTGGGGCCATCTGCTTGATCCGAAAAAAAAATACATGATGGGTTTGTAACACCATTAAAATCAAATACGTAGATAGTTTGATTGGTTCATATCAGTACGTACTAAGTGTGGTGGACGTTCGTAATCATAAATCATTGCTGTATCTGTAAGATACGATGATTTAAAGTTATGGCTTGCTCTTGCGCGTCGTTCTGTCCGAAAGCTGATAATAATTATGCTTTCGTTAATTGATTTATCGGACGAATTTATTATTGTTTACCGATACGATATGCACACTGGTCATTTATTACAAGCTTTTATTTAAATAACAAGTAATTAATTTTGTATAAATAAAAAAAACCCTCAATTCAATGAAACGGCTGAAGCAAACACTCCCGACAAATTCACCTTTAAAAAAATAAAAATAAACTAAATCTGTTCATTCGTTCGGGAGCTACGATGCGACAGACAGACACACACACACACAGACACGTCAAACGTATAACACCCCGTCGTTTTAGCGTCGGTGGTTAAAAATGTATGTATTTTTGTCCGGGTGGAATCTTGCAGCTGAATTTTAAAGCAGTTATCCTCAACCGATTGAGATGATATTTTGCATCACTGTCAAGTTCCGATGACAATGCAATATTATGGTGACAGCGAGCTGATCTGATGATGGAGACGGATGGTGGACAACGGAACTCCTCGAGGGATAATAGTAGACTGGCCGTGTTTAGGCTCATTTTGATCAGCACATCGGTTAAGATCACCAAATTTATAAAAGCTTGGAAATAAATTCAACAATAAAATAATTCCATTTTAGGTAGTGAAACGCTCGAAGCGCGGCCGCCAAGAAGCGAGCCCCGGGGTCTCCATCAATGAAACTACGATGGAGCGACTCATTGAGAAGATGTTGGTAGATTTGGACGTCGAGAGTGATGAAGACTCTTCCTATACTGTGAGTATTTGTGTGTTGTACTTCTGTTATTACTAGCCAAACGAAAATATTAGTTAACGCTCAGACAATTAAGTGGAAATTTCTATGTCCCTTCAAGTCTACCTAATCTTTGTGGTATCTGTATTTATTTATTCAACTAGAACGGCACAGGCCAATTTCACTACTCAACCGTTTGAGAATAAAGGTTCTCGAGTGGCATCTCGAACCGGACGACGCAGAGTAGGAAGCCTCCCCACTCGATGGGCCGACAACATTTGAAAAGACGCAGGTAGTCGTTGCACGGGGGCAGTTGTGGAGAGATATGTTTCCACTGCGCGAGCTAGGCAGAATTAAATTCAGGAGTTAAGAGATGAGATGCTGCAGCGTCTGAATTTGACTCTCAAGGCTGTATCCGACTGGGGCGATGCCAATCTAGTCAAGTTCAACGCGTCTAAAACGCAGGCTTGTCTCTTCTCGGCGAAAAAAAGTCCGTTTCTCCAAGTTCCTGTATTCCGAGATGTACCTGTAGCTATAGGAGATCACCTCGAGCTCTTAGGTGTTTCGCTCACGCCTACTCTCAACTTTGGCTCCTACATCGAGTCTAAGGCAAAAACAGCTGCCATGAAGCTAGGCATCCTGAATAAGGTAAAGCGTTACTTCACACCAGGACAGCTTCTCAGTTTATATAAAGCACAAGTCCGGGCTGGTATGGAGTACTGCTGCCATGTTTGGGATGGCTCGGCCAAACACCAGCTTGCTGCCTTGGACTCGATCGAACGTAGAGCTTTCAGGCTTATAGGTGAGCAACATATGGCGGAGACTAAGATCCAGAGTCTCGAGCACCGCCGTAAGGTTGCATGCCTTGCGATCTTCTATAGGTTACATTTCGGTGAATGCTCCCAGGAACTGCACGATCCGATCCCACCATCTCCTTTTCATCATAGGACGAGCAGGCGTACGGCTCAGTACCATCCTTACCTCATTGGTATACCTTCTATTCGCACAAAACGTTTCAGTTCTACCTTTATAATGCGAACTGCTAAGGAGTGGAATACACTACCGTCGTCTGTCTTTCCTGAAAACTATAATCTGGGTATCTTCAAGTCAAGAGTGAATAGGTGCCTTCTAGAAATTGTGCTTCATCTTCGGCCACATCGTCACTTACCAACAGGTGAGATCATGGTCAAACAAAGGTCTATCAATGTTAAAAAAAAAAAAAAAAAAAAAGCTCTGGTAATTTACTAAGGCATTCAATGTAGGAAGCCTATGTTCAGTAGTGGTCTTTTACCACCATCCATTTAGAAAGCGTAGTAAGGGTAGGTAGGTACTATACTACCTAATCTACTTGCGAACGAAGTCGCGAGCGGGCCAGCTAGTTTACACATAAAATTAACATAGATAGGTACATATTAAATTTACAATAAACTAATTTAAAATATAAACAATGATTAAATTACAGTAAAAGAAACAAACAAAAAAAATACATATTAAATAGATTATAAAGAAATTGTATTTAACATTAAATGTAATACTAAAACTAAGACAATAAAATAAAAACCTACCTATCAGATCAGCAAGCCGTCACCCGATGGCCGCGTGCCCAGAATGCTGGCTGCATTGCCACGCTGAATGGCAATGCTTATAAATAATAAATAAATAAATAAATTTAAAAAAAAAAGTATGTCAAGGTATTTTTACAAATATATAATTAAATATATCGGGGAGATCGGCCTCGTCAGCATTGGTCTGCAGCCTGTCTAGGAGAAGGAAAACTCCGAAATCAAACCCGGGGAGATGGGCCTCGTCAGCATTGGTCTGCAGCCTGTCTAGGAGAAGGAAAACTCCGAAATCAAACCACCACTCAGGGAGCATACCCGAAAAAAAACCCCGATCTAAGGTGTAAACCGACCCGTGCCGAGGGATTCGTAGCCAGAGGGCAGTCTGGTTGTTAACGGAGGGTGCCTGTGTTGGCGGTCACAGGGCACAGCGGAGATCTGCCTTACCCCCGTAAAGGGCTCTGCGGGGGTGGACCTTTAGATCCCTTCTACTCGTGGGAACGCAATGGAGATATATAATTATAATAATCATCCGCATGGCGGCGACGCGGTCCGCCATCCGTCACGTCTCGTTTCCCGCGGGGGCGAAAAGCGGTCTACGGAGAGCCGTTTCGCTACGTTGAATGTTGGAGGAGGAATGGAAGAAAAGTTGAATGAGGTGTGTCAGATGATGGATGAAAGAAAGATTGATGTTCTATGTGTAAACGAGACGAAGCGGAAAGGCTGTGACACCACCAAGCACGGACCCTACACGGCATATTGGTCTGGAGTACCTAGTACCGCCAGAGCTTGCCAGGGAGTTGGTGTTATACTTTCCGCGCGAATGGCTGAGTGTGTGAATGAGTTTGAATGTGTAAATGCGAGATTGCTTTGGTTAAGAATGAAAGTTGGCCTCACTCGTATCTTTGTCGTAGGGGTATATGCTCCTGTTGACAACGGTACAGGTGGGTCTCAGCGGGCACAGGGAGAAAGAGATAAGTTTTGGGAGAGTTTGAGAGATGTTCTGAGAATACGCAAGGATAATGAAAGGTTAATAATGTTAGGTGATTTTAATGGTTGGGTGGGGGTAAAGCGGGATGGATTTGATAGTGTTCTAGGAATGTTTGGTGACGAAAGGGTAAATGAGAATGGTAAAAGTTTGCTTGAGTTATGTTTGGAATGGAACCTTTGTGTGACAAACACCATGTTTAACCACAAAAGGATCCATATGTATACGCGAGAGGCGAAGAATGTGAGAAAAAGTATGATTGATTTTGTTATAGTGGATGAAAGAATCAGAAAGAAAGTTTTAGACACTAGGGTGTACCGTGGGACCAGCATTCATACAGACCACTTCCTGGTAATGAGCCGAATAAGTGGTCTGTTTCAAGGATGGCGACATCGGGTGCCTGAGCCTATAAGTGTTTTAGAAAGAATAAAATTAGAAAACTTGCAAGAGGAAGAAGTGATAGATGAGTATAAAAATAAGTTGATTGAAAGGTTTGATAGGTTCGATGACATTTCTGAGATTGAAGAATTGTGGAAGTCATTTAAAGAAGAAGTAGTGAGTGTTGCTATTGAAGTATGTGGGGTGATTAAGAGGAGGAAAGGAAAAAAGGTGAAGAATGTGTGGTGGGATAAAGATGTACAGAAGGTAGTAAGTGAGAAGAAGAAAGCGTGGATGGATTGGCTAGCTGTCAGAGCTAACGAAAGAATGCAGAAGGCAACGAATGCGGATGTAGATGAAGCTAAGAAAGAGTTTAAGAGACTGAAAGGCAGAGTGAAAGAATTGGTTAAAAGAAAGAAGAATGCGCAGGAAGATGAGTTTGATAAAAGGTTATCTGAAGATTTCCGAACGAACATTTTTCTGGAAATCTGTTCGTTCAGTTAGTGGTAAAACATGGTAAAAAGTGGTAAAACATGTCAAATAGGTAAACAGAAAAAAAAACATTTTATGTCAACATTCAAGCATAAAACAATCACACATTCACACAGAATCTCCTTCCATCCATCCACAAACAACAAACACAATGTGGTGATACAATGGATAGGATAAAACCTTAGAATTTATTTATTTGCCTAAAAAAGGTACTAGAGGATGTTTAAATTAAAATATTAGATCCATATTCCGCAATACAGTAGGATAGAATGCTAAAAGTAATAATTTAACTAGTGGTATAGGACGCGCAACGAGTAATGAGCGCTGACCTTCAATGCGCAGAAGTCATTTTTTGGGTCGGTATCATGAATGTAGTAGTACATGGATTGAGTGCTTAAATAGCCACTAGTGTTCCTTCTCACTCCTATCCTAGAAGATAGCTTGCTATCCTATGTTAGAGAGAAACAAATATGTTGTCACACCGCCGTAAGGTCGCGTGCCTTTCGATCTTCTATAGGTTACATTTCGGGGAATGCTCCCAGGAACTTCATGATCTGATCCCACCATCTCCTTTTCATCATACGACGAGCAGGCGCACGGCTCGGTACCACCCTTACCTCATTAGTATACCCTCTATTCGTACTAAACGTTTCAGTTTCACCTTTATAATGCGAACTGCTAAGGAGTGGAATACACTACCTTCGTCTGTCTTTCCTGAAAACTATAATCTGGGTCTTTTCAAGGCTAGAGTGAATAGGTGCCTTCTAGACCTTTGTGCTCCATCTTCGGCCACATCGTCACTTTCCAACAGGTGAGATCGTGGTCAAACAAAGGTCTATCAAAGTTAAAAAAAAAAAAAAAAAAAAAACACTTCATTCGTTTTTCCTTTCCGTACCACTGAATATTGGTACCATGAATGTACATCTTCCTAGATTGGTACCATGAATGTAGTAGTAATTGGTACCTAGTGTGACAATTGGCCTGGTACAAGTTACACAAATAAGAACAGATAGATATATGCTTGTCTCATTCCAACACATGAATACATTCATATAAAAAAATGAGACCTGGTATAATCGAATCCGGTTTGTTTATAGCCTTATTTCCGTGTACTACATTTTCCTAGGTCTGTATAGCAATTGCGCTAATGTAAACATGCGCAGTCAACGCCACCGCTTTCGCAGAGCGCTCATTAATCGTTGCGCGACCTGTATGTGGTGGTTCATCCACCAGGTGAATCGACACCCAAGCTACAACGCATTATAAAAATACCCTTATTCAATTCAATTCATTTATTTCAGGCATCAGTGAAAAATGTACATTGTTTCTAGACAGAGGCCCATAGTAATATATACCTTACAACTAACATACATATAAAGATATTTATAACTTAATCTAACACACGTGTAATCGTGTGCTTATAAAAATGAAGTTCAGTTTTAAGTTAGACTGTCTTATACATCTATCTATGTTAACATAACTCTTTGGCGACCTCTGTGGCGCGGCGGGCGAAGGTTCGCCTGCGATGCAGGAGTTTGCGGGTTCGATTCCTGCCTCGAAACAGATATTTCGCCTGCAGATATTTGTTCAGGGTGTTCTGGGTATTTTCTATGCATATAATAAAAAATATATATCTATTTTTTATTTTATTTTATTCTTTTTAATATAATGTATTGTATTAAATATATTAGTTATCTAGTAACCATAACACAAGCTCTGCTTAGCTTGGGGCTAGATATTGTTGTGTGGACTGTCCAGCATTATTTATTATTATTATAGATGGTGCAACCCACTGTGAAAAGAGGCCCATTGAGGCTCTGTCTATCCCTTCGGGGAAAAAAGCGTGTGTATGTATTATTACTATTATCGTAGTGAATCTCCGAGTGTAGCTCTCTCAGTAGCCTGCTGCGCGACTTTGAGCTATAGTGGACAACCTAACCTGGGAATTTTTCAATTTCAGCTTACAAACGCGACCAGTCCAAAAAGTGAGAAATCCGGTGAATCAGACCCCGACGTAACTCTTCAAAACACGCCTGAAACTCCAACCAAAGAAAACGGTAGCCCTGCCCAAAACGACGACGACGAGATTCGCTTCTCTCCAACGAACTATGTTGCCAGCTCGACTCCCGAGAAAGAAGATATACATAACAACCAGATTGATAGCAAGAAGTCGCTGACTGAAGACACGCAATTCGATATTAACCAAACCAATTCGAACGAGAAACCTTCACCGAAAAAAGAGGTCAAGCGTGAACTCGAGGAATACAATTTAAGTGGAATACCGAATTGCGGAAAATCACAAATCGATAAGTTCCGTGAAAATCTGAACTCGGATAGTCCGAATTCGGATTACTCGCGCGACGCAAAGCTTCCAATGCCAGCTGAGATTTTATCAACAAAACAGGAGTCCGAAAACTTTATCGCAAACGAAACTCAGAAAGGCCAGCGAACGCCGAAAAAAGAACCCAAAATCGGTAGGAAATCTAACATTTGGTCGGTTACTTTGAAAAAAATGTTTAAGCAAACTGACGACGCTAGGTACGTTTACTTGAAGATAACTGTTTTTTTTCTGTTTTCAGCCAATGGGCGATTGGTTAAGAGTGTACCCAACAAAAAGAAAGGTATACCCATATCAATCTTTCAAATTTTGCAGAATCAAACCCATTCTAGTAGTAGTAGAGCTTTTTTGTGAAATAGTTCGTCCGGGGAAGTACTAACTCCATACCTATTTCTGCCGCAAAGCAGTAGTGCTCGCATGGCTGTGTTCCGGTTTGAAGGGTATGGGTGCCGGTGAAATTACAGGCACGTGAGACTTTTCATCTCTTGTCTCGGGGTGGCCGGCGCAGTATAATGCCACATAGGGTGCGTCCTAGGTGGACGTGACCTATGAGGTAATGTATTGTTAAAGGCAGAGGTTACCGCTTAGCATCAGATGGGCCATCTGCTTGTTCTGTCATTTTAGAGCCTGTGCATAAAGAGAATGGGCGTGGGAGACGAGATCGTGTCATGCTTAATGAGTTTTTGTAGTTGCACATAATAAATATTAGTACAAGTAAAGAAGGCCAACTTCGCGAAAAAATATATATAAATAGCGACTCTTGCTGGGACGCAACAAAGTGCAATTCAGCTCGCATAAGCGCTTAGTGCCTAACGCGATATTCACCTAAACATTTCCGCTCTCTTCTAACGCATAACTCTGTCGCTGTCTGGCGCGGAGTTACCTATTGATTCGACCGACAAGTCTGAACCCGCCTCAGAACCCGCCGGGTACTTGTAGCTTCATCCAGGGATGTAACGGAGGTAGTTTTATCGGAACCGAAGGCGGAGTCAGAGTTTTTAAATTTGCTTTATCGGAGTCGGAATCGGAGTCGGAGGCAGGATCAGAAGTGGTGGCATGAGAGAGAATTTTAAGAACATTTTAAGGCATGAAGAACAATTTAACAACAAGTGAAAAAATAATTGACGATAGAGTGCACGTAGGGAGTCGAGGGGATTCCCCGCGCGACATGTATGAACCTGTTCATAACAGTCGACACAGGCCGCCGCCGCCGCTATGTTATGCTTCGACCTTCGATTAAAACCTTCTATTTAAAAGTGCCGGAGCCGAAGTCGGAACCGAAGGTGTAATAATAATCGGAAGTTCCGACTTAACGGAACCGGAGTCGAAGCTCCGTAACATCCCTTATTCATACCTATAGTGCGGAGTGCGCCACGCCTGCTAGTAGTGGAGTAGACTTTGTGTTGTTAGCAACGCTGTCTCGTCATTCTAGCTCGACTATAAGACCTTGTCCACTCACACGTTCACGCAACTACTATCTAATATTTCTAAGTAAGGTTACTGCCCGTGCAACTACATTCGCAAATTTCTAAGTAAGGTTACTGCCCGTGCAACTACATTCGCAAATTTCTAAGTAAGTTTACTGCCCGTGCAACTGCATTCGCAAATTTCTGAGTAAGGTTACTGCCCATGCAACTACATTCTCAAATTTTTAAGTAAGGTTACTGCCCATGCAACAACATTCTCAAATTTCTAAGTAAGGTTAATGCTCATGCAACTACATTATCAAATTTCTAAGTAAGATTACTGCCCATGTAACCAGATTAACAGTTCTAGAATTCTCAGATTCACAGCTAAGCTCTTTCACAAAAAAAAATGGGCAGTGTCATGGTTTTTTTTTTTAAAAGGGCAGTGTATTTTTTTTTAAAACGGCATTCTACATTTTTTTTCATGTTTTTTGAAACTGGCCAGTTAAATAAAAATTTTACCTGAATTTGGTTGCCATGTGAAATCAAATTTTGAAAAATGATTTCCGTTACGGCCATTCTCTTTTTGCACAGACTTACATATATTGGGGATTGATTCGATGCACCAAGTTTTTCATCTGCTATTGTTTCATTATTTTCATGATCATTGATTGGCATTTTAGATTTAGTTTACTGCTTATAACTTCTGAAACTATCATGGTTATGCACATATTTTTCACTAGAAACGTGATATTTACCACGATTTTCGAGTTTTGATTGTTCCAGATATTTCGGCACAGTTGCATGCGCCATGATCACGGGAGAACTAACTAAAGTCTTAGCGAGTAGATGTTATTGGCAGATATATCGATCTACCCTCTTTCTCACTCTTTTTTTAAGAACGATTCCACTACCATCGGTTTCATTGTCACACTCCTCCTCGATACACAACACTAACGGTATCCGGACGCGGTAGTGGTAAAATCTATATATATAAAACAAAGTCGTGTTAGTTACACCACTTATAACTCAAGAACGGATGAACCGATTTGGCAAAAAATTGGTGGGGAGGTAGCTTAGAACCAGGAGATTGACATAGGGGGGAGGGTAGGAGGGGGGGGGGGGGTTCACCGTTTTTTTAACCTTTGTTTGACCACGATCCCACCTGATGGTAAGTGACGATACGGCCGAAGATGGAGCACAAAGGTCTAGAAGGCACCTATTCACTCTAGCCTTGAAGAGACCCAGATTATAGTCTTCAGGAAAGACAGACGACGGTAGTGTATTCCACTCCTTAGCAGTTCTTAATAAAAGAGTGAGAAAGAGGGTAGATCGATATATCTGCCAATAACATCTACTCGCAGAGACTTTAGTTAGTTCTCCCGTGATCATGGCGCATGCAACTGTGCCGAAATATCGGGAACAAGCAAAACTCGAAAATCGTGGTAAATATCCTATGGTGAGTATGTTTACTGCTTGTTCTTGATACGTTCTGATGGCTTATTACGATAACTTATTGCCCCTAAATTATTTATGCTAGTTATTTTATGGTCTGTTGTGTTATTAGGTCCTCACCGGGAGAAGCAGAACTCAAACGAAGTGCCGCCAGCAAGAGTGTTAACCTCAAACAATTCAGCCTAATAACAAAAGGTAAATAACATACATACATACATAGACACACGCCTTTTTCCCCGAAGAGGGGTAGGCAGAGCCTCAATGGGCCTCTTTTTACAGTGGGTTGCACCATCGTGGAATATAGACGTGTAAAGTCGTGAGCTTATCGCCGCCATTGATTCAAAGGTAAATAAATAGTAAATAAATAATGCTGGACAGTTCACACAGCATTATCTAGCCCCAAGCTAAGGAGAGCTTGTGTTATGGGTACTAGATAACTGATATGCATAATACAGATATAGATATTTTTGATTACTTATACATAGAAAATACCCAGAACACCCTGAACAAATATCTGCAGATCGTACGAATATTTGTTCCGAGGCGGGAATCAAACCCGCAATCTCCTGCGTCCTTCGCCCGCCGCGCCACAGAGGTCGCCAATATTTTGAACTTTTTATTCGTTTTGTTTCTCTTTTGGTTCGGACACTTTTTGACCGCTAATCCGAAGTCCATTTACGTTTTCGTATGAGGTCATACACGAAAAAAAAAATTTTTTTCTATTAAATTATAAACGACGATTAATTTAACATAATCCAACCGCTTTATTGAATTGTGCGTTTTAAGGCGCTATAGGTTCAACGAACATTTTTGTATGAGGCGAAGAAGGCGATCGCACGCTCAGATACCGTGTTTTTATGTATAAAAAATTTATTTCAAAATGTCGTTCAAAGGTTTGTTTAATTTTGTTGATGAATTCACTAACTCAAATAATAACTAACATGTAACCAAATGTTTCAAAAATTAAAACGTGAGAGAAGTGAGTGAAAAATAGCATTTAAATTTTAAAAAGGAGGTATCTTTGTTATTTTTTTTATCGAGTGAAGTAATTCAAATATTGTATTGAATTATTGATTTCACTAGATAAAAAGCTTAAGAATATGATATATTTTTTTCTTCATAGAAAACTATGAAAATTCTTATCAAAAACTTTAAAATTCTAGAGACATTTGAGAACCTATCGCGCCTTAACATATCAATCTAGAAAATTTAGCGTTTAAAATCTGTCCCGGTTGCCTGTAAAATTTAAATCAAAATTTTAAAAGATGATTCTTTAATGAAAGTTAGTCAGTCGTGAAGTAAATCAATCAATCAATCAAATTGTTTATTTGCTACAAATAGTGTTACAAAGATGTTATAAATTTTTTAAAAAGTACCAACTATTTCTACCACTATAGGCATGCAAAAATTACATTTTAAAATATATTATTAAATTATTAGTAAGAATCAGGTCACCAAATATTACTATATGTTTTGTAATTGCAGAGATAAATCTAAATCCCTGCCGCCAACATTTCCAAAACAAAGCGTTGGCAGTGTCCAAAATAGTCAAATTAAAGTTCCGATGATTTTACGATCGAGTGTTGATGTCACAAACGGAAAAAATGGTATTCTGCTCACCTGGGCTTTTATTCGTTATGACCATAAGAGATTACTTGACAATAAAGTGTGTCGTCACAATGTATTCTGAACGATGATTCCACACAGATATCGTAACGAGCCCGCGTTATGTCACGTTTTGTCATAGCGAATAAGGGGGCTGACAATACAACGCGGAGTGTGATTATAACGAAATGTGACTGTAACTTGAATGTTTAAAAGTTCTGAGAATTCTCTCTTTCACTCTTTACAATTACTATATAGCACTATCCTATTCTAATATATGGTCGCAAGAATCGAAAGTAGATTATATTGTTGTTATGAGGGAGCAGAATGCCAATTATCAGACAATTCACAATACACTCTCGTTTCGGTGAACTTGCAGTGTGCTTTTAATTTTTTTGTTCGTTTCAACGAACATTTTTGTTTGCACGCACTGATACCGCGTTTTTGTGTAAAAAATATATAAAAATGCCCATTAGAGTTTTGTTAAATTCTGTTGATTTACTTCAATAACTCAAATAATAATTAATAAGTTACCAAATGTTTCAAAAATTAAAACGTGTAAAAGAAGTAAGTCTAAAATGATATTTCAAAATTAAAAAGGTGGTATCTTTTATATATTTTTTATCGGGTGAAGTAATTCAAATAGTGTATTGAATTAATGATTTCACTAGATGAAAAGCTTAAGAATACCATATATTTTTTCTTCTTGATAACTGTAACAACTCTTATCAGAAACTTAAAAATTCTAGAGCGCATGCTGTGAACCTATTGAGAATTAAGCTTGTGGTCATCTACACTAATATTATAAAAAGGAAAGATTTGTATTTTTGTGTGTGTGTATGTTTGTAATGAATAAACTCCAAAACTACTGTGCCGATTTCAAAAATTCTTTCACCATTGGAAAGCTACATTCACTCTGAGTGACATAGGCTTCCAGAGGGGGGGGGGGGGAGGGGGCGTAGGCGGGGAGGGGGGCAGTTTTTCATCCTGAAACTACGAGTCGCTAGTGTCATATATTTCCACGATTCCCACTCACAGTTAAAAGCGGTGGGGTTCGGCGTACTGCGGGAGAAGGCGTATGTATTATAAAATCTTATGACTTCCTTTTGTTACAGATACCAAGTCAACAAGAATCTGAATAAGTTAACACTATAATACTTATATAAGAATATTATTTATAATTTTTGTTTCTAAATAATAATAGATCTGCTCATTCCTTTGTAATCATTATAAGCAACGACTCCTTAGACACCAACCCCTCTTACTTATAAAAGCTATTTAAATGTAAGCTCTACTTAAACTAAGCCCTCTCACTGTTATTCATTACACGACCCAAAAAAAGGAGTGTAATGTTTTTAGGGTTCTAGTTCTTAAACGCCTGAACCGATTTATATGTATGTGGTGTTGTTACCAGGGCAATATAGGCTAGGTGGCGTCTTATTGGTCAAGGCATGCGGAAGCTGTGTTTTTTTTAATTCTTGTTCACTAAATAAATATCTTGTTTATTATAAAAATATCTCGTTCGTTATATAAATATCTTGTCCGCTATAACAATATATCGTCCGTTATATAAATATATCTTTCGTTATATAAATATCTCGTCCGTTTTATAAATATATTTTACGTTATATAAATATCTCGTTCGATAAATAAATATCTTGTTCAGTATACGAGTAAACCAACATTTCTTGTTATGTTCAAATCGTCTTAGAACATGATATATTCTATCCCGAAAGAATTCTACCCACGTAAATGTTCAGTTTTTCTAAAAAGTACATTTTTGATTTTTTTCTTAAAATTTCGGGAAAATATCTATTACACCATTATGGGGCCCGCGGCCCGAGTATATACCTTGTACGGATTATCGAACTTTTCGACTGAGTCATGCTTTAATTCCATTATTCTTGGTATTTATGTATAATTACTCTCCAAAAAGAAAGAGAAAGAGCCTTAGAAAGAGGGCCTTTTCTATACTTACAAGTCATAGTTCCATCTGTACTCGTATCTTGCCAATTTTATAATGTTTCACCTGTCATAATACGTCCGACACTTAATATTTATGTATATTTTCATTATATTCTATTCATGATTCTTGTCTTGTAATAAGATTCATAGAATATAAGTAGGTATATAAAACATATCATTCTTAAAGTATATAATTTTATACCAAAGTAACTGCTCTCTTATTCGTTTCTATTTGTAGATTACTAGACGTAATAGGTATAGAATTTTTAAAAAAGATTTTGTAATCTACTGACCCTACCGAATTGATTTTATTATTTATGCCTTTTGAATTTGTTATGGCATAGAATCGTTTGCCCGTTTATAATTGGTCTTGTAACGTTCATTGTTATAATCTTTCTTGTAATTCGTCATGATTTTTTATGCAAATGTTTTATTTATTTATAATCGCGTCCTGAAAGTCTAATTCCTATGGCTTTTTATTTTAAGAGTGTCTATTTATAGTTATGTATATTTTCATTATATTCTATTCATGATTCTTGTCTTGTAATAAGATTCATAGAATATAAGTAGGTATATAAAACATATCATTCTTAAAGTATATAATTTTATACCAAAAGTAACTGCTCTCTTATTCGTCTCTATTTGTAGACGTACTTAAAATAGAATTTGTAATAAGATTTGTTAATCGACTGATTGATCCTGATTGAATCCTGAATTGATTTTATTATGCTTTTTGAATTTGTTATGTTATACAATCGTTTGTCCGTTTATAATTGGTCTTGTAACGTTCATTGTTAAAATCTTTCTTGTAATTCGTTATTATTTTTATGCAAATGTTTTATTTATTTATTATCGCGTCCTGAAGGTCTATTTCCTATGGCTTTTGTTTATTTTAAGAGTGTCTATACCACGCGCTGTGGGCAGAGTCCTGTTTTCATGGAAAATAACTGTTGACGTAAAATGAAATTACAGGCACATGAGACTTATCTTTGTCTCCGGGTGGCGGGCGCAGTGCAATGCCACGTAGGGTGCGTCCTAGGTGGAAGCGACCTATGAGGTAATGCATTGTTAAAGGCTTCCGCTTAACATCAGGTCCATCTACTTGTTTCGTCATTCAAGAAGTTACAATAAGTGCTTCAATTTGTGCTTGAATTTCCTTAAACATTTAAAGGGCTTTACTCCTTGGCGAGTGTACTTATATTTATTGTATACTGTATCATAATTCATAATCTAGCTCGTGGAGAGTTTATATGACAACCTTTAGTTTTTATGACCAAAGTCAAAGGTCATTTAAACTGATGTTTTACACACTTATTATGTATTTATCGCATTTATGAAGTGTAAAAGAATTTTTATTGTGCGCGACCAATATTAGCGCCTGTCCCTGCCCTCAACCTGCCTGTCTGTGCCTGCTGTTATATTAGTGCCCGTTATTCAAAGTTTTTTTTAATAATTTATGTGGCTTGCTTGAAATTGTATTGCCTTCAGAATAATAAGTATGTAGAACTATTGTTACTATGAAATTCCAAAGATTTGGCTGTAAGCGCGAGTAAAAAAGACTGAAATTGTAAAACTATGCATAGCTTCTGTCTAAATCATGTAGGTAATCATTTACTTCCTTGTAGTTTTAATTAAGTAATTATTTTTTGTAAGTGATGTAATGAATATATTTGAAATGATTTTATATTATACTAATCTATTTATTTTATACCTATCCGAGCTTTGTCAAGTTTCAAAATTTTTGGTCTATAATGTTGTATCTACTTGAACATTTACATAAGAATACTACAGTACAAGTAAGTCTCCAAATTAACATGTTAGCAAAAAAATAAGACAAACCAAAACTAAACTAAAAACCTACCTACCAGATCAGCAGGCCGTCACACGACGGCAGCTTGCCCAGCATGCTGGCTGCATTGCCACGCTGAATGGCAATGCTTATTCGTTGAAATAAAATCCAGCATTCCGGTCACGCGTGGACAAGCTTCGCAAGTTCTTTGAATATTTGATGTGCCCCGTTCCCCACGGGCCTAGAGTTTCCACGCCAAACGGCTCAAATATGTACCTTCTGTCGAGTAGTGCATACTTGCGCCGTTTGAGGGACTCCGCTGATGTTGCTGCGGAGCCAGCCCGCACTGATGTACCCGGAAGATGGGACGGCGCCAGAGTATCGACACAGCGTCCCACACCAGAAGTCGTCCCTTGCTCCAGGGGACCAGTATACAAGTAAGTAAGAACATTTAAAACTAACTTGAATTATAAGATTAGCTAAATTCATTGTTCTACTGAGGATCCAATTACCTGATGGTCAGCCTCAGATAGATAGATAGAAAATACTTTATTGTACACCTTAATAGCTAATAATACGAACAAAAAGAAACAAACTTAACTTTATAATTAAAAGTACAATGGGCGGTCTTATCGCTTAGCAGCGATTTCTTCCAGACAACCTTTGGATGGAGATAAATTTCACGAAGAAGAATTTTTCTCAGATCACGAAGAAAGAGTCCAATCTATCTATCTATTCAGCCGGTAACACCCACTGCTGAGCAAAGGCCTCTTCTCTAGAACGCCACTCCTGGCGGTGTTGTGCCAGCCGGATCCACCGCTCTCCTACTGCCTGCACAATGTCGTTTGACCATCGGGCAGGTGGTCTGCCTCGAGGCCGCACATAAAAATAGTCAAATAGGCATCTAGAAAAATGTGCAGTTTATGTCAACAAAAAAAAATAAAAAACTTCTTTAAAGTTTCCCTATCCATCCACTAATATCATAATAAATAACTCACTACTCAACTCAAAACGCCGAAACAGCTGAAATTATTTTGATGAAAAGTACAGAGATCTTTTTATTCTGGTAAAACGAGAACGAAGCCGCGGGCGGACACTAGTTATATCAAAATGATGTGGTGTGTCCGGCCTAAGATTAGACCCCTCCGTCTCCTCCCGTGGTCGTAAAAGCCGACTAAGGGATTACTGGACTTGTTGGTATAAGATTTGTCCTGGCTGCTAGCTTATTATGGAATGTGTTATTACTGGAAGAAAGCGTTAGCAAACTCAGTCCTGGGAAGCAATGGCGGCGATGAGCTCATCACTTGTCATGTCTATATTCCATGATGGTGAAACCCATAGTGAAAAGAGGCCCATTGAGGCTCTGCCTACCCCCTTCGTAGAAAAAGGCGTGTGTCTATGAATGTATGTATAAAACAAAAAAAGGATCATTTTGTAAAGTTCTATGCAGTTTTCTAATGCAAATAATGCAATCTAGTATTGCAAAAAGAAACTGTTTCCGCCCGGGATCGAACCGGGGGCCTTGTGCGTGTGAAGCACACGTGATAACCGCTACACTACGGAAACTTGAAATGATAGGCCGAAAATATGAATCATTAACTGCTATCATTATAAAAGTAATATTGCCTTTCATTTTGTATCATTTTGTAATCTTGTCAAGCGGGAGCAATCACCAGCGGAGATCTGGGACACGTGTTCCAATGCTTCGACCAAAATAATCAAATATTTTGTTACCATTTGGATAGAGAGAGCGGCAGGAGCGGCTCTCCCCTTTGCCAGTCTCGCGGCAACTTCGCCCGCGGTTAGTCGCGGACACGCGTCTCCTCTCAACATTGTCGGTGTTTAGTTGTGCCTTCATTTAAATAAACGTGATAATATAAAAAACTAACACCATGGATCCCGAAGCGTTCCTAGACCTGGCTAACCAGGTTATTAAACTCAAAATGTTTCCATACTTTGACATAGCGCATTCATTATTATGCGCTCTTGCGGTCAGAGAGGATTTAGGAGCAGGTAAGAACTATTATTCTCTAATTTTAAATAAAACCCGCCTTAAAACAACTTCCGCGTCGTTTTGTTCCTGAGAAAAATCATTCAGCGCTTGAAATGTACTAAATAAAGACATGAGCCGGGTTTATTTATAGACCGTTCCATTCTCGGTAGCCACATCTGTGATTTCTGTTCTAATAATGTAATTTGGAATGTCTCAAGCCGTGATCAACCTATAGGTATAATAAAAAGTTTCTTATTTCAAATCAATCCATTGATTAAAATATTACCTACTAACACTAATCGAAGTGCACTATATTAATGCTCTACCTATATCTAGATATCTTCTGATTAATAGAGTCAGGTGTATAAATTCGTGATAACTATATGACGCAGGTAATTCAATTGCTGTTATCAATTATCACATAAATGCACATTATATTATTTGCAAAGGATTGTATCAGATAAAAACCTTGATAGAGCAGAACCGGTTCGCTAGCTCTACAAACTTCAGCTAGCGAAGTATTGCAGTGGTCTAGAGACAGATGGCGCTATTTTCAATAACACCTAATTTTATTTTTAACAGCTTTTTTATTATTCCCTTTGTAAAAAAAAGCCCAAGTAAAGCCTGAAATAAAACATAAAGATTCAAAAAGAAAGCGTGCACGGGCTCGTCCGGGATTTGAACCCGGGACCTCTCGCACCCGAAGCGAGAATCATACCCCTAGACCAACGAGCCACATCATCAGTCGCGAAATTAGCGATTGTATTCTGTGACGTGCTCCGGCTTTATAGACGTATGCCTGGGAACTTCCGGCAGAACTACTTGTATGAAAAGCGCTCGGATTCTCTACCTAGCTCCATCATGCTTCTAATTGATTACTTGGTAGATAGGTATACTAAAAAGCGACCATGTGCGTGTCGGGCCACGTGCATTGTAGGGTTCCTTAATTGCCCGTCACAACATGCGGACTTTGAAATGGGCTTTCCTGTTTTAGGTACACAAATAACAACGTCATCTGTGTAATTTTCAATGGAATTTATACGATGTTTTCCTTTTTAACCCCCAACGCAAAAACGACGGGGTGTTATAAGTTTGATGTGTCTAGGTGTGTGTGTCTGCTTGTGTGCCTGCGTGTGTGTTTGTGTGTGTGTGTCTGTCTGTGGCACCGTAGATCCCGAACGGATGAAACGATTTCAATTTTTTTTTTGTTTGAAAGGTGAATTTGTCGGGAGTGTTCTTAGCTATGTTTGATCAAAATCGATTCAGCCGTTGCATTGCGTTGAGGGTTTTTTAATTTTTACAAAATTAATTACTTATATATTTATACAAGGAAAGATCACCTCTACCGTCATATCATTTTCTACGTATAATAAAAAAATATCTATCTATGTAATGTATTAAGTTTAGTTTTTTTTTCACACCAGTCGTGGTGTGTCCGGCCCGAGACCACTCCATCTCCTCCCGTGGGTGCCGTAAAAGCCTACTATTACCCGGTCTTGTTAGTAAGATTCGTTGGTATAAGATTTGTCCTGGCTGCTTGCTAATTTAAGGAATGTGTTATTACTGGAAGAAAGCGTTACCAGAGTCAGTCGTGGCAAGCATTGGCGGCGATGAGCTCACCACTTGTCACGTCTTTCCCACGATGGTGCAACCCACAGTGAAAAAAGGGTCATTTGAGGCTCTTCCTACTACCCTTTCGGGGAAAAAGGCATGTGTCTTAGTATGTATGTATTTATGTAATCCTTTATATGTGTTTTATTTTTTTGGTGTACAATAAAGTGTTAATCAATCTATCTAATCCATATATATCTATGTAAAAAAAATATACCAAATTTACCAAATATTGGTGACACATTCGCAGGCGCACATACGTTCTCCCGTAAGCACCCCCTGTCATGCTGGTTGTCCACCATGCTGATGATCTTACATTCGCAGGCGCACAGACGTTCTCCCGTATAAGCACCCCCTGTCATGCTAGTTGTCCACCATGCTGATGATCTTACATTCGCAGGCGCACAGACGTTCTCCCGTAAGCACCCCCTGTCATGCTGGTTGTCCACCATGCTGATGATCTTACATTCGCAGGCGCACAGACGTTCTCCCGTAAGCACCCCCTGTCATGCTGGTTGTCCACCATGCTGATGATCTTACATTCGCAGGCGCACAGACGTTCTCCCGTATAAGCACCCCCTGTCATGCTAGTTGTCCACCATGCTGATGATCTTACATTCGCAGGCGCACAGACGTTCTCCCGTAAGCACCCCCTGTCATGCTGGTTGTCCACCATGCTGATGATCTTACATTCGCAGGCGCACAGACGTTCTCCCGTAAGCACCCCCTGTCATGCTGGTTGTCCACCATGCTGATGATCTTACATTCGCAGGCGCACAGACGTTCTCCCGTAAGCACCCCCTGTCATGCTGGTTGTCCACCATGCTGATGATCTTACATTCGCAGGCGCACAGACGTTCTCCCGTAAGCACCCCCTGTCATGCTGGTTGTCCACCATGCTGATGATCTTACATTCGCAGGCGCACAGACGTTCTCCCGTAAGCACCCCCTGTCATGCTGGTTGTCCACCATGCTGATGATCTTACATTCGCAGGCGCACAGACGTTCTCCCGTAAGCACCCCCTGTCATGCTGGTTGTCCACCATGCTGATGATCTTACATTCGCAGGCGCACAGACGTTCTCCCGTAAGCACCCCCTGTCATGCTGGTTGTCCACCATGCTGATGATCTTACATTCGCAGGCGCACAGACGTTCTCCCGTAAGCACCCCCTGTCATGCTGGTTGTCCACCATGCTGATGATCTTACATTCGCAGGCGCACAGACGTTCTCCCGTAAGCACCCCCTGTCATGCTGGTTGTCCACCATGCTGATGATCTTACATTCGCAGGCGCACAGACGTTCTCCCGTAAGCTCCCCCTGTCATGCTGGTTGTCCACCATGCTGATGATCTTACATTCGCAGGCGCACAGACGTTCTCCCGTAAGCACCCCCTGTCGTGCTGGTTGTCCACAATGCTGATGATCTTCGCGGGCGGCATGGTGGTCAACGGGCTGCTGGGAGAGCCCATTCTGGCGCCGCTCAAGAACACGCCGCAGCTGCTCATCGGAACCGTAGCTTGGTGAGTGAAGCTCCAATAATACCTCAAGCAGGCGCACGGCTCAGTACCATCCTTACCTCATCAGTATACCTGCAATTCGCACTAAGCGTTTCGGTTCCACCTTTGAAGGAATGGAATAAGTTGCCGTCGTCTGTCTTTCCTGAAAACTATAATCTGGATCTCTTTGAGGCAAGAGTGAATAGGTGCCTTCTAGACCTTCGTGCTCCAACGTCGGCTGCATCGTCACTTACCAACAGATCGCGGTCAATCGAGGGTTAATCATAGCACAGATAAAATAATACTATACTATAGTAATCATACTAAACCAGGGTAACCAACAAAGAACCAGTGACGAGCCTTTCGTTTGGGCCCCGCTCCTGTTAGGTATTTATGTTTCTACGGGCTCATTGTTTAGGGTTTAGTGCAATTCTCAATAAGCCTGTTTTTTTTTTTAAATATGTCAATCACGTTTCAGGTACGTTGTATTCTACATGCCGTTCGACGTGGGCTACAAGGTCGCCAAGTTCCTGCCTGTGAAGGTGGCGGCTTCAGCCATGAAGGAGATCTACCGCGCGAAGAAGGTGTACGATGGAGTCAGCCATGCCGGGAAGCTGTATCCCAACGCCTGGGTCATCATGATCATCGTTGGTGAGTAGTACTTAGTAGAGCTATTTTGTGAAAGAGTTCCACAGCAATACTGCAATCACCAATTCGCCTGCCGAGCGTGGCTCCAAATCCCTCCTCCAAATCCCTCCATTGCATTCTATGGGGGAGGCCTCGTCCAGCAATAGACGTCAAAGAGCTGTTGATGATGATGATGATTCTCGTTGAGACAAGGCCCCGAGCCGAGTCTCAGTAGTGGAAACACTACTAGGTTGATTATGCTCGTACTCCTCGCGTCGTATTCCTCAATGCTGAGGTTCGTGACCCCGTCCATGGATCACATTCTGCCGGACGATGTTGCGCCAATGAGATATATTGCCAGCTTCACGAAGCCGAATTTGGAAACGAGAGTGGTGCGGATCTGGTCTGACCAACGTAACGGGCTACGGCCTCGTGACCTCTTTCCCTCAATGTTTCCAGTGATCATCAGCTTCTCTAAGTCGTCACTACCTTTCCGCGCTATATGACCAAAATACTCAAGGACTCGCTGGAGGCAGATGGAAGAAAGCCTGGTAGTTATCTTGGGTTCCTTGAGTATTGACACGTTCGTCTTACGGGCTGTCCAGGGAATTCGCAGCATCCGTCTCCAACAACACATCTCGAAAGCGTCTACACGTCTTGCGATCCTTCGCTTTGAGAGTCCACTGTCCAGGTTCCTGTGTACAGGAATATAGAAAAGACTACGGATGATTATGCTATGATGTCCTTAGTATCCCAAAAGTTCAATGAATTATGGTTGGATGTTTGTCGTGCTTTCACGCCAAAACGGCTAGGCTTATTTTATTATTTTATTTTGATGTAATTCGGTACTCAGATACATTAAACATAGCTTACTTTTTATCCCAAAATTCAGTTCCCTATTGAGAATAACGCGGGTGATAGCGCGAAGAGCTAGCTTTCCAAAACAACAATAACCATCAATACGTAACGTGAAACTGTTCTCGATTCCAGGAACTTTGAAGGGCAACGGAGCTGGCTTCACACGACTCCTGGAGCGCCTCATCCGAGGAGCCTGGACTCCCACCGCCATGGAGACCATGCAGCCGAGCTTGTAAGTGAGACTGCTGGTGTAGCGGTCATGTCTTCCGAACGACAGTTCGAATTCCTATCATACCATGTTTTTTTTAAATACATGTTTTAACTCCCGACGCAAAAACGATGGGGTGTTATAAGTTTGGCGTGTCTGTGTGTGTGTGTGTCTGTGGCATCGTAGCTCCCGAACGGATGAAACAATTTAGTTTTTTTTTTTGTTTGAAAGGTGAATTTGTCTGTAGTGGTTTCAGCTATGTTTGATCAAAATCGGTTCAGCCGTCTCATTGCGTTGAGGGTTTTTATTTTTTCTACAAAATTAATTACTTGTTAGTTAGGTACTATAATTCTCTGTTACCAGAAGCCCAATTCTCGTAATAAACAATAGTCTAATTAAAGTTCGGATCATGTTACTTGGTTGGTTCGGCTTGCAGAACTGACAACTGGTAAATAAAGGTTCTCGATTGGCGAACGAAAAACGACTGTAACTGGAAGACGCAGTGTAAAAAAGGGCCCCGTCTCGCCCATCTCGCTGGACAGACATTTTAAAGGTTGGAAGTCGGTGGATGGAGGTGGCTCAAGACCATTCGCCGTGAAATTCTATGGAGGAGGCCTATGTCCAGCAGTGGTCTTCTATAGGGTGATTGATGATAATTGGTATGCAGTCTAACATTTTTCACATAAGCTGTTTTTCATCCAGGGGTTAATCAACTGTGAAACGAGGGGAGTGCGAGGGTGCGATAACTATTTTTAGCGGAGTTAGGGCAACTTGCGTTTACACTTTGATAGACTCGGCTTTTTATGTGTTTTTGTAAATAATTTTGTAATAAACCCACTAGACCGCGAGTTTGTAATAAACCCACTAGACCGCGAGTTTGTAATAAACCCACTAGACCGCGAGTTTGAGAGTGTACAGTTTGCTCAACCACTGGCGACATGCGCCACGCTGTCTTACCTAATCTCCTTAAGGTGAGTATAGACTAGAGCATTTACTTGTAACAGAACAACGAACGACGCACGCGGTCAGTTGTTCAAGTACAACTAGTGAACGCTAGGTACAACTAAATGTTACGGGTAAACGCACACTCGCTCGCTGTGAGCATTACGCCGAGCTTTCGCAGAAACGTTAAAATACATGGAAATGCTTTGGAAACTGAGCTTTTACCTGTATTGTACCATTCGTAAGAACGTTACATTACATAGAAATGCTCGAGAAAATGCTCTAGTGTTCACCTTTAGGTAAATCCACCTTTAGGTTCGGATTTCTATGGTTTGGACTCATTTTTATCGGCTCACGGTTTCCACATCGGATCACAAATATAATAAGAGGTTGGTCTGAAAATATATTTTTGAACAAAAACTAATTATAAATTGTTTTAAATTTCAGCTACACCAAGGCGTCTCTAGTTGCCTCCATCATCTTCGTTCTCGACAAGAAGACTGACTTGATCTCCGCGCCGCATGCCCTCGTCTACTTCGGTATCGTTATCTTCTTCGTATACTTCAAGGTAAGATACTCACGGGGGGCTTTCTAATAGCTCAATGAACAAGCTGAAATGGCAATGGGCTGGGCATATACGCCGCAGAACCGACAACCGCTGGGGTAAACGTGTTCTAGAGTGGAGACCACGTCTTGGTAAACGTAGTGTGGGGCGCCCCCTGGCGAGGTGGAGCGACGATCTGCGTAAGGCGGCTGGTAGAAAGTGGATGGGAAGAGCTGGAACTCTGTCTAAATGGTGCGCATTGGGAGAGGCCTATGTCCAGCAGTGGACTGATATAGGCTGATGGTGATGATAATGAAGATACTTCTCCATTAATGAGCGAAGTTGTTGACCACTATTTGCGTCAAACTATTAAACGCGATAGGTTCAACTTCGACAACGAGGTCAGCCTAAGAATCTGACCCCACCCCTCCCAAATTGTTCGTCTATGATGCCAATAGTAAGCGGCCACGTTTCTGTGCCGTAAGTCATGACGATGAGATCCGAGAACCGAGATGTTAAATCTATCTATATCAACATCTGCATTGAATAAAGTATTAAACTGGCGCATGCTCTAATCACCGTGATGTGTTCAGCCTAAGAATATACCGCTCTGTCTCCTCCCGTGGATGTCTTAAAAGCCGGATTATACCAGAGAACGGGCAGCAGCAGTATCCTGAGTCATCATCATCATCATCATCAACCTACTGCAGTCCACTGCTGGACATAGGTCTCTCCCATGGCATGCCTCTGAGCCCGGTTTTCGGCTCTCCTCATCCAGTTTCTGCCAGCCACCCCGCGCAAGTCGTCGCTCCACCTAGCCAGAGGGTGTCCTACACTACGTTTGCCCAGACGCGGTCTCCACTCAAGAACTCGTTTACTCCACCGATTATCGGTTCTTCTGCAGACATGACCGGCCCACTGCCACTTCAGCTTGCTAATCCTCTGGGCTATGTCTAGAACTTTGGTTCTCTGTCGGATAACCTCGTTTCGGATCTTATCCCTCAGGGAGACTCCAAGCATAGCCCTCTCCATAGCTCGCTGAGCGACTTTAAGTTTATGGACCCGTCCTACAGTGAGTGTCCACGTTTCAGCTCCGTAAGTCATAACTGGTAGGACGCACTGGTTAAAGACTTTTGTCTTTAGGCATTGTGGGATGGGCGACGAGAAAACTTGACGGAGTTTTCCAAATGTTGCCCAGCCAAGCTGAATTCTCCTACTTAATTCTTTCTCGAAGTTATGGTTACCTAGCTGTATGATATGAGCTGTCGTGTGTTGAGCTTGAGCGGCATATCATTGTGAGTGTTTACCGTCCCCCTGACGCGGACTTCGCGTTATTTGAATCCACTATGGAAGAAGTACTGCTTAAAACTTTTGGACGTAGTAAAATGTTAATAGTCTGCAGAGATTTCAATATAGATATTCCTGTGAATCCTCTATCTGAGAGAATTCTTAACTTATTTAAATGTTTTAATTTACGTCACCTTTTCGAAGAACCTACAAGGGTGACACTTACATCAGCCACCTGTTTGGATAATATATATTGCAGTAGTGTTCCAATTGATAAAGCAGTAATTAAACATTTCACCTCGGATCATTACGGTCACAGTGCTATATTTACTTGTAATTTGGTAGATGAACCTAAGGAATTCACTTATCGGTCTATCACAGGGAGTCGAATTATGAAGTTTCAGAGCAGTATTGAACTTAAAATACCCCTTTTACCATGCGTAGATGATCCAAATGAACTTTTTACCTCCTTGTCTAATTTGATAAATGAGCAACATACTGAGATATTTCAGTTAAAAACATGTATAGCTAAATCTAATGTCGGGTTAGCTGATTGGGCGACACCCGGTATCTATAGAAGTAGGAATAAATTATATGATCTCTATGCGGATAGGGAATCAATGTTGCATGACCCAAAGTTTATTTTGTATATAAAGAACTATTCAAATACTTTTAAAAAAGTTTGTCGTGCAGCAAAATCATTACATTTGAGAAAAAAAATAGAAAAATCATCGAATAAAATTAAGGCAACTTCGAAATTAATTAATAATGAAACAGGTAAATCGAAGACACGCAATAAGCAGATCAAATTAAACATAAACAATACAACATTGACAAAAAAGATTGATGTCGCGAATGCCTTTGACAATTTTTTCTCTAATATACCAGTTATTGTAACCCAGTCATTACAATCATCTGCCTCTGGAGCATCTACTTTATTGGAACTAAGTGTTGCTAAATGTGAGATCGCGTTTAGCTTTAGATACGTAAATGCCGATAGTATTGTTAAGACATTTAAGTCACTTAATATTAAAAATACTGAAGATCTTTGGGGAATATCCACAAAGGTGTTAGGTATTATAATTATTGATATTGCTCCATGCTTAGCCTACATTTTTAATAGATGTGTTGACGACGGAATCTTTCCAGATCTTATGAAACATAGTAAATTAATTCCTTTGTTCAAGTCTGGAAATGCAACAGATCCAGCTAATTATAGGCCGATTTCTATATTGCCCGCGTTAAGTAAAATCTTTGAAAAACTTATTCTTACTCAATTATTGTCACACTTTAACTTCCACAGACTACTTCATAGTCATCAATTTGGATTTACCAAGGGTCTATCAACAGCTGATGCTGGTACCATGCTTTTGGAACACATATTTCAAGCATGGGAAAACTCGCAAGACGCGATCGGAGTATTCTGCGACCTATCCAAAGCATTCGACTGCGTGAGTCATGCTACTCTAATTTTGAAGTTAAAACAATATGGCATCCAAAATCAGGCAATTAACCTTGTAAATTCTTACTTATCCAATAGAGTACAAAAAGTTGACGTTGGTGGTGAAAGGTCTTCAGGATCGTCTATTGTTATGGGAGTGCCCCAGGGTTCAATACTAGGCCCATTTCTATTTTTAGTATACATTAACGATCTCCCTTTTTATGTAAAAGACATATGTGATATAGTTTTATTTGCTGACGATACGTCTTTAATTTTCAAAGTTGATAGGTCAAAAGCTGATTACGATGATCTAAATAAATCACTATCGCGAGTTCTTGATTGGTTCACAGTAAATAATCTGTTGCTTAATGCTAAAAAATCTAAATGCATTAAATTCACTTTGCCAAATGTAAAACATTACCCAACTAATATTAAAGTAAATGGCGAGACACTCAATCTTGTAAACTCTACTGTTTTCTTAGGACTTAATATTGATGCAAGTTTGCAGTGGGGACCACAAATTGAGGCACTTGCGGGTAGACTTAGTTCCGCTGCATATGCAGTTCGTACGATAAGGCAGCTTACTGATGAAGCTACAGCTAGGCTAGTTTATTTTGGCTACTTCCATAGTGTTATGTCATATGGCATCATTCTGTGGGGAAAAGCAGCAGACATCCAAGCAATATTTGTTTTACAAAAACGGGCAATACGTGCCATTTATAAAATGAAGCCACGTGACTCCTTGAGGGAGCGTTTTAAGGAAATAAACATTCTCACCGTAATATCGCAATACATCTACGAAACCTTATTATATACACATAAACACTTAGATAGATTTATGAAAAAAAGTGACGTGCATTGTTTTAACACGAGAAATAAAAATAAACTGAGTATTCCCAAATTTAGATTAAAAAAAGTAAGTGGGTCTTTTATGGGGAATTCTGTTCGGTTCTATAATAAACTTCCAGAAAGTGCTTCTAAACTTTCGATTCGAAGATTTAAATCTTACATAAAGAATAATTTAATTAAGAAAGCGTATTACACACTACATGACTATGTTAATGATAAAGCCGCGTGGCCTGATGTCGCTCTGCCCCTCGACACCTAATTTGTCAATTTGCAATGTCTGTACCTGCATATAATTTATTACTGATGTGTTATTTATGTGTATATCAAGCGTAGTGTGTGCTGCCTTATGAACTTTTGCTGATTCTCTCTATCATCTTACTTTTGACTGCCTACCAAAGTAAGGCTTTTAATTTGGTTTTCCTTTTTTCCTTGAATCAGCTTCAACTTGTTCTCGAGGCACCACACAGGCGCTCTCCACCTAGTAGTAAGAAGGATCATCAAAAGAAAAACAGACCGTGTTTGTTGCCTGATTCTTCTAGGTCTGGTTGCGTTGGAACAGGAGTAACTGTAAATTTATTTTTGAAGACGATTCAAAATGATCCTTGTGATTTCAATGAATAAAATACTTTTGACTTTGACTTTGATCTGCCCGAGGTAAACATACTCCTGCACAGCTTCGAGAGGTGTACCAGCGACCGTGATCGGAACCAGGGTTACATGCTCATTGACCATGATTTTGGTCTTGTCCAAGTTCATTCCCAGTCCGACCCGTCGAGAAGCATCAGCTAGGCTGTTCAGCATTTGTTGCAGTTCCTGCGGCGATTCAGCCATAATAACGATGTCATCTGCGAATCGAAGGTGTGAAATGCGCTCACCATTAATGTTAATGCCTCGTCCGTTCCAACTCAGCGTCTTAAACAGATCTTCCAATGCGTTTGAGAACAATTTAGGCGATATCACATCGCCTTGTCTCACTCCGCGGCGCAATTGAATAGGTTTAGACTGCTGGTTCTGTACTTGGACGGTCATTGTGGCGGAGTCATCCGTACTCAAGTACTCCTAAGACGGTTCCTAAGGAGTATCCTGAGTACTCAACACCAAAACTGCTATTAACAATCCGCCTGCCAGGCGTGGTGGTAATGGCAAATCCCCCTATTGCATTCTTTTGGGGAGCCCTCGTCCAGTAGTGGACTTCTAAAGGCTGTTGTTGTTGATGATGATAATGACTTATAAGATAAGAAACAGACATAATCTGGCTGCGTCAACCCCAGTCATAAATCTTTATACAGAAAAAACGCCTAGCGCCGCGCCGCTCGATAAATTCGTTTGTATTGAATATCTTGTAAAATATAGATAATTTTACAAAACTCCTACAGAGAACCCTCGGATTTGTTTTGTTGATTTTATTTATCTATTCTTCTCGTCAAACGTTAGAGGTAACTTTAAGTTTTTTTTCTATATTGTCCTGAAAATATTGCCCTATCGTGTTTCTGGTACAGTGATCCCTCGTAATTATAATGAAGTATCCATGCATATTTTTAATTTGTATATTGTAGGTACTTGTATTTGTTAGTAAAATCTTTGTTATTGAATTATATTGTAAGAACGGTTGGCCAGATGCTAACATTATTATTAAAATTGCATGCTAATTCATGGCGAAATAGGCTGGTCTTAAGATTATTAGATCTAAAATACATTATTTTCATCCTGTTGTACCATATTTCATGCAATAAATTATTATTTCATTATTTATTTTAAATCAAAAATCAAATCTATAATTAGGAATTTTGCGGCATGCCCCTTAAGCTTAAGGAGCCCCCTTTCGATTTGAACTAAAATCTTGTAGGTTCGTACAATTCAATTTTTGAAAGAGAGGCACTGTTTAAAATGAGCGCTATTGCCAGATCCTTTGGTTGGTATTCGGAAAATTTCGCTACTTACTTGCGAAACGGCAATAAACGCGCAAAATATTCTAAAACTTGTTCCAGCACGCACGTTTTTTTAAAGAAAGTCTTACAAGTTTGTAAAACAAATGTTTATAATTTAGATTCTAGACAACATGGGCGAGATACCCCGTTTTTTTTTTATTTACTTTCACAGTTTATAAGTTGATGAACATCCAATATTCAGGTAAAATTGTGCAAATAAGCTGATTTTTGAAGGCTCATACATTTGTACAAAACATTTGACGAAAAAACTGACACAACTTCATAATCCCGTACGAGCTGAGCACCAGCGTTTTTATCGAAAGTACTGGAATTGACTGCTCTTAACCTACAAATGCCTTATTTCAGTTGTCGTCGATCCTTCTCGGCATCCATGATCCGTTCGTGCCGTTCGAGAACCTGTTCTGCGCGCTGTTCCTGGGGGGCATCTGGGACTCGCTCGCCAAGCTGCTGGGCAAGGGGCAGCCCAAAGAGGACGCAAAGGACGCCAAGAAAACTAACTGATGTGGTATGTGAGTGCAACAATACAACTGCTAAGGAGTGGAATACACTACCGTCGTCTGTCTTTCCTGAAGACTATAATCTGGGTCTCTTCAAGGCTAGAGTGAATAGGTGCCTTTGTGCTCCATCTTCGGCCTCATCGTCACTTACCAACAGGTGAGATCGTGGTAAAACCTTATATAGTTAACAAAAAAAAAACTGTCTGGCATTAAAAATTAAATAAAAAAGAAAAGTGGCGTGGTGGGCGAAGGTTTGCCTACGACGCAGGAGGTTGCAGGTTCGATTCCCGCCTTGGAACAAATATTTGTACGATCTGCAGATATTTGTTCAGGATGTTCTGGGTATTTTCTAGGTATAATAAAAAATATCTATTATGAATTAATGAATGAAAATACTTTATTGCACACCTTACAAACTAGTTAAAATCAACACATAACAATGTGTAATGTGTGTGTCTATTATGTATTGTATTAAGTACTTCGCATGGGTAGCCCCCGGTGAAAAACAGCCCCCCCCGATATTTTATTACTTATTCTGCTATTCAGAGCGGAGAAGAATCCACCAAAAAAAGAGATAACTAAAATCGGTCCAGCTGATCTTGAGTTATAAGTAACTATGGTGTAACTAACACGACTTGGTTTTATATTTATAGATATTAGTTATCTAGTACCCATAACACAAGCTCTGCTTAGCTTGGGGCTAGATAATGTTGTGTGAACTGTCCAGCATTAGTCTCATGTGCTTGTAACTTCACCGGCAACCATACCCTTCCAACCGGAACACAGCAATGCGAGCACTACTGCTTTGCGGCAGGAATAGGTATGGTGGTAGTACTTCCTCAGACGAACACTTTCACAAAAAAATCTCTACTACTACTAAAACACCACCACAACCACACACCTGAAATTCTTGAATGTGGGTGTACCACAACACCCATACCCAGAACAAATATTTGCAATCATACGAACATAATGGCCAGCAGCGGGAATAGAACCCGCAACCTCTCAAGGAAGGAAGAGGTCGTCTAAAAGATAAATAAGTATTGATCAGAGCCTCGAGTCTGCAAAGAAGGAGGGCAACCGCTGACCCAGGTCAAAAATAAATGAACCAGGGCCCGTTCATGGAAGTAATTAGAATGGTTCTAAATGTTGTTTTTGTAAAAAAAAAATAAAGAACTTGTATATTTTAAGAAGTTGGAAGCAAAAGTTGTATTTCTAAATAATTAGATAAATCAACTCATTGCATTTGCGTGAAACAAAACGCAACGAGCTTCATTACTTTCCCACAACTTCTACGCAAGAAATTAAATTAGCTGTTTCATTATCCTAGCATATATTATCAATAACCAAAAGTATCTCAACTGTACGTTACGTTAGTTAAAAAAGTTGGGTCAAACAATGTATGGGGAGTTGCCCATGTCCTTTGACAAACAGCTACACAGGCAGGTGTAGGTACACTACACGGATTTTAGTATGGATTATAGTATAGTATTATTTTATTTGTGGTATGGATAAACCATTGAGGTATTAGTATGGAGTGAGTGCTAAAATAGCATAGAGTGTTCCTTCTTACTCCTATCCTAGAAGACAGCTTGCTATCCTATCGTCGTCGTTTCGTATGAGGAAGTGCTGGCCTCTGGTGTCAGAGTTTGTCAAGCCGCCCGAGGGCCTCTGACATGGCTTATCGACTGCTATTAATAAATAACAGCCGGGACCGACCGCTTAACGTGCCCTCCGAAGCACAGAGCGATGGAAATCCACATATAACTTAGAAAAGTCATTGGTGCGGAGCCTAGGATCGAACCCGGTATCGTTGGATTCTGAGTTGCACTATTGAACCGTTAGGCTACCATATCTGCTATCCTATGTTAGAGAGAAACAAATATATTGTCACACGACAGTCGTTTTTCCGTTCCGCACCCTGAATATTGGTACCATGCATAAACATCTTCCTAGATTGTTACCATGAATGTAGTAGTAATTTGACATTTGGCCCGGTACGAGTTACACAAATAAAAACAGATAGATATATGCTTGTCTCATTCCAACACATGAATACATTCATATAAAAGAATGAGACTGGTATAATCGATACCGTTTAGTTTTTAGCCGGATAAACCGAAGAGCGCCCCTAGCGGGCATCTTGAGAACCACAATTTTTATACAAAAATCCGTGAAGTGTACACTACACGCCCGTGTAAGTTGCTTGTTACATTTGCGGACTAGCCCCTCAGTGCAATACTTATTTATCTTTTTGACGACTTTCTCACGACGTCAGTCGTGGAAATCAATGGCGGCGATGATCTCGCCACTTGTCACGTCTATATTCCACGATGGTGCAACCCACTGTGAAAAGAGTCCCATTGAGGCTCTGCCTACACCCATTCGGGGAAAAAGGCGTGTGTATATATGTATGTATGATCAGTGCAATTGAGCTTAGATATCGTCTCTTACCAACAGGTGAGATCGTGGTCAAACAAAGGTCTATCTTTTTTTTTTTAAAGACACCTGCTCTCACTTGGAATATTAATAACACAAAACTCTTTCAAGAATTAGTTATTATTTTTGATGAAATTTTATCTTTTTCAGGTAACAGCCGTATTTTCGCTACATTATCAACTGACACCGACAATTCCACATAAGACGGCATTCTTATAATAAGTAAAAAATAAATAAAAATATAAAAAAATCGCAAAACCCTTAAACCTTAAAAAAATGGCACAACGACCAAAGTATTTTTATTTTAAGTTGAATGACTAGTCGCGATGTTAATTTTAAGAATGCATGAGTTTGTTAATATATAGTGTTGTAATACATGTTAGTTCCTGTACCTTTGCCAAAAAAAAGTATTTTAAAGATTGATGCTAGGATATACTGTGAATGCGAACCGACTCGACGTTGCGACATGTCAAGTTCTCTTAAGTACTGGTTTCTTTGGAGGTGTACTTACTGCCTTTGCGTGTATCCAAACCAAGTGTACCTATAAACATCGAGCAACATGCCTGCAATGCTTATCGAAGTTAACGAATGTTCGCAGTATAAACGCCTCCATAGAACCTAATAGTACTTCAGAAAACGTGTTGACTTCATACGTGTTCTCGCGTTGTGTGTTCGCAGTATTTCCGTAGCATTTTAGCATTATAATGCCTTAACTGTATTCTTCCACAAGCACAAAATATTTTTTAAGTTAGGTACCTTATACTAGAGAAAAGGCATTTTATTTACCCTTTTTTAATAGTAGGTATGTACTAGTATTTGATCCTACATGTGTTTTGGTGTGACAAAAATGAGCATTGTTTTTATATTTTTAAATAAACGAAACGACTAACGACTTCCGACTTCCTTTGAGAACTGGGCTAAATATTTGAAGATTATTAGCATTTAATTTTTCTATTTAAAAGTTCATGTTGCATTGTTATTGATAAAAAAAGGATTTCTATGAAACATCTGACCGAGTCGCTTGGGTGCATAGCGGTGAGGGACATATGCTTCGTAGTACTACGTTAGTATTATTCCTTACTCTGTGGTAGTACTTACTTGTTAAAGAGAAATATATACCTACAGGTAATTAGGTATCTATTTATTTGTTGAAAAGTAATTCCTAAAGCAACTAGAGGAAGCAATCTGGAAGCAATAAATTATATTTATTTAATGTCGGATTTTCATTTACTTGCGGATTCCATAGCATTGTTAGGATTAGTTAAATATACAAACATACATAGACACACGCCTGTTTCCCCGAAGGGATAGGCAGAGCTTCAATGGTCCTCTTTTCACAGTGGGTTGCACCACCGTGGAATATAGACTTAACGAGTGGTGAGCTCATTGCCGCCATTGCTTCCCACGACTGACTCGGCTAACGCTTTCTTCCAGTAATAACACATTCCATAATAAGCTAATAAGCAGCCAGGACAAATCTTGTACCAACGAATCTCCGGGTAACGACTTCCGAAGTAAAACGAATTACATTACGAAGTAGGTAGGTAGGTACCTACTTAAATTAAAGTTGGCATCATGTGTGCTCATCAACTATCAATAAAGAAGGCCAACCCCGAACCCGTGCGTGCCTATGGGTGAAAATATTTTTTAAAGTAAATTCGAGCAGTAGGTACAACATGTAAAAACATATATGCCCACATTATATAGATTTACATTTTCACTGGTTTTTACCCACGACGGAAGAGCGAAGTGCAGATGAATGTTCCCTTAGACCTAGCTTCGAAACGGTCTAACCGATTTAGATAGGTACATTTTCATCGTTATGTCTCAAGGTGGCGGGCGCAGTGCAATGCCACGTAGGGCGCGTTCTAGATGGATGTGACCTGGGGTACTAGTATAGGTTGTATTATTTTATCTGTGCCTGGGGTAATGCACTGTCATAGGCAGAGGTTACCGCTTAACATCAGATGGGCCATCTGCTCTATGATGATAGAGCAGATGGCCCACCTGATGTTGGAAGATGTGCTATCTCGGTGTTTGGATATAAAACTATGAATATATAGATAAAACCACGGATAAAACGCTTTGATGCCCTTTCTTACCTTCTTTTGTTCGGAAGTAAAAATTATTTCTCAATGAATCGAAGCAGGCGTTCTGCTTGTGCAATGGAGGGACCATTTAACTGGTGCTATCTCTCGGTAGTGTGTTGTAATAAATTACGGTACTGGACGTCACTAGAGATGTCGATGCCTTGAATCCCAATGCTCGTAGAGATGGTGAGGGGAATGTCCAGGAATTGTGTGACCTTGCAGATTATAGGCCTGTGCTGCAGTGTTTTAGTAATCTGTGCAAGAACTTTCTTCTGGCAGGCCGGTTTCATGTTGGCGTTCAGGAGCAGGCGCTTCTTTACCTTCTCTACCTTCTTTATAGGCCTGTGCTTTGTTATAGTAATCGGTTCACCAACTTCCTTCCGACAGCACGGTTTCATGTTGGCGTTCAGGAACAGGCGCTTCTTTACCTTCTCTGCCTTCTTTATAGGCCTGTGCTTAGTTATAGTAATCGGTTCACCAACTTCCTTCCGACAGCACGGTTTCATGTTGGCGTTCAGGAACAGGCGCTTCTTTACCTTCTCTGCCTTCTTTATAGGCCTGTGCTTAGTTATAGTAATCGGTTCACCAACTTCCTTCCGACAGCACGGTTTCATGTTGGCGTTCAGGAACAGGCGCTTCTTTACCTTCTCTGCCTTCTTTATAGGCCTGTGCTTAGTTATAGTAATCGGTTCACCAACTTCCTTCCGACAGCACGGTTTCATGTTGGCGTTCAGGAACAGGCGCTTCTTTACCTTCTCTGCCTTCTTTATAGGCCTGTGCTTAGTTATAGTAATCGGTTCACCAACTTCCTTCCGACAGCACGGTTTCATGTTGGCGCTCACGAACAGTAGGTCTGGGTTGTAATACCCATCGTACTGTTTACTGTAGAATGATCCCTGGCGCACATCATCTTGCAATACTAGCTCTAGATTATATTTCTTGGCCCAGCTTATCACGTCTTTGCCTTTCCTGTTCGTTTTCTTATAGCCCCACACCGTGCTGTGACTATTGAAATCGCCAATTATAATCCTAAATTCGCACGCGCAAGTAGTCTCTGTTGTTAATACGAGCGTTAATAGTAATATTCTCGAAGCGGTTATTGTTGTTCCCGTATGTTGAAATAATTTGTACGGTATTAGGATTTGCGAATACAGCGCTTCCGTACTGTTTGTCGGGTCAATCGTGAATTCGGACTAGGCCGTCTATTTCCGGTTTGCGTTGAGAAGCGCCGCGGTGTGTCTCATGGACGCACATTACATCGCATTTGGTTTTACGATATAACTGTGAAAGTATTTCTGCTTTAGCATCGGAATACCCTTCTATGTTGATTGAAATAACTTGCATTCTTTTATATACGGACACTCTGATGTGATTGAAACCATCATCTCGAGAAAATATGGACGAACGAACGATCCTGAACGATCTGCCTGGAGTGGTGACATCCGCGGAGACCCTATGTCTCGCGGTCACATCATGTACGACCGCGATCGTCAGCGCGTAGTCCGTAGATGCGCTGGAAGAGCCCCATGGCGCACAAACGCCACCGTTCAGGAACACTTGTACGACGACGGATCCCTTGAAGAGGGGAACTCTTCGAGACGTGAGGCCCGCCCCTAGGGACCTCGCGCTCGAAGATCTCACACACCGTATGGCTTCATGTTTTTTTTTTTTTTTTACTTATCTTTGTTTGACCACGATCTAACTTGTTGGTAAGTGACGATGTGGCCGAAGATGGAGCACAAAGGTCTAGAGGCACCTATTCACTTTAGCCTTGAAGTGACCCAGATTATAGTTTTCAGGAAAGACATACGACGGTAAGTAGTGCTCCTTAGCAGTTCGCTTTATAAAGGTGGAACTGAAACGTTTAGTACGAATAGAGGGTATACTAATGAGGTAAGGGTGGCACCGAGCCGTGCGCCTGCTCGTCCTATGATGAAAAGGAGATGGTGGGATCAGATCATGAAGTTCTTGGGAGCATTCCCCGAAATGTAACGTATAAAACATCGAAAGGCACGCGACCTTACGGCGGTGCTCGAGATTCTGGATCTTAAGTCTCCGCCATATGTTGCTCACCTATAAGCCTAAAAGCTCTGCGTTCGATCGAGTCTAAGGCAGCCAGCTGGTGTTTGCGCCGAGCCTTCCCAAACGTGGCAGCAGTACTTCATACCAGCCCGGACTTGTGCTTTGTACAGACTTAGAAGCTGTCCTGGTGTGAAGTAACGCCTTACCATATTCAGGATACCCAACTTCATGGAAGCAGTTTTTGCCTTAGACTCGTGTAGGAGCCAAAGTTGAGAGTAGGCGTGAGTGAAACGCCTAAGAGCTCGAGGTGATCTCCTCGTACATCTATTCGTACTAAACCTCTGTGGCGACCTCTGTGGCGCGGCGGGCGAAGGTTGGCCTGCGACGCATTAGGTTGCGGGTTCGATTCCCGCCTCGGAACAAATATTTGTGCGATCGCAGATATTTGTTCAGGGTGTTCTGGGTATTTTCTATGTATAATAAAAAATATCTATATATGTAATGTATTGTTTTAAGTATATCAGTTATCTAGTACCCATAACACAAGCTCTGCGTAGCTTGGGGCTAGATAATGTTGTGTGAACTGGGTCCAGCATTATTTATTTATTATTCATAAACGTTTCAGTTCTACTTTTATAATGCGAACTGCTAAGGATTGGAATACACTACCGTCATCTGACTTTCCGTCAGTTTTTTTTAAATTTATTTTTTAAGACTACTTGATGTCGGTACAACCAGATGGCCCACCTGATATTAAGCGGTAACCTCTGCCTATGATCAGTGCATTACCTTATAGGTCACGTCCTCCTAGGTCGCGCCCTGTGTGTCATTGCACTGCGCCCGCCACCCTGAGACATAAATATGAAAAGTCTCATGTGCCTGTAATTTCACCGGCACCCTTACCCTTCAAACCGGAACTCAGCAATGCGAGCACTAAAACTTTGCGGCAGAAATATGTATGGTGGTAGTACTTCCCCGGACGAACTCTTTCACAAAAAAGCTCTACTACTACTATAACCTGGGTCTCTTCAAGGCTACAGTGAATAGGTGCCTTCTAGATCTTCGTGCTCCATCTTCGGCCACATCGTCACTTACCAACAAGTTAGATCGTGGTCAAACAAGGGTCCATCAATGTTAAAAAAATCTGGTATTGGAACCTTCGACCAAAGTATGATTGGAACAATGGAAATAGTAGTGTTTTTTTTAACCCCCGACGTAAAAACGAAGGTGTGTTATAAGTTTGACGTGTCTGTGTGTGTGTGTGTGTCTGTCTGTCCAATCGTAGCTCCCGAACGGATGAACCGATTTCGTTTTTTTTTGAGACCCAGATTGTAGTTTTCAGGAAAGACAGACGACGTTAGTGTATTCCACTCCTTAGCAATTCTCATTATAAAGGTAGAACCGAAACGTTTTGTGCGAATAGAAGGTATACTATTGAGGTAAGGATGGTAGGTACTGAGCCGTACGCCTGCTCGTCCTATGATGAAATGGAGATAGTGGGATCAGATCGTGCAGTTCCTGGGAACATTCTCCGAAATGTAACCTATAGAAGATCGAAAGGCATACAACCTTACGGCGGTGCTCGAGACTCTGGACTTAGTCTCCGCCATATGTTGCTCACCTATAAGCCTGAAAGCTCTACGTTCGATCGAGTCCAAGGCAGCAAGCTGGTATTTGGCCGAACCATCCCAAACATGGCAGCAGTACTCCATACCAGCCCGGACTTGTGCTTTATATAAACTGAGAAGCTGTCCTGGTGTGAAGTAACGCTTTGCCTTATTCAGGATGCCTAGCTTCATGGCAGCTGTTTTTGCCTTAGACTCGATGTAGGAGCCAAAGTTGAGAGTAGGCGTGAGCGAAACACCTAAGAGCTCGAGGTGATCTCCTATAGCTACAGGTAAGGTTTTTTTGTTTTGAAGGTGAATTTGTCGGGAGTGTTAGCTATGTTTGATCAAAATCGGTTCAGCCGTTTCATTGAATTGGGGTTTTTTTTAATTTTTACAAAATTAATTATTAATTTGTTATAGCAATTATTAGCTTTTTTATAATTTCAACTGTGTAACAACAATAAATAGTTACATTGCGAAATTAGTACCTAACTATTTTGTTGCAAAATATCTATCTTAATCAAAACAAGTTTTTATGAACCTATTGATCAGAACCAAGTGCTGATCAAAATGAGCCCATAAACAGCCTGTCTACTATTATCCTAGATGAGTTCCGTTGTCTCCATCACTGGGGCCTCGTTGTCTCCATCACTGGGGCCTCGTTTTCTCCATCACTGGGGCCTCGTTGTCTCCATCACTGGGGCCTCTTGTCTCCATCACTGGGGCCTCGTTGTCTCCATCACTGGGGCCTCGTTGTCTCCATCACTGGGGCCTCGTTGTCTCCATCACTGGGGCCTCGTTGTCTCCATCACTGGGGCCTCGTTGTCTCCATCACTGGGGCCTCGTTGTCTCCATCACTGGGGCCTCGTTGTCTCCATCACTGGGGCCTCGTTGTCTCCATCACTGGGGCCTCGTTGTCACCTACATATTGTATAGTCACCAGAACGAAAGATGTACCTATTCAGTAATATCAGGTAATTTCAGCAAAATCATTTGGGAGGAAATGGTTCTAAATTCAGTTGCAAGATATGACTCAAACTTACTAATAAACTAACAGGTGAAGTTAAATAAAAGCTTGTTAAAAGTATGTGATATTAAAACATGCGCATACCGAAATCTCATAGAAAAGAGTTCAACGCGTGCACACCGCTTCGAAGCAGTTCATTAGGGCTAGACAATTCACACGTTCGATGATTGGCAGTTTTTTGTTTTGTGCCTGTGACGTGGAATGTCTAGACATTAGGCCATGCAAACCGGTTAATCGGTTAACTGAAAAAACCGGTTAACCGCCCCATTTGAGACTCGGTTTTTTGGTTAGCTAAAACCGGTTATTCGGTTTTTTTAGGAAGTTATTATAGCCCTAGATAATGACGCCTTAAATAAATATTTCAGTCCGTGGTCGTAAGAAAATGAAGATCTCCAATAACCAAGCTCCTTTAACAGAGAGTGCAACCAGAGCTAGGCAGTTTCAAAAGCGAACTTAGGCCTGTATTCTAGAAATAAACTCAAACTGACTCAAGACTCGAGCATAGTTTTTTTGACAGATACAAGTATAAACGAAAAACTGTCGCCAAATCATTTCAAAATTCAAATTCAAAATCTTCATATCAGGCTTATTGAGAAATACACTAAACTTAAACAATATTCCCATCGTAACATAACGCTTGAGTCTCGATTCACGCTTGAGCATAGTTCTAGAATAGAGGTCAGAAGGGGTTTTTCCATCAGCAGGGCTGATTTTCAGCAAGATAAGAAGCTAACTCTGACTTGACGACCTCTGTGGCGCGGCGGGCGAACGTTCGCCTGCGACGCAGGAGGTTGCGGGTTCGATTCCCGCCTCGGAACAAATATTTGTGCGATATGCAGATATATGGTCCGGGTGTTCTGGGTATTTTCTATACATAATAAAAAATATCTATCTATGTAATAATATATTGTATTAAGTATATCAGTTGTCTAGTACCCATAACACAAGCTCTGCTTAGCTTGGGGCTAGACAATGTTGTGTGAACTGTCCAGCATTATTTATTTATTTATTTATTTTATTTAATTTATATGATCACACTTATACTTATCTGTCATCATCATCATCATCAACCTACTGCAGTCCACTGCTGGACATAGGTCTCTCCCATGGCACGCCACTGAGCCCGGTTTTCGGCTCTCCTCATCCAGTTTCTGCCAGCCACCCCGCGCAAGTCGTCGCTCCACCTAGCCAGAGGGTGTCCTACACTACGTTTGCCAAGACGCGGTCTCCACTCAAGAACTCGTTTACTCCACCGATTATCGGTTCTTCTGCAGACATGACCGGCCCACTGCCACTTCAGCTTGCTAATCCTCTGGGCTATGTCTAGAACTTTGGTTCTCTGTCGGATAACCTCGTTTCCCTCAGAGAGACTCCAAGCATAGCCCTCTCCATAGCTCGCTGAGCGACTTTAAGTTTATGGACCCATCCTACAGTGAGTGTCCACGTTTCAGCTCCGTAAGTCATAACTGGTAGGACGCACTGGTTAAAGACTTTTGTCTTTAGGCATTGTGGGATGGGCGACGAGAAAACTTGACGAAGTTTTCCAAATGCTGCCCAGCCAAGCTGAATTCTCCTACTTTATTCTTTCTCGAAGTTATGTTTACCTAGCTGTATGATCTGCCCGAGGTAAACATACTCCTGCACAGCTCAGCAAACGTTTCAGTTCAACCTTTATAATGCGAACTGCTAAGGAGTAGAATACACTACCGTCGTCTGTCTTTCCTGAAAACTATAATCTGGGTCTCTTCAAGTCAAGAGTGAATAGGTGCCTTCTAGACTTTTGTGCTTCATCTTCGGCCACATCGTCACTTACCAACAGGTGAGATCGTGGTCAAACAAAGGTCTATCAATGTTAAAAAAAAAAAAAAAAAAAAAAAACAGCTTCGAGATGTGCACCAGCGACCGTGATCGGAACCGGGGTTACATGCTCATTGACCATGATATTGGTCTTGTCCAAGTTCATTCCCAGTCCGACCCGTCGAGAAGCATCAGCTATGTTCAGCATTTATTGCAGTTCCTGCGGCGATTAAGCCATAATAACGATGTTGTCCTAATGATGTGATGTGCCTAACACTTATCTGTGTTAGCGTTCATATTATCAGACAAAGAAATGTTGATGATTTATTTAAACAAACGTTAAATCATAAATGTATCAATAGGTGGCAAAATACTTTCTTTTTTTTTACTATTTGAATGACGGAACTAGCTAATGGCCCACCTGATGTTAAGCGGTAACCTCTGCCTATGAATAGTGTATTACCACACAGGTCACGTCCACCTAGGACGAGCCCTATGTGGGATTACACTGCGCTCGCCACCCTGAGACATAAAGATGAAAAGTCTCATGTGCCTGTAATTTCACCGGCACCCTAACCCTGCAAACCGGAACACAGCAATACGAGCACTACTGCTTTGCGGCAGAAATAGGTATGGTGGTAGTACTTCCCCGGACGAACTCTTTCACTAAAAAAGCTCTACTACTACTAACATCATTTAACTATGACGAATTTGATTCCCTGAATTGAATTTTACTACTTTTTTGAATTTGTTTGTGATTATGACGAATAGTGACTGATTAGTGATGTATGTTTTTTTAGTTTGTTTATATTCATCATCATTATCATCATCAGCCTGTATAAATAAATAAATAAATAAATAAATAATGCTGGACATGGAATATATTACATAGATAGATATTTTTTATTATATATAGAAAATACCCAGAACACCCGGAACAAATATCTGCAGATCGCACAAATATTTGTTCCGAGGCGGGAATCGAACCCGCAACCTCCTGCGTCGCAGGCGAACGTTCGCCCGCCGCGCCACAGAGGTCGTCAGTCCACTGCTGGACATAGGCCTCTCCCAATGCGCGCCATTTAGACCGATTTCCAGGTAAATGGTACTTTCTACTAGCCGCCTTACGCAGATCGTCGCTCCACCTCGCCAGGGGGCGCCCCACACTACGTTTACTAAGACGTGGTCTCCACTCTAGAACACGCTTACCCCAGCGGTTGTCGGTTCTTCGGCATATATGCCCGGCTTATTTCCATTTCAGTTTATTTATATTACGTTTACATAATTCCTGGTGTCAAGGACTGACTGTTGCGTTTTGTGAGCAGTTTTTTTAAAATAAATAGGGCTTTCATTCTCTTTATTAATGATTTTCTTCGAATTACCCGAAATATCCGATTACTCGGTTAACCGCGAAGCAAAAACCGTAACACCCGGTTTTTAAAACTGGCAGTTTTTTGCATGCCCTACTAGACACTAGACACGTATCTAGCCCCTAAAAATATACACCTCCGTCTCCTCCCGTGGCCGAAAGCCGACAAAATGATTACACTAAGGGATGGGCAGCATACATAACACCAAAATAATAGATAGATAGATTGAAACATTATTATACACCAAAAAATAAAAGCCTTATCTCTGAAAGCTATTTCTTCTAGGCAACCTTTAGATGGACAGTAATGTTTGAAGCAATAACGAACGGCGGTGCACAAAGTAAAATAAATACATACATACATACATAGACACACGCCTTTTTCCCTGAAAGAGTGGGCAGAGCCTCAATGGACCTCTTTTCACAGTGGGTTGCACCATCGTGGAATATAGACGTGACGAGTGGTGAGCTCATCGCCGCCATTGCTTCCCACGACTGACTCAGCTAACGCTTTCTTCCAGTAATAACACTCCTTAAATAAGCTAGCAGCCAGGACAAATCTTATACCAACGAATCTTATCAACAAGTCCGGGTAATCCCTTAGTCGGCTTTTACGACATCCATGGGAGGAGACGGTTTTTTTAACAAGTTTTTTAAATATATTTTTTATATTTTTGACTATAATGTTTTTTCACTCCTCTTGCTCAAAAAGACCGACATTGTGGCGTACCAGAGCGAAGAAAAAATAGCATTTCTGCATCTAGGAGAAAAAGTTTTATTTTTTATTTTTGTCTCTCAAATGACAATGAGCCTACAAAAACGAAAAATAACCCAGAACACCCTGAACAAATCAGATCGTACAAAATGATTTAAAATGATTTAGATATCGACCAAAATAAAAAAATTTGGTCGAAGGATTTAGACATTAATTTTCACTAGAAACGGGATATATACCATGATTTTTGATTTTACATAACCATGATAGTTTCAAAAGATTTAGACATTATAGTTTCAAAATCACACTTGCTTAAAGACTTTTATGGAAACCTACCTACCAACCCATGGGATGGAATGGGATCCCATGGGATCTAATGGGATTCTGAAAAATTTGAGCCCTGGATTTGATTGTGTCTCAATGACTTGAATTATTCAAAACCCAAATAAATGTCTCGTCTACGTCGTATCTCGTATCTCTAGCGATACGAGATTTAAAATCGTTAAGTAACGCGTCACGCATACCTATTTGGTTAGTATTAAGTCGCAATCATGATCGTGATAATCACTAATTGAATTATTAGCGCAGGAGATGTTATCTCAAAGAAATTGGACGATAACAATTCTTGTCAATAACAAATTATGATATAACGTCCATTTTATTTACAGATACAATTTTTATTATAATTTTCACTAGAAACCGGATATTTACCATGATTTTTATGTTCCCGCTTATGATATTTCGGCACAGTTGCATGCGCCATGATCACGGGAGAACTAACTAAAGTATTGGCGAGTAGATGTTATTGGCAGATATATCGATCTACCCTCTTTCTTACTCTTTTATTACGAACGGTACCACCACCATCGGTTTCATTGTCACACTTCACACCAACTCGACACACAACACTAACTGTGTCCGGACGCGTAGCAGGTACCACACTTTTTTGATTCTTACACATTCTCACCACAGGCTTCCATACTCCAGATAATTGAAAACCATCTTCTCTATTGAAATTTCTCTATTGATTACCTAATCTCAATAGAGCGCCATTACATACCAAGAATGGTACAAGAGGCAATTGAGATTACTAAGTAATCATGGTAAATATCCCGTTTCTAGTGAAAATTATGTACCTACATAACCATGATAGTTTCAAAAGTTCTAATTTTTATTATGTTTATCGGAATTTTGTATGAGCGTCCGTTTACCGCAACATGAGCCGTCTGCATAAAAACTATAAGTTTGCTCCTATTTCTCACCAAACTAAACGGCGTTTAATACAAATACCTGCTTATATACTAAGATCCAGAGTCTCCAGCACCGCTGTAAAGTCGCATTCCTTTCGTTCTTCATTCATTGGTTACATTTCGGGGAATGCTCCCAGGAACTTCACAATCTGATCCCACCATCTCCTTTTCATCATAGGACGAGCAGGCACACGGCTCGTTACCATCCTTACCTCATTAGTATACCCTCTATTCGTACTAAATGTTTCAGGTCTACCTTTATAATGCGAACTGCTATTGGAATACACTACTTACCGTCGTATGTCTTTCCTGAAAACTATAATCTGGGTCTCTTCAAGGCTAGAGTGAATAGGTGCTTTCTAGACCTTTGTGCTCCATCTTCGGCCACATCGTCACTTACCACCAGGTAGATCGTGGTCAAACAAAGGTCTATCAAAACTATATATGACACCCGTGAAGTAGACCCTTGGTTTGTTAGTCTTACAAAATTATACCTATGGTTTCTAAATCACACTGACGTTAAAATTTGTATGGAAATATTATAATTCTATTTCGATTCTATATCATTTAATGGAATACTGGCAAACCACAAGTCTAGATATTAATTTCTAGATTGTATTTAGAAGACACTATAGACACTATCTACAATATTTAATTGATTTCAATTTGTTAATATCCAAATGAGGATCAAATTTAGTTTTTTAACCCTGACTAAAAAGAGGGTTATAAATTTGAGGCCAGAGTGTGTCTGTCTGTCTATAGCCTCATTGCTTCGGAATGACTGCTCTGATTTCATTGCCGTTTTTTTTATGAAAGCTGGTGTTTGCAAGATGTTTCTTAGCCTGAGACAATTCGAGAAGTTCAGACAGAACACGATACGACTGAAGCCGAAAAAACTATGCTTATAACAAAGAATAACAAATAGTAGGAAAACAAAAAAACAAAACTTAAAACCAAATAAAAAATTAAATGCATCCAACATCATAAGGTTGCGGGTTCGATTTTACGACCTGTGGCGCGGCGGGCGAAGGTTCACCTGCGACGCAGAAGGTTGTGGGTTCGATTCCCGCCTTGGAAGAAATATTTGTTCTAGGTATTTTCTATGTATAATAAAAATATCTATCTATGTGATGTATTGTATATCAGTATATCAGTTATCATGTACCCATAACACAAGCTCTGGTCCGTAAGACCTACAACGTCGTTCAAATTCCTAGAAACGGGAGGTCAACAATTGATGTAATACTGGTTATTGTTTTATGGAGTAGAAGTTTCGAAAATCTTCAATTTTAGTCTTTTCCCAGTATTTGTGTCATAAAAGCTACAAACATACCTATTTCTGCCGCAAAGCAGTAATGCTCGCATTGCTGTGTTCCGGTTTGAAGGGTAAGGGTGCTGGTGAAATTACAGGCACATGAGACTTTTCATCTATGTCTCAGGGTGGCGGGCGCAGTGCAATGTCACATAGGGTGCGTCCTAGGTGGACGTGACCTATGAGGTAATGCACTGTTCATAGGAAGAGGTTACCGCTTAACATCAGGTGGGCCTCTTGCTTGTTCCGTCATCCAAGTAGAATAAAAAAAAAAAACATACCAAATTTCAGCGTTGTAGGATTAGTGGAAGTACCCTAGAGGTTTTGGTTTTTTTATGTTTTCGATTTACCCTAATATCTCAAAAACTACATAAGTTAAAAAATTATAAAAAATAGTTATGAAATTTCGAAGCGAGGGGCTTTCGTATGACATCCCGTTTGATATGATATTCAATCTTTTTTTTTTTTTACCCCCACTTGGACCCCAATATCTCAACAACCCACCGACCGATATAGCTCATAACCTTACCAACAAATTGTACCAATATTATCTACCCTCAAATCAAATTTCATAAAGATCGGATTAACGGTTCGGAACTTATGCTCGGACAAACACACATACATACATACAAACGCCGATTCTTCCAAGTTGACTCATAAAACTCGCTTCGCTCGTTCAATAATTAAAAAACGGTACCGATGTCCACGTTCTACTTGTACGCAGACTCTTCTCCGCAACTAGGCCACCAATGAGCCCGATTTGCGTGATGAAATCCGATGTCCTCCAGGAAGGCTAGCAGCTCGCCAATGCCGGCGCAGACCTGCCTGGGCTTCCTCGGTGTCCCAAGGTATGTCTTCCTCTGGGACGCCTCGAGTACATGCGCTGGCGTCTCATCAGCTACTAGACATAGGGGGCTATCTGCAATACCCAGAGTAAATAAATGTTTATTAAGAGCACAGTGACCCGTGACAATCTCGACGATCTGCCGTATCTTGTCACGTTTCAGATTGAGGAGTTTACGGGAGTATTTCGGATTTAGGTATGCCTCCTTTGACTGCCTGCAAGTATACTTTCTCATAGCTCTTGGTGTAGATTGACAGTACGTTTACGGATTCAGGAGCATATCTGGCTAAAAGGCAGGGGTAAAATGGGCACGTTATCATATTATGATAACATCGATAGACCTTATCATTTATATCTCTACTACTAACAAATTTATTAGCAGTCTGGTAAAAAGTGACCTCAAACTATGGTATTAGTGACCCAGTAGCCAAGGGCGGTAACGGAACTAGGAATGCCATAACACGAGCTCTAGACAAGTTTCAGATGACTTACGGTATTCTGAATCTAAGCATTGGTAGCTGAGGTCACTGCCGCGCCGCCGGTTCGGACTTGGCTGCACTTACACCGACACGAGCACACGTACCACGGTAAATAACCACGTATGCATGTATGCAGTGGTGCTATGATATGGAATCCCCATGATTAAAACTACACAAGCATGGTGGCGTAACCATAAAATAATTTCTCCACCATTAATTAATTATTTGTTTTTATGTAGGTACTTATCTATATATGTATTTTATCGATATATCGGATATATCGGGAACATATAAAACTCAAAAATCATGGTAAATATCCCGTTTCTAGTGAAAATTATTTATTATGATTGTTGTAAGAAATCATTGTAGTTTTGAGAGACCTATAATTGGCTTGTTCAGGTAAGTAAGAACGGGGCAGAACAGAGCACACGAAACTAGTAGTGAGTGAAAATCACGAAAAACCACAACTGTCTCAAGTAAAAGACTAGATATTTTAAAAAATCTGGGTACTCTGGACTCTAACAAAAATGAGCACTATTTTCGACAACCGTAATATTTATGAACGACCTATCCAACGACGCCTCACATAATAAATAAGTATACGTGATTCATTGTATACCCATGCCAAATTACTACAGGTACTTTGTTCTAAGAGTCTAGAGAAGACTTGGGCCACTGTTCACCAACACATTAACGGCCGTTTACACGGCTGTTTAGCTTAAACAACTCTTTTTGACAGATTTTTTCATACTATTTCTGCCGCAACGCATTGCTGTGTTCCAGTTTGATGGGTATGGCTGCTGATTAAATTACTTACAGGCACATTATACTTTTCATATTTTTGTCTCAGGGTGGCGGGCGCAGTGCCATGCCATATAGGGTGCGTCCTAAGTGGACGTGACCTATGAGGTCATGTATTGTTAAAGGCAGAGGTCACTGCTTAACATCAGGTGAGCCATCTGTTTGTTCAGTCATTCACAAAGTTAAAAAAGCGGGCAAGTGCGAGTCGGACTCGCCCATGAAGGGTTCCGTAGCAGCAAGTAACATAATATAAAAGTTCTTGGATGGTTTACGATTTAGACGTATTAAAAAAAACTAATTACTAGATCTCGTTCAAACCAATTGTCGGTGGAAGTTTACATGGTAATGTACAAGTTTTTTTTTTTTTTATCATTCTCTTAGTTTAGAAGTTACGGGGGGGGGGGGGGATGACACACATTTTACCACTTTGGAAGTGTCTCTCGCGCAAACTATTCAGTTTAGAAAAAAAATAATATTAGAAACCTCAATATCATTTTTGAAGACCTATCCATAGACAAACCACACGTATGGGTTTGATGAAAAAAAAAATGAGTTTCAGTTTCTAAGTATAGGGAACCCCATTTTTTTCTGTTTTTGTTTGACTATCTTAATGCGGTTCACAGAATACATCTACTTACCAAGTTTCAACAGAATAGCTCCTATAGTTTCGAAAAAAAGTGGCTGTGACATACACAACAGACAGAGAGACATAAGGGTTCCGTTTTTTACCATTTGGCTACGGAACCCCAAAAAAGAGACATGGCGAAACTATAAGGGTTCCTTGTCATGTTGATTTGTCAAGTGTGAATCGGCTGTAACGAATACATTTCCGCTATCGGTGTGATATGTAGCAGTGGCTTGCGAACTGACTACGCGACGTGGTGCAGGCAGACGTCGCTAGTACTGCGACGAGTCATCAGATGCGCGAGCGCACAGTCGCGAGCGGCCGCTTCTCAATAGTTCTAACTTTATTAATAAGTAGGTTTAAGTTGACGTGAGTTTGTGCTACATGGGAATCAATAGTAAAAAAGGTGAGTACTAGTATTTAAGTATTCGTAACGGTGTGCAGGTCCGTAACTCAGAGATCAGTATTTAGTTATTGGTTACGCTCATAAAATACGTGGTTAATGCGGTGATATTCTGCCGGTACCTTGTATTAGCCGGTAGTGAGCATTCCATGCATTTTTCCCGTTAGCTAGTCGACACTTCGACGACGACCTCTGTGGCGCGGCGGGCGAAGCTCGGCCTACGACGCAGGAGGTTGCGGGTTCGATTCCCGCACTCTGAACAAATATTTGTGCGATCGCAGATATTTGTTTAGGGTGTTCTGGGTATTTTCTATGTATAATAAAAAATATCTATCTATGTAATATATTGTATTAAGTATATCAGTTATCTAGTACCCATAACACAAGCTCTGCTTAGCTTGGGGCTAGATAATGTTGTGTGAACTGTCCAGCATTATTTATTTATTTATTTATTTATTTTTCGTAATTGTCTAGCCCTTTTCCCGATTTATTTGGGGTCGGCGCAGTAAAGATCCAAATTATCTGTAGAATGAAATGAATGAAGATGATAGAAAAATTTAAGTAAAAGGTTCTACAGATAAGTTGGTGGACCTACACGTCTTTTTCTTCCACTCTCCGCTGTCAGCCGTCACCCCATCATTCACTCCCTTCTCATTCATATCATCTCTCACGCAATCGATCCATCTTTTCTTAGGTCTTCCTCTTCCCTTCCATCCACTAACATTCATATTCATAACTTTCTTAGTTACGTGCGTTTCATCCCTCCGCATAACATGCCCACACCAAGCTAAACGATTTTCTTTCAACTTTTCTGTCTCTGGTGCAATTTTCAAACTTCCTCCTAAATACTAATTCCTTATTTTATCCATTCTTGTTACTCCACACATCCATCTCAACATTATCATCTCTGCTGCATTCTTTCATCCTTCTTTTTGATGGTTCAGCAATCCGATAACGAGAGGTCTTATTACGGATTTGTTTTTACCCCTCAACTTGAGTGGCATCCGTGGGTCACACGTTGTTGCTGCGACCTGTCGCCATTTCATCCACCCTGAGTTGATCCGGTGCGTTACATCCCAGTCAATCTCGCTATCCCTCTATAATAGTGACTTAAGATTAATGTATATACCGAAACCATAAAATAAATGCTTCCTGATCAGAAATACCGGAAATTATTATTAGTGCAATTAAATTTTGAGGAGTAGTAGTAGAGCTTTTTTATGAAAGAGTTCGTCCGGGGAAGAACTACCATCATACCTATTTCTGCCGCAAAGCAGTAGTGCTCGCATTGCTGTGTTCCGGTTAGAAGGGTAAGGGTGCCGGTGAAATTACAGGCACATGAGACTTTTCATCTTTATGTCTCAGGGTGGCGGGCGCATTGCAATGCCACATAGGGTGCGTCCTAGGTGAACGTGTCCTATGAGGTAATGCACTGTTCATAGGCAGAGGTTACCGCCTAGCATCAGGTGGGCCATCTGCTTGTTCCGTCATTCATTAGTATAAAATAAAAAAAAAAAATAAAAAAAAAAAAATACGTTAGTACCTAAGTAAGTAAGAACCTTAACACCTGTAAAAAGCATTCTGATTCTTTCTCTTAACTTTCTTGCACCTTCATAGCCCCACTCCACTCTCTCTTTAACCGTGGGATAGGCGCAAATTAACTCGTATACAAAACCAAGTAATTTCTATTGAAAGTTACAAAATGAACGTTTGTGTCTTATACTATAAAACGAGCAATATTTGTATGCAGTGTGATCTCGGAAACGGCTCTAACGATTTCGATGAAATATCGATCTAGATAGGTTTTTTTAAAAAAACGCTGGCCTGAGCTCGGTCGCACCAGATATTTAACTTGAGTAAAGCCGTAATTATAGGGCTCATAGTAACTACTATTTAATCTATACTCTGGTTTCCTCTGATATTTTCTTACCCAGATTGGTTGCATTCAGCGTCGGACTGGTGCTTCGTGTGTGCTATTTTGACGTGTACCATAATACCTATTAGAATATCTAGAGTAACCCATAATACACGACATTTGACATTGGCTAAGAGATATTTAAAAAAAAAAATATATCAAAAAAATTACTCAATAGATTCGCTTCCAAATTGTTGTTAATTCATTTCATTCTTTTCTAATAGTATCTCATCTACCACTTAGAATAAAGATCTACCATTATCCCGTCCCGGGCCCGGCCTTCTGGGAGCCACCAGGGCCCTTCCGGCCTTCTGGGAGCCACCAGGGCCCTACCGGCCCAGTCCGACCGCATTTCATCAGATTAGTTCATAAACTATTGTCGTCAAAATTTAATCTCTTTGTTTGACGTGCTTTCACGCCAAAACGGCTACAGGCCATATTTAATTAAATTTGATACACCGAAACCTGAGATAGGTATATATTTATTTACAGAAAGAATACAGAAAAATATTTTACTCGTAAAGCCGACCTTAATGAAAAAAGAAAACAGAAATACAATAATAATAATAAAGGTACATATACAAAGTGTACACAAGTTCTGAAAAAAAAAAACTAATAATAATACAACTAATACAAGTAGGTAGGTATGTACAAATTAAAAAAAAACACCTGAAACAGTTGTGCCACCTGAAGACCGCTACCTACGCTAAGATAAGATAAGATAGGTTACATTTTATCCCGAAATTCAGTGCCCTCGGGAGGATAACGCCGTAGTAACCCTGCTTCGGTAGTTCAGCACATGTTGCACAAACAGTGGCCATCTTTAGTCATTTCTCAGAAGGTCGTGTGTCTCCCAAACCATCCACACATGTGGTTCTCCGGGCTTTGAACAGAAGATTCATTAATAATTGGCCCTTTTGGTATAAATAACGTTCAATGAACCCGTCCAACTTTAAATCAAGTCTTCTTTATAAGGGTTTAACGTCGTTTAGGGTCTTACGTCTTAAATATAGTAATATTTTATTGCCTTTTGAAAATCAAGGTAATTGGCTGTTTTTTTTTAACTGTTTGAATGACTGAACAAGCTTATGGCCCACCTCATGTTAAGCGGTAACCTCTGCCTTTAACAATGCATTACCTAGGTCGCACCCTTTATGGCATTGCACTCCACCGTCACCCTGAGACGTAAAGATGAAAAGTCATATGAAGTAATTAAGACCATTTTCCTATACAAAAAACATAAACGCGTAAGTACAGCTTGTACTAAAAACCGAGTTAAACAACTATACTGAACTTTGGTGTAGTACCACCAGTACGAATTAGTACCACTACTCTATTAAGTACTATTTACAATACTCAACTCTACCAGATTTTATAGGAATTCTCTATCATAAAATATTTAATGTCCTCATAAATCAGGCACTTTTCATGTCACTATAACTTCGTTACGTGTTGGAGCATTGTTGAAAATTATGTCAGAGATTTATTAATGCCCATAACTAAATTACCAAATTTCATGTTTTAAGCTGTAATCGTTTTCAAGGTAATGTGCTATCAAAGAAACTTTATTTTGCAATTAATGCATGTATTCACTCATAATGCTGAAGCGAGGTTACGGGGGCACAGTGGTCTTGGACATTGCGTATTACACTAGAAACTTATTTATTGGTTATTTGAGAATGTCCGACTTGATCAACGTGATTACTTTGTTGATTATTTTGTGAAAGAAATATATGTTTCACAATAAAAATAACTGACTTTACATCCACTAATTTTAGATAATATGTAAGAAAACGGACTCTAAAAATTATGTGGTCGGAATCCGGAATATTATTATTACTTTTAGCTTGCGGGATGAATTCCTGGGATGAATACGGATGCACACGAGATCTTGTGTGATACCTAGGTAGAGTAGCGAGACTTGGCATCATTTTTACATTGTTAATGTATTTGTTAGGTTCTTATGTACCTCCCACACATCCGCGACTTTGACCAATTTATACTCTCGGTTAGCAAAATAGCTCTAACTGAAGACCAGCGCAGGTTGTTCACAACGGCTTCACAGGGCTGCATATGATATTTTGAAGGTCTCAATGAACACATTAACATGAACAAATAAAACAATAAGTTTAAAAACATTTAGTAATAACATTTTTCTTTCTGACATTACCATCCATTGTCTTGCAACGCTCTCATGGATGTATGTCCAGCCGGGCATTTCCATTAGGTACTTAGGTATTTTTGCATTAATCCGAGTGAGTCCAGCCGGGACTGCACGGCGATTGCATCCGAAGTTAGTTAGTGTAGTCCGAGTAGTAGTAAAAACCTATCTGTCCTAACCTATTTGTCCGCTGTCAAAGCCTATCTGTTTTATTTACTTATTTGTGTTGTGTATAGTTTTTTGTCAAAATAAAAGTTTTACTTACTTACTTACTTACTTACTTACTTAGTAGAGCTTTTTTGTGAAAGATTTCGTCCGGGGAAGTACTACCACCATACCTATTTATGACGCAAAGCAGTAGTGCTCGCATTGCTGTGTTCCAGTTTGAAGGGTATGGGTGCCGGTGAAATTACAGGCACATAAGACTTTTCATCTTTACGTCTCAGGGTGGCGGGCGCAGTGCAATGCCACATAGGGTGCGTCCTAGATGGACGTGACCTATGAGGTGATGCACTGTTCATAGGCAGAGGTTACCGCTTAACATCATGTGGGCCACCTGCTTGATCCGCCAATCCAAGTAGTACAAAAATAAAATAAAAAACAAAGTTGTTTTATTGTTGTACATAAATGTTGTTGAAAATAAAAATATATTCTATTCTATTCTTATTCTACTCTAAGCTGTCTTTTTTATTTTTTTATGATTACATTTATTAATAAACATAAACGAACTAGATAGGTATATCTCAAGTACAATTTACATACCGTGGAGTACGTACCGAGGTGTTTGAACTCGACAGGATGCTGTATAATAAAACAACACCAGGATCTCATCTCCGCACGGGAATAGCAATTATGGAAAACCCGTTGTCGTAATCACAGCCATAATTTATAAGTCTTAAGGTGGGGTACACCGCAAAATTCCTAATCTTAGATTTGATTTTTAACAGACTAAATCAAGTACGTTATTCAAATTTAAAAATATGCATGAGTACTACATTATAATTCCGAGTACTGTACCAGAAACACGATAGGACAATATTTTCTCAATAGAAAAAAAAAACAAAGATACGACTAGTTTTTGCCTAGATTCGAGAATAATTACGCATATTATTGAGAATAATTTATACATAAATAAAATCAATACAACAAAGCCGAGGGTTTCCTGTAGGAGTTTTGTAAAATTATCTATATTTTACAAGAAATTCAATAAAAATCGCTTTTTCGAGCGGCGCGAGGCGTTTTTTTTGTATGAATATTTCTGCCTGGGGTTGGCGCAGCCTTAACACGCACATGCCCATGGTTACTGAAAAAATACATTTTATCCTTTTGATATTATTTGCTATTTGGGGGCAAAAAATCGATCGGTCTCATCTCTGACCAAAATAGTTTTTGCAAATTTAGGTTAAGCTGCGAGGTCAGTTTTTGGATGGGTGACCACTTTTTGTGTTATGTTTTAAATCTGGCCAAAGTTCGGTCGCACTAGATATTACAATATTATGGTGACAGCGAGCTAATCTGATGATAGAGAAGAAAGGTGGACACCGGAACTCCTTGATCGATAATAGTAGACTGGCCATGTTTATGCTCATTTTAATCAGCACACGGTTCCAATCATAAATTTTACGAAAGAGTGTTTAAAAAAAAATACTAATAAAAATCTTAGGTATTTAAAAAGACAAAGACAAGTGGAGGAATTTGGAGGAGACCTTTGTCCAGCAGTGGGACAATATAGGTTAGGGAAAAAAAACACCTCAATGTGGTCCCAACTTGTTACACGATGACGCAAAGTTCACTGCGGTGCGCGCTCGTATTATATATTATAGGTCCGTAAATAATTCAAGGAAAATCATATATGGATAGAATGATTCACCTGTCTGTCGTAATGGTAGAGGATAAAGATTCCGTAAGCTAAGGCCAAACCGACGCGTTCAGTCCGCGTTCGCGGTGGCTTGCACGGTGGCCATCAATGGTGTGACAATGGATTGCCACCGTGCACGCCAACGCAGACGCGGGCTGACCGCGTCGGTTTGGCCTTAGCTTTGTAGATAGCAAAAGTGATGGTCACGCATAAACGTGTGTAAATATTTCCTATTTATTTATAGATCACGATTAGCAGTCAATTATCGTTAATTGCCGAGGATATTTACTAACAAGACATTGGACCTTCTAACCACATCGATCGAAAAAAAATGTAAGAAATATTGTAAGGCAGGGCCCCCAAAATACCAAAATACCAAGTGCCTAGGGGTCCTGGATCCCTTAATCCGGGCCTGGTTGAGCCAGATAAGAGCCAGCTCTCGGGTCACGTTTCCTGAAAGAACAGATATTATTACATACAGTTCTACAATAAACAAAAAATATTTGATTGTTGTTTATGTAGGTAGATTTACTTTGGTCGAAGAGGTAGATCAGCCTTTCCCAAAGTGGGCGATAACGTCCCCTTGTGGGCGCTGCAGGCCTAAAGGGGGGCGGTAAGAGACCCAGAATAAAAATGGGGGCGTCAAATCAGACACACTTTCGCATTTTAATAGTTATTAGTATATAGATAGATCATTTTCGTAGATAATAGACCGCGCGCAATCATGTTTTAACAAGTTTTTGTTAAATAACCCGATATTCTCCGCTAATATAAGCTCACAAACAAATGGGTGCGCTAAAAAATTATTTATTCTCAAAGTGGGCAGTAGACAAAATAAGTTTGGGAACCCCTGAGGTAGATGAATTATTGTCAACGTAGAGAAGGCTCGACCGCATCTCGTTAGTTGTCGTTGCGCAAACAGAACCTTGATGGGCATTTAGTAAGACGCAGATAATTGATAGTTACAATCTCACAGAAAAGATGCCTTTTCTGTGAGATGACTGTTCATCCAGACATCTTTTAGTTATTGTTTGCGCGAAACTTGTAGAATTATCCTTGTATTGTCCACCGCCTATACTATACTATACAGTAGGTAAACAGGATACGTAGTCTGCGCCATAATAACACCGAATTCAATTTAATGTTTTATTGTTTTAGACTGCATTCAACCTTGCCTTATTTAGGATAACGAGCAGATGTTTCCTTCAGGCAGTACTAGAATAAATTAGTGTCGACGGCGCGGCGAACTTCGCTCATGAATACTGAATAATTATGTAGAGTATGGTATTGATAAAAAAAATGTTTGGTCTAAGGCTTACCATTTACTTGGAAGATAATTCGTGCTGGAAAATAACTGAATTAAGAATTATTGGGATTAGGATTAAAAAGCAGCAAATTACGTGTCGGACCATACTGTAGGGTTTTAAAGTCTTGCTTGCTTCAAGTCCTATTACCATTATCATCGTCACCATCACGTCCACTGCTGGACGGTGCCTCATTTGGCAATAATCACCACGCTTTGCAGGCGGATTGGTGAAAGCAGTTTGAATGAATGAATGAATGAAAATACTTTATTGCACACCTTACAAACAGTAAGATGCAGTTTGCTGCTGGTCCATCCCCTGGTGTAACCCCTTAGTACGGCTTTTACTACATCCACGGGAGGAGAGAGACGGAGGGGTTTATTCGTAAGCCGGACACAACATGAATTGCCACGGCTTTATGTTCTAACTCCTATTTAAATCCACATCCAGTGTATACGTCAGCTGGAGAATAGTATAAAGTACGTGGTGTATAACCTTAATTTTTCTAAAATGATACCAAGCTACGCTAATTTAAATTCTATGATACATACATAGACACACGCCGCTTTCCCAGAAGGGGGATAGAAAGAGCCTCAATGGGCCTCTGGTGTTGATAGACAAGTGGTGAGCTCATGGCCGCCTTTGGCCACGACTGACTCGGCTAACGCTTTCTTCCAGTAAAACACATTCCATAAGCTAGCAGCAGGACAAATCTTATACCAACTAATCTTATCAACAAGTCAGGATAACAACATGGTGCAACCCACTGTGAAAAGAGGACCATTGAGGCTCTGCCTACCCCTTCGGGGAAAAAGGCGTGTGTCTATGAATGTATGTATGTAAGTCAGGATAATCGTAATTTTTCTAAAATGATACCAAGCTACGGTAATTTCAATTCTATGATAACCAATTAAAACTTAAATTTGAATGTTACACCCTCAGTATAAGCATGCCGCGATTCAAGACGATCCTGGTGACGGGCGGCGCCGGCTACATCGGCAGCCACTGCGTGGTGGACCTCGTAGAAGCAGGGCATGACGTCATAGCTGTAGACAACTTCGCGAACGCAGTGGAAGACGAGGACGGATCACCGGCGCTGCAGAGAGCTGAAAGGATCACCGGCAAGAAGATCGCATTCTATAAGGCTGATTTACTGAACAAAACAGAAATTAACGACATATTTGACAAGGTAATTATTTATATTATAAGTGTCTAAGTCTATCCTACTTCCTATCCTATCCTATCCCACTAATATTATAAACGCGAAAGTTAGTAAGTATGGATGGATGGATGGATGGATGTTTGTTACTCTTTCACGTAAAAACTACTGGATGGATTTGGATGAAATTTGGAATGGAGATAACTGGACTCCCGGAATAACATATAGGCACATTTTTATCCCGATATTCCCACGAGAACGAGACTTACGCGGGTGAAACCGCGGGGCGCTGCTAGTACAGAAATAAACCAATAGGTACACGTAGTTAGGTATATATAAAATTTAAGATATACAAATTAATCAGTTGATCTATCTAAAGACAACGATCTAACGATAGCTCAACTGATCCAAATCACTACCAGATGGAAGCGCCCCTAAGATGCTGGCTGCATTGCCAGGCTGAATGGAAAAGCTTTTGGTCATGTATCGCCTGTGACTAAATTTTTTTTTCCTTTATACGATTATTTGATAAGATTCGTTGGTATAAGATTTGTCCTGGCTGGTAGCTTATTATGGAATGTGTTATTACTGGAAGAAAGCGTTAGCCGAGTCAGTCGTGGGAAGCAATGGCGGCGATGAGCTCACCACTTGTCACGTCTATATTCCACGATGGTGCAACCCACTGTGAAAAGAGGCCTATTGTGGCTCTGCCTACCCCTTCGGGGAAAAAGGCGTGTGTCTATGTATGTATACTGATAGTCGGACTAAGATAACTCAAGACTGTTAGTGGCATGCCATAGGGGATGCCTACATCCAGCAGTCGACGTCTATAGGCTGATCATTATAATATGTACCAGAAACAGTCAGTAAAACCGGATACTATGTAATCTGAACTGTGTATAAGAATTTTGAAATATTTGATTAAAAAAATATAGATATAAATTTATTTAAAAGTAAATTTAATTTAGTGTAGGTATTTCGTGTATCAGAGTTTATTACAAATTTATAATAGAAAATTTATTTCTCGAATTTAAAAGAACTAATAAATGTAAATTAATAAAGTAATTGTGGCACAACTATTTTGAATAATTAATTTTAAATGAAATGTTATTATTTTTTTGTTTGTATATCTTTTTTTTTTAGGACTTTTTATATTTTAAGGTTATCCCTTAAAAGGGATATGCATAGCACAAAAAACAACAAAACAGAAACAGTCTGATATGTATTGCTTTATAAAACAGTAGTAAAGATAAAACAGCTGAAACCTGTTCCATTATACCTTTGAATACTTAGGCCGAATTCGCAAGAACAAGGAAATTATGGCAAGGCTTCCTTCCTACCTGCCTAAAAACTAAGGTCATCAAACCTAAGATCCAGCTCTTAGGCCTATTACGCACTGTCGACTAGTCGCCGGCGACTCAGGTTGTCGACGACTGTAATATTGTATAGTTTAAATAGGTGTTTACGCACTAGTCACGGCGACTCGGCGACTCGCCGCGCAGTGGCGACGCACAGGCAACTGCCGGTCGCCGGCGACTAGTCGACAGTGCGTAATAGCCCTTAATGAAATACTGTTCTGTTCACAGCATCAGGTTGACTGCGTGATCCACTTCGCTGCGCTGAAGGCGGTGGGAGAGTCGATGCAGCAACCTCTACTCTACTACCAGAACAATCTACTCGGCATGCTAAACTTACTAGAGGTAGGTACATGTCTAGCTAACTATGTCACCTTTCGTCTTCATACCAAGGAACATACGAGTAAATAGCCTTTTAAAAAGATAAGAATCCCAAGAAGGAAGACGACACGGAAAATATTTTAAAAAAATTGCACCGTCCTGCCGGAATGGTTAAAAGTGAAGGAATGTGTTTTTTTTCAGGTTTTCCACCCTAGTCTTCGACGAAAGTTTACTTTGGTCGAAGACCATAGTGCTTGCATTCTTAATTGAAATCCTAATGGGTAATCCTTTCCTTTATTTTTCTTTTTTTCTGTGTGTGTGTGTGTGTGTTTGTCATTTTGTGTGCAATATTGTTTGCACAAATAAATGTTTTTTCTTTCTTTCTCTCTTTCTTTACCATTCAGCGATAGGTTATACAGCGATTTTCACTATATCAAATATTAAAAAACTCCGCGCGGATAACGCCGCCATCTTCGCGGATAGCGCCATCGATTCCATCACTTGTCAATATTTTGTTTGTCAGTTAGGTATCACAGATAAAATAATAATATACTAGACGGTACTTAGATACTTATCTACATATCTGAAGTCTACAGGAACATTGAGATTAAACGACTTAAAAAAACAAATCAAAACTTAGAAATTGTAAAATCTTTTCGATAAGCGATACTTAGTATTGATACGATAAGCACGAAGATATCGTATGGTTTGCACATAAGATAACACAGGTAACTTCAGCAAAAACTGTTTTATCGGAGTGAGTCAGCAACGACTAACAATAATACGCCGCCGTAAAAGCCACCATGAGCTTGGGTGAGGCCGTAGTTACGTTGGTCAGACCAGACCCGCACCACTCTCGCCTCAAAACTCCACGAAGCCGTGCAGCTCGCTGACAACAGATCTCATTGGCGCAACATCGTCCGGCAGAAAGTGATCCATGGATCACGACCCTCAGCATTGAGGAATGCTTATATCACATAGAATTTAAGCTCAATCCCTAATACTTGTAATTGCAGATAATGCGTTCCCACGACTGCTACCAAATGGTGTTTTCATCATCATGCACAGTGTACGGCGAGCCAGAATACCTGCCCATCACGGAGACGCACAAGACCGGCAACATCACTAATGTTTACGGCAGAACGAAGTACTTTATAGAAGAGATGCTGAAGGATCTCAGCGCAGCTGATAAGGTATGAAATTTTTTACCTAGGTAGGTACTCTCTGACACTCTGTTTCAGCGAATGGAACATAAAATTCAAACCCCATATTTCAACCGCATTGAACAAAGAAATCAGTAACAAAAGTCGGAGCTGTTAGTGTACCGCCACACCTGCCGAAAGTACGGCGGCGTAACGCGTCGCATTATGTGCTACTTGCTATGCAAAATACATTGAATGCGTTTTGGCCGAAATAATCGCTCGAAGGGAGGTTCGGCTCTACGCTGAACGCGACGTAATTTCGGCTGATGTGTCATAGGGAACTTGAAAAACACTGCGAGCGTATTGAACCGAACGATCGGCGCCGAACCTTCGGCAGGTGTAGCGCTACACTGTGCGACTGTACTGTGCTGCCGATTGTGTTTTAGACCAGTTCATCATCACCATCAGGCTACAGAAGCCCATTGCCTCCCCCATAGAATGCCACAAACAAACGATTTTGAGCCGCCTCCCGAGACCTTTATAATGTCTTTGGTCCATCGAAATGGTGGCATTCCTCTTTTGCATCATCCGGTTTGTGGTCGAACCATTCTTCGCCAACGGTTATCAGTTCTGTGAGCTATATGGCCTGCCCATTGCCACTTCAACTTGCTAATTCTAAGAGCTATGTCGTGATCTTGGTTCTTCGGATCTCCTTATTTCGGATTCTTTCACGTAGTGAAACTCCGAGCATAGCTCTCATACTCTAGCGATCATAATCATACTTACTCTCTCCAAAGCTCGCTGAGCAACCTTGAGCTTTCCTATGCTGCCAATAGTTAGCAGCCACGTCTCAGTACCGTAAGTCATCACTGGCAACACGCACTGATTATAGATTATCGTCTCGTAGCTCTGCGGTATCCCAAACGCTGCCCATCCAAGTTGGATTCGGCGGATGACCTATTTCCCGAAGATAGATAGGACCGTTAGACTGTGTGGATTTTAGAGTTTTATTCTCGATTACACACCCCGTTCTTACGTAGGCCGTTGGTTGATTTATTCCGAACGACGTACCCTGTACCTACCTGTGCGATTTGGGAGTTCATTGGAACTTTATCAGTCAGACTTTTTTACAAAGTCAATGCCGCGAGCTGACGAACCTACCTACATAACCAGTCATGCAACGGAACCTATACAAAGTTCCCCAACTTTTTGCCTAATCTTCAGAAAAACTAATGTTACATTTGAAGAATTTGGGTGTCCGAACCGGTTTGGTGACCTTTAAGAAGCTTATTTTGTGATGTGTGTGACCCACTGGGGAATGTCAAGGTCCGCTGTCGTTGATAGTGAATGGGCAGTTTATAGTATTTGATGACTGCTTTATAGATAGATCTACGAGTATTTGTCATTTCTTGATGAAGTCGTGTAGGTATGTAGCGTAGTCTGATGTTCGATTTATCATACACTAGGTAGGCTTTTGCCAGCGGCTTCGCACGCGTAGTTCCGGATAAAAAGCAGTCCCCACAGACCATAATATCAAGATTGGTACCGCAGACACGTAAATTCTTTATAATATGTCCCTATATAGGTAATGTAATCTAGTATTCTCTGTTTTTAACCCCCAACGCAAAGAGGCGTGTTATAAGTTTGACCCGCTATGTGTGTGTCTGTCTGTGGTGGCACCGTAACACTTAAGACGGGTGAACAGATTTGAATGCGGTTTTTTTATTTAAAAACAGGTGGTTTTCTAGCGATGGTTCTTAACTAAACAACTCAAAAACTTCCGTTCTTATTTTCATACAGTTTTTACCAATGAACGGAAGGTTGAATAAATTAACGAATATATGAGGAAGGTTTTGGTGTATAATTCATTAAGGTTTTGTCTAAATTGGCTTAAATATAACCTTGACTGTTAAAACCATATTTTAGGACAGAATATATATACAGAAAGAGCAAAAGGTAAACGAATAAATGGGTGTTCTTTTACTGTAACTACCTATTACATAAAATACATCAGGACCTCTTAATTTCCTCACAGAAATGGAACATAATTTCCCTCCGGTACTTCAACCCAGTCGGCGCGCACCCCTCGGGGCTGATCGGGGAGGACCCCACCAAGGAGTTTACGAACCTGATGCCGTACATGGCACAAGTAGCGCTGGGCAAGAAGCCGGTGCTCACTGTGTTCGGCAGCGACTATAACACTCCGGACGGCACAGGTAACACTCTCATCAGACTTTGACCTTTTTCCAAACACAAAGAGTTGCTACTTGGTGCTACTACGATGGGGAGACACACTACTTGTTTATCTCGTTAGGTGGCGCATTATCGCTGGTGTTGGTTCGTGCCTCGCGGGACGTTAGTGCAGATCTTATTTCCCACTTTGAATTATTTTAGAATACACTGAATCACAGACATTACTAAGTAGGTATACTAATTACTTTTTACTTGCACTTTCTCGAATAGCATTATATGAGCATTATCACCAAGATTGTATAATTTCGCTCCCGCTACTTTAGTACCTACCTATATTAGGTCCAAACAATAGCCAACAGCCCTCCTCCCTACTCCCCCCCCCCCCCCCCCCCCCCCCCCCTTCATATTGACGGACGATGTTTTCTAATTTGAGGCTATTCTTCGGCGCAGCCTAGTTTATTTAAGGCGCATAGAAGAGCCAAATTTCGTCACTTTCTAACTCTTTCAAGTTCAGGTAGGTTAGAAAGTGACAGAATAGTGCTCAATAAGTGAAAATCACGAAAAACAATGAGTTATTTTTTTTTGTAGAAACTTTCGTATTATACTTTTTTGAAGATAAATAAAGTCTGCCGACATTTAGGTGAAAGAAAAAGTACAAAATGTCGTTTGGAAGTTGAATCAAATTTTCAATCGAAAACAGCTGCACTTTTTTATTTATTTTCACATACCTGGTTAATGGACAGGTACAACATTTTTGTATGTTCAATAAACAGATGAAAGGTCAATAAACTACATATAGTTTTTCAGAACATAATCATAACTTTGACTCCTCTATGAGGAGAAAGTCTCCAAATACCTAAGACCAATCAGCTGCTTTGTTCCTCTAATTGGTATATTTTGACAGGTGTCCGAGACTACATTCATGTCATGGATCTGGCGAGCGGCCATGTTGCAGCGCTGAATCTGCTCAGCAATAACCACATTGGACTAAAGGTTTGTTTGTTAGGTACTTTGATTGAAACATCATTGCAGAACTCAATTCAATTCAAAGTTCTTTATTGCAACACAATGTAAAAATAATTACAATATATTATGTTACAAAATGCGGTCTTTCGGAGCGAGCCGATGTCTTGGCGCAGGCTCAGCGGCTCTAGTGAACTGGAGAGCTTGGTCGTTGAAGATTATAACGGTTCTTCTCTGTAGGGAGTCAAAGCGAAGCAGCTGGTACTCAGGGGCCCGTGCCATAGGTGAGAACAGTATTCCATGTGCGGCCGAACTTGCGCTTTGTAAAGAAGTAAGCGCTGAGTTGGCGTTAAATACTGTTTTGCACTGTTAAGCACCCCAAGTTTTTTAGAACTTAGAGCTGCCTTCACTTTTAAATGACTCCCATATTGGACCTCGTTAGAAATTTCGACTCCCAAAATCCCGATGCTCGCAGAAGTGGAAAGAGGAATGCCCTGCAACTGCGGCCTTATCGATGAAACGATTTCTTCCAGACGACCTGACTATCCTAAGGCAAGACAAAAGCTATGCTCTTGAGCACAGTGCTTGGTGCATGCATTAGACATGTCCCCCAAACTAGTGTGAACTATATCTCGGGGGCAGTGTTCGTCCTCCACGCCCATTCAGGTGTCACTTAAGCAAAGCTATTGTTTAAATTCGCCAAAAAATCGTTAACATTATAAAGGACGTGTCTAATAGATACTACGTAAGATTAGGTTACATTCCAAAACTTCAAAATATTAAAAACTTTGTAACTACTCCTGTTTATCCCCTTGGCTCGAGAAATGGGAAGACCTATAGGCCCAGCGAGCGATTGGGCTGAAATGCGAAAGGTTACGGGTTCGATTCCCGCTGCGTAACAACTATTTGCATGATCTCTGTAAATATTTGTTCCGGGTCTAGTTATTGTGTGGTAACCAGGGCCCAGGGTCACATATACATAGTCCCGATCCCACACTAACATTCCCTGTGTCGTGGGTATCAAGAACTACAAGTACCACAATACACAGACCCGGATCAAATATTTGAATATTATACAAATATTGGTCCCGCAGCGGGAATCGAACCCACAACCTCTCGCAGCTCAGCTGGCTACACGCCATGTTCTGTTACCAACAATGTTTAGAATTGAAAAGCTTTCTATCGCCTAATCCCGGCAAGAGTATAGCATGTCATAATTGATATTACTACCTACCACAGACAATATATCAAGTGTAATATTGGTTTGTGCTACCTACTTATTTCACCGGTTGATCTTGAAGACCCTACGAAAGAAACGCTCCCAATAAGAGTTTTAGTAGTAGAAAAAACCCTGTACAAACTCCTTTTAGGTATAGAAAGGCCCGTCCAAAGTTCTATTAATATCTTTCCAGGTTTACAATCTAGGCACAGGCCGGGGCGTATCAGTGAAGCAGCTAGTTGAGGTTTTCGAAAAGGTCACAAACACGAAGATCCCTCTGAAATACGAGGAGCGACGGCTGGGGGACATCACGGCTATGTGGGCTGATGCCACACTCGCGAAGGAGGAACTGCGATGGACCACGCGGTATTCCGTTGAAGAGATGTGTAAGTAGACGAATCTAGTACCTACCTACTTTGATAAAGGCGATATGTTAAAATACCGAATGGGCGGTATCTAGCAACAAACAATAGCTGTAATGGGTCCCCGAAACGATCAAGTGCACTTGACAAGTCTACGTGCTTGAAGTGAATATTCATCGTTTACAGCGTTGACTTGACAAGTCCCGTCATGTATCTACGGGCTGGACCATACTTGACAAAAATTTTGATTGACGGCACTTGAACCACCTTGCGCTTGATGCGACCTGACGCGACTTGACAAGTTTTTATTCATTTGCGGCCGGAACATCGAATTTTCGGAACATAATTTTTGCGACGACCACTTTTCTGGGCACAGGGCGGTAAACGACTGCGGCACGTGAACTTGACGGCACCTTCAAGTCACGTCTAGTACCTCGTCAAGTAAAATCGTCAAGCACGTAGACTTGTCAAGTGCACTTGATCGTTTCGGGGACCCTTAAGAAACTTGCTAGACTCCGCCCATTCAGTATTTTAACATATCGACTTAACTCCACGCTCCTGAGAAAACAGTCTTGACAGACGGACGGACAACGATGTGATCCCATAAAGGTTTGGTTGGTACCTTTTCAGGTACGGTCAGGTACCTCAGGTTCTTTCAGGTTTTTTTAATGAAACTAATAGGCAAACTAGCTTACGGCCCACCTGATGTAAAGATGTTCACGTGGATGTGATCGTGTTCCACAATGTTATGGTAACTTAAGCGTGATGGGGCGCCCTCTGTCTAGGTGGAGCGATGACCTACGAAAGGCGGCGGGCAGAAAGTGGATGAAAAGAGCCGAACACCGGGCTCAGTGGCACGTATTGGGAGAGGCGTATGTCCAGCAGTGGACTAGTGTGGGCTGATGATGATGATGATGGTAACTTGCTAAGGCGTCTAGTAGGTACGAGTATTATTGGACATCATGTAGCCGCAGACAGGCAGGTAATATGTATGAAAGGCAAAACCTGGGCGAGTTAAAAACGCGCGGAGATGGCCACGCGCAAAGCTGGCCATCGCGCGGAGCCTATAATGCCGGCCACTCACGCTCAGGTTCACCGTCAAGTTTGCAGCGGACTTGATGGGGCGTCCAGTAAACTTGACGGTGTATGGCTAATCAAGTAGACTTGTCATGCACACCCATAGCCATAAACCGACAAGTTTACTGGACGCCGCATCAAGTCCGCAGCTAACTTGACGGTGAACTTTAGCGTGAGTGGCCGGCATAAGCCCGCTGCGGTGTCCTGCAGACTTGCTAAGTCTGACAGACTCACGCATGTCCTGGAGCCCGCAATGTACAACCACCTGCCAGCGCACATCATTGCTGCACCTAGTTTGTTCGCGTTTAAAACTAAACTCAAATCTTGGCTGGTCGAGAAGGCGTTTTATAATGTGGAGGATTTTGTTCCCAAAATCCGATGACATGTGTATTATAGCATAATCTTAATTGTATTGGTTTTTAACCCCCGACGCAAAAACGACGGGGTGTTATTTATTTATTTTTTATTTATTTTAAGTTATAAATGTTATAAGTATTATAAGTTTGACGTGTTTGTGTGTGTGTGTGTTTGTGTGTGTGTGTGTGTGTCTGTAGCATCGTAGCTCCCGAACGGATGAACCGATTTTTTTTTTTTTTTTTTTGTTTGAATGGTGAATTAGTCGGGTGTGTTCTTAGCTATGTTTGATCAAAATCGGTTCAGCCGTTTCATTGCACTGAGGATTTATAAAAAAATTACAAATTTATTTACTCGTTAATTTGTTAGTTTGACATGATGTTTGAATAAATTGTTAATTGTTGTTTTTTAATTGTTAATTTATTTTTATTTGTTTTGTTCGGTGTGATTTAATTAATGTACCTATACCATAATTGTTTTAATTAGTAATTATGTATTATTGATATTGAAGCAATTTCCAGTTTGACGTGTAAAAACTTATTCTACACTCATATCTTATCTTAAATTGATTATTCTGTTATTGTGATTATTGTAATATCGCACTCCGCTTGCAGGCACAGACTTCTGGCGATGGCAGACGATGAACCCCGACGGATATCCGAAGAAGCCGGCCAAGAACGTCATCGTCAACGGAAACGGCGTCAGCTAACCACCATTTACTTACCTACGAGTATAACCTGTACCTATTAAATAAGTGTATTTATACAGCCTTGTTTTTTTTTTATGAAACAATTATGCATACTAGCATACGGCCCATCTGATGTGAAGTGGTCACCGTCGCTTATAGACACCGGCAACACCGGGGGTATTGTCGTGGGTGGTCGTGGGTACCTATTTCAGCCGCAAAGCAGTAGTGCTATTATAGTAGAGCTTTTTTGTGAAAGAGTTCGTCCGGGGAAGTACTACCACCATACCTATTCCTGCCGCAAAGCAGTAGGTGCTCGCATTGCTGTGTTCCGGTTTGAAGGGTAAGGGTGCCGGTGAAATTACAGGCACATGAGACTTTTCATCTTTTTGTCTCAGGATGGCGGGCGCAGTGCAATGCCACATAGGGTGCGTCCTAGGTGGACGTGACCTATGAGGTAATGCACTGTTCATAGCCAGAGGTTACCGCTTAACATCAGGTGGGCCATCTACTTGTACCGTCAATCTAGTAAAAAAAAAAAAAAAAAATTACCTATAACCTGTACCTATTAAATAAGTGTATTTATACTGCCTTGTTTTTTTTATGAAACAAATAGGCAAAATAGCATGAGGCCCACCAGAGGGGCTAGTCTGCAAATGTAACAAGCAACTTACACGGCCGTGTGGTGTACACTACACGGATTTTAGTATGGAGATATCGAAGAGCGCCCCTAGCGGGCACCTTGAGAACCTCAAATTCCATACTAAAATCCGTGTAGTGTACACCTCACACCCGTGTAAGTTGCTTGTCAAATTTGCAGACTAGCCCCGCTGATGTAAAGTGGTCACCGTCGCTTATAGACAAAGGCAACATCAGGGCTATTATCGAAGCGCTGCCTACCCCGGAGGAATTTATGAGCATTTTTCTTAAAGCGTCACGTAACCAAGCGGGAAAACCTCAAATGGAAGCTCATTCCATAGTTTGTAGGTGTTTTTCATTAATTATATTTTATAATGGAGACGGTCTACGCCCGAAGTCCCTGTGGATGTCTTAAGGTGGGGTATGCTGCAAAACTCCTAATCTTCGATTTGATTAATAGCAGACTAAAACAAGTACAATATTTAAATTAAAAATATGCATGGATACTACATTATATTCCGAAGGATCACTGTACCAGAAACACGATAATACAAAATTTTCAAAATAGAAAAAAAACAAAGTTACGTCTATTTTATGCCTAGATAGATTCGATTGTTTATTAAAATGGTGCATATCGGGTAAAAAATTTGATAAATAAAATCAATACAACAAAGCCGAGGGTTTACTGTAGGGTTTTTGTAAAATTATTTTACGAGATATTAAAAAAAAACGCTTTATGAAGCGCGCGTTTTTCTTGTATTAAGATTTCTGCCTGGGGTTGGCGCAGTCTTAAAAGCCGACTAAGGGATCACAGGGTGTGGGCATCAGCATCCAACTGAATTCAGCACCAATACTGAGGTCACCAATCCGCCTGCCAAGCGTGGTGATTATGGCAAATCCCTCCCCCCCATAGCATTCTATGGGAGAGTTCTTGTCTAGCAATGGACGTCTAACGGCTTATTTTTATCTACGGATTTATTAATCGCAAGTATTAGTGTTGTACTCAGGTGGATGCTGCTGCCCATCCCCTGGTGTCATCTCCGGCTTGTACATCCACGGGAGGAGACGGACGGGTCTATTCCACAGCGGTATTATAAGTAAAACAGTAAATTCATCACCTGTCTTTATTTTCTTCACAAGTAATCTGTTCATACAATGATACGTGTTGCCACTTCAATGGCTCGTATCCAATGCTGGTCGTGTTCGGGAGCAGATATCTCGCGAAGAGCTCCAATGTTTGAGGGTTTTCCACCTTCACGTACGGGCAGAGCAGATCTGAAATGCAGTAGGTATTTTGTGACTGCATGACACGGTAAATAGCGTGGTTGGTTTTTTTTTTTTTTTTTATACTACTTGGATGACGGTACAAGCAGATGGGCCCACCTGATGTTATGCGGTAACCTCTGCCTATGAACAGTGCATTACCTCATAGGTCACGTCCACCTAGGACGCACCCTATGTGGCATTGCACTGCGCCCGCCACCCTGAGACATAAAGATGAAAACTCTCATGTGCCTGTAATTTCACCGGCACCCTTACCCTTCAAACCGGAACACAACAATGCGAGCACTACTGCTTTGCGGCAGAAATAGGTATGGTGGTAGTAGTACTTCCCAGGAAGATTGTACAATAGGCAATAGACGGATTGTACACATACGGTCGATGACGTCACATCTCGTATGACGCCCATGCAAAGTAATTACTTATGAGAGATATGACGTCATTTCGTGCACAAGACGTTTCCAACACCACCCCTGATACCCTGTTGTGTCGTGGGTATGTCACTAGGAGTACCATGGACTCACTGACTGACTCACTATCAACGCACAGCCTAAACCTTAATTCTTAGATATCTGAAAGGTACCATACATTCCTTATGTGGTCTAGGTGTGTAGTATAAAGTGAATTTCCGAAATTAAGGTGGATTCTCACGCTTGTAGCGCGAAATTCTAACTTTTACATGTTTTTTGCCTATTATAGCTTATGAAAACTTCTTCAGATTGCGAAGGTTGATTTAGCGAGAACTAGAAGACTTAACACACGTGTTATAATTGATAGTATGTCATAAATATCAACAGTTTAGCTACGATACCTCGAAACAAAAAAAAACACTGTAAAAATGTGTTAATATTGTAGCTAAACTGATGATATTTATGACATACTATTAATTAAAACATGTGTGTTAGGCCTAGCGCGCAGTACGATTTTTGTTTTTACGACACGATTTTAAAATCACGTTGTAAAAAATCGCAGAGGCAACGGTGAGCGCACTGCATTAAAAAAATCGGTGAGCTTTGCTCAGTTGCACCACGGATTTCATACAAATTGCTTGTGTTTATTTACTACTTGGGAGGATCAGAAGAAAAAAGTAGAAAATCCGTCAATACTGGACACATCCTTTACAGCGGATAGAATTATCAGTGGTTTCATTTATCTGAAATACATTTAACTTCGGACGTATCCAGAAAAAAACTTTGGCTATTATAGAATGAAAATTCAAACATTTGACAGATTAATGAGTATTGTAGGACCTCATATTGAATACAAAAATACTAGATGGCGAAAAGAAATCCCAGCTGAAGAAAGGCTTGGGCCCGAGTACGCGATTTTATTATCGCAGTGCGCAAGGAACCAAACAATGCGCTGCATTTTGTTCTCGCGACAATCGCGTCGCGAGCGGTTCAGCAAAATGTGACAAATCACAATTTTAAAATCGCTGCGATTTTTAAGTCGCATGGGCGCGCTCTGTCATTACTCATACGTCGCATTTCTGCGATAAAAATATCGTGCGACAAAAAATCGTAGTGCGAGCTAGGCCTTAAGCTTCGATCACAGTCTGTGATCGCTGGTGTTAAGTCTCCTAGTTTTCGCGAAATCAACTTTCGCTATCTGAAGAAGTGTTCATGAGCTGTAATTGGCAAAAAACACCAAAAAAATTGAATTTCGCGACACAAACGTGAGCATCCACCTTAATTTTCTTTTGCAGCAGGGTGTTGGAGCCAGGCAGTTCAAAAACAAAATCAGTACAAAATATCGGTTCATCCTTGACATTTTTCATTGTTGAATAACTTTAAAACTTGAAAAGTTACTTTTTAAGTTTTAACTACGACTGTGCCTTTAAATATAGTTGCGGACATCACGGAACCGATATTTTGTACTGAAAAGTTTCTGAACTGCATGGCTATAAGAGCTCATAGTAACCCAGCTGGTCTAGCGCTTAACTGAGTCAGTCCCTGAAGTAGGGGAGCGGTACGGGAGGGGTGTTTTCGTCTCTCAAATTATCAGATGACATGTGACATAATGTAAACGAAAACACCCCTCCCGTACCGCTCCCATACCTCAGGGACTGACTCAGTTAAGCGCTAGACCTGTAGTTTCATTTTGACGTAACGAAAACACCCCTCCCGTACCGCTTCCATACCTCAGGGACTGACTCAGTTAAGCGTTAGACCTGAAGTAAGAGCCATAGGAGAGCTGATATGTACGTACCTACAACTTACCGAGTAGTGGAGGCTTGTGTGAATGCAAGGCACTAGGCACAGTCACAATAAGTTGAGACTCCGGAACATCCACTTCTCCAACTCTTCCTAAGATCAGTCTTTCGTATGGCTGCTTCTTATGGCCGGAGCCAAATGGGCAGATTGGTTCCAAGTCCACTGACACCTTCAGCCAATACCAGGTGGTGATGTATGTGACTCCCCATTGAGGGAATATAATTTTCTTGACAGCGTCAATGTTGCTGGGTGCGTTCGTGCACCATACAGCTATGATGCAGTTGGTAGAGAGAAGGTCTTTTACAGGTATGGATGCTATATCTTCATTGTACATCATTGAGTAGCTGAAAGTAAATTTGTAAAGCTTCAAGCGGGTAGGGTCTAGAAGTGGAAATATTCCAGGGTCATCATCAGCATCCACTACTGGACATAAACCTCCCCCATAGAATACGATGTCAATCGTTCTTGAATCTTGACCCGTCTTCTTCGTGAGGTAAGTTACTCCATCGGGCAGGTTCATACCATACCGCATCTCCTGTCATCATCACGACCTCTGTGGCACGTCGGGCGAAGGTTCGCCTGCGAAGCAGGAGGTTGCGGGTTCGATTCCCTCCTCGGAACAAATATTTGTATGATCTGCAGATATTTGTTCAGGGTGTTCTGGGTATTTTATATGTATAATAAAAATATATATGTGTGTAATGTATTTGTATTAAGTATATCAGTTATCTAGTACCCATCACACAAGCTCTGCTTAGCTTGGGGCTAGGTAATGTTGTGTGAACTTGTCCAGTATTATTTTATTTTATTTTATATTTCTTTCTTAAAAAAATTAAGCCAATATGTTCATTCAAAGTTTTGACAAAACTCATTTTCACTGACCAATCACAGGCCTCCTAGCTAAAACCCTACAAAACACACATCATCCTGATCCACTCACAGAAGTCCATTGCTGGACACAGGTCTCCCCATAGAATGCCACGACGTAGGGTCTTGAGCTGCCTCCATCCACAGCCTTCCTGCAAACTCTATAGCACCCCCTGTTCCGCTGATACTGAGGCTGCAGTAACAGGAATTAAAAAAAAAAAAATGCTGGACAGTTCACACAGCATTATCTAGCCCCAAGCTAAGCAGAGCTCATGGTTATCGGTACTAGATAGATGATATACTTAATACAATTATTCTTCTTCTTAATACAATACATTACATACATAGATAGTTTTAATAACCCGCAACCTCCTGCGTCGCAGGCGAACCTTCGCCCACCGCGCCACAGAGGTCGTCAAATAGCTGAGCCGTCGGGAATGGGGGCTATGTTTTATGCGTTTGGAGGGGGAGGGGGGCATAGTCACAACGCTTGGCAGGCACAGTATCGGTGTTAAGTACTCAGGTGGATGCTGCTGCCCATCTGCTGATGCAATCCTTTAGTCGGCTTTTACTACATCCACGGGAAGACACGGAGGGTTCTATTCAGACCTGCCACTACACATCGGTACATTTGGTACTCCTTATTGGTAACTGACGAATTGGTAACATCAGTGTCTGACCGAAGAAGAATCGGCTGCCCACGTAGTCCTGGAATGTGTGGGAGTAGCAGCTTAACGTAAACAAATCCTCAACAACCCGAGATCACTCCGCCAAGCCTGCGAAGACCCCAGGAAACTTCTGTGCTTCTGGACAGAGTTAGGCTGGCTAACACCTGGTCAGACAACTCTTGTGCATAACCCATAGAGTTTGAATGCGAAAAAGGGAGTTCTTTAACATTAACCACATTGGTAATATCAGGAGCCGATATATTGATGAATATACATGGTTACCTTAGCTTCTCGTTGGCATTCTTCAATCTCCTTATGTATTTGTTCCACCACGGTGGATCAGCTATCAAAATGTCAAACTTACTTCCACTTAATTTTCTACATTGCTCATTTACACAGCCACAGAAAAACCTGGAAAAAAACAAATCAAAATTAATTTATTTATTCATTGAGAGCACAAGCATTATTTAGAATTTCATGAATTTCCAGTTGTTGCTGTGTACGAAAGGAGGAGTATATTTTTGTTTATTAAAAAAGCCTATTTGACTAATGATGGATGATGGTAGGTTTTTTTTTATTATGTACCTACACATTTTTAAATAAAGAAAATACCAAATGGTGGTAGTTTCTTAGGTGTATTAGAGGTCTACTAATTTATAGATAGATAGATAGATAGATAGATACGTTTATTAATAAAAAAGGTTCATTACATAGTTCATTATTATGTTGTAACCGCGTAAACCAAGGTAGGTTTGTAATGGTTACTCACATTCGCTTGACTCGCACTATAATTTAAAAGGTACATAAATAGGTAAGTACATAAGCATAAACTACACCTCTTACAGTCATACCTATTTACCAACAAGTAGGTAACAACAGCCGGTACAATATAGGTATTCACTAGGTAGGCAGATATGAGCAAGTTTAACACTTTTGAATTACAATTAAGCGAGGTATACTATGCATTTAAATACTGAGGTAGGTAGTCAGTGTAGTAACATAGATACTTACTTAGATATATTATCATGAAAGTGTTTTTTGTATAGTTGTTTGTAATTTTTGTTGTTTATTCTTTTAATTAAATCTGGAGGCAGTGCATTTATTAATGATGGTATTATAAATTCTGCTGTCCGTCTGCCATAAAAATTGTGGACCCTAGGTATTAAAAGTTTGTTTTGTGTCTTTTTCCTTGTGGTTACTTTGTGTGATATAGGCATTTGTATAGTTTTGTTGTCAAATTGTTCTAGGTGCATTTATGTTTCAGCTCGGCGATGATCAACATCAGAAGTCAATTAATTTAAGGTGGATGCGCACGCTTGCGGCGCGAAATTCAAATTTTTTGGTGTTTTTTGCCCATTACAGGTCATCAACACTTCTTCAGATAACGAAAGTTGAGTTCGCGACAACTAGGAGACTTAACACACATGTTTTAATTGATGGTATCTCATAAATATCATCAGTTTAGCTATGATACCCCTAAACACATTTTTCCAGTGTTTTTGTTTGTTTAGGAGTATCATAGCTAAACTGATGATATTTATTAGATACCATCAATTAAAACATGTGTGTTAAGTCTCCTAGTTGTCGCGAACTCAACTTTCGTTATGTGAAGACGTGTCGATGACCTGTAATGGGCAAAAAACACCAAAAAATTTGAATCTCGCGCCGCAAACGTGAGCATTCACCTTAATATACGTTTCACCCCTCAACCTCCCTTATCCAATGGTAACATACAAAATTGGGATAAAAGTCCTACTCCTCATTGACCCATTTTGTTCACTCCCACCAGTGAGAGAATAAAACATGGAAACAGTCCGTCGAAGAAAAAAATAGTACCATCTGCAAACGCACACTTGGAAACTCCGTCGCTAATAGCAACTTGATAATAATTGGAATTTGCAATTAAAACTCGACTTTATTTCTTGGAAGTTTTGAGCCAGTTTGGAGTGATATTCACCATCTGGGTCATTCTCAGTTAAGAGGTAATAGCTTAGTGATAAAACTTGGCCTGACAAAAAAAATTTAAATTTGATTTAATTTTTTTACAGATTTATCAAAACAACTTGTTTTTTAATATGTGCTGGGTGACCAGTCAATTTTTCATTTTTTTATCATTTTACAGAAAGCCAGGGGAGAGACTTTTATGTTTTTTTTTTTATAAAATATAAATAAATGCATATATTAAATGTTTGACAAATTTTTATAAATCTATTAGATGATGTATATGCATTTTCTAATGTTTTTTTTTTTATTATTCTTTTTTACCTCAGAAAATAGTGATTGTTGAGCACAGTCTAGTCCCTCCCCTGGCCTCTTGAAAAACAAGAAAAAAAAAAAAAAAAAAACGGATTATTTTGCAGATCTGAATAATTGAAAGTGTAATTCAGTGTAATAGTCCATTTAAATCAATATTTATACGTCTGCTGAACATTTTTGCAAATGATGTACCAGGGGAGAGAAAGCCAGGGGAGAGACTTTTCAGTAAGAAAATCGATAATATCTCAAAAGTATTTAATATTAGTTACTAAAATGAAGTATGTTTGTTATCTATAAGTAAATTAAAGTCAATATAAATATATAATTAAGTATTTAGAAAAGTTAATCCAGAAATAAAGCTGACCAGGGGAGAGACTATTTCACCAGAAACCATCAAAATTGATGAACAAAAGGATCAATATGAGTGACAAAATGTGGAAAAAAGATCATTATTACAACGTTGGTTTATATTTGTGGATCAAATGAATTATGATTAACATTAATACTACAATAATTAAGATCGCAAATACAATATTTTTTAGATTATAAGAATGCCAGGGGACGAGACGCAAATTCTGGCGACAAAATGTATCGTGAAAATAATCTATTAAAAAAAAAAAATTTGTTACTTCGGTTACATCATTACAATCATTCTTTATATTAATTTCTAATACAGACTAACTTAAAATGTTTTCATGGCTTTAAGATCACGTAAACTTACTGATTTACTGTAAATACTAGCTGGCGACAGGCCAGGGGAGAGAAGTTTTGCATGTTTGAGGTGAAATTGTGACAAAACTAAGTTAATTAATTATTTGAAATTGATTGTCCATAAAGTTGAGCACTTATATTAAGAGATTATGATATAATATTCTCTCAATTTTCGAAAGAAGTATGATTATTTACCCGGGACATCGTTTTTACCTCTTAACTGAGAATGACCCATCTATCATTGCATTTGTTGTTCAAACTTCACTGCATTTGGCAGTGCCCACCCCCGGATGGTTTAAGCAACAATCAAACAAACAAACAAAGTTTACCTCTTTATAATATTAGACAAATGCATTCATGATTAGAGCATGTGCCTCGTTCAATACTTTGGCCAAAGCAGATGTTGATACAGATTTATTCAATTTTTCAACCAGGAGGCTTAAACACTAATTTGTTATTTTTTCTAGATTAAGTAAGTTTGCTAGATAAATATTCTTTATTATCAAGTTTTTTTCATCTACAGTAATAGTAACTACTCCTACTACTGTAGTCTACTGTAATAGTAGTAGCTGTATTGTTTTTGTTACTAATCAAATGATTAATGTTGTAACTTGTAATTGGCCATCGGCAGGATATAATGTACTTTTACATGTATTCTTTTTTTTCTGTTACATATGTGTACATAGCTGTAAGTTTCCTAAGATTCAAAAACAATATAAAATAATAGTGTAGATAAATTAAAGCTTCATTTAACTAATAATCTCATTAATTTAATAACTTACCTTGATTTTGGTGGTATAAAAAAGTATTCATCCATAACTTTACACATTAATGATTCATCTGAGCTATTTCCTCCATTTAACCCTGCATGATCAAACGTGGTTGACTCAAGTAACTTCTGGGCAAAATCTCGGACACTGGATGTGTTGGAGAGTGTTTTTGCTATGCTTAGGTTGGCTTTGAGACCTGTGGGAATGTCAAGAAAAAACTCTTGGTACATTTGTCTCACTGCCAAAGTCTAAAACAGAACACTTAATTTTGAATTACTGTTTTTTTTGGGCTTAAATATTGAGTTTGGCAATTGAGCGATATTTAGGTACCTCTGCATGAAGACTATCAGATTCGTGGCATCTTTTCCTGTTAGGTTTCTTTTTGTTTTCATTTATAATTGAGAACAGTTTACCCGAAAGTTTGTAAGAGGTTATATTTTCGTTTTTAGACACATCCTTGTATAGTTTTTTGATAAAATCTCCATGATCAATGAAACTATAATTATTTTTCTGAAGTATTACACTCATTTTTCACAGATTTGTGGTAAATACGCCAGTTAATGAACTAAACAAACATTAAATCAAATTGTTCAAAACCATTTCAAAACAATAACAACCAAAGACTATAATATAATCATCCATAGACGTAGTATCAGTTTAACTGTATGTTTGTGGTATTATCCTACTAGCATAGGGTAGTAACATACATACATTGACACACTCCTTTTTCCCCGAAAGGGTAGGCAGAGCCTCAATGGGCCTCTTTTCACAGTGGGTTGCACCATCGTGGAATATAGACATGACAAGTGGTGAGCTCATCGCCGCTATTGCCTCTACTGACTCTAGTCAGTCGTGGGTAGTACCTAACATTATTTGCATCATTCATTAACGACCGGCCCTTAAGAGTATTATTGTTCTGTGGACCGGCCCGAGCTACAGATCCACCAACTTATCTGTAGAATTAAATGTATGTACAATTTATATCATCTACATACGTTTCATTCTACAGATAAGTTGGTGGATCTGTAGTTGTGGCTACTTACAAGTTAAATAATCGAAATAATGTATGTTAGTTGTAAGGTATGGTAAGGTATATACTACTATGGGCCTTTGTCAAGGTACAATGTACCTACATTTTTCACTGTTGCCTAAAATAAATGAATTATTATTTTTATTACTAATTACTCTAGACATTAGAATGGTGCTGCTGAAAATAGTAAAGATACCGAGACCCTCCTACATATTGATATAGGTAGGTAAAACAAATAAAATAAAATTATTGATCAGTTTTAGTGTCTAGAATCAGTAGGTACATAATATTAGTTATTGTTAGTTTAAGCGGTAACCTCTGCCTTTAACAACGCATTGCCTCATAGGTCACGCCCGTATGCCTCAAGGCACAGACTAAGAGTATAGGCTCCTGCGTTATACTCTTAAGGCCACCATTCACAGGCGCGTCCATCCGCCGGATTTGTCGCTGGCGACAAGTCTGCAGACAAATCTGCGTGTGAATGTATTGGTTCTTGGTTCGGTGCGCAGCTCGTAGCTCGGCGCGGCGCTCGTCGTCTGGAGACGCAAGCGCCACGCCGCGCCGCACCCCAGCTGCGCCGGACAAATACATACATGTGTGTGTGGATATGTTAGTACATCATCAGCCCACACTAGTCCACTGCTGGACATAGGCCTCTCTCAATGCGCGCCACTGAGCCCGGTGTTCGGCTCTTCTCATCCACTTTCTGCCCGCCGCCTTTCGTAGGTCATCGCTCCACCTAGCCAGAGGGCGCTCTACACTAAGCCAAGTTTGCCAAGACGCGGTCTCCTCTCTAGAACTTGCTTACCCCAACTGTTGTCAGTTCTTCGGCATATATGACCAGCCCATTGCCACGTTAGCATGCTAATCCGGTGGGATGTGTCAATGACTTTAGTTCTCTGTCGGATAATGTCATTTCGGATTATAACTTTCAGAGAACCTCCGAGCCTAGCCCTTTCCATTGCTCGCTGTGCAACCTTGAACTGGTGGAAAGTGAAATAGGGTTTAAGGTAATTTAAAATGTGTATGTTTTGCTCGTTGTTTCAGTTATTCCTTTGTCCACACGTGCTTCTTCTTTTTTTCTCCGTTAAAATTATTGCACAGCCTACTAAAGCAACTTTTGTGCGTTTTGAAAGCACCGGTACCATATTAGGCAACCAACAACGATACGTTTTTTTTTTTTTTTTACTGGACTGCAACTCGGCGCTTGTGTAGTGTGTGGACGACAAGTGGACGATCACGGATTTGTCCACGAATGGGTACGCTCGACTCGCGGTGCGTGTAGTGAATGGTGGGCTTTTGTGTGCCTTGGGAATAGTGCCAATGTGTCAAACTGTCAAATATCTTAAAAATTAATACTACGTATGATTGTACATTTGAAGGTACTTTGTGGTTGGTTGTACTTAAAACCGGTCTAGGCAGGAAGAACTTAACTTACTTTTATTTAGTACTTTATCTAAATCTATTCTAATAGGTAGGTAGTAAGTAATGTTTTTTGGTAATATAATTATTATAAAACTGTGAACCTAACTGTAATTTGCTTTGGCTCGTTTGTGCTGGTTACCAGACGAAAATTTAATTATTTCTAATTCTGTGTTGTGTGCCTATTTACTTCGTGGTTCTACGAAAAGTAACTGTAGTAAACGACTTTGCTCTAATATTACGAATACCTAATATGTTTCTGAATGATTTACCCTTGTTGAATAGTCTAAAATGAATCTAAACCTGTGATGGGTACCAATATTATGATGAACCATTGAATCTGTTATTACCTAGACCATGGCCGACAAAACCGGTAAGTAAGCTTTATTTTCTTAGCTCTTGGAATTTAGTTTCATAAGTTTGTAAAATATAATAACACAACAGTTCCAACAGCGGGTGTATGTAAAACCTACTTTATTCGTTGAGACACTTGACAATGCCCACTCCCTGGCAATTTCTTTTTAGGGTTCTGTACCCAAGAGTTTCCAATATCGACCATTTGTATAAACTTGAAAATGGGGGGAGAGGAATGGGAAACCCTTCCTTGTGGGTGAGGAAACGCGGAAAGTTATAGTTGTAGAGAAAAAAAATAAAGAATATTTTGAGGTTAAGTATGAAATTTTAAAACATGAACAGCCGGGCTCCTTTTTGGGGAAGGGAGAAGGTGGGTAGGGAGAAGGAAAACTTCCCTTTTTTACTTCCTCCCCTGTGAAAGGGGGGAAACGCGAAAACTTGACAGTGTATACTTAAGACTAGTGTCCGCACGCAGCTTCGCTCGCGTTTTACCAGGGTTAAAAGTAGCCTGTAGCTCCACCCAGGTCATAATCTATCTGCGTACCAAATTTCATCGAAATCGGTTCAGCCGTTTCAGTGTGATTGTATAACATCCAAACATCGTAACTTTGACATTTATGGTCTGATACTTGCAGCATCCCATACAGATAAGCAACCCACTGAGAGGAGATTCATTGTAACAGGAAACTGGCTTAATTTTATCAAAAAAATTGTAATGTATTTGGTTATTTATACTTATGACTGAAAATGAATTGAGTTCATGAACCTCGTTAGGACAGCAACTAATGACAAGAGATTGGTTATGCCTAGGTTCTAGACTTCTAGTAATGGCCATATAAGACAAATTATCTAGCGGGAGCATGTCAAGCCCAGTTCAACGTAATGGACCGCCCATAGAGTTCGAATGCGGAAAAGGGAGTTCTTTAACATTTAACAAGCCCAGTTCAAGCCAAGAGTACTGGCGAGCAGCACCCATGTGTTACACAAACCATTTGGAGACACTTTTAAACCCATCATAACTCAAAAACTATTTAACATAAACACACCAAATTTGGTTTGTGTATAACCCAAAACAATGCAAAGCAGTAGTGCTCGCATTGCTGTGTTCCGGTTTGAAGGGTAAGGGTGCCGGTGAAATTACAGGCACATGAGACTTTTCATCTTTATGTCTCAGGGTGGCGGGCGCAGTGCAATGCCACATAGGGCGCGTCATAGGTGGATGTGACCTATTAGGTAACGCACCGTTCATAGGCAGAGGTTACCGCTTAACATCAGGTGGGCCTCTTGCTTGTACCGTCATCCAAGTAGTATAAAAAAAAAAATAACCCTAGATTGGTATATAAGTATATATAGCTAATAATACCTAGGTATAATTAAAAAACCGGTAATAACTCACGTAGGTACTTGTTCTGAGTAAAAACACCCGACTTGAGTTAATACCTAGGTATTATAAACTAGGACCCCAAATTTTATAAACACAGCTTAAACGGTTAGGTATATAGAGATACAGACGTCCAAAAAATCTAAATTTTTATAACTGACTTACATATAGATCAAAAACCTAACCCATTTCCAGATGACATACAAAGTTTATGGCATACAGCTAGGTATAGTGGAATAAATCATAAAACAGCGAATTTATAATTTTTATTTTAAATAAATTGATTACGCCACAGATAAAATAATACTATACTATTACGCAAAAAAACAAAAACTTGCAACTAAATTTTGTACCAGTTAGCTTCGTTCGATTGTGCTGAAATTTTGCTTACCTCTCAAGTACTTACGTCAATACATTATGATGGTGACAGCGAGCTGATCTGATGGCGAAGACGGAAGGTGGACAACGGAACTCCTCGATGGTTAATAGTAGACTAGCCGTGTTTGGGCTCATTTTGATCAGCTCATGGTTCTGCTTACTATTTCATCATCATCATCATCATCAGTAGGATGTACATTTTAACTACTTATTACGTAATTTCCACTAGAAACGGGATATTTACCATGATTTTTGAGTTTTATATGTTCCCGATATTTCGGCACAGTTGCATGCGCCATGATCACGGGAGAACTGACTAAAGTCGTTCTAGTGAAAATTATGTACATAACCATGATAGTTTCAAAAGTTATACTTATTACGTGTTTTGCAATATTATATTATTTACAAAAAGTAATGATATTCCACTAAAAACTTAAATGTGAAAATGGGAGCCAAGTTCAATATAATAATTAGATGGTGTGGTCGTCGACATGACCGACAAAAGAATTGAGATCTAAATGGGTGCCAAGTTGCCACAAAGCAAATAACTTATGATCTATTGAACCTTCCGTGAAAAATTACCTAACCGATGGTGAAAACCGCATCAAAGTCCGTTGCGTAGTTTAGAAGGACTTACAGGAAAACAAGTGACATAAGAAGATAAATCTTCGCTAAATACAAGTAATTAATTTCGTAAAAATTAAAAAACCCCCAACGCTGAACGGCTGAACCGATGTTAATCAAACAAAGCTAAGAACACTCCCGACAAATACACCATTCAAACAAAAAAAAAAAAAAAACGGTTCATCCGTTCGGGAGCTACGATAGGACAGACAGCACACACACACACACAGACACGTCAAACTTATAACACCCCTTCGTTTTTCGTCGGGGGTTAAAAAGAAGAACCTACAAATGATTTGTCAGACATGTGTGAAAAATAAATTTAAAAAAAAACATTGTTTTTCATTTTTCTAATTATATTTCTCACAACCATCTGCATTAAGAGATAAATATTTTGAACAAAAAGTCAGTAAAGTATGAGTAGAGGTAAGGTAGGTAGTCGTAATGCCCAGCCGGTTCAGCCGTGACGTTTGCCTCAAAAACTCGTAAAATGTTCATAGACATCCTGGTACTAAATACATGACGCAGTTTCATTGAGGACCATCAAAGTTGTACGACGGGAATCGGTGCGAACACCGAATATTGATTAGGGTCGTCGAATGCGCGACACCCCTGCGTATACCGCGCATGCGCGTGTGTGCGCGCGCTGCCATGTGCTGCCGACAGAGAGCCTCCTCTAACATCCTGCTATACAGCTAATGTTATATTCCAAAAAGGTAGCCGTGTCTTGCCGTTTCCATCGAAATGAAAAAACTCACCACTGACAAGATGTAAGCAAACCCGCGGCGCGTGTGACCGCTCGCTCGATAGTACTCCGTGAGCGGCAGCACGAAAATCGATACACTCCGTGTAACACGAATGTTGCACTCCAACGCCAGTGAATTCCAATAGTGTATTCCCGTTTCAGTGGTTTAAAAAGACGACTAATTAAGTTCCCGATGTTCAATCACAAGTTACCGACAGATTTTCCAATGCAAACCCTGCGTAAGAGAACCAGCCCTTGCAAATGTGAGTCGCAATGTGTTTAGCTTTTTAAACTTCCTCTCTTTTGTATTATTTGAACGTTACTGCGGTGTTAGATAGCGCTAAGTGTCACGACCACATACCCTGGCTTTGTTATTTTGCGATTTATTTTGTAAGTTGTAACTTGCATGGATGGATTGGCTGACATTCACATGTACTAACTGATGTCGAGCACTTTGCCGCTAGAGCATTCCGCCAGCGCCCTTTCATAATAGTCACATGACGTCTGACATCGGTGGTGTTTTGGACAGAGGGTGTGTTGTGCCGCTGAGGACCGGGCGGACCAAGTCTCCGGTTACTTATTCGGTTTGGGGGCAATATGCAGGTGTGTCATTTCCAGCATCTTTTGCGGCAGCTCGGTGAGTATCACGAACATTCGTTTCACGCTTTACTTGTTTTACACCTAACATTGCTTGAGAATGTTCTTTGATCTCTTAACCTTTCTGTACTACCATTTTCGAAGAGTGACAAGCCAATGATGATGATATAAAAGCAGTTAGGAAATCTCCGTGTAATTTTTACCTCTGTCACTGGGTACTTCTTGTCTTACTCTATGATTAAGTCTATCCCTTCTATCAGTAGTATTAGTGCTTTTTTGTGAAAGAGTTCGTCCGGGAAGTACTACCACCATACCTCTTACTGCCGCAAAGCAGTAGTGCTCGCATTGCTGTGTTCCGGTTTGAAGGGTATGGTTGCCGGTGAAATTACAGGCACATGAGACTTTTCATCTTTATGTCTCAGGGGGCGGGCGCAGTGCAATGCCACACAGGATGCGTTCCAGGTGGTCGTCCGTAGCGTGACCTATGTGGTAATGCACTGTTCATAGGCAGAGGGTACCGCTTAACATCAGGTGGGCCATCTGCTTACCAAGTTGTGAACATTCCTCGTTAATCGCTCCGGTCAATCTCATCTTTGGCTGGCACGTCTGTACACCAACTGATTCCGTGTGACTATAAACTGTCTGATGTTCTGATATTAAACTGAGGTTGATAGTTTAACTCATGCGATTGCGGTTTTTATGGCTATCCTTGTCAGCTCCTTAACTACCGGCTTTATAGCTATCGGCAAAACTCTTACTTGGCTACTGTTTGCAATACGAAGATACTGGTTTCATTAGAACCGGGAATTTTATTGCTACTTGATCGATTTAAATTTTCTTCGTTTTACCAATCTTCACGAACGATGGATGGGTTTCGTAGGGACTCCTTTATTCAGGCCAATAGATTAAATAAGACGAATACTCCTGTAAAATACTGTAAAAACATAAGATAACGGGGTTTGAAGATTAGCTGTGGTTGCTTTCTAATAAAAACGTTTCATGCATTGGAGTAACAATGAGCCCTTTCCATGTGACCCAAATTCCGACCAACCTAGTTACAAATCAGCTCTACATAACATTCGGGAATTTGAAATACCTTTCTACTGAACATGATATACATACATACATAGACACTCTTCTTTTTCCCCGAAGGGGTAGGCAGAGCCACAATAGGCATCTTTTCACAGTGGGTTGCACCATCGTGGAATATACACGTGACAAGTGAGCTCATCGCCGCCACTGCTTCCCACGACTGACTCGGCTAACGCTTTCTTCCAGTAATAACACTTTCTAATAAGCTAGCAGCCAGGACAAATCTTATACCAACGAATTTTACCAACAAGTCCTGGTTATATTTCGTCCGATATCTCAAATAAGAGTTAGTGTTAGTGCCTGAGAGATAGGTGCTGCTACGTGACTATAGGGTTGACCCTATAGTCATTCCTCATTCCTTCTTGAGTCGTTGACGACTCAAGAAGGAATGAGAATAGTGTAGTCCTAGTCAGGCAGTGGACGTCTCCAGGCTGATGACGATGAGTGTAGAGTCCAATAATATAACACTTGTAACTACTGCTTGAGGAAAAGCTGAGCATTCTCCATCCGCATGGTCATGGATTGTCACGTACAGCAAACCGATTGTTGAATGTGGCGGCCTAAAACGGTAGGATGAACGGTAATACAAGATAGTGAGAAATATCCCATCTCAGAAAACTTGTCTAAAATACTCCTATGAAAAGGAGAGCCATTTTCATCAGAGGAGGACGCAGGATAGTCCCCATTCCCCAACTGTCGAGAATCTAAATTTAACAGGAAATTCAATTAATCCCACAATGATGCACCGTAAACAGGGACCGAAATAGGATAACTGGGCTCACTTTTATCTTGCCTCTCGATCTGTCGCGATACTCTGCCTTTGTAGAAATGACTCTGAAAATAATCGAACTCAATTATCTGTTTAATCGAGGTATCTGCCGTGTTTTAGTTTTATGTGTTCTGTGTGCTGCTTTGTTATTTAGACGCTTGTTTTGCTGTATTGTTACGTTTTTTGAGCAGTGTTTCGAGGATGTTACCGCACCGAAATTGTACAACAGCTGATTGGTCTTATTTGGAGGCATTCTCCACATAGAGGAACCAATGTTATGGGCTGAAAAAAATATTTGTCGTTCATATTTATCTGTAAAGTGAACGTACAAAAATGTTCTACCTGTTCATTAAACATGTGGAAAAAAATAACAAATTGCAGCTTCTAAACTACTTAAAATTTTGTACTTTTTCTTGCACCTAAATGTCGGCAAAGAATTTATCTTCAAGTTGAACGTATGATTCTGTGATGCGACGGGTTTTCACGTGGCTAATAATTGTTTTTCGTGATTTTCACTTACTTTTCATTCTGCGAGTGCTATTCTGTCACTTTATAACTTTAATCAAATCAAAATCAAATCAAATATCTTTATTTACTAAAGTATAAACTTATGGGTACAAACAACAACCAACTTATGGTCAACTTATGGTAGTACATAATTATGTGTGCTCATACTTTTGCTTATAAAGCGTGCTAATATTCCTTTACTGTATTAACATTATTAGTAGGTATTTAAGACAAAGGAAAATTAAAATTAAAAAGTATATCAAATTAAGAAAAATGTGTTAGAAAGTGACGGAACTTAACTGTTGTATGACTTAATAACTAAAATCCTACAAACAAATAACATTTAATTCGTAGGAGGTCAGAAGCCCAATTCTCTTATTTATTTTATGACCATACTGCAAGTTGACCGAAACGAGATTGTATTGTAAATTGACTGAGAAATTGGTATTCTGCTCCCTCATAACAACAATATAATCTACTTTCGGTTCTTGCGACCATATATTAGAGTAGGATAGTGCTATATAATAATTGTAAAGAGTGAAAGAGAGAATTCTCAGAACTTTGAAACATTAAAGTTACAGTCACATTTCGATATAATCACATTCCGCGTTGTATTGTCAGGTGAGCAGAATACCATTTTTGACGTTTGTGACATCGACACTAGATCGTAACATGATCCGAACTTTAATTTGACTATTTTTTATTACGAGAATTGGCCTTCAGAGTAGAACATGTAAAGGGATCCTCTCATTATAAATTCATAATGGCGTCTTGGATTCTGGGTGGATGCCATCATCTCCATCGAATCGAACTGGCCTTATTGAATACCGATTCCAATGTTTCAACTCGGTCTGCAGACAAGAACGAGCCAGGCCGCTTTCTGGGCGAAGGCGTATCGTTCCGAGCCAAACTTATCGGCGTACTCGAGGTGCCGGAGGCCCGCGGCGACAGGATGTGTCAGGAAGCCCTAGCCGACCTGAAGATGGCCATCCGCGCCGCGGGCGAGCACAAGCAGAGGATACAAGTGCATGTGGCGATAGATGGACTGCGTCTGCGTGACGACAAGACTGGAGTAAGTCTTTTTATAACTGCTACAAACTATCATTGCGAACGCCTTTAACTATTTTTTTGTTATCTCTGAGCCGTGGAGTGTCCAGCCTTAGATGAATAGACCCCTCTATCTCCCGTGGATGTCTTAAACGCCGACTAGTGAGAACACGCAGGTGAATGCAAGTGAGGTTCTGTGGAGCAGCCCATCCCCTGGAGTAAAGTGACTACGCCAGGCGATGGGCAGCAGCATTCCTTTTGTCGGCTTTACGAAATCCACGGGAGGAGAGGGAGGGGTCTATCTATGCCGGACACACCACGGCAAACTGTAACGTTTTATCAACCTACGATGAGATGTGATCCGCAATTTATTCCACTCACTGCAATCGAAAAAGTTCGGGTCAACTTCCATCATCATCATCAGACCCCATCAGACCATTAGATATGATAGACGAAATCTCTCATATTATTACACATAGTGATATTTTTACACATAGTCGAGTTTAGTGGTGCACCACTAAACTCAACTATGTGTAAAAATATCACATACTAACCGTTTGCCTTGGCTTCTTTCTGGAACGGCTGCTCTGTTTTTAATGCGGCTTTATTTGTATGAAAACCTGTGTTGGAACTTGGAGCACTGTAAATAGTAGGGGATTTTTATATTATAAACAGTAAATAATTTTGTAAAAATTAAAAAAAAAAAACAACGCCATGAAACGGCTGAACCGATTTTGATCAAGAACACGCCCGACTAATTCACCTTTGAAACAAAAAAACAAAATCGGTTCATCCGTTCGGGAGTTTACGATGCGACGATGCCACAGACAGACACACACACAGACACGTGAAACTTATAACACCCCGTCGTTTTTGCGTCAGGGGTTAAAAATTAACTTGTTGTACCTAATCCGTTTAACAAACTGATATGTATGTAAGAGACCTAGTATGACCCAATTGTTGTCTCCTTTGTTTAGTTTGTCGTGGCTGACTAAATGATGATCATATTAAATTAAACATTGTTATTGACGAGCTCTATAGCGTGTCGGGCGAGTAGCCGGCTAAGATGCGAAAGGTTGAGGGTTCGATTCCCGCTGCAGGGCACATTTTTGTATTATCTGCATTTGTTCCGGGTCTGGGTGTTATGGTACCATGGTACTCGTAGTTTCTGATCCACGACACACGGAATCCTAGTGTGGGGTCAGGACTATGTGTGTGTCTGTTGGGTGGTATGTTATTGTTGTCACTGTTGCCAATTTGTAAGAACTCATTCGTTTTTGTCATCATTGTCTTGCCCTTTTCCCAATTTATTTTGGGTCGGCGCTGTACGTCTTTTTCTTCCACTCTCTCCCCCTGTCAGCCGTCACCTCATCATTCACTCCCTTCTCATTCATATCATCTCTCACGCAATCCATCCATCTTTTCTTAGGTCTTCCTCTTCCCTTCCATCCACTAACATTCATATTCATAACTTTCTTAGTTACTTACGTTTCGTCCCTCCACATAGCTTATTCTTTTTTGTACCACTGTCATATTTGGCATGGGCACTGCAACTTTAAGATGTATGGGTCAACGACATCGGACAATATATTAAGATTGAATGCTGAGTCACAGCTCCATTCAGCCGTCTCTCCTTAGGATGAAAGCGAATTAACTTTCATAAGGGGTTTAAGTAAGATTAATGACAGATGCTACCTTATGCAGTTCAGGATGTGTTCGAAGATTAACGAACAGATTATATATACACCAGTTTTGCGAAGATATAATCCTGCTGCAAAGTCACTACAGGGGTAAGCTAGACATGCCGGAGAGTCTCCAAAGGACACTATTCGCTCTCCTTGGAATCTAAACTTTTGTTACGAATGTGAAATGTTACGGAAGAGCGAGATCGCCTAACACGCCTAGATACTCAAAAGGAGGTCAACATCATCATCTTCATCATCATCAACCTACTGCAGTCCACTCTTCGACATAGGTCTCTCCCATGGCGCGCCACTGAGCCCAGTTTTCGGCTCTCCTCATCCAGTTTCTGCCAGCCACCCCTCGCAAGTCGTCGCTCCACCTAGCCAGAGAGTGCCCTACACTACGTTTGGCCAAGACGTGATCTCCACTCAAGAGCTCGTTTACAACGGTTATCGGTTCTTCTGCAGACATGACCGGCCCACTGCCACTTCAGCTTGCTAATCCTCTGGGCTATGTCTAGATCTTTGGTTCTCTGTCGGATAACCTCGTTTCGGATCTTATCCCTCTGACGGACTCCAAGCATAAAAATAAATAAAAAGCAAAAAAAAGGAGGTATCAAATACCTATTTATATTTGATAACTAGCTGTGCATGCGTTTTTGCGCGGTAAATTCTTATCTTCTGGACCCTGCTACATATCGAAATGAAACATACACAAAAATAACAATTAATGATCCTTTTAAAATCCCTAAAGTTTTCATTGAAATCTGTTGAGCCGTCGTTCGAAGCCTAAAATTCTAGACTAAAATTCTAAAAACATATAAATAAATAAAACCAACCAAGTGCGAGTCGGACTCGCGCACAAAGGGTTCCGTACCATTATCTATTAGAATGCAAAAAAACGCGTTTGTTGTATGGGGGCCCCCTTAAATATTTATTTTATTCTGTTTTTTAGTATTTGTTGTTATAGCGGCAACAAAAATACATCATCTGTGAAAATTTCAACTGTCTAACTATCACGGTTCATGAGATACAGCCTGGTGACAGACGGACGCACAGCGGAGTCTTAGTAATAGGGTCCCGTTTTACCTTTTGGGTACGGAACCCTAAAAACAGTTTTCGCTTAAAGGAATATATGTTGAATTCACAGACAATATTTCACCCAATATTTTATTATAAGTTAAAAAAAAAACTTTCATTTCATTACGTCGCAATAGCGCATATCATATTGTACGCGTCATGTAAAAAGAACGCTGGAACGTATGAAGAAGTATGACCGCCAGCGTTCTTTTTACATGATGCGCATTATACCTACCTACTTACGTTTGGGTATCTTCTCGTTTGAATACACGCATTATGGGTGCATGAATGTCTCATGCTGAGGCAGAACCATTTTGTTACTTGAGTTACACCTAGTACCTTCATATCTGTTTCTTCTTAGTGTGTTCTGTGTTTCTGTGTAGCTCTTGTATACAAATAAATATATATTCTTTCTTCTTTTTTTCTCTTTATTTTTCTTCGTTTCAATAAGAACATGCGGTTATCTAAGTATGATAACCAGAACAATGGTACCCTACGCCTTCTTTTGTCAGTTCAAACACACTGGCCTGTAATGAGGTCGGCGAATAACAATAAGCGTAGGTATCACTGAGGCAATGCCTTTGGAGGAAATCATGAATGGATCCAAACACTACCTGGTGCGGTGAAGAAAACTTCGTAAGAATAACCATACATAAATAAATAATAAATAAATAATGCTGCACAGTTCACACAACATTATCTAGCCCCAGGCTAAGCAGAGCTTGTGTTATGGGTACTAGATAACTGATAATTTTCACTAGAAACGGGATATTTACCATGATTTTTGAGTTTTATATGTTTCCGAATATGTTATATGTTCCGTTTCTAGTGAAAATTATGTACATAACCATGATAGTTTCAAAAGTTAGATAACTGATATACTTAATACAATATATTACATAGATAGATATTTTTTATTATACATAGAAAATACCCAGAACACCCTGAACAAATATCTGCGATCGCACAAATATTTGTTACGAGGCGGGAATCGCAACCTCCTGCTTCGCAGGCCAAGCTTCGCCCGCCGCGTCACAGAGGTCGTCCTACGTATAGTGCTACTACTCTTTTGATTTTAATATTTGACATCATTTTATCCTTTATCTTTATTATTTCACTATTACTATGTGTCGTGATCATAAAATTGCAGCGCCCTAACGGGGCTCATGTACATACTACATTACTAACAGTAGAAATAAGACCTTATACTAACAATATTATTAGTATTAGAGTTTACACCGGAAATGCCAGAAAAACGAAGCACTGTAAGAAGTTGTTATGAGTATATTATATATTCGAGTTGTGAACCAAATAAAAAAAAAAAAAAAATACATTGTAAGTAGGTACATGTAAGCAATAAATAAATACAATACAATACAATACATTTAGGTTATCCATTACTGTTCTGGTTTTTAGGGACCGCTGGCACGCTTCATACAAAACGAAGTTTGATTCTCATTTAGATAGTCTATTAAATTTTGTTATAGAGACTAATATCTAGATTTGTGGTTTGTCAGTTTCCCCAAAATTGTATAGAACTTTGGTTCTATACAAGAACCAAAGAACCAAGAACCACCTTTGCTAGTTTGCTGGCATGCGCTATAAGATTTATATTTTTTAAGTCAGTGTTATTTGGCAAACCACGGTTACCAATATTGGTGTACTGATCATTGGAACAAATTGGAAGAAATTATGGCATACTAGTGGAATGCCCGCGACTTCGTCCGCGTGTACTTTTCCATACAAACTTCAACACCTTTGATGACATTTGATGAATTCCTTTCTTTCTTTTCTTTTTCTCTAGACCACAAAACGAACGTACCCTCCAAATTTCAGGTCTCTAGGACTTACGGTTTAGTCTGTGTTGGTAGTCAGTCAGTCACTATATTGGACGGAAAGATGCTGATAAATGATGATGATGATGATCAGTGTACAAAATTTCATGGAGTTTGAAGAGATAATATCCAAAATATGAGCAAAGTTCTTTTGTATGCTGTGAGCTCAAGCGCTACTGTTGTTCAGAACATGTCATCAATATCAACCAAAACACTTGTTCTTTCTGACATTACCATCCATTGTCTTGCGCCGCTCTCATGGATGCGTGTCCAGTCGGGCCTTTCCGTTAGGTATTTTTTTAATTAATCCGAGCCTGTCCAGTCGGACTGTGGTGAGTCGGGCCGCGACCATCATCTCTTGTCGAGATTGAATGAGTGTCTTGAAGGCTCATGTTATCAGCCACATTGTCCGTCAATCCACCTTTCATCAGATTTTAGTTATCAAAGGTGTAGGCACTTATCATTGATGTACCTACCTATGTTGCTAAAGCAATTGGAGATTTCGGTAAGTATGCTTACAATTTCTGTGCTTGGAGCCTCACAATAACCGACCATTGAATCTACGTTTGCGCAGCATTAGTTTGTCGACCTCTGTGGCGCGGCGGGCGAAGATTCGCCTGCGACGCAGGAGGTTGCGGGTTCGATTCCCGCTTCGGAACAAATATTTGTGCAATCTGCAGATTGCAGATGCAGTTCAGGGTGTTCTGGGTATTTTCTATGTATAATAAAAAATAACTTATCTATGTATTGTATATTGTATTAAGTATATCAGTTATTTAGGCACAAGCTCTGCTTAGCTTGGGGCTAGATAATGTTGTATGAACTGTTCAGCATTATTTATTTATTTATTAGTGCGAGTGGTGAACCCGCACTAAATATTCTACCGCGCGTTTTCCACGCCCAGCCTTTCTTCCATGATGTGCAGAAAAGGACATGGTATCATGGAAGTTTGTTTTTAGTTGCAGTAGAGCTTTTTTATGACAGTACGTCCGGGGAAGTACTACCTCCATACCTATTTCTGCCGCAAAGCAGTAGTGCCCGCATTGCTGTGTTCCTGTTTGTAGGTATGGGTTGAAATTACAGGCACATGATACTTTTGATTTGTATGTATCAGGGTGGCGGGCGCAGTTCAATGCCACATAAGGCGCGTCCTAGGTGGACGTGACCTATAATGCATTGTTAAAAGCAGAGGTTACAACTTAACATCAGGTGGGCTATCAGCTTGTTCCGTCATTCACGCAGTTAATCTTCGACGGAGTAAGATGACAGCTAATGAAAGTGGATCTCTGTGGAAAGTCTTTCATAGGCTACCTGGGCTGCAACTTTACCTGTATAGGTGCTGGAAGGGGTTCTAAGTGTTTTTTTTCTTACCAGGATTCGCTGTACCACCATCCAGTACACAAGATATCATTCATAGCGCAGGACATGACGGACTCCAGAGCGTTCGGCTACATATTCGGCTCGCCGGACACTGGCCACCGTTTCTTCGGCATCAAGACTGATAAGGCTGCTAGTCAAGTAAGCGTAGTAGTAGTAGAGCTTTTTTGTGAAAGAGTTCGTCCGGGGAAGTACTACCACCATACCTATTTCTGCCGCAAAGCAGTAGTGCTCGCATTGCTGTGTCCCGGTTTGAAGGGTAAGGGTGCCGGTGAAATAACAGGCACATGAGACTTTCATCTTTATGTATCAGGGTGACGGGCGCAGTGCAATGCCACATAGGGCGCGTCCTAGGTAATGCACTGTTCATAGGCAGATGTTAAGTGGTAACTTAACAACAGGTGGGCCATCTGCTTGATCCGACATTCCAAGTAGTATAAAAAAAAAAAAAACGCCATATTCATACCTAGACTTTATACGCGTGTGACGCAAGTTACAGAAAACCAACCAGTGGGGTAATTGCGCAATTCCATTGAACTCCACTGAACATCGGTAAAACTTCAAATTTGACATAGCCCAGTCTGGGGGGTTAGTACGAGAATTTGACAGTATTCGAAACTATATGAAGTTTCGTTTCCTTCCATACATTTACTAGCAGCGCCTCTAGCGGAAACGAGGAGAAACTAAGGACGCTGTCAGAAAATGTATTGAAGGAAACGAAACTTTATATAGTTTCGAATACTGTCAAATTCTCGTACTAAGGGTACTGGACACTTTTCTATCAGTTTCGTATTGTGTAACTACTTGACAGCGGCTTTGTGACGTCCCACTATGAGCCAGTTTCAAGCCCAGTGACTAGAGTGTCATTCGTACCAAAACCAAAGCTCAGGCTGACGTCACTGGACATCGAAAAGATCCTTCGGCAATTCTTCGAGATGGTAGTCTGGCATGAACACTGGTGTTCGATTTGAGTACTCTGACAGTAGGTTTGGAATTACGCAATAAATGGGCTGGTGGGGGAAATCAACTTCAGAACTAAGCTGCTATTGAAGGTTCATGAGGATTCGCTGTACCATCAACACGTACACATTGACGACGACCTCTGTGGCGGGGCGGGCGAACGTTCCCCTGCGACGCCCGAGGTTGCGGGTTCGATTCCCGCCTCGAAACAAATATTTGTGCGATATGCAGATATTTGTTCAGGGTGTTCTGGGTATTTTCTATGTATAATAAAAAATATCTATCTATGTTATATATATTGTATTAAGTATATCAGTTATCTAGTACCCATAACACAAGCTCTGCTTAGCTTGGGGCTAGATAATGTTGTGTAAACTGTCCAGCATTATTTTTTTATTTTATTTTTTTATTTATTGACCGATAAGTCTGTTGTTCACACTCATTATTTCCAGGGTCATAAACGTAACAATTTTTTTATGGAGCTCTGGCATTTTTGCTTCTAAAACCTTCAGTTTAAGCTCTAAATGTGTATTTTCGACGCGATCAGGTCCAAGGTCTCATGATGACCAGCGTAGGATGAACAGGATCTGGGGTACTACTGAAGCTGAATCTTCATGTTTGACTCCAGGCTCTTATGATGACCAGCACACAATGAAAGGATCTAGGGTGCGACGGATTCTCCGATTTCAATGCGGTTTTATTTGTTCTTAAATTGGTAGGAATACTGAAAAAAGGACGAGGTTTTAAAAAAAAATATAATATTAACTTACTACATTCAAGTTCTTGTAACTTTGTACGATGCGGTACTTTACAGAAATTATTTCCAAACATTTGTCCTTTAAACAGCCCACTCTAGTACCTACCTACTCGTACTACCCACCACCCACCCTACGCGTCGCGCGTACACAACACGCTACGGTAGTAGGTACCTATATAATGATTTGCTGTTAAGAAGCTCTAAAAGTGTAACATAGCGGAGTATTCCTATCGCGTTGAATTATATTGAATCCCATATAATTAATCCAATGACCTTTGACACTATTGACTTTGTTGAAGAGTGGACTACTATAAAAAAAGCTGCCATAAGTTATATGTATAAAATTCTAACTTTTACGGTGGCTAATGGGGTGTATTTTACTTTGGTCGAAGGTGTTATCGACTTGTTGATAAGATTCGTTGGTATAAGATTTGTCCTGGCTGGTAGCTTATTATGGAATGTGTTATTACTGGAAGAAAGCGTTAGCCGAGTCAGTCGTGGGAAGCAATGGCGGCGATGTGCTCACCACTTGTCACGTCTATATTCCACGATGGTGCAACCCACTGTGAAAAGAGGCCTATTGTGGCTCTGCCTACCCCTTCGGGGAAAAAGGCGTGTGTCTATGTATGTATGTATGTATGTTATCGACCTTTGACACTATTTACTTTGTCGAAAAGTTTTGACTACATTCATACATACATACATAAACTCACGCTTGTTTCCCGGAAGGGTAGGCAGAGGCCACGGATTTCCACTTGCTACGATCCTGACACACCTCTTTTGCTTCATTCACTTTCATCACATTCTTCATACATGCTCGTCGGTTAAGGGTACTCTTGACCTGGCCTTTTTCCAGAACGTCTCCGATCTGGTCTGAATATGTTCGCCGAGGTCTTCCCCTTCCCACTGTCCCATACACGCTCGTCCTATGTACCCGTTTCGTCAATCTACTATCGTCCATCCTTTCTAAATGCCCAGCTTAAAACAAGTTTTGACTAGCTTAAAACAATTCTGATGCCATGAGTTTTATTTATAAAATTATATTTTTTTTGGTAATGAAGTGTTCTATTAGATACATACATACATAGACACTCGCCTTTTCCACCGAAGGTGTAGGCAGAGCCTCAATGGGCCTCTTTCACAGTGGGTTGCACCATTTTGCAACCCACTGTGAAAGATGTGTGTGATTTAGTAGTATAGACGTGACAAGTGGTGAGCTCATCGTTCCCGTTGCTTCCCACGACTGACTTGGCTAAAGCTTTCTTCCAGTAATAACATAGAGTAGTAGAAGAGCTTTTTTGTGAAAGAGTTCGTCCGGGGAAGTAGTAATACCTATTTCTGCCGCAAAGCAGTAGTGCTCGTGTTGTTGTGTTCCGGTTGGAAGGGTATGGTTGCCGGTGAAATTACAGGCACATGAGACATTTCATCTTTATGTCTCAGGGTGGCGGGTGCAGTGCAATGCCACATAGGGCGCGTCCTACGTGGACGTGACCAATAAGATAATGCACTGTTCATAGGCAGAGGTTACCACTTATCATCAGGTGGGCCATCTGCTTGTTCCGTCATTCTTAGTATAAAAATAAAACATAATAAGCTAGCAGCCAGGACAAATCTTATAACAACAAATCTTACTAACAAGTCCGGGGTCTTGACAACTCTAAAACAATTGCTACCATAAGTTTTATTTCAAAATTGTAACTTCTAGGATAATAGTTTTTTTTTTATACTACTTGGATGACAAGCAAGAGGCCCACCTGATGTTAAGAGGTAACCTCTGCCTATGAACAGTGCATTACCTCATACGGCACGTCCACCTAGGACGCACCCTATGTGGCATTGCACTGCGCCCGCCACCCTGAGACATAGATGAAAAGTCTCATGTGCCTGTAATTTCAGCGGCACCCTTACCCTTCAAACCGGAACACAGCAATGCGATCACTACTGCTTTGCGGCAGAAATAGGTATGGTGGTAGTACTTCCCCGGACGAACTCTTTCACAAAAAAGCTCTACTACTACGAATGTGTTATATTCTCACTTTTCATAATTCTAGTAGCTATTTGTCCATATTGCGCTCCTCGACTGTTGATAATTGGTTAATTACCTACTGCTGTAAATTGTCTGTTGGTTGTGCAGGATGAATTAACACTTCAATTAGCATGGGTCTCTCAATTGGATTGTTGACCATTTGCTATCTTCATAAAGACTTCGTCACAACGAGACTTGTACTTATCAAAGTATGGCTAAATCGGACTCTTCGATTTTTAACCCCCGACGCAAAAACGACGGGGTGTTATAAGTTTGACGTGTCTGTGTGTGTGTGTCTGTCTGTCCGCTCGTAGCTCCCGAACGGATGAACCGTTTTTTTGTTTTGTTTGAAAGGTTCATTTGTCGGGAGTGTTCTTAGCTATGTTTGATCAAAATCGGTTCAGCCGTTTCATTGAGTTGAGGTTGTATTTAATTTTTACAAAATTAATTACTTGTTTCATTTAAAATTACATTACAGAGATATAGCGGCGACTTAGAACGTTCTAATGCTGAGCATGGTTCTTGTCACTATCTAGCACGCGTGATTTAACATTAGTGTGACAGTGACAGCGGTAGCGCTAAGTAACGTAAGTTATCTCGGCCTGAGAAATCACCTGATGGCTCCAAAGTACCTATAGTCGTCTAAACCCGTTTACCATACAAACTTTGATAACTGGGAAGTTGCAATTTTTAAACACTAGTGATGAAATTATATCGAATCTCACCGTCATTGATTTCCTATGCGGCATTGCACTGCGACCGCCATCCTGATATATAAAGATGTGCCTGTAATTACACCGGCACCCATACCCTTCAAACTGGAACACAGCAATGCGAGCACTAATGCGAGCACTAATGCTTTGCGGCAGAATTGGGTATGGTGGTAGTAGGTACTTTGCCGGACGAACTCTCACAAAAAAGCTCTACTACTAACAAATACTAACGTTTGAATATCTATCCGTATGTATGTCGTAGGGATATTGTAAAAGCCGAGCTATTATACTAGTAATTTCACTATTTATATTATAACTAGCGACTCGTCCCGGCTTCGCACGGGTAGTTTCAGGATGAAAAACAGCCCCCCCCCCCCCCCTCCTAAATGGTAGGCTATGTCACTCAGGGTGAATGAAGCTTTCCAATGGTGAAATAATTTTTGGAATCGGCACATTAGTTTTTGACTTTATTCATTACAGACACACATACAAAAATACAAATCTTTCCTCTTTATAATATAAGTGTACGCGTAGATGTAGATTGTCAATCTTTGGTACAATATCGCGGGCCAATAGACAATTTCAAAGGGCAACTATAGGTAGCTGTTTTCTCATGATCCTAGGTTTTTTTAAATGTAGAATGGCTACTTTTTAATAAGTCTTAAAAAGATACCTAACAACCTACTGAGGGCCTATTTATAGACTATGTGATATGGAGATGGCAATGAAGCCATGACAATTACACGACGTCACTAGTGTAGGGTTGCCGTTCGTCCCGATACGTCGGGACATGTCACCGTTATTAACAGTGGTCTCCCGACGACGTCCCGACAAGCTATAAAATGTCCCGACACCTGAATTACACCGTGGAAGCTTTCTTCATTGTAAAACTAATTTTCACATAAGTTGTTAAGAATTTTATAAATTCGTAAAAGGCAACCGACAATTACTGTCCCAGGTAAAATCATCCGATATATATACAAGGAATTAATTTTGTAAAAATTAAAAAAACCCCCAACGCTGTACGGCTGAACCGATTTTGATCAAACAAAGCTAAGAACACTCCCGACAAATACACATTTCAAACAAAAAAAAAACGAAATCGGTTCATCCGTTCGGGAGCTAGGATGGGACAGACACACACACACACAAACACACAGACACTTCAAACTTATAACACCCCTTCGTTTTCGTCGGGGGTTAAAAAGGGATGATGTTAATTAATTGTTATGTTATCCTCTATAATTAATAAATGAATATAAATAATCCCAAATGATTTTGTTTTAAAGATTCCTTTTTTTTATTTGCCATGGCTTTGCTGTTTATTGCCCTTGGTTACATGAACTGAAACTCCCGCGCACCGACGAAAATATAAGTAGGTACCTACTAAAAAAAATGTCCCGACGGGGCCTTGGGGATTTATGGCAACCCTACACTAGTGTTATTATAATAACATGGCACAATAACCCAATTACAATAACATGTACACTAACTCGAGTTCTATGGGACGGATTTAAATGGTTTTCTCTGTCGTGTAGGATATTTACTGTGCTGCTAACCCGCTCCATGCAAGACTGAGTTTGATCCTTATTTGAATATCAATTAACTCAAGTCAATATAATTTTGTAGCCACAATCTGTAGTCTCATATCTGTGGATTGTCTTTTTTTTATATTTTTTTTATACTACTTGGAATGACTGATCAAGCAGATGGCCCACCCGATGTTAAGTGGTACTCTCTGCCTATGAACAGTGCATTACCTCATAGGTCACGTCCACCTAGGACGTGCCCTATGTGGCATTGCACTGCGCCCGCCACCCTGAGACTTTTCTGCCGCAAAGCATTAGTGCTCGCATTGGTGTATTCCGGTTTGAAGGGTAAGGGTGCCGGTGAAATTACAGGCACATGAGACTTTTCACTTTTATGTCTCAGGGTGGCGGGCGCAGTGCAATGCCACATAGGGCGCGTCCTAGGTGGACGTGACCTATGAGGTAATGCACTGTTCATAGGCAGAGGTTACCGACCTCTGTGGCGCGGCGGGGAAGCTCGGCCTGCGAAGTACCCATAAGCTCTGCTTAGCTTGGGGCTAGATAATGTTGTGTGAACTGTCCAGAATTATTTATTTATTTATTTATTTTACCGCTTGACATCAGGTGGGCCATCTGCAAGTTCCGTCATTCAAGTAGTATAAAAAAAAAAAAAACTACCTTAGCCGATTTTGATGCTGGTATCCGGTGGATGGATACATAATGTACTTAATAACCAAGTGTTCTGTGAAGTTCCTACGGTGAATAAATGAGTATAAGTATGGTTGGGAAGAGGGGTAGGGGGGATTCCGACACTACACGTGCGATGCCGGGGCGAGTTGCTAGTTGTTACATTACAAGGTTGTTATTCCAGGTAGTGATAGCAATGCGGGACCTGTTCCAAGTGGTGTTCGAGCTGAAGAAGAAAGAGGTTGAAATGGCGAAGCAGCAGCTCGAGGCGGGTAAAGCGGTCGCCATCGCTCTAACCAGACACACTATGCCGCAATCCATCGCATTAGCGGACAAAATGAAGGTGAGACCAAATCTTGATACACGATCTAAGCTATTTTTGTAGGGCGATATGTTAAAATGTTGGTGTCGTTGCGTTAAGCTAAGGCCAAACCAACGCATTCATCCCGCGTCCTCAGTGGCGTGCACGGTGGCGATCAATGGTAAGACAATGGAACGCCACCGTGGACGTTACCGCGGACGCGGGCTGAACATGTTGGTTTTGGCCCTATCTTTTACACGCTCACTTAATAATGGTAAAGGTTACAAACGTGATATTAACACAGTAATAACTTGAGGATGAAATCTAAATAAATCAAGAACAGAAACACGATTAGTAAACCTTTTCTCTAAAGTTCTTTTTTAAATTGGTTCTCCTAAAAAAACTCTTTCAAGCGCTCTTCTTCGATTAGAGAAAATATTAAGCGTTAATTTGTATACTAGTACGTAATCACATTACTTAGATTAAAGGAGAAGGATTTATTTTTATATTTGCTACTTTAGAAGCAAAACGAAGTTTTAACATTTGTCGCTTACGTCACTTACTTTTGAGCTGAAGCAATCTATACCTTCTTCTTCTTCTTAGCTTCGGTAATGGTTTCTGTGCATTATTTGCAACAATTTAGCCAATGTCAAGTGATTTATTTATTATAGTTTTATAGTCAAGTCGTCAAGAGTAACCGTCAAGTCCTAACCCAGTTTAAACGGTGGCAGAAAAACTGAGTTTTTACAGGAAAAAATCCACCATTTCGAAAAGACTCGCAATACACTTAAATTTCACTACATCACACATGTGCTATTTATCCAAGTTACACCGGTTAAAATGCCACTAAAATTACACGAAATAACTCGAAAAATCACATTAAAATGTAATAAAATAAAAATGACGACGTTTCTTTCAAAAATGGCAGATTTCAAACCCCCAAATCTAGAATCAAGAATCAATCAATCAAGAAGGATCTATTTTTATATTTGCTACTTTAGAAGCAAAACGAAGTTTTATCATTTGTCGCTTACGTCACTTACTTTTGAGCTGAAGCAATCTATACCTCATCTCTTCCCGGGTTCAAGTGAGCAATAGCGCTGTCACTTCGGCATTTTGACATATCGCCTTAGTGTGGAAGGGTAATGCATGGACTTAGTATACAAAAGGACTGAGCGCTGGCAGCTGAAAAATGAGCCGAGCAAGATATGAACTATAGAGTTAAGTGTGTCTGCTTCTAATATACGGTGACCATAAAATATTAAGTCATGTCCAGGAGACTTTTGAACGTGGAGTGGAACAAACATTATTTACATCTAATTGTTTATCACAGTTATTTTTGCAGCCAGATTCATACTGGAGGCTTGGTAAGTGATCAGTATCACGAATCGATAACACTTTTTGTTAATTTCGTAAAATAAAATGTTGACCTCCCTTAATAGATGACTCGGGACTGGGCTTGCGTTTGTAGGAAACGCGTTTTTTTTTCTAATATCACAGAAAGTTTTATCGAACCTTGTTACTGATTACTTACCGAGTGTTCAGTGTCGGCAAACGGCGTGACTCGTGACGCAGCCATGCCGTGATGTTTCTCGTCTGCCGGGCGTCCCGCGACGGCCAACTTTTAGATTTGTAGTATCGATGACCTCTTAGTATTTACCTATACAATGGTCATGGTCACCGTTGCTATCATAAAGCTATCATTTCAAGTGTTAGAAAGGTACAAACTGCCTCTATTCTACCTATCTCTCTTGGCTCGTTTTTCCTCTATCTATGACGGTAATCTAAATTGAGTCTTAACCTAATGAAATAAGGTCTTGTTTCGGTATTATAATTTTTTAGAGCGCTCAGTCCTTTTGTATACTAAGTCCATGGGGTAATGAAGTCAACGTCTATGTATGTTTGTATAGATAAACCATTTACAATGATAGTTTTTGTACATAAACATTTTTATAACAAGTAATTAATTATGTAAAAATTAAAAAAAAACCCTCAACGCAATGAAACGGCTGAACCGATTTTGATCAAACATAGCTAAGAACAATGCCGACAAATTCAAATTTCAAACAAAAAAAAAAGTTTCATCTGTTCTAGAGCTACGATGCCACAGACAGACAGACAGACACAAACATACACACGTCAAACTTATAACACCCCGTCGTTTTTGCGTCGGGGGTTAAAAAGAGGCGTGATGATATTGAACGAGTCGACTTAATGTTTTCGTGTGTAGTACCACTTCAAAGGTTTTTAAAATCAAAGTTATATTGTACGGGTTGCAGACTGACATTACCACAGACCTATATTACACTAGATAACGCAAGTGCACCTACTTTGCGTGTCACTTTGCCTGTCCGAAATAGGTGCATTGCGCAACCCCAATTGACAACCCTCTCAAATCAGCTCGCTCTCGGATAGCACATCGGATGTTAATAGAAAAATACTTAATTGCGACATAGTGAACTGAACAAACTCTTCGAAATCAGCTAGCCGTGCCAATGTAGATATTTCGTAGCATAGTAGGATCAAAATAAGTGCCGTTTTGTACAAATTTACGTGTTTGCGGTATCTATCGTAATATATGATCTGTGGACACTACCTACTGAAAGTATTGTAATATTCTAACACATTTACCTCAACGACGACGACCTCTGTGGCGTGGCGGGCGAACGTTCGCCTGCGACGCAGGAGGTTGCGGGTTCGATTCCCGCCTCGGAACAAATATTTGCAGGTATTTGTTCAAGGTGTTCTGGGTATTTTCTATACATAATAAAAAATATCTATCTATGTAATATATTGTATAAGGTATATCAGTTATCTAGTACCCATAACACAAGCTCTGCTTAGCTTGGGGCTTGATAATGTTGTGTGAACTGTCCAGCAATATTTATATTTATTTTATATTTATATTTATTTATTTAGCCGGATAATCGCTCGCTTTCGGACTGATATTTCCACACCTTGTCACAGAATAAATAATAGTAACATTGTATAAATAATTATAATTCATATTCTCCGGGCCTTGGATCATATATTATTTGGAGTTACAGTAAAGACTATGAATTAATGCTAAAGGGTGTATGAATTCGACCTAATCCGCCAAATGATTTTACCAGATGTGGGTGGCGAGTGGCGACGGATCATGAAGTCATAGGATGAAATTACTATTCGGACATTTTAATATGATGATATCATTAATTTAATTTCTAGGCAAAACAATTCTTAATATTGATATCTAGACAGAAGATTAATTTCTCAGGCTTTATGCAATATACAGACGAAAATGAAAGGGGTTATTTTGATAGTGGTTCCATCGCGTTTACAAAATCATTTCAAGGTGTCGAGAAGCGACGCTTGATCCAAGGAGAGCCGACTCCTGTCTGGCTCAACACATTAGTATTTTGATGACCATAATAAATAAGTTGTGAAACTTGTATCATAGATAGGTTTATTATTTTTCAAAACACCCTTTTCTAAAATTAGTAATAGGAACCGTGAGCTCATCAAAATGAGTTCGAACACTGCCAGGAGTTAACGGAACGCTGCTATTAATCATCGAGGAGTTCCGTTGTCCACCTTCCGTCCCCATCATCAGATCAGCTCGCTGTCACCGTAATATTGTACTGTCATCGCAACATGACAGGTATGCTAAATATCAGCTCAATCAGATATCGGGAAATGGTAGACATTCCAAGGTTTGTTTTTTTAGTTAACAAAGACCACAGACCTACAAGTGAAGCTAAACAAAACTAATAACTAAACTAAACAGTTTAATAATTACAATAGCCGAAAAACTAAGTTAATACACAGACTTGAAAGACGAAATAACACGCATGTGGAAACTGCAAAAAGTAACTATCATACCCATAGTATTGTCTACAACAGGAGTCATACCCAAGCAACTGCACCAGTCTCTTCGCACCCTAAACTTCCCAAGACTTACCTATACTATAGCCTACAAAAAGCAGTCGTTTTAAATAAATGCCGGATAACTAGGAGATTCTTGCAAACCGACCAACTTTACGCAACGTCTCAACAGGAACGACAACAAACAACTCATAATCATGACGCTCACTTGGCCTAGGCCCGTAAGTGCTCATTATTACCGGCTTCTTGAAGCCGAGATGAAATTATCCATAAACAGAAAAATAATAATAATATAGCCTTTTTATTTCCTTAACTAACTATTTACATAAATGTTTATATTACAATTAGTAGACATTTTTTGAATATAGCTAAGGCCCCTTTCGGGTATAGGCCTCCTCCAATTTTTTCCAAGTTATTCTGTCTCCAGCTTTCTCTACCCAATTCTGTCCTGCGACTTTTCTTATTTCGTCAGCCCAGCGTTCTTGCGAGCGTCCTCTTGCTCTCTTTCCGGTTGGTCCAGACCATGTGGTAACTCTACGTGTCCAACATTTATCTTGTAAGCGCGCTACATGGCCTGCCCATTTCCATTTGAGACTCTGTGTGTACGTCAGAGCATCTGTGACATTGGTTTTCTTCCGTATTGCCTCACTTCTTTGTTTGTTTTTCAACTTGATATTTAATAGACTTCTTTCCATTGAGCGCTGTGTTGTTTGTGTTTGTATTTGTTTGTTTGTAACTAAACAGTTTAGTTGTTAGTTAATAAGAAGCTAATAAAAGCGTGCTAAAAATTAAACAAAAAATACTCAGTTATTGCGTAATGATTGTCATCTAATTAGCCTTACCGCCCATTCACTAACCCATCCCGAGTGTACAATTTCTGGGCGTTTCAAGAGTTTTTATTCATTGAATTGATCACCTTAGTCGATTTTTTTCAAAATTTGGTAATATTACAAATAGTTTATTTTATTTTAGTGTATTTTTGAAGTTTGGAGATACCTCCATTTGATAATCGTCAGTATACCTATTATATTATGAAAAACCCAGTATTTGTTGATCAAAAAGCTGAACAACACAACACGTTACTAACATGGCAACATGTAGATGTCTGAAACTCTCCGAGATTTTCCAAACATTATTTGTTCGCTGCACGGCTCTTTGTTTAGGTAGGTGATTGTATATTTTTGTTGTGACAATGGCATCGATTGACGCATACATCTCGCTAATGAAATGTTAACAAACAGCCAGATCGATCGTCGAAATGCATATACACGTCGCGTCGGTAAACAAGTCGGCATGAAATCAGAGTACCGAGTGTGCCTTTTGTCGCCGAAACGAAGTGAGAAAATTAAGAAAAATGTTAGTATTTTCAAAGTTTTTGCTCGTTTTATCCGACTGCCTTAAACAAAGGAGGGTTATCTCTAAATTATGAATTTCGGTAGTGAGTTGTGCTAAAAAATAACATCGACGCGTGCAGTAAGGTTTTTTAATTTGGTTTAATGCCGTAATTGGCTTGTAACTCACCTGTTTTATGTGATACCCCACCCCAACCCATCCAAACGCAATACCTCTTAGGTCACGTCCACCTAGGACGTACCCTATGAGGCATTGCACTGTGCCCTTCACCCTGAGACATAAAGATTTCAAGCCTCATATGCCTTATGCCTTTAATTCGTTGGTATAAGATTTGTCCTGGCTGGTAGCTTATTATGGAATGTATTATTACTGGAAGAATGCGTTAGCAGATTCAGTCGTGGGAAGCAATGGCGGAAATGAGCTCACCACTTATCACGTCTATTTCCCACGATGGTGCAACCCATGGTGAAAGGAGGCCCATTTGAGGCTCTGCCTACCCTTTCAAGGAAATAGGCGTGTGTCTATGAATGTATGTATATATTTACACCCGTATTATAGAAGCTTACATTCTTAATATCACATGCCAAATATAAGATAAAATATCAGCAAGAAGTAAGGAAAACTGCCGTCATTCAAAGATATTGACAAGTATTTACGATTGTGTGTGGCGCAAAATTCATTTTTTTTTTGTGTTGTTTGCCCATTACAGCTCTTCAACACTTCTTCAGATGAAGAAGAAATGAAACACAACACATTTTTATAGTGTTTTTTTTTTGTTCAGGGTATCGTAGCTTAACTGATGATATTTATGATATACTATCAATTAAAACATGTGTGTTAAGTCTCCTAATTCTCGCGAAATCAACTTTTGCTATCTGAAGAAGTGTTCATCAGCTGTAATGAGCAAAAAAACACAAAAAAAAACGCGCCATATCGTGAGGGTCCACCTTGATGTCGAAAGTTTGTGACAAAAACATTTAAGTATCAGTACTTTATCCAACAGAACTTGATAATATCAACTGAAAGCGCGTCTGCGGCTTCTAAGTCCTCGGAAGCGGGTGCGGAAGGCGGCGTCGCAGAGTTGGTGGACCTCGAGCAAGAATTGTGCTCGCTGCGACGTGGCCTCACGCAAGTCGAGGGTCTAACGCCGTCCGCCGACCCGTTTGGAGACTCCTTTATCGGGCCTTCCTCACATACACAGGTAACTACTTTGGAGATTCCTTCATCGGGCCTACGATACAGTCACAGGTAACTACATACAGTAGCAGTATTGCTATGGAAGCTAGAGACTAGCATGAGTTATGCAAGTTGCAACGTGGCCTCACGCAAGTCGATGGTCTAACGCCGTCCGCCGACCCGTTTGGAGACTCCTTTATCGGGCCTACCTCACAGTCACAGGTAACTACAACAGTAGCAGTATTGCTATGGAAGCTAGAGACTAGCATGAGTTATGCAAGTTGCGACGTGGCCTCACGCAAGTCGAGGGTCTAACGCCGTCCGCCGACCCGTTTGGAGACTCCTTTATCGGGCCTACCTCACATACACAGGTAACTACATACAGTAGCAGCGTTGCTATGGAAGCTAGAGACTTAAGAAGACTTATGCAAGTTGCGACGTGGCCTCACACAAGTCGAGGGTCTAACGCCGTCCGCCGACCCGTTTGGAGACTCCTTTATCGGGTCTTCCTCACATACACAGGTATCTACATACAGTAGCAGTATTGCTATGGAAGCTAGAGACTAGCATGAGTTGTGCTCGTTGCGACGCGGCCTCACGCAAGTAGAGGGTCTAACGCCGTCCGCCGACCCGTTTGAAGACTCCTTTATCGGGCCTACGTCACAGTCAAAGGTAACTACATACAGTAGCAGTATTGCTATGGAACCTAAAACTATTGTCTGGGCTGGATATTGCTATGGACTTGAGTTAAGCAAGTTGCGACGTGGACTCACGCAAGTCGATGTTCTAACGCTGGTTGCTGACCCGTTTGGGACTCTACTCTAGGTAATTATTTGCATACAGTAGCAGTATTGCTATGGAAACTGGAGACATAAGCAAGACTTATGCAACTTGCGACGCGGCCTCACGCAAGTCTAGGGTGTGATGCCGTCCCCTGATCCGTGTGGAGACTCCTTCATTGTGCCTACCTCAGTTACAGGTAACTTATGATAGCTTTAGACGTACGGCTATTCACAATATCTTATCTGGTTATATCTTGTATCTCGGATCGTATATGGCAGTAAAGCTAAAAAAAAACAATAATCTTGGCAAAGTTCGGTGACCTGTATTCGGGGCGACGCGACGACGCGGCCTTACGCAAGTCGGGGTCGATTATCCCGTGGTGACTGATTCGATTTCGATGTTGTTTGTTTTGTGTAGGGAATGAACCCGGGCTGGTCACCTGAAACTGTTATCCAAGCTGAAGTTTAAAAAAAACTAATCAATTAAGGTCGAGCCAAGCATCGGCAGGAGCGATCAAAAAAATTGTTACTTTTGATAAAAAAAAAATAGTTTCCGCCTTCATCGTTTAAGCATTATATGTATACTCAAATACCGTCTATTCCCAACAGGGCCCTTATTCTCTATGACCATAGGAGATTCCTTGCCAATAACGTGTGACGTCATAATGTATTCTATACGATGATTCCACGCAGATACCGTAACGAGCCCGCGGTATGTCACGTTTGGTCATAACGAATAAGGGGGCTGTTCTGTCGGCAGAACTACTGGATTTTTTTTCCCATTAGTTCTATTCACGAATCTTGTGATTCAAAACTATACTTCTTCACCGTAGTGGAAGGGTTTTAAATTGTAAAGTTGTAATTTTGCAGAAAGGTCTACTGCCGCCGCCGCCCTCCGGCTCTTCCACTCGCGGCCGCAACACGCCCGCCGCCTCTCGAACATTATTCAGTCCCAGCAAGCAACCAGCGACACTACCGTTCGACTTGGCCCCGCCCTCTTCGGAATACGAAGCCACGCCCACTTCGCTCGTCGACAACATTAATGTACCGAGCGAGCCAGCGGTAAGTGACCTTAGATTTCATTCAATATTTATGTTATTACATGTTCTATTAATATTATGCGTAATGTTTACTGTTTGAATAAGTTGTATGGGAGTTGAAACATATTATCGAGCATACTTTGGATACAAGTAGGATTGAAATAACTAAGACTTCCTGTTTTCAAAACAGGGATTCATGAAAAACTGTGTCGAGATCGGAGATTTTATGTCTGACAATTTGTGTCAGTGATGCGTGACTGGTACTGAGATGCAGTTATATCATTATTTTTTAAGCTAGATTCATATTGCTATTTCGTCGTGTGTCAAGGCGCGCCAGAACGCAATGTGTGTGTGTGTTTGTGTGTGTGTGTGTGTGTGTCTGTCTGTCGCTTCGTAGCTCCCGAACGGATGAACCGTTTTTTTTTTGATAGGTGAATTTGTCGGCTAAATCGGTTCAGCCGTTTCATTGCGTTGAGGGTTTTTTAATTTTTACAATATTAATTATTGTTCATGCCTATTACTGGAGTGATCGTACAAAGTGTTCCCATGCTTTCTTAATTACAGTACAGCATTATGCTCGATAATATGGATTACAGTTTAAGCTTATATCTTAACTCTAGGTACCTTAGGATGCAAGTAGCAGCGACACTTCGAAGGACGCTTAATGTGTAAAATGGCATGGCTTGATTTATTTTGCACTATCACAAATCCTGTGTTTCACAATAAAACTGTTCTGGGGGTCCCTCTGGGAGGGAAGGGGGTTCCTTCTGTCACTTAGAAGTGGTTCTTATTTCTAACCACATAAGTTCTTTTATTGAAAAATACTTTTTCAAAACATGCTTTTCTTAAATTAGTAATCGGAACCGTGAGCTGATCAAAATCAGCCCAAACACTTCAAGGCTACTATTAATCATCGAGGAGTTCCGCTGTCCATCAGATCAGCTCGCTGTAACCATAATATTGTATTGTCATTGGAACTTGACAGGTATACCAAATTTCAGTTCAATCGGATATCGGGAAGTGGTCGAAAATTCGATTCCAATATTTGATTACATTGTTTGTTAGTTAGTTACTTGGTGGAGCTAATAAAAGCGTGTTAAAAATAGTAGATAAGTAACCTACCTACCTACCTAGGTGGTAGGTTTTGCTAAGAACTTTGAACAACTTAGGCCCGTATTCTAGAAATAAACTCAAACGGAATCGAGACTCAAGCATAGAGTTTTTGTCAGATACAATGGAAAAACTGTCACCAACTCAATGCTTGAGTCTCGATTCACGCTCTAGCATAGTTCTGGAATACGGGCCTTAGTCTTCAATGCGTTTGTGGTATAGCTTATTGGTGAACAAGTGATGGTCAAAACTGTTCAATAAAAACTATGTTTAAGAGGAAACACTAAGGGCTAGAGAATTAAAAAATAGGTATTTGTAAAACCTATTGCTGTCGCGCAGACCTACCTCCCCCCGCAGAGCGTGATAGAGACAACTGCAGCTTGAATCGACAATACCTATTAAAAGTACATAAAATGACCGATTCGTAGTCCCCTGATTCCTTTTCCAAAACTTAACCATTTTTTTTTTAAATTAATATTAAAAGAAAGTTTTAGCCGTGTTCCTATGTTTTTTTTTTTATATAAACTAGTCAAATTTGTTGTCAGGATGTTTGAACACAGAGGAAAATTTGACCAATTTTTTTAGGTTTTTGAATGTTCATATCTCTTTTAATAATTAATTTATAAAAAAAAGAAAAACATAGTGACAAGCCATGGTGGCCATATATTTTTTGGAAAAAAAAAATTGCTCTACTGGCATTATCCAGGGAAGAAAACAGGGGACTACGTTTGTATGGGAAAACGGCCCTTGTGTTTCCTCTTAAGAACTTTGGGTGTGGTGTGTCCGGCCTAGAATAGACCCCTCCTTCCGTGGATGTCGTAAAAGCCGACTAAGGGATCACACCAGGGGATGAGCAGTAGCTTCCTCCTGAGTACTCAACACCACCATCTGCCAAGCGTGTCATTATGGGTCTATATGATTCGCAAACATCACTTTGCTATTGAGAATAGTTATACAATGATTGTTATAAATCATCATAGCTGCTATTAATGCCCATACAACACGTGTAACATCCTTGTGTGTCCTTCGTAGTATCTCTGGAACTTGTCAGCTTTTCTTATCATAGAATTGAAAATTATTTTTAAGAGGACTGTATCGCGCCCTGTCCTTACAAATCGGAGTTTGCTCCTAATTTGGATACGATTATTAACTTATTCAAGTCAATTAAATTTGCTATGTTCCCATATTGTACAGTTTGTACAATATTAGTGTACAGATTGACTACAAAATTTGATGAATTAGATAACATCCAAAATAGGAGCATACTTCGTTTGTATGGAGTTACACTCCACTTGTAATTATGAGATAGGGGTTGTCAAAGTGCCTCGTACCTACTCTAAGTTAGCCGCAAACACTAAGTTGAGCTGTGAAGCAAGTTGAGTGAGACATAACATAACACTCACATAGTCCCACACTAGGATCCACTGTGTCGTGAGTATCAGGAACTACGAGACAATGGTACAGTATTACCCAAAATATAAGTCCGATCGACTGTTTGCGTTTGCGCAGAAAAGCAGAGACTGATATCCGACAGTAGCCGAACGTATAGTAAATAGCTCTGACCCGCTGTATAGCTCTGTCCCACTCACATCTTCGAGTCAATAACAGCGCAAGATTTTAGCGCGCGATTGCTATTGGTGGAAAGACGGTTCCCGCGCTATGGAAATTGGTCTACGGCGCGGGTACATCGGGGCGACTTATATTTTGGGTAAAGCTGTACCACAACACAAATCCGGTACAAATATTCGCAGATCATACAAACATTTGCAGCGGGAATCGAACCCGTAACCTCTCGCATCTCAGTCGGGTACTCGCCCACAGTCGCGCCTCAAAGTGAGATGACACTATCCCTGTCTATGGCTTTATTAACACACGCAACTAACACGTGGCACTAATTATGAAGTTTTTGACATGCCCTATCTTATGTTGCTTTTTCCTTTATTTATATCTTCCCTGTGTCGTCTGGCCTCCCCGCTGTAAGACTAATATATGTACACGTGACACATTAGTAGTTAGCATGCAAATAGCATCCTTAAAACCCTGCACGAAGGGCGTAATTCGCATAACAATTCGCACCCGAAACTGCGACTGTTAATGTTTTTATGCACGATTTTATGTTTTTTATTAATTAAAGGCTTTAGTGTTAATCTATGAAATAATCTGTTAAATTAATTGTTAAAAGTTGAATCTAAAATTAAATGAGACGAAAATGAAACCTTAAATAATATTCTTACAGTCTGTTGCTTCAAAGTTTTATGTGTGCGAGAAAGCATACTTTTCGATTGCACAAATCAAGACAAAAATCCTACATTGCTTATCCCACGTACCTATGTTGCGCAAGAGAAACGTGGTTTTGTCAGTTCTCTTCACTCATTGATTTTGTCGCACATTGCCGTTCATTGAAGCAGACCATTTCGATCGGAATCAATTGAAGCAGCAGCCTGCAGGTCACGTCCGAGTACATATCTAGTCTTACGGTGTGGTTGCAGGTGTGCCCGACATTCCCGCCGTCCACTCAGGCGCTCGGTTACGACGTATTCACCGAGCTAGACCCCCTCGGCACGGGCAAGAGTAAACCTTACGTTGACAAAAAACTATTCTTTCAGGAGCTCAAAAATCCACCAAAGAAAGTGCTCAAAGAACTCGCGCAATCGCTTATAACCGAATCAGAGAAAGAGCATTACGGGCCGGCGACAACTATGACCTCACTGACCCGTCATTCCGGGGGCTCCGTTGCGATTGCGAAGCCTCAGCCAGGGGGCGTGTTCGGAGCAAGCTTTTTCTCGTCGGACCCGTTCGCGGAAACCGATCCGTTCGATAATACGGATCCGTTTTCAGACTCCTTTAAAGATGATCCGTTCACGAGTATGCAGGAGTTTCCTAAGTCGAATGTGATTCGGGCGGAGGATTTGAGGAAAGATGTCGGTGTCTCGGTTGGGAAAGTTAGGGAATTGGATAAGGAGCCAGTGGAGAATGGGAGGAATGTGTTCAACGGGCCGCTGCAGGTGTCGCTGCCGCCGGAACCGGCGCCCAAGTCGCCGCGGCTACAGAGACAGGTCAGAACATATACACACAATGCACAACACACAACAGTCACATACATGACATGACGACCTCTGTGGTGCGGCTGGCGAAGGTTCGCCTGCGACGCAGCAGGTTGCGGGTTTGATTCCCGCCTCGGAACAAATATTCACATACCATTATAAAGTCTTATTTTGCACGTCAAAGGTGACACGAAATTTGAACACAGAGAACACAACGATTGCTCGTTGCAATTTTTATTGTATAGAAAATTCTTTAAAAGTAGCAAATTACAGACATTTTATGGACTTCACAGCTAGCCATCGTCATAAGGATACATTTGTTATCAAAAGCCCGCGTTACAACAAAGGTAAAGATGTCATATCATTAAATGTCTTTGGTGTTTGATGTTTGAAGGAAGTTAATATACTCTACGCTTTTTCGCAAAAATGTAAGCTAAGGAGATGTTTCAAAATGGCCTATGTCTACGTACACCAGACAAAAAAAAGCGGCCAAGTGCGTGTCGGACTCGCCCATGAAGGGTTCCGTAGCAGCAAGTAACATAATATAAAAGTTATTGGATGGATTACGATTAATGACGTATTAAAAAAAAAACTACTTACTAGATCTCGTTCAAACTAATTTTGAGTGAAAGTTTACATGGTAATGTACATTATATATTTTTTTTAGTTTTATCGTTCTCTTATTTTAGAAGTTATGGGGCGGGAGACACACTTTTTACCACTTTGGAGGTATCTCTCGCGCAAACTATTCAGTTTAGAAAAAAATTATATTAGAAACCTCAACATCATTTTTGAAGACCTATCCATAGATAACTCACACGTACAGGTTTGATGAAAAAAAAAAATGAGTTTCAGTTCTAAGTATGGGGAACCCCAAAAATTTTTTTTTTATATTTTTTTTTGTAAAAATCTTAATGCGGTTCACAGAATACATCTATCTACCAAGTTTCAACATTATAGCTCTCATAGTTTCGGGAAAAAAAGGCTGTGACATACACGGACAGACAGACAGCCAGACAAACATGACGAATCCATAAGGAATAAGGATTTTTTCGCCATTTTTAGGGTTCCGTAGTCAAAGACAAGGTACCTTGTCTTTGACTACGGAACCCTAAAAATGGCGAAAAAATCCGTGTTTGACGAAAAAATTAACTCTAATTTGAAGCATAGTTTACTGCACAGAAATGTTTAAAATTCGAAGAATTTTTGCGATGGTAACTTATTTTCCTGGGCAGCCATGACAGTGAATGTCGCGTTTGTTGCTCTGTGGTTGCTTGCTTGCATCATTTGTTGTTGTTTGTCGAATGTCAATGTCAGTTTTTTTCAGTTTTGCCGTTTACCACTGAGTACATTGTATGTATCCATCATGTATCCACTGTATCCGTCCCGTCATATTGTTTTGTGTTGTGTTGCTCTCCTTGAGAAAGATGTTTCAGGACAAGTAATAAATTTTGTAAAAATTAAAAAAACCCTCAACGCAATGAAACGGCTGAACCGATTTTGATCAAACATAGCTAAGAACATTCCCGACAAATTCACCTTTAAAACAAAAAAAACTAAATTGGTTCATCCGTTCGGGAGCTACGATGCGACAGGCAAACACACACACACACACACATAGACACGTCAAACTTATAAGACCCCGTCGTTTTTGCGTCGGGGGTTAAAAATGCATTAAATGATGCAAAATTATTAAAAAAATACGACGGGAAAAGGTTTTACATATATTTAGCTATGTTTATGCAAGTGTACACCGACAAGGGCTAGGTTCCATACATCGTGAAACATCTCCTTCATCTTTGACATCTTGATTCTCTAAAGTTAGTCGTTATTAATTTAGCATAGCAATAGATTTGCGTTGCTAAAAGGCCTTTTCGCGTTCACTCAGCACCCTTTTGATGTCCACTGCTGGACGAGACAATGAGGGGGTTTTCCATAATCACCACTCATGAAGCAGTATTGGTGTTGAGTACTCAGGTGGATGCTGGTGTACATGCGTCCCCGAGTGACTTTTAAGATAACGGTACAAATTTTAACTGGAAGTAATTGCTTGGAGCGATAAGGCCACATTACATACATACATAGACACACGCCTTTTTTCCCGAAAAGTAGGCAGATTCTCATCATCATCATCAACCTACTGCAGTCCACTGCTGGACATAGGTCTCTCCCATGGCATGCCACTGAGCCCGGTTTTCGGCTCTCCTCATCCAGTTTCTGCCAGCCACCCCGCGCAAGTCGTCGCTCCACCTAAAAAATGGGCCCTTTTCACCGTGGGTTGCACCATCGTGGGATATAGACGTGACAAGTAGTGAGCTCATCGCCGCCACTGCTTCTCACGACTGACTCTACTAATGCTTTCTTCCAGGAATAATACATTCCTTAAGTAAGCTAGCAGCCAGGACTAATCTTATACCATCAAATCTTACAAACAAGTTCGGGTAATCGCTTAGTTGGCTTTTACGACATCCACGGGAGGAGATGGAGGGGTCTATTCTGGGGCCAGACACACCACGGAGGCCACATTGTTCTAACAAACAACACCTAAGAATCTCAGCATATTACAAGCTTTTAATTAACTTGCAATGTATGTATGTATGTACGGGTGGAATCTTGCAACTGAATTTTAAAGCAGTTATCCTCAACCGATTGAGCTGAAATTTGGCGTACCTGTCAAATTCCGATAACAATACAATATGATAGTGACAGCGAGCTGATCTGATGATGGAGACGGAAGGTGGACAACGGAACTCCTCGATGGATAATAGTAGACTGGCCGTGTTTAGGCTCATTTCGATCAGCACACGGTTACGATCACTAATTTTATAAAAGCTCAATGTATTTTTCACATAAAAGATATTGTTATACATATATGCACTCTGAAAATAGCTGACAATGTCAAATGTGCAACTTCGTTATAGATATATAAGTCATCGAGCGCCCGGCAGAGCGCGGACGGAGGGGGCGCGCCTCGCCGGGGGCGGGGAGGGGAGAATGGGTCACCCCCTCCGCCGCTGCCCCCCAAGAAATGTGTGGATATCAGCATAGCGAGGCCTCCGCCCCGTCCCCCGCTCGACCACGAGCCGGAGGGGGACCCCGCGCCGGCGCTACCGCGACCCGCGAGGAAGAAGGAACCTATGGTAAACTTTTTTTATTTTTTTTTAACTATGTTATACCCTCCTTTGACTGCGATCACACCTGTTGGTAAGTGACGATGCGGCTGAAGTTGGAGCACGAAGGTCTAGAAGGCACCTATTCACTCTTGCCTTAAAGAGACCCATTACAGTTTTTATGAAAGACACACGAAGGCAACTTCGCGGATCAAGCTGATGGCCCATTTGATGTTAAGCCATTCCTTAGCAGTACGCATTACAGTACGAATTGTGGGTATACTGACTAACTGGGTATACTATGTTTAAAACCAACTTCAGAAAAGTGGTGGTTCTATGTTCATCTCTATGGTATGTGCACAACAGAGAAGAGTGAAGACGTAGTTTTGTCTAGTCTGCGCGCCCGCATACATTTCAAAGAAATTAAAGGGAAGTTGTTAGTCAGACTTGTCGCGTAGTTAGACAACTTTGTCTATAACATGTAAAGTCGGAAGTGTGCGTGTCTTCGTGTCTTGACTCATGTCTGCGCTATATCTAAATATGTTTTTAGGCGGATCGTAGTACCAAGCCCCGCCTGTCTTCAGTGGCGACTAACAGCAGCGAGGACGAGTACCTGACGCCGGCGCCGCCGCCCCTGCCGGCCGCGCGGCGCTTCGACATCACGCTCACTCAGCTGCTGACGTGCAGTATGGACGAGCTGGCTGTCAGGTACACTGTCAGCGACCAGCCGCGCCTGTCACCAGTGTACACAACAGCAGCGAGGACGAGTACCTGACGCCGCCGCCCCTGCCGGCCGCGCGGCCCTTCGACATCACGCTCACTCAGCTGCTGACGTGCAGTATGGACGAGCTGGCTGTCAGGTACACTGTCAGCGACCAGCCGCGCCAGTCACCAGTGTACACAACAGCAGCGAGGACGAGTACCTGACGCCGCCGCCCCTGCCGGCCGCGCGGCCCTTCGACATCACGCTCACTCAGCTGCTGACGTGCAGTATGGACGAGCTGGCTGTCAGGTACACTGTCAGCGACCAGCCGCGCCTGTCACCAGTGTACACAACAGCAGCGAGGACGAGTACCTGACGCCGCCGCCCCTGCCGGCCGCGCGGCGCTTCGACATCACGCTCACTCAGCTGCTGACGTGAAGTATGGACGAGCTGGCTGTCAGGTACACTGTCAGCGACCAGCCGCGCCTGTCACCAGTGTACACAACAGCAGCGAGGACGAGTACCTGACGCCGCCGCCCCTGCCGGCCGCGCGGCCCTTCGACATCACGCTCACTCAGCTGCTGACGTGCAGTATGGACGAGCTGGCTGTCAGGTACACTGTCAGCGACCAGCCGCGCATTTCATCGGTGGCTCGTTGCCTGAGATAGATAGAGAGGCCGAACCAAGATGGCTTCTTTGCCATCCTATTAGTTCGACTTTATGAACTTACTTTGCTTAGCGGATTCGATACAATAGTATGTCCAAGTTCGAGACTAAATGAACACGTATCACTTTTCAGATTACGAGTACCGGCAGCCACATTATCGTCGATGACCCTTCCACAACTCACCGAATACCTCCGCTCCTACTTAGCAGCTGACAATGAAAGAGCCGTAAGTAATCATCAATATGATGACCTCTGTGGCACGGTGGGTGAACGTTCGCCTGCGATGCAGAAGGTTCCGGGTTCAATTCTCGCCTCGCAACAAATGTTTGAGCGATCGCAGATATTTGTTCAAACTGTTCTGGGTATTTTCTATGAATATTCAAAAATATCTATCTATTTATTATATTATATTAAGTATATCAGTTATCTAGTCCCATAACACAAGCTCTGCATAGCTTGGGGCTAGATAATGTTATGTGAACTGTCCAGCAATATTTATCAACGCACAGCCTAAACTTCGCCTCCGCCTATTTGGCTCCCCTAACAAAGATCCTCCAAGTCCTAGAGACCTGAAATTTGGAGAAAACATACCCTCCAAATTTCAGGGGTCTAGTTGATCAGTATTTTAATAATAGTTTATGAAACGGACACATAACAGGGGGTTATTAAAACACGAGTACTATTACAAGAGTGTTTTAATACCTAGTTACGTGCAGTTTCATACACTACTTTAACTACGCTCATGCAATAAAACTGTTACTTAGCGACAAAGAACATGAAAAACAATAGCGTAAATAAAAGACGTCAAATTAATAAGCAAAAGAAAAGACACGATTCTACGGAGCATACCATGTAGCGTGCGTAACAACAGACTATTTAAAAAAAAACGGCAAAGTGTATGACGTCTTGGTCCAGACCAAGGAGGATTCATCCTCTTGTTTTTTTTTCTTTTTTTTTTGCCCAGCCATAGTTTATTAAAATGGGAAAAAAGTTGATAGTAGACTAGCCTTGTCTGGGCTCATTTTGATCAGCTCACGGTTCTTCTTACAAATTTCATCCTCATCAGTCACATGTACATCTAATTAAAACTTTTATTGAAAAATAAATTGTTCACTAAAAACTTATTTCTTTTCCACAGCATATCCACATAGAGCCGTCATCACACATAGACAAGTCCAAACATATATCCGCCATGTCCAGCGTCCAGCACGCCTCAGCGTCGCCATTATCTGTCCGACCCAAGCCATCCGCACCGCCGCTCTCCTCCCTCTCAATATCTTCCGAATTCAAACCGCAGTTCGAAGACAACTTCACACCACCACTCGAGTCCAGCGACACATTCGTAGCTAACTTCGATAACTTCGATCAGAAAGCCAACTCGTCCTACGACCGGTACGCCGCGTTCAGAGAGATCCAAGAACAGGAATTGAAGGCATTATCTATATTAGATCCGTTAGACGAGCCGAAACAGGACTCAGACGGAAAGGAAGAATTGACGGCGATAGATAACATAATACGGGCGAATTTAGACCTTGAAATCGAAGATGACACCTCTAAAAGCCCTCTCAAGTCTCTGGACGAGTTGACGATAGACTCGTTCAATATGTTCAGGAGTTCTGTCAGCCCGAAGCCGTCTCACACTCCGATAGACGCGAAGATAGAAGACATCAAGTCGGTTATGAAGAATCTGCAGATTGAGAAGTGTAGACGCAGTGTGTCGCCGCGGGACAACGGACATGTAGAAGTGAAACTAGAGAATACTAATGATAGGTAAGCCATTTTTGATAAACTATTACGAAAGAGTAGACAATAGATGAAAATTGTAGGACGAAGGCACATTGACGACCTCTGTGGCGCGGCGGGCGAAGGTATTCCTGCGACGCAGGAGGTTGCGTGTTCGATTGCCGCCTCGCAACAAATATTTGTACGATCTGCAGATATTTATTCAGGGTGTTCTGGGTATTTTTCTATGTATAATAAAAAATATCTATCTATGTAATGTATTGTATTAAGTATGTCAGTTATCTAGTACCCATAATAGTACCCTCTGTGGCGCGGCTGTCGATAGTTCGCCTGCGACGCAAGAGGTTGCTGGTTCGATTCCCGCCTCGGAACAAATTTTTGTGCGATCTGCAGATAGTTCAGGATGTTCTGGGTATTTTCTATATATAATAAAAAATATCTATCTATGTAATGTATTGTATTAATTATATCAGTTATCTAGTACCCATAACACAAGCTCGCTTAGCTTGGAGCTAGATAATGTTGTGTGAACTGTCCAGCATTATTTAATTATTTGTTATTCTTATTAACTTACAGGTAATAGATATATTTTCGTTATAAAGTGCATTGTAGAGGTTAGTTCACGACTCATTAAGTAATGGATAAGTATATCGAGCTCGTGTTTTGAACTATTGCATGCCCTTGGAAATATAATAAAGATTATCAAATATTTTCTTTGTTGCCATAAATTGTGTAGATTTTACTAAAAATAGGTTTAATAACAATAATGTAAATAAATAAAGCTGGACAGTTCACACAAAATTATCTAGCCCTAAGCTTGTGTTACGGGTACTAGATAACTGATACACTTAATACAAATATATTACATAGATAGATATTTTTTATTATACATATAAAATACCCAGAACACCCTGAACAAATATCTGCGATCGCACAAATATTTGTTCTGAGGCGGGAATCGAACCCGCAACCTCCTGCGTCGCAGGCCAAGCTTCGCCCGCCGCGCCACAGAGGTCGTAAGTTTAAGTCGAGCCTATTTGATTGTTGTTGAACTTTTCTTCTTTTTTTTTTGTAACTTTTTGAATGACGTAACTAGCAGTTGGCCCACCTGATGTTGAGAGGTAACTTCTGCCTTTGACAATGAATTACCTCATAGGACACGTCCACCTAGGACGCACCCTATGTGGCATTGCACCGCGCCCGCCACCCTGAGACATAAAGATAAAAAGTCTCATGTGCATGAATTTCACTGGCACCCCTCAAACCGGAACACAGCGAGCACTACCGCTTTGCGGCAGAAATGGGTATGGTGGTAGGACATCCCCGGACGAACTCTTTCACAAAAAAGCTCTACTACTAACAAAAACTGAACTGATAATAAAGTAAAGTAAAGTAAAAGTTTATTTTGAAAGAAAGAAAGAAAGAAATAAACGTTTATTTATGACTATACAAACAAAGACACACACCAACAAAAAAGCAAACAAGATATGGACTTTTTTTTTTTTTTTTATTATCTATAAAAACTAAAACAAAAACAAATAACACAGATATAACAAAGGCAATTTGTGTGTGTGAATAAAACCATACACGGTACAATGTACATGAGATATAAACTGGGCCGTGTATAGTGCTGTCAAAAAGGTCATACTTTGTATTTGCAGGTATGCAGCTCTGCGAGAGATCACCATAACCGAGCCGCCGGATGAATTCGAGTCCCTCCCTCCCGAACCCCCCAAAGAACGCAAGAAATCTGACGAAAAATCCGACGGCTTCGACAACTCTGATTTCTTCGACTGCATCGACAATAGCTCGCTCTCTTTCACGCACGTTGAAGATGCGTTTCGGAAGAGTCCGGTGGTGAAAGAGAGGGACGATAAGGCTGGGGACAGGAAGGAGGTGAAGGTAGAATTGACGCCGGTCAGGGAGCTCCACCCTCCGCCCGCGAGGCTCTCTACGGGCTCTATTAGTGACGTAGTGAGCGGGTCTTCGCCGGACACTAAAGGTGAGATACTCTTAAGAGACTTTACTTAGAGGTTGGAGGAGGCCTTTGCCTAAAAAAAGGCAAACAGATAATGGTGTCGATGTCGCAGTGCCAATTAATGATTGTATAAATATGTAATATTATCTGAAATAAAGTTAATAATAATAAAAAAAGGTGAGATACCACAGTTTGAGTTTAGATATCCACTGCTGGATAGAAGCCAGTGGAAAGTGTTAGAGGAGGCCTATGCCAGGAGGCACACCGAACTGCGGGACTTCCTGTAATTTAATCTGAACTCTCGGTATTAAGTACCTACTAAAAACATGTATACCCAAAGTTATCTTATATTATCTTATCTTTAACCACTGCTGGACGAGGCCTCCCAAATACTCGTAGAATGCAGTGGGGTTTGCCTTAATCACTACGCTTGGAAGGCGGATTGGTGATTGCTGTATCGGTGTAGAGTACTCAGGTGGACGCTGCTGCCCATCCCGTGGTGTAATCCCTTGGTCGGCTTTTAATACATCCACGGGAGGAGAGTGAGGGATATATTCTTAAGCCGGATACGATGGCTAATTTCACAAGCTTTTATTTAATTTGCAATGTATGTTTGTCTGGGTGAAATGTGGGTGGAATCTTGTAACTGAATTTTAAAGCAGTTATCCTCAACCGATTGAGCTGAAATTGTGCATACCTGTTAAGTTCCGATGACAATACAATATGATGGTGACAGCGAGCTTATCTGATGATGGAGACGGAAGGTGGACAACGGCACTCCTCGATGGATAGTAGACTGGCCGTGTTTAGGCTCATTTTGATCTGCACACGGTTACGATCACTAATTTTATAAAAGCTTGTATTGAAAAATATATTATTCTCAAAAAAAAAAAACTTTAAAGAAATATAACGCGCTAGCAGCTGTCACACCATGCAAATGACTGACACACATATACACACACACGACAAACTTATAACACCCCTCTTTTAGGTTGGTGCCTTACAAAAGGTCTACGCCTAACAAATGCTGTTTGCAGGTAAAAACGTGGTGGGCGGCAGTGTGGTGGGTGCGGGTGGTCGCTGGGCCGTGCTGGGCGGCGCCGGCGGGTCCGGTGCGTCCTCGGACTCGCGCGAGTCGGAGCCCCGCGCGCCGGCCCGCGCGCGCCGCGCAAGGAACGCCAGCCCCGGCCGGAGGCACCACTGTACAGAACATAACAGTAAGTACATGGGCCACACACTCTCCCAACGCAGACTTGCGAACAGAATACAACACTTAGTATAGAGCAGTGTTTTTCAACCTGTGGCCAGCTTCTGTAAAGGGGTCGCCAAAGGTCGAGAGAACTTTAGTAAAAAAACAAAAAATTTTTTTTTTTTTTTAAATTTAATAATTATAATTTTTAATTTTAGAAATACTATGTGATAATGTCTACTAACAACTCTTTACTAACATAATATGGTGTGAAACCGAAATAAAAATGATATGATATGATATGATTAAGTAAGAGAATTTTAACAAAAGGATTGAAATTGAAAATCTCGGTTGAAAACTTAGGTCGGGTTCCGAGCTGTAACAGTCCTCCATAGGTACAGTCGACAGTGGCGCCGCCGGCGGAGTTCGAGTCAACGACATGTCAATAGTCCTCTGTACCAGGGCAACAGAAGTTGAATGAAGTAGTTCGTGGAAGTACCGCTCTCAGCGGCAGGTCTAAGTACTTGGTCGAAGCGAAGATAGTACCGGAGCTGACCAGTTTAATCCGACCTACCAGTGCACACACGCATTGTGTATGACAGGGATCACCGTAATACTCACTGTGGAAGTGCGAGTCCACGACTGGTACTGCTCACTCCCGTAGCATAAGCAACCTCGAGTTTACACAGAGTGTGTGCGTGCTTTCTTTGTTTCGGCTGGGAACATACAGGTGTGTGCAACACTCACGCGTGTGTAGAACTGTTCTTTCGGGTGTGTGCGCCGTGTGTGTCTGCAGCAGGGTATTGATGAGTGCGTTTGCAACGGTGCGGTTAGAAACCTCTTGGCGATTTATGTTGTCCTAATTTTTACAATGTAGGATTTTGCAATAAAGCAGTTTAAATTACATTAAAATTTAGAAAAAGAATACGGAGGTTCGCTGGTTCACGTCTGAGCTCCTCAGAGGTCCGAATCAAACGCTACATGATAAAAAAGCGAAGGGTCGGGGGGTCGCGAAATATTTTTTCATACCAGGGTCGCATCATGAAAAAGGTTTTAAAACACTGGTATAGAGGATCAATAGATTTCTCAAATCGTAAAAAGAAAGTTTTTTGTGAATTCAAGTATACTTAATTTAAGTCAAGTCGTTATTCCGAGTCAAGTCATCCATGTGGCGGCCTATGTTAATAATAGGTAGTATATTCTTTGGGAGGCAGCAATAGCACTTTGGAGGACAAAATCTACGCATTCGAAAAGACAATACATTTATATATATATATATATAATTATTATTATTTTTTAAGACTATTCAAAATGATCCTTGTGATTTCAATGAATAAAATAGTTTTGACTTTTGACTTTTTTTATATACATTTATAATACACACATCATCGTTACTCTGGTTAAAATGCCACCAAAATTACAAGAAAAACCTAACTCAAAAAAATTAATTAAATAAAAATTCCACCGTTGCTTTGCAAAAATGGCGGATAAACTGAGTCGAGACTCAAGTATAGATTAAAAATATCACTAAATATATGCGTGTCTCGATTTAAGGTTGAGCATAGTCTTACTGTATATACAATAAGCTTATATTGAAACAACGAGCAAGCTACTATGTAATGTATGTAATGTATTTCCAGTACAAACGTCGTCGTCGTCACGCGACGTGTCGCCGTGGGACGAGGACTTGCCGCCCGTCTCCAGGCTGCCGCGCCCGCCCTCGCACCACAGAGATCGACACAGGGAATCCAGGTAAGCCTCATCATCATCATCGTCGTCGTCGTCGTCGTCGCGCGACGTGTCGCCGTGGGACGAGGACTTGCCGCCCGTCTCCAGGCTGCCGCGCCCGCCCTCGCACCACAGAGATCGACACAGGGAATCCAGGTAAGCCTCATCATCATCATCGTCGTCGTCGTCGTCGTCGCGCGACGTGTCGCCGTGGGACGAGGACTTGCCGCCCGTCTCCAGGCTGCCGCGCCCGCCATCGCACCACAGAGATCGACACAGGGAATCCAGGTAAGCCGTCACTTCATCAGCATCACCACCACCATCATCATCATCATCAGCAGCAGCAGCAGCATACCTATTTCAGCCGCAAAACAGGAGTGCTTGCATTGCTGTGTTCCGGATTGAAGGGTATGGGTGCCGCTGAAATTACAGGCACTTCATCTTTATGTCTCAGGGTAGCGGGCGCAGTGCAATGCCTCGTAGGGTTCGTCCTAGGTGGACGTGACCTATGAGGTAATGCATTCATATAGGCAGAGGTTACCGCTTACAAAAGGTAAAAAGCGCCCTAGCACGCAAATTAAGTTTACTCCTATTTAGGATATAATCAAACTCCATTAAATTTTGTATCTATAGGGTTTTGTCAGTTTCTTATAAATATATTTTCTTATAAATAGATATATTTTTGAATGATTTGCAGACCATCGATTTATAAGAAACTGACAAACCACAGGTCTAGATATTAATGTAGTAATGATAATGTGTACAAATTGTATAGAGTTTGACGCGATAATATCCAAGATAGGACTTGGACACAACTTCGTTGGGGTAACATCAGGTGGGTTAAATTACATCCCTGAACCGTCATTCATTAAAATAAAAATACAGAACCTTTAGACGTCCACTGTTGGATGAGGCCTCCCCCATAAAATGCGATGGGGGTTCTTAACACCAGGGGGGCTATAGCAATATCCTTGTTCCGTCATTCATTAAAATAAAAATACAGAACCTTTAGACGTTCACTGATGGATGAGGCCTCCCCCATAAAATGCAATGGGGGTTCTTAACAACAGGGGGCTATAGCAATATCCTTGTTCCGTCATTCATTCAAATAAAAGTACCTTTAGACGTCCACTGTTGGATGAGGCCTCCCCCATAAAATGCAATGGGGGTTCTTAACAACAGGGGGCTATAGCAATATCCTTGTTCCGTCATTCATTCAAATAAAAGTACCTTTAGACGTCCACTGTTGGATGAGGCCTCCCCCATAAAATGCAATGGGGGGTCTTAACACCAGGGGGGCTATAGCAATATCCTTGTTCCGTCATTCATTCAAATAAAAATACAGAACCTTTAGACGTCCACTGTTGGATGAGGCCTCCCCCATAAAATGCAATGGGGGTTCTTAACACCAGGGGGGCTATAGCAATATCCTTGTTCCGTCATTCATTCAAATAAAAATACAGAACCTTTAGACGTCCACTGTTGGATGAGGCCTCCCCCATAAAATGCAATGGGGGTTCTTAACACCAGGGGGGCTATAGCAATATCCTTGTTCCGTCATTCATTCAAATAAAAATACAGAACCTTTAGACGTCCACTGTTGGATGAGGCCTCCCCCATAAAATGCAATGGGGGGTCTCAACACCAGGGGGGCTATAGCAATATCTTTGTTCCGTCATTCATTCAAATAAAAATACAGAACCTTTAGACGTCCACTGTTGGATGAGGCCTCCCCCATAAAATGCAATGGGGGTTCTTAACACCAGGGGGGCTATAGCAATATCCTTGTTCCGTCATTCATTCAAATAAAAATACAGAACCTTTAGACGTCCACTGTTGGATGAGGCCTCCCCCATAAAATGCAATGGGGGGTCTCAACACCAGGGGGGCTATAGCAATATCTTTGTTCCGTCATTCATTCAAATAAAAATACAGAACCTTTAGACGTCCACTGTTGGATGAGGCCTCCCCCATAAAATGTAATGGGGGGTCTTAACACCAGGGGGGCTATAGCAATATCTTTGTTCCGTCATTCATTCAAATAAAAATACAGAACCTTTAGACGTCCACTGTTGGATGAGGCCTCCCCCATAAAATGTAATGGGGGGTCTTAACACCAGGGGGGCTATAGCAATATCCTTGTTCCGTCATTCATACAAATAAAAATACAGGACCTTTAGATGTCCACTGTTGGATGAGGCCTCCCCCATAAAATGCAATGGGGGGATTTTGCCATCACCACGCATTGGCAACTTGGTTTATTTACATTTACTGTTTAAATGGTATATTGTATTGCTACGCCGTATATATTGCTATGGCTGTGGTTTTTAAATTTCACATGTACCCTGAAATGAATATTTATATAGTTTAGTTTTATATACCTCGATGATAATACATATTATCATCGAGGTATATAAATAAATATATAAATAAATAAATAATTAAAACTAAACTTTGTTGTAAAACCTTCAAAGTTCAAATTACCTATTTCAAAACACCAAAACAGACCAAACTAAAAACCAATACAACTTAAATTGTTTCAGGCACAACTCATCCGGCTCCAGAGAGTGCCTAGATTCAGAAAGCGGGCGCGAAAAGGATAAGATACGTGACAAACGGGACATGCGTGACCGAGACCTGAGCCGTGACAGCCGGGAGTCGGCCCGTGACTGTCGGGACTCGGGCAGCGGCCGGGACCGACGGGACAGCAAGGAGCGGGACCTTAGGCTGGTGTCACGTGACAAACGGGACATGCGAGACCGTGACCTGAGCCTCGACAGCCGAGAGTCGGCCCGTGACGGGCGGGACTCTGGCAGCGGCCGGGACCGACGGGACAGCAAGGAGCGGGACCTTAGGCTGGTGTCACGTGACAAACGGGACATGCGAGACCGTGACCTGAGCCTTGACAGCCGAGAGTCGGCGCGTGACGGGCGGGACTCAGGCAGCGGGCGGGACCGACGAGACAGCAAAGATCGAGACCATAGGTAAGTGTCCCGTGAGAAATACCCCTCTCATGTCACAAGTGTTAGTAGTAGACAAGTTTTTGTTAGTAGTAGAGTTTTTTTGTGAAAGAGTTCGTCCGGGGCAGTACTACTACCATACCTATTTCTGCCGCAAAGCGGTAGTGCTCGCATTGCTGTGTTCCGGTTTGAAGAGTATGGATTCCAGTGTAATTACAGGCATGAGACTTTTCATCTTTATATCTCAGGGTGGCGGGCGCAGTGCAGTGCCACATAGTGTGCGTCCTAGGTGGGCGTGACCTATGAGGCAATGTATTGTTAAAGGCAGAGGTTACCTGGTGGGGTATCTGCATTTACCGTCATACAAACAGTTAAAATAAAAAGTGCACGTGAAGTGTGAATTGAGCATTGTCACGTGACAAACAAGACATGCGAGACCGGGACGCTCCGGGAGTCAGTCCATGTCCTGTGAGGCTAGAACAGCAAGCGTGATAAATAGCTGTGTACGCTTAGACTTTCTAATAACTCTACGATGGACTTATTCCACACACTATCAACGTTTGGAAATTCGAATGATGACAAATTAGTTTGTTACACTGCTAGCTCACACTAGTCCTTTAAATGTGTTCAACAATCAAGCCGCAATAGACGGATGAAACTTGACTTGTTTCTTTTTAACCCCCGACGAAAAACGAAGGGATGTTATAAGTTTGACGTGTCTGTGTGTGTGTGTGTGTGTGTGTGTGTGTGTGTGTGTGTGTCTGTCTGTCCCATCGTAGCTCCCGAACGGATGAGCCTAATTAGTTTTTTTTGTTTTGCTTGAAAGGTGTATTTGTCGGGAGTGTTCTTAGCTTTGTTTGATCAAAATCGGTTCAGCCTTTCAGCGTTGGGTTTTTTTTTCATTTTACAAAATTAATTACTTGTTATGCGTTTTGTTTTTCTTGTTGTTCGGACGCTTTGGGCGCTGACCAGATGTCCATTTACTTAGAGCTCAAAATATAACGTATAAATACGCATACGCACTTATACGTGACAAGCGGGAACGACTACTACTATTATTATTAGTATTTTCCGTGTCCCTCACTGATTGGATAAAATAAAATTTAGATTTTTTTGTTTTAGTGTAAGCATCTAGTATTGAGAATGTTTTTAATGTGACCCAAAAATTCCGATCCAGTGGGACTCGAACCTACATTTTCGCATCTAATGCTGAGCACGGACCCTTTTTGACAGCACTATACACGGCACAGTTTATATTGTAAATTGTACCGTGTATGGTTTTTATCAAAATAAACTTTTACTTTACTTTACTTTTACTTTAATCGGCAATGCGTTGACCAATTCGACCATGGAACGAACTAATGCTGGCGACTAAATTAGGGGGAACTATCAACTCGGCTGAGCTCCGATGTATACCATCTTCAGGAGTTTCATTCGGAAATCATTGTTTTAATCGGTGTTTAATATTATTGAATTTCCTTACAGAGACCACAGACGGGACCGCAGAAGTCGAGAGCGAGAAACCGACACGTGGGACAGAGAAAGAACATACAGCAGAGATTACAGAGACTCGCGCAGCAGAGAGAGACCGAAAGATTATAGAGAGAAGGACAGGGATAGGCATAGAAAGCCGCGCCACTCTTATGACGAAGAGGAAGAGTGAGTATACATTCATTGATGTTATATTTAGACACTAGGCCAGTGATGGGCAAAGTACGGCCCACGGGCCAGCTCCGGCCCGCAAAAGGATATAATCCGGCCCGCCGACTGTCCTTCAAAATGAATATATATGGCCTGAGATTATTATATTTCGACGGTCCGGCAGTATAAAAATAAATAAATAATAAATAAATAAATAAACAACATTATCTAGCCCCAAGCTAAGCAGAGCTTGTGTTATGGGTACTAGATAACTAACAATATATTACATAGATAGACATTTTTATTATATATAGAAAATACCCAGAACACCCTGAACAAATATCTGCAGATCGCACAAATATTTGTTCCGAGGCGGTAATCGAACCCGCAACCTCCTGCGTCGCAGGCTAACGTTCGCCCGCCGCGCCACAGAGGTCGTCAAATATGAAGTAGAATAAAGATATTATGGCAAATCAAAATGCATGCATGCATATTTGCTATATTTTGGAATGACGGATCAAGCGGATGGCCCACCTGATGTTAAGCGGTACCCTCTGCCTATGAACAGTGCATTATCATATAGGTCACGTCCACCTAGGACGCACCCTATGTGGCATTGCATTGCCCGTCACCCTGAGACATAAAGCTAAAAAATCTTATGTGCCTGTAATTTCACCGGCAACCATACCCTTCAATCCGGAACTCAGCAATGCCAGCACTACTGCTTTGCGGCAGAATTAGGTATGGTGGTAGCTCTACTACTCAAAATTCTGGCGCTCCTCTGATTTCTTTAAACTTTCTGGCCCCCCATGAAAAAAGTGTGCCCACCACTATAGGCACTCGGTGTCGGGTGATCGTCGGCCACATCTTCACTTACCAACGGGTGAGAACGTGGACAAACTAAGGTCTAGATAGAAGAATAGTGGTTGTGAATAGTCTTGCAATGTTATTGACAACTCCATTAATTTCCCAGTTACAGTGATGGCTGCGGCTCAGGGCGGTCGTCGTCTCGGGACCGGTGGCCGGACCAGCGCTGGAGGAGAGACGGTAAGATGCCGGATCACAGTCACAGTGATGGCTGCGGCTCAGGGCGGTCGTCGTCTCGGGACCGGTGGCCGGACCAGCGCTGGAGGAGAGACGGTAAGATGCCGGATCACAGTTACAGTGATGGCTGCGGCTCAGGGCGGTCGTCGTCTCGGGACCGGTGGCCGGACCAGCGCTGGAGGAGAGACGGTAAGATGCCGGATCACAGTTACAGTGATGGCTGCGGCTCAGGGCGGTCGTCGTCTCGGGACCGGTGGCCGGACCAACGCTGGAGGAGAGACGGTAAGAAGCCAGATCACAGTTACAGTGATGGCTGCGGGTCAGGACGGTCGTCGTCTCGGGACCGGTGGCCGGACCAGCGCTGGAGGAGAGACGGTAAGATGCCGGATCACAGTTACAGTGATGGCTGCGGCTCAGGGCGGTCGTCGTCTCGGGACCGGTGGCCGGACCAGCGCTGGAGGAAAGACGGTAAGATGCCGGATCACAGTTACAGTGATGGCTGCGGGTCAGGACGGTCGTCGTCTCGGGACCGGTGGCCGGACCAGCGCTGGAGGAGAGACGGTAAGATGCCGGACCACAGTTACAGTGATGGCTGCGGGTCAGGACGGTCGTCGTCTCGGGACCGGTGGCCGAACCAGCGCTGGAGGAGAGACGGTAAGATGCCGTGCCACAGTTACAGTGATGGCTGCGGGTCAGGACGGTCGTTGTCTCGGGACCGGTGGCCGGACCAGCGCTGGAGGAGAGACGGTAAGATGCCGTGCCACAGTTACAGTGATGGCTGCGGGTCAGGACGATCGTCGTCTCGGGACCGGTGGCCGGACCAGCGCTGGAGGAGAGACGGTAAGATGCCGTGCCACAGTTACAGTGATGGATGCGGGTCAGGACGGTCGTTGTCTCGGGACCGGTGGCCGGACCAGCGCTGGAGTAGAGACGGTAAGATGCCGTGCCACAGTTACAGTGATGGCTGCGGGTCAGGACGGTCGTCGTCTCGGAACCGGTGGCTGGACCAGCGCTGGAGGAGAGACGGTAAGATGCCGGATCACAGTTACAGTGATGGCTGCGGGTCAGGACGGTCGTCGTCTCGGGACCGGTGGCCGGACCAGCGCTGGAGGAGATAGATAGATAGATAGATTAACTCTTTATTATACACAAATAACACACAGAAACACAAAACATAACTCAATAACAAAAAAATAACAGAAATGTACAATGGGCGGTCTTATCGCTTATAGCGATTTCTTCCAGACAACCTTAGGATGGAGAGGACTATATGGAAGAATGGGACAGTGGTGTTATCACCTTGACAAATACACATATCATTAAATATATACAAACCTACATTATAATACATAAAAATAAATACATAATAATATAAAAACAACATAAAAGCAGACAAGAACAATGAAACTCAACAGGACGAAGAAGACGATTGGAGATAAAACAGTTTGACACGATCTTTAAAAGAATGCAACGACGGAGCAAGCCGAATCGACAACGGTAATGAATTCCACAGCCGAACAGCTTGCACCGTAAAAGAGTCAGTGTAGAGAGCTGTGATGAATGGGGAACTTTAGAGCTGGACATGGTAAAATGCCGTGCCACAGTTACAGTGACGGCTGCGGGTCAGGAAGGTCGTCGTCTCGGGACCGGTAACCGGACCAGCGCTGGAGGAGAGACGGTAAGATGCCGTGCCACAGTTACAGTGATGGCTGTGGGTCAGGACGGTCGTCGTCTCGGGACCGGTGGCCGGACCAGCGCTGTAGGAGAGACGGTAAGATGCCGTGCCACAGTTAAGGCGATAATACCGAATAGGCGGAGTCTAGCAAGAAAACAATAGCTGCAAGAAAGTGACAGCGCAATTCCTCACTTGAACCCGGGAAGAGATGAGGTACCTATAGATTTCTTCAGCTCAAAAGTAACTGACGTGAGCGACAAATGATAAAACTTCATTTTGCTTCTAAAGTAGCAAATATACCAAGATACGAAAAGTCCAAAGATACGAAATGTCCAAAGACACGTAATGTCCAAAGATACGAAATGTCCAAAGACACGAAATGTCCAATGGTTTCATAATGTACCATTCCGTGACATCTGAGGTATTTACGCTCCCATCAACTCTCATGTGATGGTAGCTCGAGCTTGTCGGTCGATTTTGATTCATTAGTAGAGCATGAAACATGTTTGTGATTGTTTTTTAAATGAATAGTTATTAATTTTTCAGAGAGAAATTACGGGTCGTTGGGATGGCGAGAATCAAGGTGGAGAGCAGAGACGAGACAGAGAGAAACGACAGAGGACCCCAGGTAATGACAAGAATAACTAACAATCGAGTAGAATGGCCACTGACATACTTCTCTTCGTGCGAGTCCACATATCGCTGTTTTAAATACCTACGATGTTGTGTGCACATGATTATATTATTATTTGACGACCCGTCGGGCGAGTAGCCGGCGGAGATGCGAAAGGTTGCTGGCTCAATGCCCGCTGCGGGACAAATGTTTATATGGTCTGCAAATATTTTTTCCGGGTCTGGGTGTTATGGTACCATGCTACTCGTAGTTCCTAAAACACAGGGAATCCTAGTGAGTGGTCAGGACTATCGTGTGACTGTTGGGTGTTATGGTATGTCTTTAGAACAAGCTGTGCATGAGTTTCGGCAGTTTAAATGACTTGATTGTTCTATCAGAACATTAACTAAACGGATGGCGTGTGTATGTGTATGGAGTTAGGAGCTACCTCGCCGTAACACAGTTTTTAACTAGCACGGGAGGTAGGTTCCAAAACCTCATAGTGCCTACCCTAGTTCTCAATAGTTGTTTTAACCTTATGTACCTATATAAGCACTATTTAAAGTATCCTTAAGTTATGAAATAAAAAACTATTCTAACTATTATATTCTATGACATCGGGGTATATTTGAGCAAGTTAGTTCTAAATGTACGAACGAGCAAGCATGTTTGAAAAAATATTGTTTGTAGGTACAGCTCGACACTCGGCTGGGCGCCGCGACGCAGCGTGCGGGCGGAGCGTGCAGAGCGCGACGCGCGCCGCCGGCCGCGCCGCGACGAGCCGCGCCGCCGCGACCACCGCTTCTCCAACGACTTCTCGCCGCGCGACCAGCCGTCGCCCTTCGACGAGCCCGTCGCGAGCAGGCGCGGCTACCCCGCCTACACAGAGTGCCCGAGGTGAGGCGTAGAGGAGGCGCCATGTGCCGCGAGGAGCCCCGCCCTGTCGCTTCTGGAAATACTTCGGGCCACTACAACATACCGTGTCCTTCACTACGAGGCTGGCATGAAGATCCGGGGCTATTTTGACGATCTGTGGCGCAATGGGCGAATAGCCAGCTGAGACGCCACAGGTGCAGATTCTATTCCCGTTGCGGTGCATATGTTGTCATGGTCTGGGTGCTGTCATGTACGGGTCTGGGTGTTGTGGGACCATGGTACTCGACGCTATTCCTGTAGACGTTAATTACCTACAGACCCTACAGCTAAAGTCACATAGTAGCTACCTCTCTTTCGCGTAACTCTTATCTTGTCTGACAAGTCGAGCCCGCCGGTTATTTGTAACTTCATGTAAAGAGCGGAGTATGCCATTGACAATTAAAAAATCTAGTCTTCCATTATTGTTATTTATTTATTAAATTGTCTGGGTTTTGAATTTTTACAATTTGGCTTTGTTTTTCAGATTCACGATGTATGGCGCGGGTCCGCCTGCCGGCCCCGCAGTGAGCGGCGCCTCCCAAATGGTCCACTCCAGGTTCGCGTTCGAGGCGGACGAGGCCCTCCCCCCCACCGCCTCGCCCCTCTCCGGCAGCAGCCTGCGCGCGCGCGACGGCGAGTCGCCCGCCACGCGCTTCCGCTTCGACTCCGACTCCATCTCCCCCCGGTCCATGTTCGAAGACGACTTCACCGCCCTCCCACCACGAGGCCGCACCGCGTCCATAGCAGAAGAAGAAGAATCCGAAGTCCCCCCTTTGCGGGCCAAACCCCCCCAACACAGAGACATCAAGAAATCGGAGTCGATCAACATATTTACTCGTGAGTCTGACCCGTTTGAGGGAGACGCGTTTTTTGCGTGCACGGGATCGGATAGGGCGGCTAGACGGGAGAACTGGCCGGGGGACTTCCAAGGGTTCGATAACGCGTGAAACGTCCGTTTTGGGGTCACAAAACAGCATTTCCCCGTGACTCTATCCCTTTCTATCGCTCAGAAACATAGTTTGCTAGAGCGAGAACGGAATCGGCCCGCCCCAATCCTGAAGAGTGCGGGTCATGATCATCATCAAACTTTAGACGTCCACTGCTGGACCTGGCTTCCCCCAAATAAATAATTTGGGGGGTTTGCCATAAACACCACGCTTGGCAGGCGGATAGGTGTTCGCAGTATTGCTGTTGATTACACCAGGGGATGGCAGATTTCACCTGAGTGGTGGAATCTGCCTGCCCATCCTCTGGTGTAATCCCTTAGTTGGCCTGTACGACATCCACTAGAGGAGATAGAGGTATATTCTCAGGCCGGACTCACCGGCAGAGTGCGGGTGCTAAAAGCAATCTTTCTCGTTCAAGTAAACGATGTTTCTGAGCGATAGAAAAGGATAGAGTTATGGGTAAATTCTGTTCTGTCAGATATTGTCCCTTAGACTTATCGAAACGCCGATAGGAACTGCATTGGTACGGTGAAATAAACTTTACCTGAATGCGACACAGTATAAAATTGAATGCAGCTGTAATCGAATCTTTGCTAACTCATAAATCTAAAACTGTATGCAATTTTGAACCTTAAGGTGGGTGCTTTCGCTCGTTGCGTGAAATTCAAATAATTTCGTGTTTTTTGCTCATTACAGCTCATCAACACTTATACAAATAGCTAAAACTATGTTGCCGCAAATTATGTGACCTAACACACAAGTTTTAATTTATAGTATCACATAAATATCATTAGTTTAGCTACGATTGTGCTTCTACAATATTTAGTGTTTTTTTTATTCAAAATCATCACATTCATAGCCAAATTAATGATATTTATGTGATACTATAAATTAAAACTTGTGTGTTAGGTCACATAATTTGCGGAAACATAGTTTTAGCTATCTGAAGAAGTGTTGATGAGCTTTGATAAGCAAAAAACACGAAAAAATAATAATTTCGCGCCTCGAGCGAAAGCAACCACCTTAATGAGGATGAAGTAAAATTGTCAGTCGCACTGATGCATTTCCGATCGGTTCAAGAGGATTACTCAATGACCAAAGCAATAGCGGGACTATTGCTTTATTCGTACGTTTATACTCGCATTTTTGGGAAATGTTACATAGTATTAATACTTCATTCCATAACTTTAAATAACTCTAGGTCCGGACACGTATTATTGTAGTAAATCTCACTAAAATTAGTCTATCAGATTTAAAGTCATGCTTTTCAAATAACATTAGTACTCTTCCCGCCATTTTCGAAAAGAGACGTTGTCTACTTTTATTTTATTTCTTTTCCTAGTGTTTTCTTGAGTTATTTTGTGTTATTTTGGTGGCATTTTAACTAATGTAGCTCGTTTAAAAGGCACAAGTGTAGTGAAATGAAATGGAAGTGAATTGCGTGACTTTTTAAATTGGTGGAAATTGTCTACCAAAGTTTTAGTAAAATTGGCCACCGTTTTACTAAAACATGACTCGACTGTGACTTTGACGACTTGGAAGGATACACTCCTTACACGTTGCAAAATATATTGAAAATACAATATAGTGAAAATACAGATACTTACTTGAAAATGGCAAATGCACAAGCCGTGCGGCGCCAATTATAAAGAAAAAAAATAGTATTATTTGCTGACTGTTTCTAGCCATTTTGTTAGATGAATATTTTTAAGAGATCTCGTTATTGTAACACGAATAAGTATTGTCCCGCAAAGTATTTAAGTAAGTCAATGTTATTTAAACCGTAGAATATTCAATAAAATTATTATTTGTGTAGCTAATATGAATTAATGTAACTTATTGAAAAAATAAATTGCCAGTTCAACACAAAAGTCCAATGTTGACGGACAGTCAAGTGATTCTGTAATGATTGTGTAACAATTGTAATCATTTACCAGAAGCTGTTACTGCCACATCAATAAATGCTTTCACAAACATATTGGATAACTGGCGAACGAACAAACTGTTAAGGCGCAATAGGTTCACAGCATGTCTATAATGAGCTCTAGAATTTTAAAGTTTTTGATAAGAAGATCTTACAGTTTTCATGAAGAAAAAAATATATGGTATTCTTATGCTTTTTATCTAGTGAAATCATAAATTCAATACACCATTTGAATTACTTCACCCGATAAAAAAAATAACCCAGATAGGTACCACCTTTTTAAAATTGATATACCATTTTAGAATTACTTCTTACACGTTTTATATTTTGAAACATTTGGTAACTTATTAATTATTATTTGAGTTAGTGAAGTCATCTACAAAATTTAACAAAACTCTAAACAGCATTTTTATATAAAAAAAATATACACAAAAACACGGTATCAGAGCGTGCGCTCGCCTTTTCGCCTTATACAAAAATGTTCATTGAAACTGGTTGAACCTATAGCGCCTTAACATTAAAAGACATTAGAGTGTAATCAGTAAAGCGAGAGAAACTAAGATATTTCAACACTGAAATAGACAGATCAGCGAAAGCTGCTCGTCTATAATTTTAAATAATATATAATTTTGATGGTACCCTTTTAGGTACAGAACCCTATAAAACACTATCTCTTCGAGTTTCGTTTCGTTTCGTATGAGGTAGTGCTGGCCTCTGGTGTCGGAGTTTGTCAAGCCGCCCGAGGGTCTCTGACATGGCTTATCGACTGCTATTAATCAATAACAGCCGGGACCGACAGCTTAACGAGTGTAAGACATCGGGAAATTGAGATAGATAAAGATATCTCAATTTTTATGTTGTGGTTTCAGTGTTCGGTATCGCTGCTTATTACATCCGATAATTATCAATATTCTATTTAAACATAGAATATTGATCTGTTAAAGTTTGCGGACCCAACATAAGAGGGGTGTTTGCTCCTGCTGATATTCGTTGTTGAACTGATGATATTTATGAGATACTATCCATTAAAACATGTGTGTTAAGTCTCCTAGTTCTCGCGACATCAACTTTCGCTATCACAAGAAGTGTTGCTAAGCTGTAATGAGCAAACAACACAAAAAAAAAAATTTTGCTCCACAAGCGAGAGCGTCCTTAGAGATTTGTACCCACTGGAGACCAATTCACGATTGTAGAGATTATCTCTAAATTAGAGATAATGCCGAAGCATGAATGTCTACAAAAAAGTCAAGAAAATGTCACGATAACCATCAAATCGTATTCGATTTGAATGATTTTGGTCGACTTATGTCTATTTGTGACATCACGAGAATAGCAAATTAAGATTTTATTCGACATTCGCCATCTTTTTTCGACATATGTCGAATTCGACTTAATATCTACAATCCGAGAATTGCCCTCCTGGTCATCGTCCTAGTATTAACAATGACATGTATGAATTTGAACTGGTTCAAGTTTGTACGTGCCTTTAGAACCTGTGATATGTATGAAACGGCCCTGTTTAGTTTGTAGTGCATAGTAATTTATGTATTATGAATAATAATCTGTATTTTAAAGCGTATTATAAACGTAATTGAGTTCAAATTAGATTGTTCTTACGAAGCCAGAGCCCTTTGATATCTGTTTTTAACTGACTGCGCCAGAAGGAGGGTTATGTTTCTTGAGTGTGTGAATGTACTTTTTTTATTTAACATTGATAGACCTTTGTTTGACCACGATCTCACCTGTTGGTAAGTGACGATGTGGCCGAAGATGGAGCACAAAGGTCTAAAAGGCACCTATTCACTCCAGTCTTAGGTGGGGTATAACGCAAAATTACCAATCTTAGATCAGATTTTTAAAAGACTAAATCAAATACATAAACACCCAGACATAAACACGATAGGAAAAAAAAAACTTGATAAAAAAACACAAACTTACCTCAAACTTTTGGCTAGATTCAATTGTTTGTCAATATGGTACAAATTATTGGGTCAAAAATTGGATAAATAAAATCAATACAATAAAACGCAGGGTTAACCCACGGGTTTTTTTAAATTATCTATATTTCACGAGATATTCAATAAAAACCGCTTTTACGAGCGGCGCGTGGCGTTTTTTTTGTATTAATATTTCTGCCTGGCGGGAGCGCAGTTTTAAAGAGATCCAGGTTATAGTTTCCAGGAAAGATAGACGTATATTTGCTTGGCACGTTCTGTAGCCTGTTTAGGCTACATGAACTGATGGATTTTAGCTTGAGAGGTGTCGTTAGATTAAAACAGCAACAGCATTCATTTTTCATCCATTTTATTCTAGTTTTCTAAAAATTTATGAAAATTTATTGGAACTAAATTGAGGATATTGGGCACAAAGCTATATATATATTATAGCGTTGACAGTATTATTGTAAATATTTTTTGCTAATGTTTTTGTAGTAAATATCTGTGTAAATAATAATAATAATAATACCGAACCCATTTGAAGTAATGAACTTCAAATGGGTTCGGTATTAACTAAACACATTTTAGGTAGAGTTCTTAACTCGCGCACATACGTCAGCAACATGAACTTTCCGACCTCTGTAGCGCGTCGGGCGAGTGGCCGGCGGAGAGGCTAGGAAGACGGGGTTACGGGTTTGATTCCCGCTTCGGAACAAATGTTTGTATGATCTGCAAATATTTTTTCCGTGTGTGTAGTGGTACCTTGGTACCCATAGCTCCTGGTACTGGTGACACAGGGGATCCTAGTGTGGGATCAGGACTATGTAGGTATGTGAATGTTGGGTGTTAGCTTTGATTGGATATCCAAGTATCCTTTAAAAAAAGTTATTCTGTGGGAAAAACTCGTACGATGCTGACGTACGTGCTCGAAAGTAAGCACTGTAAGTAGCTAAAAAAATAACACATTTACACTTATTATTTTCTTACATAAATTAATAATGTAACATTATAACTTTTGAAACTATCATGGTTATGTACATAATGTTCACTATAAACGGGATATTTACCATGATTTTTGAGTTTTAATTGTTCCCGATATTTCGGCACAGTTGCATGTGCCATGATCACGGGAGAACTAACTAAAATCTTTGCGAGTTGATGTCATTGGCAGATATATCGATCTACCCTCTTTCTCACTCTTTTATTACGAACGATACCACTACCATCGGTTTCACTGTCACACTTCACCCCAACTCGACACACAACACTAACGGTGTCCAGACGCGTAGCAGACTTTTTTGATTCTCACACATTCTCACCACAGGCTTCCATACTCCAGATAATTTGAAAACCATCTTCTCTATTATATCGAAATATCGGGAACAATTAAAACTCAAAAGTCATTGAAAGTTATGCATACATAATATATAAACACACCTTTTTCCCCGAGAGGGTAGGCAGAACCTCAATTTGATTTTATTGGTCTCCTTTTATCATGGGTTGCACCATCGTGTGAATATACACGTGACAAGTGGTGGGCTCATCGCCGCCATTGCTTCCCAAGACTGACTGAGCTAACGCTTTCTTCCACTACACATTCCTTAATAAGCTAGCAGCCAGAACAAATCTTATACCAACAAGTCTGGGTAATCCCTTAGGCGGCTTTTACGACATCCACCGGAGGAGACGGAGGGGTCTTTAGGCCGGACACACCACGGTATTCAAATTAATGTCATATCGAATACCTGAATTGTTGAATAATGTATCTAGTAAATTATTTAAAAAACATGAAATTTAGTTTTTTGTTTTCATGCTCAATCTATGTAGAAAATCATTTTTATCGAATTAGGCAGGTCGCACATTGTAAGGAATTTTCTGTCAGAAGTTTTTTTATGTACGCCGGACGAAGTTCCGCATACCCCGCAAACTATAAAATATTTAGTTCCGGGTATCATACTCACATATAGCTATCATACTCGCACGGGTCGCGCGCTGCAACAGTTTGCGTCCGCACGACATGATGCGAGTTTCTGATCGTGTGCCGTTCTAGTACAAAATATATGCGCGAAGTGCCATCTGGCGCGCGTTAGAAGTACCATCCGGCGCGCGTTAGCAGTACCATCCGACGCGCGTTTGAAGTACCATCCGGCGCGCGTTAGAAGTACCATCCGGCGCGCGTTAAAAGTGCCATCCGGCGCGCGTTAGAAGTTTTCTGACAGAAATCTCTGCCAATGTGCAGCTGGCCTTAAAACGTCAATTGTATGCTTAGGTTTACCGTGAATTTATTTTTGAAATTGCTGTGATATTTTGTTTTATTGACCGAATTTATTTTGTATAATTTATTATTGTGATCATTTAACCTAATCTTTTGTATACTTATTATTGTGATCATTTTAACCTAATCTTTTGTATAATTTATTATTGTGATCATTTAACCTAATCTTTTGTATACTTATTATTGTGATCATTTTAACCTAATCTTTTGTATAATTTATTATTATGATCATTTTAACCTAATCTTTTGTATAATTTATAAAGCGGGCTGAGATTGTTTCAAAGTTTTTTTGAAGGATATTTTTGTGTTTTTAAAAGAAAATGATTGAATATTGACAGACCATAAAAGGTTAAGTGTTGCACTGTTTTCACAAGGTTTTATTTAGGCTTGTTTATAAAAAAAACTCATTAAGGCGATAATTACCCCAGAAATAGCAGTTCAATGCGTGTTGAAAGAAACATCGATCTTAACGGCTTAGATTTAAAGACAAATTCAGTTCGAACTTCAGTGTGGCGCTTGCGACAAATGCACGGCGCCCGATTTCAGAATGTTCTTGGTTTTTAATATTTATTCCGCTACCAAGTAAAATCAATTAAAATGTGGCACCTTAAGTCACTAGTAGGTCAATGTTGACGACCTCTGTGGCGCGGCAGGCGAAGGTTCGCGGGTTCGATTCCCGCCTCGGAACAAATATTTGAACGATTTGCAGATATTTGTTCAGGGTGTTCTGGGTATTTTCTATGTATAATAAAAAATATCTATCTATGTAATGCATTATATTAAGTATATCAGTTATCTAGTACCCATAGCACAAGCTCTGCTTAGCTTGGGGCTAGATAATGTTGTGTGAACTGTCCAGCATTATTTATTTATTTAATTACATTATTTTTTAATATCGCATTAGTGGGTATTATTTAAATAAAATCTGTTTAAACCCACAAAACGATGTTTTTTTTTTTCGATGTAGCGAAATAATAAGAATCGTGTTAAGGGCACCTACAAGCATTAGATAATATCCTGAACTTCAATGCGAGTTTTTATTCAGAATTAAAATCTCTACGAAATAAAACTTGTTTTTCAAATGAATGTTTGAGTTCCTAATCACCATAAGTCTATTTGGTTTGTACCTAATTAAACAAATGTAATAATTGTATAACATCTATGTAAACTAATGTTACCTAAACCTTTGTATTGTATTATACAAGTCAGTTTTGTATTTATGTATTTTTTGTATATAAAGTAGCTAGAGGAAATTAATGAATGTGCAATGATCGCCACCTCTGAGGCAATACCAAAGGTATGTTATGTTCTGTAACTGTTAAATTCTGTAAAATACTCTGAATTAATAAAATTATAAACGAAATGATGAGAAAACTTAAATTGTTTTTATTTTTCTGTTACCGTATTGATTAGCATTAGCAGAGCAAACAACCACGTGATCAACTAAATTATAAACATGGTATTTCGTTATATACAAAAAAATAACACTAAAATAAAAAACCGGCCAAGTGCGCATCGGACCTCCATTCAGGGTTCCTACATAGGGTACATAGAGAAAAACCAGTGACACAACAACAAAAAAACACATATTTCGTTTTCTTTTATTTGACAGGGCACAACTGTTTTCAGGACAGCGCCATCTCTCGTGCAAGAGGAGTAACGTTTTAGTTCATTGCAGAGAAGCTAGAGGGTACCACTACCACACTACAAGTCCGATAATCCCCTAGTCCGCTTTTACGACATCCACCGGAGGCGACGGATGTTTTTTTTAAATTCTACTTTGAATGACCCACCTGATGTTAAGCCTATGAACAGTGCATTATCACATAAGTCGCGTCCAACTAGGACGCACCCTACGTGGCATTGCATTAGGCCGCCACCCTGAGACATCTCTACTTTGGCTCCTACATCGAGTCTAAGGCAAAAACAGCTGCCATGAAGCTAGGCATCCTGAATAAGGTAAAGCGTTACTTCACGCCAGGGCAGCTTCTGAGTCTATAAAAAGCTCAAGTCCGGGCTGGTATGGAGTACTGCAGCCATGTTTGGGATGGCTCTGCCAAACACCAGCTTGCTGCCTTGGACTCGATCGAACGCAGAGCTTTCAGGCTTATAGGTGAGCAACATATGGCGGAGACTAAGATCCAGAGTCTCGCGTACCGTCGAAAAGTTGCATGCCTTTATATATTTTATCTATAGGTTCAAATATATATATTTCAAATCAAATATATATATTTCAAATCAAATATATATTTATTTGGAACAAAAACATGAACAAACAATAACAATAAAAGAACGATAACATTCGCAGAAGTTATAAAACTGTGTCGTGAATATTAACGCCTACCTCCGTTTATACAAACCAAACAAAATTAAAAATTAAAAGTAATGACAATGTAGCATAATAATGAATACCTATTTGTTTGTATGCGTGGAATATGTGTGTGTATGTGTGTGTGTGTGTGTGTGTGTGTATGTGAGAGAGTATAGGTGTGTGTAAGTCTAGGAGTGTGAGTGAGTGTGTGTGAGTGCCTGTGAGTGCTTGTTATTAGGAGAAAATCTTAAGGAGGTTTTCAGTATCTACATAAGACAGGGCTGTGAACCACTGTAGACATTTTTGTTTGCAGTTATACTGTGAGAGAGGATAAATATTTATTTCCTTGTTAACTCTGTTGTAGAGCGTAGGGCTAATAAAATAAAAGTGGGACTGGCTAATGCTGTACGCCGATGTTCAGATTTGCAAACTTTATCAGACCTACGCTTAGAATTTGATATATCTGAGTCATAGACAAGTATGGAATGCTTTCTGGTGATAATCTGCAATATAAATAGTTGACGGACAGTGGGAAGATGAGTGAGTGAATAGAGTTCAGAAGTAGGAAACCGTATAGGTTTATTTATTAATACTTTAAGGACAGCCCTCTGAGCTCGTTCAAGTCTTAACATATGGGTTACATTTCGGGGAATTCTCCCAGGAACTTCACGATCGACCTCTTTGTTACGGCGTTGCCACAAGGTTACTTTTATTACCTACTTTTACAAGTTTTTTTTTAAGGTAGTAAAAGTAACCTTGTGGCAACGCTGTAACAAAGAGGCCACGGTCTGAATCAGGCCATAATCGATATGAGCGCGCTCATAATCTTTATTTCTTAGCTTTCGTTGAATAGGACCGCGCTAATATCGATTATGGCCCGATACCTGATATGGACCGTGGCCAGAGTCGTTCGCATGTAAACATAACCCGAATACCGTCTCAACTGTCCAAACACAAAGATAACATTTATCACAAGGAGAACTTTCTAGTTAGCTGGACCTCTTTAATTTGGTGATTACAAGACGCAAAAAAAATTGTCTGGCGCCAAAATCAAACATGTTTGACGTTTGACCTGGTACAAGTCACAGAATTAGGAACAGATTGATTTAAGCTTGTCTCATTCCAACACATAAATACATTCATATACAAGAATGAGACTAGTGAAATCGTTTTATGCTGGCTTCCATAAATATCTTCTTCCGTGGTCCTAATCACAAAATGGGTTATTCATGGAGGTGTAATAGCCCATCTTCGGGATATTCTAGGAAGATGGACTAATGTACTACTACATTCATGGGGATATTACAATTTATACTCCATATAAACGAAGCCTAAACATTCGACCAATCAGCATGTACATCAATTCGGTGGTTGTGTGATATGTGTAGCTGTACAATCCTGTCAGTGACTCTTCCCGCCATTTTCGTAAAGAGACGTTGTCTACTTTTATTTTATTTCTTTTCCTAATGTTTTCTTGAGTTATTTTGTGTTATTTTGGTGGCATTTTAACTAATTTAGCTCGTTTAAAAAGCACAAGTGTAGTGAAATGAAATGGAAGCGAATTGCGTGACTTTTGAAATTGGTGGAAATTGTCTATCAAAGTTTTAGTAAAATTGGCCACCGTTTTACTATAACATGACTCGACTGTGACTTTGACGACTTGGAAGGAGTGTAACGTTGCAAAATATATTGAAAATACAATATACTGAAAATACAGATACTTGAAAATGATAATGATAATGATAATGATAATTTATTTCCAAAAACAAAAGAACAAACTGAATATGACATGACACTTAGAAAATATTCAAGGTGACATAGTACTTATTACTAAAAGTTTTAAGTATGAGTACATAGTAAATAAATGTTAGAGTAGGTAATAAGCACGGTCAAGTGACCACCCTCCGTACTAGTTTGCACTGTATGACGGCAGGGCGTCGTTGCTCTTCCATGTATTATATAACTACTTAAACGTACCTCAGTAAGTAAATAGATAGTTACATGTAACAAATCTATTACATTTACAAGCTTATAGCTAGGTAGGTATTTACTAAGGAATAACATACAAATCATAATCAAAACTGTAATATAATACATAATATATACTCATTTTACTTTATAATATATAGTTATTATAGTCAGTTAGGTAAGTATAACCGACTCCATTCATATGGGTTGGCTGGAATGTATATATGTGTGTGGGTTGTGAGTATTTTAAAATAGTGTGTGTGAGTTATCTTATGCGTGAGTATCTTATGAGTCGTGAGAGGTTGTATAGGTGCGCGTGTGAGGATGTGGGTGCGCGCATTTGTTTGTGCGAAATAGAAAGTAGGTGAATAGCAGATATGTGCTTTAATCAATACGTAATTAGTTTTGAGCTGCTTTATGTTTTAAGATGATACTGCCAATAAATTTTCAGTGTTATCGTAATCCAGTAATTTAAGATAGTCATCGAGCAATTGTTTGCAGCTAAATGTCGACATGCTCATAAGGTTTAAGTCTTTATTGATTTTGTTGTATACAAAGGGACCAAGGAAACAGAAGAATTTGTGAGAGAATTTAGTTCTGTATTTTGGGGTTTTGTACACAACGTCACAACGCCTTATATTGACCCTAGATGGGTCGCATGGGAGTCTATGTTGGGTAAGGGTAGTCGTCTTAATATATAGTTGTCTGACGGTAAGGACTTCAAAATCATTGTATAATCGGTTAGTAGGGTACAGATATGGCTTTGAGAGCAACACTTTTATAATTGCTCTTTGAGCTCTCTCGAGTTGTAGTATAAATGTTTTACCCGCGCCTCCCCATCCGAGTATTCCATAAGAAACAATAGATTGACCCAAACAATAATATACGCTTTTTAATAGTTGAGTATCTTTGATGTGTCTGAGACCTTTAAATATATATATGAGCTTACGCACGCGTCCAGATAGTGTTTTGATTTGTTCATCCCATCTGAGGTGTTGATCAATGGTTACACCTAGATATTTTAAGTGAGTGGAATGACAAATGCACAAGACGTGCGGCGACAATTATAAAGAAAAAAAAAACCTGTCAGAGGGGTGAGTCTGAGTTTTGCAAACACCATCGTAACGGTGAACGTAACACGATCGTACGTGTATAACATAATAACTAGCTATTAATCTGTGCCAAAAACGTCACAGATTAATGGCTAGTTACTACGCAATACACGTACACTCGCCGTTACGATCATCGTTACGATGGTCTGTGTAAACTCGGACTTGCCCCTCTGTACTGGGAATGCACAACCATGGAATTGATGAACATTGAATTCAGTGCGGTTTTGCATAGAATTCTCAGGTTGGGAATTCCCAGGCTGTGTAATCTCAGCACGTGTCAGGAATGTACATGAATTACCGGCTGCGCTTTCCATGGTCGTGAATTCCCAGGCTGTACAAACTAACGTAGTACACTCTTGGTCTGTGACTGGACCCAAAATGCCAAAATCACAGACATAGAGATTTTTTTTATTACACAGACCAAGAGATCGTCAATAGTGAATCGTGATGATAATATCAACGGGAGCCGTCATTACACAACCATGGAATGCACAACCCAGGAATACACAGCCACGGAATTCATGTACATCAATGGTCGCCAATTCCATGGCTGTGCATTCCCGGGTTGTGCATTCCTAGCCGTGCCAAATAATGTACACCCTTGGAATACACAGCCCGGGAATAGGCATCCAATTGGCATCCAATTCCCAGGCTGTGCATTCCATGGCTGTGTATTCCTGGGTTGTACATTCCCGTGACGTCATAGGAATGCACAGCCATGGAATGTACAACCTGGGAATTGGATGCCATGTATACGTCATAACATATGCTTCGTTTACACTCACATGAATTGAACTGTACAAGTTGTCATTATGGAGTGTGTAGAATGAAAATGTCACTGTCAATTTATGTATAAGTTGGGGTGCGTTCAATGGGTACACTCTAAGGTTGTAGTTGTTTTTTAACCACGCTCTGAGACTCTGAACGACTTGGATTAACACGTGATGTCAATGTTATTGTAAATTTTTGATGTAAACAAACGCTTTCTTCACCCAGTGCTGCCAATTTATTTCTTTTAGTGCTAAATTCACCTCTATGTCAACATTGTCAGCTCCACATTTTCGAAAGAAGTAGAGAGTATGAATAGATAGATAGATAGAGAGTATAAATGAATGAACGACAAAACCAAAGCCTAAAGTTGTTATTGTTGCTGAGTAACTTGAATCACATAACCTGTATTGTTTATTTTGCTCCTTTTTACTGAAACAACTTAGATTGTTTATTTTGCTCCTTTTTACAGCCTTATTTTTAACTCGTTTTTTTTCTTTCTTGCGGGGTATCGTTTTTAGATCTCATGAAGTAGAGTAAGACTTTTTTTTTAATAGTAATAGAAAATATAGTCATGATACCGTCATGTAAGTTTTTTTGTCCCGAAATGTTTTTTTGAATTTTTTATTCTCCATTTGACTTAGGAACTTGTTTTTTAAATATGTTACTTGTTATGTATTTAGACCGATATACTCTATTGTCCACCAAAAAATAAACGTAATAGGATTAACAAAAAAAAATAAGTAAAATGGGCGGCATTATCGCTGAAAGCATATTAAGTGTTTTAATTGCACTTAGTTTTTTTTTGATAACAAGTCCTGTTTCACTTTATAAAAAGACCCTCTCGTGGAAACTGGAACTTTCGCAGTTGCTATATTACTCGTTATAAAATATTTTTCGTTAAAAAATAAGTAAAATGGGCGGCATTATCGCTGAAAGCATATTAAGTGTTTTAATTGCACTTAGTTTTTTTTTGATAACAAGTCCTGTTTCACTTTATAAAAAGACCCTCTCGTGGAAACTGGAACTTTCGCAGTTGCTATATTACTCGTTATAAAATATTTCTCCATCTACGGATGGAACAGGATTTTGGGGGGGGGTGTAAGCGTGAGATTGACTTGACTTTGACAGCAATCTGACGTCGAAATCGTAACAACCAAACACCCACCCGTCACGTGACGCTAACCGAACGCTCTAATCGAGCCTCCGAACGGAACAATCCATACACATTGGCGACAAGCACATGATTTGACTTTGACAGACGTCAGAATTGTCAGAGGTGGTTGTTGGGTTAGGGTCACTTGACGCTACCCGAACGCTCTAATAGAGCCTGTGATGTGAATGGAACAACCGTACACTCTGGTGACAACCAACACTCAGAGTGTACCCACTGAACGCACCCTTGTATATTCTGTGAACTTATCGTTATCCTGTTTGTCTTGCTTGTCTGTGTCGACAATATCTAATCAGAATCCGGCTAAGTTTTACTTTACCGACCTTCGAGTTGGGGTTCAGGATTTTTACTGTAAATAGGTTATATTATAACAAGCCTAGACGTAAATTTTTAAGTTGCGGAAACAAGTAGTTTTCGAGAAATAATTATTTCAAAATTACGAAATTAGTGCAATGTTTTGTCATCTCGGACTATGGATACCACGGAACGCGTCATCGTTTACGTTTCGTTTCACGTACATAGTGTAAATTTTTATATTTAAAATTATCGTATTAAATTAGTTAATACTGTTTTACATATTGTATTAAATATGAATCAGTATCAAGAAGACTATAATATGGCATTAATTTATAATCCATTTCATTAACGCTTCAATAACATATATTTCTTGGTTCATCACGCTTTCCTACAATGTAATATTATACACAAGTTATGTTACTTGGATGACAATGAAACCTTTTGTGAAGAGCTAAATAAACTTTATACTTTATATTAATTTCAGATAATTCACAATTTTATGTTAACGACTTTTTCGGTTTGTGAAACGAAACGTAATTCAAGTCAGTCAACCAACTCAGTAAGTCAATCAGTCATCGTGCCATCGTTTGTGCCCCTTGCAGTTGAGATCGTTTACGTACTCCTGTCTGAGAATTCAACGTTTGACTATTACCAAGCCCCGGCCGGTATTCGTGTTATACCATGTCGTCACCTGAAGAATCGAGTTTTGTGCAAGTGATGGACTCCAATGAGCCGCTTGTTACGAGCTCTTCTTTAGTGCTCCCATGTTTGTTTGTGCAAGTGATAGACTCACGTGAGCCGCTTGTGCAGGCAGTTTCACCGCTAGTGCAAGAACCGCATGTACCCGTGATTCCACCATCGGAACCAGAAGCTGGTTGTTCCCGTGCCATTGCTTCTACTGCTGAGTTGGTCATGCCTGCGTCTCCAACATCGTCAGAGAGTGGTGCGGAAGAACCTCGTGCCTCAGGCTCGTCTGGCCGAAGAGTCAATTTTTATGTGGAGGAAATAAGGTTAGTTATGTGTTTCCTTGTCAATCTATCTATCCATCTATATTATTATAGCAATACGACATTTTATAAAGATTATTTCATTTGTTTCAGGTTACAATGGAACATGTTCAAGTTAGTTACACGTCTCAATTCATCAGAGCAGTGTATAAAATTTGCTGAAGACCGAAGCATTATCCCAAAGGAAAAACTTTGTAATTACCACAAGAAGCCAATGACTTTGTCTAATAATGACAGCTTTGGGCAGTTAGGGATGTTTAGATGCAGAAAAAGCAACTGCCGCAACAAAGTTGAGAGCAGTGCAAAAGGCACATGGTTCCAGAATGTCCGGCTTCAAATAAATATAGTATTCCAAATAATGTACATGTTTAGCCAGCGGTATACCTACCTGCAGGTAAAAACAGAAACAGCCCGAGAGGACAGAGAAAGCGTCCTTTCAACGAGTACCATTGCAGATTGGTACTCCTACTGCCAGGAGGCAGTAATTGTATACGAGCTGGAGCACCAAGAAGCTCAAGGCAAGATTGGTGGAGCAGGGAAGACCGTGCAAATCGATGAATCAAAATTCGGCAAAAGGAAATATAACAGAGGACAACAAGAAGACAACGAGAAGACATATTGAGGGCCACTGGGTGTTGGGCATGACTTGAAAAATAATAAACTTGAATAGACTTGAAAAACATTTAAAGTGCACTGATAAGTACTAAGATATAGGTACACACATCGGCTATGAGAGCTGCCTGTGTATTATAAATTAATAAAATAAACTTGTTTTTTTTTTTATTACTACTTGAATGACGGAACATGCTGTTGGCCCACCTGATGTTAAGCGGTAACCTCTGCCTATGAACATTTATATTTTTATTTTATATTTTATTTTTTCACAAAAAAGCTCTACTACTACTACTTGTTGCACTTCTGTAATCAAGTTTTTTTTAACACTTATGTAGCAGCTGAAGGCGGTAAAGCAACTCTTCATATTGAGGGACGGGGCCAGCAGGATTCCCTAGCCTGATCATACAGGGAACTGTGTTTTTTTTTATACTACTTGATTTATGGAACCAGCAGATGGCCCACCTGATGTTAAGCGGTAACCTTTGCCCATGTACAGTGCATTACCTCATAGGTCACGTCCACTTAGGACGCGCCCTATGTGGCATTGCACTGCGCCCGCCACCCTGAGACATAAGGATGAAAAGTCTCATGTGCCTGTAATTTCACCGGCACCCTTACCCTTCAAACCGGAACACAGCAATGCGAGCACTACTGCTTTGCGGCAGAAATAGGTATGGTGGTAGTACTTCCCCGGGCGAACTCTCACAAAAAAGCTCTACTACTACTAAACTACTAAACTGTTGCCTCCCTTCGTCAAATTGTTGGAAAACTTACATATCTGATGTGACAAAATTTGTGTATAACACAGGAGTCCTACCATAATACCTTCTTAAATGTTATTGAAGTGACAATAACCTCATCAGCCTACAGAAGTCCACTGCTGGACATAGGGACTCCCACAGAGAATTCCATGACGAACTGTCTTGACCAACCTCCATCCACAAACTTCCTGCAATCTCTCTAATATCTTCGGTCCATCAAAATGAGGCATTCCTGTTTTGCATTGTGGGGTTTGTGGTACCTTTCTTCCCCAACAGTTATCTAGTAGTAGTAGTATCAGTTAGTAGGTGCTCAAAGAACCTAGCGTTTAGTCCTTTACCTAGTCTTATTATATTACTTTACATAGTACATAAACCCAAACAATTTGCAGTTCCACTGTTCAAAAGTTATGAGCATATAACAGGCCCAACTGGATTGTTGCGCAATTGACAAATATTTGCAGATCATACAAACATTTGGCTCGCAGTGGGAGTCGAACCCGCAACCTCTCGCATCTCAGCAGGCTACTCACCCGCCGCGCGACAGAGGTATAGGTAGATTATCTGATAGGGAGACAAGGAAATCAAACAAGATCATTTTCTTTTAATAATCTATATTAGGTATTATTTATAGCTTAGACTTAAGATATACCTACGACTGAAAAGAGAAACTGAAAAGAGTGTTGTATGTTGTCTTTAGTAGTAGTAGAGCTTTTTTGTGAAAGAGTTCGTCCGGGGAAGTACTACCACCATACCTATTTCTGCCGCAAAGCAGTAGTGCTCGCATTGCTGAGTTCCGGTTTAAGGAAGCCGGTAAAAAAAAAATTGGAGCCACTGACAGCGGGCTGTGTCGGGGCTGCTTGCAGGAAGAAGAGACGGTGGAGCACGTCATCCTAAATTGTGCGGCCACAAAAGACGCCAGGGCCAAGACGGGTTTGCAGGAGCTACTTGGATCCTGCTCTCCATCATCGACGCTTTCGGACACACTTCAACAGTGTTGCCATCAACCCAAAGTCCTGCTCCGTTACTTTAAGGAGCTGGGCTGGCTGGGGTAGGGTTAGCACAGGGGGATAATGCACAATACACCCCACAGCGGGATGTCAGTGCAGGTCTTAGCACCCCCACCTAGAATTAGAATTAGAAGGGTGCCGGTGAAATTACAGGCACATGAGACTTTTCATCCTTATGTCTCAGGGTGGCGGGCGCAGTGCAATGCCACATAGGGCACGTCCTAGGTGGACGTGACCTATGAGGTAATGCACTGTTCATAGGCAGAGGTTACCGCTTAACATCAGGTGGGCCATCTGTTTGTTCCGTCATTCAGTAGTATAAAAAAAAAAAAAAAAAAAAAAATGATTCATTGGTGGTGATGCTTAGATAGGTGTTTTATGATGTTAACTCTCGCCAGGGGGCACTGCAACAAAAACATTTCGCTCGTTAAAATGAGTTTTACCGCATTTTTTGTATGAAAACTGGTGATGAAACACTGTAAATAGCAAAAGATTTTATTTAACATAAAATGTATGTGCCGCCTTCTATTCTTAAACGTGGATAGCTGTCAATCGTTGTTTATTTTAAGGAAAAACACGAATGCGGAATGTCTAAACTTAATAGGTTTAAAATATAGTCATACACTTCAATTAAATTTAGCTATTTATAGTGGTAATATCAACTTGCAACCAATACTATTTATATAAGGTACGCTGAACTTCTTCATCTTCATTGTGTTGTTGGTTCCCATAGTTTTAGACCTTTAGCCACATCGATAGCATTTTCAGTGGCTTCGCACAGGTCATTTAGGGTGCAGGTGTTGGTGCACAGTGGACAGGACCGCAAGTGAGGCATCGTCTGAGGAGTGAACCCACAGTCACATTGTGCCTCGTCGGAATACCCCCATTTAACTAAGTTATACCTGCAGCAGCCCACCTGACTCCGGAGTCGGTTCAGAAATTCCAGGTGGACCATGGCAGTTCATGTTCTTCCAAGGGAGCTTCTTCTCTGCATGTACAACGTGGTCAGCAAGGGGAGCTGAACTAAAATATTAAGTAAGTAGGTACCTCATTAGTTCAAAACCTAGGTAGAGATAAAACAATCTAAAGCACATTGCTTGCTTATGAAGCTATCATGAAACAGACGCTGTCAGAATTGTGATAACAAGCCACAGAAGCCAAATACCAGGCACAGAACCACAGAAGTCAACAATCTATACGATAAATAGTTATGTACTTACAAAAAAAACCGTCTATCTGTGTCATCATCATCATCATCATCATCAACCTACTGCAGACTAAGCTTTGTGCTAGATAATGTTGTGTGAACTGTCCAGCATTATTTACTTAACTTTTACGTAATGAAATAGTGTTGTGCTCAGTTTTAGATTGGTTTATCTCTAACTTAATGTAATAAATAATGTTTCGATAGCGCCTTCCTCCTTTTTCGGGCTGAGGACCGACACATTATTGTTGAACTTTTTTTGTAGCCTGCCATTTAATAATGTATTGTAACATGATGGTACAGGAGAGAGATATACTTTAATGTGGCGGAGTTACGCTGGAAAACATTAGAATTGAAGAGGGTCTCGTAGGTAAATTATCTGTATGTAGTAACCTAATTACGACGAAAACAATCTGAGTGCAATACCAACGAAACGATTCAATTCAGACACAAACAAAAACTTACTTGCAAAATGTTGTCTAAGTACTAGGTAAACTATACTAATTGCGTAAAAATAGGCTCACTAGAAGTCTTCTAGGTTTATCTGTAATTATTTCACTCCACCAACAACATAAAAGTTCACTTCGATTCACCAAACTGTCCTTGCTATTTTTGTTGTGCCGACCGGCCGACCATAGACGGAGTAAAAGTGTCAGCGCCGGCGACGCGACGTGAGGATTTACAACGAAAGTAAAATGGTGGTTGTAAATTACCACATTTATCACTGTTTTTTTTTTGTATGTATGCTAAGAACGAAACTGGCTGTAATAAAAAAAAACACTTAAAATCGCGGGCAGCAGGCAGGGTGCGCCGCCCTCTTGCGAATGCGGTGAGGGCTGTGTAGATGCAGATGCGATGCCGTTGCGTCGTCGTTGCCCGCCGCCTGCCGGTGTATACACGGCTGGGCCTTGGACAATCCCGGCAGCTGAATAACGGCCGCCCAGGAATGATGATGAAGTAGGAGGCGTGTGGATCTGTTGCAGGCTCGTCACAAAGCTTGTATGACGTAGCTGATTGGAATCAACGATATATTAAATTGATAACATGACTCTGATTGGAATAACTGCTCCGTAGCGTTCGGCAAAGGTCCGGCTCGCGTCTCTGTTTCACGCGCCGCCAATCACGTCGGGGTCACCAATGAAGAGGGTCTCGTAGTAGGCCTCTTTCATAAATTAGACTACACTTGTTGTATGTTAATCAAAATATATTCCGGAGGTTACATCAGCCATAATCAAAGAGTCTGAACAAGATGTCCGTTCTAAACCGGATAAAGGAAGTTGTGCCTCTATATGCAGTGTTGCCAACCACTTAGGGCCTGATGTCGCCCTTTTTTACATCTTAAGTAGCCTAATGTAGCCGAATTTCAACTTCTGTAGCCCAAAAAAGTAGCCCAAACCAAACGCCAAATTTTCGCTAAAATAAAATAAAACGTAGTATAAATCAATTTATTTATTCATACCTGCTTTAACCTATCGTAATATTATGAACAAGATACAATTTCAAAAACTAAAACCAGACTACCGCAATAACTACACGACATAAAATAAAACTAAAAACAATTTTGAAAAATGTACAATAATCGCCCTTATGTAGGAGAAGTCTTATCATAGGGTCATGGCAACTTCAATTTTATTCATAATATAAGTACCTATATCTATAATTATTACTTGATATTGTAAATTTTTGGGTACCTACAGGTGTTGAAAATGCAGAATGTCGGTGGGAATTCCATGTTCAAAGACTTGCTGGAATTTTTTCCCATTCATCCCGATAGTGCTTCACATATTTTCCATGTTTTCCCATTGTTTTATCACAGAAAAAATCCTTTGAAATTACTTTGAACATGCACACACGGGATAGTAGTTCAAAGCGAAAGTGACAAAAAGAAACGAATATTCCCGAACTATTAGTTTGAACTATGGGCAGTGGAATATGGATAATTGCGGTAGTTATTAACAGCATAAGGAATTCATAATCACTTCATTGCATCCTTATATTAATTACATAATAGCTAAGACAAATTCAGGGTACTCCCCGGAAACCACCGTAACTAACCAACGAGATATCAATGGGGTGACCATAATTCTTTATTAGTTTTACAGACCTTAGGGTGGCTATGATTTTTATCAAAAGCTTTAATTTTTGATTCGGCTAATTTAAATAGCTTGTCTCTGAAGTAGCCTAATAGGCGACCAGTCGCCTTTCAGATTTTTTCATCGCCGATTCTCATTCTGAGTAGCCTAAACGGCGACAAATCGCCTACGTTGGCCACACTGTCTATTGGCTGTGTTGCCAACCTTACGATTCCCGTATCATAGATAGGATACGCCACAGAATTATGTGTGCAACAACCAAAGTTTTTTAAAAATGTTAATGCATTGAAATATATGTTGTGTGTGTGCAGTGTGAAAGTGCGGACGAAGCACGGGCGGGCCGCTAGTTTGAAATAAAAAACATGAAATTTAGCAACACTAGAAGATCGCGCTAGGCGCGCCTTAGTATCCTAATTGAATAAAAAACGCTAGTACTGGCGCGTTTTGCTCATAGTCGGCAGCATTGATTCGAACAACTTTTCAATAACTAGGGTTGGGATACTTCGAAAAAATAAACGCAAATTAGGTACCTAAACCAGCATCATACCTACGTAACTACTTACTAGGTTCCTAATAATTGCTGTGTTCCGGTTTGAAGGGTATGGGTACCGGTGAAATTATAGGCACATGAGATTTTTTCATCTGTGGCGGGCTGTGCAATGCCACAAAGGGCGCGTCCTAGGTGGACGTGACCTATGTGGCAATGCATTGTTACAGGCAGTGTTTCAGTACCGGCTTCTATCCTCAGCGGAGCGAATAGAACCCTGCGGAGACATCTGGTGGAAAGTCTGATCTTAATGTTGAGTTCGTGGAGGATTGAAACGTTGGTGCGATGAGCCGTCCACGGGATTCGGAGCATTTTCCGCCAGCACCACATTTCAAATGCATCGATACCACTCGATACGCAATCGGTCCGCCTTCTTCAACGTCCAAGTCTCCGCCCCGTACTGAAAGATGGAGAAAACCAAGGTGGCGATCAGTTTAACTTTTGTATTGATGGATATGCAGCTGCATAAGATATGCCAATCATTCTTCGCACGTCTGTTCACATGATCCATTGCTAGTAGGTAATAGTGGAGCCCAGGTAAATGAAACTGTCGACGAAATCTAGACTAATATTATTAAGTAGGTACCTATTATCTCTTTAACTTGTACGATTTACAAACATCCTCTAGATAAGAAAGTACGATTGAAAATAGTATATATTTCTTTTGTTATGTAGTCAATGTGAATACTGGGTCAAATTAGATATGATTCAAAGGTTTTATGTATATTCTCGATGCTTGCATGTATAACATTTACTTGCACGTGCACTTAGCATGACATTGGTTGAGTCGGTTTAGTGGTTTTCTGGTGGATCACGATCACGAGGCCGCATGTGCCACAAGGCCTGGTGGGTTCGTAAAAATAAAATTGGCAACACTGGCAGTACCTATGTTGAGCACAAACAAACACAAAGGAGGATGCTGCTACCCATCTCGCTACATACCTACATATCGATCTTCTCTACCTAACAATTTTGATACCTAGATACCAAGTAGTTAGATTAGGTTAGTCAGAAGCAGAGCTTTTTTTTTTTAAAAAAGGTTTCGTTCGGGGAAGCTCTGCCAGCATACCTACTTCTGCCGCAAAGCAGAAGTGCTCGCATTGCTGTGTTCCGGTTTGAAGGGTATTTGGGTGCTGGTGAAATTACAGGCGCATGAGACTTTTCATCTTTATGTTTCAGGGTGGCGGGCGCAGTGCAGTGCCACATAGGGCTCGTCCTAGGTGGACGTGACCTACTGCTACCTATCGGCATGGTGCACCTAATGACTACGTAGGTAGGTACCTAGGTACCTTTTTTCTGATTAAAAAAATAATATTTTTTTAATCAGATATCCAACGCCGAGATTCACATCCGCTCACTCAATCACATCCCTAGTTAAGGCGCTATAGGTTCAACGAACATTTTTGTATGAGGCGAAGAAGGCGAGCGCACGCTCTGATACCGTGTTTTTATGTATAAAAAATTTATATAAAAATGTCGTTCAAAGTTTTGTTTAATTTTGTTGATGAATTCACAAAATCAAATAATAACAAACATGTAACCAAATGTTTCAAAAATTAAAACGTGAGAGAAGTGAGTGAAAAATAGCTTTTAAATTTTAAAAAGGAGGTATCTTTGTTATTTTTTTTTATCGAGTGAAGTAATTCAAGTATTGTGTTGAATTATTGATTTCACTAGATAAAAAGCTCAAGAATATCATATATTTTTTTCTTCATAGAAAACTATGAAAATTCTTATCAAAAACTTTAAAATTCTAGAGACATTTGAGAACCTATCGCGCCTTAAGTTATTTCAAATTACTAAACTCAAAATAAAATGCATGGCGCCACTAGTTAGAGCCGCCATAATTTTTGTTTGAGTCTAAGTACCTACCTAGGTACTATTTTAGTTGCGAAAATCTTATCTATTACATTTTTCCCTGTTAAACTCACTTAGTATTTTTTTTTGTTTATTTTGTGATTAATAGATATGTAACAAGTCTAACAGACGTTAAAATTTAAATTTATCATCTAACTTGACTACACACATAGGAGTCATGACATGTCCAGTTTTGTTGACCTCTAACCATGAACAATTTCGTTTAACTCATGGTTCAAGTAACACTGTATGGCGCAAACACAACGGAATACTATTGGCTATTCATGTTGTGTTATAGGTTATAGGTAATATAACCATTATGTAATGTACCCATCTACCTATTTATACATTGTTTTTAGAGTGAGTGCTAAGCGCGTATTATGTTTGACCTTGACTGACAACGACGACTTCACCTATATTATGTCTATTGAAGTATCTTTATTGTAGATAATAGAATATAATAGGTATAATTATTGTTGTTTGTAACAACACAGATAATAAACAAAATAAAACATGAAAATACACAAAATGGTATTTAGATTTGCTGTTACAAAAAGGTAGGTAAGTAATTAGGTATGCAAACTCAGCATAGGTATGCAGGTTGTAAACAACCTTTTTAGGGTTCGTCATGTCTGTCTGTATGTCTATCTGTCTGTTCGTGTATGTTACAGCCACTTTTTTCCGAAACTAGAAGAGCTATGCTGTTGAAACTGTGAACCGCATTAAGATTTTCACACAAAAATAGAAAAAAAAACAATAATGTTTTTGGGGTTCCCCATACTTAGAACTGAAACTCAAATTTTTTCACCAAACCCATACGTGTGGTGTTATATATGGATAGGTCTTGAAAAATTATATTGAGGTTTCTAATATTGAATTTCAATCAGGTAATAATGCTGATTATCAGGGACACCATAGGTACTTCAACCAGGTTTCTGACCTAACTTGAAATCTTTCTGATATCTTTCTGGCAGGGTAACCGGGTTTAGAACCTCATAAATAGCACCAGTTTAAGTACGATACCCCTAAACAAAAAAAACGGCCAAGTGCGAGTCGGACTCGCCCATGAAGGGTTCCGTAGCAGCAAGTAACATAATATAAAAGTTCTTGGTTGGATTACGATTTATGACGTATTCAAAAAAACCTACTTACTAGATCTCGTTCAAACCAATTTTGGTTGGAAGTTTACATGGTAATGTACATCATATTTTTTTTTTTAGTTTTATCATTTAGTACAGGCAAATTAGCAAAAAGTGTGGCCCTAAGTCGAGTAGTCGTGGATTCTTATGGAATCGATAGATGACACGAATAGAAGCTTATCCCAGGTTTGCACCGTTTCTGGCGCATACGGAAGGCTTTTAAATATTAGGTACAAACTTTGAAAAATTGTAACTTTTGAAAAAACAAAAAACTGTTAAGTCCAAGTTCAATTACTTATAGAGACAGTCTTAGTGCGTTATGAAATTTAATTAAAACTACGTGCATAGTGGGAAAGACTGTGAATTTGTTTTTTTTAGTTTGCGGCCCGGGGGAAATTTATGTACTCGGTGCAAACTTACATAAGGTTTCTATAAGTATTATAAACACTATATTAGTTTTGCACACCTCAGCGAATTACGGAACATAGTTTTTTTTCTTTTTTTGTAAATTGTACTTCGGGGGAAATTTATGTAGTCGTGCAAATTTTATTATGGTATATACTATCAGTTTACCACATTCGCACGTAAAAAAAAACACAAATTTCGTACCGGAAGTTCTTCTTAATAATAGATCTCAGTAAGAAATCAACGGCGTGGGTGGGGTGCAGATTCATACTAAAATGTAGGCCGTTTTCATCCCACGAATAATAAAATTGTATATTTGTCCATATTAATCGCAAAATGTAGTCCGGATTCATACCACACCACGGCTTTTAACGATGGATATTAGTACGGTCAGACAGAAAAATGCTTTACTATCATTTTCATATATTTTTGTTGGATGCAAATTATTAATAATTGGCATTCGTATGTTTGTCTGAAGATAACTTGCGAACTGTTGATATATTCTTTATAAAACTAGTATTCTTTATACAATTTGGTAGATGGGTATATAGTATTAGTACAATTTGTGTAAGGTTATGAGCTAAATTGGTTAGGGGGTTGTAGAAGATATTGGGGCCAAAGAAAGGGTAAAAAAGTGAAACAATCATAGACGTTTCAAAACAAGTTTTAATTTTATTTTCGACTGTGTAACTTTTGGGATATAAGCAAAAAAGTAAAAATAAATAACCTAGAGTTTTTCCAGTAATCTACTATCATCCATCGAGGAGTTCCGTTGTCCACCTTCCGTCTCCATCATCATATCAGCTCGCTGTCACCATCATAAATAAATATTTAATAAATAAATAATACTGGACAGTTCACACAACATTATCTAGCCCCAAGCTAAGCAGAGCTTGTGATAACTGATATACTTTAATACAATACATTACATAGATGGATATTTTTTATTATACATATAAAATACCCAACGAAAACATATAACATAACATTAATAACATCCTGAACAAATATCTGCAGATAGTACAAATATTTATAAATTATACAATATGGGTAAATTCAAGAGAAATATCAATAGGGCTCTTAATAGTAGGCAGCGCGCTTGCAATACCGTGGGTGTTGTCCATAGGCGGTGGTGACTGCTTTACATCACGCGGGCCGTCTGCTTGTTTGTCCCGTTTAGGGCATGTAATATCGGAAGGTTTTCAATTCCTATACTGATTTCCGATATTAAATCTCAATATTGGCACTCCGATATTAATATCGGAATTTCGTTATTTATTTAGAAATTGCACATTTTATTTATAAATTGCACAAATTCGGTATTAGGTTGGATTAAGTGCAATAAAAAATATTTTTTAATCGTATTTTAATCGTATCTGATCACGGGAGAACTAACTAATGTATGTCGTCGCGAGATCGATTCTAATTTTAAGTTTATTTAGTTTGCTTTGTAAATTAACCACTATCCTTTGATTATTTGGTTAGTAAATTGATTAATGAACTAAGTTAGAGTAATATTTTTTGTTTCAATGTATGATAAATTCAACATAGATTAAAAAGATGAGTGATAGTTTGTTTATGGTTCACATCAACAAGCGATAATCCATCATAGTTTTTGCATAGGTTTTCAAGCTTGTAAAGTTAGTTCTTAATTTAAATCTTGATTTTTAAATGACAAACAATAGGTTTTCTAGTGTTTGTTTTGTTGTTTTGCTAAATTACAATACACGCCTGAACATCGTTTTAGGAAAGCGGAAAGGTACGAACTTCATTGCAATGTTGTGAACTTCATTGCAATGTTTGAATAATGTTTTAGCCAAAACAAGTTAAACTACTAAGGTTGAAAATAACTTTAAAAATTGATGCTTTACATTAATCGTTAAAATTGGTAACTCTGCATAGTCTAAAATATTGTGAATAATAAGTGTATTGACTTGGAAACGCACCCCGCTGCCATTGAGATTCGTGTAGATCCGCTCTTGTTCGGATTACTTCGGACCGATGGCGGACGGAGCGTCGATAAGATAGATTGGACTGGACTCTTGTCCAGGCCTCGGTGGAAGGCAGGTCGTGCAAAATCTTGTGAGTACCTCTACCTCTAATTCTGTACCTAGTTTAAACCTAGATTAAATAAGCTCAGCTAAATCTATTTAAGTTTAAAAAATAAAGGTGTGTTTTTAAATGAAGTGTTTCGTTATTTGCAATGTGTGATCCTAGTGATAAAGATGGTGACGTCAGCCCTGCTGACGTCACTGTTTTAAAAAACCCTGTTGGTCTAAATCCTTCGTTATCAGAAGTGGGATCACTACCCACTTCTGCCCGACCATCTGATTTAAACAATGAACCTGCCAACGGTTCGGTTAATGGCGTACCAACAGAGTTTTTTGCACAAATGTTGCAAATGATGAAACACGTGTCCGATCGCATTACGACACAACCTGATTCCAAGGTCAAAATCAATGACGTATTTTTGCCGTCATACGATCCGGACGCAAATATTGGGGTAAGAGAGTGGTGTCAGCATGTAACCACTGCCATGGAAACATATAACCTAAGCGACTATGATATCAGAATGAAAGCCTGTAGTTTGCTTAAAGGTCGCGCTAAGTTATGGGTTGACAATTGGCTTGTTTCAACTGCCACGTGGCAGGATTTGCGCGATGTTTTGATAACAACATTTGAGCCGGAGAATCGATATTCTCGCGATGTTTTTCGCTTTAGAGAACATACCTATGATAATACTAAAGACATTGCGCAGTTCTTGTCACAAGCATGGGTACTATGGCGACGTATGACTAGGGATAAATTGTCCCAAGATGACGCAGTTGAGGCGGTAATTGGGTGTATTGGGGACGAGCGACTGAGAATCGAATTGTTAAATGCCAGGGCCAAATCAGTGCCAGAACTGATTTCGGTTGCATCGTCTATACGACGTGTTAAGCGCACCCAACCTGGTATCCCAAGCGTGCAACAGGGCTCTGCAAAGCGACCTCGTTTCTCCGAAAAGCCCCCGCTATTTTGCCAAATATGTAAGAAACCTGGTCATGATACACGTGACTGCCGCTATCGGGATAAAACCGAAAACCTTCAACCGCGTCAACTTGACAATAAAACTGCATCACAAACCACTGCAAGACCAACATGTACTTTCTGCTCAAGGGTAGGTCATACTTTTGAAACGTGTTACAAGCGAGATCGCGCTGTAGTTAATAATGTAAATTGTGTTGGTTTACCCAAACTGAATTCGATGCCAGTAGTTGTTGGGGACTTAAACCTTCTTGCAATTTTTGATAGCGGAGCTGAATGTTCGGTAATACGCGAATCACTAGCGTCAAAGTTACCCGGAAAAAGAAACCACGTGGTCAATTATCTTAAAGGAATTGGGCAATTCACAGTAGTTTCACTATCAACATTGACGACGGTTTGTGCTATCGATAATTTGCGAGTGGAACTTCAGTTTCATGTTGTCCCAGATTATGAATTGTGTTCAGACATTCTGATTGGAATGAACCTTATCGAAAACACGAACTTGAGTGTAATTGTAAATTCTAAGGGTGCAACGCTAACCCATCAACCAGCAGTCTATCACATGCGATCCCAAAGTGAAAAATTCGATAAATTAGATTGCGACTTACCTGATGATGATCAAATAAATGAACTTAAAATAATGTTGAACAAATTTGAACATTTGTTCATTCACGGGTATCCTCGCACACGTGTCAACACAGGTGAACTTGATATACGGTTGAAAGATCCTGATAAGTGTGTTGAGCGCAGACCTTACCGATTGAGTCCGGTTGAACGGGAAAAAGTTCGCAATATTGTTAGCGAGTTGCTTGAACACAATATCATTCGTGAAAGTAAATCATCGTTTTCGAGTCCAATAATATTGGTTAAAAAGAAAAATGGAAAAGATCGCATGTGTGTAGACTACCGTGAACTAAACAGGAACACTTTGAGGGATCACTATCCGTTACCGATAATATCCGATCAAATAGATCAACTATCAGGGGGTCTATATTTCTCCACTTTTGATATGGCAGCAGGGTTTCACCAAATCCCCATCGCTGAGAGCTCTATTGAGAAGACAGCTTTTGAGACCCCTGATGCTTTATACGAGTGGTTAACAATACCGTTCGGCTTAAGTAACGCGAGTGCAGTGTATCAGCGGTGCATAAATAGGGCCCTAGCTCCTCTTTTGATTGACCAAGTTTGTCAGGTTTACGTCGATGACGTCCTGTCAAAATGCAAAGATTTCGCTGAGGGGCTCTCTCATATCGAACGGGTACTGGCTTTGCAACAGGCTGGATTTTCTATCAACATTGACAAAACTGCCTTCTTTAAACGCTCCATTGAGTATTTGGGCAATATCATTTCAGACGGACAAGTCAGTCCAAGCCCAAGAAAAGTGGAGGCTTTAACGAAGGCACCAATTCCGAAAACCGTGAAGCAAGTTAGGCAATTTAACGGTCTAGCCGGGTACTTCAGACGTTTTATTCCTGATTTCTCGCGTGTCATGGTACCTCTGTATGAGCTGACAAAGAAAGATGCTAAATGGGAATGGAACGAAAGGCACGATAAGGCCCGAAACCATATTGTTGAACGATTGTCTACTGCGCCTACCCTCTCGCTATTTCAGGAAGACGCACCAATCGAGCTCTACACGGACGCAAGCAGCCTGGGCTACGGAGGAGTGCTGATACAGATCATCGGGAATCGCCAGCATCCAGTCGCGTATATGAGCCAGCGAACCACCGACGCCGAAAGCCGTTACCACTCGTACGAACTCGAAACTCTGGCGGTGGTGAGAGCTGTGAAATATTTTCGCCACTATCTCTACGGCCGAAAATTCAAAGTAATAACAGACTGTAATGCCTTGAAGGCGTCCAAGCACAAAAAGGATCTACTTCCTCGAATCCATCGATGGTGGGGATTCCTGCAGAATTACGACTTCGAGATCGAATACAGAAGAGGTTACCGGCTACAACATGCCGATTTCTTTAGTAGAAATCCATCGACTGAGATCTTGGTGAATATCATGACCAGAGACTCCATGTGGCTACAAATCGAGCAGCGGCGTGACGATGTTCTCCGCCCTTTGATAGACAGCATGTCCAGCGACAGCCCAGTCACAGAATACATTCTAGAAGAAGGCGTACTCAAAAGGACGCTCACAGACCTCACACTCGGTACGCATACATACATCGTAGTTCCCAAAGCATTCCAGTGGAGTTTGATAAACTCCTTCCATACAGCACTGCAACATCCAGGATGGGAGAAAACCCTGCAAAAGCTGAGAGAAACATACTGGTTTGACAAAATGAGCACAATTGTCAGAAGATTTGTAGATAATTGCGTCATATGCAGAACCTCGAAGGGGCCGTCAGGCATTATACAAGCGCAGCTTCACCCTATTCAAAAACCCACCGCAGCATTTCAAGTCATCCATATGGATATCACAGGCAAGCTTGGTACCAGGAACACTGAGGGACGGGACGAGTACGTAATCGTAACTATCGACGCATTCACCAAGTATATACTGCTTAGTTACTCCAATGACAAGAGCCAAAGCAGCAGCCTCGCAGCACTAAAACGTGTTGTGCACTTATTCGGGACTCCTGTGCAGATAGTAGTAGATGGAGGTCGAGAATTTCTTGGCGAGTTCAAAGCTTATTGCGATCGTTTCGGCGTCAACTTACGTGCAATAGCGCCAGGAGTAAGCCGAGCAAATGGGCAAGTTGAACGCGTGATGGGCACATTGAAAAACGCACTTACCATGATTAAAAACTATGAGACTGAAAATTGGCAAACAGCGTTAGAAGTTTTACAACTTGCGTTCAACTGCACACCACATCGAGTAACTGGAGTTGCACCACTTACCCTTTTTACACGCCGCCAACACTGTGTGCCGCCAGAGCTTCTAAGGTTGGTGAATATTGATGATGAATCTATCGACTTTGACATGCTTGAGCAGCGTGTACAACAGAAAATGGCTGCTGCGGCTGAATATGATAAACAGCGATTTGACAAGAACAAAGCAAAAATGCGTCCATTTCAAAGAGGAGACTACGTCCTTGTAAAGAACAATCCCCGTAATCAGACGTCCCTAGACCTCAAATACAGCGAACCATATGAAATACATAGAATACTTGGCAATGACCGTTACATGGTAAAGCGTGTAACTGGCAGAGGACGTCCCCGTAAAGTTGCGCATGACCAACTGCGCCGAGCACCACAGCCAGGTGATCAGGAAACCGTGTCGTCGGACGTCGAAAATGAAACCCAACAACAGTCCACATCACAAGCTACCCCGTTGGTAGATGCTGAGCCACTGCCGTCCACATCACAAGCTACCCGGTTGGTGGATGCTGAGCCACTGCCGTCCACATCACAAGCTACCCGGTTGGCGGATGCTGAGCCACTGTCGTCCACATTACAAGCTACCCGGTTGGCGGATGCTGAGCCACTGCCGTCCACATCACAAGCTGGCCTGTCTTCGGATGTCTAAATAAACTGGTTAGTTCTTTCTTAATCTATTAATTTTAACGCATAGATCGGGGTTGCTCTACAGATTGACTAAGAATATTTGTCAATTACCTACTACTGGCCTTTGTCTGGTTTGACATGCTGATACATGTCAACGAAAATTTGGTTTATTTTTAAGACTGTACAAATAATTTGCAATCCTCAATCCCTTCCCTTTATTAACGTCGTTTTCAGAGCAACTGTGGACCACGGTTTTAAAAAAAAAAAACCTAGGCCACAGCAACGTCCTTCCCGAATCCCTTAGAGCCCCTGTGGACCACGGCGTACAAGACCGCTCAGCGCCGCAGCATCAATTACCTGTGAGCTAATTTAGACGATAATATGTTGGTAAGATTATGTGGACCACGGCGTACAAGACCGCTCAGAACCACAGTATCAAACCTCTCACTATCAATTTTCTTCCCTTTTTATTTGTAGAGCCTCTGGGGACCACGGCCATAACAAAACGGCCTAGGCCTCAGCATCTACCTAGTATCCTATTCCTTTAGAGCCCCTGTGGACCACGGCGTACGAGACCGCCCAGCACCACAGCATCATCCATGTCTTCGAGAAATTAATCTTGCAAGTATGCGTGGAGCATTTGCATTAAAATAATTATAACACAAGCTGTGCGAGTATGCGTGGAGCATCCGCATTATAAAATTTAAGACTTCGCTCACTTTCCTATGTACAGCTATTCTGTTTCATCTATTCTGATTATTACCTACAATTTCTAAATACTTCATGATAGTGATTGCATGTGTTGATCACCTATTTAATAATGTGTCATTCTGAATATTGTCATGATACAATAACAGGTACGGCTGATAACTTAGTTGTTTATGTCAATGTCAAGTCAATTCTCAGATGATTTGTTGTGCTGAATTAGCTGTTATTCCTTATAACTGAGTTATCAGCTAGCGTATCTGTGAGCGGATACCTATCTGAGACCATATTTTATCTCTATTACAGAACCGCGACTGGTGCAGAGGCCGCACCGTCTCGCAAAATGGCCGTGTCGTCGCGAGATCGATTCTAATTTTAAGTTTATTTAGTTTGCTTTGTAAATTAACCACTATCCTTTGATTATTTGGTTAGTAAATTGATTAATGAACTAAGTTAGAGTAATATTTTTTGTTTCAATGTATGATAAATTCAACATAGATTAAAAAGATGAGTGATCGTTTGTTTATGGTTCACATCAACAAGCGATAATCCATCATAGTTTTTGCATAGGTTTTCAAGCTTGTAAAGTTAGTTCTTAATTTAAATCTTGATTTTTAAATGACAAACAATAGGTTTTCTAGTGTTTGTTTTGTTGTTTTGCTAAATTACAATACACGCCTGAACATCGTTTTAGGAAAGCGGAAAGGTACGAACTTCATTGCAATGTTGTGAACTTCATTGCAATGTTTGAATAATGTTTTAGCCAAAACAAGTTAAACTACTAAGGTTGAAAATAACTTTAAAAATTGATGCTTTACATTAATCGTTAAAATTGGTAACTCTGCATAGTCTAAAATATTGTGAATAATAAGTGTATTGACTTGGAAACGCACCCCGCTGCCATTGAGATTCGTGTAGATCCGCTCTTGTTCGGATTACTTCGGACCGATGGCGGACGGAGCGTCGATAAGATAGATTGGACTGGACTCTTGTCCAGGCCTCGGTGGAAGGCAGGTCGTGCAAAATCTTGTGAGTACCTCTACCTCTAATTCTGTACCTAGTTTAAACCTAGATTAAATAAGCTCAGCTAAATCTATTTAAGTTTAAAAAATAAAGGTGTGTTTTTAAATGAAGTGTTTCGTTATTTGCAATGTGTGATCCTAGTGATAAAGATGGTGACGTCAGCCCTGCTGACGTCACTGTTTTAAAAAACCCTGTTGGTCTAAATCCTTCGTTATGTATTTGCGAGTAGATGTTATTGGCAGATATATCGATCTACCCTCTTTCTTACTCTTTTATTATGAATGATACCACTACCATCAGTTTCATTGTCACACTTCACCCCAACTCGACACACAACACTATCGGTATCCGGTCGCGCAGCAGGTACCACACTTTTTTGATTCTTACACATTCTCACCACAGGCTTCCATACTCCAGATAATTGAAAACCATCTTCTCTATTGAAATTTCTGTATTTAGTAATCTCAATTGCCTCTTGTGCCATTACAAATATTTATATAATATACGAATCTTTGCTCGTTGTATAGGATATTGATGTTATCTAAAAGCTTATGTTATAAATAATTGTAAAATTCTGATTCTCTGAAACGATTTCTGCACTAGTCCGTGATTTTCCGGAAAAAATATTTTAAAAATGGCTTCCACTTTTTTTTTAAATGTTGTATACATATTTTTGTTTGTGATGACAATAAACCTCAGATATCGATTTTTAAAGTAATCGAAACAGTAACAAAAACAAAAGCATTTACATCCACAGCACGAACCATTGCATTGAAATAAAAAATAAAAATTCTGTTTAGTCCCTTACATTCTAAGGACATTTTAAAAATAAAGTCACAAAGTCAAAAGTCAAAGTCAAAAGTATTTTATTCATTGAAATCACAAGGATCATTTTGAATCGTCTTAATAAATAAATTTACATTTACTCCTGTTCCAACGCAACCAGACCTAGAAGAATCAGGCAACAAACACGGTCTGTTTTTCTTTTGATGATCCTTCTTACTACTAGGTGGAGAGCGCCTGTGTGGTGCCTCGAGAACAAGTTGAAGCTGATTCAAGGAAAAAAGGAAAACCAAATTAAAAGCCTTACTTAGGTAGGCAGCCAAAAGTAAGATGATAGAGAGAATCAGCAAAAGTTCATAAGGCAGCACACACTACGCTTGATATACACCAACTTTTTCATCCAAACCTATCTTAAAAACTAGGTCATTATGTCAGCTATTTATCTAAATTTGATTGAGATTCTTTTACGTGATCATTTATGATATTCAATTTAAACAGTTGAATGCGAAATTCTGGTTTTAAAGATTAAGTGAAATCATAAATAAAACTAAATAATAACTTTCAGCATTGCATGTATTCAGTGAATCATCACAATAAATTTTCGAAATGGCGAACTTCTTGCTCATTACATAATCAGCATCGTCTAAAAAAAATATCTTAAAAGCGATTCTGTTGCTTTTGATTGTTGCTTCTGCCTGGGTCAACGTTCTTCGCAATTCTTGCACATTTCGGCACTCTCGAGAGTAAACAATCTCTTTATAATATCCCCAAACAAAAAAGTCAATGGGGTTTAAGTCGAGAGATCGTGGGGGCCATGCGATAGGCCCGCCTCGGCCAATCCATTTATCACCAAGTATCACATTTTGTTAGTAGTAGTAGAGCTTTTTTGTGAAAAACTTCGTCCGGGAAAGTACTACCACCATACCTATTTCTGCCGCAAAGCAGTAGTGCTCGCATTGCTGTGTTCCGGTTTGAAGGGTATGGGTGCCGGTGAAATTACAGTCACATGAGACTTTTCATCTTTATGTTTCAGGGTGGCGGGCGCAGTGCAATGTCACATAGGGTGCGTCCTAGGAGGGCGTGACCTATGTGATAATGCACTGTTCATAGGAAGAGAGTACCGCTTATCATCAGGTGGACCATCTGCTTGTTCAGTCATTCTAAGTAGTATTAAAAAAAAAACCTGTCATTAAGATTTTGTCTTACTTTTGACGCAATGTCACATGGTGCGCCGTCGTTTTGAAAAATCATGTTTCAGCGTGTTAGTAAAATGATGTATGTGGATTATCCATTTAAATCTTCTCTTAAAAAGTTCAAGTATGACTCGCCATTTAGGCGATCTGGCAGATGGAATGGGCCCACCATCTGTCGCAGGTTTCTGCCTCGTAGGTAGAAAATAAAGTCCTTGAACAACAAAGATGGGTTATTTTACTATTGCTTATGTGTAATACAATCTTCAGACTGCCAGTTTTCTTTTTAATCCCGACTTGCAGAACATTTTCAAAAACTCGTTTTTGAACTAACTGTTATTAAATTGAGTGTTTTTTATGATCCTGTGCAAGAATCTGGAACAAGGTTACATGACTAATGATACATCAGCCATGTTTTTAAGATAGGTTTGGATGAAAAAGATTATGTGACTTTTTTTTTAAACGTTCATTGAAAGTAAGAGTTTAAACAAAAAAAATATATCTTCATATTATTATTTTTATTTTAATGCAATAGTAGGTGCTATTGATGTCATTGCTATCAGATAAGGTAGCCCTAGTATTTAACTTATTTATAACAAAAAAAACAGGCCTCTACCTCAACGAATCGAGTCACAATGGCCAAAAAAGTGTAAGAGCTTCGATTTCTTAAAAACACATAACTCGAAAACTACTAAAAATCGCGGAACATACATGGGGGTGATTCGGGTACCTCTGGGGGTAACCTTTCTTTGCACTTCGGCTTTTTGGGACACACTGTATATATTATTACTTTGTTGATTATTTTATACAAACAATTTTATGAAATGTTCCATAATAAAATATTTTTTTGCTGACGTTACTTTCACTCGTTTTAGATGTAGGTATTTCAAGGTGGGATAAATACGGACTACTACAAGCTAGCTACTAGGTAGGTCTTGGTGGGTACTAGGCAAAGCTAGTAAAAATGAAATGAATATTAATGGTATGAATCCGGAATTATTATTATTACTTTCAGCTCGTGGGATGATTTTCTGGGATCAATATGGATGCACCCCGCGGTCGGGGGCCAGTGTAAGCAGTGTAGCGCCACAGTATATATATTAGTTACATAGCACCGCACCGAACTTACATATATAATACTTAAAAAATGCATGTTTCGTACATAAATTCCAGTATTTAATGGCCGGCGAATGTAGTACTAATCAAATGAATAAGTTTAAGTGAAATTCCAGAATTGCCTGAAATTTCCCCGAAGTAGAGCGACAATAAAATATGGAAAAAGTGATTTCCGTGTGAGGTACCCAGGTGCAAACCTGGTAATTTATTTGGCCCATTTTTCTGGTAATTCTGTCAATTTGCACCGACTACTTCGATTTCCCCCGAGCCGCAATACACAAAAAAAGATTTTTTTAGAAATGTTTTTTTTTTCGTATGTTCCGTAAGTCGGATTAAAAAAATACTTGGTGCAAATGTAGATCATAACGGTCTTAAGTGTATGCCAAATTGCACCGACTACATCTATTTTCCCCATTAAGTTACGGGTATTATAAGGTTTTCACCCTATTTCACCCTGTTCCGGGGGGGTGAATTTGCTGAAAGTTATATTAGAGGTGATTTTCAAGCCAAACAAAACAATTAGAAAAGGTTTTGTGACTACATCTAATTACTTCCACACTTTTGCTAAAAATCGCCTAATTTGCCTGTACTAATTCTCTTATTTTAGAAGTTACGGGGGGGCACACTTTTTACCACTTTGGAAGTGTCTCTCGCGCAAACTATTCAGTTTAGAAAAAAATTCTATTAGAAACCTCAACATCATTTTTGAAGACCTATCCATAAATACCCCAACGTATAGGTTTGATGATAAAAAAATTGAGTTTCATTTCTATGTATGGGGTAATCCCAAAAAAATTGTGTTTTTTAAATTTTTGTGTAAAAATCTTAATGCGGTTTACAGGATACATCTATCTACAAAGTTTAAACAGTATAGCTCTTATAGTTTCTGAAAAAAAAGGCTGTGGCATACACGGACAGACAGACAGACAGACAGACATGATGAATCCATAAGGGTTCCTTGTCTTTGACTATGGAACCCTAAAAACACTGTAAAAATGTGTGTGTTGCTAAACTGATGATATTTATGATATACTGGTGTCGATTCTGTGCAGCATTATCTAATTTTAAACCGCGTTAAAGTTGTCGCGCGCCCTTTCTAATAGACTGAAATAAAAGAGACCGCGATAAATTTAATGCGGTTTTAAATTAGAGAATGCTGCACAGAATCGACACCACTATCAATTTAAAACATGTCTGTTATGTCTCCCAGTTCTCCTGAACTCAACTTTCGCTATCTGAAGTGTTCATGAGCTGACAAAAAACAGCGCCGCCCTTAAAACAAGTGGACCCGTGGACCAGTGTGTTTCTGGCTTTAATTATTTCATGTATAATCTGTGGTGTCTAATCACAAAATGGGGTAGTACAAGTGGACCAGTGTGTTTCTGGCTTTAATTATTTCATCTATTATCTGTGGTGTCTAATCACAAAATGGGATAGTACAATTTTTACTCTGTAGTTCCATCTAAACGAAGCATAAGCATTCGACCAATCAGAAGCATGTACACCAATTCCGTGGCTGTGCATTCCCTGGCTGTACATTCCTGTGACGTACTGGGAATGCACAACCCCGGAATTGATGTACATTGATTTCAGTACTGTTTGGCATCGAATTCCCAGGTTGTGCATTCCCAGGCTGTGTAATCTCAGGCTGTACAGTCTCAGCACGTGTCAGGAGTGCACAGCCATGGATTTCGTGTCCATTTGTACATGAATTACTGGGCTGTGCAATCCTGGCTGTGTTTTCCAGGGTCGTGAATTCCCAGGTCGTGCATTCCATGGTTGTACAATAACCGGACCCATATCAACAGCTGTTTTCTAATTCGGTTGAATTTAATTACTAGGGCAAAACAGGTATTTCCTAAACAGGTCATGGTAGATTTGACTAGAATTAGAGTATATGAAAATGAAACAAAGGTAAGCGCGCGAGTTGTGGGCGCGGAGATTGTGGTAAAGTTGTTGTTTACGTGGTACTGACAAGCGTTTTTCTATAGGAGTCGCCCAATGCAGTACGGGGAAGATTTGCCTTCTTACAATATGGGAAATGCTAAAAAAGAGGATGACGACGACCAGAATGAGATACAACTGCACAGAATTAAACCACAGGAGCATTTTCTTGAAGCGCAAGTTCAAGAAGGTGACACATTACAAGCCATTGCATTGCGGTTCTATTGTCCTGTAAGTATGGATTATCCTATATAGTGTCGTATTTATTGCACAAAACTTGAAATAAATAAAACGAGAAGTAACTCAATCTTAAATTGTTAACCCAATTTTGAACTATAGATAAAACTTCGTGATTATTTTTTTAATCCAATAATGTACCTACTGATTCACTTCTCGTTGTTTTATCCTGTCGAATAATATACCTACCTACCTAGGTAGGTACATTATTCGACAGGATTTAGCTCGACCGACGGTCAGCGCGTTCCTTCAGCGCTGATCGTACGCGCGTAGCTCTGTCAGCGTCGCACTAAACGCACATACATATATATCGCAATTAAAGAGCGCGTCAGTCAACCGACAGTTTTCGTCAGTGACACTTAGCATACATATGTAGCAATTCATCAGCGCTGCACTGTAGTGGTTTGTATGTTTAGATTGATAAATTCAACTAACGGTGAGCGCTGAGTCAGTGGAGCACTAACTACGGCCTTAGACTTAGTACTTTTACTAAAATGCTTATAAACTGTCAGTGGTGTTACCAGTGGTAGCATTCTCTTAAAGCTAACCCGTGCTATTACCACGGAACATGCAGAACCCAACAAAAAATATAACTCTTCATCCCACAGCTGGACAAAGACCTCCCCCATAAAATGCCATGACAAATGATATCTATGTAGGGCTATTGATGATTTTGGCATGATTTTGGTTCAGCAAAACAATGCTGCACAGAATCAACAGATTTATCTTATCTCGTTGCCATCTGCAGTCTCTAGACAGCTACTGCTGGATGAGGCCTTCTCCACTAAATGCAATTGGAAGAAGAGCCAAAATCACCATGCTCGGCAGTCGAATTGGTGATGGCAGTTGAGTACTCAGGTTGATGGTGCTGCTCATCCTCTGGTGTAGTTCCTTAGTCGGATTTACGACAACAACAAGAGACTATACCAGGGCATCTGGTGTCATCCCACTATTATCATAAATGTCAAAGATATGATGATTGAATGTTATTATCTAAATAAATCACTATCGCGAGTTCTTGATTGGTTCACAGTAAATAATCTGTTGCTTAATGCTAAAAAAACTAAATGCATTAAATTCACTTTGCCAAATGTAAAACATTACCCAACTAATATTAAAGTAAATGGCGAGACACTCAATCTTGTAAACTCTACTGTTTTCTTAGGACTTAATATTGATGCAAGTTTGCAGTGGGGACCACAAATTGAGGCACTTGCGGGTAGACTTAGTTCCGCTGCATGTGCAGTTCGTACGATAAGGCAGCTTATTGATGAAGCTACAGCTAGGCTAGTTTATTTTGGCTACTTCCATAGTGTTATGTCATATGGCATCATTCTGTGGGGGAAAGCAGCAGACATCCAAGCAATATTTGTTTTACAAAAACGGGCAATACGTGCCATTTATAAAATGAAGCCACGTGACTCCTTGAGGGAGCGTTTTAAGGAAATTAACATTCTCACCGTAATATCGCAATACATCTACGAAACCTTATTATATACACATAAACACTTAGATAGATTTATGAAAAAAAGTGACGTGCATTGTTTTAACACGAGAAATAAAAATAAACTGAGTATTCCCAAATTTAGATTAAAAAAAGTAAGTGGGTCTTTTATGGGGATTTCTGTTCGGTTCTATAATAAACTTCCAGAAAGTGCTTCTAAACTTTCGATTCGAAGATTTAAATCTTACATAAAGAATAATTTAATTAAGAAAGCGTATTACACACTACATGACTATGTTAATGATAAAGCCGCGTGGCCTGATGTCGCTCTGCCCCTCGACACCTAATTTGTCAATTTGCAATGTCTGTACCTGCATATAATTTATTACTGATGTGTTATTTATGTGTATATCAAGCGTAGTGTGTGCTGCCTTATGAACTTTTGCTGATTCTCTCTATCATCTTACTTTTGACTGCCTACCTAAGTAAGGCTTTTAATTTGGTTTTCCTTTTTTCCTTGAATCAGCTTCAACTTGTTCTCGAGGCACCACACAGGCGCTCTCCACCTAGTAGTAAGAAGGATCATCAAAAGAAAAACAGACCGTGTTTGTTGCCTGATTCTTCTAGGTCTGGTTGCGTTGGAACAGGAGTAACTGTAAATTTATTTTTTAAGACGATTCAAAATGATCCTTGTGATTTCAATGAATAAAATACTTTTGACTTTGACTTTGACTTTGACTATGAAACGGGTTAACCGATTTGTATGAAATGTATGACCTGGATGATTAAGAACACGTCCGTCAGATTCCTCTTTCGTCAGATCACTTCTTTTTTCAGTATAAGTCAGAATTTACATATCTCGTGGATGCTTAAACTGCATGTATACATTAGAGTATGCCCGCTACTTCGTCCGCATAGACTAAATTTTTGCCTTAATATTGAAATATTCAATATAAATCAATTAAATATGGAAGTACAAAATAAGCAAAGACATAAGGACATAAAGATAACAAAGTCGCGAAACGACGTAATCTTCTTCTTCTTTTCGTATGAGGTAAGTGCTGGCCTCTGGTGTCAGAGTTTGTCAAGCCGCCCGAGGGCCTCTGACATGGCTTATCGACTGCTATTAATCAATAACAGCCGGGACCGACAGCTTAACGAGCCCTCCAAAGCACAGAGCGATGGAAACCCACACATAACTTAGAAAAGTCATTGGTGCGCGGAGCCTAGGATCGAACCCGGTATCGTAAAACAGTTTGACCAGGAAATTTTCAGTTCTGACCTGCCTGAAACGATTGAATCGATTGTTTCATATTTATGATATTTGAAAGCTTATAGGTACTTGATAAACAAGTAACAAATTTTGGAAAAATTAAAAAACCCTTAGTGCAATGAAACGTCTGAACCGATTTTGATCAAACATAGCTAAGAGAACTCCCGACAAATTCACCTTTCAAACAAAAAAAAAACTAAATCGGTTCATCCGTTCAGGAGCTACGATGGGACACACACACGCACAGACACACACAGAAACGTCAAACTTATAACACCCCGTCGTTTTTGCGTCAGGGGTTAAAAATCAAGGTTTTATTATTTTGTGAAGAGTATAGGTGTAAGCACCTTTTCCTGTTTAAGTTTATAAGTACACTAAAGTATATTTTTAAATTTTGTTTTATTGGTCATGGCTATCACTAATCGGAATAGGATCTTTTTTTTCTAAGAAGAAGAAACTGACCATTTATGACGAAAGTGGAATCAGACGAAAGGGTCAGAGGTTATCCACATTCGTCATTAATGAGGAAACTGAACTAAAATTATAAAAAAAACTGCTTCTGACGTGTTCTAAATCACCTAAATTGCACTATAAGCTACTTTTGTACCCTGGTAAAACGCGAGCAAAGCAGCGGGCGGACACTACTTTAAAATAAACCTTTTCAGATTTCAGAGCTAAAACGAATCAACCATATGCACAAAGACAATGAAATATTTGCAAGAAGAACACTCAAGATCCCTATCACCCCATACTCGGTGCTGACCGAGATGATTCCAACAAACCTGACTGAGCCACTTCTTTCCACTTCAAGCCAAACACCGAGCACAAGCCAAGAATTAACCCATAATAGTTATAATGATCCGGGAAACAGCAAAACTGAACCGAAAACCGACTGGGCCATAGACTGTAATGAAATAGTTCTGAATAGTACTCTCGCGCCGGCTGTGATCCCCTACACGGAGACAGAACCAGTTGACCACGCCTCAGAGGATACTCAGCTTCTTCCGAACAAAGAAAAGATCTCCGTTGAAGCTGTAGTTGTGAAGCAATTGACATCACATGGAGCAGATTTTGGATTGAAATGGTTCCATTTGCTATGTTTTGTACTAGTGCTTGGCGTCGCCGCACCCCTTATTTACGTTATCTTCTTCTTGGAAACACATGAAATTGAACATCCGGACCTACCACCATTACATACAACTTGACAAATGCTTAATTAAGTTGATCGGATCAGCTTTAATTCTGGTTGTATTGCCTGCAAATCATTTTTTTATATTTTAGTGTTAGGGTCGTATTTGAGTAAGAATGTATAAAGTTTTTAAATAAATTGTATCATGTTTTGTAAAATGTCTGCTTTTATTTTCAAGTCTTCATCAGCTTGGTAGACAACGAAGCTTACAGTGCGACAACTGAAGCCGATATTCAACACAAAAATTACACTACTTACAAAAACTTATACTTTTAAATACTTTTTTGTTAGTAGAAGTAGATCTTTTTTTTTTGAAAAAATTCGTCCGTGAACGTACCTACTACCTCCATACCTAATTCTGCCGCAAAGCAGTAGTGCTCGCATTGCCGTGTTCCGGTTTGAAGAGTATGGGTTCCGGTGAAACTACAGGCACATGAGACTTTTCATCTTTGTCTCAGTGTGGCGGGCGCAGTGCAATGCCACACAGGATGCGTCCTAGGTGGACGTGACCTGTGGTAATGCGTTGTTAAAGGCAGAGGTTACCGCTTAACAGGTGGGCCATCTACTTGTTCCGTCATTCTGCCTTTTCTATAGTTCTACATGACTATCCGTATTTGAACTCCCTTTTTTTGGTAAATTTATTAATGACGGTAGCAAAATAGCTCCACTAGCGGCTCTGCCAAAAGTTGATGGTGGAACTATACCTACATTCTTCTTGCAGCTCCAGTGAGCACAAAGGAGACAGATTTTTGTATGTGACACGTGGCAAGCGTCGCTCACTCCCCTCTGGAACCATCGGTCTAGTTTCCCGACCGACCGTGGTCACTCGCTCGCTCGCGCAATTCATAGAAACCAGTGGTGGAAGTGGGTCGCAAGAGCGGTCGTCCACGACAGAGTAATGAGAGTATTTAGACAATGTATGAAGATTGTGATGAGAGTGAATGAATCAAAAGAGGTAGGTAGCAAGTGGACAATCCGTGGCCTCCGCCTACTCCTCCGGGAAACAGGCGTGAGTTTATGTATGTATGTAATTCTCTAAGATTCTTCTAGCTCTATATTACTCTATCGTAGACGACAGCTGTTAGACCAGAGGGCCTAGTACAGGTTTGCATTCGGTATCCCGACTATCGAATTGCGAGTCGATATTTGTTTCTTTATTGTACACACAAAATACACAAATACAAAAGGCAGAATGAAAAGACATGTAGAAAGGCGAGCTTAACCCTAAAAAGAGTTTTCTTCCAGCAAACCTTTGAGGCTAGAGAGTGTTGATGATAGAGGTAGGTTTGTGTATGGACATAAACTAAAGTGAGACACAAAACAAATTAAACAACATTGGTAAACATAACTAAGTTAAAATAAACAAAACAAAGTATTTATGTATGGTTATAAATGATTTGATTTGATTTGATTTGTTTTAATGAGTTTCTCAAGAAGTCCGGGCGCTCATCATTTTCTGCATACAAAAATGCGGAATGTTCTTGGAATAGTTACACCATTTTTTCTCTTCCGATTGAATTTCGCAACATGGCTCCACTAGCGACGCTATCATCTGAACAGATGTTGGTGGTGATGTGGTTGTTGTCTGCCTACATGTACGGACCTAACCACACACACATTTTATTTTTTTATGTTTTATTTTATCTGCAATCGGCTATTTAGCCATAATCAGATGTTTTCTGGGTTGACGTGGTTTGGGTGTGATTCCAATGAATAACACCATTTAATTTGATGAACTGGTTAGGTTCTCTGGTCTAGGTCAAGTATTTGCCATCTCTTTAGGCGTTTTACATTCTCTTGTGTGTTTAACAGGTTCTTAGCAAGTTCATTTGAGTGGTTTTCAAGTCTTTCCTTGTATTTTATGCAGTATTTGCTAACTTCCTCCTTGACAGTCGGCATTTCCAGGTATTCGTGTATTTCTGTGTTCCTCACAAACCAGTGTGCGCTTGAGACAGTTCTAAGGGCAATGTTTTGAAATCTTTGGAGGATTTCAATATTGGAGTTGCTAGCTGAACCCCAAAGTTCTATTCCGTAGGTCCAGATTGGCTTTATGATTGCCTTGTAGACAAGCAGTTTATTGCTAAGAGAAAGCTGATATTGACGGCCTAGCAGCCAATATAGTCCCTTGTATTGTATGGTGGCTTCTGTTTTTTTAGCTTTAACATGGTTGGCCCAAGTCAGTCTTCTATCTAGGTGTAGTCCCAGATATTTTACGGTGTTATGCCTTGCTAGCGGTTCATTCTCCATATATATAGCTGGGCAGTCGCCTTTTCGGAGAGTATATGTTACATGTATGGATTTCGTTATGCCAGGCTTAATTCTCCATTTTTCACCACACACACATGAGACTTTTCACCTTTATGTCTCAGGGTGGTGGGCGCAGTGCAATGCCACATAGGGCGCGTGTTAGGTGGACTTGACCTATAAGGTAATGCACTGTTCATAAGCAGAGGTTACCGCTTAACATCAGGTGGGTCATCTGCTTGTTCCGTCATTAAAGTAGTATATAAAATAAAAAAAACATGTCCCCAGCAAGTTGTTTTCCTTCCGCATGTTTGCATTGCAAGTAGTTTGTGGTCAATTTGCTGCATTTAAGCCGTGATGTATCCGGCCTAAAAATAGACCCCTCCGTCTCCTCCCATGGATGTCGTAAAGCCAACTAAGGGATTACCCGGACTTTTTGATAAGATTTGTCCTGGCTGCTAGCTTATTATAGAATGTGTTATTACTGGCAGAAAGCGTTAGCCGAGTCAGTCGTGGGAAGCAATGGCAGCGATGTGCTCACCACTTGTCACGTCTATATTCCACAATGGTGCAACCCGCTGTGAAGAGGCCCATTGAGGCTCTGCCTAAAGAGGCGTGTGTCTATTTATGTATGTATGTAGTTCCAAAGCTACTTCCGCTGTTATTATAACTGTCTCATAAGTAATACAGGCCTGCCTACTCAAAACTCTATGTGGGGTCAATAAAAAAACAATATCCACAAAATAAAATATTTATTGCATCACTTAGTTGCACATTGATGTTACAAATAATTCAGTAAACCATTGACACAATCTCGGATAACCTCCACTTAAACAATTAAAAATACTAAATTATGATAAATGCATGTGATTACCTTTTGTTTTTTTATCTAATCAGCAAAAAATAAACGTTACTATGATCATAGTTAGAAATCATTATCTTAAACTGACGTAAACTTTACATTAGTTATTACGTGCATTTCTCCCTTATTAACCAAATTATTACAAATGTGTATTCTTAATCTCAGACCAACAAAAATAAGAGCATTCCGCACACGTGAGGCACGAAATAGGAAGACGATTTGAGTGTAAGACGGGTTGCGCTTCATCAGTTTCGCTGCAAGCATGCTTACTGTCTTTTTATTTCTTGCTTTCCTTTATAGCGTGGAATACTCTATTATTTTTAGTTGGTCTGTCTGTAGTATATATACCTATATATATATAATGTGAGCCTCATGGACATCAACTGTACGTAGTTAAGTACAATTGAAGGGGCTTTCGTTACACAATATAATTAGTCTAATTAATATTAAATAGTATGAATTACTTTCAATCAGAAGTTATTGCGTCCGCCTCCGCCGCCGAGATTCGGATTACTCTCGTGCACACTGTAAAAGAGAATAAAATGTATTAGAGTATGTATTACAATAATCCATATTAAAATATGTATTTTCACACCACCTGCTCGACAATGTCCAATTACATATAATGCAACCTCAACGTAACGCATTATCTCTTAAGGGATATAAAGTTGTATGAAACTCCCTAGGGAATAAAGTGATTTGAATTTGGAACGTCAAATTCGTGTGGAAACTCGAGGAAAACTAAATAAAAGATGGACATGGCAATGTAAAGAGGTCTGTTCAAAATCGAACTGGCCACCTAAGCAGAATAAAAAAAAAAGGTACATTTACTATGAACACAGACCAAGAGTGTAATTACGAAGAATGTGAAACAAAAGACGGTGTTTGGTGCTGTGATTTTCAGTAAATTTTTAGTTTCTCGCAGATGGTGTGAAATGTAGAGTATGCTCCTCTGGAATAAAGCCTGTCTTCGTCTTGGGCACTTTGAACCCCTCGCTTCACCCCTGGGCGTAACGAGGGACTCTAAGCGCGACGTAAGACACTGCTTTATTCCCATAGTGCATAATCTACTATTACAAAACACTTAAAATAGACATAAATTGTTAGTTACAGAGAGGAGTGTGATGTTATCTTCGCCCGAAGTGATCACCAACGCTTTGTAGGGAGATTAGTGATTTTTTGTTATATTAATAAAAACAACAAAATCACTAGTCTTCCAAACAACGCGAGGCGGCGACGCCCGATGTTAGTTGATGGCACCTAGAAATGATGTTAGAGAACCAAGGTTACATGTTAGTCACAATATGAGAAACAAATGCACAAGTGATACAAAACAGTATTAATTTAATGAATAAGTTTTTTGTGAAAAATATATTTTTCAATACAAGCTTTTACAAAATTAGTGAACGTAAAACCGTGTGCTGATCAAAATGAGCCTAAACACGGCCAGTCTACTATTATCCCTCGAGGAGTTCCGTTGTCCACCTTCCGTTTCCATCATCAGATCAGTTCGCTGTTACCATAATATTGCATTGTCATCGGAACTTGACAGGTATGCCAAATATCAGCTCAATCGGTTGAGGATAACTGCTTTAAAATTAAGTTGCAAGATTCCACCCGGACATACATCGCAAGTTAATATAAAGCTTGTAAAAAGTTAACAATCAAGCCTGACGTTGTGATATGAGGGTCGTAAATAGGTTATTACAAACGAGTTGAAATTTAACGGCGAGGGTTTACCATCGTCACGAGTTTGTAATGACCTTTAAAGATCCACCAACTTTTAGAACCATTTACCTATATTTTTCTATCATCTACATACATTTCATTCTACTGATAAGTTGGTGGATCTCTACGTTTGTGTATCATACGAGATTTTTCTAATACAGTTGTGAGTTTTCTAATACAGTTTTGAGAAAACAGATAAATAATATCTTAAGCCACCAAATACCTATCTCGAGGTTTTTTTTTCTTCGTCTATTGTCTACATTATTTTATTCTCATTTTATAAAACTCCTTGCTAGTTAAGTTTTTTATTCCAATAAAAAAGTATGAAAACTAAAAAGTTTGTAAGAATATTGGAAAAGAGAGTCGCGAACTTTTAGCATTTACGAATTTAATAAAATGTTTCCAAATTCTGCGGTATTGAATACAGATTTTAATAATTTAAATATCTTTTGTAAATTCATTGTTCTATAAATAAAATCAACATTTTATTAAAAAAAATAAGTTCTGTGCTATTAACCTTTTTATTGGACTGGAATAATAAAAAAATTGTAAAGAAATAGCGAGTGTGGTAAAATGATCTTTCAAGCTATGTTTTTAGACCTGTTTTTAAGCCTTGTGAGTACACTTCGAGCAACTGTATTGAAAAGATGTTATAAACATTACAAATGTCTAAAGATACCATTATTGATGAAACTACATCCTCTACTAACAACATGTTTGCATGTTTACCTGATCGTCACAATCGACTTCACATTGCATACTAAATAGTTAGTTCGGTTGCCAAATCAGGGAACTCTTCAAACATTCTATTGCAAAAATAATAACATGTTAGTAATGTAACTATTGAAACTATCATGTTTATGTACATACTTTTCACTAGAAACGGGATATTTACCATGATTTGAGTTTAAATGTTCCCGATATTTCGGCTCAGTTGCATGCGCCATGGTCACGGGAGAACTAACTAAACTAAGTAAAGGTACACAGTCCGCAGGTAATCTCAACAGAGCGACATTAAATACCAAGAATGGTACAAGAGGCAATTGAGATTACTAAGTACAGAAATTTCAATAGATAATAAATAATAAAATAATGCTGGACAAATTCACACAACATTATCTAGCCCCAAGCTAAGCCAGAGCTTGTATTATGGGTACTAGATAACTGATAGATAGATATTTTTTATTATACATAGAAAATACCCAGAACACCCGGAACAAATATCTGCAGATCTGCAGAACAAATATTTGTTCCGAGGCGGGAATCGAACCCGCAACCTCGTGCTTCGCAGGCGAACCGTCGCCCGCCGCGCCACAGAGGTTGTCAATTGTCAGATGGTTGATTGGTTGATGGTTTTCAATTATCTGGAGTATGGAAGCCTGTGGTGAGAATGTGTAAGAATCAAAAAAGTGTGGTACCTGCTACGCGTCCGGATACCGTTAGTGTTGTGTGTCGAGTTGGATGAAACCGATGGTAGTGGTATCGTTCGTAATAAAAGAGTGAGAAAGAGGGTAGATCGATATATCTGCCAATAACATCTACTCGCAAAGACTTTAGTTAGTTCTCCCGTGATCATGGCGCATGCAACTGTGCCGAAATATCGGGAACATTTAAACTCAAATCATGGTAAATATCCCGTTTCTAGTGAAAAGTATGTTAGTAATGGTTGTGATTTTTCTGGAATGGGGTAACGATAGTCCACAAACAGGAATCGAGCTCATAACATAACACCCAACAGTCACGTACATAATATGTATACGTAGCCTCATCTATCTTAAAGCCAGGGCTCGGAAACCAGAAAAAAAACCCGTTTAATCCTAAGTACTTTAACATTTTTTAGTAGTAGTAGAGCTTTTTTGTGAAATAGTTCGTCCGGGGAAGTACTACCACCATACCTATTTCTTTTCAAAGGCTTTAAGCGCCCCTAGCGACGAGGAAAAAACTAAGGACGCTGTCAGTAAATGTATTGAAGGAAACGAAACTTCATATACAGACCGTTCAACGTAAGATGGCACCTGCCATGGAGTATTTATTTGAGTATTTATTTTTCTATGGTTGACACCATTCCCAAGACAACACAGACAAAGAGTATAACGCAGGTGACATCTTACGGTGAACGGTCTGGAATACTATCAAATTCTCGTACTAAGACCCCAGATATTTATATGTCATGGCAACCAGAATGAGTTTACGGGTAGTTACGACTGTTTTTGTCCTTCTGACGTGAGTTGCGCTGCGAGCTGGCTCACACACTGTACTCGGAAAGACAAAAAAAAACTAATAGGCATCAGCTATTTTCATTTTAAAATGTTTTTAAACCTAGAGTTACATACAATCGTGTAGAGAATGGAACTGAACTAGGCGACGCAGTGTTGGACCCTACTCGATGGGCCGATGCGAAGCCAGTGGAGGGTAGCAGCTCGGGCCTGGGCCGCGATTACACATTTCTATTGCTATCGGTTTCAATGCGTTTTCTAACTGAAATTACGTTTTTGTGACTACCTAATTTAAGCTAGATTCATATTACTGTGTCGGGGTGTGTCGTGGCGCGCCAGAACGCAATCGGTTACTTTCATTACCTATGACTAGATTCACATTAGTAGGTTGTGTTGTGTGAAGCTAGTCATTAGGTAATAAACGTAACCGCGCGCGTTCTGGCGCGCCCCGACACAGCAATATGAACCTAACTTTACGCAGTTTGCCTATAAAGCTTGATTGCAGGTAGACTGTGTAAATTAGGTAAGCTCAAAAACGTCATTTCGAATAGAAACAACTTGGAAACCTCACTCCAAAAACCTGGTGGTCTATGCTTCCTGGGTGAACGCGCTTCTACGTACGGCGAAGTTGGAGTGGCACCAAACTAAATCAACCCGTCATTAAATAACTGTCTTGTCGGTAACATTCGTAATGTTTTGCAAACCTGCCCACATTATTCAAGTGAAAACAACACCAGTTACGAATATGTTTAGGTTTTTTTTTTGTATTTGTCATAGACCTAAGTTTATTTTGAGATGTTTTTCTTAATGTATCACGCTCGTATACGCGCATTAAATTATATAATGATTAGTTAGTCCATAAGTTCTCATTTAAAGTGAATTGTTAGTTCTTATGAGAAAACATTCATAAACCATAAAAAAACGTAAAAGATGGAGCATGAGTCTTAGCGAAACCACAAGGCCTAGAAGCTAGTTTGCTTCTAGAGTTGAAGCTAGGGGGATCAGCGCAAGCCAGAGGCCTTTACTCGCAGCTCAGAGGGCTTGCAGATGACCCGATTGATTGATAGTGTTACAAACATAAAATATAATCAGTTTAGTATTGGTAGTTACTTTGAATATAAGCTGGCAATAGTAATATCATTTTTGATGTATGTGGTAACATTACGGTAAAAACATGTATTCGCATTTAAAATAGAGAAAATTCAGTGTTCATATACAAGTACTAGTAGAATGCCCGCAACTTCGTCCGCATTTACTTTTCCATACAAACTTAAACACCCCGGCTGCACCCCCTTAGGGGTTTAATTCTGGAATTCCTTTCTTAGTGCACCACTAGACCACAAAAGGAACGTACCCTCTAAATATCAGGACTCTAGAACTTATGGTTTAGGCTGTGCGTTGATAGTCAGTCAGTCAGCCAGTCAGTCACGCAACGATTTTATATATATTGATTTCATTCGTGATCACACCAGATAGAACTTTGAAACCGATATCAATAGAATTAGGTAATCGCGCCCGAGGTTCAGGTATGAAAGATGATGAAAGCAGTGCGGTGAATGTATTCAGAGGCTCGGTAGATGCTGATGATGAGTGTACCTCTGCTGCAGCAGATACTGCGCCATCTGGATGCGCTGCGGGTTGCCGGTGATGGTGATGATGCGGTCGCTGGACCCCGGCAGCGGCTCCGCGATCTCGATGCCGGCGCCGCTCTCCTGCCGGATCTTGCGTATGCGCATGCCGGCCTTGCCAATGATGGCGCCCGCCAGCTGGAAACACACGCTTGCTAACTAACTGAACAAATACCCAACAGTCACATACATACAGTGGTGGCCATATAATTAAGAACGCTTATATAAAGGGAAGATTTTTTCCAACTAAGATGCAAAACTAATTGTATGCATTTGTTTTTATTTCTCTCGGTATCGTAAAACATTTCCATATTACCACTGTATTCATTGATACACATGATTGGCTAAAAATCAATAGGCAAACTTTTTACACTACTTTTAAACAAAGTATTCCTTATTACTGGCTGGTCACGTAATTAAGAACGCTAAGTAGTTTATACCTTTATTCAAATTTAAATAGAGAACACTCAGTCGATTTGTTACTGTTTGTATAATTTTGGCGCCATTACGTGCTGTAAAAGATTAAAGGTGATTGCTTCTTTAGAAAAAACAATGGGAAAAAATAAAAGTTGTGATAAATCTACAAGGGAAGTAATAATAAAACTTCGCCGGAAGAATTGGTCTTATAAAAAGATAGCCGACCATCTGCAATGTTCAAAAACGATGGTATTCCACGCTGTAAAGCATTTTGCTACGTATCAAACTACTTCGAATGTTCCACGTGTACCTAAACAGAGAAAAACAACTCCTCGAGATGACCGAAACATCGTTCGTATGGCAAAACAAAATCCTTTTAAAGGGTCCAATGAGCTTAGAAAAGAATATTTTGGTGAAAACAACCCTTCAGCAATCTCAGCACGCACTATTCGAAGACGTTTGGTAGAAGAAAAATTGCACGGTAGGATAGCAAGAAAGGTACCCATGTTAAAACTTTGCCACAGGCAAGCCCGGCTTGCATTTGCGAGAAAGTATGAAAACTGGACTGTGCAACGGTGGAAAAATGTACTTTTTTCTGACGAGACGAAAATAAACAGAGTATGTTCTGATGGAAAACGATATGTACGACGTCCCCCGAATACAGCATTCGACCCAAAGTACACGAAAGTTACATTAAAGCACGGTGGTGGAAATGTGAAAATTTGGGGTTGCTTTTCTGGACATGGTGTAAGACCTGTAAAGTTGATAGAAGGTAACATGGATCAGTTCCAATACAAAAATATACTGGAAGAAACAATGTTACCATACGCTGAAGACGTTCTACCGGTCATTTGGACATTCCAGCATGACAATGATCCAAAGCACACTGCACGCACCGTAAAGGAATTTCTTACAGCGCAATTAGTTTCTGTCTTAGGCTGGCCTGCTAACAGTCCAGATCTAAACCCAATAGAGAATCTGTGGTTTGAAGTAAAGAAAAAGGTTTCAAATACAAAGTGTGGAAATTTAAGAGAGCTGTATGACGTTTTTTTAGAAGAATGGAACTCTATTTCTCTTGCGAAATGTCAAAAATTAATAGAGTCAATGCCTCGCCGGTGTAAAGCTGTAATTAAAAGCCGTGGATATGCTATTAACTATTAATTTTAGGTAAATATTTATTAAATTTATTTTTATGTTTCCTGTGCTACATAATATTGTGATTTTTTAAATCTAAGTGTCATACAAAACAATTCCCGAGCAGTTAAATAAATCGTTCTTAATTATTTGTCCAGTTTCAGTACTATTTGAATGTGTTACTTTGATAAAATCAATAAAATGTGCAAAAAATAGTTAGCGATTTCATACTTTATTCTTAAGTCAGGTTGCTCTATTAATGTGACTATTATATAACATAACTAGTTGCTTCTCAGAAGGTACACATCTCTGTGTATGATAAGATTTAAATAAAAAACTTCTAGAACTTCAAATCGTTCTTAATTATATGACCACAACTGTATATTTATTTTGGTATTAGTAGGGCTTTTTTGTGTAAGAATTCGTCCGGGGAAGTACTACCACCATACCTATTTCTGCCGCAAAGCAGTAGTGCTCGCATTGCTGTGTTCCGGTTTGAAGGGTAAGGGTGTCGGTGAAATTACAGGCACATGAGACTTTTCACCTTTATGTCTCACGGTGGCGGGCGCAGTGCAATGCCATATAGGGCGCGTCCTAGGTGGCCGTGACCTATGAGGTAATGCACTGTTCATAGGCAGAGGTTACCGCTTAACATCAGTTGGGCCATCTGCTAGTTCCGTCATTCTTCCCAAATTCCCCAAATTTTCAATGTAAAAATGAAGTCTTCCTACAACCTACCGCACAACAAGCTCTGAGAAATTTGTTGGGTAGCATTTTCCTACTATATCGGCCGCCCTCTCTTTCATAAACTCGGGTGTTAACACATCTTCTTCATCACTTGAATGCATTTTCACTCGATAGATACTTAAGTAACACTAAACTATGTTCGTACAATCAAAATAGCGCTTATTTACTATGGACAGCAAAGAACACAAAACAGTTTTTATTCTGATGCTAAACTTCTTGTCGAAAATGTCGACCAATCAAATCTCGAGGAGTTATTTTCACAAAGAGTTTGCATGTCGAGAACTCTTTGCACATGCAGTTTGTTTGTATACAACCTCCTTGCGCAAAAAATACAGATATTGAGATAGAGGTCGAAGTGTGTTCTATATTCAAACACCAAAATCGTGATTAAAAGTACTTTTTATTCACTGTTTTCAGCGAATAAAATAAGCTTTTGAGTGGGGGAATTGTATAAATATTATTATGAATAAACTAGTGTCCACTCGTGGCTTTGCTCGCGACAAAAAGACCAACTCAACTCAACTCAAGACTCAATCCAGAAGCCAAATTCTCGTAATGGTATTCTACTTGACTGACAAATATTTTGCATATTTGCTAAGCGCGTCCAGCGCGCCAACAAAAAACCAATAAGCAAAAATTAGCAGATAGATCTTTGTACGTACATCTTTTGGAATGGTGACTTGCGTGGACGCGTCCTGCTGCCCGCCCGCGCCGTTGTTGCCGCTGAACGGCATCGGGCCGGCGCCGCCGCCGATCGCACCGCGCCCGCCGAAGCCGCCGCCGCCGAAGCCGCCCCCGTAGCCGTCGCGAGGATCACCCCCGCCCCCGAAGCTGCGCGGCGGGGGTCCCAGCGCGGGCCCCGCGAAGTCAACGAACGGCGGCGGGCGCGGCGGCGGCGGGCCGCGGCCCATGGGCGGGCGCGGCGGCGGGCCGCGGCCAGGCGGCGCGCCGAGGCCGGGCGGGCCGCGCGGCGGCGTGCGCGGGGGCCCGCCTCGCCCCCCGCGCATGCCGCCGCCCCCGCCGCCCTGTCCGCACCCGTAGCCGCCGTACTCCTCCGCGTAGTAGTCGTCGTAGTTGTGCGGGTCGTACGGCTGCACGCCGCCCTTGATGGGCACCTGCCGAGAGAGACGCTGCTGTAACCTCACACCTAAACGAAACGCAAAGCTTTGGCGGAGACTAAGATCCAGAGTCTCGAGCACCGCCGTAAAGTCGCATGCCTTTCGATCTTTTATAGGTTTCATTTCGGGGAATGCTCCCAGGAACTTCACGATCTGATCCCACCATCTCCTTTTCATCATAGGACGAGCAGACGCACGGCTCGGTACCATCCTTACCTCATTAGTATACCCTCTATTCGTACTAAACGATTCAGTTCTACCTTCCTTTACAATGCAAACTGCTAAGGAGTAGAATACACTACCGTCGTCTGTCTTTCCTGAAAACTATAATCTGGGTCTCTTCAAGGCTAGTGTGAATAGGTGCCTTCTAGACCTTTGTGCTTCATCTTCGGCCACATCGTCACTTAAGGAGTGGAATACACTACCGTAGTCTGTCTTTCCGTCTGAAAACTATAATCTGGGTCTCTTCAAGGCTATATGAATAGGTGCCTTTTAAACTTTTTTGGTCTATCTTCGGCCACATCGTCACTTACCAACAGGTGAGATAGTGGTCAAAAATAGGTCTATCAATGTTTAAAAAAAACCTCAGACGTATAAAGACAGCAGACAGACCTTCTCGTAGTAGTAGAGCTTTTTTGTGAAAGAATTCGTTCGAGGAAGTTCTACCTCCATACCTATTTCCGGGAAATTACAGGCACAAGAGACTTTTCATATTTATGTCTCAAGGGCGGCGCTGTGCAATGCCACGTAGGGCGCGTCCTAGGTGGACGTGATCTATGAGGTAATGCGTTGCTATAGGCAGAGAGGATAAAAACGAGGAAAAAAACGTCATCTCTTCAGCCAAATGCTTGTTCAGTTAATTTTTTTTTTTTTTTTTTTTACTGTCAACGAGAAGTTGGTAAGATTCGTTGGTATAAGATTTGTCCCGGCTGCTAGCTTATTATGGAATGTATTATTACTGGAAGAGAGCGTTATCCACTACTTGTCACGTCTATACTCCACGATGGTGCAACCCACGCTGAAAGGAGGCCTATTAAGGCTCTGCCTACCCCATCGGGGAAAAGGCGTGTGTCTATTTACGTATATTCATAAAAATTCAAATAACTCACATGTATAGTGGAATTAATAGAATAACATACCTGGCGCACCAAATCCAGTACTTCACGCACGCCCGCGGCGACGCTATCAGCCTTCCCGAACAGCTGCACAACCCTCTCCGTGCTCTGAGGAGCGGGGTTCGAGAATATCTTCAGCCGGGCACCGGTTTTCTGCAACACCGAGTCAAATCGTCTCTATCCGGCCATTCAAATACAAATACATATACAAAAATAATTATTTTGCAAACACAACACAGACAAGTAATTCATTTTGTAAAAATAAAAAAAAACCCCAACGCAATGAAACGGCTGAACCGGTTTTGATCCAACATAGCAAGAACAGTCCAGACAAATTCACCTTTCAAACAAAAAAGAAACGAAATCGGTTCATCCGTTCGGGAGCTACGATGGGACAGACAGACACACACACACACACACACACACACACACACGCGCACACACACACACAGACACGTCAAACTTATAAAACCCCTACGTTTTTCGTCGGGGGGTTAAAAATAAATGACAAAAGAGATCATTGTGAAATTATAAAAAAACGGTATAGGTCCAGAACGACTACCTGTAAGATGGTGAAATTTGTGAAAGTAATAAAAGTTTCTTAAGTGAGTTTTAAAAGGAGTGAATTGATTTTGAATTTCTAATTGGTGCGGCAAATTGTTCCAACATTTCGTGGCAGCATACATTCCTCTCTATTCAGCACACTGGGACCTTTCTAACAAACGGTCACATTCGGCTGATACAGTGCCACCATCACCACACACCTCAGGGTGATCAAGGAATATTAAGTAACTCGAAAGGAGTATGAAAATCTTCAATATCACGTCACATTCACAGCGCAGCAAAAAAAGTTTGAGATCTCTAATCACAGTTTACAGTCATGATGCAGGATTCAAACCAACGCATCTTTACGTGAATCCCTGTTTCTAATGATTGACCTAATGAAGTCTGTCACTCTACGTACATTGGCAATTTTAATATTTTAATTTTACATTCCAAGTACGTGTTGTATTATAGGTAATAATCAGATCTAATGTTAGTTCCAAACAAAGCAGGATTGAAAAGCTTCCGAGTACCCCATGCATTTGAGTTTGCACGTGTAGGAGCATTACCGTAGCATATTGCCCGAAAGGTCTGATTCGCACACCCTCACCCCATCCCGAAGGCGAAACGTCAAATTACATAATCACAGTATCCGACCTATATATCAGGATCAGTCGGCGGCTGTTCCGAGAGCATACCATACGAAACGGCTTTGATCAATTGCCCATAGATAACGACCTTCGTTGACATCACTGTGAGGGCAGAGCGCATGTTCTACCGCCGTCAGTCGACACCTAGGCAGTGCGCATGCGCGGACACATCGACCGGCGCACGTGTGTGCTTCACACGCACAAACACCCTCGCGATAACAACCGAATCCAGGTGACATGGTTACACACTGGAACTTCCTAACGCACAATCACGAATTTGCAAACAGTTTTATTTTATCGATTATATACGATACACTATAAATGCTCCAGCGTAAGACACGTCCGTTCCGAAGGGCGGTCGGTGGCGGAATGAGAGCGTCGTTACGTTAGCCCGCTGTATGCAACACCTGCCCCGAGCCCGATGCACTTGTGGGGCTCCGCAACGAGAGCGCTAGCACGCGCTACGCCTACCCCACACTGTGGAACTTACGGAGAGTTCCGTGGCAGGAAGCGACCTTTTAGTTTTATTTTCACTTTCCGGGAGCGATAAGAAGGCTTTTAAGTCTACGGAACGATTAGGACTTGCGACGTCCTAAATGCCCTGAAAATACCAGTTAAAAATGCTATAGGATGAAAGTTCTCGTTCACTCGTCTAGTTCAACTTTTACGACTGTTTAGATTTGTTGTTCATTTGCTGCATACGCAAAAAAGTACAAACGGGCCCCTATTACTAAGCCCTACGCCTGCCACCTGTCTACGTGTGCCTACGTCTGTCTGTATGTGTTCTGTAACAAGGGTATGTCTTGGGCAGTCATAGGAGGTAACCAGTTGAAATTTTCACAGAGTGTCATGTTGTGGCATGAAGTGCAACCTGACAATGCAAAAGAATCGCAAGGTTGTCTTGCACGGGGACCCCCTGTACAAGATTTCTCCAACCAAGGAATTAACCTTATTCTTCGTTTCTTCTTTTAATGGCTTCTGAGAAATACTCCAAACAAAATCTGCCCAATGTTAATGTTAATAATGTTAATGTTAAAGAACTCCCTTTTCCGCATTCGAACTCTATGGGCGGTCCATTATGCGTGAGAGTTGTCCGACTAGGTAGTTAGCCAGCCTAACTCCGTCCACAAGCACAGAAGTTTCCTGGGGTCTTCGCAGGCTTGGCGGAATGACCTCGGGTATCTGCCCAATTCACCAAACTGTCGAGTAGCGAATCTGCCGAATTACAAATCTGTCCAATCCAGAATCTGTCATACACCGAACAAAGGATGAATACTTTTCTAAACTTCATTATTATTTAGTTTTGTTAGTTAGTTATTCATTTATTCGCTTAAAAATATGGTAATTACAATGTTCTTAATAGATATTTAGTTGAATCAAGGAACATATTTGTCGCTCTACCGTACCGAGAGAAGCGAACTCCCATACATAAAACATTGGAAGCGCTACCCATGACACATGAGGCAGAGATTATTGAAGGAAACCAAATGAATTAATGAGCCACCTACCAGCAGACTTAATCTTGAGCCTGTACAATGTTTCAGTAATTAGAATAGGAAGTAGAATAAATAACAATATTATCTGGAAGTTGAATACTGTTTGAGTTGGAGGGGAGTGTGCCTCGGAACCCTACACTATTCGATGTTCGAGAGGAAAAGCAGCCGCAACCTAACCTTTGGAAAGCTTTTGCTCGTATTTTATGGGTTTGTTTTGCGCGGACCGCGTATTAAATTCACCCTCTACAAACTCCGCCGCAGGACGTCTCTAAAAGTAGGACAAATCTGAGTTCGCTTCTTTGTCATAGTTTGCCGTATTTTCCCCCAGAATTACCCGATCGAAATTTCGTTCAAGGATTTTACGAGTTTTTTATATATAAAGAGTTTCACGAGCACACACTATGAATACAACTTACATAACTTTTTTAACCTTGAATTAATTATCTAAATGACGAGTTTTGGTTTGCAAGAAGCGGGCTAGCAATATAGTTAAAGGGCACCCTCACCGCGTCCCCGATTACTCCCAGAGGCGAAGATGAAATAAATCTGGAGAGCCCAATTAAGTTTAACGTTTTAATTTCGTGAATTTCTCTCCAAATTGTGCATTTCATTTGCACAATTATTTAGGATAATTTTAGGAAGCAGAAACGTGGACCATCCGAGAGAAGAGAAACGTTTAAAAACGACTCAATCAGAGTGCCGATTTTTTAACAAAGTGAAGAAGTTTTTATGGTATAAGTTTTTTAAGAAAAATATATTTTTAACAATAAAGTTTTTATAAGATTAGTGATCGTAACCGTGTGCTGATCAAAATGAGCCACGGTCAACACGGCCAATCTACTATTATCTATCGAGGAGTTCAGATCAGTTCAGCTCGCTGTCACCATCATATTGTATTGTAATTGGAACTTGACAGGTATGCCGAATTTCAGCTCAATCGGTTGAGGATAACTGCTTTAAAATTCAGTTGCAAGATTCCACCCGGATTCCACCCAGACAAACATACAAACATTGCAAGTTACATAAAAGCTTGTAATACAAAAACTCTGGCAAGGATTAGGCTACAGAAAATTTAACTTGCATTACATTACAACATCGCACCGACGCAAAGCGTGTATTCCGTGATTGTGTGTTTGCGAAGCCCTATTCGAGTTGCGGTTACATCGGAAACGGAAGCTAGTCGCGTGCGAAGCCGGGCGACGGGGTAGGTACCTAATTGTCGTTGTCACCGTAATTACCCTGCCCACGACATGTGCCGCGCCTGTCGAACCGACCAAACATGGAATTACTGTTATTTGGAATACGTGTACGTGACCTGTTATCCTCTAAACATGTTACGAGTCTCAAACGAACGAGTTTGTCTGATTGGAAATAGCCAAATCTAATCTACACTTCTTCACTAATCTACATCTACACTAATATTATAAAGAGGAAAGATTTGTATTTTTGTGTGTGAGTATGTTTGTAAAGAATAAACTCAAAAACAACTGTGCCGATTTCAAAAATTCTTTCACCTGTGGCAAGCTACATTCCCCCTGAGTGACATAGGCTACCAGGGGGTGGGGATAGGACGGGGGGGGGGGGGCTGTTTTTCATCCTGAAACTACCCGTGCGAAGCCGGGACGAGTCGCTAGTATTGAATAAGGAGACTAGTGGAATGACTTCGTCCACGCGGAGTTTTTTTCCATACAAAATTCAACCCAAATTTCAGGTCTCACGGTTTAGGCTGTGCATTGGCAGTCAGTCAGACTGCCTCGGTCAGTCAAGCAACGATTTTAAATACATGGAGCAACAGTCATCTATATTGTCTGAATACCAAAGCAAAACTGAACCCGGATAAAGCAAAGCGGTACAAGGCAAGTTATAGATGTCGTAACAGATCTAGATAGAGGTAGAATACCGACGGCTCGCTATGGCCCGCGGGCTGAGTTGACTATAAAAAAATATAAATAAATTTCGTAGTAGACATTTCGGCCCGCGGGCTGAGTGAGGTGTGGGCTGAGTTAACCAAAGAATCCGGCCCCACAGTGCGTCATGGTACGATGAGCTGCCTTCACTCACTGCTCTATGCCGGGTGTGAAAGCGTACATATCCGCTCTCCCATTTTTTCCTAGAGGATGTGGATTGTGGAGGTCCACAAAAAAGCTTCCCGCCTCACGTGCGTGCCCACAAGCCCCCGGTAACACGAGCCGGCGCCGCTTCCGACCACGTGATCCGCCGATACCCTTTGGGTAAATTGAACCTTCAGAAACAAATGACGAACGAAGCCAGACATAGTCCTTCGGAGACCAGCGAACGGGCCGCGCGATGGATCCATTATTTCGCTTATAATTATCATTTCGTCAAATAATGAGAAAGCAATCTCGCAACAGAACCCTGCCCAATGCCTTCTGATCATGTGCTCAAGGCGGTGAAGGAAAATGTAGTGAGGAAGGCATGCCAAGGCTAAGATTAGAAAAGAAAGTCACGTGACATCCACTTACCAGCATTTGCTGGGGAAAATATGTAAACAATTGGGACAGCAGATGAAAAGCCACAGTTCCTTGGAACTGTCTATTAAGTTACAGCCTAAGCAGTAACAGTAGTTTATGTACAGCCTAGAATAGTAGTATTTATTCAGGAACAAGTACATTTGAACAATATCAAACAATACAATTTATGGGACAAAACCCAGATAATTGCGGGTAATTAAATAAGGAATAGACCCCTCCTCCCATGGATATAAAAGCAGACGAAACTACGAAAGGATTACACCAGGGGATGGGCAGCAGCATCTACCTGAGTAAACAATACTAGGATCGCGAACCAGCAGTGGACTTCCACGCAGGCTCATGATGATGATGATGATATTAAAGGTAATAGCTGAGGCCTCGGGTAATGTTTGAATCAAATATTGATGAAAATCCAATTATTAAAGAGCAAAGATTGTAGCTTCGAGCGCGACGGATGCGAAGGGCCATATGCCGGGTATTTCTATTAATACGGAGAGGAGGCCTCGCGTTAGGGCATTGTGCAAGTAGGTAGAGGTAGGTAGGCCCAGGTGCGCGCGCGCTTTTTGTCCGGCTTCCGGCGCGCGGCGGCTGCGCACGCACCTGCCGCGTCAGCTGCCGCCGCCCGCGCGGCACGCGCCCTAACAAAGGACCTCAAGAAAGCTGCCTCTCCATCCACCCACCATGCCACAGTACAAATAGTAGTACACCTACTAACGTACAGAAGTGGCATTTCGACTCCGGCACAAGTTAATTTTATAAAACACTAGCGACTCGTCCCGGCTTCGCACGGGTAGTTTCAGGATGAAAAAGAGCCCCCCTCTCCCCCTGGTAGCCTATGTCACTCAGGGTGAATGTAGCTTTCCAATGGTGAAATAATTTTTGAAATCGGCACGGTAGTTTTTGAGTTTATTCATTACAAACATACACACACACAAAAATACAAATCATTCCTCTTTATAATATGAGTGTAGATTCAAAACCTCCCGATTGTGAGTAGTTCCTATTCGATCCATTGTCCTGTTCGATCCATTATACCTATAATTTAGTTCCTGATCGATCCCGTCTCCAATGGATCATTTAAAATTAAAATGATTATTTTATTTAGTTTTTTGTTCCTGATGGATCCATTAGTAGTAGTAGAGCTTTGTGAAAGAGTTCGTCCGGGGAAGTACTACCACCATACCTATTTCTGCCGCAAAGCAGTAGTGCTCGCATTGCTGTGTTCCGGTTTGAAGGGTAAGGGTGCCGGTGAAATTACGGGCACATGAGCAATACCTTATTGATACAATAGGTATTGAGTTCCCTCAATACCTCATCCTCATTATCAGAACAAGATATTGGTAAAAATGGGACCAATCTGGATGTATTTTCAAATAAAAATTTAATTTTCCTAATGCCTAATTCTCTAATTCCGAATTCCTAGTATACTTATCATTGAGTGTGAAGTTGAGGCTTGTGTGAAGTTGTATGTACCTACTGTGGATAAAAATAAATGTAATGTAATGTGTATTAGGCATATAAGTTATTATTGTGTGTAACCTGTGTAAAGTGTAATTGTGTAATGTGTAATTCTAATGACCCCATGTTGGTTGAATAAATAAAATTTGAAAAATTTCAAAAATTGAAGAGTTCCTTTTTGGCCATCTGTGGTCTTCTCCGTTCTTCTCACGGGTGGCGATAAGATATTTCTACCGTTCCGGAGCTAAGAGGCCACGGACAAACAGACGGAAACACTATGACCTCAAACTTATACACCCCTCTTTTTAGTAGGGGGTAAAAACATACACATCTTAAGAATCTCTCTTCACACAGATGGCTCGTTCGGAGTAGTGCAGGCGACCATAGCATGCATACGAGTCGCGAAAGGTCGCCAACCTCACTACCTGCACTACATACAGGACCCCTTAAAAAACTGCCGAATATAGTCCACAAACTCTTCAATCTATTCAACGATTTCAATAATAATTGTACGCGTTCTTTGTAAGTCGCAGCTACAGGTAAGTAAGATATATACGGACGACGTCAAAGGAACAAAGGCATTTCGGGAACAGCAGCTGATCGAAATATATAACAAGGAATATTGAGCAATATTTCAGGTAAAATTAGTTTGACAAGAGAATTTTAGACTGTTTTGTTGTCAAAACGAGATGGAACCAACTTCATCAAAGAAATATCATGAATATTTCTATCAGGGTAGCTCTTCGCCTTAGAATATAGAATAAAATAGAAGGTGCGTAGGATGCTATTAGTACGGGGCGCTGTGTCACTAAATCACAATGCCTCCCCCGCGCCTTTCCTACTTCCCACCAGTAAGGGGTATGTTGGCAATAATGACAAAATGGACGCTTGACTTTTTTCCAAAGAATGAATGGTAAACAAAACTCATTATTTAAACCAAAAAGATATTTAAATGCGTACTTACGTATGAAATGTGATTCGATCCTTTTTCTTTTTACGCCTAGCAGATTTATTACACGTGGGAATGACACACGACGGCGTGTTCACAAGAAAATCTTTCGAAATCGACACGACTAGCCCCGCACGGCCGACCACAGACTGTATGAAACTAGTCTCATTGAGACTAGTTAGCGTGCTGACCGTTTTTACGCGTGACATTTCTGTCACGAGGTTCTGGTTTATTCTATATTCTAAGCTCTCCGCTTACCGAATCTCTGGCTAACAGGCTGGATGGAGTCATGAAACGCAACACCGAATCGAGATTGGAAAGTTGGTAGCCGCTAGGATCGTTTTAAAACTTCCGAGTAGAAGTTGGACGGGCGCGGTATGATCCGGTATGCACTCTAGTTATGCAGATTGTTACGATGTTTGTTCCTAGCTGGGCCACCACAAAATCCATATCCTCTGCATATGCAAAGTTTTTAATTTATAATTGGCGTCGCACAACTTGTGCATTTGGCATTTTAAATAAATTTTGCAACGTTACAATCCTTCCCAGTCGTCAAAGTCAGTCAAGTCATATTTTAGAAAAACGCTAGCCGTTTTACTTGACAAAATTATTAAGAGTAACAAACAATAATATTATTTTAAAGAGATTTAAAGTAGATTAAGATTTTTGATTACTCAAAAAATATTTGTTTAAATATTGTGTTTCGTGTTTTTAGCTCAGTTTATGTTATGCAAGCGCTATTATGTCACTTTCTAACTTACGAACTTGAATGATTTAGATAGTCACAGAATTTGTCCGCGTTAAGGCTTGGAACGATGATTAAAATAAGAGTATCGTGTCTAAACATCCGCTCGAAGAGATAAAGCGCGAGCTCCGATGCGGCAGCTGCGGCAACATCTGCCCCTTCATCCCCTTACATCACGTGGCCTCAATACCTTCACGTAAAAAAATCTAACTGTACCTCAGACAGATGATGTTCACATCTTGTTAAAAGCGCGCGCCATCTGCCAAGGTAATGACCGTAAATGTATCGGCAAGATTATGGACGGATAAGAACTCACCTCTCGAAGCTCCTTTATTTTAGCGCCACCTTTGCCGATAACGCATCCCGCTCGGCTTTGATGGATCAGTAGACGCACGTCTAAATCTTCGTCGTCGTTTCCCTGGTTGTAACCTCCCTCCCTTGATGATCCTCCCTGTTAAGACATTTCGTTTGAGAGTTTGCTTATGCGCAGCAAATTTTTAATTGATTGATGGAGGTACTTACTTCAGCCAAGCATGGAAGCACGTCTTTCACTATATCCAAAATGGTGTCTAAATCGTCCGCTGATAAAGACAGAACCCTGAAAAGTGTTACACTATTAGCGTCACAGTCGAAGAAACAATAGAAAGAAATTAAAGGAAAAATACAAATTAACTGTAAAAATCAACGGTCAGGGAGGTCTGTTTGCCGTACTATAATAATAGTATAGAAGCATGATGATGAGAAAATATTGTAGAATTATAATTGTAATCTGTTTAAATAAATAAGAGCCTTCCAGTGCGGAGAGAAGTGGCTCGAGTGTGGGAAAGAGTCCTCAGGAGTAGAAGTGTCTGATGAGCGGAAGGCGCGGACACCTATAGGTCGTGAAGTTAGATCGGAAGGCAATGACACGAGTGCATCGGTCGAATGTCGTGATGAGGACTGGAATGAAGCGTCTAACGCGGAATAACACGGTCGACTCCTGACTGTTGACGAGTGATTCCACTCGGGTATTGTTTTCTTAATTTTCGAGAGTAGATGTTTGCGATATAGTTTACCGTTCGGGGCCGGGGCAATCTGGGACTGTTATAGAGGCTTTGTACTGCGTGGCGTGGCGGGTGCGGGGCGGCAGCGTCCGAGGGCGGGACCGGCAACCAAGACAAGCTGTAGCGGCGCGCCACGCGCCTCCACTCGCCACCGACCAGCGACATTGACCATCTTCTACTTATCCAAAGCTATATTCTTCTACTTATCCAAAGCTATATTGTATTGCTTTTGATTTAGCCTGGACACTTTTTTTTTATACTACTTGGATGACGGAACAAGCAAGAGGCCCACCTGATGTTAAGCGGTAACCTCTGCCTATGAACAGTGCATTACCTCATAGATCACGTCCACCTAGGACGCAACCTATGTGGCATTGCACTGCGCCCGCCACCCTGAGACATAAAGATGAAAAGTCTCATGTGCCTGTAATTTCACCGGCACCCTTACCCTTCAAACCGGAACACAGCAATGCGAGCACTGCTGCTTTGCGGCAGAAATAGGTATGGTGGTAGTACTTCCCCGGACGAACTCATTCACAAAAAAGCTCTTAAAAGTAATAGTACTTTTACGCAACGCATTTAAGAAATTCTTTAGACTTGTGTTTATAGGCGAATATGGTCAATGGCTGGAGGCGCGAGTGAGGGCCCGGGGCACGGCTACGAGCCACAGGGGCATCTCGGGGGCGAAAAGACCTGTAACTGGCTGCCGGGGGGTTATTCTGTCTACAGCCTATGGACTGGCCGCCGTGCAAGCCTCGATAGCGATAGCCATCGAGGAGCGCATTCTTCTTCAAAACAAGATTCTTGATTATCTCTACAAGAACTGATTCTATTATCATAGCTTACAACTGGGTCTTTTCAAAGGTATAGTACCGACACGTAGTGGACAATACGAGAGTGGGTGGGTACCTGTGGCGAAAATATTTAAAAGACAATATTAATAATATGGATTTACAGTTTCAATAAATGAATGTAACCAACTTACACACATGATATCTGGTGAATGTAACTAATTTGCAGGTCAACGATTAATTTAACTATATTCGAATTAACGAAATACCTTGTGTACATACCTCATTAAATAGCCAATTACTAGTACGCCCGAGTATGGGCCTAAAGAAAGCACGCTACGAATAACAAAATAGTTGATATGTAATCTAAGACGATAATTAGCTACTTTGCCTAATTGTTATTATCGAATACTGACCTGATTCCTCAGCTTGGAAATATTTGCTCCGCCTTTCCCGATGATTGACCCGGCAACCTGACGTGAAACAACCTCATTAATCACCACGAATTTGAAACATAATACTGCGTTTGTTCGCAGTGGTGTGTCCGGAGTCCGGTCTAGGAAGCCTCCGTCTCCTCCCGTGGATGTCGTAAAAGCGGACTAAGGGATTACACTAGGGGATACCAGAGGCCAGCACTACCTCATACGAAACGACGACGACTAGGGGATTGGCAGCACCATCCACCTAACTACTCAATACATTGGTATTGAGTAGTTATATCAGTTCGGTGATCACAAACACGCCGGACAAACGCAAAAAAAAAATGGGACTTCTAGTGTTTATTTTTTATAGTACTTGGATAATCCGTTTGTGAGAAGTAGGCATTCAAAGGGAGGTCTAGGGTCTAATATTGCCTTAACAAATTAAATATGTAATCCCACATATGGTCTCTGCTTCTACAGTAGGTAGATTATTATATTGTTTGTTTACTGACCTTGCTGGGTATCAGGAAGGTGACCTCGTCATCAGGCTGCCGGTAGCGCTTCTGGGTTGGGCCATCATCACCGTAAGCGTCGCGCTTCATCTTACCTGTAACAAAGAACAGAATTTAGAATTCTCTGTTATAAAAACACTGACGATTTATTTATTTAGTAACCGCGTTAAAACGAGATTTGATAAAATAGTTTTCATGGAAACAAAATAGGTCACAGTATACTGCCCTGACGGACACCCGTCAACCTGTAATACAACTACAACACATCTATCTATTCTAGTGTGAATTGCCGCCAACAACACCTGCACTAATGCAAGTGAATGCTACTAATGAATCGATAAGTATTTGAAATGGAAGATTGAAAATTGTGGAATATTTTGTAGTCGATAGTGTCGAAGGCTTTGTATAATTCTTGTATATAAGTATTCGACAGTTAATTCAACAATTAAACAACAACAATATGCAAGCCGAATGATATCAAACAGTATTCTGCAGCTTAGATTTATTTCTCGTGTCTTTATCTAGAATCTAGATTTTTAGCTTAGCTTTGGCTTAGTTTTTTATGATCTAGATTCTAGATCATAAAAAACTAAGCCGTATTTGTTGCTCTGGTTCTTCTAGGTTTGGTCGCGTTGCAATCGGAGTTATCAATCATCAATCAATATATATAAAATCGTTGCGTGACTGACTGACTATCAACGCACAGCCTAAACCGTAAGTCCTAGAGACCTGAAATTTGCAGGGTACGTTCCTTTTGTGGTCTAGTGGTGCACTAAGAAAGGAATTCCAGAAATTCAACCCCTAAGGGTGTACAGCGGGGTGTTTAAGTTTGTATGGAAAAGTACTCGCGGACAAAGTCGCGGGCATACCACTAGTTTTATCATAAAACGATTCAAAATTCAAAATTATGCTTGTTATTTCAATAAATAAAATACTTGAAATAGCTTTCAAGGCTTTTAATTAATTATCATAGTTAGGTAAAATCCATTGGTTTATCCATTAACATGATAAACTATCATGCTTCCTCCAGTATTTAATTTGAAACGCATTGCATGTTGAAAACACTACAGTATTTCAACAGATGTTGGTTTAAAAGGTTAGTTGAAAGTATTGTGTGTGATTAACGGCGACGAGGCAGCCAGGGTAGCGTGTGTAAGCGCCGGCAGTAAACCTGCAGTCAGGTGCACTTAATAATTATGCATAATATTTTTTGTGGCCATTAAACGTATGATTCAATGTAAACTCGGGATTGCGGAGATACTGAGTGAGAGTTTACATAAGTAATGGATGCATCTTCCTTCAGTTTATTACACACTTTGCCTGTTTTGCTTGTTTGTCTGGAATAAAATCTGACAATCGAATCGGCATTTCCCGATATACGATTGAGCTTAAATTTCGCATACCTACCGATGACACCATAATGGTGACAGCGAGTTGATCAGATGATGAAGACGGAAAACGGACAACGGAACTCCTCGATGGTTAATAGAAGACTGACCGTGTTTGGGTTCATTTTGATCAGCTCTCGGTTCTGCTTACTAATGATCATCATCAATTTAAAAGATAAACGGCTAATTACCACTAATTTCGTCACTTTGCTGACGTATCGCCCGCGACCGCGACCGCGTTCGCCGGTCCACCGTCGAACGCGGTGCGGGCGGTGCTCATGTTGAAGAGGCTTCTGAATTCAGTCTCGAAACGTCAGCAAAGTGACGAAATTAGTGGTAATTAGCCGTTTATATTTTAATATGATTCCCAACCACGATAGTTTCAATTCTATAATCATCATCATTATAAGTCGGAAGTACACTTCTTTAAAGCTTGTTTGAAAAATGTGTTCTTATTATATTAGTTTGAGCTAATCTATTTGTTTACTAAGTTGGATTGGTTTAGTGTGCCTTGATTAAACCTATTTCCAAGTTTTTTTTTACCCAAAGTTTGTCAACGGGGTACCATTACTAAGCCTACGCCGTCCGTCCATCTGTCTGTATGTACACCTTTGACCGATCACAGAGGTATATCCCGTCAGCTGTAAGAGGTAGCCAGTTAATATTTTCACAGATTGTGTTGTTGAAAAAGGTTCATACCCTAAGCAGATCACTGTGATGAGAACTTTTTCGGACTTGAAAATGTTGCCCCATTCGTATTTGGCCAGTATTTTGTTATTCGATTGGTGTCACTTTAGAATTAATAATCAGAATCGCGCACAGAGGGTTTCGTTGTCTTATTTAAGTTGCCAGATAGTTATTATTAATAATTCCTTCAACAACTTAAGCAAAAGCTTTAACCTTAAAAAATGCTTTAGCTTGATGTTTTTAGATTATTCTGTTTTTAAACTTGAGAGTAACTGGTGGGAAAGGAGCTCGGCATTTTTTTTAAAATCGTGATTACTAAGTGTATCGCTACCCTTATCGTAAGTGTCTACCCTTACAATCTCTAATGTCCGTCTTCAGCCAGTATTGTCATTTGAATTTTCGTAATTCAAATTAGTTTGCAAGATCGATTTTGTCCTTATATAGTTTTTTTTCCATATAGCAAAAATCATCGAAATCGTTATTACAAATATATGACAGGCATTTTTTACACTTCATTGATGACAATTGCATGCTGCTGAGAAACACATAGACGGGCAGATGGACCGACGGACAGACGAACAACGAAGTCTCAACGGGTTCTTTTTTAGCTTCTAAGTAAGTACCCATGTATGTAGTATGATCATTAGCAAATCTAATGGGACAATAAGCACTGATGGCTTCCACACCATCCTCCGCAAGAGAGCCGCCTCACTGCTGAGCCGTGTCCGCGGCAGCAACAACACCATTCTTCGCGTTGTGGACAGGGTCGATTGTCCCATACTAGGCCATTTGCTACATTATGTCTAACAAGCAGCGCCCCGCGGTTTCACCCGCGTAAGTCTCAATCCTGTGGGAACATCGGGATAAAAATGTGCCTATGTGTTATTCCGGGAGTCCAGTTATCTCCATTCCAAATTTCATCCAAATCCATCCAGTAGTTTTTACGTGAAAGAGTAACAAATATTCATCCATCCATCCATCCATCCATACTTACAAACTTTCGCGTTTATAATATTAGTAGGATTTGTGTTTTAATGTGTTCATTTTATGTGTGTGCGTTTCCTGGTTGTATGTACTAGTTTTAAGTTTTCTATGGTCATTGTCTGAAATAAAACAAATAATAAGAAAATTCGCCTAAACGATTTCCTTTTCCTAAGACTTTCGAAGGCAGAGAGCCCCTGCATATGCTAATTCCGGCATCTGTTCAGCAGCTGAACGAGGTCAGTGACACCCCGCAGGTGCCACCTACTCCGAGGTTACAACCCGCGCTCTATTAGCGTGCGAGCACTACCTCGCGCGACGGATACAACAAAGGCAAAACTTTGCTAATTTCCTGTACATAGGTAAGTATACTCAACTCATACTGGTACCGATTGTTAAAATTTTGTGAGTCATGAAGGTATACCGCTTATACTAGCGCTGTTTTCATAGGACCTAGGGTTGAAATTGGTTCAATATCGCACAGTAACCGAAAAGGTTTCAAATTGTGGAGGATTTGTCAAACTATTTTGCACTCGATGTAGTTTTTTAGGAATCGGAAGTCTGACAAGGAAGGAACCCTTATAGTTTCGCCATATTCATCTGAAGTCAGAGCCATTTTACTCGTTAGACTATTAGAAGGTACTACATACATACATACATATAACATACACTCACGCCTTTTTCCCCGAAAGGGTCACGTCCACCTAGGACGCACGGGCGCAACCTATGTGGCATTGCACTGCGCCCGCCACCATGAGACATAAAGATGAAGTCTCATGTGCCTGTAATTTCACCGGCAGCCAAAATACCCTTCAAATCGGAACACAGCAATGCGAGAACTACTGCTTTGCGGCAGAAATAGGTATGGTGGCAGGACTTCCCCGGACGAACTCTTTCGCAAAAAACTGTTCTACTAACCAACCACCAGCTGTCACCAACCAGGTTTGGCTGGTAGAAAATGCTGTTAGCATTAAGCCCATCTCTTTGTAACATTATTTGATGTGCAATAAAGTATAAATAATAAACCAACTGTTCCAGGCCCTCGCTCTATCAGATCTACCAAAGCACACTTATACTCTCCTTCAAAAAGCCGTAATTCTGAATACTTGTAGGATAGTACGTAATTTTTTACAAATTGACGTTTCGCTTTCCTCTGATACAACAATCGAACCAACTGGTGCGCACTTGGCCTAGGCCAGATTGGCCTTCAGATTTTCCGATTCTGCTGAGCCGAGTTGATAAAAATCAAAAACAACAATAATAATAAATATTCTGTGGCATAAGGACATGTTGATACTAATTTCCATGGCGAAGTTATTACTGGATTTAGAATCAGGTTAAGGGCGACTTCAGACGAGTACAAGTTGCGTGTGAATAGAACAGGCGCGACTGGATCGAGGCCGGAGCTTCGCGCCCCTAGGGTTGCCAGGTTGTGGGATTCGTCTAGATTCTCTCAACATTTCATAATTGCGGTGTCCAGTGTCCCAAAAAATACAAAATCTCCCGACAAACAGCTCGTAACTCCAATCACCATGTTTTTACCAGCTTTTATTTTACTTGCAATGTATGTATGTTTGTCTGGGTGGAATCTTGCAACTGAATTTTAAAGCAGTTATCCTCAACCGATTGAGCTGAAATTTGGCATAGGTACCTGTCAAGTTCCGATGACAATACAATATGATGGTAACAGCGAGCTGATCTGATGATGGCGACGGAAGGTGGACAACGGAACTCCTCGATGGATAATCAAACATACGCTATGCGCAGAAGTCGCTTAGTGCCCTGCTGCTTTTAGGATGCTGATGGGACTTCCTCGCTTCTGCAGTGCATCAGCGATCTTTGCGGGCTCGGGTTGATGGTTTTCACGCCATCATCCGTAAGAAAACTGCCTCATTGCTCAGCAGAGTGCGGAGCAGTTCCAACGACATCCTGCAGCTCATTCCCGATCGCTATGACCTGCCAGTAATGAAGGCTTTTATCCGGGTCCTGATCAGGTAGGTAGTCTCGCTGGAGTCTGCTTGGTCGGGATTCGGATGAGAGTTTTCACCTCAATCTTATAGCTATAACTAATGTATTTCTAACATAGTTTTTAGGAATAATACTAACAAATAATGGACCTAATAATGTCTGATTTAATAAATGAATTATATTATTATATTATATTATAATAGCAGACTGGCCGTGTTTGGGCTCATTTTGATCAGCACACGGTTACGATCACTAATTTTATAAAAGATTGTATTGAAAAATATAGTTAAAAAAATTGTGACATATATTTTTCACGAAAAACTTATTTACGGATAGCTCCGCTCGCAATTAACTTCAGTTAATTGCTCATTTATCCTAAAAACACAGAATTTCACATTAAAGGTAAATTTTGATTCACAATATTTAAAATCCCGACATTTTTGAAATGGTGTCCAGATATTTCTGCTTTCCGATTTGGCAACCCTACGCGCCCCGGCAGGTGTTCCAAGCACAAAGACGAACTACCTACTAAAGCAACCACCGCGCGAAAAAAATGTACTAAAAACTTAAGCGTTCGACGCTCAAAATGTCACGACCAGCTGTCTCACCTGCGTTCCGTTTCTAATAGCTATAGCTCTGCTCCTTTTTGGCTCTATCTTGATATAGGTACGTTTAGCGCAAAGTCTGCAGTCACGGACCCTTTTAAAGTATTCAAATGGATAAGCACGTGTTCTATGATAACGGTACAGCTATAGATAAAAGGAATGGAACTTGCTTTAGGTTTCCTGTAAAAGTTCGTACAAAACTTCCCACATAGCTAAAAATTTAAAATGACTAGAAAGTTTAAGACACTCACCGTTTTTTAATATCAGGAACGGAAAGGCCAAGGCGGTTTACACCTAAAACAAGAGAAACACCCTTCAGATAATTTATTGAAACAAAAATTTAACTTTTTGTTGCAGCTGATTTGAAATGGGACCTACATTATAAACGCGAACTCCTAGGCGTTACTGGTAATTGTTCGTCTAGCCAGGGTGAGGCTCGCGGATGGACTGGCTTCGACGGGGCTGTGCACGATTTAAGTACGGCACCCCCGAGACTCCGGGGCGCCGGCGGAGCACATGCGCAGAGTACACCGTCCCGTCGATACCACCCTTCCTCTCATTGTGCCCCGGAAACGCCGACTTAACGAGTCACGCCGCAAGACACCCTAATGTCTCACTCAGCCAAGCTGCCGAAATTAGGCATCCACTGCTGGTGATAAATCACTTCTCGCTAGAGGTCTAAGAACTTTACATGCAACCTCTATGCCACAAATTCAGAGTAAGATAAAATTATCCAGGCATTCGTAGCTCCTCTCGAACAGGGTTCCAAAGTTTACTCAAGTCAAAGCTAGATGTCGCCAGTCGCCACTAGTAGAATAGGACGCGCTATCGATGTAATTCCTTGGAGTATTATTTCTACCTGGATCCCCTGGCTGTTTGACTTTTTGCATTTACGGTTCATGCCCTAACTCAGAGGTTCCCAAAGTGGTCCAGGTGGACCCCTGGGGGTCCACGTAGGCGTAAAAAGAAAACAGGGGTTCACAAATTTTTACCAGAAAATTTTTCTGCTAAAAAAAAGGAGCAGATTGTACATCACAGAACGGGGAGATAGATATGAGATTACTTCTTACAAAACTGAAGCCAAATGTTGATAATTTGCTGTCAATTTGTTATTTTGACGACCTCTGTGGCGCGGCTGGCGATGGTGCGCCTGCGACGCAGGAGGTTGCGGGTTCGAACCCGCCTCGGAACAAATATTTGTGTGTTCTGCAGATATTTGTTCAGGGTGTTCTGGGTGTTTTCTATGTATAATAAAAAATATCTATCTATTATATTAAGTATATCAGTTATCTAGTACCCATAACACAAGCTCTGGCTTAGCTTGGGGCTAGATAATGTTGTGTGAACATGTCCAGCATTATTTATTTATTTATTTATTTAATTCATCAAGTACATCCGTCTCATTAAAAGTATGACTATTTTTTATTGTTGGTTTACATTTCGTTTGTAATAATTAATGTTTATAGTTTTGTATAATCACGAGTATTATTTTAATAAATAGGACAAGAAAATGTGCTTCTTTTTTTTATCCTTAACTCCCCCAATCTAGGGTGATATTTTTTAGGAGTTTTGGGAATACAGTAGAAATATAGAAGTCTACCGAAAATAGTAAAACTATTAAAGTGGTCCACGAGAAAAAAGTGTTTGGGAACCTCTGCCCTAACTACACATAATCTGTGAAAATTTCATCTCTTACGGCTGCCGAGATGTATCCCTGTGACAGAATACAGACAGACAGACGGACGAACGGCGTAGGCTTAGTAAAAGAGTCATGATTGGCACTCTTTGGGTATGGAACCCACATGAAACAAGTTACAGAGTTGTTTATGTTTTTTTTTTTTATACTACTGAATGACGGAACAAGCAGATGGCCCTGATGTTAAGCGGTAACCTCTGCCTATGAACAGTGCATTACCTCATAGGACACGTTCACCTAGGACGCACCCTATGTGGCATTGCAATGCGCCCGCCACCCTGAGACATAAAGATGAAAAGTCTCATGTGCCTGTAATTTCACCGGCACCCTTACCCTTCAAACCGGAACACAGCAATGCGAGCACTACTGCTTTGCGGCAGAAATAGGTATGGTGGTAGTACTTCCCCGGACGAACTCTTTCACAAAAAAGTACTACTACATTAAAAGGCTGTCATTAAACATTAAAAATTTAGCAAAATCTTCACAGTAAAATATATAATATTAATCGTCATCATATTTCCAAGGGCATGATCAAGCCCAAAACACGATTTGGTTAAATTTTCTCGATAAAAAAAACCTGAACCTCTGTAACACGTCGGCTGCAGATTTAATTATAAATACAAAACGTATAATTTATTACGCAAACGTGTGTTTTCCAGCAGCGAACGTGCGCTTATAGCATAAATATATCTATTACCTATCAGCATACATTGGTATGAATTAACAAATAATATTATTTTAGAGGGCATGGTAGATTTATATTTTCGATTACACAGCAAATATTTGTTTAAATACAGTTTTTCGTGATTTTCGTTCACTTTTCGCTGTTCTGTCTCTTTCTAACTTACCTGAACTGTACTGAGTTAGATAGTGACGGAGTTTAGCTCTTGTCTGCCTCAAGGCGGTAATAGACCCAAAACTGCAATATAGACCTATCTTAGAAAGCCTACTTCTCCAAAACGGATGTCCCAAATAATAAAAAAAATACATACAATAGGTAAATATCGTCAAAAATAGAAACAAGTAATTAATTTTGTAATAATTAAGAAACCACCAACGCAATGAAACGGCTGAACCGATTTTGATCAAACATAGCTAAGAACACTCCCGACTAATTCACCTTTCAAACAAAACAAAAATCAAAATCGGTTCATCCGTTCGGGAGCTACGATGCCACAGCCAGATACACACACATACATACACACACACACACACACACACACACACACACACACACACACGTCCAACACCCCGTCGTTTTTGCGTCGGGGGTTAATTAAGTCATTTCAGACCCACGGTACCCCTGGCCATACTTCTGGTGGTACCGTAGGTCTTTTTAAAGTTAAACGGTACCACCGATTAATAGTGATGTAATGAGTCCGGACCCGTGCTTCACCTAAGTTCTCCACCTTAGGTACCAACTCCTACTATATTTTGTATTATTCTAAATGACTAAAAACAAAATTTGTATAACAAATCAAAGCACAACTTGGCGGTTAATAAAATGAACCAAAACGACAGTAACAGTACCACAACATTTACTCTTGTTATATGTTGAACATCTCCATAATGTGGAGCCATCTGTGTATGTTTTCTGCTTATGGTAACAGTAGTCACCACGGAAAAGGGCGGTTCCACCATTTATTTTGATGTAATCTATTTCCATTGACTTCTCTTTATCTCCGTCTTCCATAGTATTTTCCAACAAGAACAGTAACTTTCCCGTATATATAAAGGTACTTTGTGACAGTAACTACTCGCAAAATATTCTTTCAATTCCCTTCTTCTTCTTATCTTAGGTAATGGCTTCTGTGCGTTATTTGCAACAATTTAGCCAATGTCAAGTGAAATACTATGGAAATACTATTATATTTTTATAGTCAAGTCGTCAAGAGTCTCCGTCAAGTCATAACCCAGTTTAAATAGAGGTAGAAAAACTGAGTTTTTACACATCACAAGGGTCACTTACTCGGTAGTACCGTTTAACTTTAAAAGACCTACGGTACCGCCAGGGGTATGGTCAGGGGTACCGTGGGTCTGAAATGAATTAAGTTCACTTTTTTGCTATAGCCTACTGCTTCCAAACGCCTGAAGCGATTCACATTGTGCAATCATTATAGATTAATCAGTTTAGATTTTTGAAAATAGTCATTTAAGTACTTGAGACAGTTGCGGTTTTCCGTGATTGTCGCTCACTATTTATTTCGCGTGCTCTTTTCTGCCCCGTTCTTACTAACCTGAACTTTACTGAGTTATATAGTGACGTAATATAGGGTTACTAAAAAACAGTAGTGAGTTTGAAGATTACACGAAATTACACCAAACACTACAGATCACTTGTGAATCTAGTCACGTCCTATAATTATAGGTGCCTTAAGAATTGGAGCCGCTTGCTCTTCCACGAAACTAGGGAAGGCTCTTTTCTGCCCCGTTCTTACTAACCTGAACTTTACTGAGTTATATAGTGACGTAATATGGGGTTACTAAAAAACAGTAGTGAGTTTGAAGATTACACGAAATGACACCAAACACTACAGAATCACTTGTGAATCTAGTCACGTCCTATAATTATAGGTGCCTTAAGAATTGGAGCCGCTTGCTCTTCCACGAAACTAGGGAAGGCTCTTTTCTGCCCCGTTCTTACTAACCTGAACTTTACTGAGTTATATAGTGACGTAATATGGGGTTACTAAAAAACAGTAGTGAGTTTGAAGATTACACGAAATTACACCAAACACTACAGAATCACTTGTGAATCTAGTCACGTCCTATAATTATAGGTGCCTTAAGAATTGGAGCCGCTTGCTCTTCCACGAAATTAGGGAAGACAAGAGGTCTTCCTTATATTCGGGCATGAAGCGTTTTTTAATTTATTCGAGTAATTTGTTTAAAGAGTTGAAACTAATCTTGTTTTGTTTATATAGTTAGGTAATAAAGGTATATAAAATTATATATTTTTAGACCTGCGTAGCGGCGTACATAAATGTGTAACAGTTTTACATTATCACATCGATTTGGCCTGGTCGGGTATTTTTGGGATGTTATTAACATTTTAAATATAATTAAAATAAATATAATATAATAATATATATAATATCTATCTATGTAATATATTGTATTAAGTATATCAGTTGTATAGTACTCATAACACAAGCTCTGCTTAGCTTGGGGCTAGACAATGTTGTGTGAACTGTCAAACATTATTTATTTATTATTTATTTATTTATTTATTAATTGTGCTCTATGTATAGACGAGCTACATTGGTTAAAATGGGACCAAAATTATACAAAAAAACTCTTTTTTTTTTTAGTTTATCACTAGGAAACTAAATAAAATCAAAGTAACTGTGACATTTAAGACGCTCTCATACTTCTAGGAGACTGGGACGGAAGGGCGGACACCGTGAACGAGCTTATAAGGGTTAATTGTTGTTCGACGGAACCTTAAGAGATTGCACATAAAACTCCACCCGTTTAAAATAATGAAACTAATTAAACATACATTGTAATATGAACAATGTAATTGCACTAACAGATCAATTGTCTTAGGAGTCCACTATAGATGGAACTATTTTAACTGACGACTAAAAAGAGGGGTGATTAAGTCTGAGATAGGTCTGTTTGCATTTTTAGGGTTCCGTAGTCAAAGACAAGGAACCCTTATAGATTCCTCATGTCTGTCTGTCTGTCTGTCTGTCCGTGTATGTCACAGCCTTTTTTTTCCGAAACTATAAGAGCTATACTGTTGAAACTTGGTAGGTAGATGTATTCTGTGAACCGCATTAAGATTTTTACACAAAAATTGAAAAAAAAAACAATTATTTTTGGGGTTCCCCATACTTAGAACTGAAACTCAATTTTTTTTTTATCGTACCCATACGTGTGGGGTATCTATGTATAGGTCTTTAAAAATGATTTTGAGGTTTCTTATGTCATTTTTTTCTAAACTGAATAGTTTGCACGACAGACACTTCCAAAGTGGTAAAAAGTGTCCCCCCCACCATAACTTCTAAAATAAGAGAATGATAAAACTAAAAAAAAAATATGATGTACATTACCATGTATAAACTTTCACTCAAAATTGGTTTGAACGAGATCTAGTAAGTAGTTTTTTTTAATACGTCATTAATTGTAATCCATCCAAGAACTTTTATATTATGTTACTTGCTGCTACGGAACCCTTCATGGGCGAGTCCGACTCGCACTTGGCCGCTTTTTTTCTTTGTTGCCACGTAGCTCCGGAACGGATGCTATGATTACGATGCGGTTTATTTTTATGAAACATGGTTTTCTAAATGATTCTTAGCTACGTTTGTGGAAATTGGTGAAGCCGTTTCCAGGAACATCAGCTCGTAACTAATTTTTTGAAGAGAACCTTCAGTTTGTGCTCAAAATGATCATATTCGATATCAAGCTCCATTGTCCAATGACCAGCACCAGCACACGATGAATAGGATCTAGGATGCAACGGGTGGTCCGATTTCAATGCGGTTTTATATGTATGAAAACTGGTTTTAGAATACTATTTTTTTTATATACGACTTGGAATGACGGGTCAAGCAGATGGCCCACTTGATGTTAAGCAGTACCCTCTGCCTATGAACAGTACATTATCACATAGGTCACGTTCACCTAGGACGCATCCTATGTGGCATTGCACTGCGACCGCCACCCTGAGACATAAAGATGAAAAGTCTCATGTGCCTCTAATTTCACCGGCAACCATACCCTTCAAACCGGAACACAGCAATGCGAGCACTACTGCTTTGTGGCAGAAATAGGTAAGGTGGTAGAACTTCCCCGGACGAAATCTTTCACAAAAAAAGCTCTACTGCTACTAATACTGTGCTCAAACAGCTAATTTTCAACATCAGGCTCCATTGTCTGATGACCGGCACAAGATGAATAGAATCTAGGATGGAACGGGTGCTCAGATTTCAATGCGGTTTTATTTGTATGAAAACTGGTGTTAGAGTACTGAAAATAGTCAAAGGTTTTTCAAAGAACATGGGCAACTCCCCATATATTGTTTGACCCAACTTTTTTGACTAACGTAACGTACAGTTGAGACACTTTTAGTTATTGATAATATATGTTAAACTAGTGAAAAAGCTAATTTAATTTCTTGCGTAGAAGTTGTGGAAAAGTAATGAAGCTTGTTGCGTTTTGTTTCACGAAAATGCGACGAGTTGATTTATCTAATTATTTAGAAATACAAAATTTTACTCTTCCCAACTTTTAAAAATATACAAGTTCTTTAGAAAAATTGGACAAAAACCAACAATTAGAACCGTACTTATTACTTCCATGAAGGTGCTCATTCATTTATTTTTGACCTGGTTCAGGGTTGCCCACCACCTTTACAAGATCATCTTATTAAAAAAAACTTGAACCAAATTACTCTAGCATTTTTATAACAGCAGCATTATTATGACGAGTACTTATGTACGAGAGTACAATCTAAATATTAAACATCTGTGTTGGAGGGAATAGCATGCGAGTCCGTCGTTAGGAGCCGCTAATGTCCACCTCTAACTTCACTTAACAAATTGACCACCCGAACCTTCGATATATGGAAGCTTCATGTCACATGTCAAACTTGGTATTAGTTAAATTCCTTTTATAGGTTTTACATAAGTAAGCCACATAGCATACTCACACAACAAGCTTGGTAGCAAGCCTAATTAATTAGGGAAGTTGGTAGAATTATTAAGAGAGCTCGTGTCCAGCAGAAGACTAATTCTCGTAACAAAAAATAGTAGTTAAAGGACTATGTTTTTGTTTTGGTTTTTACAAAATACATTTCCGGTCTAACTCCGATCCGATCTAGTGTCGATGTAATAAATTTCACAAATTGTATTCTACTCAACTGATAAGACAAAGTGACCGAAACTTTTACGTTTTCAAGTTTTTCTGTGAATTTTAGCCGTAAAGAAAAGAATCATCTCTCTTTCACTCTTTCTAATTATATATAGCACTATTCTACTCTAATCTATAGTCACTTTGAATCGAAAGTAGACTAAATTGTTATGAGGGAGCAGAAAAACAATTTTCAGTCAATTTTTATTCAGTCCCGGTTCAGTCAACTTTCAATGTAGATTATAAATAATTAAGATAATGGGCCATCGCTTCAGAATTCCTGAGTAAAAAAACAAAAGGTTCTATTTTCAAAACTTACTATGATTTTTTAAATTTACACAACCTTATTCGTCATCAGTAAATCCTGGAATAAGCATTTGTAAACCTGTGTCTAACTAACCATGCCATCCTACAAGGGAAATAATAAATTTATAAAAAAACAATGTATAAAGCTATGCAGATTGAACTACACGAAAAACCGTATTAGTTTTAACAGACCAAATACAGTAAATTACTTCCGACGATCGCGCTTCATCAGCATGCCATCCAAATATACGTGACGGCATCGTCTGGGCCGTAACCAGAACCACACACAATTCACGTATTAAACAAATTGTTTCAGTTCATTCGAGAATGTTGATGGAGTTTTAGCACAATGTCTCTTCACTCTACCCAATCTACACTATATTATAAAGAGGTGAACATTGTTTGTTTGTAATGGATAAAGTAAAAACCTACTACCTAAACCGATTTTAAATATTATTTTACCAAGCTGTAAGCTAAATTATCAGCGAGTAACATTTTTTGCTTTAGCAGAAGAGGGGGGATCCCGACACTACCCGTTCGAAGCCGGGGCGAGTTGCTAGTGATATATAAAACTAACTTACCTCTTTTTATTTTCGAAAAATTACGACTATACACCACGTACTTTACTATTCTACCTACCAAGAAACAGATGAACTATTCTAAGCTCCCTACCTTTTTAAACTCATTTTTCATACACGTAGATCAGGAATGCTCGCACCCACGTATTCTCTCTCGCATACATTTATCTGCACATTCTCTAACACCACACACAAACTCTCGCTCTTACATCATCAGTCATCACACTCGATCAAATGCAAAATGCACACAGCTACTTCTGTTTAATTACTTTATATATCTATCTACTTAGTTATGTATGATTTATAATTATATATATATATTTATATTTATTTTAGATTATTTTGCCTATTTTTCTATATTATATATATTATATTATTAATCCTAAGTTCTTTACTTAAGTAATTGTTAAAAATTAAGTTTAGACAATAGACCACCATAATTAAAGAGGGGACTCCTCTAATACAGGTTTTGTAACTTAACAGAGGAGATCCCAACCCATGTAACCCATAGTTTTGTAAGGAAAATAAAGAATTTTTGTATTTTGTATTTTTTTTGTATTCTCCTGCTCAGCAGCTGCTTCTCAGCAGGGGAATAGTAAAGTACGTGGTGTATAGTCGTAATTTTTCGAAAATTATACCAAGCCACGGTAATTTCAAGTCTATGATATTCTTCTCATAGTCTACGGTCGCCAGGAATCGAAAGTGTTTTCAGTCAATTCACAATTCAGTCACGACTATTTTCAAGACAGTTCTCATTCTGGGTGTTTCCTACCTGCCCCAGCAAGGCGCCCCCACAAGTGGGGCAGGTTGGGCATACCCCTGAATTCATCAGCCTGGATGTGGCCCTAGTGGCGATGGCGATCAAACGAGCGCGATAGTGTTTGGACTACATTTCATAAAAGCTTATGTATGCGCACACATAACTTTTAATGTTTGAGGGTATTTGTCAATAGCTAATAACCTACCGATGAAGCGACGTCGGAGACAATCGTTGTCATGGCAACGGGACAACAACACAACACCAATGCACTATTAGGCTTTTAGACATAATAGGTAACTATAGCAGACATAGTAGGTATATTTAGTCAAATATAGCATGAGTACTGTGACAGGTGTTGTTTTGATAATTTTGACAGTCAAAGCTGTCCCAAAGTTTTGAAACTTGAAAATGGGACAGTTTTATGTTCGGAAGTTTCCTTTTTTCAAGTTTCACTTACTTTTGGACAGCGAAGACTAACTTTTGAAACTATCATGGTTATGCACACAATTTTCAATGGAAACGGAAAATTTACCATGATTTTTGAGTTTTGATTGTTCCCGATATTTCGGCACAGTTGCATGCGCAATTGACCATGGAAGAACTAAATAAAGTGAAAAAAAACTCGACAATCATGGTAAATATCCTGTCAAAATGATCAAAATAACAGGTGTCACAGGACTCATGCTATATTTGACAAACTAGTATTTACTGAGTTAATATTGGATTATTTAAAGAAATGACAAGTATCATTTTGAATAGTCAAAGAAATCAGGTGAGTTTATTTAAGTTAAAGTGTACCGTGAAGAAAAAAAAATAACAGTACATAACTGCCGAAGCCGATATTCAATTCAGGCGATGATGGTCAAAAGTCATTAACATGCTGCCTGATGCTTTCTGCAATCAGTGCAACTCCTTGATGTGATGATGAAATTACCGTACCTAGTGATAACACGACAGATATTAATTTTTATACTAACAATGCCGTCCTAGACCGGCAAGGTAGATTAATCCCGAACAAGGTCATCGAAAAAATTTATGAATATACAAACATGTTTGGGTAAATATAACGAATACCTACCTAATAAAATTAATTCAGCCTCGTTTACTTTGACATTATATCTCTTGAAGGCATACATAAGGCTCTAAACGAGATAAAAGAAAAAACAGAAACAAGGTAAATATTTTTTATAACTAAAAAGTACTTAGGTTAATGAATTGCCTAAATTGTTTATGTTTTTTTTTTTTTTTTTTTATACTACTTGGATGACGGAGCAAGAGGCCCACCTGATGTTAAGCGGTAACCTCTGCCTATGAACGGTGCATTACCTCATAGGTCACGTCCACCTAGGACGCACCCTATGTGGCAATGCACTGCGCCCGCCACCCTGAGACATAAAGATGAAAAGTCTCATGTGCCTGTAATTTCTTTTATTTTTCTGTTTTTGTATAATTTGGCCGCGGAGAAAATAAATGAAGAAACACCATAGTACGTGTTGCGTCCTAGACGCGTACAACCCAGCAGGTTTTTGGGAATTAATGATATTGTGCGGGGTTTTAGATATAAATAAGGCTATGACAAATATGTGGTGTGTCCGGCCTAAGAATAGACCCCTCCGTCTCCTCCCGTGGATGTCGTAAAAGCCGACTAAGGGATTACCCGGACTTGTTGATAAGATTCGTTGGTATAAGATTTGTCCTGGCTGGTAGCTCATTATGGAATGTGTTATTACTGGAAGAAAGCGTTAGCTGAGTCAGTCGTGGGAAGCAATGGCGGCGATGAGCTCACCACTTGTCACGTCTATATTCCACGATGGTGCAACCCACTGTGAAAAGAGGCCTATTGTGGCTCTGCCTACCCCTTCGGGGAAAAAGGCGTGTGTTTATGTATGTATGTATGACAAATATCGGCTTTGAGCAACTACACCAAGATGTCGTTACGTGAGAAAACAGCAAATAACGTTTACATGTAACGTATCGTATTCTTTTTCCACACCCCCACTCGATGGACCAAATACATTATAGAAGTAGCAGGAAAACGGTGGATGGAGGCGGCTCAAGACCGTTCGTCGAGGCATTCTATGGGGAGGCCTACGTCCAGCAGTGGACTTTTTTAGGCTGATTATGTTGATGAACGGTTTTATGTTAAAAGTACATATGTAAGTAAGTACATACAATTGTGGTCATACAATTAAGAACGATTTGAAGTTCTAGAAGTTTTTTATTTAAATCGTATCATACACAGAGATGTGTACCTTCTGAGAAGCAACTAGTTATGTTATATAATAGTCACATTAATAGAGCAACCTGACTTAAGAATAAAGTATGAAATCGCTAACTATTTTTTGCACATTTTATTGATTTTATCAAAGTAACACATTCAAATAGTACTGAAACTGGACAAATAATTAAGAACGATTTATTTAACTGCTCGGGAATTGTTTTGTATGACACTTAGATTAAATAAAACACAATATAATGTAGCACAGGAAACATAAAAATAAATTTAATAAATATTTAACTAAAATTAATAGTTAATAGCATATCCACGGCTTTTAATTACAGCTTTACACCGGCGAGGCATTGACTCTATTAATTTTTGACATTTCGCAAGAGAAATAGAGTTCCATTCTTCTAAAAGAACGTCATACAGCTCTCTTAAATTTCCACACTTTGTATTTGAAACCTTTTTCTTTACTTCAAACCACAGATTCTCTATTGGGTTTAGATCTGGACTGTTAGCAGGCCAGTCTAAGACAGAAACTAATTGCGCTGTAAGAAATTCCTTTACGGTGCGTGCAGTGTGCTTTGGATCATTGTCATGCTGGAATGTCCAAATGACCGGTAGAACGTCTTCAGCGTATGGTAACATTGTTTCTTCCAGTATATTTTTGTATTGGAACTGATACATGTTACCTTCTATCAACTTTACAGGTCCTACACCATGTCCAGAAAAGCAACCCCAAATTTTCACATTTCCACCACCGTGCTTTAATGTAACTTTCGTGTACTTTGGGTCGAATGCTGTATTCGGGGGACGTCGTACATATCGTTTTCCATCAGAACATACTCTGTTTATTTTCGTCTCGTCAGAAAAAAGTACATTTTTCCACTGTTGCACAGTCCAGTTTTCATACTTTCTCGCAAATGCAAGCCGGGCTTTGCCTGTGGCAAAGTTTTAACATGGGTACCTTTCTTGCTATCCTACCGTGCAATTTTTCTTCTACCAAACGTCTTCGAATAGTGCGTGCTGAGATTGCTGAAGGATTGTTTTCACCAAAATATTCGTTTCTAAGCTCATTGGACCCTTTAGAAGGATTTTGTTTTCCATACGAACGATGTTTCGGTCATCTCGAGGAGTTGTTTTTCTCTGTTTAGGTACACGTGGAACATTCGAAGTAGTTTGATACGTAGCAAAATGCTTTACAGCGTGGAAAACCATCGTTTTTGAACATTGCAGATGGTCGGCTATTTTTTTATAAGACCAATTCTTCCGGCGAAGTTTTATTATTACTTCCCTTGTAGATTTATCACAACTTTTATTTTTTCCCATTGTTTTTTCTAAAGAAGCAATCACCTTTAATCTTTTACAGCACGTAATGGCGCCAAAATTATACAAACAGTAACAAATCGACTGAGTATTCTCTATTTAAATTTGAATAAAGGTATAAACTACTTAGCGTTCTTAATTACGTGACCAGCCAGTAATAAGGAATACTTTGTTTAAAAGTAGTGTAAAAAGTTTGCCTATTGATTTTTAGCCAATCATGTGTATCAATGAATACAGTGTAATATGGAAATGTTTTACGATACCGAGAGAAATAAAAACAAATGCATACAATTAGTTTTGCATCTTAGTTGAAAAAAATCTTCCCTTTATATCAGCGTTCTTAATTATATGGCCACCACTGTATATGTATGTACTTTTAACACATAGACACACGCCTTTCTCCCCGAAAGGATAAGCAGAGCCTCAAATGGGCCTCTTTTCACTGTGGGTTGCACCATCGTGGGAAATAGACGTGACAAGTGGTGAGCTCATCGCCGCCATTGCTTCCCACGACTGACTCTGCTAACGCTTTCTTACATTAATCACACATTCCTTAAATACGCAAGCAGCCAGGACAAATCTTATACCAACGAATTCCACAAACAAGTGCAGGTATAAGTAAAACATGGGAAATAACCGGTTTCTAGTGAAAAGTATGTAATGAAAAAAAAATAGGTAATGTTGATTGGGTGTATTTTATTCCTAAATCATTATGCCGATAGCGATGAAACATTAGTGAATTGTTGGCCACACACCCGAGGAAGGTTCCTGGAGCACCGGGACAACGCGAACGAAGTCGGTAGCGGGCCGCTAGTGTAGCAAGTCCGGCGCTGGATCGTGTGAGGTATCAGGTGACACATAATAGCCGAGGCTCCGTGGGAAACACACAAATGTCGACAATCATGCAGCGTTGACCTAATTACCAGCTTTTATTTTCACGGAATATTATATCAAACGGAGTAATTGTGGAAGGCCCGAGGACTTGACAAGAAGTCTATAATTTTCTGGGGGGCAGGGCACTGAAATATTCAGAAAGCTCTGAGAACCCGACGGGTGATAGCCGCTTTGAGACACGCTAGGAGTGGACGAAGGGGGGTTCAGGTGAGGTCCACGCGCGACAGTCCGGCGCCGCGTCGCTAGTGCACAAGGGAACATACCTACAGAAAGAAAAGCTTCAATGCAAGAGGGCGATTCTCGGATTGTAGACAATTAGACATGAATGTCGAATAGAGGAGATATGTCGAATGTCGAGATTTTATTCACCATGCGCCATCTTCTTTCGTCATCAATATCTACCATCCGAGAATCGCCCTCCAGATTTCAGAGAGTTATGGGTATTTAATATACCCGAGCGATTCCACTAAGCCAAGCCATCATTTGACACTCTATTCAATTACAACGGTTTCAAATTCACTGGCGCAATGTCCTGGCTCAGTGTATTGTCTCAATAATTGGCGTCGTATAAATGGATCCTTTAGCTAAAGGAGTTAGGTGGTGATATGGTACAGACAGCACGCCGAACGCATAATACGGTCTCCGTTCCGTCGCGGGCAAAAACGTCAGAGTAAACGGTGCAAATCAACATAAATATTTATTAAAAATACATGTAATACCCACAGTAGAGTACGGTACGAGCTAAGATGTACGAAATGGTGCCAAAGGAAACGCAAAACCTTTTATTTTTCTAAAGCGCTTCTTACGCGATTCCTAACATTTTAGTAAACGAGGTCTGCGCAAAAGTTGGCAAGGGCCTAATCTATTATTGATAGGGGCTTTTGGCAAAGCCCTTTTTGCAAAGGGAAAAATCGATTATGGATTCTGTAGAGAAACACCTTGTTATTTGAAACAGCATCGACCTATATGTGACACTTCAGAGTTCAGATCAAAGTCAAAGAGAAATACGACATGTTCGGCACATTCGAAATCGGTATATGTAACCGATTGAATGGTTTCCTCTATTATTTATGTCACGTTCACTTCTGTTTTGTAAATAGGAACAACTTAGTTTTTTAATACATTTTTAGAAGTACTCTTTTATATTTCACCATAGCAGCTTTACAACACACTTGGATAAGTCAAATTTACGCAATACAATACGGACAAATTAATCAAAGCCATTCATATATAGCAAGGACTCACGCCCTGAAGGTAAAAAAAGACAAAAGTCAATTTTAGATTTTTTCCTTTTTTTGTGACACAAAGCAAACCTTCCACATTTCAAAAGTGTGAATAGATACTGGAAGTACTCTGAAGGGTTTTTAATTTTCGCTATATTTACCATGTATAAAAATAGCTAAAATAAGAAGATATTCTTTAGTGCATTGAGTCAGGTGCTTGTTTTTACGGCACTTTTTTTATATTTGGTATTAAATTTCAATTTGACCTTTAACTGATCCTGAGAGTAAAAGGCAGGCCTAAAAGATTATGGGTGGACTGTGAGAAAGAGTACGAGATGACATGAGTAGGAAACCTGTGAGTACTGATATAACGGGAGATACAATGGAAGAAAATATCATGTGCCGACTCCACATATGAAGGATAAGGGCAGGGACATGATGATAATGACCTTTAGCTGTTCCTGAGAATAAGGGTCTAGTTCGACAGACAACCGGACGGACAACAAAGTGATCCTATAGGTAAGGGTCTCCTTTTTTCTATGGAACCTTAAAAACAGACAGGCATAGATTGAAACAAATTATGAGATTAATTTAAAGCTGATTCAACGTAACATTTCTCTAAGAAACTAAAATCTTCAAAGTCACAGTCCTTGTTGCCAACTTGATACAAAGTACAAAGCAAATCGCTGTTATTTCACGCTCGAAGGAACACATGGGCAAAATTTAGCGTGTATCCCTCCAAGATAATGCTCAACGAACCGTAAAAGCATTATAAATTACTTTATTACAACGCTCTCACCAACGGTTAGGCAACCATTTGACCATTCTTTCTTTTTTCAGGTTTCTAAAAACTCTTTAAAACTTTTAATATTTTTTCCATAAATAAATTTGCCGTGTAAAAGCTCTGCACCGAGCGGAAACCTTAGAAACAACCAAACAAAAATGTTTTAAATTTTAAAAAGTTTTATTTCAATGCTGCTCATTACGCAATCGAATTTTTAAAATTCTCGGAAACTTTATCGTATTTTATTGTTTCTAATTTAGGAAACATGGTTAGCTAATCAACCATAATAATACAATGAAGTACAAAAATATTAATATTTTTCCCGTTATGGTAAATTTAATTTCGAATGTTTGAAAGTTGAAACTTGAGAAACTTGCAAGGCAATTTTGAAACTGAAAATCTATGAAACTATAGTCCAGCCATTTTGGATGTGTAAAGTTATGAATGAATGAATGAATGAATGAATGAATGAATGAATGAATGAATGAATGATTTATTTCGCAGAAAAAGGGTTTACAAATTTAGATCTTATTAATATTTAACCAGTTCCACTAATTCAACCTATATTAGGTATGCGAATTTTTAAAATTTAACATATTATAATTTAAACAAAGAGCCGGTACTTAACCTAAAAATCAAGGTACAACGCTACAAAGTTTTTGTACAAATATCAATCAATATTGATATATTTAAAAATAAAACAGTTTTATCACAAGAATGCATGATGGTGCATGATGCAAAATTGGCCATGACGTCGCAAACTTGGAAGGACCTGGACAGTAAAATATTTTTATTATCCCAGGTTTAATCCTTCGAAAGCAATGTTAATTTGAAATGTAGCTTATTACTTGACACAGCGAACTCAAGGAATAGGGGTAAATTGAAGAGCCACGTTCGCTCTCCCCTTGTGGCCTTTCAGACAACTGTTATCCATTCCGTTTCCTCGTGAGCCGCCGCCGGGGTGCCTGAATATTTGATGTTCCTATCGATCATAGGTTGTTTGCGCCGCTGCTCCTACGTAAACGAGTGTATTCTGCCATCCCGCATTCAAATAACTTTCTAAAATGATAAGGAATAGCCAGACACAAGAAAGGAGCGCAAGGAGCTGATACAAACTCGTATAAATAGAGCCTCGAAAGAGCTATGCTCTTTTTACTGGGAATTTTGTATTACGTGAAGAAGCAAATTTGTTTTAGGTGAAGAACCTTTGGCCCCTTTTTGACAATCGGAAAAGGACGCCACCGGGCACCGGTGTACCCGCTTGTCCTATATTATGTATTAGATGAAGAGGATAAGCCAGGCTGACCATTTAGAATTGACAAGTCGCCATGTCTGACCCGTAAAATTAAATTTACTGACACCGAGTCTCGCCTGAAATATAGATTACATAGCTCCATGTCTGTATTGAGGAGTTGCGTGCCATGTTTACGGGCATGGGCATTTACAATGATGCATTTAACGAGGTAATGGCACTGTCTCATGACTTATGAAGACAACATGGTGGTAAAAATAGTCTGGAATAGTAAGAAATGTATTGGACAGTTTCGTGAGTGTAATTGGAGAGGCTAGGGGCGTGCCGCACGCTACGTCGCCGTCGGGCCGGAGACATCTTGTATGTATTTGCCTCTCTGGTAATTTCCCCGTCCGTCCTTGTATATTTAAGCGGCGGCGGCCGGCGGTTCGTCCGTGCCGCTCTCATGCATATGTCATGAGCAGTTGCCGCGCGACGGTTTGTTGACGATCGCACCGCGGGAACCACGTCCATCTGCCCCCTGCCTGCCCACCTCTCCTACCTCCAATAATTATTGTGTTCTACTTTCGATTGCGGTGGGTATCGGCGCCGCCCCTCGGGGCTCCACCGACCGTCCGCGTAGAGGGATGAGGCAACAATTAGATTTCCGTTTTCTCCAATACATGTACGCTTAAATTAAATGGCGTACACCGTAAAAGCAGTCATAAGTCCGGGACGCACGCGAAGCAATAAACGAAATGGCTCTAATTTAATGGTCCCCATAGACAGACAGCGCCGATAAGATATTGAATAGAAGCATTAAACCATTGGTAATATAATAATTATTTTTTCATTTTCTTTTTCTCTCGGCATATAAATATTTCGGTATTAATGAAACGCACGGGCCTAAGCCAAGTGAGAATCGTGAGATTGTATTATTGTGTCTTCTTGTAGAAATTTCCGTACAATCCGAAACGTGTTAAGGATGGCTGCCTTCTGCATAGTAAAATAGGTGTTTTCTGGTGAATCAATTACCTTGAGGGAATTAAGTAAATATTTCGGTATCACTCCCGTACTGGAGAGGACCAGCGGCACGATGCACATTTTATTTATTATTATTGGTATTAGTTGGCTTTATAATTGATTAATATTTGTATTCCCTACTTATTATGCCAAATTATCAAAACAAAATAACATAGAATGGCTCATTTTGGAATAGGTTTGGGATATTTTTTATTGTCGGCTGTTGGCGCGTTTGGGCGTTGCCTTAATAAATCTTTATACTTATAAAAGACAACATCAGTTTTTCTGTATGAACACCTAAAACTTGAGTTCTGAGGGTGTATAAGTTTGTAAAACATAGCTTGATTCCTGTGACAGCTGTCAGAGTAACATGCCTAGGGCTAGGACGATGTCAAAATTGATCACTATTATCGTTAACGATTATTATTGATTGATATTTGGATAATTTTTTAACTGCATGTATCATAATTAAATCAAACGTATAGGTTTTTTCTCGCGACTTCGTTATGGATTAAAATATCATGCTGAAACCTATGTCACTTCATAACGCCTTGAAAATTATGTCACAAAGACTTCATAACATACATACCTTACGTAACAGGGCTCAAACACGCCTTTTTCCCCGAAAGGGTAGGCAAAGCCTCAAATTGGCCTCTTTTCACTGTGGGTTGCACCATAGTGGGAAATAGACTTGACTAGTGGTGAGCTCATCGTCGCCATTGCTTCCGACTGACTCGGCTAATGCTTTCTTCCAGTAATAACACATTCCATAATAAGCTAGGAGCCAGGACAAATCTTATACCAACAAATCTTATCAACAAGTTACTTCATAACGATAGCTGATATACCAAAGTTCATGTTATGTAGATGTAATATTTTTTAACTTCATGAAATTGTAAAAATGTGTTTTACCTTTGCTATATTTCTAAATCACTTATTTACAAGAAATAAATGACTGAATTGAATTGGATTGGAATAGTTTTCAAGATAAACGTTAGCTTTGGTCGTTTGACGGTAGGATCTCACCCGGAGATTCTGGCATTGCCGATGTGGGGAGCAGAACAGCAAAGCTCAAGTGGGAATGGGCTGGTCACGTCAGTCGGATGCACCCCGAGAAGTGGGCGAACGTAGTAACTCCTTGGGTGCCTGAAGACGGAAGGCGACGACGGGGCCGACCGAGAAGGCGTTGGCGGGACGATCTCGAAGCTCACGAGAAGGAGTGGTGGGAAACTGCCAAAGGCAGAGATGCCTGGAAAGTTTTGGGGGAGACCTTTGCCAAGCAGTGGGACACAATAGGTTAATGAAAAAAAAAAAAAAAGTTTTCAAGATATTTGCTATAAAAATCACGTTATTTCGCCACTTACACATGATCATCAGATGTCTTATGGGTACCAATCAACATGCGAGGTTACCGTATTACACTACAAACTTATTGACACGCTCATTCATTTCATCATCGTTATCAGCCGTTGAGCCCCCCATAGTTACATAATTGGGGGGTTTGCCCTAATAACCACGCTCGGCAGGTGGATTGGTGATCACAATATTGTTTAGTATGGTGCATTACAACCTTTTCATGATTTCAAAAAATACAACTAGATGGCGTAGCTAAAACAGATCAGTTTCTGAATCGCGCTATCGAAGCGTTTTAGCAAATTTACTTTATGGCTGGATCTATTCTATCTGTCTGACTGTGCTTTCTACAGATGGGTTGTACTTGCAAAATCGAGTACCACCACAGCTTCCAAGTACGTCCACCTTAAGATACCAGGGTTCGAAATAGCCACCAACCAATATTTTTCTGCATAGTAAGTAAGCTGATCCATGCAATAATAATATAAATAGGGAACTAAATCGTGTTTGCAAACAAAAATACTTGGAAGTTGAAAAATACTTGCAAAGGAAATTGGTCCTATTACTACTTTGCATTTTACATCACAAATTAACAAGCCTCACATCAGACCTCTCTCATAACCGCCATACTGCGTGATAGCCAAGTAATAAAAAATTATTATGGTTTAACTGATTCAAGATCCAAATGAATTATGAAACTTAATTTGAATTATGGAAGCTACTTTGGGAATGCCCGACTTGCTACTACATAAGATCTCCAGAACTTTTTGTACAATAGTAGCAAAACTTGGCATCATTTTTACAATGAGAAATGATTTTGTTGGGATACCATTAATAATTAAAGATGTTGGGTAATAATTTGAGTTGGGATTGAAAGTCATATCAATTTATTTGACGCTAGTGCTACACCAAGGCCTGAACATTCTAAACCTTTCAGGGAATCAGTCAAAGTATACATAGCAAGATTTAATTACAGAGTTACAGGGTATTGATAAAAGTTCACCGAACTGTAACCTTGTGATAACTAACAATTGAATGATGAATATTAATGTAGTCTCACAAGTCAGACAAATAAACTAACACTAAAAAAAACAATCTCAAATTGTTACTATAGAACTCGTATTTTTTTTGAATAGTTAGTGTTTTGTCTATTGCATGACCAAGCAGTTTCAAATTCGGTTAAAATTAGACAAAGTATTTTTCAATATAAATTCTTGAATGTAATTAGTGATTGGAACCGTGTTCTGATAAATGAACCAAAACACAGCCAGCCTGCTATTATCCATCGAGGAGTTCCATTGTCCATCATCAGATCTGCTCATTGTCACCATAATATTGCATTGTCATCGGAACTTGTTAAGATCCACAAAGGCATGCAAAATTTCACCTCAATCGGTCAAGGTTAACTATTTCAAAATTCAGATCCCTCAAGTCCCACACTAACATACAAACTAACAAACATACAGGTAGTTAAATAAAAGCTTTTAATCATCATGGAAGTGTAGATCTCCAGAGCTTTTTGTGCAATACTAGCAAAACTTGGCATCGTTTATACAATGAGAAATGATTTTGTTGGGATACCATTATACAAACATACATACAGCATATATACGAACAGATACAAATGTGGAGACACAACATCCAATTTAAGTTGCATAGATACATTTTGAGAAAACTATGAAATTGTACATGATTTAAAAAAAAAACAATTCTGCTTCCCAATCACATGCTTACGCTGCACACTATGTATAGGTACTATGAACTTACACATACACATACAAATACAAATAAAATCATTTATTTCACAATAATGTCATGTAGGTAGTAATTACAGCGGTTATGAACTTACCTACTATAATTATCAATTAAGTACGTGTACGTGAGTAAGTTAGTACGTGAGTCTCCTCAGGGCGTTGAGGTTAGGTTTATTTTACAAGATTATGCTGTTATTGAGTAAATAGGTATGTAATAACATTAGAAATGTGAGGAAAGGGTATGATTTGATTTGGGCTGAAGCTTTGGTTGGATCAAGGTAGACAAATCACAATCAAAGGCTAGTTCACAGCAGTGTTGGGCCAGTCAGTTAGGATACGCTCTACATCAATTATGGTATAAATTTGCCAAGGAATTTAATATAATACCTAGGCACTGTGAAACTTTTATTCATATGCATTATTTGAAGATTTCAACTGGCAATGGGGCTTAGTCAATCAACTGATTCATGCCGGCTACGCTACGTGTGGCTGGTTAAAAATCGATAAAACGTCGTGAAAGAAGTGTGTAATTTCCACCAGGTTTGCAAAATATATTAGATCAACAATGTGGGCTTACCTGATGATGTAGTATTCGTCGTACGTTAAAATTCCTTTGAATTTCGAGGAAAACCTTGTATTTCGTGAACTGTTGTAATAATTCCAAATTCCAACGCTACAAGTACAAACACGAACAAAAATGGCGGCCGGCAATGCAAAATAATGCAATCAGTGAATGAATGATAAAAGTGTTGCCACCGTGGTTTTTGGAAAGGGGCAGTTTTGGACATGCTAGAAATATATAACAAATGCCACTGACGTGTAAAACTTCTTTACCAATAAATTGATTATTCTGTTATTCTGATTATTCCATAAAAAGGTGCAAAAAGGAAAAAAAATACCTTTTATAGTGGAAACTCATGTGCTCACAGTTGCATTTACATATAATTCGTGCCATAACAAATTAAAAACGCAACAAAATTGTTTATTTGAAATGTAATAAGTAAAATATACTCAATGAGTGATTATGAGTGTGACTGACGAAATCAATGCTACATGGCGCGCATTGTTTCATAACTTTGTAAGCGCAATAGAAAATTTCGTACTGCCTAACAAAATGGGCTAGATGGCTCCTTCCGGGCTAAACCATAAAGAGCTAGTGCCTATCTATGCCTGATCTAGCCCAAATAGGGCTAAAGTGGCAACGCTGAATGAATGAAAAAAACTATGTTTTTTATTTTGTATCTCAGCCGTGGATCTCAATTTAGGACCTCTGAGGATTTCCATATTCTGTGGCCTGAAATGTTTTTTTTTTCATTGTCATAGAAAAACACTGAATTCTACCATTTTCCAAGTTCTTCTCCTTTTATTCTTCTTCTTCGTGTCGATTTACCAATGCGAGCTTCCGCTATGCAACGCCATTCATTATCAAAGCATCTCTTCTTCTTCGGCCGTGAAAACCCCCTCACTGAAAATGATTGTTACCAAGGTTGTTAACCATGAAGTTTATAACTTCATGTTGTTAACTATGTTTTTGAACGAAATATTTTATATCAAGATGTTTTAGCTTGGCATTTGGCTGGCAGTGACATTGACAGTAGAGATAGAGAAGAGGCAAAAAAGAAGAAAAAGACTTTTTTTGCTCGAGCGAGCGAGTTTGTTTGTATGTTGAAAAGTATTTTGAAAAAATGCAATAAAAAGTTTTCTAATTGTGTTATTACAGTCCAATATACATATTAAATGATTGCTAGTTTTCATAAAAAAAAATTCAGTGTATAATAGAGTGAAATACTGTTCAATATTCGGGATTTGTTCCGCCACCACACACAAGACCAAAAAATGAAAGATGAATAACAGTTCTGATTATTATTTTAACTGGTCGGAGCCCCATTGCTCCAAGGATGCCCTCACTGATACATATGGATGGTTTATGCAGGTCCTGCTAGCAGTTTTAGCGTTCACTTGTTTAGTTGGTAAGATGAAACATTTAATTGCAAAAGATTTTCAAGGTGAAGACTAAGTGGGATACTTTCCCTTATTTGGCTGTTTCCAAATTACTTACACCTACCTAGGTTATAGTGGATTTAATCTATACCATACTGAGGCCCATACATCAAGTCTTAGGCAAAAACAGCTGCCGTGGAGATTGGAAAATTGAATATGGTTTAAAAAAATATTATTAAATTAAAAACTCAAAGTTCAGATGTCAAGTTGATGGTAGAGGCCATAGTGGTCTTTTTAGTGTATTTATCTGACTGTGACTTTGTCCGTGTGGAGTTTTTACCCCACAGCGCCAGGAGGGTTATGGTTTTGGAGTTTATGTATGTATCTTATTTATTTGGCACACTCTGTATCCTTCACGGCTTAATGGAATTTAGCTTGAGAGGTGTCGTTAGATTCGTTGTGACACTAGGTATATCAAAATTATTCAAGCAGTTAGTTTGTTTTTATAATTGTACTTGTTTCTTAATATAATGATTTTTTGTATTACATTACTGTATACTACTTTGTTGTATACTATAATGATTTGTTGTATTTTTATAGTGGTTATTTATCTGTTGATTGATTTCCTTGTTTCAGGTAAAAGATTTTGTGAGCCTCGCTACGCCAGAAGGCCATGGTTGATTTGGTTCTATGACACCTCGAAGCAAGGTCTGGGAGCACTCATCATACATGCTGCAAATGTGTGGCTCTCACCACATCTTACAGGGAATCCATGTACCTGGTAAATTGATTATTAAGTAATACAAAATGAAACTTGTAGTCCAGGAGATAAAGTAGAAAAAAGTCAATACTCTAATTGAAATAAATTGCTTCTGTATTTCTGTTATGCTGCATATAGGTATGAAATATTGTAAAGGAGGTGGGCAACCGCTGACCCAGGTCAAAAATAAATGAACCAGGGCTGGAAGCCTTCATGGAAGTAATAAGTATGGTTTTATACGGCAGAATTTTTCTAAAGAACTTGTAAATCGTTAGAAGTTGGGAAGCAAAAGTTGTATTTATAAGTAAATCAACTCATTGCATTTGCGTGAAACAAAACGCAACAAGCTTCATTACTTTCCCACAACTTCTACGCAAAAATTTAAATTAGCTTTTTCATTATCTTAACATATATTATCAATAACCAAAAGATCCTCAACTGTATGTTACGTTAGTCAAAAAAGTTGGGTCAAACAATGTATGGGGAGATGCCCATGTTCTTTATCAATTTTAAACATTGTTATCGCCTAAATTATTTATTTTTGTTATCACAAAATGAAACAAATAAAATAATAATTTCAGTTTATAAACCTTCTCTCATATTTTATAGTAATCTGTGGTAAATGGTGTTGGTCTCACATTGTTTTTTTTTGTTTCTTAATCTAGTTTTCTTCGTGAAATATACTGTGTTACTGTTTGTTTACCCAAATAAAAAAATTACAGAAAATAATGTTATTTTCAAAAATATAAAATTTGAGTATAATATGAGTGTAGGGTTAATATTTCATGATTTGTTATAGGTACATCGTAAACTTTATGCTGGACTCAACCCTAGGCCTCCTCATCATATGGGCGGGCATCAGAATGGCGCAGCACTGTGCGCGGGTCTATGACATACCACTCATTAACTTTGGAGAGTACGGTGAGTTTAATCATTTCAAATCAATGTGGACTATACATTAAACCTGTGTTGCTATGTTATATGATATGTGGTGATGAGGATGATGATGTCATCCAGGCCGATTTCGGCCACGGCGACTGTTTATTTGCTTCATACGGAAGAGCTTCGCTGTGTGCTTATATGGCTTACGTACCCTGTTTTGTCTGTAAACGAGCATTTGCAGTATTTGCTCGTGAGAGTATTATTTTCATAATACTGAGCTGAGAGGCATTTCTGTGTGTGTGTGTCGTTATGTAGGTATCTGCGTTTGTTGACACAAATAAATGTTTTTTCTTTCTTTCTTTATATTAGCTTCCGCACGCGGTATTATAAGTATTCCCAAATTTAGATTTAAAAAAGTATGTGGGTCTTTTATGGGGAATTCTGTTTGGTTCTATAATAAACTTCCAGAAAGTGCTTCTAAACTTTCGATTCGAAGATTTAAATCCTACATAAAGAATAATTTAATTAAGAAAGCGTATTACACACTACATGACTATGCTAATGATAAAGCCGCGTGGCCTGATGTCGCTCTGCCCCTCGACACCTAATTTGTCAATTTGCAATGTCTGTACTTACATATAATTTATTATTGATGTGTTATTTATGAGTATATCAAGCGTGTGCTGCCTTATGAACTTTTGCTGATTCTCTCTATCATCTTATTTTTGACTGCCTACCTAAGTAAGGCTTTTAAGTTGGTTTTCCTTTTTTCTTTGAATCAGCTTCCACTTGTTCTCGAGGCACCACACAGGCGCTCCCCACATAGTAGTAAGAAGGATCATCAAAAAAAAAACAGACCGTGTTTGTTGCCTGATTCTTCTAGGTCTGGTTGCGTTGGAACAGGAGTAAATGTAAATTTATTTTTTAAGACGATTCTAAATGATCCTTGTGATTTCAATGAATAAAATACTTTTTTGACTTTGGTCTTTGCGTGTTCTACCGCCTCTACAACGGGGAATGCTCTGACGAGCTTTTCGATCTCATCGAGATTTTACCATCGCTCTTCCCGGCACCGTGATAAAGCTCATCCACACATCATAGATCCCTGGGTTTCTCGTACGACTGAGGTCTGATTGCGTTGGAACAGGAGTAAATGTAAATTTATTTTTTAAGACGATTCAAAATGATCCTTGTGATTTCAATGAATAAAATACTTTTTGACTTTGACTTATGCTCGATGTAGTTCCACTCAACTCCGTTGAGCGGATTTTATTGATATTTTGTGTATGGATGGCGGCGAAAAATGGCAAAAAGCTAGTTATAGTATTATCGTTTGCAGGTAAACCGGCAATGTTTTCGGCGTGGGTATGCCAGTGCATACTGTACGCGGCGCTCGCGACGTTCGCCAAGTCAGTGCTGGCGCTGGTGCTGCGCCTGCCGCCGGTCGGCGCAGTCCTGTCCACGTTGCGGCTGTCGCCGGTGTCGGACCCGAGGCTGGAGCTCGCTGTTGTGATGCTGATCATACCCTTCTTTGTGAATGTGAGTACTGATGACGTCATCATCAACCTTTAGGCGCAGCCACATAGAATAGGGATCTGGTGTTGCTGGCGTGTGGCCGTTCCATTCAAATTTCGTACAAAAATATATAAGGTGCACGTCGAAACAGTTAGTCCTAGAAACCTGAAAATCGGAAGATACATTCCTTTTGCAGTCTAAGGGTGCACTAAGAATTAATTTCTAAGAAAGTTATTTCTGAAACTCACCCCCTACGGGGTGCAGCGGGGTTTTGTTTTATTGTCTAGAATATAACCGTTGCTCGTGTTACTTGTCTAGAATCTAACCATCGCTCGTTCTACTTGTCTAGAATCTAACCATCGCTCGTTCTACTTGTCTAGAATCTAACCATCGCTCGTTCTACTTGTCTAGAATCTAACCATTGCTCGTTTTACTTGTCTAGAATCTAACCATTGCTCGTTTTACTTGTCTAGAATCTAACCATTGCTCGTTTTACTTGTCTAGAATCTAACCATTGCTCGTTTTACTTGTCTAGAATCTAACCATCGCTCGTTCTACTTGTCTAGAATCTAACCATTGCTCGTTTTACTTGTCTAGAATCTAACCATTGCTCGTTTTACTTGTCTAGAATCTAACCATTGCTCGTTTTACTTGTCTAGAATCTAACCATTGCTCGTTTTACTTGTCTAGAATCTAACCATTGCTCGTTTTACTTGTCTAGAATCTAACCATTGCTCGTTTTACTTGTCTAGAATCTAACCATTGCTCGTTTTACTTGTCTAGAATCTAACCATTGCTCGTTTTACTTGTCTAGAATCTAACCATCGCTCGTTCTACTTGTCTAGAATCTAACCATTGCTCGTTTTACTTGTCTAGAATCTAACCATTGCTCGTTTTACTTGTCTAGAATCTAACCATTGCTCGTTTTACTTGTCTAGAATCTAACCATTGCTCGTTTTACTTGTCTAGAATCTAACCATTGCTCGTTTTACTTGTCTAGAATCTAACCATTGCTCGTTTTACTTGTCTAGAATCTAACCATTGCTCGTTTTACTTGTCTAGAATCTAACCATCGCTCGTTCTACTTGTCTAGAACCTAAACTACATTTTGAAGTTGAAAAAATTGGAGAAAACTCATCCAATTTGTTCAACTGGTTGAACAGTGTCACGGTGCAGCCGTGGACAGGTAGGTAGTCTAGGTTTTAGGTTCCTATCCTACCTGATAGAAAAGCTAGGGGTAGGTAGAAAAACGATTAGGACATTTTTATACATATATTAAACTTAAAATGCTAACAATAAGGTCACTGAATGGATTGTTAAACTTAGAGTCTTTAGTATTATGCTGAAGGCAGAAGTGCAGGCAGAGGGCCAGAGTAGCAGGCAGAAGGCCAGAGTAGCAGGCAGAAGGCCAGACGGCTATGGGCCGGGGTATGATCAAGGGTCTCAATCTCAGCAGTAGAATAGGTCTCAAAAGGTCACGCTTGTAGAAAAGAACACTTGGACACACGCGTAGTACGGAACCCAAGAACAGGTGTGGACTCTCCACGGTACTGTCCTGTGAGCTGCAGATCGGAAGCACGTGGTCTAGGCGTCATGGTGAAGAGCGCGCCCCTTGTCTGCGAGGTGGCTCGTGGCAGGCTGGTAGCAGCAGGTAAGGCTGGAGACAGCTGGTAGACAGCAAGTAGCTGGTGAGTCCGGTTGGTGGCTGTGAAGCCACCAACCGTAAGGTTCGACCCGTAGAGTTGGACCCTGTAAAGATCACGTAGTTGTAGTGACAGGCTTGATTCTTCCCCCTGGTGTAACTTGGTTGAAAGTCGCCTCTAGGTGCCGCAGACGTGGCTCGCAGGGGTAGGCAGTACGTGGGTTTCAACCTTATTACACCGTAGGGTTTACAACAGAGATTAAGAACTAGTTAGTCAGAAGGACAGACATAGTAGTAGACAAGTGGACGTGCTTCAAGTGTGATGCTAGAATTTACAACATTAAGAAAAATAAAGATAAGAACATCAGATTATACAGTAGATTAAACAGTAGATTAAACAGTAGATTAAACAGTAGATTAAACAGTAGATTAAACAGTGCTAGTTAGAGTGTAGTATATTTAAACAAACTCACCAAAATTGGGCGTAGTGGAAGTATAGAGATATTATTGATTGCTCCGTCTAAGTGTGGAATGGCCTGTGCGCAGGGCGCATGTCTATTTATAGGTGCATCTAGCGTAAATAGTTCCTATGTGTGCGTGAGATGTAACTGATGGCTGATGTCTGTGTGGGTTGTCCGTTAGTTTTTTGTCAACAACCTACTTGTGTGAGTATGGAAGCTTCTAGAAGTTTTTATAATAATTTTGTAATGTTACAGTATCGCCCCTCCCAGAGAAAGGGTTTTTCCTGATAAAACCCGCTAGAACTGCAACCTATCTCTTGATGACTCTACATTCATACTGTCTTTCATACTTCAATCTTTTATTCATCCCGCATTAGCCTCAAGTCATAGAAGGCTTAAGAAGCTACAACTAGAATATATTTACTTTGATATGTAAATATACTCATATCAACAAGAGTTTTAGTTGTTAGTGTAGTAGAGGCTTTATCATTTAGAAGGGCAAGTGTTATGTAGTACTAGTCTGTATGTAAGTTAATGTTCTAATATAAATTCTAAGTGTCTCTATCATTGTAGAGTTGTTTAAGTTTAAGTTGTTAAGTGTAGATTAGTATTAATTTAGAGAAGCTGGCATTTTAGGCTTATTTTAGATGTTTGCCATAATCCGCATCCTAGTCAGAATTGGCTTGTTTAAAGAGTTTTGAAGCAATCCGCTCTGTTGTTAGAGGCTTATTTTTAAATGAGTTTTCACCGCTCATATTGCTTCTTAGAGTGTTCTAATAGGTTTAGTTTAAGTAATTATTAGTTAAAGTTAATTATTAAATATAACAGTTATGATAAGAAAATATTTAGTGTTAACTCTATAGTTCTATTTGTAGTTAAAGTTGTATGAGTATAAGATAAATTAAGAGTTGATTCTATGTTTCTATTTGTAGATGAAGTAGCAAAAAAAAAATTTTTTTTTTGTAAGTGTTGACTCTATGTCTCTATGAGAAGTGAAAAGGAAAAAAAAAATTTGAAGTGTCTGCTCTATGTAAAAAAAAAAATTTAAGTGTAAGATCTATGTTACTAAAAATTATAAGTGTTTGCTCTATAAAAAAAAATGTAGTGTTAGCTCTATAAAAAAAATTTTGTGATTGAGTAAGTGAGTGAGTTTTTGTAATAGTGACTGTTGTTTATGATACTGTATGTCGCTCTATGTGTTGGAGTTTCAGTTTAAAGGCTAATCGAGAAAAAAAAAAATTAAGGAAGTTTAAAGTCATCCAAAATAAATAAAAGTATTAAGTAAATGCAAGTTCTTAAATAGGTAAGTGTTTTCTATTATTAAGTCAAGTTTATTTTATTTTGTGTTTACTTGTCTTCATATTATTTATTGAATTTATCCTAATTGTTTATATTTATTATTTTTATCAATGGGATTAAAAAAATATTTTTACAAAGTTATTTTTTTTTTTGTACTGAACTTATGGTGACATCTGTTGAGAAAGTTTCTAAGTTATCTCTAGTTCATTATTACTAATATAGATGGCCATAGCAATATTGTTTAACCGCCATCTGTTGGGAAGGTTTAGTATTAATGTCTTTAGTTTCCTGTTGGAAATCATAGATGGCAGTAATAGTATCGAATAGTCACTTTTAGTAGCTGTAGATCACTGCAACAAGATATCATAGGGGTAGGCAGGAATATTTTAGTTATCTGTTTGTATTAGTACTAATAGGGTTTGAATGTAGATGAATAGGTAGATAATAATTTGTGATTTTAAGTAATGATTAAAGATTTAAATAAATAGCATTAATTAATTTGTTTAAGTTTGATTTCTCATAAATATTTTAATTAATATTCTAACAATTTTGTTTCTGTTAAATAAGACACGCATGAGTTGTTTACGAACTATGCATTCCTGGCAGACCATAAGGTAAGTAGGTCAGGCATGAGTGACAGTAATGTTCGCTCAAGTACCTATTTTAATGTGTTTGTAATGAATAGGAAAGATGTTAAGAATTATGGCTTAATCAAACTCTGATAATGTTTTTTTTTTTGGGATAGTATTTAATAAGATATACCTGAGTGAGAATTTACCGTTATTTGATAAAGTAGTTGAGGTCTTTAGTAAGTATTGTATTTTTAAGTACCTCAACGATAAATAAGTGGGGTTCGGGCCCCACGTTGGGCGCCACTGTCACGGTGCAGCCGTGGACAGGTAGGTAGTCTAGGTTTTAGGTTCCTATCCTACCTGATAGAAAAGCTAGGGGTAGGTAGAAAAACGATTAGGACATTTTTATACATATATTAAACTTAAAATGCTAACAATAAGGTCACTGAATGGATTGTTAAACTTAGAGTCTTTAGTATTATGCTGAAGGCAGAAGTGCAGGCAGAGGGCCAGAGTAGCAGGCAGAAGGCCAGAGTAGCAGGCAGAAGGCCAGACGGCTATGGGCCGGGGTATGATCAAGGGTCTCAATCTCAGCAGTAGAATAGGTCTCAAAAGGTCACGCTTGTAGAAAAGAACACTTGGACACACGCGTAGTACGGAACCCAAGAACAGGTGTGGACTCTCCACGGTACTGTCCTGTGAGCTGCAGATCGGAAGCACGTGGTCTAGGCGTCATGGTGAAGAGCGCGCCCCTTGTCTGCGAGGTGGCTCGTGGCAGGCTGGTAGCAGCAGGTAAGGCTGGAGACAGCTGGTAGACAGCAAGTAGCTGGTGAGTCCGGTTGGTGGCTGTGAAGCCACCAACCGTAAGGTTCGACCCGTAGAGTTGGACCCTGTAAAGATCACGTAGTTGTAGTGACAGGCTTGATTCTTCCCCCTGGTGTAACTTGGTTGAAAGTCGCCTCTAGGTGCCGCAGACGTGGCTCGCAGGGGTAGGCAGTACGTGGGTTTCAACCTTATTACACCGTAGGGTTTACAACAGAGATTAAGAACTAGTTAGTCAGAAGGACAGACATAGTAGTAGACAAGTGGACGTGCTTCAAGTGTGATGCTAGAATTTACAACATTAAGAAAAATAAAGATAAGAACATCAGATTATACAGTAGATTAAACAGTAGATTAAACAGTAGATTAAACAGTAGATTAAACAGTAGATTAAACAGTGCTAGTTAGAGTGTAGTATATTTAAACAAACTCACCAAAATTGGGCGTAGTGGAAGTATAGAGATATTATTGATTGCTCCGTCTAAGTGTGGAATGGCCTGTGCGCAGGGCGCATGTCTATTTATAGGTGCATCTAGCGTAAATAGTTCCTATGTGTGCGTGAGATGTAACTGATGGCTGATGTCTGTGTGGGTTGTCCGTTAGTTTTTTGTCAACAACCTACTTGTGTGAGTATGGAAGCTTCTAGAAGTTTTTATAATAATTTTGTAATGTTACAACAGATAGTTGAACATATTGGAGTAGAGGAACCGTTGCTCGTTTAACTTGTCTAGAATCTAACCGTTGCTCTATTTCATTTCAGATTTTAATATTTTGGGTGACTGACAACTTCCTGATGTATCATCCGAGAGGGGTCAGCTCGAAACTTAAAACTAAGGTAAACTGACCTTTAAGTCTTCCACGAATAATGTCCGTTTTCGCCAAAATAATTCTTACTTACGGGACACTTTACATGTCCAATTGACTGGTTTTTTGTATGGGGATTTTAACGCATAGCGCTCTGCGTCGGGAATTTACAAGTAAGACTGCACATAGAACATTAAATAGTCCGTTTTACCTACGTTTTGATTAACTTTCTGTCTGTCTGTCTGTTTGTCTGTTCGGTACAATTTTGCAATTGTTTTTATACTTACTTCCAGATTAAACTAACCTCCAGATGAGCTAGAAACTTGAAACATAGCTCAGAAATGGATGACAATGCAATATTACTAAAATAGTTTTTTTTTCTTTTTTTTTAACTTCCTTATATGCGGAACAATCAGATGTCCCACCTGATGTTAATTACCTCATTACCTCATAGGCCCCGTCCACTTAGGACGCACCCTATGTGGCATTGCACTGCGCCCACCACCCTGAGATATAACGATGAAAAGTCTCATGTGCCTGTAATTTCACCGGCTCCAATCAAACTGGAACACAGCAATGCGAGCACTGCTGCTTGGCAGCAGAAATAGGTATGGTGGTAGTACTTCCCCGGACGAACTCTTTCACAAAAAAGCTCTACTGCTACTAACCGTTTTTAAGTAGCAGAGAAGAACTATGAACTATTCCGACCTGAGCGGGATAAAAAGCGTACATACGAAACCGTGGGCAAAAGGCTAGTAAAGCGTGAAGTTAATTTTATTAAAAAAATTAAAACATTTCTGTGTTTGAAACCCAGTTTTCATATAAAAATGCGCTGAAACTAACTTTATCGAGCGTTCTTAGGGTTCCGTATTAAAAAATACGGAACCCTTATGGATTCGTCATGTCTGTCTGTCTGTCCGAGTATGTCACAGCCACTTTTTTCCGAAACTATAAGAGCTATGCTGTTGAAACTTGGTAAGTAGGTGTACTATGTGAACCGCAAAACGATTTTCAAACAAAAATAGAAAAAAACAATAAATTGTTGGGGTTCCCCATACCACAGAGTAAGGAATAATACTAACGTACAACAGAGAGACAATCTTAGTACTACGATCGTTGCCACGATAAGTCGCGCAAGAGCAGCGCCCGTGGCGCGCGCTCGGTACTAACGTACTAATATGCATTCTTACTTGTTTTCTTAACAGCGTACTAGATGGCGCTTCTCTCTTGCCTTCTTTACAGCGCACTAGATGATACTTGAGAAATCAAGCGTATTTCATCACATCATATCATAGAGTAACACGTTAGTATTCTTACTACTCTGTGGAGTAACTATCGAAATATTATCGTATAATTTTATTCTTTTTTTCCGCTCCGAAACATGGTTTTATTTCAACGCCATCTATGTGTTTCTTGACCAAACTTAGAACCTTAGAACCCAATCAAAATGTTTCGGTTAGAAATTGCTAGATGTCAGTAAAAACATTGAAAAAAAAAACTATTTTATAACGATTTTTGTTATTTTATTAGTTAAAATCACATAAAAAGTCTTCTAGAGGTACTATTTACGCAATGCCGTCAAAAAAAGTGAAAAAATAATCTAATTAATGTGTTCTATATTCCTAGCGATACCAGTACTGCCATCTATCGATATTTTGTGTGAACTAATTCTAAAATGTATGGAATTAACCAGACCTGCCCATACTTAGAACTGAAACTCAATAAACTTTTTTTCATCATGACCATACGTGTGGGGTGTCTATGGATAGGTCTTTAAAAATGATATTGAGGTTTCTATTTTTTTTTTTTTCTAAACTCAATAGTTTGCGCGAGGGAAACTTCCAAAGTGGTAAAAAGTGTGTCCCTCCCCCCGTAACTTCTAAAATAAGAGAATGATAAATCTGAAAAAAATATATGATGTACATTACCATGTAAACTTTCACTCCAAATTGGTTTGAACGAGATCTAGTAAGTAGTTTTTTTTTTAATACGTCATTAATCGTAATCCATCCAAGAACTTTTATATTATGTTACTTGCTGCTACGGAACCCTTCATGGGCGAGTCCTGCTCGCACTTGGCCGCTTTTTTATTATTTTATTTTAGCGTCCCCTATTGAGTTATTACCGTAACACCTATCTAAGAACCAACTTCGATGAATAACAAACTCTTTTCAGAAAACCGTACCTTAATCGGCTAAACCGTTTTAGAGATAAATGGGTACATTCGTTTGCACACACAAACAACCTCTTCACGCTAAATGCATAACCCTTCTTCATTCCATCGTGGGAAAAAATCGTAATGGATGATACTGAAATTTCAATGAGTATAAAACCAGTGGGTGCCCGGCCCAAGAATAGACCCCTCCATCACCTCCCGTGGATGTCGTAAAAGCCGACCAAAGGATTAGCCGGTTTTTTTTGTAAGATTCGTTGGTAAAAGATTTGTCCTGGCTGCTAGCTTATTATGGAATATGTTATTACTGGAAGAAAGCGTTAGCAGAGTCAGTCGTGGGAAGCAAAGGCGGCAATGAGCTCACCAATTGTCACGTCTATTTCCCACGATGGTGCAACACACAGTGCAAAGAGGCCCATTTGAGGCTCTGCCTAACCTTTCGGGGAAAAAGGCGAGTGTCTATGTATGTATATATAAACCGCCTAATTCAAGGTCACATGGCTGTAAAAGGTCTGTTAGGAGTGAAAACTTACAAGCCAAGTAACATACATACATACACACCCGCCTTTTTCCCCGAAGGGGTAGGCAGAGCCTCAATGGGCCTCTTTTCACAGTGGGTTGCACCATCGTGGAATATAGAAGTGACTAGTGGTGAGCTCATCGCCGCCATTGCCTCCCACGACTAACTCGGCTAACGCTTTCTTCCAGTAATAACACATTCTATAATAAGCTAGCAGCCAAGGCTGTTATTCGCTATGACCATAGGAGATTACTTGACAATAACGTGTGACGTCACAATGTATTTTGAACGATGATTCCACACGATATCGTAACAAGCCCGCGTTATGTCACGTTTGGTCATAGTGAATAAGGAGGCAGGACAAATCTTATACAACGAATGTTATCAACAAGTTTACTTACTGGAATATAATCATTACTTCATATATTTTTCCCAGGTGAGATACCAGTCCATCAAGAAAGAGAAGTCGGGATCTGAAGAGGAACGAGACTCAGCAGACGAGAAGCTTCTGGGCGCCAGCGTATGACCTCACAGGAAGGCGCTGCGTCTCGGCCGAACCAGCAATCTCTTTAGGGGCTTGACCAGGAGTAGGTAGCTATGTTACAATTATACTGCAAGTGTACCGGGTGTCTCACGGCAGAGTTAGGATATTTAAAAAAAACTCACTGTTTTCGGTTTATTCCATCCAGTCCTACCAGTAGTTCGATAGTCGACCTGTTTGGATGTTTTTTTTCCAATTTGTTATACTGACGGATCGAACTATGTGGAAACATGGATTTTATTCCAAATAGATTTACTATGATTATAATGGTACAGTCAGAAATGGTACCTACTTCAAATGTATTATATGGAGAGGGCAATGCTTGGAGATCGAATCACAAATGAGGAGATACGTAGAGCCACCTTGAAAACCAAAGGAGGTTTTGAAACCTCAGTCACCTAATGGTAAGAGTCACAGCGGACCGAATGCTGCAAAAGCATATGCCGACTATTTCAGTAGAGTCTTTCTCCCAAATGTTTCTAAATCAAATACTGATAGTATAACAACCACAGGCTTTATAGTAGGTTATATATATATAGCAGGGTTAATATTATTATAAATATTACAAATATAACCTTGGTAATTTAATAATTTTGTATGATTTACGTAAAGTGTTTGTGTTGTTTGTTATTGTTCTGAAGCAGTTCGTGGAAAATATGCCCAAAAAAAATAAAGCGGACACAATTTAGTTTTTCCACTTTTGGCCAGCAGATGCGACATCTTTGCACATCGTATCGATGACTGTACTTCGGAGTTAGTAATTCTATTTGGAATAAAATCCATGTTTCCAAATAGTTCGATCCGTCAGTATAACAATTTGGAAAAAAAACATCCAAACAGTTCGACTATCGAACTACTGGTAGGACTGGATGGAATAAACCCTGTTTTCAGGGTTCCGTTACTAACGGGTCCAAACGAAGCCCTATTGCTCTCGCTCATCCGTCCGTCCGTCCCTCTGTATGTTACTGATCCAAAGCCAGGGTGTATCATAAATAAAATAAATAAATAATGCTGGACAGTTCACACAACATTATCTAGCCCCAAGCTAAGCAGAGCTTGTGTTATGGGTAATAGATAACTGATATACTTAATACAATAGATTACATAGATAGATATTTTTTATTATACATAGAAAATACCCAGAACACCCTGAACAAATATCTGCGATCGCACAAATATTTGTTCCGAGGCGGGAATCGAACCTGCAACCTCCTGCGTCGCAGGTCATCCTTCGCCTGCCGCGCCACAGGGGTCGTCAATAATATCACTATAACCCGGGGATCCCTATAATAATGACATCAACAACAACAAATGATGTGTTTTTTTTATTAACAGTTCTGTAGGAGCTATAGTCCAATTAAATCCATTACTAATGATCTCCACACAAGGCACGCCTGTATCGTGGAGATCTGTTACCGGGTTACAGAGAGCATTCAGGTAGGACTTTTAATTGTCTGTAAATGTAAATACCCCCTGTATTTATTTATTGGATTTACAAAACAGATTACATTTAACTTTTTTTTTTTTTTTTATACTACTTGATGACGGAACAAGCAGATGGCCCACCTGATGTTAAGCGGTAACCTCTGCCTATGAACAGTGCATTACCTCATAGGTCACGTCCACCTAGGACGCACCCTATGTGGCATGCACTGCGCCCGCCACCCTGAGACATAAAGATGACAAGTCTCATGTGCCTGTAATTTCACCGGCACCCTTACCCTTCAAACCGGAACACAGCAATGCGAGCACTACTGCTTTGCGGCAGAAATAGGTATGGTGGTAGTACTTCCCCGGACGAACTCTTTCACAAAAAAGCTTAAACTTACATGCATATCCAGTTCTATTCTAGATTCGTAATCTAATAATGTAAACACGACTAAGTCACAGTGTTGTATTCTACATATCATGGCGAATAACTGAGTAAATCATTCTAGCCGTACGTCTTTAAGGAAACAGATCTTTTTAAGGTGGTTGCTTTCGCTTGTGGCGCGAAATTCATTTTTTTTCCGGGTTTTTTTGCTCATCACCGCTCGTCAACACTTCTTCAGATAGCGAAAACTATGTTGCCGGTAATTATATGATCTAACACACAAGTTTTAATTTATAGTATCACATAAATACCATTAGTTTAGCTACGATTGTGCTTCAATGGTATTTACCGTGTTTTTTTGTGTCAAGCTCAGTCATAGCCAAACTAATGATATTTATGTGATACTATAAATTAAAACTTGTGTGTTAGGTCATATAATTACCGGCAACATAGTTTTCGCTATCTGAAGAAATGTTGTTGAGCTGTGGTGAGGCAAAAAACATGAAAAAATTTGAATTTCGCGCCACAAGCGAAAGAAACCACCTTAACTGCGTATGCCGCAGAACTAAGTCTGTTCAACAACTTATCTATGTGTGGGCCCCATTGAAGCTTACTATCTAAGCTTCATACCCTTCCGGTTTGAAGGGTATGGTTGCCGGTGAAATTACAGGCACATGACTTTTCATCTTTGTCTCAGTGGGCGCAGTGCAATGCCACATAGCGTGCATCCTTGGTGGACGTGACCTATGTGGCAATGCATTGTTCATAGGCATAGGGTACTGCTTAACATCAGGTGGGCTGTCTGCTTGATCCGTCATTCAAGTTGTATAAAAAAGAACAGATTCCATGAGTAACTAAAACCCGCATTACTGCTGATTACTTTTCAATCTATATATATAAAACACACCACTTATTACTCAAGAACGGGTGAACCGATTTGGCTGAAAATTGGTAGGGAGGTAGCTTAGAACCAGGAAAAGCACATAGGGGGGGGGGGGGGGCTGTTTTTCACCGAGGGCTACCCGTGCGAATTCGGGGCGAGTCGCTAGTATATTATAAACCATAATAGTCTTTTTATATTTAATTTTAAAATCCTAACTCTACCTTGGTACACTCTATATGCCTTTAGAGCCCAAAGCCTCTTACGAACGAAGTATAATTATGTACTCTGTGAGAGGAGGTTGTATTGATAATTAGGCTAGAGTATACTGGCCGTCAAAGTTCACGGCACCTCGGGTGTAGCGTAAAGGCTTATTGAATTGGCTAGAGCCTTCACTCTAGAACTGTTACAAACAACTACATGTCTGTGTAGTCGGGTTTTTACAAGCTTTTTATAACTTGCAATGTAGTCCAGTCAAATTAAACATGAAAAGGGGATCGTGCTTGCAAAAGTTCGGGACACGCTGATTTTTTTATATATGTTGTTAGGACCTTAACCAATATTAAAAAAAACAGATTTGTCGCTCGCACAGCCCTTGGAAATTTCAAATCAGTTTTTTAACCCCCGACGCAAAAACGGCGGGGTGTTATAAGTTTGACGTGTTCGTGTTTGTGTTTCTGTCCCATCGTAGCTACCGAACGGATGAACCGATTTCGATTTTTTTGTTTTGTTTGAATGGTTAATTTGTCGGGAGTGTTCTTAGCTATGTTTGATCAAAATCGGTTCAGCCGTTTCATTGCGTTGAGGGTTTTTTTAATTTTTACAAAATTAATGACTTGTTTAATATTGGTTAAGGTCCTAACCACATATAAAAAAATCAGCGTGACTCTAACTTTTGCAAGCACGGATGTACATCTGGACTGGACTAATGTATGTCCGGTTGGAATCTTGCAACTGAATTTTAAAGCAGTTATACTCAACCGATTGACCAGAAATTTGGCATACCTGTCAGGTTCCGATGAAAATACAATATGATGGTGACAGCGAGCTGATCTGATGATGGATTCGGAAGGTGGACAACGGAACTCCTCGAGGGATAATAGTAGACTGGCCGTGTTTAGGCTCAGTGTGATCAGCACACGATTACGGTCACAAAATTTATAAAAGCTTGTTTTTTTTTTGTAAAATTTTATGTATGGAAACATGGAAAACCGCCCTTGCGGATCACAATTTCACTTTCGTTTCATAATTTTTGATAATGTCTTTTTCCATACAAAAATCAGTGTAGTGTACCATACACTCAAGTAGTTGGTTGTTGCACCCCCAGCTGAGTTGTGCTGGGCGCCCCCGGTCCTACGGGCATAGTGACTATACAAAAGTGCAAATGAGCTAGAACTTTATCAAATTGTTTAACTAAGTACCTGATTTAGTAATGCTTAAGTAACTACAATAGAGCCTCGATAATCCGTACTCTGGCTAATCCGAACGTCGCTGTAATCCGAACTGCCGGCTGCCCCCCTCTCTCGCTCTTACCGTTGACCTTATGTTTTTGTTTAGTAGTAGTAGAACTTTTTTGTGCAAGAGTTCGTCCGGGGAAGTACTACCACCATACCTATTTCTGCCGCAAAGAAGTAGTGCTCGCATTGCTGTGTTCCGGTTTGAAGGGTAAGACTTTTCATCTTTATGTCTGAGGGTGGCGGGCGCTGGGCAATGCCACATAGGGTGCGTCCTAGGTGGACGTGACCTGTGAGGTAATGCACTGTTCATAGGCAGAGGTAACCGCTTAACATCAGGCTGTTCCGTCATTCAGTAGTTACTTTTGCGAATGAGTCACCTCGCGTGTTCACGTTACTGTGTGCTAAAATCGCGCACCAGGTGTTGTAGATGTTATAAAAATGGTTCCTACACCGAAACGCAAACATAAAACTTTAAGAATAGCTGAAAAGTATGCCATACTGGATATTCCGGATAATCCGAAAGCTCCGTGAGCGGTTGTTTTTTGGTAGTTCGGATTATGGAGGCTCTACTGTATTTGGTATTGAATTGTTCAAAGTGCCGTTAGTAGTGTTTTCTTAAATTTTTACCAAAAATTCGGTCGATTTGGTCGTGCCGATTTGCACGTTTTTGAACTACACCAATCATCTTAATATTTGCATTACTTTGAATCTTACGAATATTGTAAAAAAAAGGAAAGTAATATATTTGTCTGAGCCTCGAAAATATCGCCAGCCTCGAAGCATCAATACCTAAAACAAGGCAAATCGCTACAATTTACAGCGCTGTTTTGTGTCCTTCGGGTAAAAATTTTAATACTGTTATAAGAATGTTATATCTGTACACTACATATGCTATATTAAAATGTACATAAGTATCTTATTGGTAAGTTTTAAGATGGTTCCGGCTCAATTTATCATAGAGTCAAATGTATTTGAAACATAAATGTATGTAACTTTTGAAACTATCATGGTTATGTACATAATTTTCACTAGAAACGGGATATTTACCATGATTTTTGAGTTTTATATGTTCCCGATATTTCCGCACAGTTGCATGCGCCATGATCATGGGAGAACTGACTAAAGTCTTTGCGAGTAGATGTTATTGGCAGATATATCGATCTACCCTCTTTCTCACTCTTTTATTACGAACGATACCACTACCATCGGTTTCATTGTCACAATTCACACCAACTCGACACACAACACTAACGGTGTCCGGACGCGTAGCAGGTACCACACTTTTTTGATTATTACACATTCTTACCACAGGCTTCCATACTCCAGATAATTGAAAACCATCTTCTCTATTGAAGTTTCTGTACTTAGTAATCTCAATTGCCTCTTGTACCATTCTCGGTATGTAATGTCGCTCTGTCGACATATATAAAACTCAAAAATCATGGTAAATATCCCGTTTCTAGTGAAAATTATATAAATGTATGTAATTATTGAAACTGTAGATGTAACTAGTCTTCGAAGAGGAATTGACTCAAGGGAAGTGTACCGCTAGCTCCAACAAGCATAAATTCAAATTCAAATTCATTTATTTTATCATTTATAACCTAAATAACAGTTTTTCAACCTAACCTAATTATCAAGCAAATTAAATAAGCAAAGTAGCAAAGTTATAAATGTAAAGCAAGTATTGAGCATAATTCAAGGCAAAGACTTTGTATAAACAATCTAGCGGTGGGCGAAGGTTCGCCTGCGACGTCAGAGGTTGCGGGTTCGATTCCCGCCTCGGAAAAAATATTTGTGCGATCTGCAGATATTTGTTCAAGGTATTCTGGGAATTTCTATGTACTGTATTGTATTAAATATATCAGTTGTCTAGTACCCATAACACAAGCTCTGCTTAGCTTGGGGCTAGATAACGTTGTGTGAAGTGTCCAGCATTATTTATGATTATTTATTTATTTACTAATGTAACCTGTTTTTCGTCAGTTTCCTATTAAATTGTATTGTATATTGAATTAAACCAGCATGGGCAGGACCGTCTTTAACTTATCGGAGGCCCTGGGCACTTTAGGATAATGGGGCCCCTATGTCTGTGATATGCATTGGCGTAGCAAAGTTTTGGTGGAACTTTCAGGGTCGAAAAGAGTCTAGCAAAAATTATATTTAAATTCTCAATCGGCAAGCAGAGCGAGCAGAGAAAAATTACGAAACTACATCTCAAAAAAATTTACTGTTGAGCGCAAGCGTTGTATCGGCCTTCCGGGCCCCGTAAGGTCGCCCTGGGCACAGGCCTCGTGTGCCTTTATGGTAAAGACGGCATTGAGCATGGGTTATAAGATTTCCATACCTTTGAGTTTTTTTTTACTTTGATAGTCCTTCGGTTGACCGCGATCACACCTGTTGGTAAGTGACGATGTTTGAGTATGATTTGGTAATAATATAATATTATAAGAAACTGACAAACCACGGGTATATTAGTAGATCATGTGTACAAAATGTAATGTATTTTGATGAGAAATAAGAAAAAGAAATAGTCAAATATCGTTTGTATGCAGAGGACTGAAGCGCGCTTGCGGTATACTCCTATGGGCGTTTCTCCACTAGCCGGCAAGCCACCGTTGCCGGCCGGCTATAGATAAACGCCCTATTTATGCGTTAAATTTTTAATAAATAACTTAAGTATTATACAAATGCGCCATTTTGCTTCGAATATAAACAAATATATTTTTTTACATTTAATTTATAATGTGAAAGTATTGTAATGTTCCTAAATTTTGTATATAGATCCTCAGTGGTGCCATTGTTTTGTTTTTTATACAAAACTTTAATTATTAATTAACATCGAATTTTGTAAGACTGAGAAATTCGATAAATTGCCTCTTTCTTAATGCTTATAATACGGCCATAAATAGATTCGCTGTTTCAAAATTTCAATCAAAAACAATAAAAAATTGTGTTACTCTATGTCTCTTAGGCATCTTAGAATTTAATAAAGAAATTTTTAAATTTGATTGATTCGAGCCGTTTTTTAATAACATTTTTAGCGGTAAACTTTGAGCATTATTGAGCCTTTTTTGAAAAGCATGAAATTATCTAATTTGTTTTCACTTTTACTACAAATTATTATTGTTTCCTAGATTCTTAACTTGAAATAATCTGTGCGTCTCATAAGAGTTATTCAAATTTATGATCGTTATTGATTGGTCTGAATAAACATTATCAGCTGGAAAAACTATTGTACTCCATTTTATTAGATCTACGAAAATTTCTCATTTACTACTTCAATTAGGTACTTATTTAAATTAATTATTTAATTAATTTAATATTTTTGATTGAGCCATTGAACTTTGTGATAGTAATGTAAAAATAAACTAAAAAATGTGTAAGTATATATTTGTGTCATGTGACTAGTGTAAGTGCGTCACATATAGAAATATAACGTGAGGAGAGTTGTTATCCTCGGTGTTTTGTATGTCGGTTCAGCTGTTTCGGCGTGATTGAGTAATAAACGTACAAACATACAAACATCGGTTGACATGTACGATATTAGTGGGATTTATATTTATATTTTTATGTTGTAAGGTGTCAGACGTGTATGTATATCATTAGATTTTTTAAACTGATTAATTAAGGATGTTGCTTTCTCATTCAAACGTATTTTACCAAACATAGGGGAATAGAATATAATTTTACACTGAAATTATTGTTGTTGGTTGAAGAAAACAGTCGATTAATAGCGAAAATAACATCGAAAAGACTCGTATTGACTATCATACGAGTCTTTTCGATGTTATTTTCGCTATTAATCCAGTGTTTTCGTCAGACAAATATGATTTGCCGCAAATAGTGACCAATATAAAAGTAAACAACAGTCATTTCAGTGTAAAATTATACTCTGTTCGCCCATATTTGGTAAAATACATTAGTATGAAAAAGCAACCACCTTAAGTAACAAGATTGTACGTTAAATTTTTTCAATTCGATATTATTATCCCTGATATCATTCCAATGGGAATGATGTGATTACTGTGTAAATAAATTAGTAATAAGGACATGTTTTATGAAAACTGAAATGTATATATCGATACCCAATGTGTTTCTTTGTTTATAAGTAGAGTCAAGTGGTCTTCAATGGATTACTTTTTCTTAGATCATCCACAGTTCGGGAACTGTCAGCCGGAATGACTTTAAAGGAGGTTGGTCCGCTGACCCAGGTCAAAATTAAATAAATGAACCAGGGCCCCTTCACGGAAGTAATTAGTACGGTTCGAAATGTTGTTTTTTGTACAATTTTTCTAGAGAACTTGTGTATTTTTAGAAGTTGGGAAGCAAACGTTGTATTTCTAAATAATTAGAAAAATCAACTCATTGCATTTGCGTGAAAAAAAACGCAACAAGCTTCATTACTTTCCCACAACTTCTAAGCAAGAAATTAAATTAGCTTTTTCATTATCTTAACATATATTATCCAAAAGTATCTCAACTGTACGTAACGTTAGTCAAAAAAGTTGGGTCAAACAATGTATGGGGAGTTGCCCATGTTCTTTGGCAATGTATGGTGTAACTATCTCGGAATATAAGTCATTTGGAATCCATGGTTCCAATGAACAATGGTTTTGTAATAATTAAAAATCATCCATGTGTACTAGGGGTGGTAAACACTGAATCACCACATGGTCAACAATGAATCTAGGGGTTTTTCAGAGCAAAATTAAAGACATTTTGTGAAGAATCCTAGTGTAAGAAGGATCATTAGAAAAATAACCGACCGTGTTTGTTGCCTGATTCTTCTAGGTCTGGTTGCGTTGGAATAGGAGTAAATTTATTTTTTAAGAAGATTCAAAATGATCCTTGTGATTTCAATGAATAAAATACTTTTGACTTTGACTTTGAAATCAACTTACAGTAAATAAATATATTTTTAAAGAAAAAATGGCCTCGAGTTTATTTTTTATCATAATATTATTATTAAATCATTGAATCATATATCACGCAAATTTGCTCAGAGGCTGCATGCACTGTTCACCTATCGTTAAACGGTACCTACCCTGTGCCTATTTATCTCAGGTTAAGTCTACCTAGGACGCGCCCTATGCGGCATTGCACTTCACCCGCCACCCTGAGACAAAGATGAAAAGCCTCATGTGTCTGTAATTTCACCCGCACCCATACCCTTCAAACTGGAACACAGCAATGCGAGCACTACTGCTTTGCGGGAGAAATGGATACGTGGTACCTAGTACTTCCCCGGACGAACTCCTCTTCAGCTGTAATGAGTCTGTAAATCATACTTACTTAAGTTTTCGATAACATTCACGCTTTCAGACTTCGCCAGAGTGGCCCTGAAAATAAAAACCGGTCAATAGCGGGTGTGACTCGCGCACGAAGGGTTCCGTACCAATATCCTATAAAAACATCAAAAAAAACACTCCAAAAAAAAATTGCACGCAAGAAGTGGTCACCCATCCGAAAACTGACCTGGCAGAGCATTGCTTAACCTACATTTGGAAAAATGAAGTTTTTTGTATGGAAGCCCCCTTAAATATTCCATTATCTATAAAAACGGCAAAAAAAACACGTTTTTGTATGGGAGCCCCTTAAATATTTAGTTTATTCTGTTTTTTAATATTTGTTGTTATAGCGGCAACTGAAATACATTATCTGTGAAAATTTCCGGTTCTTACCCACTGTCCACCTCCCTGAGACCAATGGGTGAACCGTAGAAAGTATTTTTTACAACGGCTCACCTCTCGCAGTAAACTTGACAACTGTCTAACTATCACCAGCTCGGTGACAGCCGGACAGACAGACAGACGAACAGCCGAGCCTTAGTAATAGGGTCCCGTTTTACGAAAAGTAGTTATTACCTCCTCAGTGGTTTTACGTCCTACTCTGGGTACGGAACCCTAACAACCTGTATATCGCCGGGTTAGAGGCAAAACCACAATTATGTCAAAACCAAATATACCACAAAAAACTTTTTTTTAGTTATAGCTTTTTGATAGTTTGTATGAATGAATGAATGAATGAAAATACTTTATTGCACACCTTACATTATATAGCTACAGTATGATTCCACATTTAAGTCACTTATTAGTATTCGAATAGCTTCTAGCTTTTTGGTACCGATTTGGAGTTGCATTATCTAAAGCTAACTAAACGTATCGCCATCCTTTTCTTTTATACATAAAAAGCAAAGGACAGGGATTCTATTTTTAGCTTTAACTTTAAAGAATACAATCTCAAATCGCTATGTAGGTACCAGTATCTAACTTCACGTTGTTGCCATGCGTAGGTAAAGCTCACAGAATAATTACTACATCCACGGTAGAACTTCGCGGAAGTACCTATAAATACAAAAATTAAAAAAAAGAATGTCATGTGACAATATATTTGTTTCTCTCCAACATAGTGCATTCTAGGATAGAAGTAAGAAGCAACACTATATCAACACATGTGCATGGCTATTTTAGCATAGTTTCCATGTATTTCTTCTTCCATGTAGAGCTAACTGGTACCTACGTCTCTGAACAAAAAATACAAATAGGTACACTGTCTACGTTGCCAGATGCATGGTTGTCAAGCTCACGTTAGAGCTAGGAAGATGTTCTAAATACATTCATGCGTTAGAGAGAGTAGGCCTTGTTGTCAAGGATATCAACAAAATCGTACCTACAGGATAAATTATCTTTGGGAAGTTATTCAAACCTATTTAAGTATTTAGGTATCAGATACCTAGTTGTATTCTTTGATTGAAATGTGACATAATAATTGTCAAGGATCGTTATCGCAATCGCTATGTTTTGTTTTATTTATTCAGTGTTTATTTAGTTTTTGGAAGCTGAAAGATGAACGAAAGCGAGCTGCGGAAGCTCCTTCAGACGAAGAATGGGTGCCGCGTCCCGAGTATGCGGCCGATACCGGACGTGCACATGATGGACAAGCTACCCTTCACGCCGCAGCCGCCCTACAATAGGATCAAGGTAATTAAATGAAATCAGTCTATTTGCTAAAACATGGTAGGATACATGGAAGGCCTAAGGCTGCGTTTCCATTGACGCGGAGTTGGGCGGAGCGGTGCTTAGCGGTGCATGAATTGACCAATCACTATGCTCGAAATCTCTGCTCCGCTTCAATGGAAACAGCACGAGCGGAGCGGGGCAGAGCTGAACGGATATTCATATAAAATAAGCGAGGTGATGCGGAGCGGAGGACAGCGGGGCGGTGTGTTGCGGAGGGTAGCTAGGAGAGCGAAGCGGCGAGGTGCGGACCGGGGTGCGGGGGAGGGTGTGACGCCACGACTCGCGCGCCGTGCGTCGTAGTGGTCACACGTTTAGCGTATAGCGTCACACGTTTGGAAATAAGTTGAAAATTCTCCATGCACAGAGCGATAATTTTTATATGTTGTCGAATCCAGAATCTATGTTTTCTCTTCATATCCAAAAAAGTTGCAACAGTCAATGCTACTTCATCTGAAACGTTATCTTCGTCGTCAAGTAAGGAAAGATATAAAAGGATTGCTTTTTTCTTTTTAAGCGACAACATGACATATGCTCTTTCTGAAAGATGGAGACAAACTGAGCTCAAAATTGCGCAATTCCAAAGTTAGCTCCTTTCCGCTCCTCTCCTCTCCGCTCCGCTCCTCTCCTTTCTGCTTCAGTGGAAACACTTACCACTTTTCACCGCTATTCTCCGCTCATCTCCGCACAGCTCCGCGTCAATGGAAACGCAGCCTTATGTTATAGTGAGGAGCACATGTTCTTGCTTCACAAGCATGTACCTAAATGTTTTAAAATAGGTACGTCTCTATTACATACATTGGCGAATACCAATAAATTCATTAATACTACTAATCAATTACAATATTATGGTATCTGTACAAACAAAAATAATTCAGTCCAAATTATATAAAAAAAAAAAACTTTAAATTCACAAATAACAATTAAATTAAACAAATATTAATTATTTTAATTTAATTTACAATAGTCAAGTCATTTTTCAAATTCAAAAATTCATCCACTGAATAAAAACACTTCTCTGATAACCATTTATGTATTTTTATTTTAAATAAGTTTCCGGGCAACTCTTTGAGTCCTTCAGGGCGATTATTATTATTTTTTATTTTTTTTTTATATACTACTTGGATGACGGATCCAGCAAGAGGCCCACCTGATGTTAAGCGGTAACCTCTGCCTATGAACAGTGCATTACCTCATAGATCACGTCCACCTACGACGCAACCTATGTGGCATTGCACTGCGCCCGCCACCCTGAGACATAAAGATGAAAAGTCTCATGTGCCTGTAATTTCACCGGCACCCTTACCCTTCAAACCGGAACACAGCAATGCGAGCACTACTGCTTTGCGGCAGAAATAGGTATGGTGGTAGTACTTCCCCGGACGAACTCTTTCACAAAAAAGCTCTACTACTATTCGATGCCATAAAGTTGGCGTTTTAGGTAGGCTAGCTTTGCTCTCAATAACCTCGGTTAGGTATATACTCCACAATCCCCTTCGTCCAAACGTTCTATGACAACGTTTCCCTCCCCGTTTTTCTCCTATGACCATCCACCTCGATCCTCTCAGCATCTACTCATGATCCCTGTCCATAAGACACTCTTTTTTCTTTATAATTGGCATCGCTCGGCTTGTGCATTTATCATTGTGTTCACAGCACTACCACCCACACCTACATTACACAAAGATTAGCTGGAAGAAAATGCCAATTAGCATTAAGTTTGCCTATGTAATGTTTTTTGTCTTGTGTAATAAATATTTGTCTATCTATCTAGGTTTATCTGTTATATAAACTAGCTGTCCCGACCAATCGCTTAAAGCTAAGGGCAAACCAACGCGTTCAGCCTGCGTCCGCGGTAACGTGCACGGTGGCGATCCATTGTCTTACCATTGATCGCCACCGTGCACGCCACTGAGGACGCGGGCGAGACGCGTTGGTTTGGCCTTAGCTTTAGTAGTTTTGCGTGATCAAAATAGATCAGATTTTTTGTGATCGTTTAGTTTTTTTTTTTTTTATCGCCCCGCTTCGCACGGGCAATGTCGGTATGAAAAGCAGTCGTTAGCTTTCTATTTAAGTGAAATAATTTTTAGAATCTCCTATATTAGTCCAGTAAATTTGTCGTCTGCAAGTATGGGGTAGTATGCGTCAAATCCGGTAGTTCTGTTTTTTTGCAGACTTGTTTATGATGTTGGCCTTATGAATAATCCAAGTTTTTGACCTCGAGCGCCGAACGCAACTTTGTCAAAAATGGAAAAAACTTTTTTTTTTCAAGTTTTGGCGATTATAACCCTAAAGGACTAGTTTTAGAGAAAACTTTCTTAGGACGTTTTTAAAGGAGACTAAATTTGCTACAATATGATACTAGAACTGTATCTGTAGACCCAATAGTTTCTGAGATTAAGCCTTTCAAAGTTTATATTTTTTTTCGAACTTCGCAATTTTTTGCAATAGTTTATACGTTACTCGAATAACTCTAGCGGGATGAAGTGGACCCCAAAATGAAGACCAGAGATGCAGCCTCACAACACCTCTTGCGGATGATTTCTTGCGGGTGCACGAAGGGTTGTGGGAAAGCGTGCAGCTACAGGAAGGCAGGATTAAAATGCTCGTTTCGGGGCAGTGGTCCAACTGCTCTGTCCAATTAGTTGGACTACGGGCCTTTACTAGGGGCCGTGGTTCAACTATCTTTGCAGTTGGACCACGACACCATAGTAGAGTTCCCAGGTCCAATTAAAACAATTTCAAATAATACAACTGCAAATTTTGTACTACTATTACAATTGTGGGCTGTTACTATCATTGGTTGCAATGTATCTGGAGGAAGGCAAAGTCATTGAGTCTCTCTAAAACTAAATAAAAAAAAATGCAAGAGAATTGTATCGCTGTGCTCAGTGTTACCACTTTTACCGGCTGAAAAAATATTAGAAGGATGGAATTACATAAAATATGAAATGAATGATGGATTTAACAAATTGATTGAGTATATCGAGCACTATTGGATAAAAAAAGATTTTGCCAATTTTTCACAATTGGTAAGCGTGTTTAAGGAGAGACATCGAACCAATAACGTTTCAGAAGGTTCGCATGCAAAACTAAGTAGATGCATAAATGCGAAAAATAAAACCTTACTGCGACTTTTGAATGTTTTAGAGAACTTCTCAACATTATCAATATGTGACCAGACAAGACGTAATAGGCGTAAGATTAAAATCGAGAACGACTACTATATAAGAGTAATACAACTTCAAATGATCACAGGTGAAATAACTATATGCCATGCTTTAGAAAAATTACGGTGATATATTATTATTACCTAAAAACATATTTTGTTGTTCCAAATACAAATACAAATACAAAAAACTTTATTGACATAATACGATGTTCTACATGATAATGAATCCATAGGCTCCCAAACTAGTTCAAAACTGTATTTCAGGAGCCAGTGGCTTCTCCCACCTTATACAAAATATTAAATTATCTCCTACTTAACTAAAAGCTATAAAACTAAAACTAAAAACAAAACCTAAAACTAAAACTTATCAAAGTTCCAGTTTTGTTTTGTTATTTTTTTAAGAGAAAAGGACATTACTTTAAGTTCTGTATTAAAAACGTTGTTATACTAAAGGTGCTGTGGTTACAATAATTGCAGTTGTATTATTTGAAATTGTTTTAATTGGACCTGGGAACTCTACTATGGTGCCGTGGTCCAACTGCAAAGATAGTTGGACCACGACCATCGAGCAACGCAGGTCTCCGTACCGGAGGGGAGACGCCTTAGAGCTGTCAACCGATACATATTTATTCAGAAATATTTGGGGGGGGGCTTCACGCACTCACTTACACTTTAATGCACACTTTTGTAACCAGTCGTTCTATCGCTATAAACGCACACATCTATAAACAGCAACACATCAAAAATCTTTATACACACATAGATGCTTTCTGTGTACAAACATCATGTTATGTCACAAAATTGACAGTAACACCCGTTCTAGGGACTTCCAGCACTCAAGTCGATAAATTAATAGTATCGATAACTTTTTGGTAGGAACTTACTTTGCCTACCATCAAGGGTCATTTAAGGGATTTAAGGGCGGCTAGGGATGGGGGGGAAGGGTTGAACGCTCTCTGTGAAGGAGGAGTTGCGGAACCGCCCCAATTATCGAGGATAACATAGGGATCATTTTGTGGATCACTATGAAATTTTAGATTAGTAAAAGGTAGTAGTAGGCTGGAGAGAGAGGGGGTAAACGCGGAAACTTAGAGTATAGAGAAAAAATCAAGAAAATTTTGAGTACCCCAGGTACAACCACTAGCTCATGAGATGATTAGTTCTTGGGAAAATTTAATTAGAATTTTGTTCAAAGCATACAATAATTTCATAAAACTATGGGTTGGCAAGTCAAAAGACGAAAGGAAAGGAAAGAAAAAAACGCTTTACTTAGCTCCCGTCTTCGTTCTAACCTACATAATCCATGTCGGTTCTGGCCTCTAAATATACAATGTATTATATCTGTCAGTCACTGTTATTGTCAAAAACCAAAAATCATGATCCTAAGTGCCAAAAAACTACATTAGTCATTAAAATGTAAAAATAGTTTTTTTTTAAATTTCAGGCATAGTTATCCCACGACACATGGGATCCTAGTGTGAGATCAGAACTATGTAGGTATGTGTTGGGTGTGTTAAGTTATGTTAATGTTAAACAATGGTAGGTAAAGTAATACTTAGCGCTTTATATAGTGAACAGAATATCGCGTTGAAAAAATTATACCTAGCTATATTTTTTTTTCATTCTTTGGTCAATCAAAGAATAGGATTTGAATAGGAAAATCCCACGACACAGTAAGGACACTCATGACACGACTTTTCTTGAAAATGAGTTAACGAGTTCAAACTGGGAAATACTTTTGTTAATTTATCGTGATCACGTATCCCACAACCTAGGTAGGCATGCAACTTTTTACGAAAAACTATCACACCTCTAGATTTCTAATATCACATGGTAATTTAAATTCATGTCAAGATATGTTCACACATAAAAAAAAAATAGTAATTTAACTTAGAAGCCCTTGCAAGCCTAGCTAGTAATATCTTGGAGCAACACGGACGCTGCTGGAGGTCACACGAGAGAGACACGAGGAGGTCGCGGCGGTGGGCGACATCAAGTAAAGGCGTTCCCCTCTGGCTATGCACAATTTAATTTGGGCATACGCGTTAGTAAAACTGTTTTCGCCCGATCATTAGGGCGAGCGAAGTGAGTCCTCTACTATCCCATGCAATTTTTTGGTAAGCTTAACGAAAAAACTATCCGTTGTAATTTAGCATAGTAATTTAAATTCATGTCTGTGTTTAAATATAAATAATCAAGGAAAAAAAAGCTTGCTAGCACTCACCAAGCATGTTTTGCTTTTGCTAGTAATAAAATTGTATCATGATGGGCCGATTGCTCTGTCAGACTGAACCGATCGTGTGACGCATAGAGTAAAACAGTGTGACAGTGCTACAAATACTGAAATGCCGAATACATTTTCTGCTGTAAATCAAGGTGTACGGAAAGATGGTGTTTACTTTCACATTGTACCTATGTGAATTTAATTATATATATATTTATTTTTATTTTATTTTTTGATGCTGGACACAGTTTTACCAGATTATCCAGCCCCAAGCCAAGCACAGCTTGTGTTATGGACTAGATAACTGATATCCCTAATACAGTACATTACATAGATATTTATTTTGTATTAACATAGAAAATACCCAGAACACCCTGAACAAATATCTGCAGATCGTACAAATATTTGTTCTGAGGCGGGAATCAAACCCGCAACCTCCTGCGTCACAGGCGAACCTTCGTCAACCGCGCCACAGAGGTCGTCAATTTATGGCATAAAATTAAAAATTTCCAATTAAAATCATAACAGTTACCTACCTTGTTACATACCAATACCTTCATGGTGATTGGATTAACGGTTAGAAAGTTAGGTTAGGCTAGGCTATGGCTCCCGAATAATATAAATCAAATTTCAATAGTTGGTAAAACATATTAAACGAGCATTTATTTTATCGATAAAAAATCTACTTTATTATTGAGGCACATCACTAATTTAGTAGTATAAAAGAAAACACGGGCAACTCACTTTCAGGAACTTTTGAGAAATAAAAAAAACTGTTAAATGAGCACAAAGCTATTTCAGTATGCATTGAGGCTGTAATTGTTAGCAGTTGCTTATTTAATAAAAATTTGATTAGGTTTACCAACAGTCTACACATGTATGTCGGAGAGAGAAGTAATTTGATGAATCTGCAGAATAGATCTACTGAGATTGAAGGCTTATAAACACCAGGTGTACGGCTGCGAACAATCGTATTCTGTCGTGTCGCGCCACCCAAATGAATGCGCCCGAGTCTTGTTTACGCAAAGATGCAAAGCGATCGACGCCCGGATATAAAAGGAACGTACGAAAGCGACAGATCTCATTATTACATCGGCGTTGGCCGAGCGCACACGATTTAATCAACAAAATACAAAATCAAGTTCAAAGTCAGTTTGAATAAAATCTTAGTGAAACCTCTTTTGTGTTTTCCTCATTTGAACGAGACCCGGAGGGTCTTGAGGGATCTTGAGGATCCGACATGTATATATGAAGAGGTACAAACTATATACCTATCTTTAGCTACAGGAGAAACTAATGAGGGCTTTTCATTTTCGAATAAAAAAAATGTAGTTCCATTTGGCTCAATTGATGGCCTTGACTCAACTGTGGTTGTCAAAATTAACAAATGCATCGTCTGTCATTTTGTGTGATAGTAACAAAATACCACGAAAATATATCACTACTTTGTTAACTTTTACATTTCACTTTATTTTTACAGTTAAGTACACAGCAGCGACATCTATTTTCAAGGGTTTATAAATGATTTGGTATGGCCGTGAAAACCCCTCATTATAGGCAAACATTGTACAGTAACCTAACAATTGGCGATCAACGATTTTTAAAGCATCTTTATTTACTTTTAACTGAAAAGAGTAAAGTTATTTAATTATGATCAATATAACCGATTTTGATCAAATTAACCACGTGGTTTTATTCTTATTATAAACAAGAAGCAACCCGCGATTTCACTCGCATAAGTCTTTATCCAGTGGGAACATTTAAATAAAATTTAAACCTATTCCAGTGGTCCAGCTATCGCCGTTCTAAATTCATCCAACCCTTAGAAAATTTAGCATTTATAATATTACAAACATACACACATACGTAAACTCACGCCTGTTTCCCAGAGAAGTAGGCAGAGACCATGAATTTCCACTTGCTACGATCCTGGTATACCTGTTTTGCTTCATTCACTCACATCACATTCTTCATATATGCTCATTGGTTAAGGGCGCTCTTAGCCTGGCCATTCTCCAGATCGACCGTGATCTAGTCTGAATACCTTCACCGAGGTCTCCCCCTTCCAACTGTCCCATTCATGCTCATCTTATGAACTAGTTTCGTCAATCTACTATCATTCATCCTTTATATATACCTAAACCATCCAAGCATACCTTTCTCAATCCTTGTCACTATACACGTGCTCTTTCATTTTACAATACTCTCTTAACACACAGTTTCTTATTCTCTCTCAAAGTCCACCATACATACTTCTCAAACCTCTCATCTTCACTGCATTTATTCTACTTTCATGTTTATTCTGCCTTAGCAACTTTCGCTACCACCAGATACATTAGTGTTGGCACTAACACCCCTCTATGCAAATCCAGTCGTGCCTTTTTGGATACGTTCCGGCTGATAATAAGGCGTTAAGTTCACTTGGTTTACCAGAATTTACACTCATTTAAATATCATCTTCATGCTTGCCATCTCTTGTAATCAAAGTTCTCAAATGTACAAACTTTTTGCTGTTACACTTGTTGTTATAGTAGTGTGATTTAATTTTATTTCTTTAAATATAGTTTCACATGACACTTACGTTGACATATCATATAATACACCTCTGCGAGGTACATTTAATCCTCTTACCACACTGGTTCTTTCACCATTGATCACTAGGCCACTTTCAGGGACACTATATCTCAAGTTGGTTACTGAACCAAGAAAGAGCCCGCGACACGAAGTAGTAGTAGTTACCGGTTAGTTAGTGGTTACATAGCCGTCAAATACGATACTCGTTATGCCACATGTCACATGATGTCGAACGTGTTTAATGAATGGTATTTAGTAATCAAGGATATTAAGTAATCATCCACCTCTTGGCTTACTGACATTACACGTTATATACATGTTTACGTCAGCAGAATAAATCCTGAAATGCACATTGATGTATTATACACATTTATATCTACGCTTTTGGTCAATTTTATGTCGCCCCTGTGTCACACGATTAAGTGGAGCTCGATTGAAGAGCGAGCAGGGCAGTCGTAAGGGAATTGGCTTTCATTGCGAATAAATCACGTAACTTGGCAGTGATTTTAGAGTAATGAATGACCAGTGTACTGAAGTGCAGTCGCAGTGAAGAGTGAACCAGTGTTATTGAATAAAATATTCACGGTTTGTTTTGTTAAACCGTTCAGTTTTATTATTTTACCCCGAACACGAACTCAAAAATTACAAAATCTGAGATGGCCACTTTTGTTTTTATACGGCTTAATTTTACTTGGTCAATTTTCATGCAATAAGTTATTATAATTTAATTGAAATTCAGGTACATGTGAAAGGAAACACTATCTTTTTGTAAATTTGATGATCCAATCATTTTTTTACAGCATAAATCTGAACAATTCGGCATTTTTCTTAGAGCACTATCTCCCACGCGAGTCGATTCAGTCTGACAGAGCGATCGGCGACAGCTAGTTCTTTATAAGCTGTATGCCCTCGAGGGCATTAAATTTAGAGGGGAACTACAGCGGGGAATGCCTTTGATGGCGTCTCCATTCCGTGTTGCTCGATGACCACGACCCATAGTAAAGGCCCGTAGTCCAACTAATTGGACACAGCAGTTGGACAACGTAACGAAAATGCTCATCAGTCTGCAGGCACTGCAGCGGGGCCTCTTGTGATACCTGATGTTGCAGTAGTAGATATCCCAGAAGGCGACGATATTTCCGATGTCGAAATGGAGGATGACTTGTGGGCAAAATACTTCGATGATTCACCACCATCCCCTGATGGGGATATGCCATCTGAATTGCAAAAAATTGCGAAGAGTGAAAAAAATTATAAACTTTGAAAGGCTTAATCTCAGAAACTATTATGTCTACAGATACAGTTCTAGTATCATATTGTAGCAAATTTAGTCTACTTTAAAAACGTCCTAAGCAAGTTTTCTCAAGAACTAGTCCTTTAGGGTTATAATCGCCAAAACTTGAAAATAAAAACTTTTTTTTTTAGTTTTGACAAGGTTGCTTTCGGCGCTCGAGGTCAAAAACTTGGATTATTCATTAGGCCAACATCATAAACAAGTCTGCAAAAAATCAGAACTACCGGATTTGACGCATATTGGTAATGTATAAAGTTACAGTCTCCGCGCACTTGTCGTAGCAGCCACAGGTGTTTTTCATAATTAGGTCCTGCATGTCCATATCGCTCGACGGAATGGTGCCAACTGGCCGTCACCATGGCTGCTATAACTGATTGCTCAATATTTCGGGTGCCCGCAGCCTGGCTGCCGCAACCAGGCTGCCTAGTGCGCGGGAGGCCTTACTGGACTATAATGAGCTGCTCTCCTGGTAGTTCGAAAGATACACAAAGGAAAAAAAAATTTTTTTTTTTCTAATTGATTTAAATGCAGTTGACCTCCTGCTGGGGTCATGACTGCGATACCGGGCTTTAAGGAAAATAGTCTGTCCGAATATTATATTTAGTATCATTTCCTCCCTCCAACCACCCATCTAGGTATCCAAACACGAAATACCATCAGCTAAAGCAGTTTACCCCTACATCCCCTGCTCTTCCCCAGCTCTCTTATAGTTCTCGCTGATAATGTTGCTTTCTATAGGCGTACGAACTTTTAAAATCGGTAATGTAGGTACTTAGTTTTTGAGTTTATCCATTACAAACATACAAACAAACAATGTTTACCTACCTCTTTATAATATTAGTGTAGACTAGCTTCGCTACGATGAAGTCCAAATACATCACAAAATATCAAAAACTTAGACACCCCTTTCAAGGTGGTTGCTTGTTCATACAAACGTATTTGCACAAATATGGGCGAACAGAGTATAATTTTACAATGAAATGACTGTTGTTGGCTTTTATATTCGTCATTATTTGCGGCAAATTATATTTAGTTCAAGAAAACAGTGGATTATTAGCCTAAATAACATCGAAGTTTAGTCCATACAAGTAATTTCGATGTTATTTTCGCTATTAGTCTACTGTTTTCTTCAACCAAATATGATTTGCCGCAAATAATGACGAATATAAAAGCCAACAACAGTCATTTCAGCGTAAAATTATACTCTGTTCGCCCATATTTGTGCAAATACGTTTGTATGAAAAAGCAACCACCTTAAAGGATTATTTTGAAAAATCCAGACATATGTGTTCAATTATTGTATAAGTATTTTAAGTACCTACCTACCTACCTACAGATACCAAGTTACAAGTAAAACGCACCAGCTGTTGCGTAAAAAGTTACCATACAAACTTTAACACTTTTTTATTTAGTTACGTTCTAAGAATACGATTTCTTATACAATGGTTTTCACCCCTTTTCACCTTCTTGGGGGTTGAATTTACGCAAACTCCTTTTTAGTGGGGACAAATTTGGTATATTTTTTAGCTGTTTTCGTCAGCCAGTCAGGTTAAGCTTCTTACCTATATACCTAGGAATATATTATTTTATTATACTATATAGATTGATCTCTTACTTCCTTAACCCTATAATGAACTAATACCTTACAATTTGTAGGACAAACAAGCAAAGTTCCGACAAGTTCTCCAAGAAAAAGCCACAGGAAGGAAAGTAGAAATCGCTCGTCCACCACTCCCTAGACGTGAGCGAGATCGAATTGAAATATCACAATCTCGGCACATCAAAGTCCTACGAGAATGCGCCGAAAAAGTACAGCCACCTCCAATGCTGGAACCTTGGGAGAGAAAAATACGCAGTCTCGTATCTCAAAAACTTCGTAACGCGTTCCCGAACATTATGGAAGATCTCATAAATGAAACCAGGCTGGAGTGGAACCGCAATTTGCACGAACTAGCAGTCAAACACGTCATGAGAGACCAACCTGGTGTCTCCCGGATTCGATACCAAGAGCCTTACTTCAAGTTCCACGGAGTCACGGAAAACTATGAAAAAATGCTCAAGTCCCGAAAAAAACTGCAAGATGGTTCGCTTCTTCTGCACCCGTTCATTCGACTGGTTCTCGAATCTTCAGAAAAAACGTTTCCCTCATTCATAATCGACTTGAAAAAGTACAGAGCACAAGGTCCGATGGGCCTTCAACAGTTTCAATCCAGAGTTTTAGAAGAAATCAAACGAGCTGATTATCTCGTGTCCAGCACTTGGTACGCCGTACTCGTGAACTGGTTGAAGAACCCCAGATGTATCAAAGGAATGCGCCCTAAAAAGATACCGCAATTTGTCAAATGTGCCACCATAATGATATCAATGGCGATACAAGAACTCATGCGGAGATCGATTGACGCCATCATTGAATTACTAGACGACCCCGAGTCTGTGCCTATTTTAAATATTGAGCTAGACTTCAACGGTGAGTTTTTGTACGACCCGTCTCTTGAAACCGTGTATCAGACGTTCCACAACATAGCAGATGCGATATCTCATATTTCACAAAGACTCATGCCGATAGAACAGTATCTGAGAATACCGTACAAAAATGACGCTTTGCCTGTAATTTACAACGAATGGCTACATGACGATGGCCATGAAAGATTACAGAAACAATTGGATGTAGTATTCGAACCGCTTCTTGGATATTTAGACAGGCTGAGAAAACAATACTACATGTTGTACGGAGCGCCTGCAAAAGCAGCATTGCTCAAATTTATTGAAGAAGCTGAAGAATTCGAAGAAGGTCGAGATAAAATAAAATACTTCCAAGAAATCGACGGCAATATAACGGCTGTATTAGAAAACGAGTACTTCAATTGCTCAGTAGTATGCCAACTCCGAATGGTAGAAGGATTGAAAGAGAAAACTTTGGAGTTCGTGAATGATATCATCCATGGGATTGTAAAGGCGCATATGGCTGAAAATGACAGCATATGCTCAGAATTCCAAATAATAGCGGACAAGGCTCTCAAAGCACCGGAAAATGCAGCAGAACTAATCGAACAAGGAGTTTATATTTTACATGCAAAAAGTGTTCTAGTTGAAGAATTAAAATTAAGAATAATGTCGCAGATCAACATTATATCCAGTCTCTTAGATATGACTGTACTTACTCCGGATCATGTGGCCTCTAACACGAGAACCGTAAATTGGATAAATGATATCAAACCTATATTTAATAAAAATGCAGTTGCTTTTGAAGCTTTGAAAGCAGAAATGGAAGAAAACCTCCAAGCCAAGGTTGCGTATCTCAACAAAGAATGCCTTGAAATTACACCTTATCTAGAACTACTGGACAATATGGATGATATTAATCGTACCTTAGAGTATCTGGAATACTTACGAAAGTTAATCCACCGGTTGGCCGACTGTGATAAACTTGTGACGTGGATCAACAATGAAGAAGTTACATTCAAAATTGCAGTCACTAGTTATCCAGATTTAGAGGAACTTAAAGACTTCATTGTCCCTTTCTACAGTCTCATCTACTTGCTACATAAATGGAAACGCAGTTATTACACTTGGATGGACGGACCGTTTGAATACATGAAACACGATCAAATAGAACAAGATCACGATTTCTATTACAAGGAATTTCTCAAGTTGTCGAAAAACTATAAAACCAAAATAAAGCAACAAATAGCAGAAGGCTCTGAAAAACGTTTCCAAGGGTTGGTTGATGATCTCGATGTGAACAATCTTCCTGCACCGATGAAATTGTGCGCTCAAGCTATTGCCGAACTCAAAGAGTGGAGGCCTAATGTTCAAATGGGACACATTATGTGCAACCCCGCGCTCGTGCAAAGACATTGGGACGAAATGTCCTCCATAGCTGGTTTCGACTTAACACCCACGGCAGGTACAACGTTGCGAAAGATTATAAATTATAACCTTTGGGATGATCTGGATCAGTACGATATCATTAGTGTAGCAGCCACCAAAGAATTGGCACTGATAACTAATTTAAATAAAATGATCGCAGAATGGACTGACATATGCTTCAAAACGAGTCCATATAAAGAAACAGGAATATTCATTCTCTCTGGACTTGACGATATTCAGTGCGTTCTAGATGACCATATTGTGAAAACAATTGGAATGCGAGGATCGGCTTTTGTTAAGCCATTCGAAACACAAGTGAAAGCTTGGTATGAAAGAATAAATCGTGCTAACTCCACCATTGACGAATGGGGTAAAGTCCAAAGTCAGTGGCTATATCTGTTGCCGATTTTCTCTTCAAAAGACATCGTCGCACAAATGGCTGAAGAAGGTGTGATGTTCGTCGAAGTAAATAATATTTATCGTCGATACATGGGTTCAGTTGAAAAAGATCCTCATGTACTTGAAATTGCTGGAGGCGCAGGCGTTCTAGAATCTTTCAGAGTAGCTACAGAGTTGTTGGAAAAAATCAACGATGGTGTAAATAACTATTTAGAAAAAAAACGATTATACTTCCCCAGATTCTTCTTCCTATCTAACGACGAAATGTTGGAGATTTTATCTGAAACTAAAAATCCATTAAAGGTACAACCTCACTTGAAAAAATGTTTCGAAGGAATCAACAGATTAGTATTCGATGAAGAGTTCAATATCTCCACTATGATTTCGATGGAAGGGGAACAGGTAGATTTCCTTGATATTATTAGTGTTTCTGCTGCCAGAGGCTCTGTGGAAAAATGGTTAGTTCAAGTTGAAAGTGAAATGCTCAGTACCGTCAAAATGGAAACTGAATTATCTTATTATGACTATCCAAATATAGGTCGAGTGGAATGGATTTTATCATGGGAAGGAATGGTTGTATTAGCCATTTCGCAAATTTACTGGGCTGTAGATGTGCACGAAGCTCTAAATACTCACAAGATAAGTGAACTAAATACATTTCATGTTGGATTAACAAAACAACTTAATGAAACCGTCGCTGTTATACGAAGAACGAATTTGAGTAAACTAAGCAGCATCACTGTTAAGGCGCTCATTGTTATTGACGTCCACGCCAAAGATGTAATTTATGAACTCCTTCAGAAGAACGTGACCGAAGTAACTGATTTTCAATGGTTAGCTCAACTACGGTATTACTGGGAAGAAGAAAGAGTAAACGTGAAGATAATTAATGCGGTTGTTCACTATGCTTACGAATATTTAGGCAATTCAGACCGTTTAGTGATCACCCCATTGACTGACCGATGCTACCGCACGTTAATAGGTGCCTTTTTTCTACATTTGAATGGTGCCCCTGAAGGTCCAGCAGGCACGGGGAAAACTGAAACTACAAAAGATTTGGCTAAGGCATTAGCAGTCCAGTGTGTAGTTTTTAATTGCTCTGATGGATTAGATTACAAAGCTATGGGCAAGTTTTTCAAGGGTTTGGCATCTTGCGGGGCTTGGGTATGTTTTGACGAATTTAATAGAATAGAATTAGAAGTGTTGTCTGTCATCGCGCAACAAATTTTGTGCATAGTCCAGGCTGTAAGGCAACACATGGAGACTTTTGATTTTGAAGGCACTATCTTAACTTTAAATCCAGCCTGCTACGTATGCATTACAATGAATCCCGGTTACGCGGGTCGATCAGAATTACCCGATAATTTGAAGGTGTTGTTTCGGACAGTGGCCATGATGGTACCCGATTATGGTATGATAGGAGAAATTTCGTTGTATTCGTTCGGATTCGTAGATGCCAGAACCTTATCAATTAAAATTGTTACAACGTATCGTCTGTGTTCGGAGCAGTTATCCTCTCAAAATCATTATGACTACGGTATGCGAGCGGTAAAAACTGTTTTGTCTGCAGCTGGTAATCTAAAGAGGAGCTTCCCAAATGAGATCGAAAACGTTTTACTGCTAAGGTCTATTACAGATGTCAATTTGCCCAAGTTTTTGTCATTTGACGTACCCTTATTCGAAGGAATCATATCTGATTTATTCCCTGGTATATCTTTACCAAAACCGGACTACGTAAACTTTTTAACAGCTTGCAAAGACTGTTGTATGAAAAACAACCTTCAGCCAGAAGAATGCTATATGATAAAAATTATTCAAACTTTTGAAATGATGATCGTCAGGCACGGATTTATGTTGGTTGGTGATCCATTCGCAGGTAAATCGGTAACCTTACAAATTTTGGCCGAAGCTAATACTCTGATGGAAGAACGGAAGCAGCCAGGTGGCTGTGCAAGTACTTATAAGGTTTTGAACCCCAAAGCCGTGACAATGGGTCAGCTTTATGGTGCATTTGATCCTATCACCTATGAGTGGACCGACGGCATCGTAGCGACAATGTTTCGAGACTTTGCATCTGACGACACCCCAGTTAAGAAATGGATTGTATTCGACGGCCCGGTAGATGCGGTATGGATTGAAAACATGAATACTGTCTTAGATGACAATAAAAAGTTATGCCTCACTTCAGGGGAAGTAATGGCTATGTCAAGTGTAATGTCAATGATTTTTGAAGTGGGTGATTTATCTCAAGCATCTCCGGCAACTGTTTCAAGATGTGGCATGATCTACATGGAGTCCGCATCTCTGGGATTTAGGCCGTTTTATACGTCATGGGTAAACACATTAAATCCAATATGGCTCGAAGAAAATGAGGAGTACATTTACGATATGTGCGATTGGTTATTTGACCCCTTGATTTATTACGTCAGAAAGTATTGCGGGCAGCTTGTAACAGCCGGTGAAGTAAATTTGGTTATAAGTACACTCCGACTCGTGGAAATGCTAATGGATAATGCTATCGAGGGTGAAGAAGACACAAAATATACGAGGGTTTGGTTTTTAGCTTCCTTTATGGCAGCTCTTGTCTGGGGGGTAGGGGGAATACTCAATACAAATTCACGTGAAAAATTTGATGAACTTATTAAAGAATACTTCAGAGGAGAAAAAGGTATTCCAACCCAAATTGATCGTATTGATGTGTCTATCCCATCAGAAGGTATGATTATCGATCATTATTACGTGTACAAAAGTAAAGGCTGTTGGAAATCCTGGCCTGATGCTGTTAAAGCTGTTCAAACTATTGAGAAAATTAATCTTTTGCAAACTGTTGTCCCAACCTTGGAATCGGAAAAATATCTTTTTCTGCTAAAGCTTCACACAAAATTTAAAAAACCACTATTATTGATAGGACCGACTGGGACGGGTAAGAGTTTTTACGTTCAGAATTTCTTGATGAACAATATCGACTTGGAGAAAATGACTCCGGGCTTAATAACGTTTACTACTACCACTTCTGCAAACCAAACTCAAGATTTGGTCATATCCAAA